>OY856409.1:661941590-663353256 GCA_963693085.1 Alisma plantago-aquatica | reverse complement strand
CATTTTGTAAAAGATTAAAACTTGTTCCTAAAATCAAACAAACTTTTAAAATATTAACATATTTTGAAATCAAACAATTTTCTAAAGATTAACAATCTCTCAAAGGTTAACAATCTCTTTCAAAATCAAACAATCTTTCAAAGACTAACAATTTCTTCAAAATCAAAACATTTCAAAGATAATCTCTTTCAAAATCAAATAATCTTTCAAAGATTAGCAATCATTTCTATAATGAAATAATCTTTCAGAAATTAACAGTCTTTGTTAAACCAAAATAATCTTTCAAAAGATTAATGATTTTTTCCAAACAACATGCTTCAAAACCCTCTTAAGAAAGGTGGTTCTTTAAATAAAGTTGAGATGTCACTAGTGAATGTCGGGTAAGTCCATCATCATGGTCATGGACTAAGACCTAAAACTAGACTATCTCGTATCTATGGTCACGGACTATGACCTAAAACTAGATCATCACGCACTTTTGAGCCTACATCCATGGTGTTGGACTATGACCTAAAACTAGACCACTACCACAGACAATCTCATCATCAATCTAGAGATGCCAAGTTGAGGATTCCTCCTTTTTATTACTTTATGCTTTCAAGGGGCAGAAACCCTCAGGAGAAACTCATCAACTCAAGAGGAAATAGCACGTCATTGATGATGTCAAGGGTTTCACTTTAAGAACCCTATTGGACAAGGACACCCTAGGGATGAAAGTGATTGATTGAACACAATCACTAGTCTGGAAGAGGCAATATTAATCTAGATAAACCAATAAAGTCCCACATTCCCCCCTCTTTGGAATAACTCTCTTGGGACACCTACCTAAGGAACATCATACCTCTTCCCGCTTTAGTTGATTTACCCATCCATGGAACTGGAAAGTACATCTCATGTTGAAATTGAATGACATGTCCATCTCACCGAAGCTAGGGATAGGTGCCATTACTTAAAATCAATCACAAAACATAAAAAGAAGTCATCATATGTATCCTTCATCATGGGAGAATCATGAAAGATCAAGAAGTATCATTTTTGCATATCCCAAACAAAGGGGGAAGTCATGTTACCTTTTCAATTGATATAATATGTGTGGAGGGATTTATATTAAAGCACAAGATATTCTCTCATTTTATATTACACCCTGATTTTGAATCATGTTGATTTGAATTCTAGGATGTCATGGGAAAGCAAAGGAGCTTGTACTTCACCCGGTCTAGTAAATGATCAACACAAATGGTTAGGAGAAGTAATGTAAACCACAAATCTAACAATGGCATCAAGGAAGATGCCAATATCAATAAGCAAAGTAAACCAACGGGGTGAGAAGCCCAAATAAACCTTGGTGGTGCCCAAAGCTTCTGTCTCTTAGGACATTCCTCAGCATGTGCGCCAGTATAGTCAGCAAATGTAACCTTTGTGCATCCATTAAGGTGTAGGTGATGTAGGAGGGTGACATCATCTGGGGTTTATCAGACCAGGATCTCCACATTCCATCTCATCAAAATCCATATTTCCATATGGCATCTAGAACCCCCATCAACCTCAATGAGATCCATTCCAACCAAGGTCATACTAGCACCCACCAGGTTTGAATGTTGGGTAAGTCACGGTAATATTATAAGTGATAAAATACATTGTGATTTTCTATGGCGAGTCTAGGGGAAAAGAAGGAAGAAAAAGTGGAAGTTTCAAATAAAAACCGTGAAGATATTGGAAAAAGTCAACACTACAGAAAAGATTCAAACACAATACATGAAAAATGGGGACCATTCTGGAACCGACATTTGATCTATTTGCCAACACATTTCTAGTATAGTATATACATAAAAGGAATGTACAAATTCCTACGATCCGTACATATAGTGCCTCCATAAACAATGAAACTACCATTCATACTAGTAGGTACCCACTAGGAAGTAGAAATCCTAGAGCTTACTATTATGGATCCAATCTTCTTGAAATTCTATAAGAGTTCAAGCAGATGTAAGGGAAAAGGGATAGTGAGAAAACTTTTAGTGAGTTTTGTTATTTTCCTAATGCAAAGCTTCCTGATAACTTGAACATGCCCAAGTTTCATGAGTACTCTGAGAAAGGAGATCCATAGGGTTTTGTCTATCCATTCTTATCAGACGTGGTGGAGATTGAAGAGTGTGACAAGCCCATGTTCTGCTACTTTGTGCAAAAGTTGACAGGTCCAGCCTTGGCATGGTACAACAAGCATGATATGACAATAGTTACCACCTGGGCCAAG
The DNA here is from genome assembly GCA_963693085.1 of Alisma plantago-aquatica. Taxonomy (NCBI): domain Eukaryota; kingdom Viridiplantae; phylum Streptophyta; class Magnoliopsida; order Alismatales; family Alismataceae; genus Alisma; species Alisma plantago-aquatica. Next base: position 663,351,002 of record OY856409.1, on the reverse strand, counting down.
ATGGTCAAAAATTCATTTTTTAATACACCTGAAACCTAAACCATGTCCCCACTGTGGAAGATCTGAAGGCACTGGTGTAGAAAGATGAAAGGAGATCCTCTGAGTTTGTTCTATAGTGGAGGGTGTTAGTCATTGTATAGATAAGGAGACCCTAGACATGTTGATCAGTGTTGGAATTTATAGAGCGAGAGAAAGGTAGTGGAAACAACAAAAATTATCTGTATTATCTAACAAGAAAATCACACCAACAATGATGTATAGGAAAAAGGGTGCAAGTTGTACCTTGTCTTTGAGAAAGTTCAAAAACTATCCTTACATGCAAATTTGCTTTATTCTTGAGCAGTATATCGGGGCAAGTGATGTCATCCTCCTGGCATAATAGAGCTTCCCTGACTCTACGTATTCCACACAGACCAGCGGGAACTCCATGTTGTGCTTCTTGAGCTGAAGGGAAGGAGTGGCCCCTTCATTCATTGATGTGCTAGTGTCAACTTTCTTCTCCCTTTCTATCTCTCCCTTTTACAAGTAAAATGGATAGGATCTAACATTACCACAATTTGATATGAGAAGTGTCTAGAGAGACTTGGTCATCACCTCTTTATATAGGATTGGTAGGGCTAGGGTTTTTGAAAACCTCGGGAGACAAAGGGTCATGTCTCATGGTTGGATGGGGGTTGCGCACAACCAGTCGGTCGATTAGACTATCTACTCAATCAACTGTCATGTTGGCATGTTGGCCACTATCTGTTCACAACCATTCAGTTGAATGGACTGTTCACTTGGTCGATTGGCATGTTGTGAGCAGTGCAATAACAATGACTTTAATGCAACAATTAATGGGCATAATCACGACTATCATTAATCATTGGACCCAATTCAACTAATCAATTTGAATCAGTTGATTGATTGGATTCTCCAATTAGTCAGTTGACCATTATAGTCATCCATTGAGTAACACTATCTAATCGGCACAATGAACTCTTCAATCGGTTGATTGGAAAATTTTCCAATCAATCAACTAGATTATCTACTCAGTGAATTAACTTCTCAAATAGCGCCCAAGGATTTTGTGTCTAGACGATCGAATGAACTCTCCAATTGGTTGAGTGACATGCCAACAATATTTACTTTGGTTACTTAAACACTTTACTAACTAAATTAAATTTTATCCATGATTAAACTCCTTTTCCCAGTGCATCCTATGTGTGTAACCCTATAGTCACCATATTACATTGGCAGTTATGTCTAAATGATATTATGGCTTCAGATGTCATGAGAAATATATAGAAACACATCATTTCTATCGAAGTAATTGGATAAGTTGGGGGAAAACTTCAACTTAAACTCATGATTAGTGTTATAGTGATTGTATAGTTCCTTTGTCATAGATATCCAAATTGAACATGATCCATGGAATCATCATCATTCAATCATGTTTCTTGAACTAGAGTAGACTATTGAGATTTATATTATCTCAATATCATGTACTGACTCACATGACCATGTCCATGTGCTTCTCAGTCTCACTTATCAAGTGGCCAGGATATCACTATAATAGGAGGGACATATTCCATCCACATCACTCGCAATAATCCCCATGTGCCATAATGTACTCAAGAATCATCTATATAGAAACCCTTATTCAAGGTCACGTTGAATGGTGTTAAAGTCCATTGAACACCATGTAATTATTATACTTCCATAACTTCTCATGATTTGATGGAATTTTCTTAGTGACTCCAGGGCTAAGAACCATGATCATCAGTATCACACTGAGACATGATTTTGACTACCATTCAATGATTTCCATGTATCATTTTCAAGGTGGTTCTATCAGGTACACTTGTTCTCTAACAAATACCAATGTGTATGACTTGATATCCAAGATGATGACTAATGACATTCAGTAATCAGTCAAAACACATTCTAGTCTTAAGTATAAAGTTTCCACAACAGTATCCAACTAGGTACATGAAAAGAATATATATATATATATATATATATATATATATATATATATATATATATTGTAATTATACATTTGATCTCATGCTTAGTCCCTCATCCCAAACCATATGGCATCGAGTAATATTATTCTCAGACATATATTAGTTATATCATCATCATCTAATATTTGAACAAACACAATAAATTGAAATTGCCTTTATTATTAACTAAATCAATTGCATAATATCTCAATACAACCATCACATGATTGGCTATTAGGGCATACATACCAATATACTTCTACTTGCACTTAGTTCCAATCACTCATGAATCTAATCCCAAGTGATCTAACATGAACATCGTGCATTAACTGAAAAAGTATTGGTAAATCGGGGTGACAAATAAAGCAGCGGAAACAAAAATTTTAATGCCCGATTCCCTAATCAGTGAGATTCTTTTAGCAACAATGTATATACAAAGGAAGTTAGAAAGAGATATACCTATTTCTGGAGGAAGTCTAGTGTCTACTCTTGCAGCAGCGTGCTTCTCTTGCAAGTCACACTCGAACAACTGTCAGCATCGGTCTCCTGGTTGATCAACACAGATGGTGGTTGATAGTGTCTTTCTAGGGGGGGCAAGTGCATACTTGCCTCTATAGTAGTCCATGCGGACCACTGGGAACTCCACATTGCGCTACCAAATCCAAAGGGAAGGAGTTGTCCCTTCAAACATCAACCTGCTAGAGTCGATTTGCTCTCCCACAATTGTCCATCCCTTGTTATCCCTCCCTTTTATGAGTAGGACTTGTTGGGGGCTCTGTGGTTATCACAACTAGAGAGGACAATAATATTTAGAGCTTATTGTTGTGTCTGGGAATCCCCCAATATCCATCTATTTATAGGAGGGTCAAGGTCAGGGTTTCCAGTCCATCGGCAAGCCAAAAAGACAGTTCTTCATGAAGTTTCCGGAACCTGCCAACAGTGAACCAGTCAGTTCATTGTCCAACCAGTCGATTCAGAACTTGAACCGGTCGGTTCATCCCTTGAATCGATCGGTTCAAGTGTTTCCTATTTGCAAACATATTGGCTTTTAATATTTGATTAATGCACAATCATGACATCAGCATCAATTCTTGATTTGATTGAATTGATCATCACCGGATGATCCAGATGATGAACCGGTTGTGTCACTTCATGAAACAGTCATTTTGCTTTTGAAATGGTCATTTCATACAAGAAATGGGCATTTCACTGGTTAAATGGTTGTTTCATATGTACAACTCAAGCAAATATTCAGCCAATTATTGTTTGTATCAACCTGACACTTGAATCGATTGGTTCAATACTTGAACCAATTAATTTATAGTCAGTCAACCAATTTGCAACCTTAGTTGTTTATATTGAATACCTAAACACTTTAGTAATCAAGTTAAACATCATTCATGAATAAACTCATATTTCAAGTGCATCCTATGTGTAACCCTATAGGTCCCAAGTTACATTGACAATGAATGTTCATAACCACTTTATGATATCACAAGCAATGAGTGGTATCTAGCAACACATCATTTCTTCTCAAGAAATTGGAAAGTTGGAGAACAAATTCAAACTACAATCTGTGATTAGTATTATAGTGATTCTATAGTTCCTTTGTCTCTGATATCCGAATTGAACTTGAGGCATGGAATCATCACCCTCTTAATGTTCAATCCATGTTCCTTAAACTAGAGCAGACTGTCTAAGATGCATGTGAGTTCACATATCACATATTGAATCACATGAGTATGGACATACATTTCTCATTCTCTCTTATCAAGTGGCATGGTATCAATCTCCTGTGGGAGAGACAGATCCCATCTACATCACTCGCAATTAATCCTCGTGTATTACAATGTACTCAAGCATCACTTTTATGGCAGCCCTTATTGAAGGTCGTGTTTTATGATGTCTAAGTACAATGAACGACGTGTGATGAGTGTAGTGTTTTTAGGTCTAAGAACCATAATTACCACTATCACTATGAGAGTTGATTCTGACTACCATACAATGGTTTCCATCTATCACTCTCAAGGTGGGTCTGTTTGATACACTATTCTATAACAAGTACCTATGTGCTTGACTTGATACCACATATCATGACTAATGAGATTTTTTCATCAGTCAAGACACACTCTAGTCTTATGTATTATTGTTGTCTGTTTTTCCTCCACAATAATATCTAACTAGGGACATAAGAAGAATGTATGTACTCTTATCATACATATGATCTCATTGTTCAGGCCCTCAACTTGAAGACATATGTCATCGAGTAACATAATTCTTTAGACATATACTTATGTATGTGTCATCATCTCATGATAAAGACAAACATAATACATAGAATTGCCTTTATCATTATCAAATCAGGTATCTAGTGCCCTATTACTATCATTATATGATTGGCCCTGTGGGCATACATACCAATAGAATCCCACTTGCACTTAGATCCAATCACCCAAAAATCATATTCCAAGTGATATTAACATGTCCATCATATTTCTACTGCGCAAGCACTTATATAACGGGTTAGCAATGTTTGCTTCAAGTTGGTATTTTGCAAGTTTTCATATCTCCTCATTGTACGACTTCTTGTATGAGATGGAAGTGTCGTAGTGTGCTATCAGAGATTCCTTTCCTATCTAGTAGCTCTGTTGCTATCACAGTATTTCTATTGTGTCATAAATGGTTAGAACCTCCTACAAGAGTTTCTTGACCCATACATTATCTTCTGTTATTCTCAAAACATCAAAGTAGTCGTCTTTCTATTGTAGAATTAAATAATTGTCTCTTGCTCAAAACTTTTCTAGCTAACAGTTCTTGTTTTAAGGTCAAACACAAAGTTAGATTGTGATCATTAATTTTACTTATCATTTTGGAAGCTTGTATTGGTGTAGCCCTTTACACCCAACTCTTCCTTATTACCATAATCATAGAATCGATCCTTTTGGTGCTTCTCAAGTACTTAAGGATGTTGTTTTATGGAAGTCCAGTGAGTCTCACTAGGATTTGATAGATATCCACTTTTCATGTCCAATACATACAAGATAACGGTATGAGTACATAATATTGTGAATGTAATTGCCATCTTACTCATGTATTCTTATTCATCATAAGAATTGGGATACAAGGCTCTTGAGAGACTAATTCCATGAAACATGGTAAAATATTTTCTCATTGAGACATGCATGTTGAACTCCTTCAGCCTTTTTGCCAATGTATGTGCTCTTATTTAGGTTAAGAATCTTTCCAGATCTATCTATATAGATTTTGATTCCTATCAAATAGGATGCTTCACCTAAACCCTTCATAGAGAAGGTACTTCCTAGCTAGGCTTTAATATATGCAAGATAAGGATGGCATTCCCATCATTATATGCTCCCAGTAAATCTTTTGTAATCACATATTTTATCTTCATTCTGACTAGAGTCAAACTCTTTGACTGTCTTGTTGAATATAAGATTCCAACTCTAAGATGCTTGCTTCAATCCACAGATTGACATTTGTAGATTACATACTTTATTTGCATTATTGGATATATAAAACCTTTAGGTTGTGTCACATACACATCCTCTTCATATTCCTATTAAGGAATATGGTTTTAACATCCATTTTTCCAAATATCGTAATAAATGGCAATGGCAAGAATGATCCAGTGGATTCAACCATGGCAACTAATGAAAAGATTTCATCATGTTTAACACCTTAACCTTGTTTGAAACTCTTTGCAACCAATCTACCCTTACATGTTGGTCTTCTTCCTGAAGACCCAATTGCACCCTATGTATTTTACCCCTTCAGGTGGATCCACCAAGGTCATACCTTGTTGGTATACATGGAGTTCATCTTGGATCTCATGGTCTCAAGCCATTTCTCAGGTTCTGGTTCTCAATAGCATCTAGGTAGGTTGTTGGATCATCATCTTATGACTAACTTGTTGCCTTTTTGAGTTATAAGATATCATAATATTTCAAGCTCAAGGTGTGTTCTACTAGATCTATGAGTTTTGTGTGTTACTAAGGAACTTGAGATTCCACAAAAATTTGTGAGTTCCACTTGTTCCTACTATACCTCTTTAAGTTCAATATTTTCTTTTTGGTCTCGAACTTTTGAGTTCTACCTTTTCTCCCATTCATTCCTTTAGAACTAAGTTCCCCTTTAGGAATTCGACCATCCTGGAAACAAATATTTTGTTGTTGGATTGGAATATAAAATTAATATTCAACAAAATAGCATTTATTTGATTTGTGGACAAAGATTTTCAAGAAACTATTTTCTTATACAATCTTTTAATCCTTCTTATAGAAGACATGTCAGGACACCTCTCATGCCATATCTCATATGGTTTCTTTTGGACCATTTTATATGGTACATTGATTTAGTGTAAAGCATGTTCCAAAAAGGAAATTAGAAGATCAACTAGATTTATTGATAGTCCCACCATGACTGACAGGGTATGATTCCTTCTTTCTGATGCACTATCATTGTGTTTTGGTTGGAGTTCATCATGATACACTAACATGGTCTCCTAGAGGGTCCTCAAACTCTTAGTTCAAAGTATTTCCATATGGATAATATCAAAATGTTTTAATAGTTATACCAAGATGGTTATGTACTTCATTCATGATCTCTTTGAACACTTCAAGAGATTCAATCTTGTATTTCATCAAATACAATCTACCATATTCATTGAGAACATCAGCCAATATGATGAGGTACTATTAACCTCCTATAGCATTTATTCTTAAAGTTCTAAATAAATAAGTATATGTGAGGCCTGATAGAATACTCACTCTCCCACTACATCTAGTGAAAGGTGCTTTTGTCATATTTCCCAATGAATAAGACTTGCATGTATATATTGGTTCAGTAGACAAAAGAGTCTAGATAACCATCATATGGATTCTAGACATGTATTTCTCATGTATGTGCTCTAGATGACAATGCTATAGGTATTGTTTGTGTCATCGAGTCATTCACTATACATAACTATCTCTAGAACTATCAAATATAAATTATTAGATGTTAGGGCCACTGTCATAAAAGAGCATACCTTTTAAAGCAAAACATCAAATATATTCACAATATTCTTTTTGTACAAGATACATGATGTTTTTCATTAATGGAGGGCACATAATTGCAATTCACTAATTCCATTACATGCCCATTTACATTAATGACAGATTCCAACTGTAGTGACAGCAACTCTTGCTCTGTACAGTTATGGCTTACTTCTTCTCTAATCCTGAAGTGGAGATCTCTATATGTTTCTTCTTCTTCCTTAGTTTCTTTATGTGGAAAGGACATATTCCTTTTGCACTTAACCTTTTTCCTCATTTTGAGTGTAGAGGAGTGGACTTCATCTTAGCCTCTGAAATCTTCTTAGCCTTGCCATTGTCTTTGGACTCCACTCCACTGATCAACATCATGGGTTTGTCCTTCTTCATTCATGCTTCACCATTCAGCAACATTCCAAGCAATTTAGACACTGGTTTAGCCAAGTTACTCAAGTAGTAACACTCGATAAACTAGCAATATGATTCAAGCAATGATTGTAGAATCATATATGTGGCCAACTCTTGGTTCAAAGTGTGATGATCACTATCAAATCGACAACATAATCACACAAAACTATGTGGAAACAATCATTAACAGCGGATTACCAAAAATCACCAAAAATTAAAACCTTTTTGTCAAGAGATCCATTACCAGGAAATTCTTTCAGAAAGAACCAAACCATGTATACATCATAATTCACTTTGTACATACATCGTTCCATCACCTTGTAAGGATATGAGATAACAGTTGCTTACCAAAACATATGCAAGAACAACATTATGCATTGAGGCGTACATGCCAAAATCTCAAATCGATTATAAAATTGTTTACGCATTATCTTCCAAAGGATCTGAGAGTACAGGGACGACACATAGGACTCTACATCTACAAGACACATAATAGCACACTTAACCTGAGATGTTACTACTATTCTTACTGTTGATGCCTGCTCTCTACTACATGATCTCTACCTCTTCATGCACGTCCACCTAAAAAGTTGTGGAACCCACGAGGTGAGACAACAAGTCCAAACGAGAGATATAACTCTCCACCAACAATGATATTTTCATAATTAAATCTTATGAAAGAGAAAAAAAGAAACCTTTATTGAATTAAATAGGTATAACCATTTTTTATATGCAGAGTAGAGCATTCTCTATCATTTAAATAGTTCCAATAACTATGACTAAGCAATAAATCATTCAATCACTTTTAAAAGGAATATGAAGAACATGTATAATTGTTATAAACTAAACAATATAAAAACAAAGCAAGGCTACAACCAATGTTTCTATTTTTTATCCTTAAATAAATACACTACATGACTAATTACATCTTTAAAATATCTATCTTATGCCCTAAAGAGATGGGAATATACCTTCCATCTCCAACTGACCACTACAAAGTAAAGCATCAGTGCCATATAGGTCTATGGAAGAGTCAGAATCCATGACCTCTCATTTCTCCGTCAGTACGAGATTATTGGCAGTGATAGTTGATTCAAATTGCATTATACCTAGCCTGGTGTATAGAGGCTCTTCGCTATAGAGATATAGAGTGTACCATGTTCTCTTATCAGGGTATGACCCAAAATCAATCTTGATTATATCAGGGTGTGGTCCGTAACAAATCTTGATTGTTTATTGAGTCACGATACAACCACACTCTTATTAGGGTATGATCCAAAGTCAATCCTAATCTTTAGGGTGTGACATGTAGCCAATCCTGTTAGTTAAGGATAAAAGGAGATATTTCAACTTGCACCCTGCATATTCAACAATATGCACTCCAAGTGGAACTCATTTCACCATTCAACAAATCCTGACACTGAATGGATCTATATCTAGGGCAACTACATTTTTAGTTCACTTGATAGGTTAAGTGAATTATTGCATCTTTTAGCATCAATCAAGTTACAAACATGAATTATAGATAAATGCTACATAAAAAGGTGTAATATATTTTCAAGGAATCTTGTATCAATTGGAACATATCTTGTTACACTCATCCTGGGATCTCAGTCCCCTGAACACTTAACTGGGAATCCCATCCTTTCAACATTATCATTATCATGATTACATGTGATGGGTATCAAACCCTCAGTTCATTATTGAACAGTGTCACCTCTCATTAGGTAACAACCAACTCTAGATCAAAAGACCCATATAAAAATCATACATGTTGTTCAAGTATATCACATTATTCACAAGGCCTTATATAATATGTATAACGCTAAATCATCATAGCTCATACATGGCTATGCTCATCATTTCATAATACATGCATGGTTAGGATTTAATTACAAATGCAATATCAAGTAAATGTCATGTCCATGCCATAAAGAGAATCATTCAAATTGCAACCCTCTCATAATTAGGGTTAGGGTTTTCCCTTGTAACTAATTTAGGGTTTTCAAATGCATTTTTATCAATCAGGCCCTAATGCACATCATAAGAGCTATATTATTGCCATAAGTGTTCAAGCATACTTCATCAAATATCATCCATTGATTATCAACTTGAAGTATTACTTTTCTTATGTGAGTAGTACAAGTTTCTCTCTCATCCTTACTAGGATATTGACTTCAACATACTTAATACATTAATTTAACCTTCTTTAGGGTTATCAACCTACACTTATTAAAGTGTATCCATCTCATTACATTCAAGATGTTTCCATTGATTATATTCAAAGTGTATCGACCTACACTCATCAAGGTGTATCGCCCTATATTTAACAAGGTGTATCAACCTCCACTTTAATCCTTGTGTCGGCCTAGACACATCCACTTGTGCCAGCCCAGACACATCTACTTGTGTCGGCCAAGACATATCAAATGATATCGGTTTAGAGATGCTTAGAGTAGTGTCTTTTTATGGTGCTTGAGGTATATTGGCCATAGAGTATTCTTGTGTGTCAGTCATATTATCATATTGTGTATTGGACACTCAATCAACTAGTGTGTCAGACACACCATCAATTAGTGTATTGGCCACACCATCAACTAATGTATCGGCCACATGGCTTACTATGAGATATCGGCCTCTAGGGTTTGAATTGTATCAGTTGAACCCTTATTCAATGCCTTAGTTATTTCACCTATTGGCCCCACCACTACTTGGTATATCGGCCAAGGATTTTAAGAATGTGTTGCCCATACTTTCACAAAGTATGTAGGGCTAAGTATATCGCCCATCACACATGGATCGGGCTAGAGGGATATCAGATTTGTGAGTATATCGGATAAGGGTTAGGATTGGCCATGTTGGTGTCCATACTCAACTATGGCAACATGATTCAATGCTCTATCTCCACTAGACATCTCTTAGTCATTACGAGCTAGTATCATAAAAGTATATCAGGTTTAGATCATCTAACATATCAGCCTATCAACAACATATCATTTTAGAATATCACAAGTCATGTCGGCCATCCATGTGATGTGTAAGTATGTGTTTCAAATTGGATATCTTCGCCTGACTTATTCTTAGCATTAGGTGAAAGGTTAAACAATTGAGAGGACAGTAGTCCTACTCATGTAACAAACCCAAAAGGGGTAGGAGTTCACGTGTATCGGTTTCCATGGCTATACCCTTGTATCGGGTTAGGGTTTTCATATACCAATATTGGTTTGTGCATATCGGTTTCATCATCTTAAAGGTCAAACTTTTCATCCATTACTACTCCAGTTCATGGAAAGCAGCCTCATATATCTAATAGAGCTCATCGAACCATTATTCAAACAAGAAAAGTTGAAGTAGAAAAGGAATCACCAAGTATTGCATGATAGAAGGTGAATAATAATAAAATTGGGGTTCAAGTTATATAACTTGCTTCAAGATCAACACAAGAGCTTCAAGCTCCAAAGCTCCACATTCCCAAGGTTGAAGATGACTTATCAAGAGTCTAAGACTTGATCACCACACTTCTATATGAAAGAAGATATCATAGTTAGGAACTTGGTGAAGAAAGAAGAGAAGGAAAGAATCATGATCCGAGAAGTAAGGTCTTTCCCAGGTTGAAGATGATCATGGATTCACCTTAGGCAAGTTGCTTAGCCTTCTCTTTTCTCCTTGAGATCATAGGGTCGTCCTCCAATCAAGATATGGTAAAAGAGTCGAAAAGTTTACTAGGTGGTGAAAATAGAGGTATATATATTTGAGGTTTAAGATAGAGAGTATGTATAAGGTGTCATTACCATGTGCACTTAAGTGACACGTGTCCATGCATGGTGGCTTCATGCATCCATAATTATCTTTCCATGCAAAAAATCTTGAGGATAATCCATAGGCAAGATATCAGCCATTGGGTATCTTGTTTGACAAGATATCACAACCCAATCTTACTTTCTGAGCAAACTGATACTACTTTTGCAAGGGAAATGCAAACTGATAGGCTTCACCTACTTGAGGTTCTTAGCCCGAGATGAGAACTTCCAAAGGTTACCAAACCAATATGGGACCTCCTCTATGGATTCCAATCTGATAGGAACTCCCATAAACACTTCATAACTTGACACAACCTCATATAGGGTTCAAAACACTCAACCTTCTTTGGTTGTTTTACCACAAAGAGTGTTATCATTCAACTAAGACTCAAACAAGGTGCCCCCTTCTTTCTCTCTCCTCTAGATGATGTTAAGAGAGAGAAGGGACTTCTAGAGGTGATAATTTGCACATAAAAAAAACTCATTTGGGTAAATTGCAATCTTTACCAAAGTTATCATATAAGGCATAAACAATTTACAAATAAGTTCAAAATTGAGAAATAAACTCTCCCCAAGTCTTAATTAATTTTGAAAAGATTTAAGATAAGGTTCTAAGCAACTTACTTAAGCAAAGCTTCTAGGGTTATCCCAAAACCTAGGTCAGGGGTGTTACAAGTTATCAACCCCTAACAAGGATTTTGTCCCCAAAATCTCAAGATAAAAGAGAAGGGTACTTCCTCCTCATATCTTCCTCCAGCTCCCATGTGGCTTCTTCAATGCCATTATGATGCCAAAGAACTTTCACAAGCATTATGTCTTTCTTTTTCAACTTCTTGATTCTTCTGTCAAGAATCGACACTGGACCTTCCACATAGGATATATCTTCATCTAATTCTACCTCTATAGGTTGCAATACAAGCTATGTATCAGGGTGACATTTTCTCAACATAGATACATGAAACATTGGATGTAGTCTATGCAACTCAGGTGGAAGTTCCAACTTATAGGCTACCTTTCCAACACGTGTTATCACTGGATAGGGTCCCATAAATATAGGAGCCAATTTACCCCTCTTCCCATATCTGAGAACACCTTTCCAAGGAGAGACCTGGAGATACACTATGTCTCTGACTTGGAATTCTAAAGGTCTAGGGTGATTATCAGCATATGACTTCTTCCTATCTTGTGCTGCCTTTAACTGTTCTTGTATCACTTTAATCTTTTCTGTTGTCTGTTGCACAAGTTCAGGACTAAGAAGTTGGTATTCTCCTATTTCATACCAGCATAATGGAGATCTACAACGCCTACCATACAATGGTTCATATGGTGCCATATCAATGTTGTTCTAATAAGTGTTATTATAGGAAAACTCTATCAAACTCAAATGTATAACCCAGCTACCTACAAACTGAAGAACACAATCCCTAAGTAAGTCTTCCAAGGTTTGTATAGTCCTTTCTGATTGTCCATCTATCTGAGGATGGAAAGCAATAGTAAACTTTAACTGCGTACCCAAAGTTGTATGTAATCTCTCCCAAAAGTGACTTGTAAACTAAGGACCTCTATCTGACACAATTGTTGTTGGGACTCCGTGCAACCGCACTATTTCATCTACATAAACCTATGCAAGCTTCTCAGTAGTGTATTTTGTCTTAACAGGAATAAAATGTGTCGACTTTGTCAACCTATCAACAATCACCCAAATGGAATCGTAACCCTTGGTTGTTCTAGGCAAACCAACTATGAAATCCATTGTTACATGATCCCACTTCCATTGTGGTATAGGTAATGGTTTTAATGTTCCTACCGACTTTTGGTGCTTAGCCTTAACTTGCTGACACACTGGACATCACATAACGAACTCAACTACATCTTTCTTCAAACCAGGCCACCAATGCATATCTTATAGATTGTGATACATCTTGTCACTCCCTGGATGCATGGCATATATAGATGAGTGAGCTTCTTCCATAACTATCTTCCTTAAGTCATTAGCATCAGGTACCAGGATTCTTCCGTGGTAACAAACTATTCCATCTTCTGACTCATGAAAGCCATCCCACTTTTTACTACCATATTCCGATCTGATCTACTGTATCATAGTATCAGCCTATTGTGCTTCTTTGATCTGTTGTCTCATCATAGGTTTAACTTGCATCTATGCCAACAATCTAGATAGCAAAGATACTTCCAACTATACATTCATTTTTCATAAGGAGACTAGCATGTCCCGCTTATGACACACCAAAGAATTCAACTGTGATTTATCTGAGAATGAAGATGACAACTTTCTGCTTAGCACATCAGCCACCACATTAACCTTTCATGGATGATAATCACTCATGCAATCATAGTCTTTGGTTAGTTCCATTTAGTGATACTATCTCATGTTTAATTCCTATTGTGAAAAGATATACTTCAAATTCTTATGGTCTGTGAAAATATGACACTTCTCCCCATACAGGTAATGTCTCTAGATTTTCAAGGCATGAATCACTACAACCAATTCTAGATCGTGTGTAGGATAATTCTCCTCATGTTTCTTAAGTTTTTGAGAGGTAAAAGAAATCATGTGTTTATCCTGCATCAATACACATCCCAAACCATTCTTTGAAGCATCGTAAAAGACAATGTGTCCTTTTTGTTGCTCAGGTAAGACTAATACTGGTGCACTGGTCAACTTTTCCTTCAACAACTAGAAAGAGCATTGACACTTGTCATTCCAAACAAAGGGAACATCCTTCCTGGTTAACCTAGTTAGGGGTAATGCTACAAAACTGAAGTCTTTCATGAACCTCCTATAGTAACCTACCAAACCTAGGAAATTGTGAATCTCTGTTGGTGTCTTGGCTGTTCCCATTCTAGAACAAACTCTACCTTTTTAGGATCAACACAAATACCTTTTGCAGATATGATATGTCCTAGAAAAGATACTTTTGACAACCAAAACTCACACTTGCTAAACTTAGCATATAACTTGTGTTATCTTAACAAAGTCAATGCTTGACGAAGATGTTGTTCATGTTGTTGGCTACCTCGACTATATATTAGAATATCATCTATAAAGACCACTATAAACTAATCAAGGAATGGTTAGAACACTATCCATTAGATCCATGAATGTGTTTGGTGCATTAGTTAGTCCAAACGACATAACTATAAACTCATAATGACCATACCTTATCCTAAAAGTTGACTTGGGTATGCCATCCTCCTTAATCTGTAATTGATAATATTCTGACCACATGTCTATCTTAGAGAACATTGTTGCACCACGCAAGTGGTCAAACAAATCATCTATCCTTGGCAGAGGATACTTGTTCTTTATTGTCACCTTGTTTAACTGTCTATAGTCTATACATAACCTCATAGATCCATCCTTTTTCTTTACAAAAAGTATTGGAGCACCCCACGGTGATGTACTTGGATGGATAAAACCTTTATCAAGTAACTCTTGCAACTGTTTCTTTAATTTTTTCATCTCAGTTGGTGCCATCCTATAAGGTGTTTGAGCTAATCTTGAAATCAATCTCTCGAGGTGGAGGAATATTAGGAAATTCCTCAGGAAACACATCCTTAAACTCTCTGACAACTGGCACTTTTGGAATACTAGGACTTTCTACCTTAGTATCCACTATGCTAAAAATACCTCACACCCATGTCGCAACAGTCTCTCAGCTACCATTTTCGATACTAGACATGTTGGAAAATCTTCATGTCTCCCTGAAACATCCATCTCTCACCACCATATGTGAACATAGCTTGCTTCGAACCAAAATCCAAGACTACCTTATACTTTTCTAAGGTTTCCATCCCAAGGATTACATCAAATCCATGCATCTCAAGTGGTATAAGATCCACTTGAATGATGTGTTCTAAGAAAGAAAGAACACAGGGGGAATATATCTCTTGTAACACTATGGAACCAACTAACGGAGTTCCTAATAGAAAGTTATCTGTTCTATGACTAACAGGCAAAAAGCAATTATGAATCACTTCATAAGTGATAAAGGAGTGTGTAGTACTCGGGTCAATCAAAATAGATATAAAGCAAGATGAAGATATATCAAAATAAAATAACTCCATTTGACATGTCAAGACTCGTGGGTTGACTACTGTTTCCGACTGACTCATAGCATAGAATCTCGTTGTTGCCTACTTCTGACCACATCCTCTGTTACCTTGTGCAGATGTACCTACTTAAGATGCATGTCCACATCCTCATCCTCCTGCACCACTACTGAACTATTGTCTCTGAGGGCATTGCTGACTCTGCCTTGGTGGTTGGGTTACCTTAGTATCTCTTACTGGAAATCCCTCATCAGATGTCATGTCTTCCCACACTTGTGGCAAGTTCTGATCTCTTGTTGTGGCCTAGATGGCCCTGTCACTGACATTGATTCCGTACTTTGGGCTCTAGTAGTCGGAAAATTACGACCTCTACCCTTACTTGACGTCCACTGCGTCTGAGCATTGAACCTCTATGGTGTTGACGGTGCATAAAACCTTGGTTTCTTGTAGCTTCTGGGCCTCTATCCTTGGAACTGGGCAGGTCTTTTCCTAAAATTGGTCTCACATTTCTTAAATACTGACCTTTCTATCCTCCTAACCGATTCCACAAATGTCACAAATCTCTCCTTATTCTCTAGAGCAGCTGCAGGAGTGGTCAACTCAGCGTTCACACCCTTTTCAAAATGTTGAATCCTCTCTTGGTTTGTAGTACCCATGTGCGGACAAAACCACAAAAGATCTATATATTTAGCTTCATATTCATTAATCTTCTTAGGCCCTTGCCTAATCCATTCAAACTGTGAGATTTTCTCATTCAAGTACGTACGGGGAAAGTACCTATTGGTGAACTCACGTCAGAATTCCTCCCATCCGAACTCAACATTAGGCCTTTTCTCTTCTTCGATGGCCCACCAATGGCCAGCACTTCCCTTCAATAGGTACACAACATGCTTAACTTTGTCAGTTTCTAGGATGCTAAGGATCTTAAAGGCTTTTTCTAACTCAATGAACCATAGATATACATATGTCGGGTCAGTTGTTCCAGCATAGTCTATAGCTCCCACATGGCGTAGCTGTTTAAAAGTCTTACTAGAACTCGAAGATTCTACATTGGGAACTGGTGCCCTAGGGTGGTGTTGGTATCTTGTCCGCCATATGTGTTAATGTTGTCATGAACTGCCCAAACAGAGCATGGAAAGTAGGGTTCTCTATCATAGTTTGATCCACCTTGGGCTTCACAAGCACTTGTTCTTCTCTCACCTATTCCCTTGCACCTCTTCCTGGTGCAGCAATGTTGCTCTCAGCAACATGTTCTTTGTGTTCTCCAGACATCTTGAAGATTTACTTCTTCTTCTATATAAGAAGAAGTCACTACAAGATAAACTGGAGGACACTAGAACAAACTCAACAACCTTAATCCTATGTCCTTGTAGACTCAGTGAACCTAAATCTCTGATATCAAAGATTGTGACGACCACTATCAAACTGACAACATAATCACACAAAACTATGTGGAAATAATCATTAATAGCATATTACCAAAAATCACTAAAAAGTAATATCTTTTTTCCAAGAGATGCATTATCAGGAAATTCTTTCAGAAAGAACCAAAACATATATACATCATAGTCACTTTGTACATACATTGTTCCATCACCTTGTAAGGATATGAGATAACAGTTGCTTTACCAAAACATATAAGAGAGCAACATTATGCATCGAGGCATACAAACCAAAATCTCAGATCGATTATA
Organism: Alisma plantago-aquatica; assembly: GCA_963693085.1. NCBI lineage: Eukaryota > Viridiplantae > Streptophyta > Magnoliopsida > Alismatales > Alismataceae > Alisma > Alisma plantago-aquatica. The sequence continues at coordinate 663,333,990 of OY856409.1, read as the reverse complement.
AAACTATTTATGCACTATCTCCCAAACGACCTGAGAGTACAGGGACGACACATACGACTCTATATCTACAATACACATAACAAAATACTTAACATGAACTGTTACTACTGTTCTTATTGTTGTTGCCCGCTCTTTTCTACACGATCTCTACCTCTTCGTGCATGTCCACCTAAAAATTTGTGGAATCCATAGGGTGAGACACAAGTTCTAGCAAGAGATATAACTCTCCACCAACAATATTATTATTACAATTAAATCTTATGAAAGAGAGCAGAAGAAACCTTTATTGAATTAAATAGGTATAACCATTTGTTATATGCAGAGTAGAGCATTCATTATCATTTAAATAGTTCCAATAACTATGACTGAGCAATAAATCATTTAATCACTTTTAAAAGGAATATGAAGAACATGTATAACGGTTATAAACTAAACAGTATAAAAACAAATCAAGGTTGCAACCAATGTTTTCATTTTTTATCCTTAATTAAATATGCTACACGACTGATTACATCTTTAAACAATCTATCTTATGCCCTGAAGAGATGGGAATATACCTTCCATCTCCAACTGACCACTACAAAGTAAAACATTAGTGCCATATAGGTCTATGGAAGAGACGGAATCCATGACCTCTCCTTTCTCAATCAGTATGAGATTATTGGCAGTGACAGTATGAATCAAACTGCATTATAGCTAGCCTGGTGTATAGAGTCTCTTCGCTATAGAGATACAATGCGTAGCATGTTCTCTTATCAGGGTATGACCCATAATCAATCCTAATTATATCAGGGCATGGTATGTAACCAATCATGTTTGTTTATTGAGTCATGATACAACCACACTCTTATTAGGGCATGGCCCGAAGTCAATCCTAATCTTCAGGGTGTGGCCTATAGCCAATGCTGTTAGTTAAGGATACAAGGTGATATTTCAACTTGCACCCTATATATTAAACAATATGCACTCTGAGTGGAACCCATTTCACCATTCAACAAATCCTAACACTGAATGGATCTATGGCCAGGGCAACTATATTTTTAGTTTACTTGATAGGTTAAGTGCATTACTGCATCTTTTAGCATCAATCAAGTTACAAACATAAATTATAGATAAATGCTACACAGGAAGGTGCAATATATATTCAAGAAATCCTGTATCAATTGGAACATATCTTGTTAGACTCATCTTGGGATCTCAGTCCCCTGAACACTTTACTGGGAATCCCATCCCTTCAACATTATCATTATCATGATTACATGTGATGGGTGTCAATCCTTCAGTTCATTATTGAATAGTGTCACCTCTCATTAGGTAACAACCAACTCTAGATCATAAGACCCATATAAACATCATACATGTTGTTCAAGTATAACACATGGCTCACAAGGTCTTATATAATCTGTATAAAGCTAAATCGTCATAGCTCATATCTGGCTATGCTCATCATTTCATAATACCTACATGGTTAGGATTTCATAGCAAATGCAATATCAAGTAAATGTCATGTCCATGCCATAAAGAGAATTAGTCAAATTGCAACCCTCTTATAATTAGGGCTAGGGTTTTCCCTTGTAACTAATTTAGGGTTTTCAAGTGCATTTTTATCAATCAGGCCCTAATTCACATCATAAGAGCTATATTATTGCCATAAGTATTCAAGCATACTTCATCAAATATCATCCATTGATTATCAACATGAAGTATTACTTTTCTTATGTGAGTAGTACAAGTTTCTTTCTCATCTTTTCTAGGATATTTACTTCAACATACTTAATACATTAATTTAACCTTCTTTAGGGTTATCAACCTACACTTACTAAAGTGTATCCATCTCATTACATTCAAGATGTTTCCATTGATTATATTCAAAGTGTATCAGCCTACACTCATCAAGGTGTATCAGCCTATATTCAACAAGGTGTGTCAGCCTCCACTTTAATCCTTGTGTCAGTCTAGACACATCCACTAGTATCGGCCTAGACACATCTACTTGTGTCGGCCAAGACATATCAAATGATATCGATTTATAGATGCTTGGAGTAGTATCATTTGCATGGTGCTTGAGGTATATCGGCCATAGAGTATTCTTGTGTGACGGCCATACTATCATATTGTGTATCAGTCACTCAATCAACTAGTGTGTTGGCCACACCATTAGTTAGGGTATCGGCTAAACCATCAACTAGTGTATCAGCCACATGGCTTACTATGAGATATCAGCCTCTAGGGTTTGAATTGTATCAGTTGAACCCTTATTCAATACCTTAGTTCTTTCACCTATTAGCCCCACCACTACTTGGTGTATTGGCCAAGGATTTTAAGAATGTCTTGCCCATACTTTCACAAAGTATGACAGGCTAAGTATATCACTCATCACACATGGATCGGTCTAGAGAGATATCAGATTTGTGAGTATATCAGATTAGGGTTAGGATTGGCCATGTCGGCCTCCATACTCAACTATGGCAACATGATTCAATGATCTATATCCACTAGACATCTCTTAGTCATGATGAGCTAGTATCATAAAAGTATATCATTTTTAGAGCATCTAACGTATCGGCCTATCAACAACATATCATTTTAGAATATCTCAAGTCATGTCGGCCATCCATGTGATGGTGCAAGTATGTGTATTGACTTGGCTATCATCTTGATATCGGCCTACCTTATTCTTAGCATTAGGTGAAAGGTTAAACAATTGAGAGGATAGTAGTCCTAATCATGTAACAAACCCAAAAGGGGTAGGAGTTCATGTGTATTGATTTCCATGTGTATACCCTTGTATCCGATTTGGGTTTTCATATGCCAATATTGGTTTGTGCATATCGATTTCATCATCTTCAAGCTCAAACTTTTTGTCCATTACTACTCTAGTTCATGTACAACAGCCCCATATATCCAATAGATATCATATAACCATCATTCAAACAAGAAAAGTCAAAGTAGAAAAGGAATCACCAAGTATTGCATGATAGAAGGTGAATAATAATAAAATTGGGTTCAAGTAATATAACACACCTCAAGATAAACGTAAGAGCTTCAAGCTCTCTGTTCCCAAGTTTGAAGTTGACTTATCAAGAGTCCAATACTTGTTCACAATACTTCTCTATGAAAGAAGATACCATAGTTAGGAACTTGGTGAAGAAAGAAGAGAAGGAAAGAATAATGATCTGAGAAGCAAGGTCTTTGCAAGGTTGAATATGATCATGGCTTCACCATAGGCTAGATGATCAGCCTTTTCTTTGCTCCTTGAGCTCCTAGGGTCGTCCTCCAAGTAAGAGATGGTAAAGGAGTCGAAAGGTTTACTAGGTGGTGAAAAGAGAGGTATATATAGTTGAGGTTTAAGAGAGAGAGAGTATGTTTAAGGTGTCATTACCATGTGCACTTAAGTGACATGTGTCCATGCATGGTGGCTTCATGCATCCATAATTATCTTGCCATGCAAACTTTTGAGGATAATCCATAGGCAAGATATCGGCCATTGGGTATCTTGTTTGACAAGATATCACAACCCAATCTTACTTTATGAGCAAACTGATACTAATTTTGCAAGGGAAATGTAAATTGATAGGCTTCACCTACTTGAGGTGCTTAGCCCAAGATGAGCACTTCCAAAGGTTACCAAACTGATATGGGACCCCCTCTATGGCTTTAAAGTAGATAGGCACTCCCATAAACACTTCATAACTTGACACAACCTCATCTAGGGTTCAAAACACTCAACCTTCTTTGGTTCGTTTACCAAAAAGAGTGTTCTCATTCAACCAAGACTCAAACAAGGTGCCCCCTTCTTTCTCTCTCCTATAGATGATGTTAAGAGAGAGAAGGGTCATTCTAGTGGTGATAATATGTAGATAAACCTCTCATTAGGGAAAATTGCAATTCTTACCAAAGTTATCATATAAGGCACAAACAATTTGCAAATAAGTTCAAATTTGAGAAATAAACTCTCCTCAAGTCTTAATTACTTTTCAAAAGATTTAAGACAAGGTTATAAGCAACTTACTTAAGCAAAGCTTCTAGGGTTACCCCAAAACCCATGTTAGGGGTGTTACACAAAGGGGATCTCAATATTTCTAGATGGTTTGCATCCTCAATCATATTGAACATGTAGGGCTCTACTGGATCTCCTTCTGTCATCTTACACTCAAATAGAACCTTTTAGATATTGTACCTTTCTTGCTTTGCATGATTCTAGTTCTAATTCTTAAGATGTGTGACCATCTCGAGAATTTCCACATCTTCATGCAACTCACAATTCATACAATATAGCATAAGGTACTTAATGTCCAAAGCATCGTTGACATGCTTCCAATAAGCATCACCTAGTCCTAGGCGCATCAAGAGCAGGTTCCTCTGGAACTAGCATATGCAAGACATAGAGCTTATGCCTGTCCTTGAGAGCCCTTCTCAAAGACCAGATCAGTCATGGAAGTTTGTCTCATTTATTTTGTTCTTCTTAAGAACTGGTCGCAACGATGATATGTTTGACGTTTACTTCTACAAAAAAATTGAACTTTGTCAAAACATTTTTGATTTGATTCTTGATAATATTGTTAATATTAATTAGGCACTTAATTAATTATCACTCCCACTATTTTTTTCAAATTGATAACCCTTACTGCCAATTCGTAAGATTGCAACATACAATCTTCTAGTGAGCCAGTCAATGCCAGCATTTGTCATCAATTATTAAGGTAGGCAATGTTTGCCATTTGCATCTCATGCAATTCTTGGATACATGGTACACACAACTCTTTTTTATAGTCATCAGCATGCTTCTAGGCACTTAATCCCATTCAGGTCACCTAGTTAAGCCTGACCCAAAAGCTAACATGATAGTAATGCACCCTTCTTGGCAGGCCCACATGACTACCATCACACTTCTACGAGATAGACAGTGTACCCCTCTTGGTGTGCCCATGCATAGTCGATCAAGCTTTTCATGTGTGTTGCCTATGTAAAGCATACAATATTTAATATCTATTCATTCATATTATATATAAGTACATATACATATCCAATCACCATGTTGTTATAGTACATATCATATACATGCTATAACCACAATGTAAACATGCAATCAGAAATATATGAGTGATGATTATGGAAATACTATTATAATTCCTTGGAGCCACCAGGAATTACTACCACCTAAGGTCTACATCATATGTAGGAACCTGTTGTTGATGAAGATCTACATTGGAATCAATCTGGGTTGATCGATTCAACTCTTGAACTGATCGTTTCACCTCATGATCGGTCAGTTGGTCTCTTGAAATGGTCGATTGGTTCTCTAGTTCAATCGATGTCTGGACTCCTCCATCTGATCAGTTGGGCCACCTATCATTCAGTCCCTCTTATTGTCTGGCCCCCTTGGTCCTCCGATCAATCAGTTTGTCTCACTAGTCAATTAGTTTGTCAGGTGAAGAACGTCTTCTCATGATGAAACATAAATTAGAACTATCCTATTTCGTATTACAAGGGGAAAACCTCGAGTTACATTCAAGGGGAAACATGACAAAGAGCATTAATTTACATTTAGAAAGGAGGAGAGAGGCTCAGTATGCAAACCGAGTAATAACAGGAAATAAACCAAACAACCAATAACTCAATCCACAGGGGTTTTGGATATAACCATGCTCACATACACCATCAAAACACTTTGAGGGTGGCACATATGATTGTATATATATCATATATATGTTTATATTTTTGGAATCTTATGTGGTATTAGTCATATATGCACATTAATTGGGTTAATATTAACATCATATGCAATAAAAATAAATCTGATCATGTCAATTTAAATCCTTGATACATCATAAATTGATGTGGCTCTGATACCATAATTTCTAAATTGGGGTGACAAATAAGGTAGCGGAAACAAAAAAATTAATGCATGATTTCCTAATCAACAAGATCACATCAAATATAATGTATCTAGGAAGGAATGTAGAAACAAATATACCTGGTCTTGGAGCAGGTCCATCGACTACTCTTACAACATTGTGCTTCTTTTGCAAGTCACACTTGGACAGTTGGCGGCGGAGACCTCCTGGTTGATCACCACAGATGGAAGTTGATGATGTCCTCATAGCAGGGAAAGTGCCTCCTCACCTCTAGAGTAGTCCATGTGGACCACTGGGAACTCCATGTCACGCTACCAAAGCCAAAGGGAAGGAGTTGTCCCTTTGAGTGTCAACCTGCTAGAGTTGATCTACTATCTCACAATTGTATCTCCCTTGTTATCCCTCCCTTTTATAGGTAGGACTTGCTCTGGGCTCTTTGGTTACCACAACCAGAGAGGACAAACATTGTTAGATCTTATTGTTGTGTCTGGGAATCCCCCCAGTACCCCTCTATTTATAGGACGGCTAGGGTTTCAAGTCCATCTGGGAGTCGAAGAGATAGTTTTTTTATGAATTTTCTGGAACATGTGAATGGTGAACCAGTCAGTTCATGGTCCAACATGTTAGTTCAGGGGTGAACCTGTTGATTCAACATGTTTCCTATTTGCAAACATATTGGATTTTAATATTTGATTAATGCACAATCATGACATCAGCATCAATCCTTGATCCAATCGAATTGAACATTAAACCAAATGATCAAGATGATGAACTGAACATTTCACTTCATGAAACGGTTGTTTCATGTCATGAAATGGTTGTTTCATACATGAAATTGTCATTTCACTTGTGAAATGGTCATCTCACATGTCCAACTCAAGCAAATATTCAGCTAATTGTTGTTTGTATTGACCTAACACTTGAATCAATTGGTTCAACACTTGAACCGGTCATTTTACAGTCCAATCAGTCAACTTGCAACCTCTCTTATTTATATTGAATACCTAAATACTTTAATAATCAAGTCAAAACATCATTCATGAGTAAACTCCTATTCCAAGTGCATCCTATGTGTGTGATCCTATAGATCCCAGGTTGCGTTGGTAATGAATGTTCATAACCGATTTATGACATCACAAGGAATGAACAGTATCTAGCAACACATCATTACTACCTAAGTAATTTAGAAAGTTGGAGAACAAATTCAACCTAAAATCCATGATTAGTATTACAATGATTGTATAGTTCCTTTGTCTCTGATATGTGAATTGAACTTGAGGCATGGAATCGTCATTCCTCTCAATGTTCAATCCATGTTCCTTGAACTGGAGCAGACTGTCTGAGATGTGTGTGAGTTCACATATCACATATTGAATCACATAAGTATGGACATATATTTCTCAGTCTCTCTTATCAAGTGGCATGGATATGAATCTCCTGTGAGAGGGACAAATCTCATCTACATGACTCACACTCAATCCCCATGTGTTACAATGTACTTGAGCATCACCTTAATGGCAACCCTTATTCAGGGTCATGTTGGATGATTTCTAAGTACAATGAATGACATGTGACGAGTGTAAGAACCACAATCACCACTATCCCTGTGAGATTTGATTCAAACTACCATACAATGGTTTCCATCTATCACTCTCAAGGTGGGTCTGTCTGATACATTTTTCTATAATAAGTACCTATGTATTTGACTTGATATCACATATCATAACTAATGAGATTTTTTCATCGGTCAACACACACTCTAGTCTTATGTATTATAGTTTTATTTTTGCTTCTAAAATAATATCTGACTAAGGACATAACAAGAATGGGTGTACTCTTATCATATATATGATCTCATTGTTTAGGTCCTCAACCTAAAGACATGTCATCGAGTAACATGATTCTTTAGACATCTACTTATGTATGTGTCATCATCTCATTACTGAGACAAACTAATAGATAGAATTACCTTTATCATAATCAAATCGGGTATCTAATGCCCTATTACAATCATTATATGAGGCTCTATGGGCATACATACGAACAGATATTGCTTTTGTCAGTGGGTCAGCAACATTGTTGTGACAAAGTGAAATTTAGCATTAATATGAACTAATTCCAATTTCACCCTCCTTATTCTCACTCATGGTTCCAAATCATTTTTCTTAACTTCATAATCAATATTTATATTCAAAATAGAAATATGGTGACCAATGTGAATTATATAGGCATTATAACACCACAAATTGGATTCATTGATCACTTTGTCCAAAGAAGCAAACTGGTCAATTAAACTTCATCTTTTTTCTCTCAAAATTTTTGTAAAGGTTCTCCACATTTTGTGAATTTGTGGTCCAAATTTGAGAACAATTGGACATTACTACGATTTTCTATGATTTCTCGAAATTAATGTGTTTAAAATCCTTTGATTTTCCTTTTAATTGGCCTTTTCCATGTCAGTCATCTGTGGCAAACAATCAGGGGTGATTCATAGCCCTTAGATCTGACCCACACGGATCGTAGCCAAATATGATGGCCGATGGGTTGTCTCCTACCTCCCGCAATCAACGGGGAGGAGTCAATGAGGAGTGAGACACCCTATCACCCGCCTACGGCCCCGATTCAAATTTCTAATCAAGCCAAAATGGTCTCCTCACAATTTGGCGCTCAACAAGCCCTAGTTTGACAACCTTTTTTGGGCCATTACTCCCTCCCAGTGAGTCTCTCGCCTTCCCTTCTCTCTTCAGCGGCCATGGTTGCTGCCCCAACCTCGGTTGGCCCTAAGATCTACCCTCGGTGTTATAAAAGCAACCCCCAAGGATGACCTTCACTCCACATTGCTAGAGGGCCTGCTATTGATCACCATCTTGATCTCAAATGCCCCTATTTTGCATCCCCGACCCCCTTCTACTGTTCGGCGCCACTGCGAAGCCCAGATCGGGCATCCATTGTCCTCTCCTCCTCTCCCTACTCTATGGCCCCCATCCAGTTCGCGGGGCCATAGCAAACTCGGCCGACCTACTCGCCGCCTTCCTCGCCTCCTCCTACACCAGTTCTCCTCCACGCTGGCGATCCTCTTTGCCATGGAACTGCCACCCCCATGGAGATTGTGACTCGGCTGGGATGATGACCAAGAGCCGCAAGATCCCGATCCAAGGGCCCAACTCACGAAGAGTCACATCCCTCCGATCACGATCCGACGACCCAAGCTTGGAAATTGAGACCTGCTCACCTGTTCACGAAGTGTGCCATCACGGGTGTCCAACTTTCGATCAACGGCCTATATTTTTTCCTCGACTGTCCTTTTTAGATATTTTATACCTCCTCTCCACTTGAATATTCAATTAAATTGTCAGATCTTGTTTTAATCGTATCTAATGCATCTTAGCTCCAAAAATTACATGTAAATAGTCAATCTTGATCAGAAAAATCTAATGGATGCAATAAAAATACTTTAATAGTCTAATTTCTTTTGAACCTCATCTTTATACCTAGTTTTTATCTCTTTCTCATAATGTTTTAATTAACAACTCTAATCTTATTTTATTCTTTGAGAAATCCTAGTTCCTGATTCTAATGATCATATTGAGACACCAAATCAAATTGGACAAAATAAGAGTTAGATCTAATCTTCTTAACTCAATACCCTGGAATATGAATCATTTACATTGAAGTAAGGATTACTCTTGATATGATGATGATTGACCTTCATCTTGCAAACCCCTTAATCATATGTCTGACATATGAATCTCCCTGGTCTAATTTTGAGTCCAATGATAATATTTCATATTGAAAATGATCTAGAGATTTGAATGATGATGATAATAATTAGGGTTGGCATGTGTTCCTAAATATACCTAGGTAGGTCATCCATTCTCGAAACATGCTCGATACTTGAATAAATGTTAGACATTTGGAAATATTGTTGATGGCCTAACCCTAAGGTAGAGATAGGAAAATGTAACCCTAATCTTAAATAGTGAAGCATGATTCTTTAAAACTATGATCTTGACCCTTGATCCAATCTTGATGATTTAGGATATGACTTGAACTTTGAGATATAATTTTGATTAGATAGTTGAGGACACTCCAATATTTGAGGATATGACTTGGATTTTTAATATTCTCGATTTTGAGGTTGTTTTGAATTTTGGGGACAAAATTCCTTTTTAAGGAGGGAAGGATGTGACAAAGTGAAATTCAGCATTAATATGAACTAATTCCAATTTCACCCTCCTTATGCTCACTCATGGTGCCAAATTATTTTTCTTATCTTCATAATCAATATTTATACTCAATATAGAAATATGGTGATCAATGTGAATTATATAGACATTATAACACCACAAATTGGATTCATTGATCACTTTGTCGAAATAAGAAAATTGGTCAATCAAACTTCATCTTTTTGTTCTCAAATTTTTCTTAAGGTTCTCCACGTTTTTTTGAAGTTGTGGTCCAAATTTGATAACAGTTGGACATTCCTACGATTTTCTATGATTTCTTGAAATTAATGTGTTGAAAATCCTTTAATTTTCCTTTTAATTGGCCTTTTCCATGTCAGCAATCTGTGTAAAATGATCAGGGGTGATTCATAGCCCTTGGATCTGACCCACATGGATCACAAACAAATCTAATGACCGATGGGTTGTCTCCTACCTCCCGCAATCAATGGGGAGGAGTCAGTGAGGAGCAAGACACCCTATCACCCACCTACAGCCCCGATTCAAATTTCTAATCGAGCCAAAATGGTCTCCTCACGATTTGGCGCTCAACGAGCCCTAGTTTGACAACCTATTTTGGGCTGTTACTCCCTCCCAGCAAGTCCCTTGCCTTCCCTTCTCTCTTCGGCGGCCATGGTTGCTTCCCCAACCTCAGTTAGCCCTAAGATCTACCCTCGGTGCTATAAAAGCAAACCCCAAGGATGACCTTCACTCCACATTGCTAGAGGGCCTTCTATTGATCACCATCTTGATCCCAAATGCCCCTATTTTGCATCCCCGACCCCCTTCTATTGTTCGGCACCACCGCGAAGCCTAGATTGGGCGTCCATGCTCCTTGCCTCCTCTCCCTATTCTATGGACCCCATCCAGTTCGTGGGGTCGTAGCAAACTCGACCGGCCTACTCGCCACCTTCCTCGCCTCCTGTTCCACCAGTTCTCCTCCAAGCTAGCAATACTCTCTGCCATAGCACCGCCACCCCCATGGAGATTGCGACTCAGCTAGGATGATGACCAAGAGCCACAAGATCTCGATCCAAGGGCCCAGCTCACGAAGAGTCACATCCCTCCGATCACGATCTGACAACTCGAGCTTGGAAATTGAGACATGCTCACCTATTCAGGAAGCATGCCATCACAGACATCCAGCTCTAGATCAACGGTCTATATTTTTTCCTCGACTGTCCTTTTTAGGTGTTTTTATACCTCCTCTCCACTCGAATATTCAATTAAATTATCAGATCTTGTTTTAATCGTATCTAATGCGTCTTAGCTCCAAAAATTACAAGTAAATAATCAATCTTGATTAGAAAAATCTAATGGATGCAATAAAAATACTTGCATAGTCTAATTCCTTGTGAACCTCATCGTTATCCCTAGTTTTGATCTATTACTCATAATGTTTTAATTTACGACTCTAATCTTAGTTCCATCTTTGGGAAACCCTAGTTCCTGATTCTAATGATCATATTGAGACACCAAATCAAATTTGAAAAAATAAAAATTATATCTAATCTTCTTAACTCATTACCCTGGAATATGAATCATTTACATTGAAGTAAGGATTACTCTTGATATGATGATGACTGACCTTTATCTTGCAAACCCCTTAATCATATGTCTGACCCATGAATCTCCCTGATCTAATTTTGAGTCCAGTGATACTATTTCATATTGAAAATGATATAGAGATTTGAATGATGATGATAATAATTAGGGTTGACATGTGTTCCTAAATATACCTAGGTAGGTCATCCATTCTTGAAACATGCTCGATACTTGAATAATTGTTAGACATTTAGAAATATTGTTGATGACCTAACCCTATGGTAGAGATAGGAAAATGTAACCCTAATCTCGAATAGTGAAGCATGATTCTTTAAAACTATGATCTTGACCCTTTATCCAATCTTGATGATTTAGGATCTGACTCGAAGGGTTGACCTATTGACTCAGATATTGATCTATACTCAAAATCCTCGGTGAAAGGTATGCTATTATATAAGTCCTTGATTGTATTGAAGATACTTTTATGTATCTCTTGACTATATACTTGGCTATTTACTTGGATGAGCTACTGTTCCCTATGATTAGTCTTCTGTGTTTCTATACTATATTTTGAAAAACATGAAAACATAAATTGCATGCCCATTATGATTTCCCGTATATTGATAATGATGATAATGTTGATAATGTTGATATTGGGTGCAAGTAACCCCCCCCATCGAGAGGTGGGACTTGTACATTGGCCTCCTACCTCATATGGAGAGAAGGAGCTCAGTGACTTCCCCCATCACGTTGGGTCAATAAAGTCATACAAAAATATATAAGCATGCTTCTCGAATTATAGCATAATGGGAACTCGTAATAAAAATCGAATCACTTGAAAAACTTGTCGAATAACTCTTGGTTCTTGCAAAATTGCTTATTATACTTTCAAAATATAATTCCTGCCAAGTACACTTATTTTCTTATAAACTACTTTACTTGATTTTGATAGCGTACCGTACAATTGCATGATTGTGTCTCGATTTTCTTGATTTTAGGCAATACAAATGGAATACTGAATAAGATAGCTTCCTCACTCTACATAGTCTGATGACAAGGATATATTGGAAAATTAGTATGTTCTTTATATATCCATTTTTTGAGTTATTGTTTCTTATTGTATATGCCAGTGTGATAGATCCTATCGGGCCACTCAGGGATGGGCGCTTCAATCCCTTTACCACTGTCTAGGTAGTAGGATCAGGATTGGGGTAAGAACGGTTCCGTGACAATTGCTCTTAGTCGGTACTCTACAAATCTTCACATCTCCTTATTGTATGATCTCTTGTATGACATGAAATGCTAAAGTATGTTCTTGGAATGTTTATGTGATTTGGGTTACTTGGCTTGTGTAATATCTCCATTGTTGTCATAGTATAACTCTAATGTGTCGTCAATGGTTGTAACCATCCCAAGTTTATTAATGAAATTCTTGATCCATACAACTTCTTTTGTTGTGTTAGAAGTAGCAATGTACTTGGCTTTTGTTGTAAAATCAGAAGTTATCTCTTACTTGGAACTTTTCCAGGTTACAACTCCATTGTTAGGGAAAATCCAAATATGGATTGTGATCAATAATCATATTTATCAGTTTGGAAGCTTGTGTTGGTGTAACTCTTTACAAACAACTCTTCCTCACCACCATAAACAAGAAATTTATCCTTAGTTCTTCTCAAGTAATTAAGAATGTTCTTTACGGCAGTCCAGTGACCTTAACCAATATTTGACTGATACATGCTCGTGATGCTCAAAGCACACAAGACATCAGTGTTGACTCAAGGTTAATGTTGACTCAACGTCTAATTTTATTAAACCCTTATTTGGATGATGACTAACCATTCCACTTATTTGTGTATAATGTTTCTACTTGAGTGATTTTAGATTAGGTATAGACACACTCCAAATGCCCTAACTTGTGCATCCTAACTAGGAGAAAAGACGTCAAAATCAATGCAAGTGCACTTTTGTAGAATATGATGTATCTCTATTAGAATCATGTTGTGATACACTTGTGATGATTGTATGACTAGTAATTAAGCTTAGAAAAAATTTGGAGCACTTAAATCAAATATTTAAACACTCTAATGGCATTTTCCAAAAATACATCGCAGAGTGTCTATTCATTCGAGTTTCTCCTATGACAAACTCGACTTACACTCTTGATGCATTTTGAGAATGTATAGGTCTGGTCGAGTTTCCAATACACAGAACTTGATCGACACCTTGCACATGCAAAACTAATTTTAAGCGATCAACTGAGTTTTATCCAGGATAAAATCGACCGATGCTTTCAAATTTGCTTTCTCATATAGTGAAATTGGTCGAGTTACCTTTATTGAAACTCGACCAATCGCATTGTAGGGAAAGTGTAGAAAAAGTCTTTCTAGTCGTCGGAGTATTGCAAAACTAAAAAAATCCATTGCAACATCCCAAATGGCTAGTATTCATCCTTAAGTGTTTCTACTGGCTAGTAGGCATCCCCAACTATAAATAGGACCCCTTGAGCTTCATCCCATGGTTATACAAGCACTATGAAGGTCCCCATATTATAGTTGAGTGCCACCAAGAACCTCCCTCTCTATAATATTAATCACTTACTACATCCATTAGAGTGAGCATGATATTTGTAAGAGAGCTAGTCCTACATGATTATCTTGTAAGGATCTCACTTCCTCCACCTCCCAATATCTCTTTCTACCATGAAGATGAATATTAAGATTCTCTCTCTTGGCTAAGAGAGGTGAAGAAGAAGAAGAAGGGAATGATTCCATTGGCGAAATTTTCTCCTTGGAAAAGGTGAAGTCAAAGGCGCAAGATCCATGAAGAGTGGGTAATTCCTTCAAGGTGGAAGACTTGTGTAAGAGTGGGTAAGCCCTTTGTGAAGGCATGACTCATTGCAAAGTGGATAAGTCCTTGTAGAGGTTCAATACTCTTGGTCATGGACAGGTAAGTCCTTTGGTAGGTTATTGGCTCCCTTTTCCTTAAGGGAAGGTCGGGTATCCTTGGCCCGAAAAAGGAAGGTTATATATTGTATGTCTTATAATGGAATATAAGTATGCAATGGTTGCAAAATCCTAGAGCTTGACCTCTCTAGGTAGTGGACTGACTTTCTGCTAGTTTGGAGATTGGAACCACTCTACATAGCTTGTGTTCTTGTGCTTATTCAATCTCTCTCTCCCCCTTGTTATGTATGTTTTAGTTGCACTTAAAGTTCATACTTGTCATATTATCCTAGAAATATCTTGAAGATCTAATGAGTTTTGTTTAAGTGCATTTATATCTATTCACCACCCCCCCCATCAAGCCCATCCTAGATCCAACAAGTGGTATCAGAGCAGGTCTTCTCCAAGCATACTTCCACAAGTAGGAGAACATGGGAAATTATCAAGGTGGGAGATACCTCATCAACATTCTAATCTTTTATGGGAGCAATTTCCTCTATTGGAAGAGAAGGGTCCAATACTACATCCAAGGATCAAGTCTTGAGCTATGGAGAATGGTGGACCTTCCATACAAGATAGAAGAGAAATATATAAGAATGGGATGAGTCTACTTTGAAGAAAGCAACCTTGAATGCAAGACACATCAACATTCTATGTGCCCCCATGTCCTCCACTAAGTTCAACTGGATTTCCTATTGTGAGATGGCCTATGAGATATGGAGAAAGCTATGTGTCACTTATGAAGGGACTAAGAAAGTGAAGGAAAGCAAAGTCTACATGTTCAATGGCCTCCTTCAAAACTTCAATATAGGAAAGGAGGACAGGGTAGCCAAGATGTACTCAAGGCTCCACACCATTGTGAATGGTCTTTCCGTTCTAGGTCATCATATCGATAGAGGAGATATCAACTCAAAGATCCTTAGAACTCTCCCCAAGAGGTGGTAATCCAAGGTGACATCCATTTAAAAAACAAAGTCTCTTGGTGATATACCTACTGAAGAGCTCAAAGGAAATCTACAAGTCCATTATGTCAAACTTCACAAGCAAGATGAAGAAGAAAGAGAAGAGAAAGTGCTAAAGAGAATGAAGGCTGAAATCAAAGCACAAATTGAGGCTATTTTTGGTCAAGCTTCTCCATCCTCTCAAGTTGAATAAGATTCCATGTACTCCAAGGGTGGACTCTACAAAGGCAAGTCATCCTCCTTCACCCAGTGCTTTGAATGTGGAAAGAAAGGTCACTTCAAGGAAGATTGTCCACAAGGAGAAAAGAACCATCATCATAAGAGAAGAGAAGAGAAGAACAAGAAGAAGGAGAAATGGCACAAAGGCTCAAATGACTCCTCTAACTCAAGCTCTAGTGACTCCTCCAACTTAATCTCAAGTGAATAATCAAGTGAACAATCTAGCTCAAGTTGTAGTGAAGATGGAGAATGCCACTTTTCTCCCATGGACTCAACAATTGAAGACTCAAATGAGGTAAATCTAAACTCTTTAGATAAAGAATATTTAATTGTTATTATTTATGCTACTCGTGCATCTCTTAAGTCTTCTAAAAAGAAAAAGAAAAAGCTTGCTAGAATTGTTGATAATTTGCATGTAGAAAAAGATGGTTTTGAACATGTTAATATTTTCTTGCTAGATAAAAACAACCTTATCTTAGTCAAGTAGACTCTCTTAAACTTGAAAATGTTAGATTTCTTGATAAGATTAGATTTCTAGAAGCTCAACCTCTTATGCTTAGTTCTAATGAAGATCATAGTAATACTGTGAATTCTCTCATGTTTAATATTGATGTTCTTATAACTGAAGATGAGAACAAAGATTCTGTTTTGCAAGGATTATAATCTAAAAATAGTGTTTATCTTTCTAATATTGCTTTGCTTGAAAAATATAATGCTTTCATTCTTACTAAGATCAATATCCTTGAATCTTATTCTAGTTCTACTAGTAGAGAGAATAATGTTGTTGCTTTTCATATTGATAAAGATTCCTATATGACCAATGTACTTTGCTTTGAAATCAATCTTTTGCATGCTAGAGATAATATGAATCAATTGTCTTCTGCTATTACTCCTCTTATGCATGATAATCATAGTTTGAGATCTTCTATGCAAAGATTATTAGATGATAAAAAGAATCTTAATCAAATCCTAGATCATAGTACCAAACAAATAAGTAGAGATGGTCTTGGACTTGACAGTAGCCAAAGGAACAATAAAGACAAAGGACCTTCAATTTTCAATGAAGAATCCTCTAGTACCAAGTATATGAGATCATGTAATCATGGTAATGAAATTGATCATTATTCAACATATTGTCCTTTTAGGAAATCACCCAAGAGAAATAGGACTTGGGTTGCTATGCTAAATCCTCAGGACCCATAAATATGATTGGGGACCAGGTCATCTTTCATATTGTAGGCTAAGTGCAAGTGGATTGACATGAACTATTGATTTGTGAACTCATTTCTCAATCCACATAAAAGAAGAAAGGTGATATGTGTATGGGGTGGCACCAAGTATAAAAGAAATGGTAGAATAGAGGTAATTATATTCTTGCTCATATCCAATTATATCTTGTTCTTGGCAAGCTTGTATGCACTATACACATGGTTTTCTAGTCAAAAGTGATATATTGCAATTCTCATCACTTTCTTTCTTAGAAACTATTTATGATGCTTTCATAGTGCACTACTAACTTGCTTACACATGTTTGGATATGCTTTATATTTTTATCATGTCTCATGATATGTTTTTTTTTTTAAATATATGTTTTTTATAGTAGTTGTTGTCGACCAAGTTTGTACCGATAGAAGCCCGACTGACAAGCATCAATGGGTGTTGACAATAGCTATTGTCTACTGAGAAGTTCAACCTAGAAACTCGACCGACAACACTGTGCACAGAATATACATATGGCTTTTTTTTATGAGAATTTCCCTCTCAACTAGAATTTCTCAACCAATGGCCTTATTCTTTGGCACTCCCTTAGTAGATTTATATGTGCACATTTCCATGATTTATATTGCCTATCTTGCATACTACTTTATCTATTTAATTGTTCTAAATTGGTGTCTTCATATCTTGCAATTATATATCTTGAGTTGTTATGCAGGTTTTGATGATGATCTCTTTGGATCTCTTGGTTGTGTCTTGAATTGCTTTCGTTGTGCTCTAACTTGCTACATCTATATAGTTGTATATCTTGTTTTTGATTCAACCTGAGATTCTTAGTGATAATCATCTTTTGGTAATGATGCATATTTTCTTATGAGTTATATCCTTTCTTGCTTCTGAAACAGCATATCTTTTTGTTTGGATATATCTCTTCATCCTCGCATAGAATGATCTTTAACATGTGCATCTTTTGCTATGATATAGATCCTACTAATAGTCCTAACTTTTGATATCATCTACTAATAGTTCATATACATGTAGTTCTAGCATGATCATCAATTAGTATTCATCTATATGTTAAGCTTGCATCTTGTTTCATACATGCTCAAGCTTGTTCCTTGAGTTGCATATCTACTATCTTGAGTTACTTGCTTGCATAGACTTACCTTTATTGTTTGCTAGATATACATCTAGGGTTGTTATAATGAATGTCTTGATTTGCTTTATATACATTGCTTGGACAAGCCCTTAGTTTTTTTCTCTTCTAGTCTCCTTTCTAACATTTGGTATCTCCTTATTCTAACATGTTTCATTTTATCTCTTCAAACTGCCATTTTTTGAAATGACAAAGTGGGAAGAAGGCATGTCTTATGTAATACGGGGAGAAGGCATGTGTAGGGAGAAGTCATGTTTTATGTTGAAGGGAGAAGACATATATGTAGAATATATATGAGTAGAAGACAATTTCTATAAATGTCATGAAAGCTAACCATGCAGGAGAAATAACATCATTTGAGGGGGAGTATGATAACTACATTAGAATCAATTGAGGGGAAGCATGTGATCTCAATTCTATTGAAACTCCTAGGTTTCTCCAAAGGTATGATTTTACTTAAAATATTTCAATACATTTATGGAATGCTTTGTCATCTTCAAAAAGGGGGAGAATGTTGACTCAAGGTCAATGTTGACTCAAGGTCTAAATTGACTAAACCCATGTTTTGATGATGACTAACCATTCCACTTATTTGTGTCTAATGCTTATATTTGAGTGATTTCAGATTAGGTATAGACACACTCCAAATGCTCTAACTTGTGCATCCTAACTTGGAGAAAAGACTAGTCAAAATCAATGCAAGTGCACTTTTATGGAATATGATGTATATCTATTAGACTCATGTTGTAAATCACTTGTAATGATTTTATGACTTGTAATTAAGATTAGAACAAATTAGGAGAACTTAAATTGAATATTTAAACAATCTAATGACATTTTCCAAAATACATCACAAAGTGCCTATTCGGTCGAGTTTCTCCTGTGACAAACTCGACCGAAAACCTTGATGCATTTTGAGAATGTCTAGGTTCGGTCAAGTTTCCAATACACAAAACTTGACTGACACCGTATTCTAGAAAAACTAATTTTAAGCGATCTACTTAGTTTCATCCAGGATAAACTCGATTGATGCTTCAAATTTGCTTTTCCATATAGTACAGTCGGTAGAGTTCCTTGTATTGAAACTCGACTAATCACACTATACATAAAGTGTATAACAAATGTTTCTAGCCATTGGAGTGTTGCAAAACTCGAAAAATATTCATTCCACACCCCAAAAGGCTAGTATTCATCCTTAAGTGTTTCTACTAGCTAGTAGGCATCCCCAACTATAAATAGGACCCCTTGGGCTTCATCCCATGGTTAGACAAGCACTATGAAGGTCCCTATATTATAGTTGAGTGCCTCCAAGAGCCTCCCTCTCTCTCTCTTAGCTTAATCACTTGCTACATCCATTAGAGTGATTAGGAGATTTGTAAGAGAGCTAGTCCTACATGTATATCTTGTGAGGCTCTCACTTCCTCTACCTCCTAATATCTCTTTCTACCATGAAGATGAAGATTAAGATTCTCTCTCTTGGATAAGAGAGGTGAATAATAAGAAGGGAAGGAGTCCCTTGGTGAAAGCTTCTCCTTGGAGAAGGTGAAGTCAAAGGTGGAAGATCCATGAGGAGTGGGCAATTCCTTCAAGGTAGAAGACTTGTGCAAGAGTGAGTAAGTCCTTGGTGAAGGCGGAAGACTCGTTGCAAAGTGGGTAAGTCCTTGTAGAGGTTCAAGACTCTTGGTCATGGATAGGTAAGTCCTTTGGTAGGTTGTTGTCTCCCTTATCCTTAAAGGAAAGGTTGGGTATCCTTGGCTCGGAAAATGAAGGTCATATATTGTATGTCTTATAATGAAACATGAGTATGCAATGGTTGCAAAATCCTAGAGCTTGACCTCTCTAGGTAGTCGACTAACTTTCTCCTAGTTTGGTTATTGGAACCACTCTGCATAGCTTGTGTTCTTGTGCTTGTTCAATCTCTCTATACCTTGCTATGTATGTTTTAGTTGCACTCAAAGTTCATACTTGTCATATTGTCTTAGAAATATTTTGAAGGTATAATGAGTTTTGTTTAAGTGCATTTAGCTCTATTCACCCCCCTGGAGCCCATCCTAGATCCAACAATTGGGACAAGTGCATAATATTTCATACATGATAGATCCAATTGTGGATGCATATGGAATATTACTCATGTGTCCCCTTTCTTCATAAGAATTGGGATATTGGGCCCTAGAGAGACTAGCACCATGAGACATGGGCAAATTTCTTCTCTTTGAGTCATGCATGCCTAACCTTTTCAACACTTTGTCAATGTATGTACTCTTCTTAGGCCAAGAAGCCTTCTATATATATCCCTATAGATCTTGATTCCTAAGATATAGGATGCTTCACCTAGATCCTTCATAGGGAAGGTACCTCCCAACCATGTTTTTACCATTCAGAAGGTAGGGATGTCATTTCCCAACCATACTATGTCATGTACATACAGTATGAGGAATACATGTATGCATCCACTAATCTTCTTGAAAACATAGTATTCATCTTCATTTTGATTAAAGTCAAACTCTTTGACTATCTCATCAAATTGAAGATTCCAACTCCAAGATGCTTTCTTCAAATCCATAGATTGACCTTTGTAGCTTAAAAACTTTATTGGCTTCATTTAGAAATATATAACCTTCGATTTGTCTCATGTACACATCCTCAATAAGATTCCCATTAAGTGGTTTTATCATCCGTTCACCAAATCTCATAGTCAAAATAAGCTACAATGGCAAGCATGATCCTGATGGATTTAACCATGGCAACTGGTGAAAAGGTTCTACGATAATCAACACCTTGAACTTGTTTAAAATCTTTTGCAATGGATTGACCTTTATAGGTTTGTACACTACCATACATGTCGGTCTTCTTCTTAAAGACCCATTCACACCCTATGGATTTAACCCCTTTAGGTGGATCCACCAAGGTCCATACCTTATTGGTGTGCATGGAGTTCATCTGAGATCTCATGGCTTCAAGACATTTCTCAACATCTGGTCCCTCAGTAGCTTCTAAGTAGGTTGTTGGCTCATCACCATTTATGACCAACTCATCGCCTTTTTGAGCCACGAGATATCCAATCTCTCTGGCCCAAGGCATGTCCTACTAGATCTATAAGGTTCATGTGCTATAAGAGGAACTTGATATTACAAAAATGCTTGTGATTCTTCTGTTTACTTTTATACCTCCAGGGGTTCAATTTTTTCTTATTGGTCTCAAACTTATTTGGGTTCTATTACTCCCAGTGGTTCCTTTGGAAATAAATTCCTTTGCAAGGAATACAACAATCCTAGCAAGAAACACTTTGTTGTCAGATTGAATATAAAATTAGTATCCCTTGGTTTCCTTAGGATATCCAACACAATAACATTTATCTGGTTTAGTTCTAGTCTTTTCAGGAAATTGTTTCCTAATATAAGCTTCACATACCCAAATCTTCGTAAAAGACACATTGGGACGTTAGCCAGTCCAAATCTTGTATGGTGTCTTCTGAATTAATTTTGAAGGCACACAGTTAAGTGTAAACATTGTGGTTGTTAAACCATATCCCTAGAATGAAGTCGGAAGATCATAAAAACTCATCATTGATTGTAGTATGTCCAACATGGTGTGATTCCTTCTTTCTGATGCACCATTGTATTGTGGTGTTTCGGGTGAAGTCCATTGTGATACAATACCATAGTCTTGCATAAGGTCCTCAAACCCTTCACTTAAGTATTATCCACCTTGATTAGATCAAGGCTCGTTATTTCTTTTACCAAGTTGGTTTTGTACTTGTGAAATCCTTGAACCTTTTAGTGATTGTAACTTGTATTTCATTAAATACATAGTCATATCTACTGAGGTCATTAGAAAATGTGATGAGTACTGGTAACAACCTCTAGAATTTGTACTAAAAGGTCCACATATGTCAGTACGTATGAGTCCCAATATACCACTTGCTCTCTCACTATTTCTAGTGAAACGAGCTCTTTTTGTCTTGCTTATTAAACAAGACTTGCATGTCTCTATTGATTCAAAGTTAAAAGAGTCTAGATAACCATCTTCATGGAGTCTAGAAATGTGTTTCTTGTTTATGTGCCCTAGATGACAATGTTAAAGGTGTGTTTTGTTTTAGTAATCAATTTATATCCTTTTGATATTTATATTTTATATGCTTGTCTCAAAATCTAATAAGTAAAGACCATAAGACATAGGGACATTGCCATTAAAGATCTCATCCTTAGTAATAGAACATCAACCATTTTATATGATATTTGAGTCCACTCTTGTCTAAACAAGAAATTGAAATGATGTTCCTATTAATGGAAGGTACATAATAGTAGTTCTCTAACTCTATTACAATCCCATTGGGTAGAGATAAATAATAGGTGCCTACTGGAGTGGCAGCAACTCTTGCTCCATTTGCAATGCATAGTTCCACCTCATCCTTCTTCAAGGGTTCACTTATTTTCAAACCCCTCATATTAGAGCATATGTGAGATCCACATCTGATATCCAATATCCATGATGAAGAAGAAGACAAATTCATCTCAATAACGTATACCTGAAGTGGAGAACTCTATGGCCTATGTCTTCTTCCTAAGTTCCTCTAAGTAATGAGGGCAATTCTTTATCCATTGTCCATCCTGGTGAAAGTGATGACAATTTCCTTCATTACTCACCCCTCCCTACACCTTAAATGTAGAATACTTAGGTTTCTGGATATCTTGAGACCTTTTTAGGATTTGCCTTTTCCCTTGGACTTCCCCTTTCCCTTGTTGACCATCAACGTAGATTTGGGTTTGTCCTTCATTTGTTCTTTGATAGTTTTTAACATGCCAAGCAACTCAAACAACAGTTTAGCAAAGTTTTTCATGTTATACTTCATGACAAATTGGATATATGATTTAGGTAGTGATTTCAAAATCACATATTTGGACAACTGTTGGCTTAAAGGAAATCCCAATCTCTCTAGGTTTTCCATTTACCCAATTAACTTGACATCGGGCCCCACTGGATCTCCCTCTACCATATTTCACTTAAAGAATGCCTTGGAGACATCATACCTCTCCTAAATTTCTTGTACCTAATACATGTTCTTAAGATGTGTCACTATCTCAAAAATGCCCATGTTTTCATTTTGCTTTTGAAGCTCATAGTTCATGGAGCATAGCATGAGACATTTGATGTCTATGGCATTATCAGACTTACGATAAGCCTCCCTCTCATCTCTAGGTGCATTTGGAGCATGCTCCTCTTGTACTGGTGTATCTAGGACATAGAGCTTATCATCATGTGTGAGAACAATTCTCAAAGTTATGAACTCATCATAGAAGTTGTTCCCATTCAGTTGGTCCTTATAAAGGACTAGTCCTAGTGAAAATTGTCATTGTTTTCCATTTGTTTCTACAAAAGAAAATTTGCAGTCAAAATATTTTTTTATTTGAAAAATATTGATGATATTAATTAGGCATTTAATTGATTATCTCTCCCACTATTTTATTTCAAATTAACAACCCTCACTACTAATTTTGGAAGATTGCAGCGTATAATCTTCTCATGGTTCAAGACCCTTATTTCATCAAATCACGAGTAAGCTTTGGTTGATAACCCACAATTTGATTATTTAGGTAGGCAAAATTTTCTAGTTTCACCTGATGCAACTCTTGATAGATGGTAACACAACTCATTGCCATATTCCATGTCTATCCTTCTAGGCACTTAGTCCTAAAAGGTCACCTAGTTAAGCCTAGCCCAAAAGCCTACACAATAGAATATACACTTGATGCATCCCTATTTTAGGAATCCATCTTGTGTCATATTGCATTTCAATCACATATAAACCTATCAGATTACATGTTATTTCCTCTAATATGCATAGTTGTGTAAAATGCACTTATAGACATTATTTGCATGATTTTTAGGTATTTGGACCACGCTTGGATGGAAGAGAGAGAAAGAGTGATCCAAGGGTTTCTCTATCCTTAGATAGGCCTAAAGTGAAGTCTAAAGCTCCCTCAATCTACCCCCCATGTCCAAGATTCAAATGCAGCAAAGAAGTCCAAGGAAACACAAATATTCAACTCAAAGTGTTGATACAAAGACTAGCACAGCCGTGGTTCCACAGAACGATCGTTCTACCTCACTCAAAATCAACAGAATAAGTGTTGAAGAACCAGCCAGTAAAATGGTCGTGCCACATAGAATGGTCATGCTACCATGACCCAGAACGGTCGTGCCATACAGCACAGTCGTGTAGTAGCTTAGCCAACATGGTCATTCCTTAGAGAGCAGGCATCAATTCTACAAGCCACCACGGCCATGTTGACCACCACGACCGTGCTACCCTTGCCTCACCATGATTGTGGTGACCACCATGTCCATGCCACCATTAGTTCAAAACCCCAACTATTACTATTATTTTTCACCATTTTTCACCTCGATCATTGCACTCCACCACAACTGTGCTCACTCCTACCCACCAAGTCCGTGGTGACCACTACGACGACGCTACATACAATTTTTCCACTGCATTTCCCACTTTAAACCCCACTTGACCTAATGCTTCCCCATCACTATATATACTTGGGTGGTGGTTCGGGCACAAGGTTAGCTACCTTCAACCCCCCCCCCAGCTCCCCATTTTTCCATTCCATCCATTAATTTACTTCTCCACCTCATTTCCACTCCATTTCACCATTTCCACCACCAAAACCCTAGTTTCTTAGTGTTTTGGCCACTTTCCACCATTTGATGACCTTGCACCTTGGTTGAAGGAGGATGACTTCTTTACAATAGATGGAGAGGAGGATTAATCCATCTACACTGAGCTCCATGGCTACTTCTACCTCATTCTCCTTTCTTTTTGTATTTTGCATTTCCATGAGTAGCTAGGCCCCTTAGGTGGTCTGTCTGGGGCTCAAAATGTCACTTTGATACCATGTTGGGGGAAAATGATATATAAACATTATGATTTCATTTGATAATGATTATGTTCTATTTGTATCTCATTCTCCATAAATTGCTTGTTGGTTTGTGCTTGAAATCTCCTAGGAATTTAGGGAAATTGGTTGTATTTGTGAATTTTGGGATTTGCTCCTAGGTCCAATTTATGGATCCCTAGCTAGACACCCATATTACTACATGCTAAAAACTTCTCCTGACCCTAGGTTAGGGATTTAAGTATCTAGTTTAGATGAATTTAGTGTGATTAGCATGAAGCTTTCTGAAGGCTAGAATGTGGGTGAGGGGAAGCCTAAAACCTCACTTCCACCCCCATAATACCCTCATCCCATAATCACCCTAAGATCCTCTAACCTAGAAGCCTAGGCTTGTTTAGACTCTAATTGAATTACACCTAAACCCTAACCCAATCAATCCTTCTAAAGGTAGTAGGAGGTGTTAGGGACTAGTTCCCCTATACACAACCTATCTTATCCATGGATAGTTAGTAGTATAGGGTAATTTATTAGCCTCTAGCTTGTTGTTTGGTTTGGTAATCTAAATGAAATCATAATGTTCACATGTCATCAACCTCAACCTAATTGATAAGTGCATCCCTCAAACAGCCCATGTTCCCCTTAATTGCTTAAAACCCTAATTGCCTTCTTTCTTAGCTAGTGTTAGCTTAGTTATCTCTTTACTTGCTTATTTATCTTCTTGTCGTGTTCTTGCTTTTATCTTGCTAATTTAGATATTTAATTGCTCTTGTGCTTAGTTTGATAGCTTAGTGTAGTGTAGATCTCTACTTGCTTACTTTAGCCTAGCTTGCTCTTCTTGATTGCCTTAGCTTTACTTATCCAATAGAATTAACTGTCTAGGGTTAACTAAGAATTTGATTCTCGTTTGTTCTCCTTTACTTTCTTGTTCACCATTAGTGCGATCAACAAAAATAACCTTTAAATCCTTAACACTAGACTCTACAGTAGTCACCTAGCTTTGTGCCCCCATTTCTCCATGTGGATCGACCCTATACTTGTCACCCTCCTTTGCTACGACATGACCATGTGTGCTTGAGGGTGTAGTGTTTTGGTGTATGTGAGTGTGTTCGTGGAGGACTCTTATAAATTTTGAAAGATACACATGTGTCTCAAGCTCGTGAGGCGCATCTAGTCAAGTCTAATTGATTAGTATGTGCACCTCTGGCTGGACGCACCAAGCTTTATGGCACCGTTTCTGGGGAGAAAGGTGCTCGTCCTAGCTAATTAGTTTTGTTTTGATCTTTTCCTTCTACCCTCTTCATTTCTATTCTTTATTATTTGCATTCTTTGTGCATATTGGTTTGCTAACTGGTTTTCTTTTGTTTAGTTGTGCCTTTTGCATGTGACAAGCCACTTAGAAAAGACAAGATGGAAGGC
This sequence comes from Alisma plantago-aquatica, assembly GCA_963693085.1. NCBI lineage: Eukaryota > Viridiplantae > Streptophyta > Magnoliopsida > Alismatales > Alismataceae > Alisma > Alisma plantago-aquatica. The sequence goes on along the minus strand of OY856409.1, from coordinate 663,307,549 downwards.
CAAAATGCATCTCAAAAGCCACTTCAAGATTACTTCATGTCTATCAACTACAAATCTCCAATTGCTAGTAGAGTTGATCAATTTCCAGGGGAGCAATTCTCCATCCCTTTGGGTCTTCTTGGGCTCCTACCCATCTTCTATAGCTTGGAGAGTGAGAACCCCTACAAGTACTTGGACTCTTTTCTTGAAGTATGCCCCACCTTTAGGATGTCGACAACCAGTGATGATGCCATTAGGTTGACCTTGTTCTCATTCTCCCTCAAAGATAAAGCCAAAGATTGGTATGATTCGAGGAGAGACATAATGAGTTGGGAAGAGATGAAGAATGTCTTCTGAAGGCAATTCTACTCTATTGCAAGTTTTACACAAATGCAGCTTACCATAGTGAATTTCAGTTAAATGGGCAATGAGTGGTTTTAGGATGCTTGGGAGAGAGTTTAGAAGATGTTGAGAGAGTGCCTACACCATGAGATCCCTTTGTGGCAGCTAGTTCAGTCCTTTTACAACAATCTATCTTTAATGGGTCAAGCTACAGTATATTCTTCTTGTGGAAGAGCTTTTATGGCTAGGCCACCTGAGGAGACATGGTCATTATTTGAGCAACTGGTAGAAAGTTCTAGGATCTGAGCTTCTAGCATGAGGAATGATGGTGACCATCATTTTGGTGTGACATCTCTAGTTCAGTGTGATTTAAGCCCACAAGTGATGATAATTCTTAGTGACATGGTGAGTTTCATGAAGAGCCAAGTGACGAATGTTCCTTGCCATTCTGTGAATTATGTTGGTTCCTTTGATAAAGAAAAGAAAACACCTCACTCCTATATCTACCCGGAACAACAAAGCATAAGATATAGCTCAAGGTTTAAGGAAGAGGTTCTCTTTAGGTTGAAAAGCTTTGATGATGTCCAAAAGAATATTACAAGGCTTGAGGAAAGAATAGAGCAGCTATCTTCCATACTTTCTCTCCAAGAGGAAAAATTGCCTTTGAAACCCATAATGAGTTATAATGAAGCAAGTGGGCCCATGTTTTCCACTCAAGTTCTCTATAGTCCACCTCCCACGAAAGTGTAGCCCATACACCACTTTCATGGCCGTCCAAATCCTTATAAACTTCCTCCCCCTCCAACACCACAAATTTCCCACCAATTCACCTTCCAAACTCAATTTCCTCCTCCACCTCAATTTCAATACCAAGTATCACCTCCACCTCCTTCACAGCCATAGCTATCTCCCCCCTCCACCATGAGTAAGTAAGTGATGTGACAGTTCTAAGGAGTGGGAAATCTCTTAAACAACCCGCAAGTCAAAGAAAGGTTGATAAAGCAAACCAAAGGCAGCCAAGTGGTGATATTGTGATTGACATTGCTGAAGATGATATTGTGATACCGTGTGCTCCACTTCACAATCCTGATGCATATTCTACCATCCCTAATGTTCCACCTCCTAGCATGCCACAAGGAAATAATGTTGATTTAAGTGTTGCAAAAGCAAGTGAAACACCATTCCTTGATGCATTTGATGAGCCCCCAGAAGTAAGGAGGAGGCAAAATCACAATGTTGACATTCTTGATGTGTTTCACCAAGTGAAGGTCCATTCCATTATTGGATGCTATCAAGCAGATTCCATCTTGTGGCAAGTTTCTCAAGAATATGTGTACTACAAAGAGAAGGTCAACAGGGAGAATACCAAAGAGAGTCAAGTTGACTGAACAAGTATGCTCTATCATCCAGCACTCACTCCCCATGAAGAGGAAAGACCCAGTAGCCCAACTCATACCTAGCTACATAGGGGGACATCACATATATAGATCCTTACTTGATTTGGGATCTAGTGTGAATTTGATGCCATATAATGTCTATGTGGAGCTAAGATTGGGAAATTTGAAAGTGGCACATTGCACTCTCCAATTGGCAGAACATTCCATAAACGTGACTAGAGGAAGAGTGGATGATGTTTTGGTGATGGTAGACAAGGAAAAGGTCATAGTGTTCCCGACAGATTTCATTGTTCTTGATATGGAACCGGAGGATAGGAATATTCTCATTATCTTATGAAAGTCATTCCTATCTACAACCGACATCGAGATACAAGTGTACAGTGGCACAATGATAGTCTCTTTCATGGACATGAAGATAAAGATCAACATGTACAATACCCCAACCCGGTGACCCTGGGATGAGGATATTGGACATGGTCACTTCAAGAGTCCAACTGGGCATTTGAGCAAAGGAGAGCCAGATGAGAGAATTCATGATAGCTTTTGTGATCAAAGGGATGAGGAACATAGGTTGAACGTAAGTGAAAGGTGCATTTATCGCATGAGTGGACACCTGAGAATTCCAAATTGATGAATGATATAAGAAACTCCATGAAGCCCAACTGAAGGCATAAAACTCAATGCTTGTGGGAGGAAACCCACCTAGGTTTGGGGGATTTTTCACCCAACCTCTCAATTTTGATACTTTTTGGTTATTTTTTCACTTTTCCAAGAAAACACACACATACGCTTGTTTTTAATAAAAATTTTAGCTTTAAGATGTGCAGGAGAAAATAGGGGGAAATGAAGAAAATTGGATAACATTTAGAAAAAGGATTCATGAAAATCACTTTGGATCAAGGATTTGAAGTTTTGATGAAATTCAAGTGTGTAACACCTACTACAATACCCAGCATGGTCGTGGTACCACGGAATGGTTATGGTGATACACTCAAATCAATAAGAGAATCAAGAAAATTTGAGAAAACAAGAACAGACCTAGAACGGCCATGCAAGGCAGCACGGTCGTGTGACTCTACATAGAACGGGCCGTGTAGGCCAACATGAGCGTGAAACCAGCACCACAACATGATCATACCATGCAGCACGACCATGCTATAGCATGATCTAGTGAAAGTCAGTCATTCTAGCAAAGTCCAACTCGCTTCATTTCATTTCTCCGTGAACAACACGCTCGTTCTCCACATCCAGGCGGTCGTGCAGTGACTCTAACTCCCTCTCCAACCTACAATTCTCCACCAAACCACCTCCAATCCACCCCAAATCAGTTTCCCTACCTCCATCCATCATTTCCACCCATTTTCACCATCAATTCCACCCCATTTCTCCAATTTGTCCAACAATACAGTTCTTCGGAGAAAACCTAAAATCTGAATTTTCTCCACAAAAATTCACTCCAAATGAAGAAGATCACTAAGAAAATGGTATCCAAGACCAAGGAGGTCATATCCTATGGTCGTCGTCCCAAGAACGCCTCTACTTCAGCCTTGTCGGCATCCCTTGCCCCTCCACCGCCTCTGACTCTGACAGAACAACATGTTTGTCAGTGGAGGAGTTAGATGCTTTGGTAGATGCGATTGTGGAGGAGGCATCCCTGCACTAGCGGCGAGCAACATCATCGTCGTCTAGAGCAACACCACCAGCACCCTCATCAGCTCGCCCCTCTATTTCCTCAGCTCGCCCCTCTATTTTAACGACACATCTTTCGACATTTGTGGCACCATAGCCATAGCTGCAACCCCAGCCTCAGCCTCAAGCACTGAGACATCTACTCCTAGATGGTGAGGATGAAGTCATGCATGATTTACAATAAGAGAATGCACCTAATGAGCAGCAAGAAGAACTTCTTGAAGTGAGAAGCAGGACGGTGAAGAAGCCAAATCACCTGGAGTGCCTGACATGCAGAGTGATTGCCACTCGCTACGTAGGCAAGGAGACGATGGAGAGTTTGGGCATCTTTGATTTTTTTTTAGGATATCTTGGAATCTGCTGAGCCATTTAAGGTATTGACAGGAGATGTATATTGAGCTCACACAAAAATTATTCGCCACCTTAGAGAAAGTCTCACATGACGCCATCAATGTAACATTGGGAAATGGAACTTACCTCATTATTGCATCCTTTCTCAATAGCATTTTTTATCCCAACTCTGAGGTAGCATCCCTACTTGGTCAAGAGAGCACAGACAGATATACCAATGTGAACTACGCAGCCATGTGGTAGAGGCTTATAGGGAAAAGCTACTTTTAGTAGGAAAATGAAAGACAAGTCTGATTCATAATCCCATGTTGAGATACATTTAGAATGTCTTAGCAAACACCATTTTCGTCCGGCATGAAAATCTAGGTACTTGTACAAAGAAAATCCTCTTTGTGTTGGGATGGATGGTGCAGGGCAAGCATGTAAATTTGGGATCTCTCATCATTGATCACATGAATATAGTCATGTCTAAGAGCAAGAACCCTTTTATTATTGGAGGCATTGTGACTTCAATTGCTCTGGCCTTGGATCATGTTGTATCTTGTTACACCAAGGCAGAAGGAGGGAAGCTCATGGACATGTATTACCTGATTCTCTCAGCCATGATTTTAGTGATTGACCAGAAGTTCTTTTACCAGGTCAACCCTCCTTATGCAGGAGTTTCATTAGAGTTCCCCTACCATGCTACACCTCTCCTAGAGAGGTGTGGTCCATCTCCAGACTTTTTTGATATCTTGAGTAGGTGGGAAGAGGAGAATCCTAGAGATACATGGAAGCAGTAGCCCAGATATTTGTCTGAGGAACTTAGAGAGTCACAAGAAGCATAGCATAGGAAAGAAGTTGAAGCTAGAGAGACACATAGGGTTAGGAGGCGGGAGGTGTAGGTGTCACTACAGCCATAATAGCCTTCAGTGAACGCATATGACATGTCTACCTTTCATGCACCGTTGGATGGTATTCAAAGTACCCAGGAGAGCATTCTAAGGGCATAGGAAGGATTTCAAGGTACACTTTATGCATCATGGTTGGATCATCATTAGATGCACCATTAGATCAACCACATGTATCAGTTCCAGCATGCCCAGGCCTACAGGAACCCCCAATGGGAGGAAGATTGGTAGGGTGCATTGTCCACATATTAGGATTCCTACCCGCCTCCACATGTGGACTATTAGGGCAGAGACTAACAATATCATCCACCACAGGGAGGAGCACCACTAGAACCACCACAGTGATCATCTACCCTATCACTCCTAGACTATAGTTTCATGTTGAGGACAACATGATTCAAAAGTTTGGGGAGGTAGGGTGGTATGCCCTCTTTCTAATTTCAGTATTTTTGCATATCACCTATCATTTACTTTTGTTTTCTTTCTCTTTCCATCTAGATTAGATTTACCTTCTTTGCATACTTGTATGTCATGTAGTTGTTTTGTGTCAATTTGGCATAATTTTCAAAAAAAAATTACTCTTTTGACATGCATTACATATCATGTAGATTTTTGTAATTTATGCATGTTTTAGCTAGGATTTGCTTGTTTCCTGCTTTATGTTCCATAATGTAGGCCTAGATGTGATTGGAGGTGATTTGACACCATTTTGGCCAATTTTTCTCAGATTTAGAATGTTTCATCCAAAAAGCATGCTTTGACCCAATCTCTACTTTTTGAATTGAAAATGATGACCTTTGACAAATGCAAGTGAATTATCATGGTTTATTGCTAAATGGCCTCAATCTTGACTTTTTACATGTGAACCACCTCTCTCATGCTTGTGAACTATTTGGTTGAATTGTGATTGAAGCAAGTTGCAAACGCTTAGAGTTTTGTAGAATCTCATTATAGAAATGTGGTTTTAATATTGCTCATCCATGTGGTGTGTCATTGCTTGTTGAAATTGTTGGAGTAACTTTCATGCAGGAGACCTCATGTTGATGTCCACACTAGTAACCCCTATTTGACTCACTTTTCTTCTACCATCTTCTTACATCTCCATCTCGTGAAAGGATGCCAAAGTGCACACATTCAGCCTTGGCCACCTCCAAAATTTTGGGGTGGCCATATCCATACCCCCACTTCAATCTCATCACCATGTGCCCTATCCACACCAAGGGCAAAGAAAAAAATGTAAAAAGAAAATTAAATATTCTCATGTTTAAGAACATATAAATAAAGAAAAGATGAGTGTGTAAAAGCACTCCAAACTCTTACTGCAACCCTTTCCTCCTTTTACATGACCATGGAGCTAGGAAACATCATACCTAGCTCATTTTGCCCTTTTATGCAGCCACATGGGTTAATTAGTTTGGATGGACATATGATATTGAATTCATGAATGTAAAATAGCAAAATTAGTCATTTTGTACCTTCTCCACAATGAAACAATTTACCCAGAGTGATAGGATGGGTATATGGATTGATTATGTTTACTACGCTCTATATTTGAAGTTTGCATGCTCAGTGCTTTAATCATTATTGGTTTCTTAAAGAGGATAGGAGAGAGGTGGAATGCATGTACCTAGTCATCTTTCAACCCATCTAGTCAATATTCATCTTTTGTATTGCATTTGTCATTTCTTGATTGTGGAAAAATTGTAGAGACATTGAGTTGGAGCACACTTGAGGACAAGTATGTTTTACTTTTGGGGTGGTGATGCAGCCCTATTTTAGGACTCCATATTGTGTCATATTGCATTTCAATCACATTTATACCTATTATATTACATGTTATTTCCCCTAATATTCATATTTATGTAAAATGCACTTATGGCTATTATTTGCATGATTTTCATGTACTTGGACCACACCTGGATGGAAGAGAGGGAAAGAGTAATCCAAGGGTTTCTATATCCTTTGAGAGGCCTAAAGTGAAGTCTGAAGCTCCCTTAACCTTAACCTAGTGGCCAAGACTCAAATGGAGCAAAGAAGTCCAAGGAAACACAAAGATTCAACTCAAAGTGTTGATACATAGACCAGCACGGTTGTGGTGCCACAGAATGATCGTGCTAGCTCACTCAAAATCAAAAGAAGAAGCATTGAAGAACCACCCAGTATAATGAATGTGCTAGATAGAAATGATGTGCTACCAAAAACTAGAACAGTTGTTCCATGCAGAATGGTTGCATAGCATCCCATCCAGTATGGTCATTCCTTATATAACGAGCATCAATTCTCCAAGACACCACAGTCATGTTGACCACCATGGTCGTGCTACCCTTGCCTCACCATGGTGTGGTGACCACCATGGTCATGCAACCATCAGTCTAAAACCCCAATTGTTACTATGATTTTTCACCATTTTTCACCTCGGTCATTCCACTCCACCACGACCATGCTCACTCCTACCCACCACGGTCGTGGTGACCACCACGGTTGTGGTGACCACCACGACCATGCTACATAAAAAATTTCCACTACATTTCCCACTTGACCTAGTGCTTCCCCATCACCTATATATACTTGAGTGGCAGCTGGGGCACGAGGTTAGCTACCTTATACCCCCTCCTAGCTCCCCATTTTGGCATTCCATCCATTCCTTCACTTCTCCACCTCATTTCCACTCCATTTCACAATTTCCACCACCAAAACCCTAGTTTCTTAGTGTTTTGGCCACTTTCCACCTTCATTCCATGTCCTTGCACCTTAGAGGAAGGAGGAGGATGTCTTTACATCAACTAGAGAGGAGGATTACTCCATCTACATTGAGCTCCATGGCTACTTCTCCCTCTTTCTCCTTTCTTTTTGTATTTTACATTTTCATGAGTATCTAGGCCCCTTTGGTGGTTGTTTGGGGCTCAAAATGTTACTTTGATACCATGTTGGGGGAAAATGATATGTAAATAGGGTAATTTCGTTTGCTAAAGATTGTGTTCTATTTGTATCTCATCCTCCATAAATTTCTTGTTTGTTTGTGCTTGAAATCACCTAGGAATTTAGGGAAATTGGTTATATGTGTGAATTTTGGGATTTACTCCTAGGTCCAATTCATGGATCCCTAGCTAACCACCCATCTTCTTACATGCTAAACAATTCTCCTGACCCTATGTGAGAGATTTAAGTAGTTGGTTTGGATGAATTTAGTGTGATTAGCATGAAGCTTTCTCAAGGCTAGAATGTGGGTGAGGGAGGCCTAACTCACTTCCACTCCCATTACTACCCTCATCCCCTAATCACCCTAAGATCCTCTAACCTATAATCCTAGGCTTGTTTAGATTCTAATTGAATTACACCTAAACCCTAACCCAATTGAGCCTCGTAAGGGTAGTATGAGGTGTTAGGAACTAGTTCCCCTATGCACAACTTATCCTATCCATGGTCAGTTAGTAGTTTAAGGCAATTCATTAGCCTATAGCTTGTTGTTTGGTTTGGTAATATAAATGAAAGCATAATGTTCTTATGTCATCACCCTCAACCTAATTGATAAGCGCATCCCCCAAATAGCCAACATTTCCCTTAATTGCTAAAAACCCTAATTGCCTTCTTGATTAGCTAGTGATAGCTTAGTTAGCTCTTTACTTGCTTAGTTAGCTTCTTGTCTTGTTCTTGCTTTGATCTTGCTAGTTTATATCTTTAATTGCTCTTGTGCTTAGTTTTCTAGCTTAGCATAGTGTAGATCTTTACTTGCTTACTTTAGCCTAGCTTGCTCTTCTTGATTGCCTAATCTTTTCTTGCTTAGTAGAATAACTATCTAGGATTAACTTAGATTTTGATTCTTGTTTATTCTCCTTTACTTGCTTGTTAATCAACAAAACCAACCTTTAAACCTTTAACCCTAGACTCTATAATAGGAACCTAGCTCTAGTGCCCCCTTTTCTCCATGTGGATTGACCCTATGTTTATCTCCCTCCTATATTATGACACGACCCCATGCGGTTGTCGATGTAGTGTTTTGGTGTATGTAAGCATGTTCATACAGATCCCTTATAAATTTTGAAAGATATCTATGTGTCCCAAGCTCGTGGGGCGCATATAATCAAGTTTAATTGGGTAGTGTGTGCACCTTTGGGGGCATGCACCAACACCCTACTATGGAAGACTCACATATCTATTCTCACACTTCCATGATATAGACAGTGTGTTTTGCATTTTGGTGTACCCACACATAGATGATCAAGATTTTATGTGTACTGCTTTTGGAAAGCATCTTTGGCTTAGTATTTGATTGAGTGGTTTTATTTATATAAATATATACACATCCAATCATCATATACTTATAATATGTATCATATCCATACCATATCCATAATTGAAACATGAAATCACAGACATACGAGCAATTGTTATGGCAATACTAATGCAATTTTTTGGATCCACAAATAATTATTGTCCACCTTAGATCAAACATCATATGTATCAACTTGCATAGGAAAACATGCGTGTTGGAAACATATCAGTCGGTCAAATGGACCCTTCCAGTCGATTAGTTGGGCCTTTTTCTTCTTAGGTTGACTAAATGCTTCAAGTAGTCGGTTGGTTCTTCTAGTCGATCGACTGGGTTTCTACTCAGTTGGTCGGTTCGACCTCCATGCGCTCGATTGGAATGTATAGAAAAGCACTCCATTTATTGATATCTCTAAAATAATCCTAATCCTATATGCTCTTACATGATGTATAGTGAATACCTTGAGTTACATTTGAGGGGAGATAAGGGCTTAAGCATTATATTATATTTGGAGATAAAAGAATATTATCGGTATGCAAACCAAAGCTATAAAATAAGAATTTAAACCATAGACACACAGAAGAGTCCAAGGAGGTTTTGATCATACCCATGCATACATCCAACAAAAAAACACATTTTTAAGGCAACACGTATGAATTGTGTGTGTGTATATGTATATGTATGTATGTATGTATGTATGTATGTATGTATGTATGTATGTATGTATGTATGTATGTATGTATATATATATATATATATATATATATATATATATATATATTGTTCACATTGTATGCAACAAGATAAACAATATAACAAAATCCAATCATATCGATTAAATCCTAATACACCATAAATTGACATGGCTCTAATACTACTAATGGGAAATCTAGAGTGAGATAAATGTAGCAGAAACAAAAAATTTGTCTATATTATCTAATGAGTAGATCCTGACAACAACAATGTATAGAAAAAGGGTGTAAGATGTATCTTGTTCAGAACAAGTCCAACAACCATCCTTGCATGCAGATGTGCTTCCTTGAGTAAGACACATGCATTAGGAAACATCACCCTCCTAGCACAATAGTAGAGCTTCTATGCCTCTACATTATTCACACAGACCACTGTGAACTCCATGTCTCGCTTCTTGAGCTGATGGGAGAAGTAGCCCCTTCGTTCTTCAATGTGATATTGTTAACTTTCTTATCCCTTGTTTATTCTCCTTCACAGATAAGATGGTTAGGCTCTCACGTTATTGCAATGTGACATGAAAAGTTTCTAGAGAACCTTGGCCATCACCCCTTTATATAGGATTGGTAGGGATAGGGTTTCAGAAACCCATGAGAGATGAAGGGTCAAGTATCTTGGCTGGATGGTAGTTGTGCACTGCTAGTCGATCGAGACTATCTAGTCTGTCGACTATCCTATTGGCCTTTTGGTTGCTAACTATGCACAGCCAGTAAGTTGATTGGACTATCCAGTCAATTGATTGGCATGCGATCAACAGTGCAATAACTTAGGATTTCAATGCAAAAATTAATGTGTGTAAGCATGGCTATCATTAATCGTTTGACACTGTTTAACTATTTAATTTAAATAAGTTAGTCAACTGGATTATCCATTTGGTTGATTGACCATTCTAATCATCCATTGGGTGACACTACCCAGTAGGTCAATCATACTCTTCAGTTGGTCGTCTTGATTAACTCGACTGGATTCTCCAGTCGATTGATTAGATTCTCATATATCTCCTAAGGATTTGTGTCCATTCATTCGACTAGACTATCCAATAGGTCGACTGACATGCCATCATTATTTAGTTTGATTACCTAAAAACTTTAGTAAGTAAAGTAAATCTTGTCCATGATTACACTCCTTTTCCCAATGCATCCTATGTGTGTGACTTATGGCTCCATATTATGTTGGTGGTGATGTATATGATCATATTATGACTTCACAAGCAATGAGTGTTATCTAGAAACACATCATTGCTACCAAAGTAATTGGATAAGTTTAAGGACGACTTCAACCTAAACTCGTGACTAGTGTTATAGTGATTTTATAGTTCCTTTGTCATAGATATCCAGTTTAAACATGAGGCATGGCATTGTTATCCTCTTAATATTAAATCTATATTTCTTGAAGTAGATTAGACTATTGAGATGCATGTAAAATTAATATCACATATTGACTCACATGAGCATGTCCATGCACTACTTAATCTCACTTATTAAGTGTCTGATAGGAGGAACAAATTCCATCTACATCACTCACAAGAATCCATGTGTGTTACAATGTACCCAAGCACCATTTGTATAGCAACCATTATTCAAGATCATGTTAAATGATGTTAAAGTCCATTGAACGTCATGTGCTTATTGCAGTGACTTTAGGTCTAAGAACCAAAAATATTACATTGTGACATGATTTTGACAACCATTCAATGGTTTCCATGTATCATTCTCAAAGTAGGTCTGTTTGGTACACTTTCTTTCTAACACGTACCTATTGATATCTGATATCATGACTAATGATCTTTAGTCATCAGTACACACACATTCTAGTCTTAAGTATTATTGTTGTCTCTATAGTTTCCATAATAATATTCAACTAGCAACATGACAAGAATATATGTACTCTAATTATGCATATCATCTCATGTTTAGGTTCTCAACCTAAACCATATGTTATCGAGTAATATTGTCATTTAGACGTCTATTATGTTATATCATCATATCATATTTGAACAAACATAATTAAAAATTTGCCTTTATTATTAATCAAATCAATTATATAAGTTCGAATACAATTATCATATGACTGGCTCTTAGGGCATACATACCAACAATCAAGGCAGCTACACCGACACTTATTAACTTTACTATCCCTATAGAGGTACAATACCCTCCCAAAATTGATCCAAACAGGAGTTTGGATTGAGAGTTCCATCAAAAGGGGGTATATCAAAACATATGACTCACTTTTAGTTTGCAATACACCTCCATGACATCTAATCAAAAAATCAAATTGACAAACTCTAAAGCAGTAAAACAATAGTCAAAGTTATACTGATCCCAGGTGGCAACAATAAGAGGCAACAACTAGTTGTAAAAATATTTCCACTTCAATCTCAACCATTGCAAGCCACCACTATCACAGTGCCACAAAATAGCAAGATCAAACAACACCCAACTATCAAGGTCACTATGTGCTATCACAATATTTGTGATAACAAATCACTTCAGTATATTTTTGTCATCACCATTTCAACCTTTGGTATAACAGATAGTGGCAAAAAATATTCCAATAGAAAATAACCCACCATCCCAAGCGGAGCTAGCAGCAACCACTCTTGTGTCAGAAGATCCTTCAAAGCCGAATAGGAAATTCACACCCTTGGGGGCTTCTCTTTATTCCATCCTTCCTGATATCAAGCATTTATTAAAGTCCCCCAATAAGGGATTCACCAATTCCTTTGTCAAATAATTACAATGCAATGTCTTCTACTATTTTCATCAAGCCCAGGGGCACATGATAGACTTGTGCCTCACCAAGCATGCCCTATGAGATTTAATTGAAACTGGTAGGGCCAACACAGTCACATTGAAGGAAATGTGATCATCTTCCAACAACGTGTCTGTCATATCCTCAACTAAAGATATGTCATGTGGTCATATCTAGGGTTGTAAATGGGTTAGGGTAGACCCACGGACTGGATAAACTCAGACCCTTTAAAAACCTACCATGGGTCTAATTTTTTGTACCCTCATATTTGTGGATCCACATACATGTAGACCCATACATCAATGGGTCTATTAATGGGTATGCTTGGACCTAGACCCACTAGACTCGTGTACCCACTATATATAAATAAGTATTTAAATAATATGTCATTTAAATCATATTTTCCTAGTCTAAATAATATAATGGTAGAGACTATGTCCTACTCTAGTTAAAATAAAGTTCAAACTAGTCGGTGCAATTTTTTAATTATGTTTGTTCAAATATGATATGATGATATAACATAATAGACTATGTCATTTAAATCACTCCTTCTTGGCACTGATCCCGAAGAAGGATGGTGCCACCTCTCTCTGTGACTTCAAGCCCATTGCCTGCAGTAGCGTGCTCTACAAGATCTTTGCCAAAGTGCTGGCAAAGAGGTTAAAGGAGGTCATAGGGGGGTTGGTTTCACACAACCAAGGGGCGTTCATCCCAAATAGAAGCATCTCATATTGCTCCCTCCTTGCAGCGGAGTTTCTGTATGGCTTCGACATCAAGCGCTCAAGCCCAAAGGCCTGCTTAAAGACAGGTCATTCAAAAGCTTACGACCACGTCAATTGGGAAGCCCTGTGGACAATTATGGGTAGAATGGGCTTTCCCCCCACCTGGACGGGCTGTATTAGACAGTGTGTGACCACATGTTTGTTTTCGGTCCTTGTCAATGGGCTTCCTGCGGGGTTATTCAATAGCTCGCGTGGGCTGAGACAAGGGTGCCCTTTGTCACCCCTCCTCTTCACAATCGTTATGGAGTACCTTACCATGCTCATGGCCGAGGGTGAGCATCAAGGGCGCTTCCGCACCTACAAAGTCAAGCGCACGACCGTCATGTCCCACATCACCTTTGCGGATGACGTGCTCATCTTCGTGGAAGCCACTAGAAAGAGCCTTCGAGGTATAAAGAAGATCTTGGATGAGTTTAGCACCACGGTGGGGGTTCATGTCAACCCGACCAAGTCCAAGTTGTTCTTGTCCAAAGCTGATGCGAACAACGCCACCCTTCTGAGCGGGGTCCTGGGCTGCCAGTTGGATACCCTCCCTACGCGATATTTGGGTTTCCCGTTGGATGCTAGGAACCACAAGGCGGCTTTCTTTAACCCTTGCCTTGAACAAATGAAGAAGATGATATCCAAATGGCCCCCGGACAAAATAACCATGGTTGGCCAGTGTCTACTGACCAAAGTAAACCTGTAGGGCTTGGTCACGTACTGGGCCTTGCAAGGCCACATCCCGAACAGTACGTGTGATCGCATTGAGATGCTTATGGCGGACTTTTTGTGGGGTTCAAACTACCATCCCATGCGATACGAGTGCCTGTCTAGGCCTGCTAAAGAGGGAGGATTGGGGCTCAAGGGGGTCAGGGACATCAACCGGTGGGCGTCGCTTCGAAGACTTGTCCGGTTCCATACCTGCCCACATTCTCTGTGGACCCAGTGGCTGCGCAAACGCTATGGGTTCACCCTACCTGACCCGATGCTGCTGCGGCATGGCGCGTCAAACTCATGGAAAAATATGGCCCGGGCCTGGGCGCAGCATAGCCACATCTTCGACCAAACCAATAATGGCCTAGTGAAGCTCAGCAACCCAAACACCAACCTGTGGAAGGCCATCCAGCCGCAGCAAGCCCCTTGCGTCGTTGGTAAAACCATTTGGGTGGGGACTCTCATCCATAGGTGGAGCTTCACAATTTTTATAGCCTTTCATGGGGCTCTTGCCACTGCAGATAAAATCCACGAGTGGAATATTGAGGCCAGCGATAGATGTACCTTTTGTAGACAGAGGGAGGACGTTCAACATGTCTTCTTCCGCTGCCGATTCTCCAAACACGTCCTCTCGCATGTCATGGACCTTTGTGGGCTGAGGGTCCCGGTGATTGCTACCATCACCGAAACTGCCAACCTTATAAAAGATAAAACCAGGGGCTGGAAGGGATGGAAGTGGCTGGCCATCGCAGCCTGGACGTGCTCGGCTTACTTCATCTGGAAGCAGCACAATGAGAGGCGGCACAACCAGCAATCCCTTAGTTCTGCGGAGTGCTGAGACCTGGTGGTCAAAGCCACTAGACGAATTACGGTGGTACGAGGATGGAGTTCCACTACCCCGAACCACATCAGCAGGATGTGGGAGATCCCTTTTACTGCTTAGCTTCTGTTGTTTTCTTGTACAAAGCCCATGGGCATAGATGGGGTTTTTGTAGAGTTACCCCCATATACACATCCCTTTTTGTAGTTACACAGGGAGGGCGGGACGCACCCCACACCGTGCTTATCGGGTGTGCAGCGTGTCCTATCAGCATGGGTTTCCTAGCTGAGGCTCCTCCTGAGCCTGTTTGACCCGGTGCTTCTCGCACCTTGGGGTCCCTTGTACGGGTGGTTCACTCTAAACCTCCCTCATCATTTTTTATTACCCGTCTATCAATATAGACCATTCCAAAAAAAAAAGTTCAAACTAGTCATTTAATTTAGAACTGACTATTATAATTACAATCATACGCAATATATGTAATCTTAAAACCAAATTATTAACATGATATGCTACATACTAAAACACTACAATGAAGTCTACAAAATGTAAACACTTCACTCAACTAATCTATAGTCTACAAAGTATTATATTGGTTTATACAACTATACCATGTAAATATCATATATATAACAATATCTCATTTTTTAAAATTTGTAGAACATGGTCGTGGTCTTTCTTACAATAAGACATTTTATATAGAATTTCTTACTAGTGTACCAATACAGCATACGTGTGAATATTGTGGGTACTTATACAGTTCATGTCTATTTTTATTATGAGGGTCTAGAAGCAAAACCATAACTACTAAATTAAATGGTTATGGGTATGGATATGTGCATGTCTGAACCCACACTGTTCCTGCACCATCTACACCCCTAGGCACATCCTGTATGTGGAGCATGTATCAAGAACTAGTCTCAAAGTACATAGATTAGCTCCATGATCCATGAAAGGAATTTGGTGATCCCCATAAGCATTAAAAGTCCAATCACCATACGTAGAGATCATCCCCTGATGAAGAGACAATCAATATGAGTTCTATCATGGTAAAAGCCCAGAAAATCACAGTTCCTCACCTCCTAATGGAAATACAAGTGGAAAGGCCCAATTAATAACAACACCAGTGGCCCTCACTACCTCAATGGAAGCTCCTTCTCCTCTTGAAAAAGGCAAAGAGAAGGTAACCACATATGTAGGAGTCCCCCCAAAGAACATACAATCAAGGCTTCCATCCTTGTCATCTAAACCAAGAAAATGCATCCCAATCCCATGCTCTATAAGGAAACAAACCCTGAAGGATTGGATCTAGTTTAGTTTCTATAGGATCTAGAAGGAGAAATATCTCTTAATGAAGTGATGCAAATCTCCTATGCACACAGAGAAGTAGTAATGAAGACACTTGAAGGGGCTTACGTCTCCAAGGATGTGAGACCAGAATTGCTAGTTGTC
The DNA here is from genome assembly GCA_963693085.1 of Alisma plantago-aquatica. Classification (NCBI taxonomy): domain Eukaryota; kingdom Viridiplantae; phylum Streptophyta; class Magnoliopsida; order Alismatales; family Alismataceae; genus Alisma; species Alisma plantago-aquatica. Next base: position 663,291,377 of record OY856409.1, on the reverse strand, counting down.
ACCATCAAATTGATCACCACACCACATCTGATTGCATTTTCTAAAGATGAGATACTTATAGGAGGGAGTCACAACAAGCCTCTTTTAATCATTTCCATATACAAGGGACTCAAGATTCCTTCCTTATTTGACAACAATGAAGCATGCTTCAAAGTGTGCCCTCTCAATATGCTTATCATCCTAGAAAGAGATTCTTCCAGTCTATAACTGGCTACAAAGAAAGTGGCATATTTCAATGGTGAAATAAAAGGTGCCTTGGTGGAGATCAGCCTCGATCTACAACACCATATACTATTTTAGTATTGGATTTGAGTTCCTCCTTAAACCTCCTCTTAGGAAGGACATGGATTTGTCACAATTGGGTGGATTCCTCATCACTCCATCAGAAACTCAAATATCAACTAGTACATGACATCCTCACAGTCCAAACCGATAGCCTAGGCACCATTCTTGTATTCAATAAGACCATCTTTAGTTTCATTTTCATATGATGCACATTTCCAACATCAGATATGTGCCACCATAAAGAAGATAATTCCTCCATCTCCCATGTTACCCTACATTGTGCACATAACAGTTGTAGGTTCATTCAGATCAAGGTATAGGACCCAGATGCCATGGACATGTAGAGAACATCTAGATTCCTCTAAGACAAAATGGTTTGTGCCTAGGATTATATGGTCCATCCTATGCAAAACCTGGGATCACCAGGTGGACACTATATCAGAAGTCCATAGTGTTGTGGCCCAATACAAATGACTTGACCAAGAGTCTATCTCAATTGTCTACCATTGACATAGGATCTAAGTAGAGGAGGAAAACAAATCTATTTGTATGAACAACATCATCTCAGGTTATTGTATTGATGGGACCTTGTCTCCCACCATAGAGGTCCCCATTCTTATTTTCCCTACTTTGTAGAAATAATAGAAGAAGGTTTAGATGTTGCTAAGGCCATTGTGTCCATGACAACACCCTACCTTGTGCAAGAGGTCAATGAAGACAACCAAGTCAATGTCCCCAACGTTACCATCAGTATTGATAGATTTCCCTCATCATTGAAGACTCCAAGGGCATTCAGACTATCAGGGACAATTGACAATCCAAATACAAGACCATTCCTCCAAACAAGGAAGTTACCAAGCTCATGCATATCCCTATAGTCAACCAGTTATGCCTAGAGCACATCAACATTGGGGAAGTCCATGAAGGTTCTCGTGCTGGTCAAGTTTGCAAGGTGAAAATTGACAAACCTGCACCAAAATTGGATTTTCAATCCAATAAATCTAGTTATGATCCTCTTTGAATTTTCTCTGATTGTCCATGCCAAGATGAATCTAAGACTACCAATCCCCAAGACATGGAGGAAGACTATGGCATTTTGTGGTATGACTAATACGATACCTACAGCATGAGGAGGTCAACACCATCTTCAGACATATGTTATAGGAGGCCCAAAGTCCCTCATCCTCCCCATGCAGGTTGATGAAGTTCAAAACTATTGTGTGGATGTTCACAAAATCTTAAGGAAAAGGGCATCTCCCATACCCAAAAAATAAACTTGTTATAGGAACGATCCCATGATGTGGTGAGATCCTGGAGTGTCTATACATCCAAGCTCTCCCACATCCATCTTCTCTTCCATAAAACTCAACAAAACTACAAATTCTACAATATACCAAATGATCATAAATTTTGAAAACCCAAAAATAGTAGAAGATGACTGGATCTGTGGGAGTTTGTTGATTATTTTATCAAACTAGAGTAGATATACATGGACGAATATGTATAGTTCAAAGACCTCCTCATACTAGAATATATGAAAAAGGATCACCATCCTTTTCATATTGAAGATGAGACTGAGAAATTAAATCTCAGTTCAAGCTTGGGGCACGTCTACCTAAAATTATCAAGAACACTTAATAAATCTATTATTCCACTACATCAACATGTTTTCATAGAATTAATCTGACATGATGGGATAATATGAGAAGATCACGCTTCATTAACTCCCTATTGTACATGACACCCACTCTGTCAAGCAAAAAAATAGGTGATTGCGACTAGAATGGAGTCTCAAGATTAGATAGGAAGTTTAAAATAGTACGATGATGGTTTTTTGGAGCCACTCAGCTATCCTACATGGCTCGCCAACATTTTACTTGTACTGAAGAAGGATGATAAAGTATGAATGTGTATGGAGTTTTACAATCTCAACAAGGCATCCCCTAAAGATGAATTTTTGCTTCCATATATTGACGTGCTCATTAACAATACAATCGGTCATGCACTCCTCATATTCATGAAGGCACTCACTTGATACAACCAAATTAAGATGACCAAGAAAGATATAGACAAGATCTCCTTTATCACATAGTGGGGAGTGTTATGCTATTAGTTCATGTTGTTTGGTCTCAAGAATTTTGGAGCTACCTATCATAGAGAAATGGTCAATCTATTCCATGACTTAATGCTTAAGGAGGTGTAGATTTATATGGATGACACGACAGCCAAATCTAAAATTTAGGGTGACCACATCACCAATATACAAAAACTATTTAACTAAAACAATTTCCTTTGTTCTTGAATCCATCCAAGTGCACCTATGGGGTTACGTCTAGTAACCTACTCCAATACATTTTTCATCATAGACGAATCAAGGTTTACCCTGGGAAGTCTTGAGATATAATAGAAATTCCCTCCTCTAGAACTATATAGGAGTTATGAGGCCTACTCGATCGCCTTCAATACACCAGTTTCCTCATCACCAAGCTTATGCATTTATGTGATCCTATCTTCAAGCTACTGAAGAAGAAACTCAGCTCCTAATGGAATGAACAATGTGAGGTGGCATTTTAGAAGATTAAATACTACCTCTATGATCCATTGATACTAAAGTCAGTGATGCTTGATGTAGCCCTATTTTAGGGCTTCATCTTGTGTTTTATTGTGCTTCAATCACATCTAGACATGTTAAATTGCAAAATATTTTCCCTAATGAATGGTTTTCTAGCAAATGCATTTATGGACACTCTTTGCATGTTTTTAGGTACTTGGATCACGCCTTGGATGCACGAAGAGAAGGAAGATGTTCTAGGGGTCCTCTGCCCATGAAGGGATCCAAAGAAGGCTCGAAAGCTCCCCCAACCTACCCCTAGTGGCCAAGGGTCGAGTTGAAGCATAGAGGTCCATGGATCATGAAGTTCAAGTCTCAATGGGAAAGCAAAGTCCCCAACATGGCTGTGGTGGCATGGAACGGTCATGCTACAAATGCAAAAAACATAATAGAATCACAGAGTTTACAAAGCTACAATAGCCCCAGTGCCATGGTCGTATCAAGCAGCATGGTCGTACCAAGACCCCAACACGATAGTGCCAACCAAAATGGTCATGCTGGAAGAAGTTGAAACACTCATGCTCAAAGGAATGACCAAGTCCCCAACTCGCCCACCATGGTTATTCTACCTACCAAGGCCATTCTATGTAGCCCCACCACAGCTGTGTTGTCCAGCAAGGTCATGCTCCATCCTTAATTTACCCCAAATCAACCTAACATTTTCCACTCCGTCATCATGGCCGTTCCCTCCTAGCATGATGTTTTACCTTCTATCCAACAAGGCCATGTTGTCCAGCATGACCGTGCTCCCACCCAAAACCTAGTCTTTTCAACAGTGATTTTCCCAAACTACCCCCACTTAACCTAGTGCTTCCCTACCACCTATATATACCTAGGTGGTGGTTGTAGCATGAGTTTACACTCCCCTATCATTATTTCCACCTGCCTTGAGCACTCAAGGAGCTCCCACCTATGTCCACCCATTTCCACCTTCCTCAACCTAAAAACCCTAGTTTTCTAGGATTTTGGCCTTCTTCCACCACCATTTCATGCCATCCATCCACCTTGAGAGAAGAAGGGCATGCTCCAGTTACTAGGAGGTGAAGAAGGAGGAATTTTCACCAAGTTTATATGGCTCCCCACTCCTCTACTCATTCTTTTTTTTTATGGGTAGCTAAGACACTCTAGATGGGTTCTTTGGGAGAGAAAATGTTACATTGATACCATTTTAGGGAAAAATAACTTGTTAACTATTTAGATTAGTTTTATGATGATTTTATTCTACTTTTCTCTTATTTCCCATACTTCTTATTGTGGTTTTTTCTTAAAATCATGGATTGTTTGTTGATTTATGCTTGAAACCACTTAGACTCTTAGGAGAGGATGGTTAGTATCATCTATCTTAGGGATTGCTCCTGGGTCCAAATAGTGGATCGCTATCTAGCACCCTATCTACCCACATACATATCCCCTATTTTACTTCTAAGTCAAAGATCTAAGTATCTAGTGTAGGAGTGATTAGTGCAACTGCCTAGGAGTTTCCTAATAGCTAGATGGTAAGTGATGTGGGTTGAAATACCCTCACCTACGCTCTCCATTCCTACCTTTAACTCCCAATTTCCCCAAGAATATCTACTCTAGAAACTTGGAAGTGCTAAATCCCATTGAAATTTCATCTAAGCCCTAGTTTAATTGAGCCTCGTAAGTTTGGATAGGGTGTGCAAGGCTATAGTTCCCCTTCACTCACCTTATACCACTCATGGCCAACTAGTAGCTTAGGGTAATTTCATAGTACTTGTCTTGTTGTTTGGTTTGTCAATCTAGAATGAATGGATATAATTTACATGTTATAACCCCCCAACTGGAATTCTAGTTACATTCCCCCAAACGGACCACACCTTCATAACTTGCTCAAAACTCTAATTTTCTCTTGCTAGTTCATTCTTGCTTAGTTGCTTGCTTTAATTGCCTCTTTAGCTAGCTACTTTTGTCTTGATAGTTAGGAGTTGCTAGTGTAGTTAGTGTCTATTTATGCTTGCTTGTTCTAGTTCTTGTTAGTCTCTAGCTAGTCTTCCTCTAGTTTGCTAATTAGGACTAATTTGCTAAGTGTAGCATTAGAGCTAGTTTGTAATCTCTTTCTTACTATAGTTGCCTAACTTGCTATTTAGTGTAGTGTAGCTCTTGCTTTGCTTTTATAAGTCTTAAATGCTCTCTTCTTATATAGTTTCCTTTCTTTTCTTGTTAGAACTAAATTGAATAGGGTTAATTTAGGTTTTTCTTCTTGCTCCTTTAATTGCTTGCTTGGACCTTTAGTTTAATCAAACAAACCCCCAATTAAACCTATGAACCCTAGACTCTACTTTAGGAACCTATCCAAACTAATTAAGCTCTATTTCCCCCTCTCTCCCTATGGATACACCATTATCTTGTTGCTTACCTATACTATAACACCACCACATGCACTTGTGGGTTAGTGTGTTAGTCTTTGTGAGTGTGTTAGTGTAGGTCCTTATAAATATCAAAAGATCCCAATTGTGTGTGCCTTAGGGTAGATGCACCAAGATTTTTGGCATTGTTGTTGGGGTTAAAGGTGCTCGGCCTAGCTAATTAGTTTGTCTTTACTTTTTCTACTTCCCTCATAATTGATATTCTTCTTATTTTTTGATTACTTTTGCAGACTTTTCTTCTGACTTAGCTTATGTTGTTTGTTTGTGCCTTGTATAGGTGACAGTTGTGCATGCTTGGGCATCATTCACTCTCTATTGACTTGGCTCTATAGGACCCTAAGATAGGTAGAAGACGACGTTGACACTGGTGCATTCAACATCAAGAAGTTGAGATGGGAGATAGACTGCTCATGACCACGAGGAGGAGGCATGTGTTCCTTCGGGTCCTCCACTGCCCAAACCACTTCATGACTACTTTATGTCTAGAAATTACACTTATCCAGTTGCCAAAAGGGTGGATCAGATGTCACGAGAGAAGTTCTCCATGCCTCCCACTCTTCTTGGGCTCCTACCACCTTCTATGAGTTTGAGAATGAATTTCCTTACCACCACATCAATGCCTTCTTGGAGACATGCTCCACCTTCCGCACCTTAGCTGCTACCGATGATTCTATAAGGCAGACTTTGTTTCCTTTCTCACTAAAGGAAAAGGTGAAAGAGTGGTACCTACTCAAGCTAGAGTTAGTGACTTGGGTGGTTGTGAAGAAATACTTCTTGAAGAAGTTCTACCCCAGCGCCAAGCTGACCCAAATGAGAAAACACATCACTATGTTCAGCCAAAGGGAGAACGATCAGTTCCATGATACATGGGAGAGATTACAAAAGCTATTACGTGACTACCCTCATTACAAATTGACCATATGGTAGTTGGTTCAATCCTTCTAAACCAGCCTTTTTGAGATAAGTCAAACAATTATTGACTCCTCGTGTGGTGGTGCATTCATGGCCAAGCTTCTGGAAGAGTCACGGTCCCTCTTTGAACACTTAGTTGAAAACTTTCGACATCGAGCCTCTAGTGCGGGTCCCTACTATGGTACAAATATAAGAGCTCCCCTTCCCCAAGACAAGAGTAATGAAAATTTGCAAATGATGAACATATTAGAAGACATGATGAATCTCATGAAAATCAAGCAGGAGGGTCTTCTAGCAACTCCACCCTTGTTGTGGAGAGTGTTAGTGAAGAAGTGCAAGTTTTGCAATCTTATGGCAATCGGAACAACCATATCCCAATGTCTAACTCCTACACTCCATAATTGAGGAACCATCCTAATTTCTCTTGAAAGCAAGGGGAGGAAGGACAAGGGCAGTCTAGGCAATGCCAAGGCCAAGGAATAGTTTGAGGTTTGAAGAGGAAGTGCTTGGCAGATTGAGGAATCTAAATGAAGTGAAGAAGAATGAATCCTCCCATGGACAAACAATCATTCGCCTTGAGCAAAGGCTAGACCAGATTTCTCTTTCACTTGCTCACCTTAAGGAGGTAAGACTCCCTTAACAAGCCATTGACAATCCAAACAATTATAGTGGTTCCATGGGCGCTCCTTGAGGCGCTTATGTTCTTCCACAAGGTCAAGTAACAACCTTGAAACAATATCAAGGACCCCACCCCAATCCATATGCTCCCCCACTTACACAACCTCTATTCAACCTTCAATACACCCAAGAACCACCACCTCAATACCAACCACCTCCAAAACAACCACCCTATATCCTCTAAAATCCCAATCCACTAAACCACAGACCACTACCACCACCATCATCATCACAAGCTCCCCCTCCTCCCCATGTGCAAGTGAACATGGTATTTGTCATATGGGGGACAAGGTTGTTGAGAAATCCATGAAAGGAAAGGAGCAAATGGCCAAAGATAATGATAGAGATCACCACAGGAAAGTTCATGTAAGGGTGCTAAGATCACCACAAACCTTGTTGTCTTGCCATTGTGTGATAGTGTTGCACTAGAGTTCATTTCATCCCACCTTTGTTGGAGAAGATAACACATGTTGTCCCACCCTTGTTTGAGGAGATTACATTGGTTTTTGAAAGAATAATATCATGTGTCCCACCATTGTTCGAGATAACACCACCAAGTACCCCATCCCATGATCTAAGACATCCCAATGTGATTTTGAAGGCTCTTAAGTTTTCACAGTGATTGAACCCCTTCTCTTGGATGCCTTAGAGGACCCCTTCCTCAAGAGAAGGCAAGGTATAGCATGAAAAAATATGAGGGTCTTAAGGTGGATTTGAATAGGGTGACCACTTCATTGCTTGATATCATCAATCAAAGCCCAATCTATGTGAAGTTCTATAAGGGTGTGTACACCTTCATGAAGAAGATAAAGGGAAGTTTCCCAAGGGGGTCATGGTGACTAAGATGAAATGTCTTATTGATGAGGACCATTATTTTGATATCTATGATGATGATCCCAAAGGGGATGAAGATTATGTGATGACATCTTTTAAGAAGACTACTAATGATGATGATGGGAGAACAATCCTTGTGAATGAATGATGTATGAAGGAACATCAAGCCTGGTTGAAGGCTATAAACTTAGCGCTAGTGGGAGGAAACCCATGTCTGACTGAAACTCTTTTTCTCAGAACCCTTTTTGTTTTGTTATATTTTCATTTTTCCAAGAAACACACACACTATACTTGATGGTTGTGTTGTTTGTGAATCATTTTAGAATAGGTACATAGGAGGAAAGATGATGCATACATGATATCACCAAGAGGAATATCAAAATAGAAAAGAAAATTGCAAATTAGTAGAAAAGTTGCAAGAAGGAGACTAGCATGGTGGTTCTACACAGCACAGTCATGGTGCTGGCAAGACAAAATTGTTATTTTGCACATAATGTATGTGGTGGCTCCACCCTGCTCATTGGACACCTTGAGATCTCCCCCCCTCTTGGAAGTTGTATACCATGACTATATTTCCTCTACCCTATCATCCTAAACTTCTATTTCATGCTAAGGACATCATGTTTTAAGAGTGGGGTGGTAGGGCAGTAAGCCCTGCTTTACCTCATTTTCTTCCATTATCCGTGTTATAAAAAAATTTTGAAGATGATCAAATAGTATAACCAACCCTCATACTTGTCTACTTGTACTTGTGTGCTTGGTTGTATATTTTCTTATCATGTAGGTTAATTTCATGCATTTTTGTTTAATTTTTCAAAAAGTTCACTTTTTATCCCATTCCATGTCATGTTGCATTTCATGTAGATTTTTGTAGTTTTTGAGTGTTTTAGTTGGAATTTGCTTGCTTTGTGTCTTTTATTTCCTAAATGTCAATTTAGATGTGGTTGAATACAACTTGGCACCATTTTGGCAAAATTTTTCAAATATGAATCAGCTTTCCTAATGGTATCTATCTATTTGATGCAGTTGATTATAATTGGGATAACACAACATGTATATGATGTTTTTGGCTAAATGAGGTCCATGATGAAATTTTGCATGTACTCCAAGCCTCTTACAATTAGTTAACTATTTTTGATAAAATTGTGAACCTTGCAAGCCTTGAGTGCTTGGAATTATTCATCCCATGTGAAAAGAGTGTAATATATGATATTGTTCATTTTATGTAAGGTTTGTTTGTTTGGTGAATGTTGCATGGACTATCTTGCTTGGATGAAACCATACATGAATTCTCACCACCCATGACCGCTCTTTGGCCCAACATTTCTTCCATCGTTTTCTTACCTTTCTGCCTCATGAAAGGATGCTAAAAGTGCACATATTAGCCTTGGTCACCCTCCAAAAGTTTAGGTGGCCATATCTATATCATCCCACTTCACTCGTGAGGCCATTCACCCTCCTTACACGTAGGGTAGAGAAAAAATATAAGGGGTGGCTCTATGCATTAGCCTCTCAAGAAAAAAAATGAAAAAGATGAGTGCTCCTATGTAATAGAACTTCACTCCCTTCAATAACCCTTTCTTATCTTTTTATGCCTAGTAGGGCTAGGATAAATCAACTCTATCCCTCACACCCCTACACAAGCCAAGTGGGTCATAAGAGGTGGGATGAAGTGTATGATGTCATTCTAGCAAGTGAAACAACAATTCTAAGCATTTGAATTTATGCCATGTATGGTATGGTTTACCCAGAGCTTTATGAAAATTTCATACTCACATGTTTGATTGGTATCCCATATTTGAAGCTTTTGTGCTTTGTGCTTGATTCACATTTTAAAATGGTAAATGAATAGAGAGTAGTGTATTCATGCCTAATTTTAAATATGAACTCATCATAGCCAAATAACATCATGATCATATTTTTCTTGAATAATTTGAAAGAGCGATTAAGTTGAAGAATAATTGAGGAAAAGTATGTTTTGATTATGGGGTGGTGATGCAACCCTATTTGAAGGCTCCATCTTGTGTCTTATTGTGATTCAATCACATCTAGACATGTCAGATTGCAAGCTATTTCCCCTAATAAATGTTTTTTTTTTCTATCAAATGCACTTATGGACACTCTTTGCATGTTTTTCAAGTACTTGGATCGTGCCTTGGATGGATAGGAGATAAGGAATATGTTCTAGGGTTCCTCCACCCATGGAGGGGTCCAATGAAGTAAAGCTCCCCCAAACTACCCCTAGTTTCCAAGGGTCAAGTTGAAGAAAAAAGGTACATGGATCATGAACTTCAAAGATCAAAATTCAAGCAAAGCCCCTAACACGGTTGTGGTGACAAGTTTCAACCATGTTGCAAATGCAAAAATCACAGCAAAATCACATAGTTGACAAAGCTATAGCAGCCTCAGCACCACAGTCATGCCAAGAAAACCTCAGCATGACTACGCCATCAAGAACGATCGTCCTGGCAGAATCTAGAATGCTCGTGCCCAGAGGAATGACCAAGTCCCCAACTCACCCACCACAGATGTGCTACCCAGTACATTCATTCTACATAGCCCCTACCATGATCGTGCTACCAGCCTTCATTTACCCAAAATCAACCTAACATTTTCCACTCCACCAGAATGATAGTTCACTCCTAGTATACTCATTCTACCTTCTACCCACCACGTCTGTGCTGCCACCCAAAGGTAGTTTCTTTTGCAATGATTTTCCCAAACTACCCCACTTAACCTACTGCTTCTCTACCACATATATATTCCTAGGTGATGGTTGCATCACTAGGTTACACTCTCCTAGCATTCATTTCCACCTACGTTGAACATTCAAGGATCTTGTGCCTACTCCCACCTACCTCCACCTCATTTCCACCTTCCTCAACCTAAAAACCCTAGTTTTTTAGAGTTTTATCCATCTTCCACCACCATTCTATGACATCCATCCACCTTTCTAGGAGAAGGGTTTTCTCCAGCTACTAGGAGGTAAAGGACGAGTTTTCACCAAGCTTATATGACTACTCACTCCTCTACTCATTCTTCTTCTTCTTTTACTTTTTTTTGTACTATGAGTAGATAAGCCCCTCTAGGTTGACTGCTTGGGGGAGAAAATGTTACTTTAATACCATGTTGGGGGGAAATAACTTGTAAACTCTTTAGATTCATTTTATGATGATTGTCTTCTACTTTTATCTTATTTACCATAATTCTTCTTGTGGTATGTGCTTAAAGTCATAAATTGTTTATTGATTTATGCTTGAAACCACTTAGACTCTAGGAAGGGATGGTTTATATGAGTATTTCTTAGGGATTTCTCCTAGGTTCAAATAGTGGATCCCTATCTAGCACCCTATATACCCATATACATACCTCCTCTTTTACTTCAAAGTGGAAGATCTGAGTAGCTAGTGTAGGAGTGCTTAGTGCAATTGCCTAGGAGTTTCCTAAAAGCTAGGTGGTGAGTGATGTGAGTTGAAATACCCTCGCCTCCACTATCCATTCCTATCATAGACTCCCAATTACCCTAAGGAAATCTAATCTATAAACCTAGGCTTGCTAAATCCTATTGGAATTTCACCTAAGACCTAGTTCAAATGAGCCTCGTAAGGTTGGATTAGGGTGTGCAAGGGTGTAGTTCCCCTTCACACACCTTATACCACCCATGGCCAACTAGTAGCTTAGGATAATTCCATAGCATTTATCTTGTTGTTTGGGTTTTCAATCTAGAATGAATGGATGGGATTTTCATGTTATAATCCCCCAACTAGAATTCTAGTTACATTCCCCCCAAATGGTCCACACCTTCTTAACTTTCTCAAAACCCTAATTTGCTCTTGATAGTTCATGCTTGCTTAGTTACTTGCTTTAATTGCCTATTTAGCTAGTTTCTTGATAGTTAGGACTTGCTAGTGTAGCTAGTGTTTATTTGTGCTTGCTTATGCTAGTACTTGTTAGTCTCTAGCTAGTCTTCCTCTAGGTTTCTAATTAGGAATGCTTTGCTAAGTGTAGCATTAGAGTTAGTCTTAGTCTCTTGCTTACTCTAGATGCCTAACTTGCTAGTTAGTGTAGCGTAGCTTTTGCTTTGCTTTTCTCAGTCTTAATTTCTCTCTTATTACTTAGTTTCCTTTCTTTTCTCATTAGAACTAAATTGTCTAGGTTAATTTAGGTTTTTCTTCTTGCTCCTTTAATTTCTTTCTTGGACCTTTAGCTTAAACAAACCCCCAATAAAACCCTTGAACCCTAGACTCCTCTCTAGGAACCTATCCAAACTAATTAAGCTCTAGTGCCCCCACTACAAATTGACCCTTATCTAGCTGCTTGCATATACTATAACATGAACCCATGCGCCGGTGGGTTAGTGTGTTAGTCTTGGTGAGTGTGTTAGTGTAGGTCCTTATAAATATCAATACATCCCAATGGCATGTCTTAGAGTAGACACACCAGTGCTAGGATACCCTCTCACCCTAGATTATTGGTCTATAAGATGATGGCGGGAGGAGTCTTGAGACAATAGATAAGTGATGGAGAGCACACTATCTTGTACCCTTCCAAGAAGTTCAATGATACTGAAACCCAATATACTACGATAGAAAAATATTGTATGGCCTTACTACATGCAAAAGGAAGTTGTGCCACTATTCAATGGCATATTCTCTATAGCTTATCGCAAAGCATGACCCACTCCACTATTTGTGTATTTGCCCTACCCTCACAGGGTAATGTGCCAAGTGGCATGCAATTTTATTTGATTTTAACATCGCCTATCTACTTATGAAGGCATTAAAAGCACAAATTTTGGCCAATCAATTAGCAAATTTCATACTCCTTGAAGAATTGATGCACGAGTATGAATTCCTAGATGAATACATAGGAATGTTTAGCTCACTAGATGTTGTGATCCCTCCAAATACATAATGTTGGACAATATTCTTTGATGAAGTAGCCAATTGCAAAGGAGTCGGGATAGAAGTGGTCCTTCAAAACCCTTAAGGAGAACATTTTTTGTAGCTACGTGACTAGAGTTTAATCAACCAAAATGTAGACAAATACGAAGCATGTATGTGGGACTCCACCTTGTCAGACAACAAGGGGAACATTATCTACAGGTCTATGGTGACTCCCTCCTTGTGATATCTCAAGTCTAGAAAACTGTCACCCTCATAACTTGTTCCCTCACGAAGATTATGTGTGCTCTCTTGCTCATGATTTCGAGTATATTTTTTCCATTTCATTAAAAGAGAGCACAACACATTTGTTAATGCTCTAGATGTCTGGATCGACATCCAAGGGGACCAGAGCTTATCTTTTGAAGCACATACAATATCTCAACCTGCCTATTGTATGGTCATAGATAATAGAGTTAATAGTGAAGAAAAGTCAAGGTTTCATGACACTAAAGTATATTTGGAAAGTCAAGTCTTCCTTGAAGGCCTCTTATGAAGAGAACAACAAGTGATCAAGCAAAATTTCATACAATATGTCCTTGGGGAAGGATGCCTAAACTGCATATCTTACAACTAGGCTCTTCTTCGATTCATTGAGAAGACATAAGTAGAAACTCTCATGAAGGAAATTCACAGAGGATTGTGTCACATGCACATGAGAAAAGTCATTCTAGCAAAGAAGATACAACTCTTTGGGTATTGTGGGTATATCATGGAAACATATTGCTACCAATATGTCCACAAATGTTGCATCTATCAGATCCATGGTGATTACATCCATGTGCCTGCTAATTAGCTATACAACATGGTCATGTCTTGAATATTCTCAACTTGGGGCATTGTTATGATCAAGAGATCAATCCTAAAGCTTAAATTGGGAATTGTTTCATCTTGTTTGCAGTTTACTAATTCCCATAATGGGTGGAATCTGTGTCCATCACCAACACTTCATCTAAACAAATGATCAAGTTCCTCAAGAACAACATCATAAGCCAATATAAAATACTATAAGATATTGTCTCCAAAAATAGTACAAACTTCATAGCTAAAATCGCTAAAGAATATTTCAAATTTTTGGGGATTAGTCATCGCTAAACATCACCATACCGATATGTTGAAGCTACTAACAAGAACCTAAAAAAGATTCTCAAGAAGACAAGTAGCTCTCATGGAAATTGGCATGAGCATCTTGATATGGATCCCTGGTCTTACCAAACTTCTATTAGAACTTCCACAAGATCCACACCATCATCACTTGTATATGAATGGAGGTGGTCTTATTGGTTAAGGTCCAAGGTCCTTCGCTCTACATACTATAAGAAGTAGAGATTCTAAGGCATGGTGGGTTCAAGATCAGATCTACTACCTCAACACAATAGAAGCGTCGGGAACAAGATCTCTTCACCATGCACAATGTTATCATGCAAGGATAACTCAAGCATTCAATAAAAAGGTTTGACCCCACAATTTCCAAAACAATGATGTGGAACTCTTATCATATAGAATGTTGATTCTAGGGGCAAGTTCGATCAAAGGGGAAGGACCCTACTTGGTCTGTGACATCTATGACTGGGGCAGCATGTGTTCTAAATACATGGATGGAGATATTCATCTTCACCACACAAACACCGGCATAGTCAAGCGCTACTATTGTTGGCAAGTAAGGTTTGACGACTACAAGCCTCTAATAAAGAGCCATGTAAGGGAGTCAAAAAATCCCACTCATTTAAAACACACATGAAATCTACTTAAGCACCTAGACACATCCCCCATGCACCCTAAAGTGGAAAGGTCAAAGTAGGACCATAGGGCATGGGAAAGAAGGAGAGCGTCCATTATCCCAAGGCCCCAATGGTTTGCCACCCTAAATTCAATCCTTAAAATAGGCCAACCATAATAAATAATTTAGAAGTGTTCATGAGTTCAAAAAAGGCGGGAAGAAGCCCCATGATCACTATCATGATCATCATAAGAAGGTTGTTGAAACCATGAGTCCCCAAAGGCCAATTAGACCCAATCCTCACATCGATGATCCCCAACACCTATTGGTAGAAATGATATAACTCTAATGATGTCATATGTTGGTGTTAACCTAAAAAGGGAATGAATAGAGGGTTGTAAAATGAATTTAACCTCATTACGTCTATCCATGCCTCATTCCCTGAAAAGAGGTGAGACCAACATATACATGGACTAACTTGAGAGCAATATGATGGGAAACCTTCACTAGGCATACATCATTCATTCCTCATGAAACCATAAGCTCTCATGCTAAGGTCGTGGACATCAATGTCAATTCAAATCTCCAATTGGAAAGATCCACAACAAGTGGACATCTCTTAACAAATCCAAAAGCAACTCTTTAATTAGGCAGACACATGGTTGTGAGGGATTGCTACACTAAAGAATGTAGGGAGAAAAGCCCACTCAGGTGTTTCTAACACCTTGAGCCTCTCTTATGAACAATGTACATGGCATTAATTTAGTACCTAGTGTGACATGTAGGTCTAATGGATCCCAAAATCCATCTTCTCCCCTAGAACAAAGAACCCCCCTCATAGTAGGACCGGCTACAAACATTCAAAGGGAGATATCATTTACCATTAGGAGACTGAGGCGGGTGGTGAATTATTAGGCTTGGGTTTCAACCTTATGGATTCACTAAGGGAAATGGATGAATGGGAGGTGACCCTGATAGATTTCCTTTTCTTCCTAAAAATGTTGAAGCCCATAACCATTCTTGATGCACTAAATAGAGAGAATATGGACAAGATTGGTCCCATTCTTTTAATCTGTAAAAAGGAGGCTTAGAGTTATATGCACTTTGAAATCAATAGGGAACTAAGTCCAAGTGTATAATCAAAACATCATGGAAGAAGTACCCAAGGCTGAGGCCACATATCATGAATTGGAAAACAAATTAAACAAGTCTCTTACAAAACTTGGCACCTCATGCCCACAAAGAAAAAAATGTATATTTGAAAAAACCTAAATAAAACATCATGTTAATCCTCCTGAAGGATCACAAATTCATATCATGAAGATGTCGTGGTGATCCATTTCAAATACTAAGGAGAGCACTCTCTGCTAATAGGGAATAAGTCATGGGTCATCTTCTTCCAGTTCAGCCACATCTTCAACACCACCTCCTAAACCCTTTGTGAGTCATTCATCAGCTTCTTGAAGGAGGGAAGCACCTCAATCGGGCTTATGCAATGGCAATGGTTGAATTGTCTCAACATTGATACTAGGTAGTATGAGGCACATCACCCCAAACCTGGAAAGATGATCAACCACTTAAATCTAGGCATGGAAATTCTCCAATATGAGTTATCAAGGTGAAACTCCATCCCCCACCCCCAAAAGACATGCACTAACATCAAACTAGCAAGTCACCTAGTCAAATCCCCACACAACTGGAAGGGCTCATCGAATTGAATATGCTTAGGCAAGTACTCTTTTGTAATTATGTAGTGATATTTTGAAGACACCATAAGCCTAGCAGGACCAGTGCACTTTGCCTGATAAATATGCAAGACCTTGAAGGGTCCTCTAATTTTCCCAATTGATGATGCTTCATCTAAGCATTCATATAGTTAGACTAATATTAAAGGAACCATAGTTTCTTTTCATTAAATTGCAGCCACAACTCCAAAGACAACAACATTTACTTAGCCAATGGTCTCTCTGTAGAATATCTAAGCCAGAATGATTAAGGTGTACACTCACAACCAAAGCATATAAGGTGATCCAACACCACATCTTTCTTCACTCTTAAAGAAATCCCACAAGGAGGTCATCTGAATTTAGTGGCTATTTTTGGTCAAGCATTGAGTAGTTTGAGACTTCTTTACGCTCAAAGGACTAGCCATCTCTGTTAACCCACTCGAGTTCTTAGGTATTAGATCTTTGCTCAGAACAACATCCCCAAAATATGAGTGACTGAGAGGGTCTCATAATAGGATCACCGTCGACATCATTTCTCTTACAAAGGGGACATAATCTAGATGACAAGTCATGCCAAACATCACCAACCCATCTTCCTCTATCTCAGAGAGATCTGTAATACAAGAATTCATGAGGGATATATTCAGGTGAGGACACCTCTGAAGTGCGATCCCACTTATTACTCAGTCTCCCATAATTTAGAATCTTTTAAAGCCATGATGTGTAGAAAAGACAAAACAATGTCTCTTTGTTTATAGCCTTTTGTTGGACAAACTTGTTTCCCAAGGGAAAGGGAAGTCTTTGTCCCTTGCTTGGAAAAACAACATAATTTGCCGCATCACCAACAAATCAAAGCAGTATCAACTCTCGAAGTCAAGATGAACTCTTTTGTCTTCTTCCCTTATGGAATGGTATTTGTCGCTAGAGTTTGGCTCACACATAAAGGCAATCCATGTGTTAAACTTAAAGTCTTCTAGTGTTAAACTTCCAAGATTACCAAATTTAACAACATAAGTTGACCAAAACTAAGATTTTGTTTAAACTTCAAAATTCAAATGTTCTACATATACAGATATAATGCTAATGCATGAGTTTTCATGCTGAAAGGAATATACAATGAAGATGAATAAGAAGTGATAAATACATCCACTACTTATTTAGCCTTTTCTTCAACCACTCTAACAAAAAATTGGAAAGAGGCTAATGATTAGTGGTAAAAGACCCAGAGGACCTTCTCTCCCCGCTTGTATACAAACAAATGGCATTGGTAGACCATGTGTGGCCTAAAGATGAATTGTTGGACTGCACATCAACAAACAATGTAACATTCCTATGATAAAAAGAAACTACTCCATCACTCACTAAAGGTGGATTGGCAGTCTAAACGGGGCCCTCCCATGGGATAATCTCCCACACTCATGACCCCCTCAAAGCATTGATTGTGTTTATACCCTGGTGGGACACTTGAGTCAATGAGTCCACCCACCGCACTCATACTTGCATCCTCCTCCTCAAAGGACAAAGTCCAGCGAAAGTCGCCCATAAAGTGACACAAACCTACAACGCCAAAATCCTAGTGGGACCTCCGTTTAAGGAGATCATCAAAGCACCGAGGAGCCATTGGTGGGGAAGAAGGCAGTGGCATCAGGAGAAGAAGTTGCCTTATGAGGAGGTGGATGATAAATTTCATACACATAATCACCTTGCTCCTCAACATAATCATATCCATAACCCGACACATATCAAGTTACTACATTCAAATGAAACAAATCATAATGTGAACGCCAACCAAAGGAGGACATATTATATGATCATATGCCTCTCTTCAGTTAAAGTACATAAATGCAAGAACATACAAGTGTTGATCTAAGTGTTATACATTGTCCATATTTTGATGATGACTTAACCATTCCATTCATATGTATCTAATATGTCTATTTGAGATTGATTTCAGGTAGTAGGTACAAGAAAAGGATCAATTTAATCAATCTCTAGCTTGATCTAGCTCGAGTCAAAAGTAATGAAAGTGCACTTTTGTGGAAAACACTCTAAAACCCTTACGATAATTTTTGTAACCATTTGTATTGATGTTGTGACTTATAACTAAGATGAAAAAAAACCAGGAGCCCTTAGTTTCGAACATTTAATCACTCTAATGACATTTTCCAAAATTGATCACAAGTTATATGATCGGCCGATTTTCCTTCCTAGAAACTCGACCAATGCTTGGATTGATTTTAGCAAATGCCCAGGATCGGCCTAGTTTGACTAGAATAAACTTGACTAAATACTTGCACTAGAAAATCAAATTTAAGAGATCAACTGAGTTTCATCTAGGATAAACTCGACCGATGCTTCAAAGTTTCTTTATCATATAGTGAAATTGGTCGAGTTACCTTTATTGAAACTTGACCGACTACACTCTATGGAGTGTGAAAAAAAATTGATTCTAATTGTTGGGGTGTTGCAAAACTAGAAATTATATCCGTTGGAACACCCCAAATGGCTAAAAGACATTCCTTAGTGCTCCTATCCTCTAGTGGGAACCCCCAACTATAAATAGGACCTCTTGGAGTTCATTCCAAGGTTGCTCCTTCATGCTATTCAAGCTCCTACCTATAGATGAGTGCATCCAGTCCACTTGAGCCCCTTTCTCTCTCTAGTTTGAAAATCAAAACATCCATATGAGTGAGATGGGATATGTGTGAGAGAGATACTCCATTGTAGTCTTATAAAGCTCTCAAAGCTTCCCTTTCCCAACCCCTTCCTTCAAGATCAAGTTGGTGAAAGCTTCTTCAAATGAAGGAGAAGGTGCAAAGCTTCTCCAAGTGGAAGAAGAAGGTGTAAAAGCTTCTCCAAGGTGAAGTAGAAGGTCAAGACTAAAGATCCGAGAGTGGAGTGGGTAAATACTTCAAGGAAAAAGACTTGGTGCAAGAAGGGGATCTCATTGGCAAAGGTGTCTTGCTGCTTGCAAGAGTGGGTAAGACATTGTAGAGGTAGAAGACTCTAGCTGAAAGGATAAGTAAGCCCTTGGTTGGTTTGTTGGCTCTTTTTGGTCCTTAGAAAGGAGGTTGGGTATCCCTGGACCAGAAAAGGAAGGTCATCTTGTATGTCTTATAATGAAATATAAGTATATAGGGGTTGCAAAATCCTAGAGCTTGACCTCTTTAGGTAGTGGACTAACTTTCTCCTAGTTTGGGGATTGAAAACGCTCTACATATCTTGTTCTTGTGTTTGTTTAGTTTCTCTTATCCTTGCTATGTATGCTTAGTTGCACTACGAATTCAATATTTGCAATCCCATATCGCGAAGTAACTTGAATGTCTAATGAATATTGTTCAAGTGTTTTTAGCTCTCTTCACCCTCCCCCTCTAGATCTCATTGATCCAACAAGTGGTATCAGAGCCACAGTCTTCTCCAAAAAATATCCTACGAGATGAAAAGATGGGTGAAAACCTACTTAGTTCTATAATTTGGAAGGTGGTTTCTCTATGAGACCCCCAATCTTCAACGACACAAACATCCTATAGTGGAAGACAAGGATGTAGTGCTACCTTAAAGGGATGAGCTAAGATGTGGAAAGTAGTCATCATTCCATACAAGGAGTCAGTTGGAGATGTAACTACTTGGGATGAAGCTACACTCAAAAAGGCACAGTTGAATGCAAAGGCTATAAGCATCATCTATGAAGCCCTCACTCCCTTTGAGTTCAACCGGGTTTCCTCTTGGGACACAACCCATGAGATTTGGAACAAGTTATGCATAACCTATGAAGGCACAAATCAAGTAAAGGAGTCCAATATCTACATGCTCAAGGGTCTCCTTGAAAACTTCAATATGGTCAAGAAGGATAAAGTGGTTTATATGTACACAAGGCTCAACACCATCATCAACGAACTTGCTTCTTTGGGCCACACCATGGATAGATGGGCCATCAACTCTAAGATTTTAAGGTCTCTCCCCAAGAGATGGGAATCCAAGGTGACTTCCATTGAAGAAGTTAGAAGCCTTGTTGACATAGCCACCAAAAAGATCATTGACAACCTTCAATCTCATGAGCTAAGAACAAGAGGAAGATGAGAAGCTAGAAGAGAAGGAATCAAAGAAGATCAAAGACAATGCATTCAAATCTCAAGTGGAGGCAATGATTCTCCAATAACAACTTGCTTTCCAATCCTCTCCTCCTTCCTCAAGTGAATATGAAGCCCCAAATGATCATGAAGCAAACTACTCCAAGGGGAAGCACTTCAAAGGAAAGCCACCCTCCTCCACTCCAAGGTGCTATGAATGTGGGAAAAAAGGAAACTACAAAAATGAGTGCCCAAAGGCAAAGAAGTCCTACCACAAGAGCAACTACAAGAAAAGGGAGGACTATAAGAAGGATGGAAAGTACAAGAAGAAGGATAAGAAGGAAAGAAGAAGCAAGGATGCATCCCATGCTGTATGGGAGGAGTCTTCTTTTAGTGGTTGTAGCTCCAATGAGGGAGAATGCCACCTTGCACTCATGGCCTCTACTAGTGAAAACATTGGTGAGGTAAGTGGGGTAAGTGAGGTAAGCTTGCATGAGTTATCTAAAGAAACCCTCATTGATATGCTTAATGCTTCTCGTTCTTCTCTTACCAAATGCAAATCTAAGCAGAAGAGGTTAGGGAAAATCATTGATTACTTGTATGTTAAGCTTGATACCCTTGATCAAAATGAGAAAATGCATCTTGATAGGATTGATTCTTTGCAAGGGCTTTCTTGATCTTGAGCTCCAATAAAATGGAGCTAAAGTAGATAATGGTATCTACCTTAAGAATATCAATAGTCTTAAGGAGGAAAATCAAGCCTGCTTTGATGATCTTGTTTTACTTAGAACTGAAATTGATGATCTTAAACATTCTAGTGATGTTATTAAAGATGAAAATAGGATTTGTCTTGATGAGCTTATCATGCTTAGAACTGAAAATACTAGATTGCTTGCTCAAATTAATGATCTTTATTCTAGATCTCTATTGCCTAGTAATAAGGTACTAAATCCTTATTACCTCATGAATGATATGATCTTGATATATTATCTTCTATTGTCATTACTCTTAGTGATGATAATCACAAACTTAGAGATTCCTTGTAGAAATTCCTTAAAGGGAAAAAGTCCCTCAATGAAGTTCTAGATCACTCTACCAAACAAGTTGGTACTAGTGGTTTGGGATATGTAGGGGGAGATCTAAAAACCAAGAGCAAGGTAAAGGGTAAGAAAAAGAGTAAGGAACCTCCTTTCTTCCATGGAGAGTCATCTGACTCTAAGAACCATGTGGTTTGTGTGCACTGTAAGAGTGGTGACCATTACTCTACTTATTTTCCTTAAAGAGAGAAGGGGGCCAACCCAAAGATGAAATTGGTCCCCAAAATAACACTAGTTCCCAAGGTTTGAATTGGGCACCCACATCTTCCTTTCTTGTGGTAAAAGGAAAATAAATTGTTTATAATGGTTGTTCAAAGCACATGACAGGTGAAATCAACCACTTCAACCAATTCACAAAGAAGAAAGGAGTATCAGTGACATTTGGTGACAACAAAAAAATTAAAGTGATAGGTTAGGGTGATGTAGGTGATTCACTATGCATCAAGAATGCTCTTCTTGTGGATGGCCTACATCACAATTTAATTAGCATTAGTCAATTATGTGATAATGGCTATCTTGTTCTTTTTACCTCACTAGAATGCTTTCTTCTACATTACCTCTCTCACGATGTTATATCTAAGGGAACTAGAAATGGTAATCTTTATGTTATTGTTCTTGGTTTTATTAAGCCTATTGTTGGTATATGCCTTGTTGTTAATTCAAATGATATATCATTGTGGCACTGAAGGCTATGCCATGTAAATATGCATTAGTTGAAGAAGTTGAGCAAAAAGGAATTGGTCAAAGGACTTCTAAAATTGGATTTTGAGAAGGATGAGGAATGCCAACCTTTTACCTAAGAAAAGAAAACCAAATCCTTATTTAAATACAAAGGAGTCCTTAGTACCAAGAGAGCTCCTGAACTTCTTCACATTGATCTATTTGGATCGATGGGAACTCAATAACCTTTTGGTACTAAGTATTATCTTGTGATTGTCGATGACTTTTCTCGCTTTACGTGGACCTTCGTTCTTGTTTCAAAAAGTGATACTCTTGATGTTTTCTCGACTTTTTGTAAATGAGTTGAAAATGAACCTTCTTTTCGGATCATCTCTATCCGTAGTGACCATGTGGAAGAATTTGAAAATGCCTTGTTTGAACATTTTTGTGAGGAATTTGGGTATGCAGATAACTTCTCTTCACCTCAAACACCTCAACAAAATAGGGTTGTAGAGAGAAATAGTAGGTCTCTACAAGAAACGGATAGGACCAGGCTTCTACAGTATGACGCTCTAAAGAAATTTTGGGCCGAAGTTGTTAGAACTGCATGCTTTGTGCAAAACTGGGTTTTAACCCATCCATATTTAAAGAAAACCCCCTATGAGTTATGGCATGGTAGAAATCCTTCTATCGATTACTTTCATGTTTTCAGTTGTCCTTGTTTTGTTTTAAACACCAATGATTCCCTTGACAAGTTTGATGCAAAATCTTACAAGGCTTTCCTTCTTGGCTATAACACTACTAGCAAGGCTTATAGAGTATTTAACATTGAATTGTCTAAAGTTGAAGAATCTATCAATGTTAAATTTATTGAAACTAACCCCTCTATTTCCAAGAATATTGTGAATGATGGTATTGTAGATGAGTTGATTCCTCACTTGAAAGAGCTCAACATCGTTGACAAAGGAAAAGAAGTGATAGTTGATGAAGAAGAGAAAAATGAAGAAAAGAAGGATCCAACTCCCCGCTTTACAAAACATCATCCTAAAGAGCTCATCATAGGTAATCATTTTGAAAGGGTGAAGACGCGAGCTTCATACAACAAAGAACAAGCCAACATTGCCTTCATCTCACAACTTCATCCCAAGAATGTTAAAGAAGCTCCTAAAGATGATGAATGGATCCTAGCTATGTAAAAAGAGTTAGAACAGTTCGACAAGAACAAAGTGTAGAACTTAGTGCCAAGACCAAATGACAGGAAGATCGGTCTACCGCAACAAGCTAGATGAAAGTGACAAAGTGGTAAGAAACAAAGCAAGGTTAGTTTCTCAAGGCTACAATCAACAGGAAGGTATTGATTTGATGAAACTTATTCCCATGTTTCTAGACTTGAATATATTAGAATGTTACTTGCCTTTGATAGCTATAAGAATTTCCTACTTCATCAAATGGATGTTAAAAGTGTGTTTTTGAATGGTACAACAAAGGAGGAAGTCTTTGTGACTCAACCTCTATGCTTTGAACATGATAAATTTCCTAACCATGTTTATTTGTTGCAAAAAGCTCTCTATGGACTCAAACAAGACCCTAGAGCTTGGTATGAGAAATTAAAGAACCTTTTGCTAGAAAATGGCTATATCATGGCCAAAGTCGATTCTACTCTATTTTTTAAACACACTTCTAGAAACTTTTTGATCATTAAGATTTATGCTGATGATATTATATTTGGTGGGACTGATTTTGATCTTTGCAAGAAGTTTAGTTCTCTTATGTAGAGTGAGTTTGAGATGAGCATGATGCGGTATCTTACTTTCTTCCTAGGCTTCCTAATCAAGAAAACTAAGGAAGGTAACTTCATCAACCAGGTCAAGTACACAAGTGAACTTTTAAAGCGCTTTGGGATGGAGAACACCAAGCCGATGGACACCCCCATGTCAAACACCGCCAAGCTTGACAAAGATGAAGAAGGTGAGAAAGTGGATGAGAAGCTCTATACAGGTATGATTGGAAGTCTATTATATTTATCTGCCTCTAGAACTGACATAATGTTTAATGTTGGCTTGTGTGCTCAATTTCAATCAGGTCCTAGAAAATAACATCTCATAGCGGTTAAGAGGATATTGAGGTATCTAGCCAAAACTCAAAATTTTCAACTATGATATCCCAAGTCACGGAATTTACTCTTACTACCTATAGTGATGTTGATTATACAGGATTCTTAATTGATAGAAAGTGCACAAGTGGCACTTGCTTCTTCCTAGGACCATTCTTGGTTTCTTGGTTGTCTAAGAAACAAAGCACAATGGCTCTTTCAAATATCGAGTTTGAATACATTGCAGTTGGGAGTTGTTGTACCCAAGTCCTATGGATGAACCAAAAACTCAAAGACTTTAACATTCATTTTGATGCTTCTCCTATCTATTGTGACAATACTAGTGCAATTAATCTCTCTTATAGTCCTATATTGCATAGTATAGCTAAACATATAGAGGTTCATCACCACTTCCTTTATGACCACATTTCTAAAAAGGATATTTATATCACATATGTAGACATGGAGAATCATCTTGCAAACATATTCACTAAACCTCTAGCTAGAGAGCAAATTGCTTTTATTAGATCAAAACTGGTTATAATTGCTCTTGATGATGTTTATATGTCTTCTAGCTAGTTGTTCATACACCTATATGTTCTCTCTCAATTCTTGCTCACCTTATTCTTGTGCTAAATTTGCCTAATTTTAATGCCTTTTCCCCTTATTTTGGCTATTATTCACAAACACATGTTTTATCGCAAAATAGTGGCCAATGATGAGTGGAAAGTGCCTGAATATGTTCAAAATGCATGAAAAACTAGACAAATAAATGTATATAGCACTCTAGAGTCCTAGAATTAAACTTCTTATCTTTTAGACAGACTAACCAATCAGTCGAGTTTGACCTAGTAGAAACTTGACCAATCCCCGGTTGAGGATTGAACTAAAATCTAGTATCGGTCGAGTTTACAAAACACAAAACTTGATCAAAACCACAGTTGGGATAATTTTATAAAGGGTGTCAGTCGACTTTTCTTCCTCTTAACTAGAGAAAGTCGACCGATAACCGCTCTCCAACGTTCATCCTCTAACCCTAGGGCTAAAACAACCCTTATCCTACCCTCCTTATCCCTAGATCAGCTTCCTTACCTCTTCCAACCTCGACCTAGGTGGTTAGGCAACATGTTGCTTGCATTTTCCTCTTTGTTTCGTGGTCATCTTGTCTCAATCAACCTAAATGGTCTCCAACCATAGGAAACAAACCATATCAGTCGGAGTTCCATCCTCCTCAACTCCTCCTCAACATATATCCTTTGATGACACCTCTTTCATCTCCTCTAAAGCTATGAATAGGTACAAGGAAATCCTTCCTAGGAATCTCTTTCATTTCCATGCTTTGATTGAACCTCATTTTTCAACAAGTGAGGTGATCAAAGAGGTTGTTAAGGTGTTCAAAGCACACCATCTTAGTGCTTTGTGTAGAGCATTTATGCTTCTCAAATTCCATGTCTAGCACAAAGGTAGTCCACAAATTTTATGTCAATCTCACGTAGAACTCCACTACCAATGTGCCACAACCTAATACCAAAGTCATCCTAAATTACATGATAGTCGATACCAAGATTACAATCCCAAAGGATTCTTTGAATTCCTACTTCAATGGTACATACAATTCCAATACATGGATGGCTTCCTATCCCAGGTACCTAGACCTGCTTGACCTCAAGACTGTCTACAAAAGCTTTGAACCCAAGCTCATCCTTCCTAATATATACAGGATTTTGAAGAAACTAGATGTACCTTTAAGGAAGAAATCCATCCTTCCCTCTTCTTCCCTCAACATCAAGAATTGGCATATTGCCTTAGTAGTGAATTGTAATATCCATCCCAAGAAAAATCAAACAGATATTACAGAGAACACTGCTATAATGATGTATTGTCTCTTGAGTGATGTCGGAGTCAAATGGTCTCATTATATCCTTCACCATATAACATGTTTCAACTCTAGGGGAAAACACCAGTGGCACACATCCCCCCTATCCCAACCTGATATATGGTATGTTTTCTCACATTGTTGAGAAATCTCTCTTCCATGACCTTGACTACAAACCTAGTCGAAAAAGGGGTTTGCAGTAGTGAGACCACAATCAAGAAGTCTTTTCACCCTACCTCCTCTACCACACTAGGTTCTTCCTCCTCCACCTAGGCTTCTCTACCAACTCCTAGACCTGATCCTGCCTCACTTTTGGTGTCCAATGAAGCCCTTATGGGGTATATGATACACCAACAGGCGTATAACCTTCATGTTCAGGATCATATCCACCAAGACTTAGTTCAGATCATATCACACATGAACCTATCCTACAGTCATCCCTACCCCACCTACCAGGCGTACCTAGGTGTTGACTATGCTTGTTATGCATATAGTCAGTTCTACCTGGCCCCTCCATCTGTTGCTTCCGTTGTACCACCTGATTCTAATGGTGGACATGCCCCAATTATTCCCCAACCGAGTGACATCTCTCAACTTCTTTCTCTCCCTATTGGCACTACTACCACTCTTCTTGCTGGATATGATGGGGTTTCTCAACCCACCTTTGCGCAAGCAAATGCACTCACTGCATGTGGCATTTCTTGGCCTTAGCAACATGCCTAGTGGCCTACAACTTGCTATTTTGGACCACCAAAGGATGAGGAGATGGCATACCAGGATGGTGAGGATGATTCTAAGGACGAGGATGTTGGTCATGGTGCTGATGATGATGGCTCTAATTCTGATGGTGATGGTGATGGTGATGGTGATGGTGATGGTGATGAGGCTAGACCTACTGCACATGATGGCCCTTTAAATGGTGATGAGGATTACCAGCCAGAGGAAGATGAAGAGGATGACTCGGTTGACATAGATTCCATAGTTGTTTAGTTCTTGGTATATCGCGTGCTTATCAAGATATGTTTCTTAAGACTTTTTATGCATTGAACATCTAGGCACTGTAACTGAGGCTTGCTTTTTTTTTCACTTCTTGTTGTTTTCTTTGTTGCTTTGTACTTTTCATTTTGAGCAGACATATCCTTTGTTGTAATCTCATCATTTGTACCTTGACTCTTTGTTTGGTTATATCCTATGAGTTCTTGGTACGTGTTATCGTATTTTGATTATGACTCTAGTATGTTTATTCTATCTACTCTGTTGTTTGGTGCTTGCTTTGTGGTTGTTGTGTAAGCTAGTGCCTATGGTTAAGAAATGTGTTTCATAGCTCTTCTACCCCCTATATTTTTGAAATGACAAAGGGGGAGATAAAATGAGAGTTCATATACTACAAGTTCTGCAAGGAGATTAGAGGTCAAGTACATATTGAATTGTGATCATTTTCTAGTTGATTATCTATTATATCATGTGACTATGTAGAAGGACTCAATATATATGTGTGTGTGATATGGTTGTGATTTTTGGAAAATGAACCATGCATGTGAAATAAAATAGAAATTGAGGTAATCATGAACCGAGGGGGAGCAATTGCAATTGTTCAATCATGTATCCCCTTATAATTCACAAGATAAAGTTTTAAAATCTAAATCTTTTTCAATATGTTGAGGAATGGCTTCTCATCTTCAAAATGGGGGGAGAATGTTGACTAAGTGTTATAAATTGTCCATATTTTGATGATGACTTAACCATTCCATTCATATGTATCTAATATGTCTATTTGAGATTGATTTTAGGCATTAGGTACAAGAAAAGGATCAATTCAATCAATCCCTAGCTTGATCTAGTTCAAGTCAAAAGCAATGAAAATGCACATTTATGGAAAACAACCTAAAACCCTTAGGACAATTTTTGTAAAAAAATTTATTGATTCTATGACTTGTAACTAAGATGAGAAAAAATTAGGAACCCTTAATTTGAATGTTTAATCACTTTAATGACATTTACCTAAATTGATCACAGGTTGTATGATCGGCCAAGTTTCCTTCCTAGAAACTCGACCGATGCCTTGGATTAATCTTGGAAAATGTCTAGGATCGTTCGAGTTCACACAAAATAGACTCGACCAAATCCCTACATTGACAAATCATCTTTAGTGATCAGTCGAGTTTCATCCAAGATAAAATCGACCGATGCTTCACATTTTCTTTGTCACATAGTGCAATTGGTGAGTTACCTTTATTTAAACTCGACCGACTAAATTGTACTTAGTGTCCATAAAAAGTGATTATAACCATTGGAGTGTTGCAAAACTCAAAATCATATCCGTTGCAACACCCCAAACATCTAGAAAATGTTCCTTAGTGTTCCTAGCCTCTAATGGACACCCTAACTATAAATAGGACCTCTTGGAGTTCATTCCATGGTCGCTCCTTCATGTTATTCAAGCTCCTAAGTATAGTTGAGTGCATCCAGTCCACTTGAGCCCCTTTCTCTCTCTTGTTTGCAAATCAAAATGTCTGTATGAGTGAGATGGGATATGTGTGAGAGAGATACTCCATTATAGGCTTACAAAGCTCTCAAAGCTTCCCTTTCTCAACCCTTTCTTCAAGATCAAGTTGGTGAAAGATTCTCCAAGTGAAGGAGAAGTTGCAAAGATTCTCCTAGTGGAAGGAGAAGCTACAAAAGCTTCTCTAAGGTGAAGGAGAAGGTCAAGGATGAAGATATGGGGGTTGATTGGGTAAATCCTTCAAGGCAAAAGACTTGGTAGAAGAAGAGGATCTCCTTGGAGAAGGTTTCCATGTGCTTGCAAGAATGGGTAAGACCATGTAGAGGTAGAAGACTCTAGCTGAAAGGATAGATAAGTCCTTAGTTGTCTTATTGACTCCTTTTGGTCCTTAAAAAGGAGGCTGGGTATCTTTGGCCCGGAAAAGGATGGTCATCTTGTATTTCTTATAATGGAATATAAGTATACATGGGTTGCAAAATCCTAGAGCTTAATCTCTCTAGGAAGTGGACTGATTTTCTCCTAGTTTGAAGATTGTAACCACTCTACATATCTTGTTCTTTTATTTGTTCAATCTCTCTCATCCTTGCTACGTATGCTTAGTGTTAGGTTTTGTGGAGAAAACATGCGCGGAGGAAGCAACAACAAAAATTCCACGCAACTCGAAACAGGATCTCATTGACAACAGTGTATTTAGAAAGAGTGTTTGTGGGGTATACCTTATCGTGGAGCAAGTCCGGCGATGTCCCGCTACATGATGGTGTGTAATGATGTTGGCCTACACGGACGAAACTTCTCTCCCATTTGTTGAGTGCGTCGCAGGAAGATCCAGTGACTCTTCTATCGTGCAGTGATGTACACCGCTCGTAGCATGTACGGATGGTCGTAGATGTCCTCTGAACGCAGGCGTCTCAGCATTTGCGTCTCTACTTTGTTCATGCAGATGGACTGCCACTCCACGTTGTGCTTCCTAAGCCGGAGAGAAGGAGTCGTCTCTGTGTGGCGGCGTGCTAGTGTCACAATGCTTTCCTTTCTCTCCTGAGGATGGTGACGGCTAGGGTTTATGTACATGAGCGTAAACTAAAAATCCTCTCTCAATATCTTACATAGATATCGGCCATCAAGCCCCCTTAAATAGGAGACAAAAGGAAGTAGGGTTTCCTAAACCCATCGATAAACAAAAACATTGTGTTAATTAAAACGCTCTAGATTAATTAGAATATTATGGAATTAATTAATCAACCAAATAATCACATCAATTGATTAATTAATGTTTGACTCCATGCAATCGCTCGGGATGGCTCTATGGGCATATATACCAATACTTAGTTGCACCACAAATTCAATATTTGCAATGTCAGATCTTGAAGTGACTTGAAGGTCTAATGAATCTTGTTGAAGTGATTTTATCTCTATTCACCCCCTCTAGAGCCCATTAATCCAACAACAAGCACTATAGTACTATGCATACCTATGCAGAAGTCATCATCTCAATTTTTCCTTTCCATTGCTTATATAGCACCCTAATATTGCATATAGACTAGTGGCAACAAGTAGAGAGGGGAGCATGAAGATAGCCCTCAGGACTACTCAAAGTGATGTGTCTATTGAGATGTAAGTGATCATAGCCCGAAAGTAGTGGAATGAGGACTAGTGAAATCTGTCACTTCAAATATTTCAATTCAAATAAGAAATAATAGGTAATCTATAGCTCTTGGAAGCCCTAATAGTTTCCTTTGTGAAAAAATCACCCACAAGACACCTCCTCAATCTCGTCAATAGGTGCGCATGCACGCCTGTACCCCAAACAAAAGAAGAAACTACATCCAGAATCTAACAAAAATGAGAACCAACCAATCTCTCCTCTATACCCAATGTTCTTACCGAAGAGGAAACAAGTGAACATCACAAAGTGGAACAATCTAGCCCTTAAGGCAACACATAAGGGGTCACTGGAACCCCATCTCTTTCTATCTTGTGAACGAAGGTCACATACAACTAGTTAGATTTGACTTCATATCTGTAAGCCATATTGATGTCATCATGCTTCACTCCTAGAATCCCAGCAAGGCGATAGCACCCGCACTTGCGTCTATCTTGTAAATTACTAATGGGAGTCCCATGAAAGCCTAACCTTGTGATTGTAGCAATCTTTCTAGGGGTAATGGCTAGCTCACCAAAGGCAAAGTTAAAAAATCTTGGTCATGGGGAAAACATGTTCAATCAATGGGATAAAGACAATTCATATCATTTATCTAACATGACAAATACTTCCAAAAATAGTCCCCTCAAACAACTCTATCTCCTAGGCAACCAGTCCAACATACAACATCATCAACTCTTCCAAATAGGTCCTCACATACAAGTTCGACAATCCAAGACCCTAAAAGGTGGAGTGAAGAAAAAAGTAAAACAAAAAACTGATTCAAGCTCTGCAAACAAGGGGAAATAACTAGGAGGGAAGTTCTAAATGTTCACCTCATTTCCCATTTGGCAATATCAATGATGCATGTTCATCCATAGCATGCTAGGAAGAGCCACAAAGCTTTTAGTAGGGATAATCTCTCCCACAATACAACTCACACCACCATGACGTCTTCCTAGAGAAAATTAAGGCTAGAATTTTAATATCCATATATTAGAAAAAATAAAATATACCACAGATATCCATCAACCCTGACATCATTAACAACATTTTGTTCATTCATGTTTGGTTCCTCCTCACGCCATTCGTGAGCTACCTTCTACAAATTCACATTTCCAGCTTTGTGAAATAGCTCAAATTAGCTCAATCAGACACCAAGAGATCTCAAAAATGTGAAAACAACTCAAATAGTCAAGTCAAAAATCAAAACATCCATTTGTTCATATTCAAGCTCCAAATAGTGAAGAATGCCAGGAAAGACAAATCCAGATCACGCTATTGAGGGCCAAAATAGACAAACTAAGGCTCAAGAATGAAGGTCATACCTCTTCAGAGATGAATGGAGCCAACAATCACCCAAAAGAACTATGAAATATGTAACCCTAAGCTCCACCTGTGACACCTCGCCATCACACAGACAATGAGATGACACGCAAAAATGTGCGGAAACTCATATTACCAAAAACACGGGTTAATTAAAACTGATTGCGGAAAGCATACATGAGAGAATTTTTGCATCCAGATCCTACAGAGAAACATGTTATATAAACATTCACAAGCCTTGTTATAGGTCCACAGCTTATCGGAACCAGCTGTACTGTCAGCACCAGAGTTCAACACATGTTTATACATACATAACGACCACGTATGACCAGCAGCAGGATATACAAAAATTACAACAGCTAGTCATCGTGAAACGTCGTCAAACACCTCTGAGGACCTGAGTGTACAGGGATGACTCTAGGACTCTACTACAAAACCACCAAAATAGCAGCATGTCCATCTCTTGCCTTCTACTTCTCTTCTTGCTGCTCGTCCGCAACCTCACGACCACCACCACGTCTAGAGCGATCACCTAAAAAGGGTGTAAACCAGCGGGGTGAGACACACAGTCCCAACGAGAAACATAACTCCCCGCCGAAACTATAAAACCTCAGAAAGGTTAAAGTAGATAACAATAGATAACTGATAAAGCGTATAACAAGAGCAGCATACTGAGCAAGGCTATTATTACCATCAAGCTTACCAAGATATCCAGGAGGCATATAACCAAGTATTTCTTTATGGAACATGATTGACAAGATAAGCTTTATAAGAACTTATTACAAGATATAAGGATCGTACATACAACTGCATAGTATAACTAGATCAGCTATATAAGTAAGGCCTCAACCAATGTTCTGTATTTTACTCTAAGCAAGATATACTTATTCGACTGGATTACGTCTTATTATGCCCTGAGGAAGTGAGCCTTCCCCGCTCAAATCCAACCATTGGTTGTGAAGCCCAATCTGGTGCCATACAGGGTCTAAGGAGATTCGGACTCCATGACCTCACCTTCCCGTGGTCAGTACACGAATCATCAAGCAATACAATAGTCTTATGCTTATAGGGCCTCATCCTCTGGGTCAGCTCTGCAAGCTACCCATATATATATCCGAGCCATGAACGCATCATTCTCATCATCACATATCCTGAGTCATGGGTATGTTCACCATGCTCCATATATCCGGAGTCTGCAACCACAATTGCACTCAAACCCTCCTATTTTAGGCTAGGGGAAACCTCGCATACTCAACAATATGCGCTCCAGGTAATCCCGCAGGATAAACCTATTTCACCATCACCAAATACTGATGATGATGGATCTATGGCCAGGGCAAACTACATGATATGTTCATCTATAATTAGTTAGTATATTTTAAGCCAATTGTTGAGGCAATCAAAGTATAAACATAGCCTTATAGGATTACATCATTATTGCCATCATCATACTATCCTAGGACCTCAATCCCTCATAATATCAACCACTACCTCTCAAGGCATCATAATCATGCATCAACATTCTGGGGACGCATCCCTTATCTCATCATCAGAGGATAACACCTCAATTAGGCACACAGCCTTATATCAGGTCCTCAGACCTATCCACTCATTGCCTCATTACCCCATGGTGCTATTCTAGCACATACATCTCATAGCTCTTACCAGGCTATGAATTCACATGAAATACCTGCATGGTTAGTATACACATTCATAGAGATAACTGAAGCCATCATGGATTAACATGATTGTCATGTTATCAAGTATAAAGCAACATCCATGAGTATATTACACATAAGTTGTAGAAGTCATAGTTTTATCATTAATCATAAACATATATCATGCCCCATACTTGTGATCATAGGCATGTGTCACACCATCATGTGAAGCAACATCATATGCTTCCAAGCTTCTTGGTTCACAACCTATCA
Organism: Alisma plantago-aquatica; assembly: GCA_963693085.1. Lineage (NCBI taxonomy): Eukaryota > Viridiplantae > Streptophyta > Magnoliopsida > Alismatales > Alismataceae > Alisma > Alisma plantago-aquatica. Next base: position 663,258,086 of record OY856409.1, on the reverse strand, counting down.
TTTAACTCATCATCATATATACAGGATTCAAGGTGATTACACCATATCACTTGTGTTATCATTATAAGACATATACATTCCGAGTTATCAGAACCCTCACCAAATCTCCTGCAACCCTCACTATAGGTAGTATCGGGCAGGGTGACTACCTCCAAGCCTATCGGCCAACCCTTACCACCCGCAACGCCTCAGCGTAATGCTGCGTCGGGCAACACCTACCTGGGCAACGCGCAAACCGTGACGCTCAACATCCCTAGGCGAGCGACGATGCATCATGCAACTAGGGCTAGTGCTATATCTTGCATGCCACTACACGGTGGTATCGCCCAAAACCCTATCACCCACTTAGGGTTAGGCAACTACCATCATCACAATGCCTGAGGCCATAACGACCAAGGTCATAACGCCCAACCACCAAACCATAACGTCCATGGGCAGAGCGACTATTAAGGATTCATATCAGCTAACTCAACTGAGGGTGTGTCGTGCAAACACAAACCCCAAGCCCGACACAGGGTTACCCATCTTACCCATAACGTTCAAGGGAGGGCTAGGGTGTCGCCCACTACATAACAAACAAGACCTAGGCACCACAAGAAGGCATATCGTACAACTAGGTCAAGCATCTTATATCAGCCACCACTAAGGCATCATCTAGGATTCTTTGTACAACCATCGTATCAAGCACTATTCCATAATGCTTAACACCTCATATTGGCCAAAGCACATCCAAGACATGGATTATCTCGGCCAAGGTATATCGGGCGCCAAGCCACCAAGCTCGTCATAGCATATCGGACAAGATCATCACAAGATGTATCGTTTAGAGCACAATATAAAAGGTGTGTCACCCAATCTCTATATCAAGCAAAGAGAACCATATTGGGCGTCAAACCAACCATCTCAACTAGGTGTAATGGTCAAGGGTACAACCCAAGACAAGGCTATCAGGCAACACTACTCCAAGGTCATATCGTACAAGGCACAACCCAACAAGGTCATCTTCAACCTCAAGCACAAGGGCTCCAAACCCTAATTGATCAAAAAGATCGGCTCACCTCTCAACAACCAAGAGAGAGGGGTTTTGCACAACCTCTATCACCAATCGGGCAACCACAAGGATCCACCTCAACATAGGTCATCATCTATCCAAAAGCTCACCTCTCAAATCCATGGTGAGAGGAGGGTGTTGCCCAAGCAATTAGAATGTAGACTCACCTATCAACTAAAACGAGAGAGGGGTATTGCCTACATCACTAGAGCTCAAACTCACTTCTCTATACCAAGGAGAGAAAAAGGGGTATTGCTCAACAAGGAAACCCTAAACCATGGTTCGGCCAACTAGGTGTAAAGGCATATAAACCATTAACAAGATCAACAACATCATGCTCACTATATCCATAAGATCAACAACATGTCCTAGAGCAAGAAACATAACATGCAATGGCCGATCATCCACATATATGAAACATGAAACATAGAGAAGGTAGTATATCTCGGGTTAGAAGTTATGTAACCTGCCTTAAGCAAACTCTTCAAGCTCCAAAGCTCCAAGCTTCAAGCTCCTAGCTCCAAGCACGACACTTTTAGCCACCAAAGAACAAGACCCACCTAGGGTTCGACCACTAAGCTAGAGGAAGAAGAAGAGATCTCCACCAAGGGGAAAGGATCGGCCACCAAGCTCTCCAAGGAAGGTGTGTCGTGCACACAAAGTGGGGAGAGAAACAAAAGAGCTAAAGGGTTCCCAAGGAAGAGAAAGGCAAGGCATATATAGATGAGGTTCAAGGTTAAACCAAGGCAAGGTGTCACCTTACCAAGGGACACTTGTCCACACATTTCACCACCTTGCAAAACACATTCACATGCCATGCCACCACTCAACCAAGGTTCGGCCACATGTCCAAGCTAGGGTGACACAACCAAAGCAAGGAGGTCAAACAAGGTTAAAGGCCGACACACTCCATCCATGGTCGACACACCCCCATGGGCGATACCCCATGGCCGACACAAAGCATCCTTGCCCAATATAGGGCTCAATCAAGCAAGGCAAGGCCCAAAGAAAGAAAAACAAGGCCCAAAAGAGCTCAACCAAGCCCAAGACAACTCAAGGCACGATCCCAAACCTTCCTCTCAACTCTAGAGGAAGCAAAGAGAGAGAAAGACATCTCTCAAGGTGGCAAACTTGCTCTTCAACCCTAACTCAGGTTATTTTACAAGTAGAACCTCCATCTCTCAACTAAGCACAAGCAAGCCCTAATCACCACTAAAGGTGATTAGCAAGCAACCAAGCACAAGGTTTAGGCAAAACAAACAGGGTAAGCCCAAAATGAAGGTCAGGGTTCTTACACCACCACCAACAAAAAACTATTTCACGCTATACTGTCGAGGCCAACTGGCAGAACACCTCAATCCGCGAAGCACCACCACAATAGACCCACATGATGCATCATCGATTTTCCCTCTCCTCATGTCGCCACTACTATCATTTGATGGAGTTGATCTCCTTGGTTGCCGCTACTGCTCAAGAATGGGTGAAATGGGAGAAGTGCTCAACCTCTTCTCATTTCCCCTCCTTATATAAACATAATTTTTCTTGCAAAAATTGCAAACAAGTCCTTGGATTTTCAATAGAATCTCCATAAAACTTATTAAAATTATGAAAAAGTCATATATGAATACAAACAAAATGTGGAATTTTTTTAAATGAATATTTCAAATATGGTCTTAAAACTTAAGAATTTCCCTATTCTCTAGGAAAAATAACCCTTTGACTGTTTTCAAGGTAAAACCCCAACACACTATAGTCCTAGAGTAGGACTAAAAACTAGACCAATTTGATATCTCTATTTTCATACCCAATTGGATCTTAGACTATGACCTAAAATTGGCTCAATTATATACCCTTATCTTCCAACATTTTTAGGGTACTGGGTCAGAATCTAAAATTGAAGCAATCAAAAGTAGTGTTTTTATGCCTTTTATGATTATGAACCAATCTTGTTTTTCATCTTCAAATCTTCAAGGTCAGTGACCAACCCAAAATTTCAATTTTCTACATCTAAACCATCTCCACCTTCCAAACTCTTAGAAACCGCAAGCCCTATCCTAAACATGCATTTTCCCTTTGCCACATGACAATCTGTGAGTTTAAAAAACAATGACTAGAAACTCAAAATTTGAAACCACAATTCCCATATTTCTATAGTAACCATGTGTGGTCAGATCAAGTGAGAATTAGAAAATCGAGGATAATCACTCATAAAAAATCTCGGGGAATGGATGATCAACTAATGTAGGAACATCCCTGGAGACCACCTCATCGATGGATGATCACCTATTGACTAATCTCAAATTGTTTGACACTCTGATCATGAATTCACCCCAAAAATGTCACTCATGCTCTAGGAATAGACAATTGACCAACATAGTCAATGGCCATAAAGGTTATATTATAACTAGAAACTTTTCTGATGCCTAATCTTCAATCTTGAGTGATCAGCCATATCTTTGATATGCAAACTCAACATATTATATGTTTTTAGGGCCATGGCACTAACCCTAAATTTGTCCACTCTACCAAATTCCAAAATAAATAAATAAATATATAAAAAGTAAAGTGTGTAGGAAAAGAAGACAGATGATGACTGCTTTTCTAGATCTTCATATGTGAGCAGTTGTCATAACTTTCAATGATCACATGCTCACCAACCTTGATACTGTAAAAGGAACTACCCTCTTTATATAGAGGAACTTAGGATATGTTATTAAGATAAATATATTTATTTCATTATATTTGGTATATGATACCAGATGAGGATCTCAAACATACTAAGATATGCATGATCCATGAAGAAGTAATCAAGACAAGGTGATATTGTGTGGAGCAAGAGTTGATGCTAGTATAGTTGGAACATGTCATTTATCTTAGCTCAGTGGGCATGTGATATAATGAGTGAATTGCTATTATGTACCTACCACTAATAGAAATGACATATATGTATCTTGTTTGGACAACAACATCATGAATGATTTATATTTGATTTTAAAGATAAGATATTGATCCTTCCTTTGACGCCACTTGCCTCTACATGTCATTAAGCTACACAAACTGTAATCAAATTACACTCCTAAGTGCTAATTTCAATATTTACTTTTAATTATTTTAATTCCTTATATTTGTTCATATTTAATTAATTACTCATTTGATCTATTTGAATATCCCAGTTTATCTGATCGAAAATATTAGATCTTTCTCATCATCCTCTAATCTTCCTATGCATTTGTCCTAACTATCCACGAGGGATATCTAACATGAGAGGTCGTGAGGTAATTAGGACCCCAAGTTACCTAAAAGTCGCACACGAACATCTCTAGTCACAAAAACCTACAAACAGTAAAATTCATGTATTGTATCTTTCATTGTTTTGTTCCTCTTTTAATTAACATGAAACTGTCACCATATCAAAATTCTTACAAATGGTTCAATACAAATTTATCAGGCAATATGGGGATGTTAATCATTCCTCACTCGTAACCTAATTGTAGTATCCAAATATATGCTCATGATTTCTTTTATATTTTTATTAATCTAAATCAGATGCCAAATCTACTTTCCATCATGGAATTTCCAATGATTTATTCTATTTTTCCTCATTTCATGAATAAAACATGGTAGTGACTCCAATATTATATTTTATTATTTTCCATGCAACCACCAAAATAACGTTGCCTACCAAAATACATCCGGACATATTTTTTTAGACAGGGTGTGACAAATACAATTGACAATCGTCAAATAAGCTAGTCCAAACAACTTGAATTTTCATGATTGGAGGTCATATTAAGTTCTGACATTGGGAAGGTAGTCGATCAAAACATACACCCAATTGATGGACAATCCGCCATAGACTATCATTCTTGGGTGTTGTCACTAAGGCCCCCTCCTGAGATAGTACCATAACATGGTCACCCAAATGATATATTTAACTCAAACACATGCAATGTACCCAAAACATGTAGCTTTATGTGATCCCTCATCATATTTAGGCATACATTACACCAAATATTATCCAAAACCCCTATGGGGATGGAGGTCAAGTGGGGTGCCTACCAGGTTTTGTACCTATATTTAGGGATGGATCCTAGCACAATTTGGTTTGTGATATGACTGATCCAAGTCGATTTGGAACTTGAAAGACATGATGTGCACCATGCAACCCCGCCTTTTTTTTTGCTTTGATTCATTCATTAAATGTTAGTCAAACACACTTGAAAACCTCTAGGAATATGAGTGCACACCATGACCCCCTTCATGATTTTAATGGTCAACAAAATGCTAGTCAAACACACTTGTAATTCTCTGGAATATTGGGCACACGCCAAGCAGGCACCCCTTTTTCTACTTTTATCGGTAAATGAAATGATGTTCAAACAAACCCACAAGCCTCTAAAATGTAGGGTGCCCACTACCTCTTAACGTGGGGGAGTCTTTGTTTAAACCCAAACCCTAGTTACTCCTAGGCCATCTACATATGGTCTTCCAAATGCCATTTAAAAGGGCTATCCTCCATGAACTTAGACTTTGACCTCTAGTGTGGCGAAGTGTTCGAACAAAACGTTATTAACTAAATTAAATTAATGCGGAAGAGATCGTTAGCAGTGGAATTACTGAGAATCACTAAAAAGTAAAACTTTTTGCAAAGAGATCCAAACATAGGAGAACTCTTTCAACAAGAACCATAATATTACATTCACATCCTGGTTCACATAGTACATTCTCTGTACCATTCCTTCTCGAGGAACATATATGTACATAACTTGCTTTATCAAGAGGTTGAGTATCAAAATCCTCAAGGAATCATGCCAAAAATCTCAGATCAGAATAAAACACTATCACTGACTCCTAGGACCTGAGAGTACAGAGACAACCCATAGGACTCTATATATACATATACAAGACTTGACAGCCAGTATCTCCACCTGAGGATCTACTGATGTCCCTACTTCTACTGCTGTTCTTCTCTTCTTATGAGGCTTCTGCCTCTACCTCGTCTGCGTCCACCTAAAAACGTTGGAATTCCACGGGGGTGAGACAATTATAAAATTTCCCTAGCGAGAGTTATAACTCTCCGTCGAAAACATTATTATTGAAGTTTAATAGAATTAAAATGAATAGTGGAATTATATATTCAACAGTAGATAAATCAACATCTATGTAGCTTAAAGTAACATTTCTATTCAAGCATTTAAGCTATAACTTGATTAAGCAGCAGGTCTCTTATTCCATAAGGACTTTGAAGAGCATATGTAACATTTATGTATCTAGAACATGCTGAGCAGAATAACATCAACCAGTGATTCTTGTATTTAAATATTATGCAAATACACTACACGGATAATTACATTTTATAAACATTCTTAAGCTTATGCCCTGAGGAGATGAGATATACCGCTCATAATCCAACCGACCACGGTTACGTAAAGCATCCGTACCACACAAGGTCAATGGGAGAGTCGGATTCCATGACCTCATCTGTCTCGATCAGTACGAGACTACTTTGGCAGAGACATCATGTGTCAAACTGCAATTAGCTTTCCAGGGTATATTGGCATCCTCGCTACAGAGTTATAGCCCATAGCATATACTCTCTTCAGGGTTATGGCCCATAGCCAATGCTTGGTATTATATTGAGGAGTCATGGCCCTTAGCCATACTCTTATTGGGGTATGGTCCAAAACCAAACCCGTACATATGACATATCCCGTAGCCATTCCTATGGGGCATAAGGATATATTTGCCCAATTACCCCCACATATTCAAAAATATGCGTTCCAAGTAAAACTCGTTTCACCATTCAGCTAATTCTGACGTTGATGGATCTGTGGTCAGGGCAACTACGTTCTATGTTATCATTTGATTAATTAAGTACATTATCATATTCTTTTAGCAATCAAACAAGTTTTCACACATAACTTATTAGGACAATTGCTACAAAGAAGCATGTAATGTTTCATCCATTACTTCTCAGTCTTGTTAAGACAGTGGGATCTCAGTCCCTCATTTCAATGTTGGGAAATACCACCTTTTTACAATCTCAACACCATAATCATATGGTTCTGGGTATTCAAACCCTTAGCTTAACATTGAGTACAATTACCCCTTTTTCAGGGAACTATCACCTTCAGGTCATCTGACCAAGGTAAATATGATGCTTGTTACATAAGAATCTCTCATGGCACTTAAGGACCATTACTTCTCTTATTACCTCATACTAGGCAACAAGGTATAGCATGGCACATAAGGCCCAATAAACAATTTCAATACATAAAATTTCATAGCTCATACATGGCTATGTTCATCATCTCATGATACCTGCATGGTTAGTGAAAATGATAACAGATGCATCAATTTCATATTAGCATCATAAAAAACAATATATAACATCATTATTCAAGGGTAACACCACTATTCCCTTACCAGGGTTAGGGTTTCCCATTTCTTGTCAATCAGGGTTACCCATTCCCTATGTTCAATCAGGACCAATGACTTATCATTTCATTGTCCAAGATTAGAGTTTCATGTTATATGGTATAACCCAAAATTAGGGTTTCACATACCTTCACCCTTTTTTATAATTAGGGTTTATTGTTCACATCACATCACCCTAGATTAGGGTTTATATTCAATAGCCCACAATTAGGGTTTACTATTCATCCTAATTAGGGTTTCATATTCCATTACCCAACATTAGGGTTTATATCATCAGGATACTCTGAATTAGGGTTTCTCATGTCTTTACCCTAAATTCATATCACAACATCCTCCTAGTTTAGGGTTTTACTCAAACTTGCCCTAAATTAGAGTTTGAGTTCATTAATCAACTCAATTAGGGTTTTATGATCTCTTTATCAAGGATCATGCCCTAATTGTATATCACATCACTTTGAATGTTTAGGCTTAATTGCTACATGATTACCATTCATGTATACATCTTTCTCTCTCATCCTACTTAGGATGTTCACTACTCAATTCTTGATTACATTGAGCCTATTCTTCATTCAAATACATGCATTTAGGGTTAACATGATGTATTGAATTATTACATCATTATACACTAATGATTAATCCCACTAAGGGTATCAATCATCTAAGTACATCATGTTTCCATATGGTTTAATCAATTGAACCTTCAATAATATGAGGTATTCAAATGGATTGACCAACTGAACCTTCAATTCCATTAGATGATCAATTGGATTAACGAATTGAATCTTCAATTACATTAGACATATAATTGGATTGACCCTATTGGACCTTCAATTAATTGAGATATCCAAATGGATCAACCATGTTGATCTTCAAAAGATCTGATTTCATAAGCCCTAAACAATCTTGGTTCTCATAATTCAATTGGTAGAAAACCATTTGAGCAAATTGTTCTTGAAACCGATTAGACAAAATAGGTGTTGAAACCGTTTGCACTTTGGGTCTCCAAACGGTTTGAGACCGTTTGGACCCAAACGGGCTTGAGATCATTTGGACCCAAACGGTCTTGAGACCGTTTGGGCTCAAACAGTCTTAAGACTGTTTGGTCCAAACCATCTCAAAACCGAATGGACCAAAAAGTACTTTCAACACATACACGATTCATGATTTCAATAGATGAACCAATATCAATTGAATCCATGATTTCTATATCACTTTAACAATTGAATCAACATTCAATTAGACCGTCAAATAGGGTTTTGAACCCAATTGATCTAGGATTTCTACTAAAGAACCTTCAATTAGGGTTTTGAAATCGAGTAGCCATCAATGTTCAACATTATGGAACTGATTCAATTGCAACTAGTGAATTATCATCAAGTTTTTGATATGAACTGACCCCAAACAGTCTTTAGGTCGTTTGGATGACCTCCAAACGGTCTTGAGACTATTTCCCCATCCTATCCTTGGATTTTTTGAAATTCCATTAGGGTTTAGATCATTAGATTGGTCATCAAATCAGCACTCAATTGCATTTCAATTTGGTATCTTTAGACCTTCAATTACTCAACCATACTTGACCCTAGACTTCCAAACGGTCTTGGGTGACCCCCAAACGGTCTTGAGACCATTTTTGTGACCTACAAACGGTCGTGAGACCGTTTGGGCTCAATCACCCAAAAATCTAAGTTAACCAAATTGAATTTCAGCACTTAACCCGATTAGGGTTTGCTAATTGATTAACCTTCTACTGATGAGCCCTTTGGAATTAATCAATCAAATTTGGTGAGTCATTAAGAATCATCATTAACATCAACTTTCCCAAACGGTCAACCCTGGTCAACCCTGGTCAACCCTCCCAAATGGTTTGAAACCGTTTAGTTTCAAACGGTTTGATGAAAATGTTTGCTTTCAAACGATTTTGTTGAAACCGAATGAGCAACTTGATGAAACCGATTGGAATAGGGATTTCTTGGGGAAAGGTGTCTAAGATGATGTCATCATCATCTACCTTCGTCCCTGCAACTCCTAATGCATCTGATTTCATGGATTTACCAATTACAACAAGCAATTAATCAAGAAGATGAAGGAATAAATGAAATTGCAAGATTGATAGTTGAATAACAATGTAGAAGGGTTCAAGTTATAAAACCCGCCTCCAAATGAACTCCAAAGCTTCAAGATCACGTAAACAATGGTGGATGCAACTCCTTTTACTAATCCAAGGCTCGTCCTCAAGCTTTGAGTGAAAAGGAATGATTAGAATTGAAGATGGGATCGAGATAAGAAGAAATCATGCATTGTTTTGTGATTTCCACCATGAATTCAAGGTGAAAGGAGGTCAAGAAGCTTACCAACAGGTTGGGGGTCGTCCTCCTGATCCTCCAAATCTTCCTTGGTTGTTTTGCAAGCAAAAAGGAGAAGTGGTTCGAAATTCCCCTTTCATTCTATGGATAAATGAGCTTTTATGCAATTTTTATTAAAAATTCAATTAGGAGAGAGAAAGTAGGAATTATCCCCTCCAATTCCTTGCCACTTGCCTCCTATCCTTCCTTAGGAACGAGTCTATCATCCTTTTCCTCTTTTTCCTCTCAATTATACATGTTTTAAAGAAAAGCAAATTAAGCACCTTAACCCTTTTTATATTAATATCCATAAGTTAGTGGATATTTCTTTTTCTTATAAAAAGGTGAGTGGAGTTTTCACCTCCTTAGGATATTTCGTGGCCTAGAAAGGGCAAAAGAGTGTTCAAACTTGAGAAAATTCAGCCATCTCGTTTTTGGTTGAAGGCCCTTCAATTATTTTATTTATTTTTACATTAAATTGAAATAAAGTTCCAATTATGCTTAAATCTTGATTATTTTAATATCAATATTCTCTCTCCTCCAAAGCAATACAAATGAGGTGCCCTTCTCATTTTATTTTCTCTAAATGATGTCAAGAAACATTAGGGACCTTATTGAAGTGATAATTTCCATATAGAACCCTGAGTTTTGGGTAAATTGCACATTACACCAAAATTAGGTTATAATGCATAAACATTGCTTTATCAGCCCTTTCTTGGTACTCAGGCTATCACATGCCATACCTTTGCATCATATTCACTCTCATGATGCTTCAACACATGAGGAACATTTTATCATGCACAATTTGCAATTAAACCCTCAACTTGGGTAATTTTCACTTTAGTCCGAAACAATTAAAATATCATTTCAACATTGTTCAAAAAGGACTAAAATTGAAATATGAGTTCCTCTTAAGACTTAATTACTTTTCAAAGGATATGAGCAAACATATAATCAACTTTATTAAGCAAAACACCTAGGGTTAAAGCATAACCCAGGTCAGGGATGTTACAAGTTATCCACCCCTTACAAGGATTTCGTCCCCGAAATCATTAACAAAAACATTAAGAGAAAAGAGTAGGGTATTTCCTTCTCATTTCCTCCTCTAGTTCCCACGTAGATTCTTCAATGCCACGGTGATTCTAGAGGACTTTTACAAGACAAATGTCTTTCTTTTTCAATTTTTTAATTCTTTTGTCAAGGATCGTCATAGGTCCTTCAACATAAGATACATCATCATTTAGTTCTACCTCCATAGGTTGCAGAACTAACTCTGTGTCAGGATGACACTTTCTCAACATAGAGATATGAAACACTGGATGCAATCTATGCAACTCAGATGGTAGCTCCAGCTTATAAGCTACCTTTCCAATCCGCTCACTGATTGGATAAGGCCCCATAAATCTAGGAGCTAACTTTCCTTTCTTTCCAAATCTCAGGATACCTTTCCAAGGTGAAACCTTGAGGTATACTCTATCTTCGACTTGGAATTCTAAGGGTCTATGATGTTTATCAGCATAAGATTTATGTCTATCCTGTGTAGTCTTCAACTGTTGTTGTATGAATTTAATCTTTTCTGTTGTTTGCTGTACGAGCTCAGGACCCAAAAGTTGATATTCTCCAGTTTCATACCAACATAAGGGAGATCTACAGCGTCTACCATATAAAGCTTCATATGGTGCCATGTCGATATTGTGTTGATAGCTGTTATTATAAGAAAACTCTATCAAGCTCAGATGTAGATCCCAACTTCCTACAAAATGAAGGACACATGCCCTAAGCAAGTCCTCCAAGGTTTGTATAGTCCTTTCAGATTGTCCGTCTATTTGTGGATGAAAAGTTGTACTAAACCTTAACTTCGTACCCAGAGCTTTGTGAATTCGCTCCCAAAAATGACTTGTGAACTGGGGACCCCTATCAGAAATGATAGTAGCAGGAACCCCGTGCAAACGCACTATCTCATATACATATAACTGTGCCAGTTTCTAAGCTGTGTAGGTTGTTTTGACAAGTATGAAATGTGTTGTCTTTATCAACCTATCAACTACCACCCATATGGAATCATGATTTTGGATGTTCTAGGTAAACCAACCACAAAGTCCATGGTTACATGATCCCATTTCCACTGCGGTATAGGCAGAGGTTGCATTGTTCCTATGGGCTTTTGATGTTCAGCTTTAACCTGTTGACACACAGGACACCGCATAACGAACTTAGCAACATCCTTCTTCAAACCAGGCCACCAATACATATCTTTCAAGTTGTGATACATCTTGGTGCTTCCTGGATGCATAGCATACATTGAAGAATGAGCTTCTTCCAGGACTAACTTTCTCAAGTTATCAACATTAGGTACAATCATCCTACCATGATAATAGGCTACCTGATCATCTGAATCATGGAAACCATCTCATTTCTCGCTACCATACTCTGATCTGATCTGCTGAACTACAACATCATCATGTTGTGCTTCTTTAATCTGCTGTCTCAGAGTAGGTTTCACTTGCATCTCAGCTAACAACCCAGATAACAACGATACCTTAAGTTGTACATTATCTTGCCTTAAAGAGATAAGCATATCTCTCTTAGAACACACTAAGGAGTTTAACTATGCCTTATCTAAGACTGGTGTTGCTGATTTCCTACTTAGTGCATCAGCAACCACATTAGCCTTCCCTTGATGATAATCAATTGTACAATCGTAGTCTTTGATTAACTCCATCCAGCGGCGTTGCCTCATGTTCAGCTCATGTTGTGAAAAACTATATACTTTAAGTTCTTATGGTCTGTGAAAATCTGGAATGTTTCTCCATAGAGATAATGTCTCTAGATCTTCAAGGCATGGACCACAACAGCTAGCTCTAGATCGTGTGTCGAATAATTCTCCTTGTGTTTCTTAAGCTGTCGAGAGGCAAAAGAAATCACTTTCTTATCCTGCATCAACACACATCCTAAGCCATTCTTAGATGCATCACATAAAACTATATACCCCTTTCCTTGCTCAGGTAACACTAACACAGGTGCACTTGTCAATCTTTCCTTCAACATCTGAAAAGATTGTTGGCACTTATCATTTCAAACAAAAGGAACTTCTTTCCTGGTCAACTTGGTCAGGGGTAAAGCTATAGAACTGAAGTTCTTAATGAACCTCCTATAATAGCCTGCCAGTCCTAGGAAACTATGTATCTCCGTCGGTGTCTTCGGTTGTTCCCATTGCAGGATAGATTCTACCTTCTTAGGATCAAAATGAATACCTGAAGCAGATATCACGTGTCCAAGAAAAGAAACTTCTGGTAACCAGAACTCACACTTGCTAAACTTAGCATACAACTTATGCTCTCTTAGCAAGGTCAAAGCCTGACGAAGGTGTTGCTCATGTTGTTGGGTGTCTCTACTGTATATCAAGATGTCATCTATGAAGACTACTACACATTGATCAAGAAAAGGTCGAAAGATTCTATTCATGAGTTCCATGAATGCAGTCGGGGCATTAGTTAGTCCAAACGACATAACTATGAACTCATAGTGACCATACCTTGTCCTAAAAGTAGACTTAGGTATGTCACTCTCCTTAATACACAACTGATGGTATCCCGGCCTCATATCTATCTTAGAAACGATAGTTGTACCACGCAACTGATCAAACAAGTCATCAATCCTTGGTAGAGGATACTTGTTCTTTATGGTTACTTTATTCAACTGCCTATAATCAATGCATAATCACATAGATCCATCTTTCTTCTTAACAAAGAGGACCGAAGCACCCCATGGTGAGGTACTCGGTCAGATAAAACCCTTCTCAAGCAACTCCTGCAGTTGTTTCTTGAGCTCTGCCATCTCAGCAGGTGCCATCCTATATGGTGTTTGTGCTATTGGTTGCGTGTCCGGGATTAGATTAATCTCAAAATCAATCTCTCGGGGCGGAGGGACGCCTGGAAGTTCCTCAGGGAATACATCTTCAAATTCCCTAACAACTAGAACTTCAAGAAGATTAGAACTCTCCATTGTGGTATCTACCACATGAGCCAAGAATGCAAAGCATCCCTGTCTCACCAACTTCTCAGCTACCATGGCTGACACTAAACAGGTTGGAAGAATCTTTCTATCTCCCTGAAAGATCCATGTGTCACCATCATCTGTGAATACAGCCTGCTTGGAATCACAATCCAAGACAACCTTATATTTCTCTAAGGTATCCATCCCAAGAATTATATCAAATCCATGCATCTCAAGTGGTATAAGATCCACTTGAATGCGATGTTTAGAAAAAGAAAGAATGTAGGAAGAACACACCTCCCGCAACACTGCGGAACCCAACAAAGGTGTCTCTAGCAACAAACTATCCATTCTATGACTGACAATCATATTGTAGTCATAAATCACTTCTCGAGTGATAAAGGAATGTGTAGCACCCAGATCAATTAGTACAGATATAAAACAGGATGAAGACATATCAGAATGAAATAGTTCCATCTGACCTGTCACAACTCGTGGATTAACCACTGCCTCGGGCTAATTCATTGCATAGAATCTCATCATTGCCTGCTGTTGGCCCTGTGCCCTATTATTAGATGCAGAAGATCCTGCTTGGGACGCTTGTCTACGTCCTCGAGTACCACTAGAAAATTGCTTTCTCTGAGAACCTTGTTGACTTTGTCTCGAGGGTTGATTCACCACAACATTCCCCGTTGGGCAATCCCTTGCCAAATGACCTACTAGTCCACATCAATGACAAGTTATATTCTCTTGATGTGGTCTAGGGGGTCCAGTTATTGATGTTGATGCTATGTTGAGGGCTTTACTCATAGGAAAACTATGCCCTCTACACCTACTTGACGTCTACTGTGTCTGGGTATTGAACCTTTGTGGTGTTGCCGGTGCAGAAAATCTAGGCTTCTTGAAACCTTCAGACCTCTGTCCATGAAACTGAGGATACACTTTCTTACTACTGGTCTGTTGCTTCTCAATCACAGACCTTTCTATCTGCCTTACAGACTTCACGAAGGTAGAAAACCTCTCTCAGTTCTCTAAAGCAGACACCAGAGTGGTTAATTCAGCGTTCAGCCCCTTCTCGAACTGCCGAATTCTCTCCTCATCATTAGATGCCATGTGCACACAAAACCGCAACAACTCCATGAACCTAGCCTCATACTCACTAATGTTCATTGGTCCTTGCTTAATTCTCTCAAACTAAGAGATCTTCTCATCTAGATACGTCTTGGGAAAGTATCTAGTGACAAATTCACGCCTGAATTCATCCCATCCAATCACAACTCCAAGTCTTTTGCCCTCCTCAATGGTCCACCAGTGGCCATCACTCCCTTTGAGGAGATATACAGCATGCCTGACCCTCTCATCATCATGAATCATGAGGATTCTGAAGGCTTTCTCCAATTCAGTCAACCATAGGTCAGCATCTGCTGGATCGGCTGTACCAACATACTCTAAGGCTACTACCCCCTTCAGCCTTTCAAAAGTCTTGCCGGCACCATGTCTTTCATCATGGGGTGGTGCCCTAGGTGCAGGTACTAGCATTCTATCCGTCATGTGGGTCATATCTGCCATGAACTGCCCAAACATAGCCTGGAAGGCTGGGTTCCCCATATCAGCTGGGTTGAACTGGGGCTGTTCAGGTACAGGTTCCTCCCTGTCTTTGTCTCTTGCACCTCCTCCTGGTGCAGCAACACTGCTCTCAGCAGCGTCTTCATCGTGTGATCCAAACATCTTTAGTTCTTCTTCTCCTATATGAGCAGAAGACACTATCAGACAAACTGGAAGACATTAGAACAGACTCAACAACCTAATCCTATGTCTCTGTAGATTCAGCGAACCTAGAGCTCTAAGACCACTAAATTGTGGCGAAGCGTTCGAACAAAAAGTTTATTAACTAAATTAAATTACTGCGGAAGCGATCGTTAGCAGCGGAATTACTGAGAATCACTAAAAATTAAAACATTTTGCAAAGAGATCCAAACACATGAGAACTCTTTCAACAAGAACCATAATATTACATTCACATTCTGGTTCACATAGTACATTCTCTGTACCATTCCTTCTCGAGGAACATATGTGTACTTCACTTGCTTTATCAAGAGGTTGAGTATCAAAATCCTAGAGGCATCATGCCAAAAATGTCAGATAAGAATAAAACACTATCACTGACTCCTAGGACCTGAGAGTACAGAGACGACCCATAGGACTCTATATACACATATACAAGACTTGACAGCCAATATCTCCACCTGAGGATCTACTGTTATCCCTACTGCTACTGCTATTCTTCTCTTCTTATGAGGCTTCTGGCCCTACCTCGTCCGCGTCCACCTAAAAACATTGGAATTCCACGGGGGTGAGACAATTATAAAATTGCCCCAGCGAGAGTTATAACTCTCCGCCGAAAACATTATTATTGAAGTTTAATAGAAATAAACTGAACAATGGAATTATATATTCAACAGTAGATAAATCAACATCTATGCAGATTAAAGTAACATTTCTATTCAAGCATTTAAGCTATAACTTGATTGAACAGCATGTCTCTTATTCCATAAGGACTTTGAAGAGCATATGTAACATTTATGTATCTCGAACATGCTGAGCAGAATAACATCAACCAGTGATTCTCGTATTTAAATATTATGCAAATATGCAACACGGATGGTTACATTTTACAAACATTCTTAAGCTTATGCCCTGAGGAGATGAGATATACCGCTCATAATCCAACCGACTACGGTTACATAAAGCATCGGTACCACACAAGGTCAATGGGAGAGCCTGATTCTATGACCTCATCTGTCTCGGTCAGTATGTGTCGTAACCTCGTCACGCTAAATAAGATTACTCAAAACATAAAACACTATCAATCACTAATTAATCACATACCCAAAAATATGGGTAAATTAAAACCGATTTCAATGTCAACACTCACTCAAAAACATCAACACTCACTCAAAAACATTTTCGTGAGAAACCAACATCTCTTATATCCATACTATGCTAAGAATTTGATACAAATTGGTCTATCTCTTTAGCCACAACATATATACACAGAAGAACAATATTTATATATATCACACAAACAAGCATTAACATGCTAATAAAATCTCGATTCATTTGAAACACCATATACAAACTTTTCCTGCCTGGACCTGAGAGTACAGGGACGACTCTAGGACACACTAGACATCTAATCAACTTTCTCAAAGATTCATTATTTTAGCTCCTCTTTGCTGCCACATGTTTGTTTTCATCACTTTCGATTACCTAAAAAAATGTGGCGAACCACAAGGGTGAGACCCAGTCCCAGCAAGAGTTATAACCTCCAACAACGTTTATTGATTACAAAATTTTTAAGTACTTAAACAGTTAAGAAAATTAATTAGATATAACAAATAAGCTCAGCAGTATTGATGATTAACAAAATACATAAAGGAGCAGATAACAATTATCATCATCAAGCTGTCTATCATCGTTTTCCTTATTAACCGTATAAGAGATTCAATATCATATACATAACTAGCATCAACAAGTCTAGTAGCATGTTATCTCTATTAACATGAATAAGTCTAGCATCATAAGCATATCTAACAGCATTAGCATGTCTAACAGTTTGAACAGATCAATATCATAAGCAAAGCTATCAACATAAGCATGAGTATTTGCATAAGCATGATTAGTAGTATATGAATTTATAATTATAGAGGCATGGCTAGCATGCTAAACATAATTAACAACATGACATAGCTAGCATCATTATTATAATCAATAGTAGCATTATAGATATCAACATAAGCATGACTACTGTATGTACATATTTACAGTCTTATGCATATCCACAACATAAGTATAATTACTATCTCTTAATTGCACTAAGCATCATTTTATGTAAAGAGAACAAACAAGGGTTATCATACAATGTGAAGCGTCATGTATAACCCTAAACAGATATGCTATACGGCTGTATTACATCTTTTATTATGCCCTGAGGAAATTGAGGATACCACACACAATCCAACTCACCACTGCTAAGTCGAAATCAGTGCCATACAAGATCTAGGAAGAGTCGGACTCCTAAGATCTTCTCCGCCCCCGGTCAGTACGGGTCCACCACAGCAACACATAAGGTCAATCTGCTAACAGCCTAGTCCGTCCTTGGTATAGGTCACGACACTAGTGAAAGGAGGTGGGTACGCATACCCTACCATCCGAGGTACAACTGCAGTTGTCCTCCAATATCATCACATATATAATCACCGATACACAACTGCAGTTGTTCTCAAACTGAGGGCTAGGTATGACCGCAATCATCCTCCCTAAACACTTGAATTCAGGATGACAAGCACCCCGCATACTCATCAGTATGTGCTCCGAGTTTCCCTTAGGAATACTCGTTTCACCATCTAGCAAGTTCTGACACTCACATGGATCTATGGCACAGGGCACTACATGATTAGAGTTGCACTTGATTAGTTATGCCAATTGGGTGTATTAAGGCTGCATCAAACAAGTGGACATACAAACCCTAATTCACTTCTAGCAAGCATATAAATATCAAAACTTTGAAAAGATATAAAATGTATGAACCATAATTTCCCATCCCATCATCACATGGTAATATTCACTTTCCATTCATGAGACCACACTAGTCATCATACTATCACAAGATATAAATCCTTTTCAGAATATCACAAGGTATCAACCCTTATCAACATAAGAGGATTACACCTCATTCAGGGCTCAACAATGCCCAAAGGTCATTAAGACCATCATATTATTCCCTGTAAGATCATCATTATCTTTCCATGCCTTATAATAAGGCTCAACAACATCACTTACATATAATATACCAGATCAGCACAATATTGCATTAATGAGCTAGGAGATATTCATAAACAATCATAGCAGGGCTATATTAACATTAAGAACATTCATGTATTACATCTACATTCAAGGAATCTAGATATGATTAACACTCATCATATTCATAATGCACATGTTTAGCATAAGAAAGTATCAACCATGTGGCTATGAGAACCACCAATTAACATATCAAGGTTATGACCATATTTAGGAGGTTATTCCACCATCATTCCATTATATAAGAATGTTAAACATGAATAGTCGTCTTTATCTATTTGCATTAGAGTTAGGCTCACAATATAATTTATATTAATGTTACTAATCATCACTTATACCCAAACCCTAACTCACGGCATCCCCATTGGATCATGGATGCATAAGGTGAAGCATCACCATCACATTCCATACTATTCTCATGTATGAGCCCACACATAAATCAAGATGTAACCATCAGGTTATAGCATACTAGGATTTCAACAATAATAGAGTATTCCATGATTGTATTAGTCATTCAAGGACTATTCATACCCAATTACCATCATTTAGTTATATTAAAGCTAGGTATAACAAGCTATACTTCATTAGGGTTACATATCAACACAATGTGATTACCATCCCTTCTATTCATATGAGTGAATAGGTAAAACTAACTTATTAAGGATAACCCTCCATTTGTTCCATCATCATTCAACCCATATCACCATACCACAATGTCACCCAGAACCATTGGATGTTTAAAAGGTAAGACTATTGATTGTTTACATAAGTAAACACCTTAGATAAACCACCTATGAAGTCCTTGATTTGTTCTCTAGAAAGAGTCACCATCTAACCCTAGACATCCCTTGATTAACAACACAAAAAGTTCCATTGAGAGTAGGGTAAAACCCACAATCAACTGTTCAGTTAAAACAAACCATCATTAGTGATAATTAAATCACTATAGGTTGTTAGATCAACACTAATTCATTAATCAACATCAAATATTAAGTTGATGTCATCATTGATTTATATCATAAGTAGTGTACTTAATGATTGATCATTATACTTCTAATTGATCCAAAACCTGACCTAAGGGGTGACCATAGGTTGTCACCATCATTTGACACCCTTGATCACGACCATCAGTTGTTATGAATACAACACCATAGGGTTGTTGCAATGGTACCATCACTGGGTCATAGTTTATAGAAGAAATCAGCTCTAAACACTAAAATTGACAATTGTTTGATAGGTGCTTAGCACCATAAATTGTCAAACCAACCTGATCCAATTCATATTGTACCTTAGGAATATCATACACATGATCACAGGTTCATATATAACTGAAATCAGAACAGGGAACATTATAAAAATCGAAATCCAAGTCAAGCATAGCTTTTTAGTGTATGGATCATCATTTTCAAGCAAGAACATGATCTAGAAAGCTTATGGTAAGCAATAAATGTGGAGCAAGTTATAAAACTTGCCTCTAATGAGAAGATGGAACCACACACAAGAGAAATCTCGAGCAGGTAGGGTAGAAAATCCAAGAATAAGCTATGAATTCGTCCATCTAGCATCTTTCTTCATCAAATGAGCAAATCCTAAACATAAGGAGTAAGAAAGGTAGGGTTTTAGAGCTTTAGAGCAAATTCTACTATGGAACATTTTTCTGGTTGTGCACTACTGATTTCGACATTTAACAAAGTAAATTAGGTTCGATCGATCGTGTAATTTCACTAAATCCCATCACACATATCAGTCAACTAAATAGTGTCGAGCAGGCGTTAATAATTTAAACGTGCAAATTAGGAGTCGAGTGGTGTCGGCACTGCCCGGCACCCGGGTAAACACTGACAACTGTGAATAACACTGGTTTTAAATTAAACATCCGATTATTCGAGTTAAATAGTGCGAATGGGAGTGAGATTCTACTCACCATGGTTCAAAACATCCGAATACAACTGGAAACACATCCAGACACCTATTTTCGGGCATCCACTGGGTTGTCTTCTACCTCCGGACAGCCCTGGTTGCAACCTATTTTATGCACCAATTGAGGAGGAAGCTCGATAAAATGCCAAATCAAGCTATTAGCTATGGATTCTCGTTCTACCTTCAAGGCCGAGCTCCATGCTAGTCTTATCTTACTCTATCATGCGCCAAACGGCCCTACGTCAGACCAGCTACTTGCAGCAGCTTCTACCTCATGAACAGGTTGAAGGAGACAATTGTGCTCGGTGCTAGATGCAGTTATGGCTGCGGTTTCTTGTTCCAATCTCTTGACCGAACTCCATGCTAACCTTAGCTCACCATTTCATGCGCCCAAGGTGGCTCAAGGCCAGGGCTGCAGCTGTTGCTACTCGAGCTAGCTGGGGCGCCGCCCTGCTGGTTGGGCGTCGCGGTTGAGCAAGGAAGAGGAAGGAGAGCATCAATGTGCAGTTGGTCGATGGCTGAAGCTATGGGACCAAGAAATGCCCCGCCCCTCCCTATCAAGTGGCTGCTGGACATGCCACAACAGCGTTAGCCAGCCATGGATGCTCCTGTAGGTTGGGGCAGGTGGGGGCGCAGTTGGGCGCCGCTAGGGTGTGGAGGAGGAGGATGCGTCGGTGCCTACTGCAGTTGCGGGTTTGTGCGCTGGACACTCGGCCAAGCTCGATGCTAAGCTAGGTGTTGCTGCTCACGCCCTAGCAGTCCATGGCTGCTGCTGGCCGACCTTCACTGGCTGGTCAGGGCGCTGGTGATGGGTGTTGCTGGGGCGAGCTAGAGGAGGAAGAAAGGAAGGAGAGAAGTGGGCGGAGGTAGGGTGCTGCTGGACGAAGCCAAGGGTGCCCAAAATCGCCCTAGATGGCCTACTCTTCTGCTACTGCGATCGGACTTCTGGGCACCGCTACAGTGCATCGCTCAAGCGGTGGATTGGGGAAGATGATAAGGGAGAAAGGGAAAAAGAGGTATATCAAATAACTGGGAAAAATACATCTTAGGTCCAAGATTCTTGAAAATGTCGTAACTCTCGCCTCGAGTGTCCGATTGAGGTGATTATTTTTGCAAAATTTCAAGCACGGAATCCACTACAATCTCAAAGCAAGAAATCATGCTAATGAGACTATAACACTCGATCAAAGTACTAATTGCATCAATGAGTACTTAATTCAACTTAATCAACTTAATGATGCACTAAGCATTAAATTATGGTAATTAAACTTGTTCAACTCATTAAGAAAGTTTCGGGGCCTTACAACTATAAACCCCTAATAGGGATTTTTCCCCCGAAATCCAAGATAAACAAAGATGGGTACTTCCTCTGCACCTCATCCTATTACCTTCACATGCTTACTTTCATATCATGGTAATGTCACATCATTCATACATATCTCATCTTGGGTCAATGCAAAAACACCCACATAAGAAGACATATCATGATCCCATTAAGAAATTTAATCAACCCCATCTCACTCTTATTCAACTTGTTCTCATAGAAGTTACTACTTTGGCAACCCTAAGGTTTTTGAATAAATATTGATCATAATTTTGACCATATTTGAAATACTTTGACATGTCATCATTTAAAGCTTGATATAACTTGTATGACATGACTGGAACACTCTATTTCTCCTATTCATAAATTCTATTGATACATTGGTTAGTCTAAAGGACATAACTCTAAACTCATCATGGTCATGTGAATTATGTCATCCAATCTAACTCTTATGCATTGATATTTGATCATAAGTTTATCTTAAAGGAACACGGTATCACATATCTATTGACCAATAAACCATCTATCATTGATAGTGGTCTTTCCCAGCTATCACTGAACCATACACAACATTTTAGAATCACTTTTGTTTTTCCTTACAAACAACATTTATAGGATCATTATCAACTCTCTCTCTCTACAAGAGAGGAATATTTGGAATGTTCATTTAATAAACATCTCCAACCTTCACATATTTCTCATAATGTTGATACATCTTGGATACTAGGATTCATTACCTTGGTATCCACCTCATGTGCTATGAGGAACTCACATCCTTATATCATCTACTTTTACCAACATAACAAATATCAAGACATATAAGAGGAGTCTTCCTAATTATTGGAAGGTTCAAAAGAAAAATCATCACAAACTTTATGAATTGGAACCATAGTCCAAACAACCTTATTCTATAATAAGATATCCATTCTCATGTTTAGAATGAATCCACACATACCAAGTGGCAATGATCCACTTGAAAGTTGTGCCCTGTAAAGAAAAGACACAAAGGGAAAACACACTTCCCACATCATAGCAGCATTGTTCAGGGTAAATAACAAAAAGGTAACCAATTCTATTTTCATTATGCATATTACAACTTTTTATGTATCATTTTCCCTTTTTATTTTTGGTTCCTTGCCATTAGCATAGGAATCATCATGATTAACATATATCATTACTCCTTCCTTGATGACTATTTATCACACTTGGGTATGTTGTCTTATTTTATTATGTTTTTCAACCATTTATCAACAAGTAAATCATCATATTACACATTTTCTTCATTAAATAGGGATCATTTCCCTTAATTTCTTTGTCATTGTTCCCATTTATCTCCTCATTTTATACTTGTTGTAGAAGTTCTTTTCATCTTATGTGGATTTCATACCTTGATTCACTTTATAAGCATAAACTTGTTTGTCTTTTACTTTATTATATTCTTGAATCACATCTTCAAGAACTCCTCTTTTCCTTATTTGTATTCAGATTTAGATTTCATTGTGTTGTATCTTTCTCTTATATTTACCAAACATTCAAGTTTTGATAGATTATGATGCAATTCTCATCTTCTTTAAGGTAGGATTGAGATATTCACACCATGATTTCTTATTCATTATGCTCTTTAGATTATCTCAAAATGACTACTTGATCAGAGTAATAAAAGATAACAATCTAAGAGTTCCATACTTACCTTTTCTTTAATAATTGAATACCTGGCCAGGGCACCCAAATACTGAGATTAGGCAGTATGCAACATATTTTTATGTCATATTCCTAACTTAGACATCATCCTAGTCATAAGTCCTAGTATCCCTGTAGACTCAGTGAACATAAAGCTCTGATACCAACCTGTCGTAACCTCGTCACGTTAAATGAGATTACTCAAAACATAAAACACTAGCAATCACTAATTAATCACATACCCAAAAATATGGGTAAATTAAAACCGATTTCAATGTCAACACTCGCTCAAAAACATATTCGTAAGAGACCAACATCTCTTATATCCATACTATGCTAAGAATTTGATACAAATTGGTCTATCTCTTTAGCCACAACATATATACACAGAAGAACAATATTCGTATATATCACACAAACAAGCATTAACATGCTAACAAAATCCCGATTCATTTGAAACACCATATACAAACTTTTCCTTCCCGGACCTGAGAGTACAGGGACGACTCTAGGACACACTAGACATCTAATAAACTTTCTCAAAGATTCATTATTTTAGCTCCTCTTTGTTGCCACATGTTTGTTTTCATCACTTTCAATTACCTAAAAAATGTGGCGAACCACAAGGGTGAGACCCAGTCCCAGCAAGAGTTATAACCTCCAACAACGTTTATTGATTACAACATTTTTAAGTACTTAAACAGTTAAGCAAATTAATCAGATATAACAAATAAGCTCAGCAGTATTGATGATTAACAAAATACATAAAGGAGCAGATAACAATTATCATCATCAAGCTATCTATCATCATTTTCCTTATTAACCGTATAAGAGATTCAATAGCATATACATAACTAGCATCAGCAAGTCTAGTAGCATGTTATCTCTATTAACATGAATAAGTCTAGCATCATAAGCATATCTAACAACATTAGCATGTCTAACATTTTGAACAGATCAATATCATAAGCAAAGCTATCAACATAAGCATGAGTATTTGCATAAGCATGATTAGTAGTATATGCATTTCTAATTATAGATGCATGGCTAGCATGATAAACATAAGTAACAACATGACATAACTAGCATCATTATTATAATCAACAGTAGCATTATAGATATCAACATAAGCATGACTACTGTATGTACATATTTACAGTCTTATGCATATCCACAACATAAGTATAATTACTATCTCTTAATTGCACTAAGCATCATTTTTATGTAAAGAGAACAAACAAGGGCTATCATCCAATGTGAAGCGTCATGTATAACCCTAAACAGATATGCTATATGGCTGTATTACATCTTTTATTATGCCCTGAGGAAATTGAGGATACCACTCAAAATCCAACTGACCACTGCTAAGTCGAAATCAGTGCCATACAAGATCTAGGAAGAGTCAGACTCCTAATATCTTCTCCGCCCCCGGTCAGTACAGGTCCACCACAACGACGCATAAGGTCAAGCTGCTAACAGCCTAGTCCGTCCTTGGTACAGGTCACAACACTAGTGAAAGGAGGTGGGTACGCATACCCTACCACCTGAGGTACAACCGCAATTGTCCTCCAATATCATCACATATATAATCACTGAGACACGACCATAGCCGTTCTCAAATTGAGGGCTAGGTATGACCGCAGTCATCCTCCCTAAACACTTGAATTCAGGATGACAAGCACCCCGCATACTCATCACTATGTGCTCCGAGTTTCCCTTAGGAATACTCATTTCACCATCTGGCAAGTTCTGACACTCAGATGGATCTATGGCATAGGGCACTACATGATTAGAGTTTCACTTGATTAGTTATGCCAATTGGGTGAATTAAGGCTGCATCAAACAAGTGGACATACAAACCCCAATTCACTTCTAGCAAGCATATAAATATCAAAACTTTGAAAAGATATAAAATGTATGAACCATAATTTCTCATCCCATCATCACATGGTAATATTCACTTTCCATTCATGAGACCACACTAGTCATCATACTATCACAAGATACAAATCCTTTTCACAATATCACAAGGTATCAGCCCTTATCAACATAAGAGGATTACACCTCATTCAGGGCTCAACCATGCCCAAAGGTCATTAAGACCATCATATTATTCCCTGTAAGATCATCATTATCTTTCCATGCCTTCTAATAAGGCTCAACAACATCACTTACATATAATATACCAGATCAGCATAATATTGCATTAATGAGCTAGGAGATATTCATAAACAATCATAGCAGGGCTATATTAACATTAAGAACATTCCTTTATTACATCTACATTCAAGGAATCTAGATATGATTAACACTCATCATATTCATAATGCACATGTTTAGCATAAGAAAGTATCAACCATGTGGCTATGATAACCACCAATTAACATATCAAGGTTATGATCATATTTAGGAGGTTATTCCACCATCATTCCATTATATAAGAATGTTAAACATGAATACTCATCTTTATCTATTTGCATTAGAGTTAGGCTCATAATATAATTTGTATTAATGTTACTAATCATCACTTATACCCAAACCCTAACTCACGACATCCCCATTGGATCATGGATGCATAAGGTGAAGCATCACCATCACATTCCATACTATTCTCAAGTATGAGCCTACACATAAATCAAGGTGTAACCATCAAGTTATAGCATACTAGGATTTCAACAATAATAGAGTATTCCATGATTGTATTAGTCATTCAAGGACTATTCATACCCAATTACCATCATTTAGTTATATTAAAGCTAGGTATAACAAGCTATACTTCATTAGGGTTATGTATCAACACAATGTGATTATCATCCCTTCTATTCATATGAGTGAATAGGTAAAACTAACTTATTAAGGATAACCCTCCATTTGTTCCATCATCATTCAACCCATATCACCATACCACAATGTCACCCAGAACCATTGGATGTTTAAAAGGTAAGACTATTGATTGTTTACATAAGTAAACACATTAGATAAACCACCTATGAAGTCCTTGATTTGTTCTCTAGAAAGAGTCACCATCTAACCCTAGACATCCCTTGATTAACAACACAAAAAGTTCAATTGAGAGTAGGGTAAAACCCACAATCAACTGTTCAGTTAAAACAAACCATCATTAGTGATCATTAAATCACTATAGGTTGTTAGATCAACACTAATTCATTAATCAACATCAAATATTAAGTTGATGTCATCATTGATTGATATCATAAGTAGTGTACTTAATGATTGATCATTATACTTCTAATTGATCCAAAACCTGACCTAAGGGGTGACCATAGGTTGTCACCATCATTTGACACCCTTGATCACGACCATCAGTTGCTATGAATACAACACCATAGGGTTGTTGCAATGGTACCATCATTGGGTCATAGTTTATAGAAGAAATCAGCTCTAAACCCTAAAATTGACAATTGTTTGATAGGTGCTTAGCACAATAAATTGTCAAACCAACCTGATCCAATTCATATTGTACCTTAGGAATATCATACACATGATCACAGGTTCATATATAACTAAAATCAGAACAGGGAACATTATAAATTTTGAAATCCAAGTCAAGCATAGCTTTTTAGTGTATGGATCGTCATTTTCAAGCAAGAACATGATCTAGAAAGCTTATGGTAAGCAATAAACGTGGAGCAAGTTATAAAACTTGCCTCTAATGAGAAGATGGAACCACACACAGGAGAAATCTCGAGCAGGTAGGGTAGAAAATCCAAGAATAAGCTATGAATTCGTCCATCTAGCATCTTTCTTCATCAAATGAGAAAATCCTAAACATAAGGAGTAAGAAAGGTAGGGTTTTAGAGCTTTAGAGAAAATTCTACTATGGAACATTTTTGTGGTTGTGCACTACTGATTTCGACATTTAACATAGTAAATTAGGTTTGATCGATCGTGTAATTTCACTAAATCCCATCGCACATATCAGTCAACTAATTAGTGTCGAGCAAGCGTTAATAATTTAAACGTGCAAATTAGGAGTCGAGTGGTGTCGGCACCCGGGTAAACACTGACATTTGCGAATAACACTGCTTTTAACTGAAACGTCTGATTATTTGAGTTAAATCGTGCGAATGGGAGTGAGATTCTACTCACCGCAGTTCAAAATGTCTGAATACAACTGGAAATGCAACCAGACACCTATTTCCGGGCATCTATTGGGTTGTCTTCTACCTCTGGATAGCCCTGGTTGCAACCTGTTTTACGCACCAATTGAGGAGGAAGCTCGATAAAATGCCAAATCAAGCTATTAGCTATAGATTCTTGTTCTACCTTCAAGGCCGAGCTCCGTGCTGGTCTTATCTTGCTCTATCATGCACCAAACGGCCCTAGGTCAGACCAGCTGCTTGCAGCAACTTCTACCTCACGAACAGGTTGAAGGAGACAATTGTGCTCGGTGCTAGATGCAGTTATGGCTCCAGTTTCTTGTTCCAATCTCTTGGTCGAACTCCATGCTAACCTTAGCTCACCGTTTCATGCACCCAAGGTGGCTCAAGGCCACGGCTGCAGCTATTACTGCTCGAGCTAGCTAGGGCGTCGCCCTACTGGTTGTGCGTCGCGGTTGAGCAAGGAAGAGGAAGGAGAGCATCAATGTGCAGCTGGTCGATGGCCGAAGCTATGGGGCCAAGAAATGCCCCGCCCCTCCCTCTCAAGTGCCTGCTGGATGTGCCACAGCTATGTTATCCGGCCATGGCTGCTCCTGCAGGTTGGGGCAGGTGGGGGCGCAGTTGGGCGCCGCTAGGGTGCGGAGGAGGAGGATGTGTCGACACCTACTGGAGTTATGGGTTTGTGCCATGGACACTCGGCCAAGCTCGATGCTAAGCTAGGTGTTGCTGCTCACACCCTAGCAGTCCATGGCTGCTGCTGGCCGACCTTCACTGGCTGGTTAGGGCGCTGGTGATGGGCATTGTTGGGGCGAGCTAGAGGAGGAAGAAAGGAAGGAGAGAAGTGGGCGGAGGTAGGGTGCTGTTGGACGAAGCCAATGGCACCCAAAATCGCCCTAGATCGCCTACTCTTCTATTGCTGTGATCAGACTATTAGGCACCGCTATAGTGCATCGCTCAAGCATTGGATTGGGGAAGATGATAAGGGAGAAAGGGAAAAAGGGGTATATCAAATAACTGGGAAAATTACATCTTAGGTCCAAGATTCTTGAAAATGTCGTAACTCTCGCCTCGAGTGTCCAATTGAGGTGATTATTTTTGGAAAAATTCAAAGGCAGAATCCACTACAATCTCAAAGCAAGAAATCATGCTAATGAGACTGTAACACTTGATCAAAGTACTAATTGCATCAATGAGTACTTAATTCAACTTAATCAACTTAATGATGCACTAAGCATTAAATTATGGTAATTAAACTTGTTCAACTCATTAAGCAAGTTTCGGGGCCTTACAGTATGAGACTACTTTGGCAGAGACATCATGTGTCAAACTACAATTAGCTTGCCAGGGTATATTGGCATCCTCACTATAGAGTTATAGCCCGTAGCATATACTCTCTTCAGGGTTATGGCCCGTAGCCAATGCCTGGTATTATATTGAGGAGTCATGGCCCTTAGCCATACTCTTATTGGGGTATGTTCCAAAACCAATCTCGTACATAGGACATAGCCCTTAGCCATTCCTATGGGGAAAAAGGATATATTTGCCCAATTACCCCCACATATTCAAAAATATGCGTTCCGAGTAAAACTCGTTTCACCATTCAGCTAATTCTGACGCTGATGGATCTGTAGTCAGGGAAACTACATTCTATGTTATCATTTGATTAATTAAGTACTTTATCATATTCTTTTAGCAATCAAACAAGTTTTCACACATAACTTATTTGGACAATTGTTACAAAGAAGCATGTACTATTTCATCAATTACTTCTCAGTCTTGTTAAGACATTGGGATCTCAGCCCCTCATTTCAATGCTAGGAAATATCACCTTTTTATAATCTCAACACCATAATCATATGGTTCTGGGTATTCAAACCCTTAGCTTAACATTGAGTACAATTACCCCTTTTTCAGGTAACTATCACCTTCAGGTAATCTGACCAAGGTAAATATGATGCTTGTTATATAAGCATCTCTCATGGAACTTAAGGCCCATTACTTCTCTTATTACCTCATACTAGGCAACAAGGTATAGCATGGCACATAAGGCCCAATAAACAATTTCAATACATAAAATGTCATAGCTCATACATGGCTATGTTCATCATCTCATGATACCTGCATGGTTAGTGCAAATGATAGCAGATACATCAATTTCATATTAGCACCATACAAAACAATATATAACATCATTATTCAAGGGTAACACCACTATTCCCTTACCAGGGTTAGGGTTTCCCATTTCTTATCAATCAGGGTTACCCATTCCCTATGTTCAATCTGGACCAATGACTTATCATTTCATTGTCCAAGATTAGAGTTTCATGTTATATGGTATAACCTAAAATTAGGGTTTCACATACCTTCACCCTATTTTATAATTAGGGTTTATTGTTCACATCACATCACCCTAGATTAGGGTTTATATTCAATAGCCCACAATTAGGGTTTACTATTCATCCTAATTAGGGTTTCATATTCCATTACCCATAATTAGGGTTTATATCATCAGGATACTCTGAATTAGGGTTTCTCATGTCTTTACCCTAAATTCATATCACAACATCCTCCTAGTTTAGGGTTTTACTCAAACTTGCCCTAAATTAGAGTTTGAGTTCATAAATCAACTCAATTAGGGTTTTATGATCTCTTTATCAAGGATCATGCCCTAATTGTATATCACATCACTTTGAATGTTTAGGCTTAATTTCTACATGATTACCATTCATGTATACATCTTTCTCTCTCATCCTACTTAGGATGTTCACTACTCAATTCTTGATTACATTGAGCCTATTCTTCATTCAAATACATGCATTTAGAGTTAACATGATGTATTGAATTATTACATCATTATACACTAATGATTAATCCCACTAAGGGTATCAATCATCTAAGTACATCATGTCTCCATATGGTTTAATCAATTGAACCTTCAATTATATGAGGTATTCAAATGGATTGACCAACTGAACCTTCAATTCCATTAGATGATCAATTGGATTGACTAATTGAATCTTCAATTACATTAGACTTCTAATTGGATTGACCCTATTAGACCTTCAATTAATTGAGATATCCAAATGGATCAACCATGTTGATCTTCAAAAGATCTAATTTCATAAGCCCTAAACAATCTTGGTTCTCATAATTCAATTGGTAGAAAACCATTTGAGCAAATTGTTCTTGAAACCGATTAGACAAAATAGGTGTTGAAACCGTTTGCACTTTGGGTCTCCAAATGGTTTGAGACCGTTTGGTCCAAACCATCTCAAAACCAAATGGACCAAAAATTCCTTTCAACACATACACGATTCATGATTTCAGTAGATGAACCAATATCAATTGAATCCCTGATTTCTCTATCACTTTAACAATTGAATCAACATTCAATTAGACCATCAAATAGGGTTTTGAACCCAATTGATCTAGGATTTCTACTCAAGAACCTTCAATTAGGGTTTTGAAATCGAGTAGCCATCAATGTTCAACATTGTGGAACTGATTCAATTGCAACTAGTGAATTATCATCAAGTTTTTGATATGAACTGACCCCAAACGGTCTTGAGGTCGTTTGTATGACCTCCAAATGGTCTTGAGACCGTTTGTCCCATCCTATCCTTGGATTTTGTGAAATTCCATTAGGGTTTAGATCATTAGATTGATCATCAAATCAGCACTCAATTGCATTTCAATTTGGTATCTTTAGACCTTCAATTACTCAACCATACTTGACCCTAGACCTCCAAACGGTCTTGGGTGACCCCCAAACGGTCTTGAGACCGTTTGGGCTCAATCACCCAAAAATCTAAGTTAACCAAATTGAATTTCAACACTTAACCCGATTAGGGTTTGCTAATTGATTAACCTTCAACTGATGAGCCCTTTGGAATTAATCAATAAAATTTGGTGAGTCATTAACCATAATCATTAACATCAACTTTACCAAACGGTCAACCCTCTCAAATGGTTTGAAACTATTTAGTTTCAAACAGTTTGATGAAACTGTTTGCTTTCAAACGGTTTTGTTGAAACTGAATTAGCAACTTGATGAAACCAATTGGAATAGGGATTTCTTGGGGAAAGGTGTCTAAGATGATGTCACAATCATCTACATTCATCCCTGCAACTCCTAATGCATCTGATTTCATGGATTTACCAATTACAACAAGCAATTAATCAAGAAGATGAAGGAATAAACGAAATTGCAAGATTGATAGTTGAATAACAATGTATAAGGGTTCAAGTTATAAAACCCGCCTCCAAATGAGCTCCAAAGCTTCAATCTCACGTCAACAATGGTGTATGCAACTCCTTTTTACTAATCCAAGGCTCATCCTCAAGCTTTGAGTGAAAAGGAATGGTTAGAATTGAAGATGGGATCGAGATAAGAAGAAATCATGCATTGTTTTGTGATTTCCACCATGAATTCAAGGTGAAAGGAGGTCAAGAAGGTTACCAACAGGTTGGGGGTCGTCCTCCTGATCCTCCAAATCTTCCTTGGTTGTTTTTCAAGCAAAAAGGAGAAGTGGTTCGAAATTCCCCTTTCATTCTATGGATAAATGAGCTTTTATGCAATTTTTATTAAAAATTCAATTAGGAGAGAGAAAGTAGGAATTATCCCCTCCAATTCCTTGCCACTTGTCTCCTCTCCTTACTTAGGAACGAGGCTATCATCCTTTCCTCTTTTTACTCTCAATTATCCATGTTAAAAAAAATCACATTAAGCACCTTAACCCTTTTTATATTAATATCCATAAGTTAGTGGATATTTCTTTTTCTTATAAAAAGGTGAGTGGAGTTTTCACCTCCTTGGGATATTTCGTGGCCTAGAAAGGGTACAAGAGTGTTCACACTTGAGAAAATTCAGCCATCTCGTTTTTGGTTGAAGGCCCTTCAATTATTTTATTTATTTTTACATTAAATTGAAATAAAGTTCCAATTATGCTTAAATCTTGATTATTTTAATATCAAGATTCTCTCTCCTCCAAAGCAATACAAATGAGGCGCCCTTCTCATTTTATTTTCTCTAAATGATGTCAAGAAAAATGAGGGACCTTATTGAAGTGATAATTTTCATATAGAACCCTGGGTTTTGGGTAAATTGCACATTACACCAAAATTAGGTTATAATGCACAAACATTGCTTTATGAGCCCTTTCTTGGTACTCAGGCTATCACATGCCATACCTTTGTATCATATTCACTCTCATGATGCTTCAACACATGAGGAACTTTTTATCATGCACAATTTGCAATTAAACCCCTCAACTTGGGTAAATTGCACTTTAGTCAAAAATAATTAAAATATCATTTCAACATTGTTAAAAAAAGGACTAAAATTGAAATATGAGTTCCTCTTAAGACTTAATTACTTTTCAAAGGATATGAGAAAACATCTAATCAACTTTATTAAGCAAAACACCTAAGGTTAAAGCATAACCCAGGTCCAGGATGTTACATCTAGGATGAAATTTTGAGTGATCAAGACCCACTAAGAGAGGTTATCCCTAAAGTTCCATAGAGGCTTCTTTCTCCCTAAAGTGGAAAAATATCCACCCTCCCCAAACATGTAGATCTTCTCTCTACCACCACCAAATCCAAGAGAGAAAAGAGATGAAATGTCCATCCCTTAAAGCTATAGTATGAACGCAACATAGTCTGGGCCTAACAATCACGTAATCTCTCTCCCCCAATTTCCAACCCCTATGGTTTGACAATATGAACAATAGGGGTCGATGACCATTGATATCATTTTGTTATAACTATCTCTCTTTTTGCATATTTCTTTACTATTTATTCTACACCATTTTGTACATATAAGGGCCATTCACAAGACAAAAATCTAATGAACCTCGTCAAGATTTGCGGTACTAAAATGGCATTATGAGGGTGCCTAATACCTTCCCATGTGTAACATGATGCCTTACCATCTCTTTGCTGAAGTCTTGCCTTATCCACATGCTTTCCAAGAAATTGTATGATTTTCCTTGTTTTCTTTAAAAATGAGGTGGAAAATGTCGTCTTCTTTTCTTTTCCCAAACCTACTCATCAATGTCCACCATCCATTTTGGCAACATAATTGACATTGAAACCACTGCCTGGGTGAAGCCTTTGGCAACAAGGTGGGCTTTGAGTTATTTGATGGAGCCATAAAAATTGAACTTGATGGAGAAGATCCAACAACAACCTACAATGTTCTTGTCTGAAGGTGGTGGGAAAAATTCCTAGGTTCCATTCTTTTGCAAATATGTCCTTTTTTCAAACATCAGGACTTTCCAACTAGGGCTTCAAAGAACTGAATGGTAGTTTTTTGGTATTTGGATGGAGTGTAGGTGATGTGCAATAACTTTTACATTGCGAGAAAGTTTGTAACACAACATGTAAGATAATTGGAAGGCTGATACTGCAAGTATGTATTCCTTTCTAGAGTGCCATTTTGCATGTTGAAACCTTAGAATTTGACTCTTGAGTTGTGTCCTTGGGTTAAGGATTCTGATTTGGGCGTTAATGATTGACGATTAGAAACTTAGAAATGAAATTTATTTTAGAGGAGTAATATGATCTAGTGGATTAGTGGCAAGATCGGTGTGAGAATTAGTAAGAGGGGACTTAAATGGTATATACACTTCTAGATTAGATAGATCTAAATAAACAATTTTGTTTTGAGGCAAGGTAGAAGGTAAGGAAGGCATGGCAAAGAAAATATTAGATTCATGAAAGGTAACATATGCTAAAACATACATGTGTCAGTGTAACATAATGAATCTTAGATGTAATATCCATGTAAACCTTTTTCCCAAGTTTCCCTCTCATTTCTATCCTTTATGCCATTTATGTTTAATTAGTGGAATTTATAGTGGTTTAGTGAACATTTATTCACTAATTGTACCAATATAAGGGTTTATGCACAAATACCTCAGTAAAAGCTTAATTACCATAATTAAGTTCTATAAACCTTAATCTAACTTTTTGATATGATTTGAAAACATAATATGAGGCTAAGTTTCAAATTTGGTTTGCTTTGGATGTTGTTTGTGCAAGTTATGCAATTATATGCACATTCTGGACTTTTATGCAATTTACCCAATTGGGAGGTTTTCTTTGCAAATTATCACCTGAATTTTAATCCTTAGATATTACCTTACCATTAATGAGATTTGAAACCATTGGAGAACCTAGTTTCACCTTGGTTTGATGGTATTTCTTTCCAAGGGTATTATAGGGATTACCCTCTTTATAAAGATGCTTATCCTTAAAAGCTATCAACCAATGAGGTTATTTCTTTCTTGCAAAACGGTGGGGATGGCCTAGAATAATCTATGGGCCCTTAGAACTGACTTTGGATATGCATGAAGCCTCTATGAGCTACCCTCTTGCATGGCCATCAATCCCTAGGCTAAAGACACATGGAAAGTCCCTTAAGACTCCTCATGCTTCACCTCTTTCTATATATAGCCATGTATACCCCTTCCCAACTCATAATTCGAAAATTCTTGCTCTCCTTTTCTTTCCTCTAGCTTAGATAATAGTTTCTTCTGTATTTGGCCACGAAGTTGCTGCCCCAAGGCAATAGAGGGAGCCTACCTTGGTGAAGAAGGCTCATAGGGCTTCCAAATTGCTCTATTAGGGTTTCTAAAGCTCCTCCTTGGTAAATTCGACCAAAACTAGTAAGTTTTCTCCATTCCTTCCCTATTTTCATACTTATAGTCTTCCTTACACCTTATTCTAGGTCGGAACCATGACCATACATGGTAAAACTCCACCTAAAATCCTAAAACATGTCATCTCCTTGCTCTTTTGCTAGGGTTTGCACCTCTAAAGTGAAGAAGGTGATCTTTGCCCGAGAAAGGAGCTTGTCTTGGAGAAACCAGGCCTTCTAATCTCGGAATAATTTCTGTTTGAACCTTATTACCTTCCTAGAGGCAAGTTTGGTTAACACCCTTCTCATATATTGCTTAGTACATGCTTAAAACTCATGCTTTTATGTTGAAAATCGGCGATTTCCATCTCTTTTTACCATGCTCTTCTAAGGTTTTGATTTCTTGCTGTTTTACCTTATCTAGAAGCTCTAGTTTGGTTACCTATGCAACTTCAAACCTGATCTTGGCCGAATGGTGTTTTCTCCCTCTCCCTCTCTCCTTAATTATCTCGATCGGTTTGATGATGTGGCAATTTCCTATTGGTCAGTATTGCAAAATTCATATCTTCTAAACCGCTTATCCAAATTTGACAAATAAATATGTTTTGGAATTGGAAAATTAATCTCTATCTAATAAAAATATTTTCAAGGTCTGATTTCATGGTTTGACGAAGGATGATTTTGTAAAACGAATTTAATGCATAAAATCCATAAAAATTACATCTTAATCATCATAACTCCAAAATTAACATAAATATATGTTTTCTTGATCAGGAAAACCTAATAAGTTTATTGGTGATGTTCTAAGAGTATAAATCCGAATTTTTCTAAAAATCTCTAAAAATAGGGTTTCTATACATTAATGTGCACTATGTACTCTAATACATGTTAATACATTGAAAATAGGCGAAGTGGAACTTGGACTCAATTAAAGTGGTGAAAGTTAGTAATTGATATCAATAAGAGAGGTATGTGCATTCCTTACACCCTATGTTGGGATAATTGCATCCAAACCCTATATTTCCCTAATGAGGCTTAAATGAACCCTAAATATCCTATTCTTGAATCATAATGTTGTTCATGCCTCAAATTAGATTATAATTTCTTCTTGTTTGGGTCTTATACCCCACTGCCATGCTTATTGAATATTGTGACTACTCTTGCCATGACTACTATTCTAGCATGTGGATTTATGTTCTATTTAATTTGAAGTAGCGGTACTTATGTACAACCACCCACAGAGGGCATGTAAATAATCGCCCTGGGGAATGTCTTATTCTCCCCATAATATTATAGGTGACTGGGAATGTCTTATTCTCCCCTCACCTAAGGTTAGAGGTCCGGTAGGTGCCTCAACCCTACTTAGTTAGGTAGACATAATTATCTTACATGCAAATCCTTTTTGATATAATTGTTAATGGCAAGTTTCTTTTGAATATAGCCTCATACTCTCATTATCTTCATTATATGATGAACACTAGACTGTTTTTTTTTTGTACTTATATTGATATCCTAGATTAGTTTTGTGACACATACCTTGTTTTCTTTCCCCTTTTGCTGGGTGCTTTCCCAACCACCCAGGTGCTGGTGCTGAGCTAGGAGAAGGACAAGTTTGAAGGAATTCATCTCAGGAGTAGATCTCAAGCTATCTGAAAGGATGTCTAGGTTGCTATAGCTAGATCCTTTTCTCTTATCTTTATCTTTTGAGAACAATCATGTAATTAACAATGAAAGCCATGTAATAGGCTAGTTCTTTTATTTCCACTGCTATTGACATTTTGTAATGTATCTGGTGCATGCTTATTTACTTGGAATATTATACATGCATCCCTCAATATCTTTTGTCTTTCTAAAAAGATGGATGTTTTGTACTTCCTTTAAATTCCAGTAAGGAGGTGATCTTGCCTCTTTACAACATGGTATCAGAGCCTTTAGGCAACTATTAGGACATGAAGTTGAAGCAAAGGTGTCTAGAATGGATCAGGGTTTCGGGGGCTGGCAATATTTTCCTCCGCACCACTGGCTTGAATTACGAGGACTCCCATGCCCATATGATACCGGCCTGGCCTGAGCTGATACGAATTGCCCAAAATAGTATGCTTTTAGGCAATAGCATTCTAGATATTCTTTTCTCATCTATGCTTCTATTCTTTTTCATCTATGATTCAAATACTCATGGGAACTTAACATATTAACCCTACCTTTCAGGATAGGTGACTTGTTCGACAATAGGATCAAGGGAAAGGAGTCAAACCCTAATGACTCCAATGTGGAAAACACTCCTGTTACTCCTATCGGCCATAGTGTGGTCAACCCTGCTACTCCAGGCACCGCCTCCTTCACACCGGAGCAAGAGCTGGCAATGCTGCGCCAGGTGCTCTCCACCTTGATGGGGCAACTCCACACAGTGGCTGCCAATGCCAACAAGCCGAGGGAGTTCACCCTCACTGACTTCATAAAGATGCAGCCACCCTACTTCAAAGGTGAAAGTGAACACAACATGGTGGATAAAGCTGATGACTGGGTGTTGGCTTTGGATCAGACCTTCGAGGGTATGGCATGCCCTCCTCACCAGAAAGTTCGGTTCGCGACGTATGTGCTGGACGGACCGACACATGTCTGGTGGAATGGTGTCGCCCGCACTCGAGACACCTCTACCATGGAGTGGGACCAGTTCCTAAAGCTCTTCAGGGAGAAGTACATCTGTCCTGCCTTCTTGAGGAAGAAGGAAGCTGAGTTCTACAGCCTCAGGCAGGGAAGCATGAGTGTGGCTGACTACATCCAATGGTTCCTACTTCTGGAACGCTATGCCACCGACCTTGGAGCCGAGAGAAGGGCAACATTGTTCTTGGAGGGGCTAAACTACCAAGTGGGTTGAAGTCTTGTTCCACAACTTCCACTCACCTTCCAGCAGATGGTGGATAAGGCCCTGGCCATCGAGTCCTACCCATGATTCCAATCCTATGGACACAGTAATGGATATAGCAATAATAAGAGGAAGAACCCTACCCAGAATGAGAATCGCGGACGTGATCGGTGCAATAGGTGCTCTCGTCACCATCCTCTAGGGAGATGTCCTGCCAACAATGCATCTGCTCGTAGAGACAACCGACCTCCTTTGACCTGCCATGAGTGTGGCCAAGTTGGACATATCCGACCACTCTGCCCCCGTTTCCAGCAAGGACAGAATAATGCCCAGCAACCGCAACAGCCAAGGCAGATCCCGCCTTTGCAGAATAACAACAACAACAACAACCCGAACCCGAGGCGACCACCAGCAGAGAGGAGGAATGGAGAGTGTTTGCTCTCAATGTTGAGGAAGCAGGTGAAGGTAATGAAGTTATTGAAGGTACCTTGCATCTTAATATGCATCCTATAAAGGCACTATTTGATTCTGGCTCATCCAATACCTTCATATCATGTCAACTTGCTTCTATGTTAGAAATAGAGTCTGAGTATATGGATCATATATTAGATGTAAAAACCCCTAGTGGTAAGATCTGCTCTACATATCTCCAAACTCCAACCATGGACCTCTGTATATCTGGTATAATGTTTCCCTCAGATTTCATCTTACTCGACATGACCGCCTTTGATGTCATCCTGGGAATGGATTGGTTGAAGAGGTACAAAGCTATTTTGTTTTGTGAAGAATCAAAGGTTAGTTTGTCACATCCTATTGAGGGAAGATTGTGTGTCAAGGGTAGGAAGCGAGAAGATCGGCAATTTGTTATTTCCACCATCAAAGCTGAAAAGCTAGTCTCAAAAGGGTGTAGAGCTTTCTTAGCCTCTATAGTCCTTGAGGCTACACCTCCTTCTCTCGACCACATAGATGTGGTGAAGGACTTCCCAGACGTCTTTCCCGAGGAGTTACCCAGTTTTCCACCAACTCGGGAGGTGGAGTTCTCCATCGAGCTTGTACCCGGAACTTCACCAATGTCGAAACCGCCTTACCGCTTGGCCCCTGCCGAGCTTGCTGAACTGAAGAAGCAGCTAGAAGAGCTTCTCAACATGGGCTTCATCCGCCCCAGTGTTTCACCTTGGGGAGCCCCTGTCCTGTTCGTAAAGAAGAAGGATGGTTCGATGTGGATGTGTATGGACTACCACATGCTTAACCAAGTGACGGTAAAGAATCGTTATCCTTTGCCTCGCATCGACGACTTGTTCGACCAACTAAAGTCATCCACGGTGTTCTCTAAGATGGATCTACAAAGTGGCTACTACCAGATGCGCTTGAAGGATAATGATGTACCGAAGACGGCGTTTAGAACTCGCTATGGGCATTACGAATTCATGGTCATGCCTTTCGGCTTGACAAATGCCCCTGCTGCCTTCATGGACTTGATGAACCAAGTGTTCCGCCCATACCTTGA
Organism: Alisma plantago-aquatica; assembly: GCA_963693085.1. Lineage (NCBI taxonomy): Eukaryota > Viridiplantae > Streptophyta > Magnoliopsida > Alismatales > Alismataceae > Alisma > Alisma plantago-aquatica. Next base: position 663,218,336 of record OY856409.1, on the reverse strand, counting down.
TAAGTTCGTGGTGGTGTTTATCGATGACGTTTTGGTTTATTCTGAGACGTTAGAACAACATCGCGAGCATCTGCGGATTGTACTCAACACACTACGAGAAAATCAACTCTATGCAAAATTCTCAAAGTGTGAGTTCTGGATAAAGGAAGTGATGTTTCTGGGTCATGTGATTTCTGCCGGACATATAGCTGTTGATCCTGCAAAGGTAGAAGCTGTGACCAAGTGGAAAGCTCCAAAGAATCCCTCAGAGATCTGTAGTTTCCTTGGCTTAGCAGGTTACTATCGAAAGTTTATCAAGAACTTCTCTGAGTTGGCCTTGCCTTTAACCAAGCTGACACGAAAGGAGGTCAAGTTCTCTTGGACACCAGAATGTGAGAACAGTTTTCAGAAGTTGAAGAAGAGCCTGACTTCTGCTCCCGTGCTTGCCTTGCCTGTTGAGGGCATACCCTATGTCATCTACACCGATGCTTCTAGACAAGGCTTAGGGTGTGTTTTGATGCAAGATGGAAAGGGGATTGCCTATGCTTCTCGACAGTTGAAACCTAATGAAGCTAATTGGCCTACACATGATTTGGAGCTTGCTGCCATAGTTCATGCTTTGAAGATCTGGCGACACTATCTCTATGGTGAAAAGTTTGAAGTCTTTTTTGATCACAAGAGTTTGAGATATCTGTTGACTCAGAAGGATATGAACTTGCGACAACGTAGGTGGATGGAATATCTTAAAGATTATGACTTCACCATTACCTATCATCCTGGTAAAGCGAATGTCGTAGCTGATGCTTTAAGTCGCAAGAAGGATGTTGTTTGTGCTGCTTTGAGATGTTTAGTATGGGAAAACCTTGAACATGTGGCTAGATGGAGACCTCAGCATGTTGAATCAGTGGATGAAGACAAGTTGTGTGTTCATATGGCCAGCTTGACCATTACACCAACCTGGATCTCAGAAGTCGTGGTTGCACAATTGGAGAGTTCTGAGCTTGAGGAGATGAAAGCTTTAACTGAGAAACCACAATCTGACTTCTCTGTCGGAGTGGATGGTGTTGTCCGCTTCAAACAAAGGTTGTAGATTCCTAATGTTGGTGATCTGAGACAGAAGGTTCTGAGTGAAGCTCATGGGTCCAAGTACACTATTCATCCTAGCACAACAAAGATGTATAAGGACTTACAACGAAGCTTCTGGTGGAAGAACATGAAGAATGATATAGCTCTATTCGTCGCGAAGTGCTTGACATGTCAGCAAGTCAAGATCGAACATCAACGACCTGGTGGTCTTCTTCACCCTCTTGAAATTCCAGAATGGAAGTGGGAGAAAATCACAATGGACTTCGTTACTGGTTTCCCCAAGTCCAAGAAAGGTTATGATGCTGTTTGGGTAGTTATTGACCGGCTTACAAAATCTACTCATTTCTTGCCTTTCAAAACCAATTATAAAGTTGCAGATATGGCTCAGTTGTACGTTGAGTGGATCGTACGCCTGCATGGAGTACCTGAAGTAATAGTTTCTGATCGTGACCCAAAGTTTACTTCTCATTTATGGGGTCAGATTCAGGAGGAGATGGGTACTGACTTGTGTTTCAGTACTGCTTACCACCCACAGACTGATGGTCAATCTGAGAGAACAGTTCAGATTCTGGAGGACTTGCTTCGTGCTTGTGTGATGGATTGGGGTGGTGCATGGGATCGGTATCTGCCATTAGCTGAGTTTGCTTACAATAATAGCTACCAAGCTAGTATTGGTATGCCACCTTTTGAAGCTCTCTATGGTAGACCATGTCGTTCACCTTTGCATTGGGATGATGTCGGTGAACGTTCTCTAGTGAAGACCGATGACATGCAAATGATGATAGAAAAGGTGCAGTTGATAAAGAAACACATGAAAGCTTCTCAAGACCGACAAAAGATGTATGCTGACAAGAAGAGGTCTGATGTTAACTTCCTAGTGGGTGACTATGCATTTCTAAAGATCAAGCCTATCCGTTCTATTGCTAGATCTAAAGTTAAAGGCGAGTTGAGTCCCCGCTATGTTGGACCATTTGAAATCTTAGATAAGGTTGGAGACTATGCATATCGCTTAGCCTTACCTCCTTCCTATGATAAGATTCATAATGTGTTCCATGTCTCTGTACTGAAGAAGTATGTGAAGGACTCATCTCATGTGCTTACCTTTGAGCCTTTGGAGATACATGAGAATCTGACCTATGAAGAGCTACCTGTGAAGATTCTTAACTCCTGAGTAAAGCAGCTGAAGAACAAAGAGATTGAGCTGGTAAAAATTTTGTGGAAATATCATGGTCTGGAAGAAACCACTTGGGAGTTGAGAGATGAAATGTTACGTACTCACCCTTCTCTTTTTGCTTGAGATTTTGAGGACGAAATCCTTTTAAAGGGGTGGAGTATTGTAACATAATGAATCTTAGATGTAATATCCATGTAAACATTTTTCCCAATTTTCCCTCTCATTTCTATCCTTTATTCCATTTATGTTTAATTAGTGGAATTTATAGTGGTTTAGTGAACATTTATTCACTAATTGTACCAATATAAGGGTGTATGCACAAATACCTCAGTAAAAGCTTAATTACCATAATTAAGTTCTATAAACCTTAATCTAACTTTTTGATATGATTTGAAAACATAATATGAGGCTAAGTTTCAATTTTGGTTTTCTTTGGATGTTGTTTGTGCAAGTTATGCAATTATATGCACATTCTGGACTTTTATGCAATTTACCCAATTGGGAGGTTTTATTTGCAAATTATCACCTGAATTTTAATCCTTAGATATTACCTTACCATTAATGAGATTTGAAACCATTGGAGAACCTAGTTTCACCTTGGTTTGATGGTATTTCTTTCCAAGGGTATTATAGGGATTACCCTCTTTATAAAGATGCTTATCCTTAAAAGCTATCAACCAATGAGGTTATTTCTTTCTTGAAAAACGGTGGGGATGGCCTAGAATAATCTATGGACCCTTAGAACCGACTTTGGATATGCATGAAGCCTCTATGAGCTATCCTCTTGCATGGCCATCAATCCCTAGGCTAAAGACACATGGAAAGTCCCTTAAGACTCCTCATGCTTCACCTCTTTATATATATAGCCATGTATACCCCTTCCCAACTCATAATTCGAAAATTATTGCTCTCCTTTTCTTTCCTCTATCTTAGATAATAGTTTCTTCTGTATTTGGCCACGAAGTTGCTGCCCCAAGGCAATAAAGGGAGCCTACCTTGGTGAAGAAGGCTCATAGGGCTTCCAAATTGCTCTATTAGGGTTTCTAAAGCTCCTCCTTGGTAAATTCGACCAAAACTAGTAAGTTTTCTCCATTCCTTCCATATTTTCATACTTATAGTCTTCCTTACACCTTCTTCTAGGTCGGAACCATGACCATACATGGTAAAACTCCACCTAAAATCCTAAAACATGTCATCTCCTTGCTCTTTTGCTAGGGTTTGCACCTCTAAAGTGAAGAAGGTGATCTTTGCCCGAAAAAGGAGCTTGTCTTGGAGCAACCAGGCCTTCTAATCTCGGAATCCTTTCTGTTTGAACCTTATTACCTTCCTAGAGGCAAGTTTGGTTAACACCCTTCTCATATATTGCTTAGTACATGCTTAAAACTCATGCTTTTATGTTGAAAATCGGCGATTTCCATCTCTTTTTACCATGCTCTTCTAAGGTTTTGATTTCTTGCTATTTTACCTTCTCTAGAAGCTCTAGTTTGGTTACCTATGCAACTTCAAACCTGATCTTGTCCGAATGGTGTTTTCTCCCTCTCCCTCTCTCCTTAATTATCTCGATCGGTTTGATGATGTGGCAATTTCCTATTGGTCAGTATTGCAAAAGTCATATCTTCTAAACCGCTTATCCAAATTTGACAAATAAATATGTTTTGGAATTGGAAAATTAATCTCTATCTAATAAAAATATTTTCAAGGTCTGATTTCATGGTTTGACGAAGGATGATTTTGTAAAACGAATTTAATGCATAAAATCCATAAAAATTACATCTTAATCATCATAACTCCAAAATTAACATAAATATATGTTTTCTTGATCAGGAAGACCTAATAAGTTTATTTGTGATGTTCTAAGAGTATAAATCCGAATTTTGCTAAAAATCTCTAAAAATAGGGTTTCTATACATTAATGTGCACTATGTACTCTAATACATGTTAATACATTGAAAATAGGCGAAGTGGAACTTGGACTCAATTAAAGTGGTGAAAGTTAGTAATTGATATCAATAAGAGAGGTATGTGCATTCCTTACACCCTATGTTGGGATAATTGCATCCAAACCCTATATTTCCCTAATGAGGCTTAAATGAACCCTAAATATCCTATTCTTGAATCCTAATGTTGTTCATCCCTCAAATTAGATTATAATTTCTTCTTGTTTGGGTCTTATAACCCACTGCCATGCTTATTGAATATTGTGACTACTCTTGCCATGACTACTATTCTAGCATGTGGATCTATGTTCTATTTAATTTGAAGTAGCGGTACTTATGTACAACCACCCACAGAGGGCATGTAAATAATCGCCCTGGGGAATGTCTTATTCTCCCCATAATATTATAGGTGACTGGGAATGTCTTATTCTACCCTCGCCTAAGGTTAGAGGTCCGGTAGGTGCCTCAACCCTACTTAGTTAGGTAGACATAATTATCTTACATGCAAATCCTTTTTGATATAATTGTTAATGGCAAGTTTCTTTTGAATATAGCCTCATACTCTCATTATATATCTTCATTATATGATGAACACTAGCCTATTTTTTTTGTTGTACTTATCTTGATATCCTAGATTAGTTTTGTGACACATACCTTGTTTTCTTTCCCCTTTTGCTGGGTGCTTTCCCAACCACCCAGGTGCTGGTGCTGAACAAGGAGAAGGACAAGTTTGAAGGAATTCATCTCAGGAGTAGATCTCAAGCTATCTGAAAGGATGTCTAGGTTGCTATAGCTAGATCCTTTTCTCTTATCTTTATCTTTTGAGAACAATCATGTAATGAACAATGAAAGCCATGTAATAGGCTAGTTCTTTTATTTCCGCTGCTATTGACATTTTGTAATGTATCTGGTGCATGCTTATTTACTTGGAATATTATACATGCATCCCTCAATATCTTTTATCTTTCTAAAAAGATGGATGTTTTGTACTTCCTTTAAATTCCAGTAAGGAGGTGATCTCGCCTCTTTACAGTCAGTTTCTTGGACTATAACATTTATAACCTTTTTGGAATGTGGAATAGCCAATAATAACTATTTTAACTGGGCATGGATCAAGTTTGTCTATTTTGGATCAAAGTTATAGATAAAGGCAGTGTGTCAAAAAGTTGTAGAGGAAGACTAAAAATCTAGTCCTTCATCAAAACCACTGAAAAGGGAATCTTGTTTAGAAAAGAATATGATGGTTTTAGTTGATAAAGTAGGATGCAATGAGGGTGGTCCAAATCCAGTATGATTTGGGTAGTCGACCATGGAATAGAAAAGCCCAAATAATATACAACAAGTGTTGGTTCTTATCTTTGGTTTACAGCTCCAGCTACTGAGCTAGAAAAATGTCATGGAGACTATTATATATTCTAAAAAATGATCAAATACTAAAATAACGATTTAAAAAAATTATAGACTAAATTCATTTTATAAAAGGTTTCCAAAACACAAAACATCTCATCAAAATATTTCAACCAATACATCCAAGTCATTATGGAGAATTCATATGTATAGGTACCAAGATATCAAAATCTATTTAAACTTGTGGTCTAAAATGGACCACAACTATCACTATGAAGCAAATCAAAGAAAACATTTGAACATAAATAAGTTTTTTGAGGTAAATAAATTCAACGATGCTTACAGAATTGACAAAATTCATATGGAAGGCTTTATAAACTATAGATAAGCATGGGTCCAGATGTTTGGGCTTCTCTATGGAGGGGTGTTTATGGCATTGATGAAGTTGAAGGGATGAAAGAGAAACAACTACAGACTGAGAGTGTTGTTGCCAAAGTACTAGACATCACCAACTCTAGAACCCTTACCAATAATCATCCAATGTTGAGAATCACGTAACACACAACCATGCCTATCGAATGTTAAGTTGTATTTAAGGGCAAGTTTGACAACACATATTATACTGAAAGGAAAAATTAGGGATAAAATGAATAGAATAAAGTTTACATATAAGTAAACATTCACACTATCACATTCTTGAGTGATTTCAATTGATCCATCCACAAGTTTGATAGGTGAAATAAGAATATAGGATTCAAGAGTTAATAGTAGGTTTCTCATGCCACTAATGTATAGATAGTGTGGCCCCATAATTATTTGTCTAGGGAGAGTTGGATGCTACCATGGAGCCCCCCATACAACCTTAATTGGACATCAGATGTGTTAAATAGGCCTCAACAATTTGCATAGGCATGGAGTCCCCAAATTTGGGTGTTGAGATGCTTGCAGTGGTTGTTCATACTCAATCAAGGAGACCGTGACAGAAGAGATTGTTGCAAATTAGGCACCATGGTCAATACTTCCTCCATGTCTGTACATGTATCTAAGAGCACGTCTAGCATTTTTGACCTCGAGATGCGACATCCATGACTAGATGTGAGTTTGGTAGGATGTTCGAACAATGTTGTGGGTGTACGTCTAGAATCATTGTAGACAATAGAATGCGTCTTCCAAGGTTGGGAACTTTCTACTAGTATAATTTTGTGAAAAGGGAGCAAAGTCTGGATGCAAGCCATTAAGAAATTTTACAGTGATGAGGCTGGCACGCTCCTTGGTTCATTCATGAGAGGTGACAAAACTGGAAGAAACCATATTGTTGTGACAAGGCAACGATGGTGTCAATCATACTCGTCCAACTACTTGTCCCTCAAATGTTCAACAAAGACTTTGTCCTAGATATCATAGATGCATATTGTATTCTTTTCTTGCATGAAGTGACATGGATAAGCTTCCAAAAAGTTTTTGGCTTTCTTATGGAACACATATTTAGAAGTAATGGAGGCCACCATGTTGTTTTATAGTCAATTATTTGACCTAATTATTTTCTCATTTCCACTCGAAGGTGTCCTCTGACATGCTTCTCAATAAACTTTTATATGTGGATTCAAGATTACGGAGATACAATTCATCTATTTGTCACGTCTCCGTTAATTTGATGAATGTACCTCAATTATATATGACTTCTATTTTAGATGGTGTTTGTCATGGTTCAGGAACATGGGAATAAATCTCAGATGACACAGAAGAAGATTTGAGTTGGCTAGCTATCTTGATACATAACTTTATTAGATTTTTAGATATATTGTTAATTCTAGTTGATTATGCAAAGACTTGATAAGGGATACCTCTCTCCCTCTCTCCTCTTTATTATATGTATATGCTATCGCAACTGAACTACGTATCGTACATGTCTCTGCAACATCTTGTCGGTTATGACTATCTCTAGTTTCCTTTAATGTAATCCGATTTTCATGAGAAGTGCAACGGTTAGTGAATGTGTGGGTAGTTATAGCCAAATCTGAATTATATCGAAACAGTAGACAAGCGGGCAACAAACTGCGCGCTAGTCCTTTCTGGATGGTAAAGTCAATCTGATTTTGCATGTGACATGATCCCGGATATATTTCATCTTAATATTACTAAATTTTTCGATAAAAATATTAGGGATGGAATGGACTTAACCCCTCCTAGAAAATGGGCATTTAGAAGCAAACCATACCCACCCCTAGGTACAGCCTAGAGTTAATCTGCATCATTCATGCATGCATACCTGTCTAGCAAGGCATACGGCACATTGCCACCTGAGTATCTAATGCAACAACTAAAGGAGACAACCTAGGTTCACGCACATAATTTGATGACGCTTATTAGTCAGTCAGGACTCGAATAAACAAAGCGAAAAACAATTATTCGCTTGCTGGATTAGCCTGGAAAACGAAAGCAACCAGTCCTGGTCGGATAAGGAGCAGCCTGTCAACGCGGGGTTACGTTCATCCCATTCGACATGCTGTGACAAGAGAGTGAGTCCGCTCGCGGTGGTCTTCCTCGGTTAAATTTCAATTGAGAAAAAAAAGTGCCTTCTTCCCCCACGCTACCTTTCCGATCGCAACCCTTTTCCGCATATGGTATACACTGCGACGCCAACGACGGAGGGGAGGATGCCAGCGACAGCAACATTGCGGTTGCAGGATAGAGATACCTAGAAAGAGAAACAGACGCGCAGACAGGTAGGCAGAGAGAGAGAGAGAGATCGTCACCCTGTCTCAAGCGGACTGAACGTTCGGAGGGAAAAGAATGGTGGAGTTGAAGCCAGAACGATAACAAGGAGGAGAAAATCATCTGGAATACAGGAAGATCTTCTTCCTCGGCCACATTCGGCCAGACTGATTTGGCTGCGGTAGGAACTCAATCAATCTGATCTCTATCCCTAGCCACATTCCATTCCGGCAACAAACTTGCCTCATTGCTGCTTCTCCTTCTCTTCCTCTCTCTTCCTTTCCCCATGCCCGTAATGGAGAAGAAGAAGAGGAAGGGAGACAACCACCATGCTCTTTTCCCCGTCTTCTTCTCCACCCTCCTCTTCCTCCTCTCCCACCTCCCCGCTCCGGCCTCCGCCGCCACAAACCCCGGCGACGCCGCGGCGATGCAGGCCCTAGCGAAAACCCTGAACGGCCTTCCGAAGGGCTGGTCCTCCGCTCCGGGCGCCGACCCTTGCGGCGGCACCAAGTGGCCCGGCGTCAGTTGCAACGGGGACAGGGTCGCCTCCATCAACCTTCAAGACCTGCAGCTCACCGGCACCCTCCCACCCGACATCTCATCCCTCAGCTCCCTCCGCTCCCTCTCCCTCCAAGAAAACGCCATCTCCGGCCCGCTCCCTTCCCTAGACGGCATGTCATCTCTCCAGGAGATCTACCTCAACAACAACAGCTTCACCTCCATCACCCCATCCTTCTTCTCCGGCCTCACCGCCCTCGCCAACGTGTCCCTCGAGCACAACCCTCTTGGCAATTGGACCATCCCTGAAACACTCTCAGGGTCCGCCAACCTCGTCTCCTTCAAAGCCATGAACGCCAGCTTGTCAGGCACCATCCCGGACTTCCTGGGCACGATGCCCAGCCTTCAGGTGCTCCGCCTCTCTTACAACGACCTCGTCGGGGGCATCCCGGACTCCTTCCGCGGGTCCGGGTTGAGGGAGCTTGACGTCAATAACCAGAAGACGACGCAGATGTCCGGCCGGATCGACGTCCTCGCGTCCATGACACAGCTCCAGGTTGTCATGCTTCAGTCGAACAACTTCTCGGGACCCATCCCGGATCTCTCTAACCTCACTTCCCTCACCAACCTCATCCTCCGTGGGAACCATCTCACCGGGCCTGTCCCGCCGTCCCTCACCACCCTCCCTGCACTCGAAGATGTCCAGATTTCCAGCAATCTTCTCCAGGGTCCCGTCCCGGAGTTCAAGAACCCCACTGTGTGGAGCGGCGGTGACCAGAAGGGCAACAACTTCTGCAATCCCAAACCCGGGCCTTGTGACCCTCGCGTCACGGCACTGCTCAATGTGGCCCAAGGGTTCGGGTACCCGGCTGTGTTTGCCACCTCGTGGAAGGGAAATGACCCTTGTAGTAGCTGGATGTTTGTCACATGTGATCCTCAAGGGAACATCACTTTGCTCAATCTTGCAAACCAGAGGCTTGGGGGAACTATCTCACCTGCAATAGCAGATATTTCCTCCCTGAAGAGCATCATCCTCAACGACAACAACCTCACTGGAAGTATCCCGGATGGCCTAACTAAACTCCCCCAGTTGCAGAGCCTGGATGTTTCCAACAACAACCTCACTGGAAAAGTCCCAACTTTTGATCCCAAGGTGAAGTTCGTCTCTTCTGGAAACCCATTACTTGGAAAAGAAATAGACAGTGGAGGCAGCAGCGGAAGAGGAAGTGGAAGTGCCTCAGACGGAGCTCCTGGTAAAAAGTCTTCTCTGTGGATTGTTCTGCTGGTGGTCATCGTTACACTTGTTGCTGCATTGGGGGGTGCTTTCTATGTATACCGCAGGAAGAAAAGAAACCAGCAGTTCCCCCCTGATGTAAAAAAGTCTCAAAAGCAAAGCCCTTCAAGCAAGAAAGGAGCAGTTGCCATGGGCAACCAATCTAACGAAAGCAGTGGCAGCAATGGGAACGCCTACATGATCGGGTCGGATGCCACGTTTATGTCCATCCAGGCCCTCCGACTAGCCACAAGAGATTTCACCGATGAAAATGTTCTTGGCATGGGTGGTTTTGGTGTGGTTTATAAAGGTGAAATGCCCGATGGTACATTGATTGCAGTGAAGAGGATGGAATGCAGTCAGATGGGCAAGAAGGGCATGACTGAATTCCAGGCAGAAATTGGGGTTCTTACCAAAGTAAGGCATAGGCACCTGGTTGCCTTATTGGGCTTCTGCGTGGATGGCAACGAGCGCCTTTTGGTCTATGAGTATATGCCTCAGGGAACACTTGGACAGCACATATTTGATGGGATTGAGAAGGGATACACCCCTCTAAACTGGAAGCAGAGGTTAACTATAGCCTTGGATGTGGCTAGAGGATTGGAATACTTGCATACTTTAGCTCAGAAAAGCTTTATTCATAGGGATCTCAAGCCTTCCAATATACTTATCGACAATGACATGCGTGCTAAAGTTTCGGATTTTGGGTTGGTTAAATTGGCCCCAGATGGTAAACATTCTATTGAAACAAGGTTGGCAGGGACTTTTGGCTATCTTGCACCTGAATATGCAAGTAAGTTCTGTCTTTAATTTTATTAGCTTCTCTTTCTTTCCTTTCAATGTCAAATCTACCTTTCTTCCGAAACCAGCTTTGCATGTTTTGCTTCCCATTTTTCAGGTTGATGTGTCTTTCTTTTTGCTGTAACTGTGAATGTCTTGAATCTTACAAAAGAGTAGCTCAAAAGCAATTTGAGTGCCGTTGTTTCTCTTACTATGGGGCTCTTCTAAAAATAACTCCATCTCTATTAAACTTCAAGATGACTACAAAGTTTTTCTGAACTATATTTCTGTCAGTAACTAATTCTCAGTCTGGCATTCCTCACATTTTGTTCATGTCTATGTCATACCCCTTTAGTTGAGATTGTCTAATATATAACCACAAGTTCTATCTTGGTAAGGAATAGAGTGGAAGAAGGTAATATACTGGAGAGTTGGGCATATTATAAGGGACCTAGAGCCAAAAAATGGCATGATAATTATAAAAAGAAATGTAAATAGTGGGAATATTGATTGTATAATATCAAAGTAGAATGGGACTTGTATGATTTTTTCCAAGGGTTTATAGTGTATGAAAGATACGTGTATAGGGCCCGTATCCTTGCAGAGGCCCAGCATGAGATGGCAAGCAAAACGAGGGCCTACACAATGCACTGGTGGCACGAACGAAATAAGTCAATAACCAATAAATAACCAACGAAATCATTCTGATGTAGTTGGAATGGTACATGAGATCTCCTAGTTTGCAACATGGTCCAGTGATAATTACACTAAACTCTTCCAAGTATGTATGTACATGGAAGCCTAAAGGGGGCAAAACTCCCCGACAATCTCATAATTCACGGAGGCTCAACTCGAGGGAGTAGGTAAATCAAGGGCTATTGCAATGCACCTTTGGCACAAACCACAATACTAATAGGTAAGCCCATATTTAAGTAACCCTCGCATTTCGACCTGGGGCCTCCAAGCTAATACAATAGTTCATATGCCATTTCATCATACTTTTGCATGCATTCCTGTACACATTTGCACAAATACTTATTTATGTAAGGAAGCCCAAAGGAGGAAGGATTCCCCTTAGGATTTGATAATCCGTGAAGGCATGACTGGTGCAACGTAGGTAAATAAATGACCATTACACTGCTTTGATGGCTCAAGCCACAATCTAACCAAGATATTATATTATGATTCAACCCCTGTTGGTATTAGAACTATATATGAACTTCCACTAAAGGATTTCTCCCCAAAGACCCCACAAACCATGAATGCTCGATGGGACTGAGGTGGGTTAAATAAGGGTACCACAATTGACCACTATGACTGGTTACCCAAAATTCCGCTGGCCCCACCCTCGACACGCGGAGGTAACTCCGCTGGAGTTATCACCTATGGGAATTCTTGTGGGACAGACCACTTCTAATCTGTAGTCTTGCATGCTATATGCATACATGTAGACAATATTGTATCAATGTATGGCTAAATTTACAGTCAAAATATAAAATCAGGAGTCGTCGTCATCATCATCTAAGCCTCAGTCCCAACTATGTTGGGGTCGGCTGCATGGATCCTTCGTTTCCATTCAGCTCTATCATGGGTCATATTCTGGTTAAGATGTAGAGACTCAAAGTCTCTCTTTATAAGCTCTTCCCATGTTAATTTAGGTCTTCCTCTTCTTCTATTAATTGTGCTTGCCTCAATAGCATCGCTTCGTATAGGTGCATTAGGCGGTCTGCGTTGCACATGTCCGTACCATCTGAGACAGCCCCCGCGCAACTTGTCCACAATGCTAGCCACCCCCACTTTATTCCTAATATAGTCATTTCTCAAGCGATCTTTTCGTGTCTTCCCACACATCCATCTCAGCATATACATTTTAGCCACGTTCATCTTATTGAGAACTTGTTTCTTCACCTCCCAACATTCACTCTCATAGAGCATGGCTGGCCGTATATCAGTTCTTTAAAACTTGCTTTTTAGTCTGAGAGGGATCTTTCGATCACATAAAACTCCAGTTGCACTCGTCTATTTCAACCATCCTGCAGTGATCCTGTGAGAAACGTCATTTTGGACATCCCCATCTATTTGAATAATAGAACCCAATTAACAAAATTTATCACATTTTGGTATATCTACTCTGTCCAACTTGACTCCACCATTCACACTACGAGATTGACTGAAGTTGCAAAGGCTGAAGTTTTTAAATGCATATACTCAGTTTTACTCCTAATCATCAATCCATTTGATTCCAATGCTTTTCTCCAAAGTTCAACTTTATCATTCAATCCATCTTTAGTTTCGTCAACAATACAATATCATCAGCAAATAACATACACCAAGGAATATCATCCTGTACATTCTTTGTCAACTCATCCATAACAAGAACGAACAGATATGGGCTGAGTGTGGATCCTTGGTGTACCCCAACTGTAATAGGAAAAGTTGGTGTCTCACCTCCAGGAGTCTTCACACTTGCAGTAGAGCTATCATACATGTCTTTAATCAAATCAATGTATTGGATTGACACACCCTTTTTCTTCAAAACCATCCACAACACTTCCCTGGGTACTCGATCATAAGCCTTTTCCAAGTCAATAAAAATCATATGAAGATCTCTTTTGCTTTCTCTATACTTCTCCATAAGCCTCCTTATCAAAAAAATAACATCTGTTGTTGATCTACCAGGCATGAAACCAAATTGGTTGTTTGATATCTGTGTTGTAGATCGTAACCTCTGCTCAATAATCCTCTCCTAAAAGTTTCATTGTGTGACTCATCAACTTGATACCTCTGTAGTTTGTGCAGTTCTGAACATCACCTTTGTTCTTGTAGATGAGGACTATAGTGCTATTTCTCCACTCATCTAACATCTTCTTGGTCTTCATGATCTTGTTAAAGAAATTTGTTAACCACATAACTCTTTCATCCCCATACTCTTCCAAACATCAATGGGAATACCGTCTGGTCCGCATGCCTTTCTCACTTTTCATCTTTTTCAAAGCATTGTTGACCTCAAATAGTGAAACTCGTCGTGTGTAAATGATATCTCTTGTATTCATGTCAGACGAGTCTCGAACATTATTTGCAGTATCTCCATTGAAAAGCTTATGGAAGTAATTTCTCCATTGGTTCTTAATATCATCATCCTTCACCATCACTCTACCATCTTCATTCTTGATGCATTTTACTTGACTCAAGTCTCTTCCTTTTCTTTCTCTTATACGAGCCATTTTATATATATCTTTTTCCCCTTCTCTTGTGTCCAACTTCTTATAAATATCATCAAAGTATCTAGACCTTGCCTCCTGAACAATCTTTTTCGCTTCTTTCTTTGCTTGCTTGTATCTTTGGAATGTTGCATCATCTCGAGATTTGGGCAAGCTCCTATAGATCTCCCTTTTCAGTTTAATAGCCTTCTGTACTTCTTCATTCCACCACCAAGTCTCTTTCTGTGGAGGCCCACAACCTTTGGACTCTCCCAAAACCTCTTTGGCAATTTTTGTTATGTAAGAGCTCATGTTATGCCACATAGTGTTAACAACAGACTCCAACTTCCAAGTTCCCTCCTTGATGAGTTTATCATGAAAAGTCAATTTCTTTTCTCCTTTAAGATTCCACCACTTGATCCTGCTATCTTGGTTTCTGTTATGCTTGCCTTTATTGATCTTCATGTTAATATCCAAAACCACCAACCTATGTTGGGTCGTGAGTTCTTCGCCAGGTATCACTTTACAGTCCTTGCATACTTTGCGATCCACCCGCCTCGTAAGGAGGTAATCAATTTGGCTACAATTGCGCCCACTCTTGAAAGTAATCTTATGAGATTCTCTTTTCTAGAAATGGGTGTTTGCCAAAATCATAATATATGCAACTGTAAAATCTAATATCCTCTCTCCTTCTCCATTTCTGTTGCCATATCCAAAACCACCATGAACTCTCTCATATCCGGCATTGCTACTCCCCACATGGCCATTTAAATCACTCCCAATAATGATCTTCTCCTCTGTCAGTATTCCCTGCATCAATTCATCCATGTCATCCCAAAAATCCTTCTTAACCTCCTCGCCAAGGCCAACTTGGGGGGCATAAGCGCTGATAATGTTAAAAATTTCCCCCAAGAACAACCTTGATAGCTATGATTCTATCACCCATCCTAGTAATCTTGACAACATCATCCTTCAACATCTTATCAACAATAATACCGACGCCATTTCTATGTTTATCAATACATGTATACCAAATTTTGTATCCAGTATCTCTCTACAACGTTCCCCTGTCCACTTAGTTTCCTGCAAGCAAGCTATATTGATTTTTCTTCTCATCATGGTATCCACTATCTCCAAAGATTTTCCTGTCAAAAAGCCAATATTCCAAGATCCAACTCTAATCCTTTTTTGTTGAACTTGCTTCTTTACTTGCCTTCGTCGAAAATGTTGCCCTTGCACATTGTTACTACATCCGAGCAATGATGTGGCGGGACTAGCTTCTTTACCCACACCCGTCCAAGATGTGAAAATTCTTGTACATTTTTCACTGCATCCGGGTGATGATGCAGCGGGACTAGCTTCTTTACCCACACCCGTCCAAGATGTGGAAACCCTTGTCTGTCCTTCGAATACAACCGGGCGCCGCTGTGTCGAAACTCCTTGCACATTTATCACTGCATCCGGGTGTTGATGCTGCGCGCCGCTCGGTAGGGACGCTCCAACGAAATTTTTATAAGAATCCATGTCATAGAAAGAGCGACAAAGTTTTTATAGGCTGGCTGTCAACCTACGACGAACCCTCCTTTTACCCGGGCTTGGGGTCGGCTAAGTTTGCACAAAATGTACAAAAACATAGGCGAAGTTTAAATATAAAATATAAAATCAGGAGTCTAGGAATATATTTGAGTATCTGCTAGCAACTAGAAATATGTCTCAAATTATGGTAAGTATATGTATTTGCTTTACTTTGCTTGGATATGTAGACATTCAATAATTATAACAACTCTTCTCCTTGGTGAGCTAGGAGTAGAAAAAAGAGGCCAATAACCTCATAGCTAACAGTTGTGGATGAAGAGGATAAGTGGCTGTGGGAAGCCTACACGAGTTGTTCCACATAAGCAGGGCACTTGTTGCAACCTTGTCATCGTGACTATGAGTTGCAAAAGCCGTAGCAGTGCAACTGGGACCAAGAGGTTCGATAATTGTGGTAGTATTGTTGAATACCAAGTTGACGATCAATGGCCTTTGTGCTCCTTAGAGGAGCTTTGAATGATGGGACCATGGAAATTGGTGATTGGTGTCTGAAATTGAAGTGTAGGCCTCTTTAGCTCAAAGAATACTGAGACAAAACAGATTTGGGAAGCGTAGGGTTACACAATGTGTGTACCCTCATATGTATATTAGTGGAACAATTACATGTAGGTCCAAATAGAAAGGTAAATTAACAGAACAGTAAATAAAGACATATATTAACACCCCCCTCAAGTTGGAGCATAGATATCAATCATGCCCAACTTGTTCACAAGCGAGTTGAAATGTTTCTTGGCCAGCAACTTGGTAAACATATCAGCAACCTGATCTTCTGAGTGAAAGGAGTGCAGATCTTACCAGATAAGATAGTCTCTCGAATGAAATGACAATCGACTTCAATATGCTTTGTGCGCTCATGATATACAAGATTATTAGCAATGAAGATAACAACTTTATTGTCACAGTGCATAGGGATAGCAGCAGAAGATTCAACCCCGAAGTCTTTCAGAAGAGATTGTACCCATAGGAGCTCACAAGCAGTGTGGGCCATCGCCCTGTATTCAGCTTCAACACTAGATTTGGCAACAACATTTTGTTTTTTACTTCTCCAAGTGACCATATTACCTCCAACATAAGTACAGTAGCCTGAAGTAGATTTTCTATCAATCTTACTTCCAACATAATCATAATCAGAGTAGCCTTCCAGAGAACAATGTCCATGCTTTCTATAGTAGAGGCCTTTGCCAGGTGATTTCTTAAGATATCTCAGAATATTACAGAGAGCATCCCAGTGACACTGTCTAGGCTTATCCAGGTACCTGCTAAGAAGACCAACTGCAGTAGAAATATCGGCTCTAGTAACAATCAGATAGATCATCTTACCAATCAGTCTCCTATATTTTTTTACTATCTGGAAACATAGGAGAAGAATCATCATCCCAATTAATATTGGGATCCAGAGGAGTATCAGCAGGCCGTGCACCAAGCATCCCAGTCTTCTGTAACAGATCTAGAACATACTTCCTCTGGGATAAAACAAGAGCATTAGAAGTCCTAGATACCTCAATGCCCAGAAAATATCGTAGCCTCCCCAGATCTTTAGTAGCAAAATGTTTGCACAAGTGTGCTTTAGTGGCCTGAATCTCAGAATGATCCCTGCCAGATAGAATAATATCATCAACATAAACAATCAGAATGACAATACCAGAAGAAGTCTTTTTTGTAAAGACAGAATGATCAACCTGTGACCTCAGAAAACCAAAAGCAGTCAGGATTTTACTTAATTTATCAAACCATGCCTGAGGACTCTACTTGAGTCCATAAATAGATTTTTTTAACCTGCAAACTTTATATGACCCCCCCTGAGCAACAAACCCAGGAGGTTGCTCCATATAAACCTCTTCTTGAAGATCCCCATACAGGAAGGCATTTTTAACATCCAGTTGAATAAGAGGCCAATTAAGATTAATAGCAACAGAAAGTACAATTCTGACAGAGTTAAGTCTTGCAACAGGCAAAAATGTCTCAAAATAGTCAATTCCATAAGTTTGAGTATACCCTTTTGCAACCAGTCGTGCCTTCAAACGTTCCACCGTTCCATCAGGTTGATACTTTACAGCATAGACCCATCTGCAGCCAACATGTTTGCACTTAGGAGGTGGATCCACCAACTCCCAAGTTCATGGCAGTAAGAGCGGTCATCTCTTCTTTCATGGCAGTCATCCAGGTTGAGCTTTGTAAGGCATCATGGACAGTCTTAGGAACAACAATAGCAGATAGAGCAGCCACAAAGTTACTAGCATGAATACTCAGATGTGCAATAGAAACATGATTAGCAATATTATGAGAAGTACAGGAACGAGTGCCTTTTCTGAGAGCAATAGGCAGATCTAAGTCAGAGTGTACCTCAGCAGGAGTGGGACCTTCTTGAAGAGAAGATTGGTGCTGCATGGGGGGGTCTTGAGTACTTTGGGACCTGTTCCTGTGTTTATACACAATAAGTGGAGGAGTAGTAGTTTCAGCAGGTGAAGTGTCAGAGGTGCAATCACTCGTAACAGGCAATGGTGCTGTGATTATATCAGAATCCAATGTATCTCCTTTAGCAGAATAAAAAGGCATATCCTTAAAAAAGACTACATCACTACTTGTGAACCGTTTTTTCCCAGTAGGACTACAACACCAGTACCCTTTTTGAGTACGAGAATAACCCAAAAAAATACATTTTTCTACTCTAGGAGATAATTTATCATAGTTTGGTCCAAGTAACCGCATAAAACAAGTGGAGCCGAAATATCCGTGGAGGTACAGAAAACAAAGTTACATCAGGCTGGAGAACCTGAACTAGAATCTTATTTCCAATAACAGACGACAACATTCTATTTAATCAGAAAACAGGCAGTCAGGATAGCTTCTGGCAAAAAATGTCTAGGTACATTAGAATGCAACATTATGGTTCTAGCAACCTCAAGTAAATGTCTATTTTTCCTTTCTGCATCTCCATTTTGTTGAAATGTATAAGCACAAAATGTCTGATGAATAGTACCCACAGATCGACATAACAATTCAACATCTTTCTGAACAAACTCCTAAGCATTATCAGTTCTCAGAATTTTAATAGGCACAGAATATTGTGTTTTTATTTCAACAAAAAAGAATTTTATTGTAGATAGCACTTGAGACCGATTTTTCAACATAAACAACTAGGTTGCATGAGAGAAATCGTTAATAAAAAAAATAAAGTATTTATTGCTAGACAAACTTGGCACATGACACAGACCCCATACATTTGAATGAACAAGATCAAAAATGTTTTTACTGCTAATCTGGGACCTTTTAGGAAATATAGTTCTAGACTGTTTCCCTAACTGACACGACTCGCACTGAAAACTGTGCGTTCCTACACCAGAGATAACATGCTTTAATTTTTCAGAAGATGGATGTCCCAGCATGTAGTGTCACTGTAAAGCTGAAACTGATGAAGATAGAGCGGAAGATAGCACCAAGTTGTCAGTCTTTTTCAATTCATCCAGATAGTATAGGCCATCAGGTCCTTCATGCCCCCCACCAATCTTCATCCTCGTGCGAAGGTCCTGAAAAGTACAAGTACCAGGAATGAATGTGAGACTGCAGTTCAGGCTGTGAAAAACAATGAGGTTTGGAGAGCTTAGGGTTGCACAATGTGTGCACCCTCATATATATAATACTTAAAAGAATTACAGAGAGGTCCATATATAAAACAGAAATACCAAAACAAATAGCAGGCTATGTAAAACATGAAATATATAATGTAACGCTCCCCCTCAAGTTGGAGCATAGATGTCAATCATGCCCAACTTGTCCATCAGTGTGCAGAACTGTTTCTTCGCCAACAGCTTGGTGAAGATATCAACAACTTGATCTTCTGATCTCGTGAATGGAGTGCATATCTTGCCAGCAAGAATAGATTCTCTGATGAAGTGGCAGTCAACTTCAATGTGTTTAGTGCGCTCATGATAGACAAGATTATTTGCAATGAAGATGGCAGTTCTGTTATCACAGTGCATAGGAATGGCCGAAGAAGACTCAATCCCAAACTCTTTCAGGAGAGAACGTACCCACAGTAACTCACAGGCAGTATGGGCCATGGCCCTGTACTCAGCTTCAGCACTAGATCTGGCAACGACATTCTGTTTCTTGCTCCTCAAAGTAACAAGATTGCCTCCTATAAAAGTACAGTAACCGGAGGTAGATTTTCTATCAACTTTGCTGCCTGCATAATCAGAATCAGAATACCCTTCAAGAACACAGTGCCCATTCTTTTTATAATGTAGTCCCTTGCCAGGCGACTTTTTTAAGTATCTCAGGACTTGACATACAACATCCCAATGACACTGTTTGGGTTTGTCAAGGTACCTGCTAAGAAGACCCAATGCAGTAGCAATATCAGGACGAGTAACAGTTAAATAAATCAATTTACCAATCAACCTCCTGAATTTTTTATGATCAGCAAACACAGAAGAGGAATCATCATCCCAATTCACATTGGGATCAAGAGGAGTATCCGCAGGTCTTGCTCCAAGCATACCAGTCTCCTGCAGAATATCAAGAACATACTTTCTCTGAGAAAGCACCAGGGCATTAGAGGTTCTAGAGACCTCTATGCCAAGAAAATACCGAAGTCTGCCCAAATCTTTTGTAGCAAAGTGCTTGCCCAGATGATCTTTGGTAGCCTGAATACCAAGAGAGTCGCTGCCAGAAATAATAATGTCATCAACATATACAATCAGAACAGTAATACCTGCTGAAGTCTTTTTTGTGAACACAGAGTGGTCAACCTGTGACCTCAGAAAACCAAAATCAATCATGATCCTGCTCAACTTATCAAACCAGGCACGAGGACTCTGCTTAAGCCCATAGATAGACTTCTTAAGCCTGCATACTTTGTGAGACTCCCCCTGAGCAACAAACCCAGGAGGTTGCTCCATATACACTTCTTCCTGCAAGTCACCATACAGAAAAACATTTTTCACATCAAGCTGCAGAAGAGGCCAGTTCAGATTCACAGCAACAGATAGGAGAATCCTGACAGAGTTAAGGCAAGCAACATGAGAAAAAGTCTCAAAGTAATCAATGCCATATGTCTGAGTATAGCCCTTTGCAACTAATCGTGCTTTCAACCTCTCAACCATACCATCAGGTTGATATTTTACGGCATATACCCACCTGCAGCCCACAGGCTTACACTGAGGAGGTGGATCCACCAACTCCCAAGTGTCTCTGTCAGTAAGAGCAATCATTTCTTCTTTCATAGCAGATGTCCAAGTAGTACTTTTCAATGCATCCTGAACATTCTTAGGTACAACTACAACAGATAAAGCATATACAAAATTGCTAGAATGAGTATTCAGATGAGCAGTAGATACAATTTGAGCAATGCTATGAGAAGTGCAGGAACGAGTACCCTTTCTGAGTGCAATAGGTATGTCAAGGTCAGAGTGTACCTCAGGTGCAACAGAACCTTCTGGAGGAGAAGATTGGTTGCCTTGGGGGGTACTTGCGTAGAAGGTGCTCTATTCCTGCGTTGATAAATAATAAGAGGAGGATCTTGAGTTTCAGTAGTCACAGTGTCAGTACTGTCAGGCACACAGTCAGAAATAACAGGCAAAGGAGAGGTAAGAATGTCTGTCTGCAAATTATCTCCTGCTGAAGAATAATACGGTGTATCTTCAAAAAAGACAACATCACTACTAGTAAACCATTTCCTTGTACTGGGATTATAACACTTGTAACCCTTCTGAGTTCTAGAATAGCCCAGAAAAATGCATTTAGCAGCTCGAGGAGACAATTTATCAGAAGCAGGTCCAAGTAATCTGACAAAGCAGGTACACCCAAAAATTCTAGGAGGCACAACAAACAAAGAAGTCTCAAGTTGCAGAACCTGTATATGAATCTTATTTCCAATAACAGACGATGGCATCCTATTAATCAGAAAACACGCAGTCAAAATAGCCTCAGGCCAATAGGAGCGGGGCACATGAGAATGCATCATGATAGTCCTGGTAACTTCTAATAAGTGTCTATTTTTCCGCTCAGCGATACCATTTTGTTGTGGGGTATAGGCACATGAAGTTTGGTGGAGCGTACTAACAGATTTACAGAAAACCACCACTTCTTGCTTAACAAACTCTAAAGCATTATCGGTGCGGAAAACTTTAACAGGAAAACCAAACTGCGTTTTTATTTCAGCAAAAAAGTATTTGATAGTAGACAGCACTTCAGACCTACTTTTTAATAGAAACAACCAAGTAGTCCTAGAAAAGTCATCAATAAATAGAATGAAATATTTGTAACCAGACAAACTCGGTACATGGCATGGACCCCATACATCAGAGTGAACTAAATCAAAAATATTTTTACTGCTCACAGTATTACGTCTAGGATACACAGTACGAGTCTGTTTTCCCAGCTGACAAGATTCACACTGAAAATTACAACTGCCAATGTCAGAAACTAAATGACGCAACTTCTCTGACGATGGATGTCCCAGCCTGTAGTGCCACTGCAGTGCAGAAACAGAAGCCGATAAAGCAGATACCATAGCAGCTTTCTCTGATCGCGGTAACTGGTCCAAGTAGTAGAGTCCATCAGCACCTTCATACCCCCCACCGATCTTCATCCTCGTGTGAAGGTCCTGAAAAACACATGAACCAGGAACAAAAGTCAGGCTACAGTTCAAACTTCGTAAAATTTTGCTGACTGATAATAAGTTCAGAGGAAATCTAGGCACATATAAGGCAGACTTGAGCCAAAACTGAGAAACAATATCACCGACTCCAAAGACCGAAGACTTTGAGCCATCAGCTAGCATAACAGAAGAGTTACAGACAAGTTTAGATAGAGTTTTAAACAGAGATCTATTGCCAGATATATGTGCAGAGGCACCATAATGTATCACCCATTTGGTATTACCAGAAGTAGTAGGTGAGGAGGAACTCAGGAATGCAGTATCATAACTAGAGTATGCGGCATGTGCTCCACTAGTAGAAACAGCAGTCGAAGAGCCAACACGCTCAAGAAGGAGGCGTTCCACCTCAGCACAAATGTAGTCTCCGGTCGCTATTGCAGTCGCTGGCTCAGGCGTCGGAGTAACAGCCTCAGAAGCAGTAGACGATGAATCTGCAGCAGCATTCGCCCAAGCCGGTTTACCGTACTTTTCCCAGCACTTTTCTTCAATATGGTTAGACCGGCCACAGAAGGTACACACTCGCTGTCCTTACTGAGGACGCGCAGCAGCAGGAGGTGAGGCAGCAGGAGGGTCTCCTCGTCCAACACTAGGTCCACGTCCCCATCCTGCACCCAGGGGAGGACGACCATCAGTGGAACGACCACGGCCACGCCTGGCCCAAGCAGCCAGGGCAGTAGAATCTCCAGTCTCAGGAGACGGTGTCGATGAAGAAAGGCGTTGGAGATGCTGGTAGGCACTCTGCAAAGTAGGGAGCGGATCACTCGCCAAGATCTGATCCACAACGCCAACATAGGATTCTGGCAAGCCACTCAGAAACTGTATCAACTGTAGTTCCGCCCGCTGTTTCTGCATAGTCGCCAGATCAGTAGACAGTGGGTGGTAAGTCTCCAACTCACCTCACAGGCCGGTGAAGGTGGAGAAGTAGTCGGAGATGTCAGATCCCGTGAATTGGAGTCGCCCTAGTTGCTTGGTTATGTCGAAGACCTTATTGGGATTCTGACTGTGAGAGTAGGTACTGGCGAGCTGATCCCACATCTGCTTCGCCGTAGGTAGCCTAAGTAAAGTAACACTGATTTTCTCAACGACATTGTTGAGAATCCATGTCATCACAGTCGAGTCTTCACGGACCCAATCATCAAAAGTTTTGACGTCTTTTTCATCCGCATTCGCTGCAGGCTGAGGCGGACCAGTGCGAATCAGATGAGAGTACTTCCCTTGTGATTTGTCATATATCACAAAGGAGTACACCCAAAGCTGGTAATTGCGCCCGTCAAGTTTAACAATGGTAACTTGACGGCGCGAGTCTCTCCAGAAGTCATCTCCAGAAGACGCCCTGAGAACAGGAAGGAAGGCAGGCACAGGCAAGCTGGCACAGGCAGGAGTAGTCAGCAGTCAGAGGCAGAAGTCCAACACATGGACTAGTAGTAGATGGTAGAAGATCCACGCATGGATCTTAAAAAAAAAACCACGTAGGGGCAGCAGATGAAGAGAAAAAACCTACGCCAACATGGAGGATCAATCACTCCACCATGAGGTGCAGGCAGACAGAGGATGAAGCCCGTTACGCCGTCAACGTGCCAGAACTGGAAAGTTACCGAGGCTGTCCGGAGATTTCAGAAAGAGAAACGGAGCTAGACGGAGGGTCCTGTGGTGGATTAGGCTACAAGGATGGAGTTTATTAGGGGATTAGAGGTGGATGGAGGGCTGCGGAGGGGTGGACGGCGATCAGTAGCCGCGACGGTGGTACTGTAGCAATACTGTAGCGGCGAAAAAAGGAGATTTCGGAGTGTGGTGGCGGCTAGGGTTAGTGGAGATAGGGATTAGGTTTAAGGTGGATTGTCCCGCTCTGATACCATGTGAAAAACAATGAGGTTTGGAGAGCTTAGGGTTGCACAATGTGTGCACCCTCATATATATAATACTTAAAGAATTACAGAGAGGTCCATATATAAAAGAGAAATAACAAAACAAATAGCAGGCTATGTAAAACAGGAAATATAAAATGTAACACAGGCTACGCACAATTTTGCTAATAAATAATAAGTTCAGCGGAAATCGAGTCACATATAGAGCAGATTTTACCAAAAATTGAGAAATTATGTCTCCAACCCCAGCTACAGCCGTCTTGGAGCCATCAGCCAGCATAACAGAAGAATTAGAAACCGGTTTAGATAAGGTTTTAAACAAAGACCGATTTCCAGATAAATGAGACGATGCACTTGAATCAATCACCCATTTTTTATTACCAGTACTAGGCGAGGGGGCACTGATGAAAGCAGAATCACAACTAGAATATGCAGCAGCATGGGCTCCAGAAGCAGTTCCATAGGATGACCCAGTACGCTTGAGCAGTAGACGCTCCACCTCAGCACGGATGAAGTCGGCAGTAGTAGAACTGGATGCATCAGTAGCAGTAGGCTGTGACATTACCTCAGTGGTAGCATGGGTATCAGAAGCTGCATTAGCCCAGGCGGGCTTTCCACATTTCTCCCAACATTTTTCTTCAACATGATTAGACCGGCCACAGAAGCTGCAGAACTGTTGACCAGTCTGAGGGCGTGCAACATTAGGAGGGCCAAAAGGTGCTCCACATCCAGAAGAACTCCTCCCCCTCCCAGCACCAAGAGGAGGACGGGTTTCGTGAGAACGACCACGTCCACGGCCACGGCCACGACCACGGCCAGACATAGCAGCAAGAGCAGTGGTATCGCTAGTATCAGAAGGTGACTCAGATGAGGATGGTGACAAGCACTGTAGACGCTGAAAAGCACTATGTAGAGTAGGTAGTGGATCACTGGCCAGAATCTGACCCACAACCCCAACTTATGAGTCAGGTAAGCCACACAGGAACTGGACTACTTGCAACTCCTGGCGTTGACATTGCATGGTAGCCAAGTCAGTAGACAAAGGATGGTAGGCCTCCAATTCCCCCCAAAGTCCCTTGAAGGCAGAAAAATAGTCAATAAGATCAGATCCCGAGAAGTGTAGACGACTCAGTTGCTTGTTGATATCAAAGACTTTCTTCGGATTCTGGCTGTGAGAGTATGTACTAGCAAGCTGATCCCACATCTGCTTGGCTGTCTGCAGGTATAATAAGGTGACACTAATTTTTGTCTCACTGCTATTCCGAATCCAAGTCATAACAGTTGAATCATCTTTAACCCAGTCATCATATGCTTTGACATCCTTGGTCGGCGGTGGCAGCAGGCACAGGAGGTGGATCGCGCGTCAAATGTGACAGTTTCCCTTGAGATTTTACATAGATCTGCATGGAACAAACCCAGTGCTGATAGTTTCTCCCATCCAGTTTAACAGTAGTAATCTGGCGACGGAGATCCTCATGTGAAGATGCCATGACAGGCAGATCACCAATCACCGACAGTGAGAAGAACAAGCAGGCACAGGCAGAACACGACCGCCTAGTTCCTCAGCTAGGCGGCAGTAGGCACAGTGGAATGACTGGACGGACCAGTTACATACTGGCTACGCCGAGGCGCAGTAGAAAACCCGGTGGCTCACAGGCCTACACGGGAAGGCAGAAAGCATATCTGAAGACGAAACCTCATACCAGTGTCCGGGAACCGGCGGATCGAAGTGCAACTACGAGCAGATCACGCCACGGAAGGAGACGGTGGTGAGCAGCACCGGCAGCAGCGCCCGGACCGGGGCTGACCCGTCGGCCGGCAACGCCCGACGCGGCGGTGGCGCTGGGGCCGGCCGGCGGGGCGGGGCGGGGCGTGGGGGGAGAGAGAAAGGGAGGGAGGGAGGAAGAGAAAGGAGAGACGGCTCTCCGGATCTAAACCTGTTCTGGTACCATTAGACAAAACAGATTTGGGAAGCGTAGGGTTACACAATGTGTGTACCCTCATATATATATTAGTGGAACAATTACATGTAGGTCCAATTAGAAAGGTAAATTAACAGAACAGTAAATAAAAACATATTAACAAATACTACACTCAATTTGAGGCACACCTCATGGAAGACCTCAAGCATCCCTCCACAACATATATAGAACTGCCTTGCCTTAAGGCATATGCCTTGATATGATTTTTCCTTAGACCACACTTCTTTCAATGACAAACAAAATCATCAAAATTTTTCCTTAGACCACGCTCCATTTTAGCTCACATGGCTTCTTCATAGCTTTATTACTAATAGTGGAACAACGAAACATACATTATAGTGGTCTACCTTTTGTTGTAGCTATTGAGTTTAGTGACACGTAGCCAAGGTAATTAGACGCAAATTTGAAGGTATGCCCAACAAGACTCTTGAGTCTTTCTCTCCGGTTCAACTACAGTAATGAGGTTCATATACGAGGCGACACTAGGCTGTTTTACTAGTAATGAGGATTATCTCCTTTCAACTAAGGTTGCTTTGCTAGTTATATAGGATTAGTTCTATGCCACTAGTTGATAATAGTAAATAGCTTGTTGAAATATTCACTCCATAGTTTTTGAGGCGGCCAGGAGGTGGTCCTCCCTAGCTGGACGCCTAGGCAGTCGCCTAGGCGTTGTGTTTTTTACATACATTGTTATACATATATAAATATATACTTATATATTATTTATATACTATGTTATGTATATAACTATGCATATATGTATGTATTACTTATCCAACCCTCTTAAATTTATTAAAATGACACCATAACAGTAAGTAAATGAGACAAATTCAGTATCAAAAATAGATAACAATAAGTATGGTAAACTAGAATCAATAAAATGCTGCGAGAGATACCTAATTGTTCGTTAATATTTCAGATTCACTATCACTTCAGGGGCTGAAATACTTAATATTGACTTAGGAAAAAACATATCACACAACACAAATATCATAAAAAAAAAAATTAATGGAGCTCGGTATCCAATTAAGCAGTCGCCCAACAGGCTTGTAGGTCGCCCAGGTGGATTAGGCGGCCACCCAGTCGGCCCAGGCGGACGCCCAAAAAGCCTTTGTGGCTAAGTGTGAAGCTCAGCAGAGCCCCCTTGGGTGACGCCTAGGTGGTGCCCAGGCGGCCACCTCAACAATTATGTTTCACTTTGATTGCTCTAGCAATATACCTTTTTTGGAATTTGTCAATTGATGAATCTTTGGTTGAATAATATCTATAGATTTAAACAACATAAGTATTCATGGCTAATGCTATCACAGAGTGACTACAAATGTGAGCATGTAGTGCCCAAGCCTACGAACACGACTGGACACAGTGGATACAACTCGGAAGTGTCTACTTTTTTTTAGAGCCTGGACAGGATGTGGACACGTCATGGACACAACATAGACACGGCTTAGACAGGCTATTGACACGACATGCCCAAGCCAATTCTCTGTATGAATATGTCTCCTCTCTCCGTCTTCTTATTCCAACACACTACCATTATGTCTCCTCCCCCTACTACTATTCGTTATTAAATAATAATCTACTATACATCATTATTTATAGACATAATTCATCATAAAGACTAGAATTTGACATAATTTTTTGTTATAATTCATCATCTTCCATGTCCACTTATTTGATTTCATGTTGCACATGTATTTTAGATTACTTATTCTCATAGATAATTTATTAGTTCATAATGTAAATATCTTAGCGGTTTCATCAATTTTCATATTATAAAGTTTACATTCATATCGTAAGCAAACTTTCGGTTGCTTTTATCCTTCTTTTATGTTTGCTTCTTTTAATCACATGCTATGACTTTACATATTTGGATAGATGGATGTCATATGTATTAATCCATGTGATGTGTGTATATATATGTATATGTGTATATGAAAATCTATGTATATATGTATGCCGTGTCAAACGCCGTGTCCGTGGCCTATATTTTTGAAAATTAACGTATCCCATGTCCGTGCCCATGTCCATGTTGTGTCCGTGCTTCTTAGCGCCATGGTAGCATCTTAAGTGCGGGCCATTTGGTTTGATTTTACCAATTGTGCGGTGGACCATGTTAATGCCACCAACCACGAACGAGATGCTATGTTTCTAGCTGTCATTGTTGTTTTACACTATATAGAGAGAAAGGTCATGGGTTTTTATAGGGGGCCTAATGTAATTGTCATGGTTTAGTCCTATTTGGCTAGAAAAACTAGTGAATTGGTATGACCTCTTCTTACTCAAGTTTCGTTGGCTTGGATTTTCTAAAAGATGGGTCGGTCTCTGGCCGATTAACTCATACATAAGCTAGTAGGCATGCTAGTAAAATAATTGGACTTAAAAAAAAAATAATGCATACTTGTACTTTGTTCGGATGCATCTTATAGCAATGTCAAGTATCCTAAAAAACCAACACATCTATATCACATTTTTCACATAAATATTTTATATACATAAAAACAAATATATATCATCTTTAGTTGTGGTCATGTATATGTTTTTCATGGACCATTTACATCCTAGGGTTCAAGTAATCATGAACTGAACCTTTTTGGATGTGGGATGATTATCCTATCTTGATAACACTCATGCCACCATTCCCAAGTTGATGCCTAATGAAGCCCCTTCGAAGTTGTTACACTTCCCTTGTTATTGTTACTTCAATGTCCCATCAAAGAGAACAAAAGCGATGAACTTGCAATCTTTATCCTGAAGTGAAAAATAGGAGCCTGATACTAGCATTCTGCTTCACACATTCCCTATCCACCTTTATTCCTCCTATCTCACTCCTTGACTTGCGATTTCCGTTCTCTTCACTTTGTTCCTTTCAGTTGTGAAGTAAACCACTTTGTGTTCGTGTTTCATTTTAGTGAAAGATTTTTATTAATGAAATAGATATAAACTAGATGGCAGCAGGTTTGCAAAAAAAGGTAAGTCGGGGCGGCATACCGCCGGTATCACCCTTAAGTGGGGCTTTTTGCATGCAGCACCCCCGATATTCGCCGATATCGGGCGGTTTTACCAGTAAGTCCACCGGTTTATCGATATTTGCAATCCTAGCGGCAGACTTGCTCAAACCGATGACCGATGGCGTCGATATCGGTACACCGGTCGGTATACTGACAGTACCGTTGATATCTCATCCAATGGATGGAAGTGTAATAGATACGCCATGGTACTTCAAATAAACTCATTTTCTTTGTTTTTCTACTCTATCATCATCATCATTATCATCATCTAACCCTCAATCCCAACCATATTGGGGTCCGTCACATGGATTCTTCTTTTCCAATGAGTTCTATTATGGGTCATATTATGATCAAGATGTAAAGATTCAAAATCTCTCTTTATAAGCTCTTCCCAGGTTAATTAGGCCCGCCTCTTCTTCTTTTAATTGTGTAACTCAATAACATTGCTTCGTATAGGCACGCTAGTCAGTCTTTGTTGCACATGCCCATACCATCTTAGTTGGCCATATCACAATTTGTCCTAAATACATGTGAGTCGTGACTATATGGACTCCAAAACCATCATAATCTAGGGTTGTACAGAGTTTCGATCAAATTCAGAATTCAAAGTAAAACCACATAAAAAATTGGTTTCGTTTGAGCTTTTCCCCATATGTCCGTAGATTTTTTTACGGGTTTTTGTTGGTCAAGTTCAAATCAAACTGAACGAATGTTTCACTTTGATTTGAACCAAACAATAATCAATAAAACTAAATATACTAAAAATAAAGTAAAGTTATACATGGTTTGATGTTTCAGTTTGGTTTGAGCAGAAGCAGAAAGCCAAACTGTATAGATTGACTGGTGTATAATATTACACTCAGTCAGCTTCATCCTCATTCAACTTTTTTTCTCTTTTTGTTAAAGCTCAATATCTGATAACTGGATCCTCCTGTTTTCCCCTGCTTCCAAATATGTTGTATAATTTACATCTTGTTAACTGGAAGATGTTAAACCTAGAGCAAGCCCTCTTTCCTCTTTTATCCTCTTCTGCCATGTTCTCTGCTTTGTAACACAAACAAAAATTTGAAAAGCTATTGAAGGCACCGTCCTAAGCTCCCTTTTATATATCTTAAATATTACTACTAAGGTGAGCCCTCAGGCGCCCAGGTATTCGAGTGATATAGTTTGAAACTTGAAAAATAAAGTCAATAACCCATCCAATTCCTGTTCTTGATTTGCATTTTTTTCTTCTTCCAAATAGAGATTGAAAAATCATGCCCTCTCAAATTGCAATTTAAATATGGAGCGCGCATCAATATTTGTATTGAAATCACTTGTTTCTATCTACAAACTAGATACTTATTTGAAAATTGATGAATCAAATGGAATTAGTCTTAATAATGCACCATGCTGAAGGTTTAGATATTTGAAAGGTGTTCATTCTGTCCCATAATTAGCAAAAAGACCATTTATTATATTGGAGTATCTCTAGAGTCTTCAGATTTTACTATTTTTGATCGTGACCGTTGAACTTTTACAATGACCTTTTTGTGTCTATATTTTTGTGGTGATATACATTGAAATATGGTTTATATCTACACTGAGACATGAAGCTTTGTGCCTGCTCCAAATGATTGTCACAACTACAGACCACCAACGCTGATACACTTTGATCTGATTTAATTATTGAATCAAAACGTAATAACATAGCAAAGACTCCATCTAGAAGAGTTGAGAGTGATTGTAGGAAGCTTCAATCCATGAAATGGGCCTTCGTAGTTCCAACCAATGACTTTTCTATAGAATAGAAAAACCTTTATTTGATGTGTCCAAAACTAATACAATGGACTCCCTTTTATAGACGAGAGAGTAAGTCACAGAGTTAGGCGATATAGGATAAAAGAAAAGCTAAAGACAAGACAAGTCTAAAGCACACAATAAAACGTAAAACATTAAATATATATACTAATACTTCCCCTCACGCTGGAGCATAGATATCAAACATGCCAAACTTGTCAACCAGTGAAGCAAAGCGAGTCTTGGGAAGTATCTTGGTGAAGATGCCAACAATTTGATCCTCAGTCTGTAGATAAGGAGTGCAGACGCGTCCAGAGAGAACACATTCACGAACAAAGTGGCAATCCACCTCAATATGCTTTGTGTGCTCATGGAATGTGCGATTGTTGGCAATAAAAATGGAGACTTTATTGTTACACTGCATAGGAATAGCATCAGAATCAGAGATGTCAAATCCCTTGAGAAGTCCTTGGATCCACATAAATTCACAAGTAGTATGAGCCATAGCTCTGTATTCTTCCTTCGCACTAGACCGAGCAACCACGGTCTGCTCTTTACTGCGCCATGTCACCAGATTGCCTTCAACAAAAGTGCAATAACAAGATGTATAGTTAGAATACCCAGTAAGTTTGCAGTGCCCATGCATGCGATATAGCAATCCTTTCCCTGAAGAAGTTTTCAGATAGTTAAGGATATAACAAACAACATCCCAATGACATTGTCGAGGTTTATCCAGATACCTAATGACAAGTCTAGTAGCAACAATAATATCAACTCTAGTAACAATAAGATATATAAGCTTACCAACCATCCGTCCGTATTGATGGTTATCAAGGTAGGGAGGTGAAGATTCATCATCCCAATTGGTATTGGGATCCAGGGGAGTGCTAGCAGGTTTAGAACCAAGCATACCTGCTTCTGTCAAAAGGTCTAGAATATATTTGCGTTGTGAAAGATTGACACCAAAAGACGATCTGGAAACTTCAATTCCCAAGAAGTAATTACGTTCACTAAGATCTTTAGTAATAAAGTGTTGTTCTAGATATCTTTTAGTAGCTGCAATATCTTCAGAATCATTATCGGAAAGAATGATATTGTCCACATACACAATATGCACAACAAGCCCAGAGCTGATTTTTTAAATAAAAACAGAATGATCAGAATGTGAGCATCAAAATTCAAACTTGAAAAGTATCTGGCTTAATTTATCAAACCATGCTCGTGGGCTTTGTTTTAGGCCATATATTGCTTCCTGAGTCTGCAGACTTTGGAACACCCCCCTGACTAACAAAATTAGGTGGTTACTCCATATAAACTTCCTCGTGCAAGTCACCATACAAGAAAGTATTTTTGACATCAAATTGATAAAGGGGGCAATCTTTATTTACAACAACAGAGATAAGTACTCTTACGGAATTGAGTCGGGTCACAGGAGAAAAAGTTTCTAAGTAATCCTTCTGCTACTAGTCGGGCCTTCAGCCGTTCAACAGAACCATCTGGCTGATATTTGATAGTAAAGATCCAACGACAACCAACAATCAGACAATTTTTAGGACGATCGACAAGATCCCAAGTCTTGTGATCTCGAAGGACAATCATTTTAGTTTTCATAACTTGATGCCAGACATGTTGCTAAAGGGCTTTTGAATCATTCTTTGGTACAAAAATAGCATAAAGAACAACAATAAAAGAAGCAAAGCTAGCACCAAGATTGGCGGTAGAGCAGAAATAACTAATTGGATGCTCAGTGCAGGAGCAAACACCCTTCCTTTTGCTAATAGGAAGATGTAGATCAGAGATCACTCGGGAGGTGTTATGATCTGCCGACGAGGGAGGAATTGGTTGTTGAGGGGCCAGGGATGGATTTGTAACCTTGGGTCTTCTCTTGTACACCTTCAAAGGAGGAAGATCTTTAGTTACTTCAGTGTGATCATGTTCGACCACGTGACACAACAGAGTGGGATCCAACATGACGCTTGATAAAGCAGCCCCCTTGTCAGAGTAGTGCGACATGTGTTAAAAAAGCATCCACGCTCACAAACCATTGTCTGCTGACATGATCATAGCACCAATATCCTTTTTGAGTTTGAGAATATCCCAGAAAGATACACTTAGTGGAGCGGGGGTCAAGTTTAGATATCCCAGGGAGAAGATTCTTAACAAAACAAGTACTGCCAAAGATGTGCAGTGGAATAGAGAACAAAGGTGCATTAGGATATAGAAGAGAGATAAGAACTCGATTATGCAACACAGAAGAAGGTATATGGTTAATTAAGTAACACACAGTAGAGATGGCCTCAGACCAAAAATGTTTAGGGACATGATAATGAAGAAGAATAGTGCGTGCTATTTCAAGATGACGATTCTTCCTTTCTGCCACATCATTTTGTTGTGGTGTGTAAGAACAAGAAGTTTGATGAACAATATCCCGAGAAGTACAAAACAGATCCACAAATTGCATAAATTCTAAGGCATTATCAGTTCTCAAGATTTTAATAGTTGTTTTGAATTGGGTTTGGATCTCAGTAAAAAAAGTGGTGATAGTTTGCAAAGTAGTAGTGCGATCCTTTAAAAGAAACAACCAAGTTGCCTTCGAATAGTCGTCAATAAAGGTAATAAAGTAATGAAAGACAAACAAGCTAGTAACAGAACAGAGACCCCAAACATCATAATGAACAATATGATTTTTTTTTTAGAATCCTTTCTTTCTTTTTAGAAAAAACAGCCTGAGTTTGTTTGCCAAATTGGCAAGATTCACAAAAAAATGCTTCTCAGAAATATCAGGACATAAACATCGCAACTTTATAGCAGAAGGGTGTCCCAGACGATAGTGCCATTGCAGACTAGTCACAGAAGAAGATAGTAGAGCTGTAGCAGAATGCCATACATCCAGCTAGTACAGTTTGTCAGGTCCCTCATGGCCTGAACAAATCCTCATCCTTGTTCGGACATCCTAAAACACACAACCATCAAGATCAAAAGTGATTGAGCACTGAAGGCTCTTTACAGTTTTGCTGACTAATAGCAGATTAAGAGGAAATCTTGGAACATATAAAATAGATCTTAAGGACAAATTCCTAGAAAGAGATATAGCTCCAACTCTATGGACAACATACTAAGTTCCATCAACAACATTTACAGGAGGGACCCTTGTAGTCTTAAATAAATCATTAAATAGATCAGAGCAGTCAGAAATGTGAGTAGATGCGACTGAGTCAATGACCCATTTATTTTTACTGTAAGTAGCAAGAGACGCAAGTAAAGCAGAAGAACCTCCTTTTAGGGTAGGTGTTGGCGAGAAGAGACGAGCCTGAAGGAGTTTCTCAAACTCTGAGCGGATCTAGTCAACTGTGGGCTGGGTTGAACTAGAGGCATAACAGTCGAATTTTTAGCAGACCGAGACCTGGTTCACCCAGGCAGGTTGACCATGCTTTTTCCAGCAACCGATCTTTAGTGTGGTTCGTGCGCCCACAGAAGTTGCAGAAGCGGTTATCAGTAGGAAGTTGATGTTGGCCTCATCCAGGGCCAACATGAGGACCGCGTTAAAAAAAACAGAAGCACGACGACTGCGACCGCGACCACGTCCACGTCCTTGACCCGAGTCATACAAGCAAATAATAAGAACCAAGTGATAAGAAGGAACAGGTAGAGAAGACATGGAAGGAAGGCGTTGATCACTAGATAAGATCTGGTCAACCACACCAGAAAAAGATGATGGGAGGCCAGCCAAAAACTGAACTAACTAAAGGTAGTTGCGTTGCCGCTGAACTTTTTTGATGTCAGAAGAGAGGAGATGGTATACTTCATATTCATCCTAGAGTGCCGAACATTGATTGTAGTAGTCTTCAACAGATCCATCTGTCCAATACTCCTTTTTCGCCAGCTTGAAGATTTCGAAGACATTCTTCGGGTTTTCCTGGTGAGAATACGCATGGGATAGTTGATCCCATATAACTTTGGCATTTTGCAGGCGAAGGAGAGATTGATTGATCTTTAGTTCGACACTACTAACCATCCACGTCGTAACTCCGGAATCATCCTTAGCGCACATAGGCCTGCTTGGTTTTTTCACCCGTTATAGCATTAGGAAGGATAGGAGCATCAAAAGAAATATGAGAATATCGCCCTTGGGCTTTAACATATAGCTCAAACGATGCCGACCAAAGGTTGTAGTTGAATCCATCGAGTTTCACGGTCGTCACACACAAAGATCGAGGATGATCTGTAGTCGCCATGGAATCCAGAGTGATGACGCGCACAGAGATGAAGAAGCAACAACAGAGGAGACAGATCTGGAGCGCTAGATCTAAGAAACTCGAAATAGGTAGCAGAGCGCAGAAGTAGATCTGGATCAAGAGATCCAAGAAACCCACATAGGGGCAATAGCAACAACAGATTTGAGAAACCCGTATAGGAGCAGAAGAGAGAAGAAAGACCTACGCTATCACGGGGAGAGAATTACTCCATCATGAGATGTAGGCAGGCAATAAAGGTGGTCCTTTTATGTCTTCAATGTGCTATTTTAAAAAGTGTCTAGACACAAAAAAGGAAGGAAAGGGAGGGGAGGAAGGCTTAGCGGGGAAGACAAAGAAATGAGATGGTGGAGGGGAGGGTGGTAGGAAGTAGTGGGGTGGATATGAGGGGAGAGGAGGGGCGTCTATGGGTGGTGGGCCGGGTAGCAGCGACATATTTGGGGGTTGGCAGAAGCCGCAGGTGGCGGTGGTGGTGTAGTGGTGTGGCGGCGGGTGGAGGGAGGGGGGCTGGCATCGGCTGGGTGAGGAGAAGGTGGTTGCGGCAACTGGGGAAAAAAGGGGGGGTGGCGGTGGGTGACAGGCTCTGGGGAAGGGGGTGTGTGGCGGTGGGCTGTGGGAAAGGAGGGGGTGGGGGTGGGTGGCGGCAGGGGTTAGGATATGTTGGGTAACATTAGGGTTCGGGAGGGAAAAGGACAGGGTGGATCCTAACCATATGATACCATATAGAATAGAAAAACCTTTATTTGATGTGTCCAAAACTAATACAATGGACTCTCTTTTATAGGACAAGAGAGCAAGTGAAACACAAAGTTAGGCAATATTGGATAAAAGAAAAGATAAAGACAATGCAAGTCTAAAGCACACAATAAAACATAAAGTATAAAACATATATACTAAAATTTTCATTGTACAAATAAAAAAATAACCCCTCTTGCCTAATATTTGCTTCATATTTATATCCAGTTCAGTTTCACCATACTAGACACCCATCTTAACAGTTATGAAAAGCATGATGAGATGTATCAAGGATGTTGAATGGGTAAAGCATTACATATCTTTTTGAACCATATAAGGAAATTATTGAATTGTAGGAGAAAAGGTTGGTGTGAAAGTCCACAGAGCCATATATGGCTTTGACTCCTATCATTAGAACTGTTGATCACAAACAAGGCTCCAAGGTGGTTTAAGGCTAATTATATGGTTTGTCCAGACAAACTCTAAATGAATGGGGAACAAATTGTACTCATTAATATTTCATAAGAACTTAGTATGACTCAGTTTCATAATGAATTAGAGTTCTACTCATTGATAGAAAAGGCTTAGCAAAAAGCAATGAATCTAACAGTCTGTAGTTAATCTCAAGTACAAAGACATTGGCCAAGCTACGTTGCAAGGTTATCTCAGATAATTAATTAGTTTACAAGTAGCATTGTATTAGGAGATTCAATATAAATCTTACAAGTCACCATTTCAAGCCGTTGACCACACAAAAGAGAAAATAAAACAAGAACTAAAAACCACAAGTTAACAATGTAAATGGTTTGATTACATACTAATACATTAAAAAAAGATAAATAGTTTAATTCGCAGCATACAGCCTATATACAGCTGGATAGATTAAAAAACAATAGCTTGCCCCTGCCTATTTTTCGACAGTGGCAGCCTTTCAGAAATCACTTAGAGGCCATTTGCGTCATGTCGTTACGAATACCAGTACTTATATAGAACAGATGGTTAGATTAACAAGTAAAAATTGTATTCTGTATTTTATCCGGCATTTACTATTAACAGAGACGTGTGAATTTAAATCACGCCATGTCCAGCCGCACTGGACACTGCCGCACGTAGAGCTCATCTTAGATGTTTGGCCTGCTCACTGTCTGTCATCCACAGTTAAAATTTCCTGCTGGAACCATATAGCAATGATGTATCCAAATACCGAAACTCTGAACGTTGGCGGCCGAATGGCCCCTTACATTACCAAGAATACATTTAGTAATGTACAGGCTTTGGTAGTGAGGTTTGGGTTTATTGCCTCATAGACTTTCCATGGAGCAGAAGCTATTTAGTACATAACCACCTCTAATGCAGGATTAGGCATGGTAGAAAAATCCTACCCTACCTGACCCTATCCGACCCACAAATTTTGGGTTTTATTGAGTTCATGGGTTTTGTGGATGAGCATATATTAGTACTTGGGTTTTGTTCGGGTGCATTAGTGTAAGCAAGCGGGCTTTGTCGGGTGAGCTCGACCTGCTGCCGATTTATTAATGAGTGTTCCCTGCTAAACACACAAACCCTCACTCTAACAAACTGAACAAACAGTCACCGTCTCTGTCTCTCAGAACCGGATTGCCTACCCCTCCCTGAAGCGGAGGCAACAAGGAATCATGGTTACGACATATTCCGGCATGGAATTCCTGCCTACCAACGGCTGTGGCATGGACCATCATAGTTTTTGGTGTGTTGTTTGATTGTGGGATCTCTGGTTTTCAGTCTTTTACATGCCACAATGAAGCATTCCCTACGGTTGGGGCAGCCATGGTGGAAGGACCGGTGCTAGCGATAGTGGTGGTGCTGTACCCACCGCTTGTGTGTGTGCCACAATCAACTAGAGGGATGGACCGGGGCACCACCTTATTTAATCGACTTCGTCCTTCACCGGGCTCTGGTTTGGGGATGAGCAGAAGGAGAAGAGGGGGGTTCGGAGCAAAGCGGTCGGAGAAGGCTATCAAGCTTCTCAAGAGAGGCCCACTGCTAAACGTTCTGAACCCCCAAATGTAGAACCCGCCAATGATCGCACCCTGATTCCACCACCACGATGCCTCCCCTGACTTGAATACCCACTCGGCCGACTAGGGCAGCAGCCCTCAATGCTGCAGTTCTTCCACTGAGGCTTGCCGGGGGCGACGTTGAGTGCCGTACCGCTCCGTGCCACCATCGATGACTGTGGGTTCTTCTCCGCTTCCACCGTCCTGCATCACGTGCAGAGGAGGATTGCTGATCTGACTGCCTCCTTCCTGCCCAGGAACGCATAGAGGTCGGAGTCCATGGTGATGAAGCCAGTAAACTAAGACACGTACTCCTAAATTGCTGAGCATGGCGCTGGGGACAATTCACCTGCGATGGTGAAGACGTTGATTGCACTCCTTGTGCTGATTATTGGCCTCTCTCAACAACTGTGATTAGAAAAAATACGCAACGTTTAATTAGAACAGTAGTGGGATGGAGCTATGGAAAAATGTGGAACAAATACACATTACACGTCGGGTAGGATATACACCTCTCGGATCGTGTGTTTGCGGGTTTCTTGGAGTCGGGTGTTTGCAGGTTCGGTTTAGTTTTGAGTCAGCTACGGACAGGTCGGGTTGGGTGCGGGTCAGGTTTTCAAAAACCCGACCCATTGCCATGCTTATGCAGGATAATAGGTGTAGTTGTCATGATACCAGTACACAGGTGCTCCGCCATTGCTTGCAACGCTACAAAATGAAGACCTCTGTTGTATTCCTTAATATGCTACATATAGTCAATAAATAAGTTATTTTAACAACTCTTGCTGTAGTCAATGCTTATTAGATTGTTTGCAAAATCTGCTGGAATCATCTCCAACAAATAAGAGATCATGAAACATACCTTCGTAAGCACGGTATTAGACGTCGACAACATGAGGCGAAATGTCGCCGAAGTTGTCGATGTCGCTGCCGAGCGAAGTTGAACCCATGTAAACTTCCCAATTCCAATATGTTGTTGACATATTGGGCCATGTCGACGAAATGGGCCCAAATGTCGCCGAAGTTGGCCCGACCCAGTGCAAATATTCTACAATGTCATCGAACCCGTCGAACTAGTCAGACTTTGCCAACATCTCCAGAAGTTTTGAAAACCTGCTTTGAGGGAGAGGAAAGAAGGAGCTGGAGCTTGGTGCAAGGTGATTTTGATATATTTTTAGCTTAATCTTAGCTAATAATAGTAGATCTACTCATTCTTTACTAGATCCACCCCCTTCTCTACTAGATCTACCATAGATTCAATGTAGATCTACTCGTCTAACACGTTGTTCTTCTAGTACCCTTTCCAAATTCGTATCTTCTACTCACTATGCTTAGTATCTAACACCTTAAATCGGTAGATCTACTCCCTCTCTACTAGATCTAACACTATTCTTAGTATTGTAAAATATATATTGTGTTTTTTAGCTAGATTTCATGAAATCTATTAGTTTCATCACAAATTCAATATTTGTTAGCTTTTTTGTCGAAGTTGCGTCGAAATTTGGTTGTAAAAATTCTCGAAGTTTCCTCGATGTTTCTACAAACTTCCACTTCCACACCTATTAAAGTCGACTCAAAGTCAAAGTCCTGTTCCATGTTGGTAAGTACAAAACAAAATATCTAGCTTGATATAGACAGCCTTCACCTTGAACTTGAAGGGAAGAGGGGCGTATGCCCTTTGCCCACCCTTGGCTCTGCAACCACTACTAGAGGCCAACTTTAACAGATCTGGAAAGCAATGTGTTGGATGTAGGAAATTACCCATTGGATGATTATGACCGGATGGATGAATTGATCAAAAAGGCAATTAGTAAATGTAGAAGAAAATGTTGGTAGGAAGAGGGGTTAGCAATGCTTTTTGGCTTTGACTCTAGCGATGATTACCTTAACAAAATCTCCAGATGGTCTATAGGGTTTACTTGGTAAGTTCTAAATGACCTCAAAATGGAAAAGCAGGTCCTATTCATCTAGTCTTTCTTTTCTAAAGAATGTTAATGTGACAACTGTTAATATTTGATAACGCTGCATTTCGAAAAATGTAAATCTATTTTGATTTTAAATGGTATCAATCTAATCAGTGTCTAGTTAGTGGTAGGTCTGATGTGGACCAATGTGACACCGTGACTGTGCACAAAGATATAATCTACTCAACAATGATATTATTAGCATGACCAAGAGACATAGCATCATCATCGGCCTATGAGATGCCTCTTTTAAGCTGTTGGCCTCAACCAAATGAGAGCCACTGGCCTAGCGGGCATAAACAGACAAGATACATGGTTTAGTTGGCATCCTACCATCCTATGGGGATATGGAGGAGGATTTTCGTTGGCTGGAGAATAGAAATAAAAGAAAAATAAGAAATTTGATTTTTCAAATTATACTGGGTTGCCTGCCACGGAACAGGAGATGAGCCCAGTGACAAACAAAATGAATGAGTATATTTCTGCTGAAATCATATGGCTGGAGTAGAATGTATTCAGATGCCTAATAGGACCTCTCTGGTCAGGTAATAGGTAACACAATCCTAATTCATACCAGCGGCCTAGCTGCATCTTAACATTCCACGGCATTATCTCCAGTCTGTTAGGGAAGTTATTTTGATTCCGTTAGTGGATGCCTTATACATTAGAATGTAACTCTATTATTGATTTAAAATCAAGAACAATGCTTGAGTTGGGTTTGAATTTTTAGGTTTATTAATGATAAATAACATTGTTGGGAAACCAAAGGGATGAGATGCGGCCACCATGCTTGCTACAAAACATTACAGATTTCTAACATTTCATAGGTGTGGGTTCTAGCCATATTCAATAGTACCTTCACTTCTAATGGCCCACTAGAATTCTATTCTGTTTGTATGCATAATTATTATACATTGGTAATCCGCGTCAATTTATTTTTTCATTTTTGCATTTGGGATTGGCAACGACCATCATTTTGAAGTCTTGTCAACATGCATGGTATATGGAAATTTCATGTTTCTATTTCTCTGCAGCAACTGGGAGGGTGACAACTAAAGTTGACGTGTATGCATTTGGTGTGGTTTTGATGGAGTTGATTACTGGAAGAAAAGTGCTTGATGAATCCCTTCCAGATGAATACACTCATCTTGTATCATGGTTCCGACGGGTTCTGCTAGACCAAGAAAAGCTTAGAAAGTCCATAGATCCGAATTTGGATCTGAATGATGAAGACTACAGAAGCATATCTATAGTGGCAGAGCTCTCAGGTCATTGCACTGCCAGTGAAGCTAACCAGAGGCCAGACATGGGACACGCAGTCAATGTGTTGGCCCCTCTTGTCGACCACTGGAAGCCTAGCAGCTCTAGTGAGGAGCCCAGCTATAGCATGTGCAAGAGCCTCTCCCAGAGACTTAAGAAGTGGCAGGAGAGCGATGACACTTATACAGGATCAGACTTTGACAGCCACGTTGAGAGCAGGCAGTCTTGAAAATATGCAGGAATCTGGATAGATATGTTTGATATTTGATTTTAGGTTTTGTTACAACCAGCTGTGCTTGGTGATTGATGGATGAATGAAGATTACATTTCCTTCCCTATTGCTTATTATTTACTACCCAACGATGACTATTTGTGAGCAAAATCAGATGAAAGGGTACATGGCGGCACAAGGCCTTCACGTAAACCATATTGTACTTGTTCCTGTCTATCTCCACCAAATTCTTATCTCCCCATTTGTATATATACATTACATTTTGCAAGATTCTTTTTACTTATTTTGCAGATTTCATGAGTTAGTTTTGGTGTTTGTTGTAAACTTTATTGTTTCTTTACATCACGATAGCTGCAGGGACCTTAGGATGCTATGTGGCCCACCGAGTTTTCTAGTCATTTGCTTGCATCTACTCTAGGATTTGATTCTCAGTGGACATGCAGTATAAAGTCCTTTTGTCCAAGTTCATGCATTTATTTACTTGACCTTTTGAGGAAGGACACTTTACGCTGGCATGCTCTGCACACTGGCTTTGTGAGATAACTTTTCTTTTAGTCTGTCATGTATAACTTTGTGATTTTAGCCGAGGCTTAACTTGGCCGACATAACTTTTCTTTTAGTCTGTCATGTATAACTTTGTGATTTTAGCCGAGGCTTAACTTGGCCGACCTTTTGTCTTTCTTCCTGCATATGGACTCGCAAAAGCTCAGGAGTAAACTAGAATCAAACGCCCTGTAAGCTGAGAAGTATTAACACCCAGCATACAATTCGTGGAAACTACGGCGTCCTGGATTGGATCGTATCTGGATGGATCATCTTAGTTTTGGAAGCCTTTTGCATTGCCAGATGTCACCTTCCAATGAATTTAGCTTGTTCAGCAACCTATCTGAATGACATTGCTTTTACAATGACTGTTTAATACTTT
The DNA here is from genome assembly GCA_963693085.1 of Alisma plantago-aquatica. Classification (NCBI taxonomy): domain Eukaryota; kingdom Viridiplantae; phylum Streptophyta; class Magnoliopsida; order Alismatales; family Alismataceae; genus Alisma; species Alisma plantago-aquatica. The sequence continues at coordinate 663,176,051 of OY856409.1, read as the reverse complement.
AACATCCTTGTTTCGAGCGATGAACACGTTGAGCAGCAGATTTCTCCCTGTATGGTTGAACTACCTGATGTTTTTTCTTTCATAAACCTTGTAAAATCGATACGGTTGGGTAAAGCCATCATGGAATTCGCAAATGGTAAGATTCCCTCTCTTCCATGTTACATGTGGTTGTGCTATCTTCCTTCTTTTTGACGTCTGTGTCACAGCTACGGGTGCTGGTTAAAAATGCAATTCTAAACGGGTTAAAAAAAACTCAATGGATTGTAGCTCACCCATAGATGTCAATATAATATCATTATCATCATCATCATCATCATCATTGTCATCATCATCTAAGCCTCAGTCCCAACTATGTTGAGTCGGCTACATGGATCCTTCGTCTCCATTCAACTCTATCATGAGTCATATTCTGGTCGAGATATAAAGATTCAAAATCTCTCTTTATAAGCTCTTCCCGTGTTATTTTAGACCTTCTTCTTCTTCTATTAATTGTACTTGACTCAATAGCATTACTTCGTATAGGCGTATTAGTCGGTATGTGTTGCACATGTCCATACCATCTGAGTCGGCCCTCATACAACTTGTCCTCAATACTCGCCACCCCCATTTTATTCTTGATATAGTATTTTCTCAAGCGATCTTTTCTTATCTTCCCATACATATATTTTAGCATACACATTTTAGCCACGATCATCTTGTTGAGACATTGTTTCTTCACCGCCCAACATTCACTCCCAACATGGCTGGCCGTATAGCGGTTCTATAAAACTTGTTTTTAATATGAGAGGGATCTTCCGATCACATAATACTCCAATTTCACTCCTCTGTTCCAACCATCCTGCAGTGATCCTGTGACAAACGTCATTTTAGACATCCTCATCTATTTAAATAATAGACCACAAGTAACAAAATTTATCACATTTTGGTATGTCTACTCCATCCAACTTGGCTCAACCATTCACACTGCAAGATTGACTGAAATTACAATGCATATACTTAGTTTTGCTCCTACTAATCATCAATCCATATGATTCCAATGCCTTTTGTCAAAGTTCAACTTTATCATTTAATCCATCTTTAGTTTCATCAATCAATACAATATCATCAACAAATAACATACACCAAGGAACATTATCCTGAACATTCTTACATTATCCTGAACATTCTTTGTCAACTCATCCATAACAAGAACAAACAGATATGGGATGACTATGGATCCTTGGTGTACCCCAAATATGATAGGAAAAGTTGGTGTCTCTCCTCCAGGAGTCTTCACACTTGCAGTAGAACTATCATACATATCTTTAATCATAATCAAGTCAATGTATTGGATTGACACACTATTTTTCTTCAAAACCATCCACAACACTTCCCTGGGTACTTGATCATAAGCCTTTCTAAATCAAAACTCATTTAGATACCCCCATATGCCCATATAATATGCATTAATAAAAAAACTTTGCAAGTTGCTATTAAAATGCTGAAATGCTAATACAAGATCATTCTCTAATTCTTTTACATGAAATATAACATGCAAGTTCACCTTTTACAACCATTCAACCATATATTATTTTAGAAAAAATTCTGTAATGTATAATGAAAATTCTCTAATAGATGAATATGATCGACAAAACTAGAATTAGTAACTTGTACTACAACTCCATATTAAATTTAATAAAAATATTAGATAATGTAGTAGATATGAATTTGTTCTCTATCAGATGTTGTTAAACAAGTTTGAGTTTGAACTATAAGTCCTTAACAATCAGGTAGTGGTGATCATCATATTTATTTTAAGTAATAATAGATCATCGGATATAAATCCTGTTGAAACATACGAAATGACCGATCGCAGATAATGTTATATTAAAGATGGGAGACATTGAAATCATAGATGATTACATTCCTTATATAATTACGCTGAAGGGGTCGCTCATCGTGAACAAAAAGATTATGATATTAAAGCACAAAGTGCGTAGCGGATAAGGGTGAATAGCTCATAGGGGCTTGACTGTCATCTATTAAACGGCATTGACAATGTTGGATGTCTTCGAAAATCGGAAATTTACTCCCTCGGCATGTGGTGGCAATGGTTATTTCAGCGCTTGCTGCTGATGCTGCGGATGCTTCTACTGACCCGGGGAAGCAACGCAAGAAAAGTGTGTGAGATAAACACGTGTTTTGGAAGAGAAGCCTTAACCTCATTCCGAGTTCTATCTCCATTCCTAAATCATACAAGCGGATTGATTGCAACCACATTTGGACCATGTAAACTCCATCGTGATGGATCTTTCTTTCTTAACCTGACCTCATAAATTGTGTTATACTGATCAATAATACTGCAAAAATCCTTTTTACACCTCCCTTGAATCTAATCCGTTGTCAGTGTATTTAACGACACTCACCCCTTTGTTGCTTATAAATATAAATTGCTTCCATCTTGTATCGTGCATCCTTGTTTGGAAAATTGACTTGCTTCTAAGCTTATCACACCACTACAACACCACAAGGCTCCTATTAAGCAAAACATTTATAGTTATGTCCTAACTTGACCACTTAAATCAATTTTCTACTCACTAAAAACTACTACCCTTCGTTCGTGTTAGTCCTTTGCTCCTTCCCTTTTTAGTCAGCTGCCCCACTAGCTACATCCACGTATTGTTTTGGTAGTACAAATCAACAGTTTGGCCAAATTCGTTGAGTCACATCATGTCACAAGGGTCTAGATTTATCTAAAATGACTCCCTCTTTGCCTGTTCTCCCAAGCATAAACATGATCATATTTTTGTGAAGGGAGTGTTAAGTCAGGTAAGGAACAAACTATAAATGTGATTTTTTTAATACTTTTGAGTAAGATTCATTGATGTTGGGTAAATATTATAATGAAGGAGGCATGACCGACTAAAATAGCATGATTGTATCCAAAAATTGGTATCGGCATATGTGGTGGGATGGGGTAAGTATTTGATATGAATTATATTGGTCTGTTTTGTCTATAAGCTTACATTGCATGCTCGCCACACAAAATACAACACACACACACACACACACACACACACACAGAGAGAGAGAGAGACAGAGAGAGAGAGATTAAAATAAATCATAAATGCAATAGATACACATACACAGACACATAGAAAGAAGGTAGAGAGGGAAAGAGAGATTTGAATGAGTCATACATGCAACACATTCCATCTTAGTGTACATAAGACATTGCCTGACATGATAATTCAAATGTACATGAAATATTTATGCATGTAGATTTTAACATAGTCAATGTGCATAAAATATTTGTTATAGAAAATAGCATGGTAGTAAGGAAACTATAGTATGAGGAAAAGTGTGTGAATAACAATCAACATGTATGACTATCATCTTTTCCATTTTAGTTATTTTCCTACTTGGCATGTACCTCATCAAGTAGAAACCGTCACAGTGTGATCACATGAACAACTCCATGCCTTAGGGTTTTGGTTGGACACTGTAAGGCAATTTACTCAACCTAGGTCCACTATAGTGCTAGGTAGGAGCTAATAACATCTTTACCTTCTCATTAACACACCTTGGTATAAGGCTGGGTCAAACCATTTCTTTCACCTGTTCACATTTCAAAATGAAGGGATTGGGGCCTTGGTACCAGCTGTGTTTATCACTCCCCAATCCTTTTTCACATCTCATTTTATAGAAAACATGGGCCTCTATTCCACCTATATGCCCCCATAATCATTTTCACATCTCACTCTTATGAAATTTGGGGCCTTTATTCCACCTAAGTGTGCCCCCCAATTACCCCATATATTAGTCCTCAATATCTAACCCACCTCCAAGCCTCCTTCTCATGGCTCCTGTCCACTACAAGGATGGCTTGTTCCACCATATCAATGAATATCAGGGGAGGCTTACCATATTTAGGTAAGCTCACTATGTGTAATAGTGATCACTTAATTACTTTGCCAATTCATTCATATGTATGGGATTAAGGGCCTCTTGACATATCTTAAGGTATTACATGTGAGTTCTGACACTACTATATTAGAATCAATGAAATACAAAAATATATGTGATATGCCAAGTTATTTGATGTAACTATATATCAATTTCATACTTATACATGCATTACATGTCATCTAATTTCATCAGATAACCATACTTCATGTTCCTTACTCTATGGCCTCTCTCCTTTCTAGGACACCATGTAACCATTTACACCAGATTTATTAGGAATCCAATACCATCACATGTCTATGTCATTTACAATATCAACTGCAATTTTCATATGGAAATTAGTAACAACATTTTCAAGTATATAGTAGGCTCACTAAGATTATTTTTATGATGTATATTCACATATGTTTTCATTTCATTTCCCATAACCATTCAAATGCTATGCATTTTCATCAATCATCATCTAATTAGGGTAAATTCAACATTAACATTTAAACAAGATTACTGGATGTTCAAAAGAACAAAAACCTATTTCTAGGTATTCATTGACATAAAAATAATTTAGGAATGACATAATAATAGTTCTCCAAAATCCTACTCTAATTCCTTTATATGGAAATAATTTAATTCTTAGCTTACAGTGAAAGTAATAATCATGTAGAACATAAACTATGAAAATAATCTGAGTGCCAATATTGATAAATATTTCAGAACACTTCTTCATGTCGTATTGTACTAGAAAGTATGTTTTCCTATAACAAGTTGTTGGGTTTTAGGGGAGGCAGAGAAGGCAGCGGAAACAAAAAAATTTCTCCTCCCCAAACCCAGAACAAGGAAACGCGTCAACGTCTATACAATATGAATGGATGGTTTGTGGAATCATACCTTGTCCCGAGGCTTGCTCGGCGACAATACCTCACGGCTTGCGCGGTCTTCACCTCCGGTCTTGGACGGTGTCTGTGCAGCTCCTGGTCGCACCGGGACTGTAGGGATTGACAACTGTCCTCCGAGATGCAGAAATCTCCCGCCTCTAAAGTAGTCCACACAGACCACCTGGAACTCCAATCTCCTTGTCTCACAAGGAATTGGAAGGAGTCACACCCTCCTGTCAGCGTACTAGTCACTGACACACTCTCCTGCCACAAGTCGCTTTCTACAGTTGTCTTTCCCTTACTATGCCTCCCTTATCGGGTAGCAATTGCTCGAGCTCTCTTGGTTACCAAAACCAGAGAGAATGACAACTTTACAGAGCAACTGGTTACATTGAGTTGTTTTTTGAGAATCCCCCAATACCCCTATATATAGGAGGGTCATGGGACATGGTTCTCTATCCCGGGAAATATGGGACTAAAGCAGGAGTAGAAGGGTTCGAGATTTTCCACAAAAACAACCAACTGCGCAACCTGAACCGATCATTTCATTTCTAAAATAGTCGGTTGGGGACCTGAGCCGGTCGGTTGACACCTCAATCGATCGGTTGGGACCCATGAAACGGTCAGTTCACTTATGAACCGGTCGGTTCATGGTCCTGGTCAGTTCCCGATTGACTTTTTCCTCTTTTGTTTCGAATTGGTACCAAATACCAATCCTTGTTCCAATCAAATTGGGCAAGTGAAATGAAAATAAATTTCTCACCAATCCTACTTTCCCAACTTGCTCGGTTGGAACAGTTGAACCGATCATTTCAACACTTGAAGCAATCATTTCATCCTATCCATGAGACGATCGACTCACCATCTAAGCCGATCAGTTCACCAAGCTCATCCGATCGGTTCATCACATGAGCCGATCGGTTGGGAGTGCAGATTGTGCAAAATCAGTCAATTGCAGTTTCAATCAATATGATACTCCAATCAATGTGTCAAACACCTTGAACATTATGACATTGAGCTATCAATTAATTGAGTGTTTAATTGAACTACTAAACTCCTTTAGTAATCAATCTAAACATTGTTTGTGGACAAAACTCCTTTTCCAGGTTAAATCCTATGTGTGTGACCCTGCAGGTCCATTTCACGTTGGCAGTGAAAGTCCATAACCCTTATGACTTTACAAGAAAAGAGCGGTGCCTAGTCACACATCAGTGCTACCCAAGTGAAATAGAAAGTTGGAGAACAACTTTCAATCCTACAATCCGTGAATGGTGTTACAGTGAATGTATAATTCCTTTGTCACTGATATCCCGAATGAACTCGAGGCATGGAACAGTCATCCTGTCAACGTTCATTCACTTTCTTGATCTCAGAGTAGATTGGAAGAGATATGTATGACATCAATATCACATACTGATTCACACATGCATGCACGCCTTTCTCAATCCTACTCATCAAGTGGCCATGGATATCATACTCCCTCAGGAGGGACAAATCCCATATCTATCACTCACCCCTCAAAAGCCCCATGTGTCAAAGCCACCCAATCATCACCTTTATAACAACCCATATTTCAAGACTGCGTTTGATGATGTCAAAGTGTGCCCAACGACATGTGTTGAGTGTAGTGATTTTAGGTCAAAGAATCACACTCACCACCATCACTGTGAGTACTGACTGTGACTACCATGTCATGGTTCCATGTGTCAAACTCATGGTGGGTCTGTCCGGTACACTTGTTCTCTAACAAGTACCTATGTGTTTGGTTTGATATCTCTATATCGTGACTAATGAGATTCTGTCATCAACCAACACCACAATCTAGTCTTGTGTGTCATTGCTGTCTATCTACCTTCCACAATGACATCTGACTAGGGACATAACAAGAATGTACAAACTCTTAGCATCTATATGATCTCATCGTTCATGTCCTCAACCTAAAAGCATACATCATTGAGTACTGTCATTCTCTAGACATTCAATATGTTCTATCACTATCTCATATGACTGAACCAGAAAGAATTGGAAGCTTTCCTTTGATGTTTATCAAATAAATCTTAATGTATCCCACCAATCATCCTATGATTATCTCTCAGGGCATACATACCAACAGACTCCCACTTACACTGTGAGCCAATCACCCTTGAATCATATTCATAGTGATCTTCAAACATGTCCCACATGTTATTGTGCTCTAGTGCCAACATTATGAGTTATGGCAACACCTTGCCAAAGTCAGTATAAATTGCATGTCTCTCATCTCTTCGCTGTACGTCACACGTATGAGATGGAGTTGCCGTAATATGCGATCTAGTATTCTTTTGCTAACCTTTAGCCACATTGCATGATCAAGGATTCCATACTTGTCATCAATGAGCAGAATATCTATAAGTTCATATCATGAACTTCCAGACCGATATAGTATCCAATGTTGTTCTCTAACACACAGATACTCAACATTTCCCTTTTAAATGGTTTTGTTGGAACACTTCCAATTATCAACAAACTTTCATTTTTATATATCCTATATATATTTTGCGATTAATTTTCTGTCCTTTCGGAAGTTCACATCAATGTAACTCTTTACATTGAACTCTTCCTTATCTACATACGAGTTATCAGGATGAGCACATCATATTGCCATGTCATATATACAAGATGATGAATGCATTTTGTTCTTACCATGCAAGATAATGGGATGATTACATACATGATAGATCTACATCTATTCTTAGTGTTCCCATTCTTCATAAGAATTGGACACTTGGCCTTGGGATACTAACTCCATGTAACACGAACAAGTTTTCTCCCACTGAATCTGTGCATAATGAACCCTTCAGTACAGATTGCCAATGTATGTTTTCTCTTTTCAGGTCAAGAGGTTTTCGAGAACTATCTCTATAGATCTCTATTCCTATCACATAGGAAACATCTCTATCTTCCTTAAAGATAATTTCCACTTTTAGATTTCCATTCTAGAACATTTCCATTTCACATCAACATGTGGAATGTGAACATGCTCCCACTAAATCACATATCCCTTCTTTATCTTTGACATATCAGTCAAACCCTTTGACAATATCATCAAAGTAAAGATCCAATTCTGAGTTGCTTGTACTTAATCAATCACATTAATTAGTCCATTGTAACTTATAGACTTCATTTGCATTAGTGGATTCATAAACCTTATAGGTTGTGTCACGTACACATCCTTGTTTTAATCCTCATAGGAATGCAATTTTAGTATCCATATGCCAAATGTGTTAGTCATTAAGTTGCAATCAACAAGCGTCATCCTTCTCAAAATGTTATCCATGTGTCTTAACACTTAAGATTCATTTGCACTTATGGATTTCATCCAATGGGTGCTACCATCAAGGTCATACCTTATGGTTCGCATGGATGTCATTTAGGATGAAATGGTCATAAACCATAACTCAAAATTCGGTTCCTCATATTCATCTAGATAGTTGACTCATCACATGAACAACTCATCACATAGATAATTGAGGTGTGAGGATATAAGAATTCACAACCCTTGTGATTCTTTATTTCTTTTATTAGTGAGGGGTATTCTTTTATTAAGAAGAATTCAATTATTTGATAATCATTCTCTAACTCCTTAGAGTATGATTCCTTCTTGATTTAGACATCACCATGCCTTAATCATGAGTTCACTATGATACACTATCATAATCACTCATAAGGATCTCAAACATTTGGTCCAAGTATTTCATTCATTGATCTTATCAAGAATTAACACTTTACCAAATTTGCACTTCATCTATGATAATCTTAAACACTTCAAGATATTCATATTGGTATTTCTCTAAACACCATTTTAAGTATTAGCATTTGTTCCAATAGGTATGTAAATACATCACATGCATTATACCTAATAGGATAATCATTCTCCCACTACCTTTAGTGAAGATTGATTAATCATGTCCAAGATATTCATGTCTCTTACTGGTTCTCTAACCAAAAGAGTCTAGATTTATCCATCACATGGAAACTAGAAATGAATTTCTCATGATTGATGCTAATATGATTGTTTGAGTTATCTATAACTTTTAGGTATCATTTTATCTTATGCATATCAAATACCACAATATAAATAAGGCATTGCCACAAAGATCATATCTTTATAAATTGAAACATCTCTTTATTGATTGCCATCATTGTCATACAATATGCAAAAATAAAGTGTTTCTATCTATTGGCAAATATGAAATAGCAGTTCTCAACTCTATTTCGTTTCCTTTAGGCTGAAATAAACTGAAAGGTACTCCTATCTATGGCAGCAACACTTGCTCCAATGATGGGTACTCCTTTCTTGGTCCTTTCACAAAAGCCATCACTTCTTTGTGGATATTGCATATCATATATGACATATCCATATCTTGGTATCATATACCTCAGATAAAGAAGCGGTTCATTTCATGATACCTTAGGTGGAGATCTCCATCCCCTCCTTCATCTTCTTTTGTTCTTCCAGATATAGAGGGCAATTCCCTCATACACCCTTTCCCCATGTGCCTTGAGGTTGAAGACGGCTTGGGCTGCTGGCTAGCATCAAAACACTTCTTTGCTTTGCCCTTGCCCTTACCCTTAAGACTTACCTTTTCTTTGATCACATCAAAGATTATGGTTTGTCTTTCTTCATCTTTGCCTCTACTATCCTCAACATGTCCAACAACTTTGTCAACGCTTGTCAAAGTTGTCCATGTCATAGTTCATCATGAATTGTATGATTCTTGCAACATTAGCAGTATCATACCAATAGCCAACTCTTGGCTCAGAGGGAATCCTTCTTAGTTAGATCTTTCCTCATACCCAATCATATTGAGTGTGTGAATACCTTACTGGATCTCCTTCTGTCATGACATACTAGGACAATGTCTTGGAGACATCATATGTCTCATGTTGTCTCTACAACTCATAGTTCAGAGAACACAACATCAAGCACTCCTCATCAATGTCTTCCTCGATATGCTTCCATAAGCATACTTTCAGCCATTGCTGTGGTGGGATCGAGTTCATCTGGTTCTGGTATAACTAGGACTTAGAGCTTTTGCTCTTTGATTGAGAACACTTCTCGTCATCCTAACCAATCGTGGAATTATTCCCATTTAATTTGTTGGTCTCAAGGACCGATCGCAAATAAAATGATTATTGCTGATTAACCATTTATTGTACAAAAGGAAATATATGCAATTTCAGTCCAAAACTCCTTTTGACTTATTTGATTGATTTTAAAGGTTGATGATATAAATTAGGCCTTTAATTAATTATCGCTCCCACTATTTTTCTTCAAATTGATAGCCCTCACCATCAATTCGGAAGATTGCAGCGTACAACCTTCTAGTGGGCAAGATCATGAAATCCTCTAAGTCATGGACCATCTAGGGCTGTCACCCACAACTTAGATCTCTCAGGTAGGCAAATCTTTCCAATTGCATCATATGCAACTCTTGATAAGATGTCATATGCAACTCCTTGCCATGATCATCTCCATGCCTCAAGGTGCTAGATCCTATCTAGGTCACCTTGTTAAGTCCGACCCAAAGCCAACACGATGAATATGCACCCTGCTAGGGCAGACCAACATATCCATCCTTCACGCTTCCACGAGATAGACGGTGCACCACACTAGGGCGTGCCCATACTTGGTCGATCAAGCTTTTCATGTGTGTCACATTTGGAAGGCATCTAAAACTTAATATTTAATGAGGGATTTGGTTTTTATATACATATACATATCCAATCACCACAATATATAGTACGTATCATATACATGCTATATCCCACAGAATACATGCAAAATGATAAAAGCAATGATTATTGCCATCCTAATGTGATTCCTCAAGCCAAGAGGAATCACAGTCATCTAGGTCTACATCACATGCAACCTGTACAAGATGAACTCTGTGCTTTGCCTTTCTGGGTTTGATCAACTCATCACATGACTGACCAACCGATCGGTCGACTCCTCCAACCGATCAGTTTGCTTGGTCGTCGTGCATCTCATCATGGCCACCACCCACTCGTATCGCTCCTCGAACCGGTCATCAACCGATCGGCTCACTCCGATCATCTTGAACGTCAACTGATCGGTTCACTCCTTGAACCGATCGTCTCAGCTGTCATCAGGATGTCCTCCGTTCTTTGACATATCATGAAATAAAATTCTATCCTATTTTACATTGTAAAAAGAGAAACCTCGAGTTACATTCGAGGGGAGCAAAGGTAGGAAAGAATCTCGAATTATTTCGAGTTACATCAAGAATAGGAGAAGTAAGATCAGTGCGCAGACCAAGATGTAAGCAACCACATACAACCATACACAGATAGGGTTTATTGGCCATAATCACGCTATACATCCACCACAAAACTCATTTAAGGGTGACGCACATCTAGTGCATTAATAATACATATCATATATGTAAATTGGGATTTGTGGGTTTAGGATTGGACATGCATAAAGCCAATTTTATTCGCATCGTATGCAATAAATAAAGGCGAAAAACCAAAATTGATCATATCGATAATCCTAAAGTATAGAGCAGTTGACGTGGCTCTGATACCACTGTTGGGTTTTAGGGGAGGCAGAGAAGGCAGCGGAAACAAAAAAATTTCTCCTCCTCAAACCCAGAACAAGGAAACACGTCAATGTCTATACAATTGGAAGGGATGGTTTGTGGAATCATACCTTGTCCCGAGGCTTGCTCGGCGACAATACCTCGTGGCTTGCACGGTCTTCACCTTCGGTCTTGGACGGTATCTGTGTAGCTCCTGGTTGCACCGGGATTGATGACTCCTGGTCTCACCGGGACTGTAGGGATTGACAGCTGTCCTCCGAGCGGTAGAAATCTGCCGCCTCTGAAGTAGTCCACACAGACCACCTGGAACTCCAATCTCCTTGTCTTACAAGGAATTGGAAGGAGTCGCACCCTCCTGTCAGCGTACTAGTCACTGACACACTCTCCTACCACCAATCGCTTTCTGTAGTTGTCTTTCCCTTGCTGTGCCTCCCTTATCGGGTAACACTTGCTCGGGCTCTCTTGGTTACCAAAACCAGAGAGAACGACAACTTTACAGAGCAACTGGTTGCACTGAGTTGTTTTTTGAGAAGCCCCCAATACCCCTATATATATAGGAGGGTCATGGGACAAGGTTCTCTATCCCAGGCAATATGCGACTAAAGCAGGAGTAGAAGGGTTTGAGATTTTCCACAAAAACAACCAACTGCACAACTTGAACCGATCGTTTCATTTCTGAAATGGTTGGTTGGGGACCTGAGCCGGTCGGTGACACCTCAACCGATCGGTTGGGACCCATGAAACGGTCGGTTCACTTCTGAACCGGTCGGTTCGTGGTCCTGGTTAGTTCCCGATTGACTTTTTCCTCTTTTGTTTCGAATTGGTACCAAATACCAATCCTTGTTCCAATCAAATTGGGCAAGTGAAACAAAAAGAAATATCTCACCAATCCTACTTTCCCAACTTTCTTGGTTGGACCAGTTGAACCGATCATTTCAACACTTGAAGCAATTGTTTCATCCTGTCCATGAGCCGACAGACTCACCATCTGAGCGGATCGGTTCACCAAGCTCATCCGATCGGTTCATCACATGAGCCGATCGGTTGGGAGTGCAGATTGTGCAGAATCAATCAATTGCAGTTTCAATCAATCTGATACTCTAATCAATGTGTCCAACACCTTGAACATTATGACATTGAGTTATTAATTAATTGAGTGTTTAATTGAACTACTAAACTCCTTTAGTAATCAATCTAAACATTGTTTGTGGACAAAACTCCTTTTCTAGGTTAAATCCTATGTGTGTGACCCTACAGGTCCATTTCACGTTGGCAGTGAAAGTCCATAACACTTATGACTTCACAAGAAAAGAGAGGTGCCTAGTCACACATCAGTGCTACCCAAGTGAAATAGAAAGTTGGAGAATAACTTTCAATCCTACAATCCGTGAATGGTGTTACAGTGAATGTATAATTCCTTTGTCACTGATATCCCGAATGAACTCAAGGCATGGAACAGTGATCCTGTCAACGTTCATTCACTTTCTTGATCTCAGAGTAGATTGGAAGAGATATGTATGACTTCAATATCACATACTAATTCACACATGCGTGCACACCTTTCTCAATCCTACTCATCAAGTGGCCATGGATATCATACTCCCTCAGGAGGGACAAATCCCATATCTATTACTCACCCCTCAAAAGCCCCATGTGTCAAAGCCACCCAATCATCACCTTTATAACAACCCATGTTTCAGGACTGCGTTTGATGATGTCAAAGTGTGCCCAACGACATGTGTTGAGTGTAGTGATTTTAGGTCAAAGAATCACACTCACCACCATCACTGTGAGTACTGACTGTGACTACCATGTCATGGTTCCATGTGTCAAACTCACGGTTGGTCTGTCCGGTACACTTGTTCTCTAACAAGTACCTATGTGTTTGATTTGATATCTCTATATCATGACTAATGAGATTCTGTCATCAACCAACACCACAATCTAGTTTTGTGTGTCATTGCTGTCTATCTACCTTCCACAATGACATCCGACTAGGGACATGACAAGAATGTACAAACTCTTAGCATATGTATGATCTCATCGTTCATGTCCTCAACCTGAAAGCATACATCATTGAGTACTGTCATTCTCTAGACATTCAATCTGTTCTATCACTATCTTATATGACTGAACCAGAAAGAATTGGAAGCTTGCCTTTGATGTTTATCAAATCAATCTTAATGTATCCCACCAATCATCCTATGATTGGCTCTCAGGGCATACATACCAACACAAGTCATGATTTCCATTAAATTCACCTATTTAAAATAAATTCATCGATTCACATGTGACTCAAATAAGTTAATAATTGAACAACCTTTAGAACCATTTCCATGTTTATACTCATTGACCAACAATAGAATTTAGGTTAACAAAAATGTATAAATCTCTTTTTATATTCATTTTTTGTTTTATAAATGTCAAATTACACGTATCAGGGTTTAGGAAGGTGAATTTGTGCTTACTTAGTTCCTGATGTTTCTGAAATCTCTAGAGGGGGGTCAGCAGAGTAAATATGATTTATGCAACTTAAGTCACAATGAAGATTAGTTACAACTTGCTTAAATAATTTATGTAACAAAAAGTAGAGAAAGTAATCACAAAGTATAATAATCACAAAATACACAAGATGTATATTAGTTCCAACATAAAATAATGTATCTCTTTTTAAGATCAAGGATTATTTTTTCCTTCTTTGTGGGACATCAAAACCAATTTTTTTTTGAAGAAGAACACAATATACACCACTACCTTTGGATGCGGCCTCCTCATCAGAAGTGGCTTCAAATATCTTAAATGTAGTTTTCTCACAAGAAGTAGCCCAAAGTAATGAACTAAATAGGGAATAATAAGAAAGTAAGAAATTGCAACTCAATATAAAAGATGTAGAATGGTAAGAATTGACAAACAAGTGATGATAAACTCCAAATAGGTTTAGGCAAGGCTGGTTGGAGCAGGTTACTAGAGCTAGGCCAATCTTAGACTTATTTGAGAGCACCTAAATGTAGCAAAAAAGGGTTCTAAGTTTGAGCGAGATAGCATGTAGAGGTAATTCTCAAGTGTAGTTCGGGTGTCTTCAAGTCAGTCGTTTATATAAGAAACACTTACAACTATCTATAATACATGTTGGAAGTGTTTAGTAAGAGTATATTGTTTCACTAGTTGTGACACATTAACTAGTGCAGTTAGAATGACTAACTGTGCACTAATTGATTTTTTGTAAAACTATAATTCAGTCGAATTATAATTCAAATGAGCCCCTTTGAAGTACACTTCAATTAAGAATAATTATGGATGAATTATAATTTGACAAGAACTATGTCTGATAAAAGAATCCTGATTTTTGGTTAAAATGTTTTTTTTTTCAATAAAACATACCTATCCTAATTGTTGTATACAAGTGTAAATTGTGTTTAGGGTAATTTTTGGCCATTCATTACTTGTTATTACATCATTCTGATCAAGCTGTAAAATTGCACTTATACTAAGCGTGGCTCTAGATACAACTTGATTTACAAGCATCTAAGCACATATATTATAGTACACTAAACACTTAATTCACACATTAATAACACAAATAGGAAATATTTGCATCATCAAAATTCAAGTGTGGCATGCCTAAAAATAAAAAAACTCCCCTTTTAATGAAGATAATTTTTTTCAAACATAATTTTAAGATAGATATAGTAAGATTATCACACCTTATATTTGTGATATAAAGACAATTAATCTCATGGATTTTTCACCCATTGTCAAAGTCAAAAAGATGGTGTACGTACCAAAAAGACTCCTCTAAAAGATAATCATAGGAGAGGGGACCTCATACCAAACCATGAGAATATAAAATTGGAAAGTACTAACTAAAACAATAATAACATGATATACACAACCAACAAATTGATTAAGGAACAAAAATGAAATATGTCAATATCCATGAAAGGAATGCCATGTCCATCATTATAAATAAATCCCATTAAGAACAAAAATATATCAATAAATACACTCTAGGATAATGACAAGGAATGTTAAGTCCACATATAGAGCCATAAATAGCAAAACCAATTTTTTTTGGAGGATATCTAAATACAATGCCAGGAAAATTAAGTCTCTACAATAAAAAGATGTCATAAAATATAAACGTAGCACATAAAATAATATCTAAACTAATATTAAGGGATATTAAGCCAAAATTGGTATAGATAAGCCATTAAACATTATCTATAACCAAAGAAAAAATTATGACATAGGTTGATCATCCGTTAATCACATATTCGAGATAAATTGAGCTCAGACTAAGAAAACACGAACCAACATAAGATATCTAAATAGATGTTGAAACTACACTTGCAACATGCAACATATAACATTTCATACTTCAAAGCTAATATTAATATGTGTCCAAACAAAACTATGAATAATTATAAAGATAGAAAAAATATATGTTGATACTCAACATGTTGGTCAAGATTTAATTTGACTAAGCTGCCCTTGGAAAAACTAATTTTTGATTGAGAGACAATATATTGGATAATTTTTTCCAACAAAAATACATACCTCAACTACATGATTAAATATATATACCAATTTGAAAACTAACAACTTTGATAAAATAACCAAAAGAAACATGTCAAGTAAAGAAAGATAACTAACAAAACCCAAGATCATACATAACCTCCTCTAGAGAGAGTTTCTTGGAACCCAAACCATTTTGACATAATTTTTTTATCATGAAAGGGAAAGAGAGCATATAGTGACCCAATCTCCCTCAAGAAAATAAAGTAACATGGTTAGCTTAAGAAAGAAGAACTATAATTCAAAATTTCAAAAATAGGTCCATTTCCTTTATTTCCATTCTCATTTATTGGAACTTAAAAAATACCAATTGTGCTACATGACCATTATTAGAATGCAATAAATTGTTCAAGATATTGCCACTATTGGAAAATTTATCTAAATATCTTTGGAGATTTTCATTTTTTGGAAATCATCAAAGAGTATTTCATAGTAAAATGAATCATCTTCCAATTTTAGAAAGGTTACATTATAACATATAACTTTTATCATTAAATAAACACTCTTGTGAAGAATTATATTGCAATTAACATGTGTGAAAATCATGATTTGTTCACATATTAGTCAACTTATCTAAAAGAGTATAAAGTTGAAACTTCAAAGAAGTAGTTTTAGAATAAGATTTTCTATTTCTTTCTTTTCACTAGCATAATTATCATTAGTTCACAAAGATTTTCATTCAAATAATTAGTAATAGTATCCAATTTATTTCTCTTTTTATTATATTTTTAACCTTTTTATAAGTAAGCTCAAAAAATTCAAAGAATTCATTTTTAAATTTTTTTGAAAGAGATACCTCTCTATCATCAATGTATGCACCTTATTCTTATTATTCATCATTCTCATCATGTTTGACAATGATGCATTCAACTACATGATCGAAAATTTCCTACTCGTTGTTTGACCTAAAATTTAAAGAAGACTCCCCAGAATCACAATATACCTTCTTCTTTTAAATGGATTTTTTTATTATTGAGTTTCAACATTCATCCTTGGAATGTCCCTTTTCTTCACAAGAATTACATCTAGTAGAGAGAAATCTAATAATTTTTGTAGATGAAGATTTTATTATTTACCTTCGGAATTATTTTCTTCCTCAATACTTTATTAAACATTAGATGAAGAGGAATATTATTTAATAACCTTGATTTGAGGGCAATGATCTTTTTCTTAGGATGATTTTCTTCCTGATCTCCCATCTCACATTATCGGATCTTGACTTCATGCATATATTGATTACCTATTAATTTGGTAAGCTACTAAGAAGAAAGTTCCAAATGATTCTTCTATGGTCAGAACTTTCTTTTCACACTTATAGGTTAGGGAATGCATTTATTTAGTAATTATATATTTTTCCTCAATATTTTTTCTAAGAGATTCAAGAAAATTATGATTGAATTAAATATATAGTACATGTAAAACTTAGTTTAATATTTCATACTAAACTAATCTCATTTATGATAAAGTATATTGATTTTAATATCATAGACTTGCTCGGTTCCTTCATGAGAAATATAAAGTTTCGTCCAAATATCGTAAACACTTTCACAAGAAGAAATCTTTTGAAACCCACTAGGATATAGAAAGAATATAAAATACTAACATCCTTATCATTCAACTTAACACTACTCATTGTATCCATATCGTTGCTTAAGATATGTAGTTAGAGGCATGTTGTAAGGAGTGGGACCCGAGAGGGGATCCACTCCCTACTAAAAATTTGAAGAATAAAACATCCATTCCAAACACACTTAAAGGTATGCTAGAATAGGTGTAAAATTTTGAAATTTTAATAAGTGGTATTCAAGACAACCAAAGTGTAGTAAAAGATAAACAAATGACTATATTCAATTTTCACAAAAGATTACAAAAGTACACCATAATCTCCCATAAGGGTTTACATGTATGATACAAGAAAAGGATCTAAGTAGAGGGAGGTCTAAACTACTTCAAATGTGTCTCCAAGCAACATCTCCAAGAGATAGGTCCAAGTTGGAAGCTATGTTCTCCTTGGTCATGTTCAACACCTCGATCTAAACCTGGGTGGCTGGGAAATCACCCAACAAGAGAGAGAAATATAATGTATGTGTCAAATATTAAACAAGAACAAAAGATAAGGATATAACATGAAAGTAATGGCTAAGATTTAATCATAAGATGAAGAGAACAAGAGTATGATGAATAATCAGATAGATTCTTTCCATATCAAAAAATAATACAAAGTTTTGCATGCATGATTAATATTGACTACATTAAATAAGTAGGGTTGAGGCACCTACCAGACCTCAATCTAAAGGTGAGGGGAGAGTAACACATTCCCAGTCACCTAAAGAATTTTGTAAGGGGATAATTAACACATTCCTCAAGGAGAAAACACATGCCCTATCTATGGGTGGTTGTACAAAAGTACCACTACTATAGCTAATTAGTCTAATAAAATCAACATGCTAAAGAGAAAATATGGCAAGTAAAAGCATCATATATTTGAAACATGGCAATGGGGTACAAACCCAAGAAAAAGAATATTATTACTGATTTTGAGGTAATTTAAAAGAATTATGAATATAAGAAATATGGTTCATTAAAGCCTCATTAGGGAAATATATGGTTTTGTTGCAATTATCCCAACATAGGGTGTAAGGAATGCACATACCTCTCTTATTGATATCAATTACTAACTTTCACCACTTTAATTGAGTCCAAGTTCCTCTTTGCCTATTTTTAATGGGTTAACATGTATTAGAGTACATAATGAACATTAATGTATAGAAACCCTAATTTTATACCTTTTTAGAAAAACTCAGATTTAGACTCTAAAAATCTCTCCAATAAACTTATTAGGTTCTCTTGATTAAGAAAACATGTTTTATATTAATTTTGGAGTTATGATGATTAAGATGTAAATTTTATGGATTAAATTTATTTTCCAAAAATCACCCTTTCTAAAACCTCAAAGTCAAACCTTAAAAATATTTTTATTAGATATAGATCAATTTTCCGATTCCAAAACATATTTATTTGTCAAATTTGGATAAACAGATTAAAATATATGAAATTTTCAATTTGAACCAACCAAGAAATGACAAGTCAGAAATCTCCAAGAGAGAGGAAGAGAGAGAGAAAACACCATTTGACCCAAGTTCAGGGTTGGAGTTTCATAGGTAACCAAATTGGAGCTGCTAGAGAAGGTAAAACATCAAGAAACCAAAACCCTAGAAGAACATGGTAAATAGAGATGGAGATGATCAATTTTAAACATAGAAGCACGCGTTTTAAACATGTAGTAAGCAATATATGTGAAGGGGATTATAAAATTTACATCTAGGGAAGGTGGACACATTCAAAAAGCAAGGTTCCCAAGCTAGAGAGATTGGTTTCTCCAAAAAAGGCTCCTATCTCGAGCAAGAAGCACCTTCTCCACTTTAGAGGTGAAAAACCCTAGTAAAAGAACATGGAGATGAGGTGTTTAAGGGCTCTAGGTGGGGTTTCACCATGGAAGGCCATGGTTCCAATCTGGAACAAGGCGGAGGAAGAAGAAAAACATCAAATCAGGGAAGGAAAGGAGGAAACTTACTAGTTTTCATCAAAATCATCACGAAGGAGCTTTAGAAACCCTAAATAGAGCAAATTCGAAACCCTATGAGCCTTCTTCACCAAGGTAGCACCCTCTTTTACCTTGGGATAACACCTTCATGGTCAAACAAAGTAGGAACAATTCTCTAAGCTGGAGAAAAGATAAGGAGAGCAAGATTTTTCAAATTGGGAGGTGAGAAGGGGTAGATATGGCTTTATAAAGAAGGGGCCAAGGATGAGGTGTCTATGGGACTTTCCATGTGTCCTTAGCCTGGGGCTTCATGTCCATGCAAGAGGACAACTCATAGGGGCTTCTTGAATATCAAATGTTGGTTCTAAAAGCCCATAGATACTTCTACACCATCCCTACCGACTTCCAATCAAAGAAATAACCCCATTGGTTGATAGCTTCTAAAGATAAGCTCATTTATAAAGAGGGTAATCCCTAAAATGCCCTTGGAGAGAAACACCTTGAAACCAAGGTGCAACTAGGCACCCCATGGTTCAAAAACTCAAGAATGGTAAGGGAATATATAAGTATTATAATGCATGTGAAAATTTGCAAAGAGAACCTCACAATTAGGTAAATTGCAGAAAAGTCCCAAATGTACCAAAAATTGCATAACTTGCACAAACAACATCTAGATTGAACCAAATTTGAAACTTAGGCTCATTTTATGTTTTCAAATCACATAAAAAAGTTAGGTTAAGGGTTAAAACATCTAACTAGGGTCCTTGAATAAACTTTCACTGAGGTATTTGTGCATAAACCCTTTTATTGGTACAAATAGTGAAAAAATGATCACCAAATCACTATAAATTCCACAAATTAAACATCAAGGACATAAAGGATAGAAATGAAAGGGAAAATCGGGAAAAAGTATTACATGTATATTACATCTAAGATTTGGTATGCTACAACACTCCACCCCTTAAAAAAGATTTCATCCCCAAAATCTCAAACAAAAAGAGAAGGGTGAGTATGCAACATCCCAACACTAAACTCCCAGGTTGTTTCCATAAAAATTCCACCAAAACTTTCACTAACTCAAACTCCTTATTTTTCAACTGCTTAACTTGGGAGTTCAGATTCATCTCAAGCAACTTCACATAGGTCAGGTTCTCATGGATCACTAAGGGTTCCACTATTAAGATTTCTTTTTATTAGACATAACACAATCAACATTTTAAGCCTATTAATATTATATTCATTATGATATTATATCATCCTTATTATTCTTTCAATTGTGTCATGTTATATTTACTTTGTTGCAAAATGAGTTATATTTTATTATTATGCACAATGTCCTATATATTTCTTATTTATCTCATTAAGAGTTTTTTCACAATTAGGGTTTACTCACTTATCTCAACATACTTGATTATTATCCTTAATAATTTGGTTATAGTCTATGTTATCAACATATTGAATTATAACTAGTTATTTTGCATGAAATAAGACATTTAATCCAATTTTTTACAGCTAATCCAAATAATGTCACATTAATTACTTATATCTATATTAAACATCATTTTTTTCATATTTATTCACTTCTTATTATTGATTATGCACATTTATGTGAATCCAATTACTTCTTATCCATATTGAAGTCATTATATGTATTTTAGTGATCAAGGCAAGACATATTGCATATTAATGTTTTGATTCACATTTCGAGTAATGATTAGGTGATTAATTAGGTGTGTATTAGAGAAAAAGGTGATATGTATTTCATATTGATGACCTGATTAATCTATGATTAGGTGATTATATATCATTTATGTGTATTAAAGTATATTATCCAATTATGGCACCTAATGTCACTAATGTATCAAGAATGTCATTAAGGATGTATAGGTTAAGGTTAGATGATTATAACTTAGGGTTTAGGTCAATATGATCATTATTCTTCACCTATACATTCTTAGTATGCATTAAGTCCAAAATTAGGTTACAATTATCTTGCTCATCATATCATTAGGGTTTATTAGTCCAAGATATGTTTATCATCATGTACTATTAGTATTGATTTGTGAGTTACTCATATTATGTGCATTAGATATTCATTAGGGTTCAAACATGTGAACTATTCATTAGATGTCCACTATATGTTCTTTAGGATAACAATAAGAATGTGGGGTTACAACTATAACTTTTTTGGTCAAAACTAAGGATCCAAGCAAACTATCCTTGTAATAATGGAGTTAGGGTTTCTAGAGTCAGTGTAGCTAGATTTTGGTATGTTACATGACTCCATCCCCTTAAAGAGGATGTCATCCTTGAAATTTTACTACCTAAAAATCATCAAACCAACTAATCTCCACCCCTTAAAAGGTTTTACCTACCAAGTCAAAATAATCTAGAGGTAAAATGGTGAGTCTAACTAAACCATGTACAAGTTCCATCACACTTCCACTGTGCACTTTGATTTATTACTAAACACCAAACTCCAAAGTCTAGGTTATTAGGGATATACTATCCAAACATGTGGTTCTAGGGACATAAGGGAACTATATTGGGTATCCATCCTCAAACAAGTCATTACACTTGAAAGACAAGGTTAACATATTAGGTTCTCAGGAGTATCCAACTTAGGTGCCTAAGGCTACTACTATCTATATGCATGCTATTTCGGACAGTCAGTATCAGCTCATGCCAAGCATGTATCATATGGATCCGAGAGTCATCATAGACTAATCTAGTAGTGCAGAGGAAAATCTTGCCAGCCCCTAAATCCTAATCCTCTCTAGACACCTTTGCTTTCAACTTATGCTCTAATAGCCACCTAATGGGCTCATCACATTATGGTTAGCTAAACATGTTTCTAATGTAAAACTCTTATGATCCTAAATTAATCTTTCATCATCTCAAGTGTATCATAGATAAATTTTAGGGCAAAAATGTCACTTAAAGAGGAACTATATGAGGGAAGGGTTCTAATTAGGGAGACAAAGTTAAAATAATCAGATTCCAACTACCATGGGCTCTGATACCATGTTGTAAGGAGTGGGACTCGAGAGGGGATCCACTCCCTACTGAAAATTTGAAGAATAAAACATCCATTCCAAACACACTCAAAGGTATGCTGGAATAGGTGTAAGATTTTCAAATTTAAATAAATCATATTCAAAACAACCAAAGTTTAGCAGTAGAATTAAACAAATTACTATATTTCATTTTCATGAAAGATTACAAAAGTACACCATAATCTCCCATAAGGGTTTTCATGTATGATACAACATAAGGAGCAAAGTAGAGGGAAGTCTAAACTACTTCAAATCTATCTCCAAGAAACATCTCCATGACCTAGGTCCATGTTGGAAGCTACGGTCTCCTTGGTCATGTTAAACACCTCGATCTAAACCTGGGTGGTTGAGAAAGCACCCAATAAGAGAGAGAAATACAAGGTATGTCTCAAATAATGAATAAGAGCAAAAGATACAGAAATACCATGAAAGTAAAGGCTAATATTTCATCATAAGATGAAGAGAACAAGAGTATGAGGCATAATCAGATAGATGCTTGCCATATCGAGAAAAATAATACAACGTTTTGTATGCATGATTACTATTGACTACATTAACTAAGTAGCGTTGAAGCACCTACTAGACCTCAACCTATAGGTGAGGGGAGATTAACACATTCCTAGTCACCTATACAATTTTATTAGGGGAGAGTAAACACATTCCCTAGGTCAAAAATGCATGCCTTATCTATGGGTGGTTGTACAACAGTACCACTACTATAACTAATTAGTCTAATAAACTAAACATGCTAAAGAGAAACTATCGCAAGTAAAAGTATCATATATTTGAAACATGGCAGTGGGGTACAAGACCCAAGAAAAAGAATGTCATTATTGATTTAAAGGCAATTTAAAAGAATTATGAATAGAGGAAATAGGGTTCATTAAATCCTCACTAGGGAAATATAGGGTTTCATTGCAATTATCCCAACATAGGGTGTAAGGAATGCACACACCTCTATTACTAATATCAATTACTAACTTTCACCACTTTCATGGAGTCCAAGTTCCTCTTTGGCTATTTTTAATGTATTAACATGTATTAGAGTACATAATGCACATTAATGTATATAAACCCTAATTTTAGACCTATTTAGCAAAAATTAGATATAGACTCTAAAAACCTCACCAATGAACTTATTAGGTTTTCCTGATCAAGAAAATATATTTTATGTTAATTTTTGAGTTATGATGATTAAGATGTAATTTTTATGGATTTTAGTCATTAAATTCACTTTCCAAAAATCACCCTTCATCAAACCTCGAAATCAGACCTTGATTTTTTTTATTAGGTAGAGATTAATTTTTTGTTTTCAAAACATATTTATTTGTCAAATTTGGATAAGCGGATTAAAAGATATGAATTTTTCAATTTGAACCAATCAGGAAATGACAAGTCAGAGATCTTTGATAGATAGATAGATAGATAGAGAGAGAGAGAGAGAGCACCACTTGACCCAAGATCGGGGTTGGAGTTTCATAGGTAACCAAACTGGAGCTGTTAGAGAAGGTAAAACAACAAGAAACCAAAATGCTAGAAGAACATGGTAAATAGAGATGGAGATGATCATTTTTAAACATAGAAGCATGAGTTTCAAACATGGACTAAGCAATATATGTGAAGGGGATTATAAAACTCACCTATATGGAAGGTAGACACATTCATATAGCAAGGTTATCGAGCTAGAGAGGTTGGTTTCTCCAAAAAAAGCTCCTATCTCGAGCAAGAAGCACCTTCTCCACTTTAGAGGTGAAAAACCATAGTAAAAGAACATGGAAATGAGGTGTTTAAGGGCTCTAGGTGGGGTTTCACCATGGAAGATCATGGTTCTGACCTGGAACAAGGTGGAGGAAGACAAACAACATCAAAATAGGTAAGGAAAGGAGGAAACTTTCTAGTTTTCATCAAAATCACCAAGAAGGAGCTTTAGAAACCCTAAATAGAGCAAATTTGAAACTGTATGAGCCTTCTTCACCAAGGTAGCACCCTCTTTTACCTTGGGACAACACCTTCATGGTCAAACAAAGTAGGAACGGTGCTCTAAGCTGGAGTAAAGATAAAGAGAAGAAGAGTTTTCAAATTGGGAGACGGGAAGGGGTAGATATGGCTTTATAAAGAAGGGGTCAAGCATGAGGTGTCTATGGGACTTTCCATGTGTCCTTAGGCTGGGGCTTCATGGACATGCAAGAGGACAACTCATAGGGGCTTCTTGAATATCAAATTTCAGTTCTAAAATCCCATGGAGACTTCTATACCATCCCTACCGACTTCCAATCAAAGAAATAACCCCATTGGTTGATAGTTTCTAAAGCTAAGCTCATTTATAAAGAGGGTAATCCCTAAAATGCCCTTAGAGAGAAACACCTTCAAATCAAGGTGCAACTAGGCTCCCCATGGTTTAAAAACTAGATAATACTATGGGAATATCTAAGGATTATAATGCATGTGACAATTTGCAAAGAGAACCCCTGAATTGGGTAAATTATAGAAAAGTCCCGAATGTACCTAAAATTGCATAACTTGCATAAACAACATCCAAATTGAACCAAATTTGAAACTTAGGCCCATTTTATGTTTTCAAATCACATCAAAAAGTTAAATTATGGTTTATAACACCTAACTAGGGTCCTTAAATAAAGTTTCACTGAGGTATTTGTGCATAAGCCCTTTTATTGGTACAAATAGTGAAATAATGTTCACCAAACCGCTATAAATTTCACTAATTAAACATCAAGGTCATAAAGGACAGAAATGAAAGGGAAACTCGGGAAAAAGGATTACATGGAGATTATATCTAAGATTCAGTATGTTACACATGTATGTTCAGATGGTCATCTTTCAAAGTTCAATACTAACATATTGAAAGAAATGCATCCACCACTTCTAATATGTGTAGCTGGAGCTGTCGAAAGAGTAAGATGGTAGACATGTTCTCCTTCAAGGTTGAGCTGGCCTAGTAGGTTTTCCTCCATCTTTAACACTTTTTAAATCTCCTTGAAGCCTTACTATAATATAAATAAATATCCCTAATGGTGTGAATAGAGAAAATCTAATTTTATGTAACATAAAACACAATGAAGGTTAATTACAACTTGCTTAAAGAATATATGTAATAGAAAATAAAGCAAGTAATCACAAAGTTTAGAAACCACACAGGACACAAGATGTATAGCAATTCCTCCAAGAAATATTATAGCTCCACTACCAATTTGTTTTGAACTAAGATTCCTTAACCTATATATTATTACATTTTTTATATCGACACAATATACAAAAACAAATGTCTTTTGTGGATCAAAACAACCTCTTTTTCAAGTGCAAGGATAACTTTTTCCTTCTTTGTGAGACACCAAAAGACCACCCTCTTTGTAAAAGATCTCAATATCCTCCATTACTTTTGCATGTAGACTTCTCACAAGACGTAGCTACAAATCTCTCCTAACATAACCCCTCTTGTAAAGAGTAGCCCAAAGAAATGTACCAAAAAAGAAATAAAAAAGGAAGAAGGAAATTAGAGCTCAGTCTTACAAGATATACAATATGCAACATTAATGATCATGTGATGATCAATTTCACATGGATTTAGGTAAACATAATTATGTTGAGTAGGACACTAAGTTAAGATACACCTATACTTTCTTGGGAAAAGCTAAAGGTAGAAAACTAGGATTCTAACCTTTAAAAAAGCATGTGGTGTTAATGTTCAAGCGTAGTTTAAGTGTTAATATGACACTCCTATATATGGGAGACAATTAAGAATGTATAAGATATCCGTTGGAAGTGTTTATGACGAGATTCATGTTTAAATAGCCTTTATTGGATAACTAGTGGTTTAAAATGGTTAACTACACACTAACTAATTTTTTTTGTGGAGCCACAATCTGTTCAAATATTTATTTGACTGTCCCTCTATTCAATTACTAAGAATCAATCCAGTTGAATATTATTTGACTAAAAACCCACCTGACCAAAAAGGTCCTAAATTTTAGAAAACATCTCTAACATTTTTACAATAAAATGTACCTATCTTAATCAGTATATAAAAGTGTATAACTAGACTTAGGATGATTATTGGTCATTTATCACTTGTTATTAAATCATTGTTATCAAGTTGTATAAATTCACCTATACAAAGCATGGTTCTATATACATCTCGATTTTCAAGAATCCAATCACATATAATGTTATCCATTGTTATAGTGGGATCTTGTTTAAGTTCCTTGATCACCTTAATTATGTAATTCACACATTACTAACACAAATCATAAATATTCATGTCATCAAAATTAGAGTGTGGTATATAAAAAAAATCAATAATGCCTTTCTTTTTGATGTTATTTTTATTATTATAGAAGACTAATTTAAGATAGTCAAAGTAAGTTCATCATAACTTTTATTTGCTATATAAAACAAATTTATCTCATGGATTTTATCCCCCTATATTGAGCCAAAAAGGTGGGAATATTTATTGGAACTCCCCCTAAAAATGTAATCATATGGAGAGGGAACATCATACAAATATACCAATTACTTATTAAAGTAACTTTCTGCAAATTTTACGATTTCAAAACTTCAATTCATCAAACATGTTATATTACCAACATTAGGGTTTTAGATATTTGAAAAAAGGATGACATTAGTTATCATGTATATTAATCTTGAGTTAAGTTTAACATGAGAATGGACAATTACAAATCTTCCTTCATTGAGAAGTTTTATCCTTGAAACTTGAGATAACTTCTAGATGTACATATATGCATAATATCATTCAAGTCACACTTCATTCCTTTTCCATCATGCCTTTTTCTTTCTCTTTCCTTCACTATAATCTTCACCAACTTATTCATTAAACTTTAATTATCATGATTTGTATGTGTTTTGTGTGTCTTACATCACCCTTTTATTTCATCATTTTGAATAATACCTTTACACTTACTAGTAATTTTTAATCTAAATTCACTTTAAACTTTCTGATATTATCCTTGTCATGTTTAACATTAATCAAGATATATGATTTCACAGACCCATCAATTTGTTGTACTCCTCTTATTCTTTGGTTTTTAGGCATTTATATTCCTTTTTTCCTATGTAAACAAATTTTCACAGAATACATTTATAAGAGTATATTTGATCACTACAAAAAAGTTATTTTTTAATTTTTTATCTCATGTACTCTCTCCTTGCTCATGATTACATTTATAGAGTAACACCCCAATTTTCTAAAACGTGTGTATTATCGATTGGAAGCATAAATCTCTTTGGCAATGTTTTTTTTTGGTCGGTAAAAAATCCTGTTACTAAAAATTTGGTGCCCAAAACTTTGGGTACAAAAGATATTGCGCCTCCAATACAACCTGGGTGAAAACATCCAAACAAACTAAGGAAAACAAACTAGACACTAAGCTACATACAGTAGCCAACAACCTAGATAAAAAGGAGAAAAGAAAAACCCGCAATACTAACTCAAATAGATAACAAAGAAGCTGAAAAGACCATCCTAAACTACACATGACAACACTGGCAATATACTCATCCTCTGAAAGTGTGGCAACATGAGTAGCCGAACCATCACTTCAGCAGCCTGAAGATCTCAAGAGCAATATAGCAGGATTGTCCACTACTATCATCCAAATCTTTGAAATTCTGGCAAGCAAAAGAAAACACCCAGAGAGCCTGGACCATTGAATCCTTTAGAGCAGATTGACTGAGCTAGCTGATCATTCACACACTAAACATTATCCTCATCCCTCTAAAAATGTGTGGACTAATCCGCCAACATAGGAACAGCCTGAACCAACGAAACCAATGTCCAGAATCACCTTGTTAGTTCTTTATGCAAACCCCAGAACCCAAACAACACGAAGTCTAAAAAAGGAGAGATCATCCCCCTTCTCTTCTCTTCCTTGCTGCTTTCTTTTTCCTCTTGGACCATGAATCCTCAAATTCTAGTGACTCATTGTCCAAATGGTCAGAGTCAATTCCAGAATAGGTATCCTCAATGGAACCCTCATCATCATCATAGAGCTGCTCCTTTCTCTGTTGATAATCAACTGAAAAATCGCTACTCTCCCAGATCTTATTGATCTTCCATAAATCGGAGCAACTGCGAGTAAGCTCCAACTCCCATCTGAGATTGAGACTACCCAGATTACAAATCGGGGACGACCCAAACATGTCTGGTTCCTTCGACCAGTCTTGAATGATCTTAGGTTGACATTCATGAGCCGAGGTGTTACTGTTGAGGACAACTTCTTGAATCTGCTGAGCAATAGTGTTCTGCAGTCTGTTGTCATCTTCTTCAGTATCACCAGAAAGCACCACAATCAATTCCCCCTGGTCTTTTGCATCCTACAAATCGTTGTCCAGGGGGGTTTTCTAGACTTTGACGGGCATGAGGTAGTCCTGTGACCAAATTGTTTGCAGTTTGAACAAGAGACTGGCTTCGAAACGACCTCGATCTTCAACTACTTGATGACAGAATCCACTTCTACCCTAGTCGTCCTGGGCAGAGAGGAGCCGCTGCACACTTCAACACAGGCAATGGTGGGTCCGATACACCCAGTAGACGTAGATATGTCGTCGAAGTCCACAGGTTTCCCGATTGTGCTAACCACGCTCGCAATGTGATTGCGAGTCCAAGGAACTCCAACATTTTTTATTTTCAACCAGATTGGTACCTGCGAGAAGGACAGAGGATGAAGGGAGGTACCCAGCTTCGACGAGTGAGCAACGACTAACGACCCATCCAGGAACCATGGCGCCTCATCCAACACCCTATCTCTCTCCGTTCTGGATGGCATCTTGATAATGAAACCCTATCTCTCCTCCAAGAAGACTTCAATCGATCCACTCGGTCGCCAGAACCTTCTAATACACCCTGCTAAGTGCTCTCAGTAGGGCTTCCTTCCTACAAATCGAACATAAATGAACTCGCCCCAGTCCGAAACTGGACACTCCAGGCTGGAAATTGAGGCGCATCTCTCTCCGTCTCTGAGGATTGGCTCGACGTATTCGATCATCATGATCTCGTCCACATCCCAATCTTTCGTGCTGGTCAGAAGCTAGTCAGCAATCCGTGAAGATGGACCTGATCCATTGGCGGGGGATGGGGATGGGGATGGGGAGGTAGAGGAGGATGCTTCCGCCGCCTCCTTTCCCTTTTTCTGTGTCTGTCCAGGCGATCCTGAGTGACTGGGGATGGCGAGCTCACCTCCATCACCAGTTGCCTCTGAATGGAGAACTGGAGGAGTCGGAAACGATTCTACAGCAGCTTGAAGCTTCTCCCCTCGGCCGCTAGGATTGCGCCCACAACCACGCCCTCGTCCACCTCTCCCCCGAGCCATCGCCCTAGAATCGCCCTAGAGGCTATCTCCCAAGTCGGTGCTTTTTGATACAAACATGATATTTATTGCATAAAAATAGAGTCTATTGAACCAACACAGGAAAAGACAACAATATTCATACTCAAGTCCTTAACATAACACTCACAATTTAAACTTATACTTAGTTTTCTTAACTAAAAAAGAAAACTAAACCAATTATTCTACTATAGTTGGAGCCCCACCAAGTTTGGATTTGTAGCTTTCTTCTTGAGGTATAATCTCCTTGCCTATGATTTCTTATCCATCTCACATGTAGGCATCGCATCCCCAACCATGCAAAGTAAAATAAAAAATAGGTCAGAGTAAGTGGCATCAAGTAACATTATAATAACTAAAATATAATTATACCTTTAAAAGAACATGAATCTAAACATGATAAACATTAGTTTATTGTTATCTTTCACTGCTTAGTTCAATCTTTCCTATTTTGGCCTTTAGGTTTTACCTCCAAAAAATTTTGCGGTGTTAGCTTTTCCTAAAAGAATAGAAAAAAGAGGGTTCCCACCACACATCCAATAAAAATTTCCCTCCCAAAATTAAGTTATGTCGTCGATTTTTTTCTAGAAGCCGAAGACACATGGTTTAGCATGGTTAATGTTTTTAACAGGGATAAGTACATATGTCGTCAGTTTGTTGGTGGATAACCAAAGACAAAGAGTGAACTATGTCTTTGATTTTTCTATACAACTGACTGCACATGTCTTCACGAGGTTGACATTTTTAATAGGGATAAGTAATGTGACGTTGGTTTTTTGGTGGATAACCGACGACATAGATTGACTTATGTTGTTAGTTGTGCTAGATAACTGACGACACATGTCTTAGTGATTTGGAACTTTTTAATAGAGATAGGTACATATCGAATCAATTTATTGGTGGGAAACATATGACCAAACACTTACTATGACATCAATTTTTCTTTGTCAATCAACGATTAACTACTTAGTCATTGGTTTTTGGTAACACGTCTTAGTGAGTTGGAACTTTTTAATAGAGATAAGTACATATCGAATCAATTTATTGGTGGGAAACATACGACCAAGCACTTACTATGACATTGGTTTTTCTTTGTCAATCAACAATTAATTACTTAGTCATTAGTTTTTGGTAACAATCGATGACTGAATTCTACTTAATAGCACCCACATAAAATTTCCCCCCATTCTATATTTCATCACCCCCTCATAACTAACTCTATCAATCATTCTGTCCTTCTACTATTGCTATGTTGTAGCTGCTATCACCATTGTTGCCGCCGGAGCTGTCATTGTTCTTGCTATTTCTGCTGCCATCATCTTCCTCCATCTTCACAGCTCTATTTGGGCCGCCAAAAACTAACCACCAACCATCACCGTATCTCCTCTCCCCTGAAGTCAGTTTCCAAGCCACTACTTCTCCTCCTCCTCCAGTGTTCTTCCTCAACCTCCTCTTCTTGCCAATGCTGCTCCTCCTCCTCTGGTGTTCTTCTTCAACCTGCTCACCTGCCCCTGCTCCTCCTCCTCCTCTGCCATTCTTCCCTAATCTCCTCTATCTACTGCTTCTCATCAACTGCATCTGATGAGGCAAGCCTCTTCCCCCCTTCTCATTGCTGGGAACCCATACCAGGGTTTAGGTGAGCTATATCATGAACACCATACTTAGAGAACTTCATCGCTCATGCTATTTGTTTGGTTAGGATGTCTTATTTTCTTACTAGGGTTTAGGTGAGCTATATCATGAACACCATACCTAGAGAAATTCATATCTTATGCTATTTGTTTGGTTAGGATGGCTTATTTGCTTGCTAAATTAGTCCATTTTTCTTCTTAATTTCTCTGATTGCCAAGTTGAATATGCTCAATATGTTGCTAATGTTGAAGAAGTTGAATATGTTGCAATGTTGAATTGAACCCTACATGAATGTTGACTATGTTTCTAATGTTGAATAAGTTGATAATGTTGAGTATTGCATGAATGTTGCTAATGTTGAATATGTTACCTATATCTAGTTAACTAGATCTAATCATTACCTAAATTTTAGTGTGATGTGAATTTACCTAAATACTAAACACTTATATTCTTGAAACCCGTAAACACAAAACTATAAAGCTTGTTAGACTAGAAACATGTCTAAGATTGACTTGTTAGGAGTAAATCTTGGATAGTCCCCAGTTTGGGACCTTTCTTGAAAACTTAACCTCACTTAGGATGTAAGAGTATAATGTGTATATGGTTTTCAAGATGTTTCATCAACACTTCCCTATTTATTCTCTGGGTACATATGTAGGTGGGTATTTGCCCACTTACATTAGTGTACTTGGAGAACTGCAGGAAAATGCTGCCAAAATATTCTTAAAAAGTAAAAACACATTATACACTTACTAGTGAGATTAGATGTTCAAGAATGGTATAGGTGGTACATATTCACTATTTAAAACCTAAAATATAATTTGTAAACCCTAAACCTTAACTAATCAATAAACCCTAATATCTAAACCCTAATCTCTAAATCTTGACCTCTAAATAACTAATTCAATACTCAATTTCTTTGTGATCTTAGAATTGATCAATCATAGACGTCCATTTCAAATAGCTACACTACAGAGTTTATTACTGGTCTTGATTAGTTTATAAGATTGGTATAGGAACATAGGAAACAACCTAGAGATAGGTCCTATTATCCATGTAGGAATTATAGTAACAACTTGAAAGTTGACACTGTTGATGAAATCAAAAGTCATGTTATATGCAAAGGAGTAAAGCACAAAGTTGGTTGTTGACTTTGATGACACAAGAAATCCTATTGGTAAGAATCACAATACTTTCATGAAATATCTAGGGGTTATTACTCACAACAAAATGGAAATAACAATAAAATCTTGGCATAAAGTTGATCCTTCCATGAGAGACTGCATATGAAAGGACTTTTGTGTGAGATATTTTGGTGTTTAAATATATCTGCAATTTTTTTTAAAATATGCCATTAAGTATCTGAAATCTTACAGAGCATATTTGACCTTGACAAAAACTGCATTGTAAAAAGGTAATGCAACATTGTGGAAGGGTATTAAGAAATTTATAGGACAAATACATAATGGGAAATAAGAAGAAGAAGTCCCCTACTGAGTAATGGGCCTATTTTGACCTAAAGGTGTGGTACATGTTTTTTGCTGCAAGACAAATAGATGAATTCAAGATACTAACCCTACTCATTTAAAATAAATTCTTAGGAATCCAATGTATTACATAATTAACATATGGTTTGGATTAACCAGGTTTTACACGATGCTAAAAAAGAAAGGCGTGCAACGAATGTGCATGACCACAACTTTGGTCTAGGTGGCTACATAATGTGTTGCCAAAAGAGGCTGGAAGCATCTTCTTCTGAGCATCCTACTCCTGGTTCTGGTAAGTCTTCTACTATTCCTGCACCTTTAGTTTGGCATGAGGAGTGGGTAGCTTCAAGGACAAACAAATATGGACAAATACCCCACCCCACAACCGCCGAGGTGGCTGCAATGATGGTTAAATTCAAACCTCAGAGTACATGTTCATGTTTAACCTTGGTAGTTATATTTTACTAATCAATTACTATTAATGATGATTAGTGGGAGCTCTACGAGCAAATAAGAGAAGGCACATTCATCTCTGAGGGCCAAAGGGATGAATTGATGGCTACTCTAGGTAATCTAGAGCATCCTAGTTGTGTTACAACCACTGCAGCTGGTGTTGGTATAATATTATTTTTTTGGATCATAAGAGAAGTGCAAATCTATAAAAAAGTAAGATTGTCACAAGAGAAAGTGCAAGACATGATTGTAAAGAGAATAGAGGATGCAATGAGACAATATCAGGCTTCTCAGTCTGAACCTCCTCAGACAGTATCTGTTCCACCCCGCTCTTCATGCGAGGTGGACCGCCCACGAAAGAATTTGTTGGGAGTAATCCCATGGACCACCCAAATGGCACGCATGATGTAATTCTTTTCATGATATAATAGTCTTTTAGGTGAATTTATAGTATGTTCATGTTTATGTACGTATAAAACTATATACAAATTTGTAGGGGTTGACGCCATGCTGTCTTTTACTAGAACACTATATCGTTGCACTGGGTGAAACTTACCCACTCCTTCCAGGTGACATGATTTATGTTGTTCTAATTCCAACTGATGCAGTTCATGTGTCTATTAGGCTTGTCTACGATGATTGGAAACATACACCACTGCCACATAGCCACCCCGTGCATGAGGGATATGTGATGCAAAAGGTGACATGGTTGTGTGGCACAAAGAAAGAGTGATTCTTTTCTACTTGTGTATATAATTGACAATTGGTATGAGAATATATATGCATATCACAACACCTAAGAAACCCCCTATAGTTCTGCCTCCAGATATTAATAACCTACTTGGATGGCAGACCTATTTGACTTGCTATGTCCTAAGTGCATGGGGTTGGCACTATGGCTAAGTGACTTAGAAGAAGAGTCGAATATGATGATCCATATTATGGAGGACGCTGCAATAAACTCAAGATACTAGAGTATTATCAACAGATATTGTGGAGTTGTTTACTTATGCTTGGTTGAATACAACTGTCATAGAACTTTGGATATGTGAGATCTTATGGCTAAATACCTCATTCTATACATGTGAAAATATATGTTGATATATTTTCTTATATATTAATGCATACATATGTGTTTTTCAGCTACTTATATAGGGTGTGTGGAGAGTTTTACTAACCAATGGGGCATTTCTAGTTCCATCATTTATTATCTTTGTAGGTAAAGGCCCAAAATCTATTAGTGATTACTGCTCTACTGCATTTAAATATTTGGTAATGCGAGAAAGAGCATGATGGTAGATCCTTTTAATGTTGGGTAAGTTTCAAATGATTTGATTTTAATTTTGACTTATGAATTACATTTCATTGTGGATTTTGAGTTTTTTTGTTTGCCTTCTTTTCATGAGGGTTGTTAGTAATTATTCCCAAGACACTAACTATGCATTATCTAGATCCTTTAGGTGACAAAAAGACAGTGGGGGACACACAACAAAAAGGTATCATTTACCTGAGTAAATTTTTATATCCATCATTATATATTAATGTATGCATCATTACATGATTATTTACTAATTCAATTAAATATGTTACTTGACCTATAGGGCTATAAAAGAATACAAAAAGGCCAAAGTAAAGGTAGATAAAAAAGAAATCATTAAGTTGGAAGAATGTTAAGGCACTTTTCTAACTCCAGTACATATATACGCCAACTATACTTACTTTTATTTATTAATATTTTGCATAAATGTAAATTTATAGTGCCATACAAAAAATAATAATTGGACATGCAAATACTAAGAAATGCAGTATATGAACCTGATTGTCAGACAAGGGACACTAGTCATCCATTGTATACAAAAGGTAATCTATATAGCCATCATCATCGTAAGTAAACAATCTCATTTGTTAATATAAAAAAATTAAATCAAACTCTTAAATTATGTCATTCTCTTTGCAACCGTTTGATACAATATACCTTATACAAAAGAAGAACTGGTATGAGATACAAGAAGAGTGGGCATAATTCTTTGTTAAGGAAGTTAATTTTGACTTTGATTGGGATAAAATATGATTTTCTAAATCTTGATGTCATTATTTATATATACATGGAGGTGGTTATAACTTTTTGAAATTTTTTTTCTATAAAATTCCCAACTAATATTTTTGTGAATAAAATATTTGATCTATGTTCCTTTTGGAAACATAAACCCACTCAAAAACATTGCCTTAATCTCAAGAGGAATATACAATAGTATTTATCCCAATTGGTTTCCCAATTTCAACTAAATTCAAGGACTTATTACTCTCAAATTAGTTCAAAAAGGGAGTACTTGTCCCTCAAGTTTTCATCTTCAAATCCCTTTTTTCCTTATTATGCTCAAATTCCATTTCCCAAAGATGTAACTCATAAATATAATTGAAATTTTAGGATGGGACCAATTTGGAACGATTCAAACAATCAAAACATGGATAAGGAAATGAGATTTACAATGCAATAGTATCCTCTAGTAGATTGATATGATCCTTTGGGAGTGCCATGTTGTAGAATCCCACATTTCTTCACTATCATCCCTCAAGAAAATAGAAAATATGCTGACCTCAAGGTGTGAATTCCTATTTTGTTCCCAAGTAAATCCAAAAAGCTTTACTATTTTGTAGAACTCTTTTCCTTTATTCTTGAGCCTTAGACACTCTAAACCACCTTGACATGCCCCTATATCCAACATCAAGCATGCCCCCTTTTGATTATCTTGAAGTCAAAGACAAAACAATCCTTTTATTCCACACTCTTAACCTCTTCCTCTTTGTAAGATCCTTCTTAGAGGACTATTATTCTGACATAGTGGGAGGTTGCATGATTGTATGAAGTCACACATGACCTATACCATACCCAAATATACGTATATATCTAAACCATGTATCCTATATGCCTTTTTTGTTTTATTTAATGTTAGTCACTCTTTTTGGAAAATTAGATGACTATGTGTTTTAGGAGCTTAGAAATATAATGCTTAAGTTAAATGTCAAATATTATGTTTTAATTTAATTTACTAACTACATTTTTTTGTGTTATAAATTAACATGCACTATTAAATAAGTTTCCATATTTAGTAATCTATGTATTAACTTTCCTAGGTTATGAAAGACTAATGTAGAACACTCAAGGAAATAATACTAATATTACTAATAGGCATTAGATCCACGTTTTTAATAAATCATCAAATTAAAAAAAGAGAAATTAAGGAAATAGATAGATACATAATGCCTTAATTGGCTTAGATGTCAATTTTCATTAAGTTAGGATAGTTTTAGGTGGCTAGAACAAACTAGGAAATAAATGAGAGGAAATTAATTAAATAAAGTGCATGGGAAATTGTTTTAAAATTGAGGCTAAAGTAAGTGGGTGTCAAGATTTTCTTTTATTGTTAACGATCACTATTGTATACCTTTCTTCTACACTATTGATCCCTGATTTGGCACTTCCCATGTTGTCTTCTTACTCCCCTTTTGTCCTTACCTACAAATAGTGTCCACTTACTTTCTTATCCCTTTCTCTCTCTCCAAGTATCCATGTCTCATAATTTATTCTCCATCAAACTAAAGACATCCTTTCAAATCCAACACCCATACACTCCAAAATTATTGTGGCAAATTTGGGGTAACACCCAATCTGTGGGAACTTGTATCCCTACTGCCACTTGTAGAGACCTTGACACTCCCATAACTTAACTTCCCACCTAGAGAAGTTCCCCTAGGAATCTCATCTATATCCTTTTCCACCACTCTGTACCCTTAATTCATTGTGAGTTACCCTATATCCTTTTGCCAAAGTCCATCTCAAACTCTGACAACCCAGAGCTCACAATGACTACCTACATCTCTGAGTCTCAATGAATTGGGAAGATAACATCAAAAAAATCCCCCTTATCCTTTTTAGGATATCAGACTCGCATGTTTTTTTTCTCATTCCCAAACCTCATCTTCATTGGGACATGGGAAAACTCTAATGAGGAGGTTTTATTCTCCTCAAACTTCAAAACTTCTACAGAAAGGTTTGTGTGGCAAAAGGGATTTTCCCTCTTGTTAGTTGCTAAAGTTTGGGATATTTCCCTAACTTGTATATCTTGGCCATGGTTTTGTCGCTATAAGAGTTCTTAAACACATGTTGATTTATTTTTTGTATGTGTATTGTCATATTGATGTACCCATTATGGTGAGATTGATGTTTTCTGCTTACAGTAGTTCCCTCCTCCCTTTAGTTTCATCTTCTTCATGTTCTCATATCGTGACACAAGCTCCCTTCTCTTGTGGTGGGGAGCCTTAAGTGAAGGTCCATTGGGTCCTTCACGGTCCCAGGAATATAGTGGTCACCTATCTTGTGTAGATGGATAAAGAGAGAGGGTTCCCTCATAGGTAATTGAGCTCCAATGGACCTATGTAATGCTAAGAAGGAGAAAATTCCCTCGTATGAGTTCTTGTGGATGACCTCACAAATAATAGATCTAGTGATTCAATGCATAAGAGAAAACCTGACTTTTATCTCTTTGTTTCTCTCTTCCCTATGTGAGTTTCGAGTGTCTAAATGGTTCATTATGACCTTTCATGCCTTGTTGGTTGATGATGAGGTTGGGGGCATAGTGGTCTATTTAATGACACTTTCATTATACAAAAAGAACTCATTTTTAATTACAAAATCTAGAATGTGTACTATATTATCATAAACTATAAATGAATAGGTTTTTGGATCTCAAAAATTTGTGTTGTTAATCTAGATAGGTTTTCAAGGTATGACTTTAAGATTTCCAGAGATTTAGTTCTAGATTATTCTAATTAATTTGGAAGATTAGCCCTTTTTCCTAGTCTTATAAACCTAGGTGTTTAAGCCTTACTTTTTACTACTAGGGCTATTGACTATTAACTGGCTCCAAACTAAGAGGTATGTGCATCATCTCTCTATATTTGGGGAGTTTAATGACTTTAGCCCAAATTGTATACAATCCCTATTTAGTTTTTTTTTTGGATTTTTTTTGGTATACTCTTTATTATTTACTAGTAACTCCTTTTTTGGTTAAAATTGTTGCATCTTACATTTGGTCCTCTTGACCCTAATCCCCATATAATAAATTCTTTTCCCTATTGTCAACTTGAAACTTGAAAATTTGACTAAAATTGTATGCCTTTCCTACTCTATTATGCATCTAAGTAGGCAAAAATTAGGACCATCAGATGGGAGAGAATGTCACTACTTGAAGGTGAACTATTGGGATAATACCCGATCATCTACTTTATCCACCATTCTCATCTCACTTAGACCCTTAAGGTTGGGTGGCTGTATATATATTAAGTCTGATAGTGCAAAATCCTTTCACTTGTCGATATGATTGATATTGAGCTTCCCCACCATCATGGTACTTCAAAGATGAAAAAGTAGGGCAAGTTCTTGCTCAAAGGGATGCCCACAGAAGGGCCAACCATGATGTTTGGGAGCATGGCAGAAATGTGTTGGCTCCTAGGGATGACTGATAACATGATATTTTGTGGACGTCTTGCACCTATTTTATGTTTATAATGACATCCCTTTTATGATTTTTTAATGTCTATTTTAGATGTTCGTAGACAAAGATATGATTTAACTACTTAATCTAATAATCTTCTTTTATGTCATATAGATTTACCATCATTCACAGTAGATTCACACAACCCTAGAATTTGTGCGTTCGGACTGAGACAAATCCATTATTTGTCTCGAACCGGATGAGAAATTGCCTGTCACAACTACAATTACCCACAAGTGGTTGCTACAGAGGTTGCGACCAACATAGTGGTTGCGACTGTTATTGAAGAATACAACCAAGACAGAAGTTGTGACCGACACAATGGTTAGGATTGGGATAGGAGTATCGAATGCAACAGAAGTTAAGTCAGTGGACTGTACCTATAAATAGGCCCCGACTTCACCCATGTAAAGGGGTGGCATCATCAGGAGATGATGAAGTGTTTCCATGTTCTACACTCACCCATCCACCTCTCCATTGATCTTGGATGTCCGAAGATGAAGGTTTGAGGAGAGATAAGATCTACCATCTACTATGCCTATGCCAGATCTAGATCTGAAGGAGTATTGTTGGTGTATCACCTTCCTCCCTCCTTTAGATCTGTCATTCCTCTCTACATTGTTCATCCTTCCCTTTATCTATCTTGATGTATCTTTAACTTTGTAAACCCGTAATGCCACTCATCAACATGATTGGATAAACTCATTGCTTGGGTTGGGGGAAGCCACTAAGGCTCCCCTAACATGTATATACTCACATCAATTTGAATACATATGCTCTTAGCAAAGATTATCTCCATTCGCATGGTTTTAATGCTTCACTTGTATGATTAGCTACCATCTTATGATGTTCGATTGTTAGTGTCTCGATAGAGTAACAATAACCTTATCTAAGTGTTTTGGAGTAATATCAATGCATGAGAATGTTGGAATGTTAAAGCTATTGATCATATGGTTATCTTTGTGATTGTTTGTTTGCCATCTCGATAGAGAGACAACCTTATAATCTAGATATATCCTAAGCTCAAGAGGGGAGTTTCCCTTTTAGGAAAGCACCCAAAAGAAATATTGGATTTTTTGAACATCATCCTTGGGATTCTTTTTTTTCTCAGGATAAATAATCTTGCTTGCCTTACCCTTTCTCTTCATATTTATGTCTCTCTCTTTTATACTTCTTCTTGAAGATATGTTAGGTTCCATTGATTTTAACTTAGCAATATGCACCTTTGTTAGTTATAGGGTCATTCTCAATTTCTTTCTCTAATTCAATTGTTTTGGTCCATATCAGCTTCTTTAGGGATTTCTATAACCTCAATAACTTCATCAAATTCTATAAACATCTATGTTACAAAAGGTGAGTTAGCTGGAATCCTAATGGCCCTGAAAATCACAGGCACCAAAGGGCTAGGTAACATCATTTTGGAGAAAGATTATTTAGTTGTAAACTAAAGTGATTGAGCAAGACATCATCTTAAAGCCTAGTTTGACATATTTGAATACTAAGATCCAAAGGACACTGAAGGATAAAAGGAAGGTGATATATTTCTATTGGGAAATAAAGATGATGTGGATATGTTGGCTAAGATCCACCTTATAAGCACTAATAATTTTTATAATTATATAAACATGCCCACTAAAATTTTAAGCCTCTTAAACCAAGAGGCGTATAATCGTACTAGTACTACTAAGTTTATTTCTTCAAATTATGATAGTAATATAAGTTGATTTCGGGTTGGCTTGTAAGAGGTAAGCAAAACAAATAAGAGAGCTTCTTGACTTACCTAAAAAATAGTTTAGGGGTGAGGAAATTACCTAGGAAAAAATGAAACACAAATTTTCAAACTTTCAAAATTTATCCTCCACTAGGGAGACTTAAATCTTCACTAATTTAAAACTAATATGTGTATATAAAACCAATGATACTTAAAAAAAATCAGAAACATAACAAGGCAATAGTGTTAGTCTCAATAGAGATTTTTTCATAATTCAAAAGTTGATGGAACAAAGTAGTACCTACCTCAACCATTTACATCCTTTGTATGTATCATTCACTCTATACTCAATGTGTCAAAGGATGGGGCTAAGTGCAAAATGGAAAGGTTTAGATCAAGTCAGGATCTCCCTCATTTAGCCAATATGATAATAGTAGTTGAGCAATACAAGCACCTCATTAGGGGTGGTAGTTGTCCTTATAAAAGTTTTCTTTTTTCCCAACAAGGCTAATGGTTGAGAAGATGATGTGGAATCCAAAGTCATTATATTGTATATATGTTGGGGAATCCTATGATAGAACTATCTCATTTTGTTCTCCTCTTCTAGTGCATCTTCTTATTCTTTACCATGGTCTTTTATTAGCTAAATGATCACTATTGTGTAACTACTTGCTTTTTATTTAGTGACATTGTGAGGTTTATTTGTATTGTTGTATCTATTTGAAATATAATAAGAGTCAAAACTATTTTATATGATGAAACATTTTTCTTTTGTATTTATGACCAACAACATCCAATGATTATCGTGCAAAAGCAACACCAAGATATATTGTAGAATGATTTTTTTTAGTCGCTTGATGTGTTTTTCTTTTTCTTCAGTGTTGTTATTATCTATCATATCTTCTTGTAGTAGAAAAACCTACCATATTTAGATGAGGGAGTTAATCACCATGTATGGACTAATAGGCTAACATAACATTAATAGTTAAGTATCCATTCAATTATAGGATGTCTCAAAGGTCTTCTTTCATTACGCAGATGTTTTTCGCTAAAATATAGTAGTTAAATCATTATCATATATTTTAATTCTATCCATGAGGAAGTATAGATATTTTTAGTAGGTCTATTAGATGCCCATCTATCAAAATTCTTAAATGTTTCTTTGACCATTCGTAATGGCCCTTCAGGTATATTTTCATCATGTTTCAGGACTCTAGTATCCCACGAATGTTCTATGTAAACATCATATATGCATTGATCTTCTTGAAATTACACTCCCTCTATATGAGTGTTCTTGGCAAGCATTTATTGTTCCCACCGTATTCTATCTTCTATATCAATGTTGCTAGTTTGTTGAATTTCAAGGGGTAAATATTTTTTTTGTTTTGATGGTAAACTTGGTGACAAATTTTATTCTAGATCTTTGTGTTACCTTGCATGCATGTACTATGGTTATTCTTGTTCTATGGTCTTTATGTTTCTTCCTTTATTCAAGTACTCGTTGTTCTTCTCAATCTTGTTTAGATTTGTGTTTCTGCCCTTTAGTGTTGCTCCAACCCTTATTCTATGAAAGTGCTTGCTCCTTCTAGATGTTGTCAATCCACATGTCATTCAATTAATCTCTCCATGGGAATATGTATGGGAAAGGTGTGCCTGTGCATATCCTCCTTGGTATGATAAGTATAAGTGAGTTATGAAAGAAGTATCTACCATATATGATTTTCCATGAATTTGATGGAAGTCATAGGCACTTCTCTTTGCTTATGATGTCATAGATCAGTTATGGACATTCAATACCAACATAACATGGAACCTATGGGGTCACATGCATAGGAATTCACCTAGAAGAGGGTTTAATCATGAATGACAATTAAATTGATTACCAAAGTGTTTGGGTATTTAATTTGAGCAAAAAATCAAATGACTAAACTCCCAACTGACTGGTTGGAGTGTCAGTTGATTGGATATTGAATTGGTTGAGTTCTGCTTGAACTGGGGAAAGAGCTGACCAGCTCAGGTCGTAAGATGACTGGCTTGTGAGATCGAGATGCCCAGTTCATGGAGAAATTCAATTAAATCAAGGCTAATGTTGATGTCATGTTGTGTATTAATTGGATTTGAATTGCCAACTCATATGCGATTGGGAAACATGAAAAAAGGACTAGTTCATTGAGCAAACCGATCGACTCGCATGCCAATCGATCAGTTTGCTTGGAGAAATGACCACTTTGCTGCTTGCAGGTTGTGAAATTTGTGATAATCTGATCTCTTCCACTCCCACACAAACTGGGAACCCAGACCCTAACTCCTCCTATAAATAGAGGGTTATTGGGGGATTCTCATACACATTAATTTTCTTTGACAATTGTTTTGTCTTCTCTGGTTGTGTTAACTGAGAGAACCTGAGAAAGTCATACACGATAAAGGGAGGGATAGCAAGTGAGAATAATTGTGGGAGAGAAAGTTGGTGACTAGTACACTAACAGGAGTGTCAACTCCTTCCTGTCAGTTTTAGTAGAACGACATGAGTTCTAGGTGGTCCGTATAGACTTCTCTAAAGGCATGGATACTTTTTTTGCTAGGAGTATAATGTTAGCCTGTAGTCAGTAGAGGAGCTACTACAGACACCATCTGATTCTTCTATCTGTAGTGGATACTAGGAGTTGCTACAGATGAGTCCCAGTGCAACTAGGAGTGCATGACTACTACAGAGTTATGGTCATTGGACTTGCTCCAGGATCAAGTATGGACTCGTTAAACCATCCTTTCCATTACATAGTTGTTGATGTGATCTCGATGTTATAGGGAATATGGATAGATAAATATGTGTTTCCACTGCCTACTCTATGCCCATATTTCCCTACGGTGGTATCAGATCCATGTCAATTTACTATGTTTTGGTATAATCGATATGATTAGATTTTTTGTTTTCATCATTTCTTTATTCCATACGATGTTAATACTTAAACTGATTAATCTGCATATCCAATTAAAGACCACATATAATACCAAACTAATATATACATATATATATATATATGATGTGATATATATGCAATTTACGTGTGTCGCCCTAAAGGTGAGTTTTGATGGTGGATCTGTAGCATGGTTATGGCCAATACCCCTAATTATTTATGCATTACAGTTGTGTGTTTATTTCCTATTTTATCTCAGTTTGCATATCGAGCATCTACCTTCTTCTATCCAATGTAAATGTATTATTCTTTCCTACCTTTTCTCCCCTTGAATATAACTCGAGGATTCTCATTGCCATGTAATAATTTTAAAAGCAATATGGTAGT
Source organism: Alisma plantago-aquatica (assembly GCA_963693085.1). Taxonomy (NCBI): domain Eukaryota; kingdom Viridiplantae; phylum Streptophyta; class Magnoliopsida; order Alismatales; family Alismataceae; genus Alisma; species Alisma plantago-aquatica. The sequence goes on along the minus strand of OY856409.1, from coordinate 663,131,959 downwards.
TTCTTTTCTTGCAACGACGAAGATGGCGACCAATGGTAGGAGAGTCAACCGTTTCACATGATGAGCCGAACGACTGGAGGACTGAGAAGGGCAGATCGCAAGAGGTGCAAACTGACTGGAAAGTGCACCCAACCAATCATTTGGAGATGCCTAGACATTGATTGGATAAGAGGCCAACTGATCATTTCAGATAACCAACCAAATGGCCAAGAGGTAAGAGGACTGGTTCAAGGGTTGAACCGATCCACCTAGATTGTCAAGCATATATCTTCATCAACACCAAGTTTCTACTTGAGATGTGGACCCTAGGTTGTAGTAATTCCTTGTGGCTCCAAGTATAATGGACATAAACATTGCGTGCTATTTTATATTGCATGTTTACATTGTGACATATAGCATGTATATGATACATACTGTATGTATGTGGTGATTGGATATGTATATGTATATATACGATATATATAAAATCCCTCAATCAAACATATTAAGTTTTAGATGCTTTCCATTAGCAACACATATGAAAATATTGATCGACTAAGCATAGGTTACGTCCAAGTGTGGTGCACTGTCCATCTCGTAGAAGTGTGATGGTAGACATGTAGGTTATGCTCAAGAAGGGTGCATATCTATCGTGTTGGCTTTTGGGTCAGGCTTAACTGAGTGATCTTAATGAGATTAAGCACCAAAGGCATACATATGACCATGAAAAAAGAGTTATGCATATCGTCTATCAAATAATTGCATAAGTTACAATTGACAAACACTGTCTAACTTAATAGTTGACTATGGATGCTGGCATTGGTAGGTAATAGTTGAAATATATTGGATCCTAGATCACTACAAGTTTGTACATTGTGATATTTTGAATTGATATGTAAGGGTTATCAATTTGAATAAAATAGTGAGAGCTATAGTTAATTAAAGACCTAATCAACATCGTCAAATTTTAATAATGTCAAAAATTAGTTTTGAAAAAATTATAAATTCTTTTGTAGAATGAAATAGCAACACACAAGAACTAATTTTCTCTGCAACCAGTCCTTGAGAAGGACAAGTTAAATGGGAATAACTTCCATGACTGGTTCAGGATGCTGAGAATCGTTCTCACACATGAGCGCAAGCTCTACATCCTGAAGATACTAGATCGAGATGAACCCCTTCCCAACACACCTAAGGCAGACAAGGATGCTTACAAGAAGCATATTTAAGATGTCGTTGATGTCAAGTGTCTGATGTTATGCTCCATAAGCAATGAGTTGCAAAGGAAGCATGAGAACATGGATATTATTGAGATGGTCACACATCTTAAGAACATGTTCCAAGATCAGGAAATACTGGAGAGATTTGATGTCTCTAAGATGTCTTTCAAATGTAACATGGCATAAGGAGATCTAGTAGGTCCTCATCTGCTCAAGCTCATTAGTCACACATCATTGCTACCCAAATAATCAGGAAAGTTGGAGAACAACTTCAACCTATGATCTGCGTTAGGTGTTATAGTGACTATCTAATTCCTTTGTCACTAATATCCAAAATGAACTCAAGGCTTGGAATCATCATCCTCTCAATATTCAATCCATGTTCCTTGAACCTAGAGCAGACTGTCTGAGATATATGTGGCCTAAATATCATATATTGATTTGCATGTGCATGCACATGCTTTTTTCAATCTCGCTTATCAAGTGGCATGGATATCATACTCCCGTCAGAGGGACAAATACCATCTACATCACTTGCAGTCATCACCATGTGTCACAATGCACCCCATCATCACCTTCATGACAGTTCTTATTTAGGATCACAATGGATGATGTCAAAGCACACTGAACAACATGTGATGAGTGTAGTGACTTCATGTCTAAGAACTACAATCACCATCTTCACTATGAGAGATAACTATGACCACCATGTATGGTTCCATGTGTCACTCTCAAGGAAGGTCTGTCCGATACACTTTTCTCTACCAAGTATCTATGTGCTTGGTTTGATTTTATATATCATGACTGATGATATTCTATCATCAACCAACACACACTCTAGTCTTATGTGATATTATTGTCAATCTGCCATCCATAGTTATATCTGACTAGGGACATAATAAGAATGTACATACTCTTAACATCTATATGATCTCATTGTTCAAGTCACATACTTAAAGGCATACATCATCGAGTAATTGTCATTCTCTAGAGATTCATCATGTTTCCTCATTATCTCATAACTGAGTGAAACAAAATGACTTAGAAGCTTGCCTTTGATATTATTCATCAAATCCTTTATGTAATATGCCATCACAATCATCATATGATTGTCTCTCTAGGCATACATACCAACATCTAGTACCAAAGTTCCGTCAACATAAAAGTCACTTTTTATCATTTTACCATAGTTTACTATCAATAACCTCGATCACTAATTTTTTCTATTAGACGAATAAAAAGGTTCCAATACCTTTACCAAGTTATATGGAGGTGCTAAAACCTTCCCCACTCATAATGGAGTTTCCATATCTGAACTCTAAATTATTGCATACCTTTATTATCCATCCTTGGGTGGGATCAAAATTGAGTTTTTATGTGTTTTCCTACCGATTTAAATGCCAACTTTATTTTTTCCTTATTTTACGTATAAAATTGGGTGGTGAGTCCGAGTTTGATTGATTTATCAATTTATTTTTTACATTTTCATTGTTTCCAAGACTATAGGATCCATTATATTTTTTAGATCAGGTAGGCCACTCAGTTGGGGAGTATTTAGACGATTTGAGTTGCATTTTCCTTTATATCAACACATATTTTGTCTATCAATCAAAGTTTCTATTTTTCTATCTATTTTTGTTATTTCTATTTTTCTCCAAAATCAAGAGTTTACTTCCAAAAATAATAATTCTAAATGGATGGGAGCAATCCTTCGATAAAACAATTATTTTTTAAAAAAATACCCTATAAGAAAAACACCATCGAAACACTCTGTTCTACCAACAAAAAGAAAGGGTTTTTCTTTATCGTTATCTTCTATTTCTCAAAATATTAATAAATCCAGTAGAATCATCTATTCCACCAGTGGAAAATATTCGCTCTGATTTTTGCATCACTTTGATATTTAGGTGTACGACAACTTTCATGTTCTCTATCAATCACCGATTTTAGAGTTAGCCTCCACCTTCCTCATTTTTTTCATATTCTCTTTTCATTTACTTAAAAACATAATAAGGAAAGTGAGAAAAGGATGAGAGAACTTTTCATAATGAGCATACTATTCTCTTTCTTAATAATTGCATGATTATTTCCTTATTTGACTGTCATTTATCTTTCATACTTTATTATTACAAGATTGCATCAAAAGATATTATAATCTTTTATGCACTATATAGACTTACAAACCTATGCGTCACGAGTAGGTGCCAACACTCTGTTGGTATGTATGCCCATAGAGCAAGTCATATGATGATTGTAATGGGATACTTTGTAAATGATTTGAATAATAATAAAGGCAATTTCCAATCTATATGTTTAAACTATTTCTGAGATGATGGTGTAACATGATAGATGTCTAAAGATTGTTTTACTCAATAACGTATGCTTTTAGGTTAAGGACCTAAACGATGAGATCATACGGATGTTAAGAGTATACATTCTTGTATAGTCCCTAGTCGGTTGTTATTGTGGAAATAACCATAGACATCAATAACACTAAAGACTAGATTGTGTGTTGGTTGATGACAGAATCTCATTAGTCATGATATGGTGATATCAAACCAAGCACATAGGTACTTGTTAGAGAACAAGGTACCGGACAGACCCACCGTGAGAGTGACACATGGAACCATGACATGGCAGTCACAGTCAGCTCTCACAGTGATGGTGGTGAGTGTGATTCTTAGACCTGAAATCACTGCACTCAACACATGTCGTTGGGTACACTTTGACATCATCAAACGCAGTCCTGAAACATGGGTTGTTATAAAGGTGATGATTGGGTGGCTTTGACACATGGGGCTTTTGAGGGGTGAGTGATAGATATGGGATTTGTCCCTCCTAAGGGAGTTTGATATCCTTGGCCACTTGATGAGTAGGATTGAGAAAGGCATGCGCATGCACGTGTGAATCAATATGTGATATTGATGTCATACACATCTCACTCGGTCTACTCTGAGATCAAGGAAATGAATGAACATTGACAGGATGACTGTTCCATGCCTCGAGTTCATTCTGGATATCAGTGACAAAGGAATTATACATTCACTGTAACACCATTCACGGATTGTAGGATGAAAGTTGTTCTCCAACTTTCTACTTTCACTTGGGTAGCAATGATGTGTGACTAGGCACCGCTCTTTGCTTGTGAAGTCATAAGTGTTATGGACTTTCACTGCCAACGTGAAATGGACCTGCAGGGTCACACACATAGGATTTAACCTGGAAGAGGAGTTTTGTCCACAAAGCAATGTTGAGATTGATTACTAAAGGAGTTTAGTAGTTCAATTAAACACTCAATCAGTCGATGGCTCAATATCGTATGGTTCAAGGTGTTGGACGCATTGATTGGAGTATCAGATTGATTGAAATCACAATTGACTGATTTTTGCCCAACCTGTGCTCCCAACCGATCGGTTCATGTGATGAACCGGTCGGCTGAGGTTGCTGAACCGGTCGGCTGGAGTGTCCAGGCCGATCGGCTCATGCCCAGGTTGAAACGACCGATTCAAGGGTTGAACCGATCGTCTCAACTGGTGCAACCGACCAGTTGGGAAAAGTCATGTCGGCAAGAATTTTCCTTTGGTTTCAAATTGCCCAATTTGATTGGGAATAACATTGGTATTCGATACCAATTGGGAACGAAACAAGGAAAGTCTTTTTGAGCCGGATTAGGACTATGAACCGATCGGTTCAGGGCACCAACCGATCGGTTGGAGTGCCCCAAACGATCGGCTCAGGTCCAACCAATCGGCTCAATGGCCGAACCGATCGGTTCAGTTGTGAACCGATCATTTTAGGTTGCGAGATGGTTGCTTTTTTGTGGAAAATCCCGAACCCTTCTACTCCTGCTTTAGTCCCGTATTGCCGGGCACAGAGAACCCTGTCCCATGACCCGCCTATATATATAGGGGCATTGGGGGCTTCTCAGAGTACAACTCAGTGCAAGTTGATTGCTCTGCAAAGTTGTTGTTCTCTCTGGTTTTGGTAACCGAGAGAGAGCCCGAGCAAGTGCTTCCCGCAAAGGGAGGTGCAGCAAGGGAAGGACAACTGCAGTTGCAATTGACAGCAGGAGAGTGTGTTGGCGACTAGTACGTCAACAGGAGGGTGCGACTCCTTCCACTTCCTTGTGGGACAAGGAGAGTGGAGTTCCGGGTGGTCCGTGTGGACTACTTCAGAGGCGGGAGGTCACTGCCGCTCAGGAGGACAACTATCATCCGACAATCCGGTAGGAGGAGGAGTCTTCAGTCCCGGTGCGACCAGGTGCTGCACAGACACCGTCCAAGACCGGAGGTGAAGACCGCGCAAGGCGCGTGGCATTGTCACCGAGCAAGCCTCGGGACAAGGTATGATTCACAAACCATCTTTCCTATTATATAGATGTTGACGCGATTCCTTTTGTTCTGGGTTTGGGGAGAAATTTTTTTTGTTTCTGCTGCTTCTCTGCCTCCTCTAAAACCCAACACACTCATGATCCCTGAAAGTGGGACGGGGGTTCCAGTAAAGGTACTAACACAATGTTAAGCTAAATGTCCAAAGGCCTTGAAAACACTCCCCTCTCCTAGAACTTATGAATGATTATGGCCGTCATAGTCATGAGGTGTATCAAAGCAGTCCCCAAATCTATTAAACTCAGATTACCCCAAGATGAATGCCATCACGTAATAGAGAAGATAAGGACCATCCCCTCCTACATAGATCGTGCCTGAGTTAGGACATGATATCACATCTAAACTTATGGGCTAAAAAGGAAGGCTTATGTTCTACATATGCACTTGTGGTTGATTATTTTACAACTTTTAAGATTGTTGTGTGCTTTTCTAATTCAAAGATCGTTGAAAGATATATGCTTTAAGATTGTTGCCATCACACATTTATTTTGTTGTTGTTTGCTAAATCCTAATGTTTAAACAATCTTATCAAAACAAAAATTTCACATCAATAATCTTATCAAAACAACAATCTCAATCAACATATGATCTCACATGATTCCAAACAATCTGAAAATAATATTTTCCAATGATCTAAAGGATCCAAAATGATTTCTAATCATCTCAATCATCAACAATATTTGATCCATGATCTTTTCAAACTTCAAATTCTTACCATGATCTCCAACAATTTCAAATGATCTCTCTCATTCAACAATCTTTATGGAATAATCTTAAAAAAAGACTTTTTCCCTTTAAAGAAATAATAACTTTTAAAAACAATCAACATCCTTTTTAAAATAAAAAATCTTTTAAAAATAAAAAAATGTTTTCAAAAGAAATATCTAATCAAAAACTTTTTTGAACCTAAAAACTAAAAACTGAAAACTTACAATATTTCCAATGTTTACATGAGTGCATTCCATAAGGGCGGGCAACAAATTGGGCTTCCAAGCCTTTCTTTATGGCAAAACTTATGGAATCAAAAACAAAAAGAAACACTTTCCAAAAATAAAAAAACTTTTTTTAAAATAAATATCTTTCAGAAAAAACTTTTTTCAAAAAAGAGTAAAAATCTTTTCATAACAAAAAGGAAACTCCTTTCATAAAAAGAAAAATCTTTTCATAACAAAAAAGAAAAGTCTTATCAAAAAGGTAAAAAAACCTTTCCAATAGAAATATCTTTAAAAAAATCTTCCCAAAAGAAAAGTCTTTTCAAAAATGAAAAAATAACAAATCTTTTCTAAAAGAATCAATATTTTTATATAGAAGACAATCTTAAATCTCTCCAAAGGAAATCTACAGAAGTTGAATTGACTTTCCAAAGTTGAAAAATACTTAAAATCAACAAAGTTGAACCTCTTCCAAAAAATCGAGAAATGTTGTTTGGACTAAAAAAGAAAGAAAAATCATTGTAAGCTTGGAAACCCCTTCCAAAACCTTCTGACTTGATCCTTGCTGAAAGGATGCCCAATTGTGGTCTCCTCTCACAAGCCATTGCTCATGCCTAAACTTTTGACAACCACTGAAAGGCTGTCAAAATGCTATACAAGTGCTCTAAAAGCTCTTTAATTTTCATCTACAATCATGCATGAGACAAGGAGTCATCTTTTTCAGGAATCCTTCCTAAAATGCCTCGACCTTCTAAGGAATAAATTTCAACAACTTCAGCCTTGCGCCGAAAGGCTTCCCAATTTCACATATAATCTATGTGCTCTCACAGTCAAATTATATGTAGCTTTAAATAATTTGTTTCAACCTTGAGCTACTCATGTCCATGTTTTCTCAAGAACATACTTTGTTGAAGGGCCTCTAACTCAGTTTGATTCTTACAAGACAAACTTCAAAATTACCCTATAGGGCTACTCAATGCTTAAATCTTGGATAAATTCCCAAATCTTGACTAAAATATCGACTCATGCCCTGAGCATACCAATTCCATTTATTACAAAGGATTTTTCAACTGGACTGCAATGTCACCAAATAGCACATGGTCCACCCATATTTTCCTACCCAAACCAAGGTCTCAGACCACAACCTAAAATTAGACCATCATTGTGGATGTCGTGCTCATATCCATACGGTCCCGAACCATGACCTAAAATTGAGCCATTATCCTATATTCTCACACTCATATCTATGCGGTCCCAGACTTTGAACTTAAACTGGGCCATCATCACACCCCCTTTTCACATCTTTTGATGGTCCTGGACTAAGACCTAAAACTGGATCAACACACCCCTTTTACCTTTGTGAGTATATCTCTCATAAGATCTCGCATGAGGAGATATAGAACTCACACACCCGTATGTAGCTATAGTCTCTGGCCCTGAGTGGGTCACCTTGTCTCTAGATATCCCCTTTACATGGTGAGTATTTCTCTCATAAAATCTCCCACAAAGAGAGTGGAATATCACACACATGCTTCTAACTATAGTCGTTGGCCTTAAGTGGGTCACTTTGTCCCTAGATATTACCTTTGCCTTGTGAGTATTTTTCTCATAATATCTATCTTGAGGAGAGAGAAATCTCACAAACACGTATCCAACCACTATCTCTGGTCTAGAAAGGGTCACCTTATCCTTGGATACCCCTTTTCCTTGTGAGTATTTTTCTTATAAAATCCCCCATGAGGAGACCGAAACATCACACAATGATCTCCAACCAGATTCTATGGCCTCAAGTGGTTCACCTTGTCCCTGGGTACCTTCCTAACTTACTCTCTACAATCAACAACCACGATCCACATATTTTATCATGGTGCTACTAGACTTACCTCATGACAAGACTAGAAAAGCCCTTCCCTATCACTCAATTGGGGGCATGTTCCTATCTCCATACCATTGGATCTAACAATCTATGTTGATACATGAACAATCCCTTTCCATATAAAGTGTGAATTTCCATATTTTGACATGAATTATGTCCCCTTATCCATGCAAGGGGTGTGATTTTTGAAATCCTCTTCTATGCAAGGGGTGGTTTCTATTAAGCCCTACCAGGTTTGTTGGGGATACAAAGAACATGAATGCCATATGTTGAGTCCTCTTGCCTAATGCAAGGGGCAATTTCTTTATGACCATATTGCTTCCCTTTTAAACTACTTACTACACAAGGGGAAAATTCCCCGTAGGTCTCTTGAGCCTAAAGACCAATGATTCCACCTTCACCACATAGGGGGCCATCACTTAAGTATGAAGCATTAAATTCTTACCGACAGATTTAAAAAGAGCTTCTTGAGATGACAAGCTCCAACAAATAGTCCAACATTGGTGAGGTGATGAAGACACTGGTTGAAGACTCTCATGATGAACTAAAGAATCAAGTTGACACATGATCCATCCAGTAGTCATGAGGCTGATGAACCACAAGTCATATAAACACTCAAGTATGACAAGTAGAAGGTCAAGTCTAACATGGGTCAGATAAAGCCAAAGACACATGAGTTCTCCTTTGTAGACCATGCACAATTGTCGTCACCATAAAAACTTTAGGTTGAACAACTACATCACCCCGAATGACACCTGCAAGGCTATGAAACACACATTCACTCCACATATAAGCCAAATAGATGATCAGACAAAAGAATCTAGTGAATAATTAGAAGTAATTGTTTATGAAGGCAGAAGGCCAAAAGCTACAAAAGGTCAGAAGACCACAATGCCATCATTGAATAAGAGGCCTTATGTAGTTATTCACACAATGTACCCTCCGCTATCACCTTGGAACTATCCTCTAGTTCTAGGACCATATAGGTAGCCACCACATCCAGGTTTGGTCATAGAATTGATAGTCGTAGTTTTCTTATAAGTACAACACATTATTGATTGAAATATGATAGAAACCATGCAAAAATTGGGAGATCTAGAGGCCACCACCAGAAGATCACAAATCATGATTGCCAAATCATGATGAAGGGAGATACATTTTTGGAAGTGACTATTTCTCCCACCATTGTCAACAAGCAGATACCAATGCCAAAACCAAAGAGAAGGTTCCTCTCTCAGTAGCAGTCTCCTATTAGTCAAGCATCTTATGAAATTTCTAGCCATAAAGGAGCCTTGATACATGTTTGTCGTGCGTTGAACACAAATGAACACATCGAGTAATATAGGCCTTGTGAGGCCCGAGTCGAACACAGGGAAATAGAATCTAGAGACTACTACTAACTATGATCTAATCAGCTAGGTTGGTAAAAATGGTTTAAAATTATTTAATTGAATAAAAGCAAACACAAAAATGAAACAAAATTAAAGAATAAGTAACTTAGAGTGGAAAAATTCCTTCGGACGATGGTTTCACCACGGACAACACAACAACCAACCTCTACACACTAACATCTATCACCCCTATCTTTGGATAAAGAGCATGTAGCAAGAACTACCACTTATACAGTGCAATTCACTACCTATTCTAATGCCAATTCCATTTCCATAACAATTAGTTAATTAGTTAGGTGCTTTATGATAACTTATGGGTTTCTCCTCTCGATTATGCTCCACCTTTCCCAAAGGGCACAGTAAACGGGTAAACCTATGCTTTTCCTACCCTTAACCATTCTCCTGAAATGATTAAGGATCTAATAGTCTATTTATGGTGATCAAGCACATATAGAACATAACAATCTCATAGGTTTATATCTAGAAATTAGGAGTAAGAGTGATATTAATGCATAGAAGTCAGGTACAATGCATATCCAGGCTACTCCTAGATCCTAAGGAATTAAGGGGTTATCCCCACCATGTTTCCATAGATGAATACATAGCAAGAAAGGAGAAAATTGTGGGAAACATTAAAAGTCTCAAGTAACCCCTAGAGAATAGCCGGTTCAGATGATCCCCTTCAATGTATGTGCAATCTATTATCTTTCAGCTGTAGAATCACCCACTAGAGGTTCTCAAATCATCTCAGGTCTAGTCTTTAGTGCCATGCTCTCCTTTCCTCTCTCTCTGGTGTCGTACAATGGAAAATGGCTAAGTGTTTTACATCGGGCCGCACACCCCTTTAGTCATAAGAGCCACTTAGGGTGCAAAATAATGCCAACCATTGGAGTAGAGCGCTTTCTTTGGATTGCCTGATCGGGAAAACTCAGTAGTATCGACTATGAAGTCGGTAGTACTGAGTTTCTAGGGTTGGACACATACTCCCGCAATGTCAATATTATGGAACTTTGTTGATATTACTGAGTCTTTATCCCAATACAAATCTTTCTCTTTGATGCCATCTCGATAGTATCGAGTCTGGTGTACTTGGTGGTACCGAGTTTCTACAAATCACTTCTTGTGCCTCTATGACATGATTTTGGTACTACTGACTTTTAGTTGGTAGTATCAATTCTATGTGAGTTCATGGTTTGCTACTGACATGAACTCGATACCATCGACTTGTGAGATCAGTAGTATCGAGTCTTGGAATTTTTGTGGTACCTGAAAGAGCACAAAAACATACATAAGTACTCACAATGATTTTTAAACTATTTCAAACAGTAGAATCACACAATTTTGATGCATTTAGATGAGACATGCTATTGATAGTATTTCATGTATAATTAACCATATAAATGACAAATCAATACATAAAATCAAAGAAAATATGCCTATGAGAACGACTAAAAACCCATGCATCAAACCCCCCTAATCTTGAATGTAGCTCATCCTTGAGCAACACACTCTTGGATCTATTTGATAAAAGTAAGCAAAAGGACGTAACACATGAATTCTTATCTTAATCATGTCCACCAAACAATCCCCAAATCGGCCTTCACTAACCACTGAACCAATAACTTTTATAAAGCGACCAAAAATTTCCATAAAAGTTGTGCACCTTTTGATCAATGAACACTATCAAGAAAGCAATTAATATCATAATAATTCAGGCATTCACTTGGTGCATTATGTGATTCCCTATTCTAAATTTCTCTTTTTCCTAACTACCAACTAATTGGAAGTAGATCTCCTTGTAAGAATGGGTGAGGATAAAAATAATTCAAGTGGCCTACCAATAAGAGAAATTGATGGTATGAAATGGGTGGCAATTGAAGAATCACAAGTACATCCAACTCATTTATGCAAAAGTATGATGAACCTATATGAGTGAAAATAATATCACGCCTGAATCCTAATCCCCATTTTATTTTTTTCTTATCAAATGATGCATGAATCAACAAATCTCATCAATCAAAGAGAATGATAGAAGAAAGAAAAATAATGCACCATGTGGATTACTTCATCTCTTTAAGAAGGGTTAAAGGCATACTTTCTCCCTCAGAATTTTTGAATATTGATGAACTTCATATATTTTTTCATTAGCCCATGATTTTTTTTCTCTTTTTTCCAACATGATTGAATTTATGCTCAGGCTTTCATTACATACTATTCTTTTTTTTCTTTCTAAGATGTAGAGGTATGTCCCTACACTTTAATATTTATAAAATGAGAATAAAATCCACATGATAAAGATAATTGAATGCTATGGAATGTATGTAATCTACATGAAATTGTTATACAACTAAAATAGTATGCAAAAAAATTGTTCATGAATACATATGCAATTTTTTTCTCAAATAAAATCAACATAAGCTAACTTATCATGTCACCTATTATTCCATGCACTGCAATCAAAAGGAAATAAATTGGAGTACTCATTCATTTTGAGGTGGTGAGTCAAAAAAATGGATGGAATCACATAACTAAGAGACAATGTCTTTCATGACATTATGATATGTCCCTCTCTAATGACGTGTGCACAAGGTAATCTTTAGGTTTCTTTCTTAGATTTCCATTTAAGATATCATTAAAGGTTTGATCATCTTAGGCTCGCATAATCTTCATTCACATTTTGTGGTTGATTTAGATGTTCATTCATATCCTAAGTCCTGAAGCTGACTAATCCAAACACTTCCTCAAGTGGTGTTGCAAAAGGATCTTGCAATTAAACTATAAGGATATGATTTTTTTTTTAATTTCCTTGCAAAGACACCTACAAGTACAATCTATATGATATAAGAACCCATGCATTTACTACTCCACGTTTACACTAGATAGACATGTATCCTATAATTGCCTAAACCTAAAATAAAACAATAAAAATAAAATAAAATAAAATAGAAAAACAAAGATAGATGGATGTTCCAACACCTCCCTAAACTTGAATATGACTATGTCCACATAGTCAACATTCTAACTTAAGAGGTGGAACAATGGTACGATGATTAGAATGAAGGAGGTGGTGGATGTGGCATGGTAGGGTCATGGGGATGAAACATTCCCAGAAAATACGGATCTGATGGCGACATTGGTGGTGGCTGTGGGTATCCTCCAAAGTACCCCCGGTTCCAGTAGTGGTTGAAAAATGGCTGCTGATATTGCTCCATCCGCTATAGGCACATATGGACATTCTCTTAGTTTGCCAAGAGAAGGCGTTCATTTTCAAAAATTGCCTACTGGTTCTGGTACAACCATCCTTAGATATTTTGTACTCCAGCTAGTGCCGCATGATGTTGTTATTGCCCGATTTGAATGTCTTGCAGCATCCCATACATACGCTCCATGTCATACAGGTCATGCTCCTCCTGAGAAGGTGGTGGGGCTGACAAGCTCGAGGCAGTGTAAGTGCGCACATGTTTACGCGGGACTGGTCTCCGGGTAATGGGGATGGTGGGCTCCACCTCTACAATGTCATCGTTGTCATCATGTTGCTGCTCAGGGTCTTCATGGGTTGCTTCCTTGTCTTCATCGTTGTCCTCATCATCGTCGAACAGCCACCTAAGATGCTCGAATCCTCTTAGATTGAAAATGGGGTCTGGAAGGCTATGCTCCTGATGCCTTCCTCCCACTGTGCAACACACATACACTGTGTTATAGTGCATGCTGAGGAGACTTGCCTTCCAAAAATGTTGGAGATCCAACATCTTTGGAGCTACCATAGGTGTGAAAGTGGACATGTCAAGACAGAGATGCAGTGTAATGGGGGTAATCAGACCCCCAAAAATAATTGGCACTTTCCTCTGCACCATGCGTTGAACTGTGACCATGTGGACGAGAAGTAAGGACCCAAAGTTATCGTGTTCTGGCTCCAACAACTTGTAGAGGAAGAAGAGATCTGTATTTTGGACCTTCCCTTGGGCTTGGACATAGTGGGCAAAGATGGTATTGGTGCAAAGGCGATGCAGAATTCAAGAAAAAGGATGTTTGATGTCTGTGATAGAGTTGACGTGCCAACTGATGCAGAAGCCTTTGGGAACCTCAATCAACCGCTCCCATGCAAGGTCATAGTTGAAATCAGAGGGAGCAGAGCATTCTGGAACATGAGGTCAGTTGAAGATGCGGTTGAATGCCAACAAGGTGATGGAGTGGTTGGTGTTGAAGAGGTAGAAGCTGACTTTGCCTTCTCTCCATTCACCTCCCAGTTGTTGCTTGGGGGCGACAAGGACCTCCAGCGATGCTAGGAACTCACAAATGAGTTTTAGGTAGGTCGGCCAGTCACTGAAGAATGGGTCATCTACCTCCAATAACTGATGCTGACATACCCAATGCAAGTTGTCATTGAAGCCCACTCGCTCTATCAAGGCACAATCTCCATAACGTGTTGGCAACATCTTCCTCTGCATAAGATCCTCACAGACCTTCTTGATCTCTATGGTGGGATGTTGGATGCGGGTTGGCCGAGGGACCAACTCTCCTTGCTCTGTTGACAAAGATGCACCCCTCCTTGGTGCCATGGCAATGATGCAAGAAGAAGGATGGAGAAAAATAAGCTCGGTGAAGAGTGTCAGCATCCAGTTCTATCTTGCTCAAAGTTGTAGGAGCAGTGGAGGATGAAGGTGTGAAGAAAATGAACTCCCCACCCCTCCTTTTATAGCCAATGACCGCCCAGTAGAGGCAGAGTCGGTACTATCGACTTGTAGTCGGTACTATCGACTTGTAGTCGGTAGTACCAAGTTACATGCATGAATCTGTTGCTCTGATGTATTGACAGTTGACATTTGGTGATGACGTGAGAGAAGATCACTCAGTGTCGATAGTACCGAGTAACAGTTGGTAGTACCAACTAATGGTGCAGACTGATACTGCTAATCTCTCAATGAAGATTGTATCTGCCATTGAATCAGACACACGTGGAGTACTGACTTCATGAGTTGGTACTATCGACATGTCAGTCAGTAGTACCAAGCTGACCATTTTGCTAAGTATTTCTAGAAATTATCCCAGTATCTCAAAACTGGGAGCACCAAAAAGTCAATAGTATCGACTTGGATGTCGATACTACCAAACGCTTATAAGTTAGGCACATGAAATATTTAGAGACTCAGTGGTACCAACTTGTCTAGTCAGTAATACTGAGTTTTCCTTTCTTTTGCAGATATCCCTCTGACATAATTTCAGTACTACCGACTTGTGGACTTGGTAGTACCGACTCTATAGGCTTCTGCACACTCAAACAAACGAATCAAGGTACCTTTTCACATAAAAATAGTAAAAAATGAAACAATCACTAGGAAACTAAAAATCTAACATAAGTAAAAAGAAATAAAGGTTGGGTTGCCTCCCAACAAGCACCATTGTTTAACGTCCTAGACTAGACATGGCTAAGAGAAGGAATCTATGGGAGCTTAATGAGCTACACTTCTTCAATTCATTTATCCACTTCCCCAACAAAATAATGTTTCAATCTCTGGCCATTAACAAGGAATGACCTAACCCCGTCTCCTATCTTCACAACAATGTGGGGGAAGACCTGCAAAACCCCAAATGGTCCACTCCATTTGGACCTCAACTTGCCCGGATGTAACTTAAGTCTAGAGTTGAATAGAAGAACCTTCTGTCTCAGATTAAACACCCTACTCAAGATGTGACAATCATGAATATTCTTAGTTCTCTCCTTATAAATTCTAGAACTCTCAAGGCATCCATCCTCAGTTCATCTAGCTCATTCAACTCTAATAATATCTTCCTACTTGCTTCATCCAATCTAAAATTCAGATTTTTCAAAGCCCATTTTGCCTTATGCTCAAGATCCACTGGTAAATGGCAAGCACATCAATAAACCAACATAAACGACGTAGTTCAAATCTTGAAAATAGTGCTCCATATCACATGCCCAACCCTCAGTGTTTCTGACTATCTCCAACTCCTCTTCTCTAAGAAAGTCTCATGTTTAAATTTAATAAAGTCAACCAACAAAACGTCATGGTTGGCTAAAGGTGGATTGGATGGTTGATCTTCCCATGGTTGTGGCTAGAGCGTGGACTAGAACATCAAAGGACATTGTGGGAACTTTATCTCTATGAGAGTGTCAAAAGGACATAGACTCATCGCCTGAGCCTAGGGGGACGTTCTCTTATCACCATTCTTATCCGTTTGAGCAATCTATAAAGAAGATATGGAACCTAGGATAGAAAAGATACATATTTATCTTAGTGTTCATTTACTAGTTGCTCTGATACCATATTGTAACACCTCTCCATGCACAAATACAACAATGGAAGCAGATCCCACGTTGTCCAAGATATGGGTCACTTGGCTTGGATAAACATCACCGAACATGATATACATAACATGTGGATAAATGAACACCATACATTAATTGAAATTAGATTCATACAATCTTCTGAAAGGAAAAACATAAAGCATTTCATATTGAACTTAAACCTAATAAATGAAATCTAAGAAGTCCTAAGGCATCAAAAAGATAAACCAAACGAGATAAATACTCTTATAGAATGGTAGATGGTACCCCCACCAAGATAAAGTCTTCTTTGGTCTAGGTACATTTCGTCCCACAACTAGCAAAAAAAGAAACAACATAAGTAAGAAGAATTCAATATGTTATGACTTGAAAAGTAAATATAATACTTTAAATTGGAAAGCTTGAACAATAAATTTTTGGTATTGTCATTAGATTACATGACTTCATTGAGATTAGAATTATATGGACCTCCCTCTA
This sequence comes from Alisma plantago-aquatica, assembly GCA_963693085.1. Lineage (NCBI taxonomy): Eukaryota > Viridiplantae > Streptophyta > Magnoliopsida > Alismatales > Alismataceae > Alisma > Alisma plantago-aquatica. Next base: position 663,115,389 of record OY856409.1, on the reverse strand, counting down.
TGATTGACCACTTAAGGGCATGTGATGCTAGGAAAGCCCTTGAGTGCTAGGAAATCCCTTGAATTACTTGATGAGGAAGCATATAACATTACTTCAACTCATTCAATTACATGATTACAAAAACTTGATCTCTTCACATGATGGGAAAAAAATTCCTCCTTAACATGGTGATATTTATCCCTATACTTAAACATGAACATGATTCTTGAATATGAATATTGAATGTTACATGAACATGATTGTTAATGAATTGTTTACCATAGTCTTAGATATAACATGTATAGTATGCTATTTATATAACATTTATATAGGAAATTTACAAGCAATATACAAACAAAATTCATTTAAATATCACAATCCATGACCATTGGTATTAAAAGAGAGCATGTCTCATATGAATACTTAACAAACAATCATCCAGTTGAAATATACTCAACAAAATGACCCCCTTAGTTGGATCCAAACGATCCTAACTTAACCTTCCTTGTTATAATTCAATCCATATCCTCCCATAAATGAAATTTCTCTCATTAAATTATATATTAATCAGTGTCAAACTCTGATATCAGGTTCTTATATAATTAAGGTATGTTGTGGGGTATTAAGAATTTGAAAACAATAAAATCAGTTTTCCTTGAAAAATCCATTCTAAAACATATTTGTACTTATTTTTTGACGATTTGTGTATTTACTATGAATTTTCAAACTTGTGAGCAATCATAAAATATGATAAATACATGTTGGCATTATATCTAAAGAAACAACCGCTAAGCTTTCATGGACCAGACACATGTTGCCACATGGTTCAAAGATAGTTGTGGCTAAGTGTGATGGTTGACAAAACCTAAGGCTAAATTCTAACTTTGACCATGGGAGTGTTATGAAATCTAACTTGACGAAGGGGGATAATAGTCAAATAACTCCTTTTAATTGTCAACTACTCACTTGGAGAAAATAGTGATAGCAACCAGAGGCACGATTCACTTAATGTCAGAACAATTGATAAGAATAGAGAACCGAGGTTGACGACAAGATCCTTACCCCAACTTGAACCCAAAAAGCTCAACCTAGGGCCAAAAGGTGACCGAAAGATCCAAAGCATCAAAGTGATGCATGTGTGATGAGATGGGAACACAATAAAGATCTTGCCATGAAGGAAACTAACCATTGGATAGATGCACAACACCTTAGCAAAGGCAATTATGGCAAAAAAATGGGTGTAAGGGGTCAGTAGCACATGAATCCACCTTATAATGGTGAACCAATAACATGAAAATGAAATAGTGGAAAGACCAATACATGAGCATAGGGTGAAATTGACTTTGGTAAATGATTCCTATGTTCAAGGAGGAGAGATAGTGTCACAATGACCACCTTTATGGTCATAAGAACCTTGGTGAACCGCCAATCAGTGTTGATGTAGATGAACTTTGGGGATGGCGTTGTAGGGATTCTAAGGGCATGTTTGCTATCTATTTGGGTGTAAAGAAGGACATTGATTGTTTTGGGATGGATTATTATGTAGGAAGGGGATGATGTGTCATCTGTGATTGGTGGAGTTTGGATAACGCTAAAATATGGTGTGTACAATTTGTATGGGCTCTATGGTTTTAATTCCCATCTAAAATCGGGTTCTTCTTCCCTCGACAATGGGTAACTATGTACATGGTCTATACATTTCCTTAGACACAACTGAGAGAAATGAAGGAACAAGAGGGGTCAACACTTGTAGAGTCATGCTCACTTTTGACTCAAGCAAGGGAGATGAGCCAAGGGTTCCCCATTACATCCATATCTGAGGGTCCATCTGATAAGGGTTCAACCCTATGCAGACGAGATTAGAAGACTATGGATTCCAAGCCGTTAGATTTGTGGTTAAGGAACAAAACAAGATACATTTAGTAATTTTCAGATTTTGTTATTATGTCTTAACAATTTTTAAGAGGGTCTAGGATTATCTACACTTAGTCAAACTTGGCAGGTTATCTATTTTAGGGGCGAGAAATGTAAAAAAATGCTACTATTTAGACTTGAGAGTCACACTTATCTGAACTAAATTAATGAGATACATCTCATTTTAATCATCTAAAATATCTAAAAAGGGTCAATGTCTCAAATTTCAAAGAGTAAAAGTATTATCATGTTTAACCTATAAAATATTAGTGGGTCTAGTTATGGATATTAATTAGGTCATTACACATTTAACTCTAACAGATCATTTATTTATGAATACGGAATATAGTTTTTGTAGTTAAATATACAGACACTACTACAGAAATAGCATTCAGTGTCACTTTTCTGGGCGTCGGTTATTAAGGAAAACCGACGCCTTATATGTTAGGCATCGGTTGTTTAAGCAAACCGACGTCTATATTCAAAGACCAGCCAGACACGGGTACCGCTTTGTATTCAGCGTCGGTTGTTTATAACAAACCGACGCTGAAAGTCAGCCGCGAAATCCAAATTTTGATCAAAAAAATAGTGTCATTTTCAGCGTCGGTCATGTAGGTATAAACCGACGCCTATGTGCGATGAAAATTTGCGCGAAAAGTGTCACTTTCAGCGTCGGTTATCCGTTTATAACCGAAGCTGAAGGTGGTTCCCGCCAAACAATTTCATGAAAATATCGTCCAATTGGACGTCGGTTGTTGCAAACAACCGACGCTAAAGATGTTTAGGCGTCAGTTGTTTAAAACAACCGACGCTATTTGGGAACTTATACTCCGCGATCGCCTGACTCTTCCCCTTTCTTCTGTTTTATTGCGAGCAATTACCCTATTTCTCTGCTGCCGGTGATTTCTCTCCGGCGATTTCTTCTCCAGCGCCATTTCTCTGGCTATTTCTTCTCCGGCGCCCCCTTCTCCGGCGCCCCCTTCTCCGGCGCCCCTTCTCCGCCACCACTCCTCCTTCTCCGCGCCCCCTTCTCCGCTGCCCCTGCTGCCCACCCCTACTGCTCCAAGCGCCTGAGGCCGCCGCCACACCTGACTCTCCGCCGCCCTAGCTTCTTCCAGCGTCACCCGCCGCTGTAGCTTCTTCCAGCGTCACCGCCCTAGCTTCTTCTTACTTCGTCCAGCGTCGCCCGCCGCCGTAGCTCCTTTCTCCCTGCTCACGCACAACGCCACCCCCCTTCTTCCTGCTTCGACCACCACTGCTAGGAGCTCGCCTACTTGTCCGCCGCCGCTAACGAAAGGTATGTAAGCTGAAATAATTGGGTACTGCTATAATGCATCGAAGTAAATATCCTATTGCTCTATTATACTAGTAATGCATGATTAGTTTTACTGATTTCCTTGCTGCTTTCAGTGATTAATGATTGGTACTACTGGTTAGTATTACTTTAGTGATTACTTTAATTCAACAATTCGTAGTTTGTTATTTACAATTACTGATCTGCTTGCCGATTTTAATGATTAGAGATACTGATATGTATAGAAGTTCCTTATAAATATATTTTTTATATACACATACATGTAATTTTGTATAAAATACATGATGTAGTGTGATCTTAAATCCTAGAGTGTACCCCTTTTGTTCTATGATGGTACCTATGACCCTAAATACATCCATAAGGGTCTATTGTATCCTAAAGAAGATTTATTTCTTCCTTCTGCCCTAGTTTTTATATGGATCTTAATCTTATATCGCTTACTCATAAATAAGGAAATATCCTCCCTTATGACCACCTTGATGTGTATGTCCCATATAATCCACATGTTGCACCCTAATGATACAAATTTTTTATGTTGTAAATGAATGTATGTTTCAAGTGTTGAACCTAATGTTGGACAATGAACAATGAATTTATGTCCCATATAATCCACATTGTTCTTTATATTACTTGTACATTGGTATAAATTAGAATGAACAATGATCACTAAATTATATACTGTTTGTATGGAGTCTGGCTTCATTGTAGATATCTATTATTGTGTTTGTTGGCCTAGAAACCCGTCCAAGATTGACTCATTAGGAGTAAATCTTGGATAGTCCCCGGTTTGGGACTGTTCTTGAACACCTAATCTCACTTAGGATGTAAGTGTATAATGTGTATTGGGTTTTCGAGAAAATTTCGGTAGCATTTCCCCGTTTGTTCTCTAAGTACATATGTACTTAGAGAACAGCGAGGAAATGCTGCCGAAATTTTCTTGAAAACCCAATGCACATTATACACTTACTAGTGAGATTAGGTGTTCAAGGATGGGATAGGTGGTACACATTTATTATATATAAGAATGACATCAAATGTGTTTGTTGGCCTAGAAACCCGTCCAAGATTGACTCATTAGGAGTAAATCTTGGATAGTCCCCGGTTTGGGACTGTTCTTGAACACCTAATCTCACTTAGGATGTAAGTGTATAATGTGTATTGGGTTTTTGAGAAAATTTCGGTAGCATTTCCCCGTTTGATCTATTGTACCCCAAATTTGGTGAAGAAGATAGGAATCTAAGACTTGGGCTTTGTACAGATGGGATGAATCCGTACGGGACATTGAGCAGCCAACATAGCACTTGGCCAGTCATGCTTGTTATATACAATCTTCCTCCCTGGATGTGTATGAAAAATAAGTACGTTATGTTGTCATTGTTGATATCGGGCCCTAAACAACCCGGAAATGATATCGATGTTTATCTTGAACCTTTGATTGATGACTTAAAGAAACTTTGGGCTGAAGGTGTGATGACCTATGATGCTTCAGCAAGAGAGACATTTCGTTTGCATGCTATGTTGTTTTGCACTATTAATGACTTTCCAGCATATGGGAATTTGTCTGGATATAGTGTCAAAGGAGCTAAAGCGTGTCCTATATGTGAAGAAAACACTGATTCAATAAGACTAAAACATGGCGGCAAGACTGTATATCTTGGTCATCGAAGGTTTCTTTCAAAATTCCATCCATATCGTAGGAAGCGCAAAGCATTCAATGGATGGAATGATGAACGGAGTGCACCTAAACCTATACCAGGGGATGTTGTTTATGAAAGAGTAAAAGACATTGTCAATGAATTTGGTAAGAAATCACAATGTAGTATGGCCACACGGAGTGACAATTCTTCATTCAAGAAGAAGTCAATATTTTGGGATCTTCCTTATTGGAGTTCTTTGACAGTCAGGCATTGTATCGATGTAATGCACGTTGAGAAAAATGTCTGTGATAGCATCATTGGTACTCTGTTAAATATACCAAGTAAGACTAAAGATGGGATAAAATCCAGACTGGACCTATGTGAAATGGGAATAAGGTCAGAATTAACAGAATTACGTGAAATGGGTAGTAAAAGAACATACTTACCTCCCGCTTGTTACACGTTGTCTAGAAAGGAGAAGAAAACTTTTTGTGAATGCTTGGTAAATGTTAAGGTGCCACATGGTTACTCATCCAACATCCGTAGATTGGTATCAATGAAAGATCTGAAGTTGATAGGTCTTAAATCTCATGATTGTCACACTCTAATGCAACAAATATTACCCGTGGCAATTCGATCTATATTGCCAAAGCATGTAAGGTTTGCAATTACCAGACTTTGTTTCTTTTTCAACAGTCTATGCAGTAAAGTTATTGACCCTGATACTCTCGATAATTTGCAAAGAGAAGTGGTTGTTACCCTATGTCAGCTTGAGATGTATTTCCCTCATTCGTTCTTTGATATCATGGTACATCTTATTGTCCACTTGACTAGGGAAGTGAAAATGTTGGGACCAGTTTTCTTGCATTGGATGTATCCCTTTGAACGATACATGAGCGTTTTTAAAGGTGATGTTCGAAACCGTTATCGGCCTGAAGGGAGTATTATTGAAGGTTATGTGGCGAGAGAGGTTATGGATTTTTGCAATGACTTTCTCAGTGGTAATGAAACTCCTGATAATGACAAGAATATTGAGGAGGGCAAAGGAATTTTGGGATCACAGGTGAAAGTAATCAGCCGTGAGCAGTTGGAACAAGCTCACTTGTATATTTTACACAATATGGACGAAGTGAGTGTTTATATCGAGGAACATACCAATTTCATAAAGAGACAACATCCTCGAGCAAGTTCAATGTGGCTTGCTAGAGAGCATAATAAGACTTTTACTAAGTGGTTTGAAGATAAAGTCTTACATCAACTATCTCAAACACCAAATGATATTACAGAAACTATCAAATGCCTCGCCTTTAAACCAAAACCGAATGTTATGTCTTATGAAGGGTTTGACATTAATGGATTCACATATTACACAAAGCGCCAAGATGATAAGAGTGTCGTCCAAAATAGTGGGGTCACTCTTCAAGCGTCGACTATGTACTTTGTAAGTGCAAAGGATAAGAGTCCACGTGAAGCTAAAATGTCATATTACGGTGTCATTGAGGACATTTGGGAGTTTGACTACATAGATTTCAAAATTCCGCTCTTTAAATGTAATTGGGTTGATAACACCAAAGGAGTTATAGTGGATGAATTGGGTTTCACTTTGGTGAACTTTGAAAAGATTGGCGAGAAGGGTGAACCATTCATATTGGCATCACAGGCGAAACAAATATTCTATATCGATGATCCTGCGAATGATAAATGGTCGGTTGTTCTTCATGGTAAAAGACAATTCATTGAAGATCCTATAGATGAAGAAGAGTACTATGATAAGTATGATGACTCCAGTCCATTCTCAGTTGGGTTGCCAACTCCACAAAATATTGAAGCTAATGATGACTTATATGTGCGCGGAGATCACAATGAAAGATTGTTAATTGATAAAAGATCACAATTTTAGAGACATGTATGTTTATACAAATGCTAAATATTTGCCTTTTTCTAGTTAATACAAATGCTAAATGTTTGCCTTTTTCTAGTTAATACAAATGCTAAATGTTTGCCTTTTTAATGACATTTTCAGATGGCTGACCATGATGAGCATGATGTCCATGATGAGCATGAAGTCCATGATGAGCATGCTGTCCATGACGAGCATGGCGAGGATACCAATGTAAGTTCTAAAAACATATCCTGTATTTCTATAAAATTCATTATCTTCTAGTTATGTCATATATCCTATATTTCTATATTGGGCTAATTTAGTGTGTTTATTTTTGTCAAATTTTAGGTTGATGATATACCTGTACCCACTGAAGCACTGGAGCAACTTGATGCGCAACACCAAACACTTAAAAAGAAAAGGGGCATCACTCTGTTGAAGAAGTTATTAGCGCTAAGTGGTAGTGGATCCAAATTGATGGTGGAGTTTGATAATGGAGGAAATGCAATTGGAGTGAACCGCAATAATTTTGTAAACTATCTTGGGTGTACCACTCAGAGCCATTGTGGTGTTAAGTATGATAATTGGCATAAAGTTCCTCAAGGGAAAAAAGACTTGATATGGAAGGATTTATGCGTGAGTTATTATTATTTGCAATTCTATTTTGTAGATTACAAATTCTATTATTTGCAATTCTATTTTGGATACTAGTTAATAACATTTCTATTTTACAGAATCTGTTTGCATTGGATGAGAAGTTGCATCGTAAAAGTGTGATGCAACGCGCTGGAAAGATGCTTAGGAATTATAGGACAAATCTGAACAGAGAATACATAAAAGAGGGTGATAAGAAGAAGAAATCAGCCCTTGAACAATGGAACTTCTTGGACAAAGAAGATTGGGACAATTTTGTTACTTTAAGAAAATCTGAAGAATTCAAGGTATTAGGCGTCACTCCCAATTTAATTAATATACATTGTATTCACCTATTCAAGATTAACATTTAGTGCTACTAACCAAATCATTAATGTGCATACTAACTAGGCCCTCAGTGACGCACAAAAAGCAAGGCGTGCACTAAATGTGCATGACCACACTATGGGTCCAAAAGGCTATGCAAGCGTTCGCCAAAGACTACAGGCGGAGTATGCGGCTACTCAGCAGTCTGCTGCTACTCAGGAGTCTGCTCCTACTCAGGAGTCTGCCACACCCATGCCTCGCCATGATATCTGGATAGCTGGCAGGCAAAACAAGAAGGGTGAAATAAAGAAGCCTGTAACTGCTGAGGCGGCTGCAAAAATGGTAAAATACAACTCTTAGAGAAATCGTTTGAATATTGATTATTTGTGGTGTTAACTTACCAATTTCTATTTATGCTGATTAGCGGGAGCTGCACGAGCAGAGGAAACAAGGCACGTTCATCCCTCAGGGCACAAGGGATGAATTGACAGTTGCTCTGGGTAACCCAGAGCATCCTGGACATGTTAGAGGTGCCGACGCTGGTGTTAGCATCAAAGCATTCTTTGGGCCATCCCAGCGCAAACCCAGAGCGGGACTTTCTCAAGAAGAGGTAACCTATTCTTTTTTTAGAATGTTACTGCAAAAGGAAATTCATTAATAAGAAGCTAATGTTTCTTTTATCCATGTATAGGAGAATAAGAGAGTTGAGGATTTAGTTGCTAAGAAGGTCAACGATGTAGTTGCTGAGAAGGTCAAGGAAGAATTGCTGCGGTGGCAGGCATCTCAGGCTTCCAATCAGCCTATGGCGACCCACTCTTCTCCTGATACACAGACTGCGAGTAATCCTAGAGACCCATCGCCTAACACGTCTGCTGTAAGTATTGTTTATGACATTGTAGCTAGTCTTTTCAAGATGATATGTTTTCAAGATTATATGTATATATGTATAACATTCTTTACGTAAATTTGTAGGCATTGAAGCCATGCCGCTTAAGAATACAAGACTATGTTGTTGCAGAGGCGCAAGCTTACCCGTCCCTTCCTGGGGAAAGGTTTCACGGGACTCCAATGCCACAAGGCTATGTTCGTGTGGGCCCATTACGTGTGTTACCCGATTGGAGGGAAGTTGCGTTGCCATATGCCCACCCAGATATTGATACACTTGGTGAGGCAGAAGGCGGGGTCATATTGTGGCCCAAAGTAGATGTCGTCTACACGACTGAAATTGTAAGATAAATTTACATTGATTTAGACTGTTAATGTGTATATATGATGTCAACTGATCTGAAATTATATATACAGGTTAAAAAGAAGACACCAGGAGCACCTAGGCCTCCACCTCCACTTCCCGCATTACCAACTTGGGTTCCAACTGACCTAACATACCCGTTAGGTCCTGCTTGTAGGGGAATGGCATGTTGGCTACGGGCACATAATATACATTGCCCTATAATAGTTTCTTTAGATGCAGATTATGCAGGTTGATCATACGATAGCTCTTTATTTATACAAGATATTATTGAGCTGTTTATGTATGATTGGCTGAATACATCAATGATAGAGACATGGATAAGGTGAGATCTTATTTATACATCCATATACCTTGTGTAAGATCCGGTGATCTGGTTTCTTATATATTAATGCATACGCCTATATGTTTTGCAGCTACTTAGTCGAAGATCATTGCAAACAATTTGCATTTGATCATGTGGGATTTTTGATTCCATCATTGATTAGTTTGGTAGCTAAAGACCCTGATAATGTTCAACAATACTGTATAGATGCTTTTACAATTTTTGGTCAGCAAAAGAAGACGATAATAATAGCTCCATTCAATGTCAAGTAAGTTTACTTTATTTATAATTTGGACTTAAGAAAATTCCTTTTTTATTTTGCATTTTGAGTTATTAATTGTTAACTTCTTACTTCTAGCGGTAGACATTGGGAGTTACTAGTTATTATCCCCGGGACATTCACTGTTTATTATCTAGATCCTGCGGGGAGTACATTGAATACTAAAATTGGACACGTAATGAGAATGCCATTATTCTGGTGAGAAATATTTCATTTTTATATCCGTTAACATCTTTTATTACATTACTATTTACTTATGCAATTTATTGTGTTATATTAACATGTAGGGGTTTAGATGCATTCAAAAAGGCTGGAGGAACGGTCCCAAGGAAAAATAACCAGCCAATAAATTGGCAGAACGTACAAGTAAGTTCCCGACTCGAATATATATATTATTGATGTGAATTGTGCTTAGTTGTATTATTTTGTATGTTTCAATTTATAGTGTGCTACACAAGACAATGGCTGGGCATGCACATACTATGTGATGCGATTTATGCAGATGATTATCAAACATGCCGCATTGGACATCGATACCATACATGAGGTATTATATATAGTCTCATTAGTTAGTATGAAATATATCAATCTTATTTTTATATTATTACTTATATATATACATCATTCTCTTTGCAGGTGTTTAAAACTGACCACACTATAGGTAAACGCTTAAAAAATATACATGCTCCATATACGATGGAAGCATTAAATGAAGTAAGAGAAGAATGGGCAAAAGCCATACAAGCAGTGGCAACTGTAAGATATAATTGGGATGTTGATAGCGATAATGAATGATACTTTGTAAATGAATATTTCTGAATGTTAATACATGTATTTGAATGTTTCTATATGTGTGAATGTGAGAATTGAATTGATGTCTGAATGTATGTACTTGTGTGAAATTTTCCTTGTGACTTTTGCAGGTTTGCGGACTGTTTGTAGGCTGATATCAATGGATGTCGTAAACCTGCAGTTCAGAAAACTGAACTGCAGGTTCTCATCCTGCTGACCAGCCACAACAGGCCTGCAAACTGATATGAAAAAAAAATAGAAATAGGCGTCGGTTATTTATAGAAAACCGTCAGCAAAGACCTACAACGTCGGTTATTTGATAAAAACCGACGCCTAATAGTACAAACAACCCGACCGTGCAGGATAGCACGGCCGTGGTGGAAAAGGTGTCGGTTATGCATATAAAACCGACGCCGATAGTACTAAACACGACCGTGCAGGGAAGCACGGCCGTGTCGTCTTGAAGTATAGGCGTCGGTGTTTTAGTATATAACCGACGCCAAAAGTGTTCGCGCCACAGAAAATGGCGTCATCTAGGGCACTTTATGCGTCGGTTATCTACTAAAAGACCGACGCTATATTCCATATAGGCGTCGGTTGTTTAGTAAATAACCGACGCAAGAAGTGCCCTAGATGACGCCATTTTCTGTGGCGCGAACACTTTTGGCGTCGGTTATATACTAATCGACCGACGCCTATAGAATAAATAGGCGTCGGTTAAAAAACCGACGTCGAAGTGTTCGACCTTTAGCGGCGCCCACATAGGCGTCGGTCGGAAACCGACGCCAAATGGGGTTAAACGACCGACACCAAAGGCCGTTTCTGTAGTAGTGGGACATGATGTTAATTATAGATTCTGAGGATATTACATTTTGGTTGGCCCTCTCACTGAAGAATATGGGATCCATAGTCTCATTCAAAGGTAGGTAAAACAATCGATAACCATAACCCATTAAGACTTGTCACACAAAATGGGCACATCATAGGAAGAGGCATCATTCGTTGAATACGAAGTAAGATGTCCAATTTAGAAATGAAAAAGTAGAGCAATTTTTATTTATCAAATTCAATTGTATCTAGATAATGTGTTCATCCTTTAATAATGAAATACAGAAATGAGTCCAAATGATGTTAAATGCCTCTTAAGAAATCAAAGACAACACAAGTTTACAATCCAAACCAATAAAAGAAAGATATGCATGTATTAAAGAATGCTCCATCAACCATCACACAAGGAGACATACGTATGATCAACAATCTAGCACAACACCATGATCAATACAAGACACATCGACTTTTATAACAACCACATGTGATGATTCTAGCTTCATTAGAAAACAACCGTAGGCCTTTATCTCTAACGGATAAGGACATTTAAAAATCTATATGGAAGACGGGAATCTTAGTTCTAACTTTGTGTTGCATGAAATGGTGTCGAAAACTTACCTACAACTAGATCTCGTTGCATTTATCTCACACCAATCTCTTGTAAGATGCCTCTTTGACCTTTTTCAAACAACCACTACGTGTCACCCAATGCCTAGGACCCTCCCCGGGTATGGATTACCACAAGAAATTGACATGCTTACAATGCTTAAAACACTATTGAAGAAGAGAAATGTAGGTGGACACCATTTTAGAACCCAAAATAAAACTCCAAACACTCTCGACCACATGTTACAAGGTATACTAAATAAAATATATTTATTTTATTTGTTATACCTTGTTACATCAGTGGAGATTGCTTGGGGTTCCATTTTGATTCTAAAATGAGTATGCATAGAAAACCTCATTGAAGAAACACTAAACACAAGCATGAAACAAACAGACATGCAAAAGTGCACGTCACATCATATTAACCATAAGAATGATTGAAAATCTGAGAGGCACATTTTTCTTATGTGATCCCACATTTCAAAGGAACAAATGTGTCTTGAGAATCAAATACACTTATTGTAGACCTACAGCCCATATAAGAGATAGAGGAAGACCGATCAACTTGTTCTTGAAATCTAGAAGACGAAGGAGCTGCCAGTAATCTTTGTCATACTTGTTCGTCATGTCAATTTTAAAATGCAATTCTCACCCTTTCTGTCAATATAAATCACGCATGAGCTGTAAAACCGACTTTATGTTAGGAAGTATTGTATCGGCATCCTTCTACACTAAATTCGACCCAATTAGCAAGCCAACCAGCACGATACTAGTACATTTAAAAAGAATGAAGATAGACACATTGTATCAGATATCTAATAGACATCCTTCTCTGGATATGAACAACCTAGATATCAAAATCAATAATAATGACTTATTATTTGGTTAAACCGCAGTTATACCGCAATAAACCTTGTATGCCTAATAAAGAAATCTACAACAATCTCTTGAATACATCTTTTTTTTTCATAAATAAAAACAAATCATAACTGCTTGTCAATAAATTCCACACGCAAGTTATATCGGAGTATAAGATTTGAATTTCTTTGTTAAATTGGTGTGTAAGATTATTTTTAATAATTTATGATGAATGTTTTTACATTATCATTATGTTGAGTGTTTTGACGTATCATAGGAACTGCATGCATTCAGTATGCAAGCTTATTCAGAAATGACATTGACTCAAGCGTATAGTTGGATTCAATGATAGTATCGTATTATCTATGTTATATGTATGTAGGTTATGCCATGAAGAAAGTGGGGAATGATTAAGGCAAAATAGGTGAGTAACACTATGAATTAAACAAAAAGAATATGATACTTGGACAAAAAGTAACACTCATTTCGGAACCATATTTGTCCTCTTGCATGCATAAGAACAAAACTAGAAATGTTACTTCCCTCAGTTTTGTTCGCATGCATGTAAGAGGACAAAAAAGTCTTAATATGAGTGTACAGAACTGTAAACGAAATATAATCTCCGATGGTCAGATAAACTAAATAATTACCATTCCGATGATTGGGTGCAGCTGAAGGTAGAAAATGTATGCCATAGATAGATACATTGTCGTGCTTTCCAAATTATTAGTTAGTTAGGATAAATTGAAAAGTTGGAAAGCGAAAGCAGCAGTGTGAGGGAGGGACGATCTGGTGCCTAAAGAATCGGTTCAAAAGATGACGGTTGATTGGCGTCATGAAAACGCAAGGAAGGCGCGACACGGCCCCGCAACTCGAGGTGATCAGAGGAGCACCTTCTATAAGGTGTGTGTGCATGGGTTGACGGGAAAGAATCCGTGGACTCAAGCCGTCGTGCTCCGTATACAGACAAACGAGGACTGGACGCCCCACCCCATCGCATGGCCATTGACACTTTTCTCGCCGTCCTTCTAGCCGCGTTTGACACGCCACGAAGCAGCCCCACCACCTCGCCAGCAGCCGGGCGGCCGGCACTCCCAGCCCGGTTCGGCTTTGCTGTTCCTTGTTTCAACTTGCACGTGTCCCTGCTCATTAGTTTGTAACTGGGGATTATATTCGGGTTACCTGCACCTTGTTTAATTAGGAACAGCAAATCCTACGGGCTCCCAGCCCGGCGAAAACCCTTCTCGGTCTCCGATTTTTCTTTCCTCCGGTGCGGAACGGGAAGACACTGAAGTGAGCGCACACTTGTACAAGTACCCTTCTCTAAGAAACCGAGGTTCGGCGCAGGAAAAACTTCCGATGATGGCTCGTCCCCGTCTCCTCCTGGCCACCTTCCTCTCCCTGGTCATCCTTCCATATCCACCCTCCTCCGCCGCCCCATCCTCCATCGTGGGCGTGAACTACGGCCAGCTGGGAAGCGACCTCCCATCACCCGCCACCTCCCTCCGCCTCCTCCGCGCCCTCCGCGCCGGCAGCGTGAAGCTCTACGACGCCAACCCATCCATCCTCCATGTCCTCTCAGGTACCAACCTGAAGCTGGCCATCATGGTCCCGAACCAGCTGATCCCATCCCTAGCCGCCAACCGCTCCGCAGCAGACGCCTGGGTGGCCACCAACCTCCTCCCTTTCCTCCCCGCAGCACGAGTCAGGTACCTCCTTGTCGGGAACGAGGTGCTGTCGGATTTCTCCGTCCGGTCCACAATCTGGCCCGGGCTCGTGCCTGCCATGTACAACATCAAGGCGGCCCTTGACAGCGGCGCTGGAGCTGGCAAGTCGTCCTCCGTCGTACGAGACGTCCTCAGGAGGATCAAGGTCGGGACGACGGTCGCCATGGACGCGCTCCTCAATGGGACGTACTCCCGCCCGCCGTCATCCGCCATGTTCCGACCCGAGTACGCCGAGACGGTGGTGAGGCCGCTGCTGAAGTTCCTCAGTAAGACCAACTCGTTCTACTTCCTCGACGCCTACACCTACTTCTCCTGGATCGGCGCCAGGGACACGATCCCACTCGACTACGCGCTGCTTGATCAAGACGGCGCCCAGTCGAAGCCGTACGTGGACCCGGGGACGGGGCTCAAGTACACCAACCTGCTGCAGGAGCTGATGGACGCGGTCGCATACGCGATGGATCGAATCGGGTACCCCGACGTCCGGCTTGCTCTGGCCGAGACAGGGTGGCCCAACGGCGGCGACTACGACCAGGCCGGAGCGAACCCGAGGAACGCGGCGATCTACAACCGCAACCTTGCCCGGTGGGCGCGCGCGGGGCTCCCAACGCCGCTGAGGCACGCGGCGGCTGGCAAGAAGGTGCCGGTGTGGGTGTTCTCCTTGTTTAACGAGAACCGCAAGCCCGGGCCGGGGACGGAGCGGCACTGGGGTCTGTACTACCCGAACGAGACGGCGGTCTTCGGTGTCGACCTGTCCGGCCGCACCCCGGACAGCAAGCTCCCACCGCTTCCGGCAGCGACTGCGCAGGGGCCGTACAAGGGGAAGATATGGTGCGTGGTGAGGAGGGATATAGCGTCGGCCAAGCCGGGCACCAACGGCACGGAGATCGGGAACGCCGTCGCGTACGCTTGTGGGCAAGGGAACGGTACCTGCGCCGCCTTGCAGCAGGCCCGGTCGCCGTGCGGGTCCGGGAAGGTCGTCCAGCGCGCTAGCTACGCGTTCAACTCGTACTGGCAGAAGTTCCGGCTGATCGGCGCGACGTGCTACTTCAACGGGCTCGCCGAGCAGGTGCTGCAGGACCCAAGTAAGTGGTGGCGTCACTGGTCATGTCTTCTGGATGTGTTTTGATTTGCTTTGAACTGTGCCGTTGATTACGTATCATCATCATCATCATCTAAACCTCAGTTGGGATCGGCTACATGATTTCCATTCAGTTCTATCATAGGCTGCCGTTGATTACGGATAATGACATTTTTATTTACATTTGCAGGTTTTGGATCTTGCAAGTTCCCAAGTCTATCAAATTAGACTGCTACAAAAAAAGCTTGTTTATGGTGGCTCTCGCGATCTCTCTCTCAAACGGAAGATTCGCCTACACCATTTGGCTTGGAGATAGGGGACTCCAAGGTGGTGATTGAGAGACGCGAGTGCGTGGGGGACCGAAAGTCCAACAGGACTGGGTGACCTTGGATTCGGTTTCCCAATTGCTGATTTTCCTATGTATCTCTGCATTATCCATGATGCTTCATTTAATAATAAGCCCATCATTCTGTATCACCGAGTAATAAGATTGAGGCGAGCTTTGTGTTAATGCCATTATGAAATCCCAATCTGTTTATGGCTATTACAAGTTTAGATCTGAATAAGTAGAACATAAAGCAAGACTATCTAGGAATGCCATTGTTGAGTCCACGAATCTTGCTCTTAACATCCTCAAGCAAGAGTATCTAGGAATGCCTTTGTTGAGTCCATGAATGTTGTTCTTAGCATCCTCAACCAAGAGTATTTAGGAATGCCTTTGTTCAGTCCAGGAATGTTGTTCTTAGCATCCTCAACCAAGAGTATCTAGGAATGCTTTTGTTGCGTGTCCACGAATGTTGTTCTTAACATCCTTAAGTAAGAGTATCCAGGAATGCCTTTGTTGCGTCCAGGAATGTTGTTCTTAGCATCCTCAAGCATATTCTTCAAGCTCTACCTGATTCATAAAAAACAAATCGTACGGTGCACTCAATTTCAACTATGATTGGTACATTCCTCATATAGTACAAGGTGCACTAAAAGCTTGAAGTGTATGCATCAAAAGGGAACAGGTCATCTAAAAACATCAAATTCCAAAGCATACAAAGCTAAATATTGATAGGTTCAACAAGCGTATATGGAAGTGCAATCTCATATAACAAAAGTGTCAACCAATTGCGAAAATATTTCATAGTTGCATTGGTCCAAAACCATGCATCTACACAATGGTTACGTCAACAACTAGGTTCAGGCTATAGTTGTGTCCGGGCACATGTTCATTTTTTTTTACAATGTCAAGAGTACAGACGAATCAATCAAAGGATTACATCACTACATCAATCATGTGGGGTCATGTTCATTTACCAAGACACTTAATTTGTTAAGGCATGTGAGCACTCATATACACATTCTATGCTAAGACACATGATTGCAAGAGATGGATGCATTTACCCACACAATGGTTGTGACAAGTCACAAACATGTGATCCACATACATGCTAAATTAATGCATGGATAACCACACACCCTTTTACCAAAGTATAGATGCAATTATCTACACACTAACCAATCTAAGGTACAAGTGCATGATCTAGATCAAAACGGTGAATCGTTATTGCAACAAATACTATTAGTAAGCCACAATTCCAGTTGACACTATGCCCCAAAATTTAATTCCTAAGTTTAACATTTTAGAATATCTCAAGAATTAGGGCTCAAGACAAACACATGAATTTTCTTTAGTTTTAGATCAAAAATTGCAACACTAGGATTACATCCCCATCTCATTCTGAAAATCAACGAACTGAATTTTGATAGTCTAATAGCATAACACCTTCATCGAGGTCTTAAACATTCCAAAAACCATTATATCTATTATACCTGGCATGACATATTACATTAGAGGCTCAACAACCAAGAAGCTAAACAAACTAGGGCTTCTAGTCCCAAATCATCACTCATCCTCGAGAAAACAAAAATGTTGATTGCGGCTTCTAGTTACATGTGTCCCTCTTGCACTCTAAAAACACACATTTCCCTCTTGGGTTCCAAATTTTATGTGTCATTATTGGGCTATGAAACCATTCATGCCCTGTATATCTCTAGATCAGAAATCCAACTTAAGCATCAAGTTCATACGTCCCTCTTAGACTCCTCTATTAGGCTCAATTTTTTTTAAATCCAAGGCTATATGTTATTAGGGTTTGCTTGTGATTCTATTGACTCATTGTTTTATCTATTCAAAAAACTATCTCACACACACTCTGTGTAAAACTAGAAAAACCAAAAAGTAGACGTGATGACAAGGAATTTGGAATCACTATCATATTTTGCAAGGATTATAAGGAAACATATAAATAGGCATTTGACATACAAAATCAAGATCATAAAGATAAATGAATTAGCAATCTAGAAATTGTATAGTTCACATGATTGACATAAGATGCATCAAAGAGAAATTCAGCCAAAAGCAATACAGATTCAACACATAAATTCATGGTAAGTTTGCTTTAACTACACATGCATATGATCGATTCATGCAAGAAATATTTTTAATGATTGAAATTTATATCAAAGTGATTTATTTGACTAGATAAATGTAACTTAGCTTACAATGGTCGGTGAATTCTACTAACTTTATAGACATTTCTATAAGTGTAACTATCCAATCTCTCAACCAAGAGACAAATTCACTAAATGGTTGAAAGATTGCTAAATTTCTCATCACACATGAAAGTGATCCTAGTCTGATTTCAATGTTATCTATCCAAGCTCTACTAGCATCACTAAACAAAAGGTATATAGTCCACTCAATTTCAAATATGATGTTACACTTAACTTAGGATGGTCGGTGAATCTCTACTAGCTTTATAATATGTGTGTAGTGTGTAGTGAACCGATCTCTCAACCAAGTGATGTATAGTTGTCATATTTGGGAATGGTTGAAAGACTACTCTAAAATCGTCATTGCATATGAAACTGATCTTGGTCCACTTCACTATTATCTATTCAAGCTCAACCTGATTCGTAAAAAACAAACAATATAATCCACTCAATTTCAAATGGGTTGGTAAATGCCTTGTATAATACAAGGAGCACCAAAAGCTTGAAATATATGCATTAAAAGGGAACAATTCATCCAAAAATAAAGTATACAAAGCAAAATATTGAAATGTTCAACAAACATATATGGAGGTGCAATCTCTTAAAACCAAAATGCCATCTAGTTGTGGAACCATTTCATAGTTTTATTCGTCCCAAAATAGGCATCTACACATTTGTTGTGTCAACAAGTAGGTTAAGTAGGTTCATTTATCCAGACTACAGTTGCGTCAGGGCACATGCTATTTTTTTTATAAAGCCAAGAGTACACTCTATCAATCTCTCTTTCCTCATGATAGAAAAATCAATCAACATCACTACATCAAGCATGTGGACACATGTTCATTTACTAAGACACTAAATTTGTCAAGGCATGTGAGCATTTATATACAAATGCTATGCTAAGACACATGCATGTAGGATTGGGTGCATTTATCCACATCATTGTTGTGTTTAAGTCACATATATTATAATCCACAAACATGCTAAATTAATGCGTAAAATTACCACACACCCTTCCGCCATGGCATAGTGGAAATTATCTATGCACTGAACACTGTACAAGTGCATTATCCATATAAAAAAAGATGAGTAATTGTTTCAAGAAATGCTATTAATAGACCACATACCATTTGACAACATTCCCCAAAACTAAAAAATTCTTAGGTTCAAAAATTGAGAATATCTCAAGAATTAGGGCTCAAGCCAAACACAAATATTTTCTTTAGTTTCAGAACCAAATTTGCAACACTAGGTTTACATCCCCATCTCCTTCAAAATTCAACGAACCAAATTGTGGTAGGATAATAGCACAACACCTTCATCAAGGAGTAAAACATTCCAAAAACCTTTTATGTATTATACTTGGCACGACATACTACACTACATGATCACTAGCCAAGAAGTTAAACAAACTAGGGCTTCTAGTCCCAAATCATCACTCATCCTTGAGAAAACATGAATGTTGATTGCATCTTCTAATTAAATATGTCCATCTTGCACTCCAAAAACACACATTTCCCTCTTAGGTTCCAAATTTTTATGTGTCATTCTGGGAAATTGAACCATGTGTATCCCTCTTGGCTTTAGATCATATATCCAACTTGTGAATCAAGTTTGTACATGTCCCTCTTTGTGCTCTTTTATTAGGAATAATTTTTATATTAAATCAATGGTTATTTGTTATTAGGGTTTGAAAAATATTACTATTGGGGTCTACATGTGTAATTCTATTGACTCATTGATTTATATATTTGAAAAAAAAACTCTCTCACACACTCTATGTAAAATTAGGAAAACCAAAAAGATGAATGTAATAGATAGGGAATTTGGAGTCACCACCTCATTTTACCAGTATTATAAGGAAATATAAATTGGTATTTGAATCATCTAGGAAAACATAAAAGGAACGAAATAGGATTCCACTTAAGGGTGGATAAAGCAAGAAAAGTGTGGCCATGAGTCTGGTTAATACAATCTTATCACAGTTACAAAAGGTCTTGGCACCCTAAGCAACCTGAGAAAATAAATAGTGCTAATGTATTTCAAATCAAGGTTTAGGTTTAAAAACAAAACAAATCATAGAAATAAAAAACAGGTTTGTGATTTATTAGGGTCTTAATATGATGGTAGTATTCATCATCCTCCTTAAGGAATCTAGTGGATTAAGGATCATAACTCTCTCAAGAACTCCCACAGTATAGATCCAACGTAAGAAAAAGGGATAATATGAGTTTTTTGGTTTTTAGGGATACCATAAGAAATCATCAAATCAATCAAGTGAATAAAGGGGATTGCATTACACATAAAATAAAGACAATGAAGGGAAATGAATTAGCAATTTGAAAATTATATATTTCACATGATTTACTTAAGATGCATCATAGAGAATTCGACCATGAGCAATATAGATTCAGCATGGCAATTAATGGTAAATATGTTTTAACTAGAGATGCATATGATTGGCTCATGCAAGAAATATGTATAATTAAGAGAAATTTTGATTGGCATGATTAGTTCAACTAGATAAGCATGTGATGTGATCATGGAAGTACCAAGATCAAAATAGAATTAAAAATTATGTGCATTGTAAAACTAAAATGACTAGGTCAATATGCTATGATATGATCACGAAAGAAAAATATAGTGATCACTACAAGAGAATTTGTTAGATATGAACAAGTAGATATTGAACAACATGATTAATTATTGACTCAAACCTGAAATCCAAGAGCTAGTTAGAGAAGTTAAATAAATCAGATAATTTGATTTAGAGATCTACTGATTAGATAAGCAATCATGAAAATATATATAGATCTAGAGGCCCTACAATGAATGTGATCCTACAGTCATGGAAACAAAAAAAGCAAAAAATAAAATGATAAATTGATAAATCTTGGAGTCTCCACCTATATGTAAAACAAGGAAAAAAATGAAGTTGGGGTTTAAATCAGCGCAAATACCACATAATAACCTGATTTTGATCCCACCAAAGGGCGGATAAGAAAGGTATGCATAATTCATAGACCGAATCCAATGATCATGTTACGAGTGGGAAATGTGTTAGCACCTCCATATCATCTAATAATTGTATTGAAACCTTTTTAGTCTCTCAGTTAAGAAAAGTGGTGATTGAGGTTATTGTTAGTGAAAATGGTGGTAAAAATGATAAAAAAGTGAGTTTATGTGGGAAGACCTTTGGGGATGAAGGAAGATGTTAGTTTCCCATCATTTCCTCAAAGGCCCTAGTTTTAGGTGTTTTGTGGTTCCATTCACCTCAGGACCTATCATAGTAGATGTAAGGCCCCTAAACTTGCTTGATGAGTTGAATAAGCTTAATTATCATAATTGAATTCTTGTAACACTAATATAACCATTATATATGCTTTAAAATCATAATAAAAGCTTAAGTTTCAAATTTAGTCCAATTTAGACACTGTTTGAGCAAGTTATGTAATTTTATGCACATTTTGGACTTTTCTGCAATTTACCCAATTGAGAGGTTTTCTTTGCAATTTATCACTTGAATTGTGTTCCTTGATTATTCTCTCATCATTATTGATCATTGTGAGCCATGGGGAACCTATTTAAATCTTGGTTTGAAGGTGTTTTCCTCAAGGGTATTTTAGGGTTTACCCCTTCATGGATGAGCTACCTTTAGTAGCTATCAACTAATGAATTATTTGGTTGGCTTGGAAATTAGACAAAGGAAATATAATTAGGTCTATATGGACATTAGGGGAGCTTCTTGTGTGTGTGCTTGTATATTCTTAATAGTTTAAGGCCGTGGACACTTGGAAAGATACTAGAACTTCAACTTTTCTTTTTGTTTATCTTAAAGTTTCATATACTTATCTGTAAGCACCCAAACGAGCCATTTTCTCTCCACCACTTCCCTCCTTCTATGAACCTCATTCTCCATCTATGTTTATGCGAATTTCCTATCCAAGGAAGAAGAAAGAGGGGATCTTCTTGGAAAAAGAATCCAAGGTTGCAATTGACTTCCTTTTAGGGTTTAAAAAGCTTCCTTCTAGTGATCTTGACCTAAAAGAGTAATAATCCCCCTTCTTTCCTCCATTTATTTCTTTTTTATCCTTACTCCTACCTTTCTCTAGGTCGAAACCTTGCTTTGCCATGGTAGAAATTGCTCTAAAGCTCTAAAACCCTACCTTTCTTGCTCCTTATGCTTAGGGTTTGCTCATTTGATGAAGAAAGATGTTAGATGGACGAGTTCACAACTTATGCTTGGATTTCCTACCCTACATGCTTGTGTTTTCTTCTGTTTGGGAGTTTATCTTCTAATTAGAGCAAGTTTTATAATTTTCTCCACGTTTATTACTTACCATTAGCTTTCTAGCTCATGTTCTTGCTTGAAAATGATGATCCATGCACAAAAAAGCTATGCTTGACTTGGATTTTGATTTTTATAATGTTTCATATTCTGATTTCAGTTCTAGATGAACTTGTATTCATGTGTACATTATTCCTAAGGTAAAATATGACTTGGATCAGGTTGGTTTGACAACCAATGGTGTTAAATACCTATCAACCAATGGTCAATTTTAGGGTTTAAAGTTGATTTTTTCTATAAACACATGACTCAATGGTGGTACCATTGCAACAACCGATGGTGTTGTCTTCATGACAATTGATGGTGGTGACCAAGGGTGTCAACTGACGTTCACCCTTTTTGTCAAGTATTGACCTAATTATAAGCTTAGTGATTAACCACTAAGTACGCAAATGAAGCTATCAATCAATGATGATATTAGTTTGATATTCGAGGGTGATTAATGAATATAGTGCTGATCTAAAAACCTATGGTGACTTAATGGTCACTAATGATGGTGGACCAGGTATCCACAACCTATGATGAGTTAATCATATAGTTGTAGCATCAATTAATCCTTAGACCAATGGTTTCTTGGGTCACTTGATGAAATGGTTGGACCTATACTCCAATTGATGGTTTTAATATTTAAACTTGACCTAATGGTTAATATCTACTGTTTATTCATCCAATAAATTGGAATGATGCCTAAATATAATATGTTGGTCCTAATAAAGTGATTTAAATGGTTTCCTTTATGAGATCAACTTAAGAAGCTCATTTACTGACAACCTATTTTAAATAAACAATCACTTGTGGGTTTTACCCTACTCTCAATGGAACTTTTTATGCTGTTAATCAAGGGATGTCTAGGGTTAGATGGTGACTCTTTCTAGAGTACAACTCAATGACTTCATAAGTGGTTTGTTCAAGATGTTTACTTATGTAAGTGACCAATGGCTTTACCTTTTCAACATTTAATGGTTAGAAGTTGATGCCTCAATATTCCCATTGTTTTGGGCGAAGCCTATAGTGTAATGTTATGATTCTAATGATGAGAATTTGATGTTTCAATGCCTTAAACTTGTAGTATTACCCTTAACCTCATATGATTATGATTGATAATCACCATAATTAATTAATGAGTAACCTTAATGAGGTATAGCTTGTTATACCTAGCTTTAATATAACTAAATGATGGTAATTGGGTATGAATAGTCCTTGAATGATTAATACAATCATGGAGTACTCTCTCACTGTTGTTGAAACCCTAGTATGCTATAACCCAATCA
Organism: Alisma plantago-aquatica; assembly: GCA_963693085.1. Classification (NCBI taxonomy): domain Eukaryota; kingdom Viridiplantae; phylum Streptophyta; class Magnoliopsida; order Alismatales; family Alismataceae; genus Alisma; species Alisma plantago-aquatica. The sequence continues at coordinate 663,091,796 of OY856409.1, read as the reverse complement.
TTACACTTGGTTTATGTGTGAGTTCATACTTGAGAATAGTATGGAATGTGATGGTGATACTTCACCTTATGCATCCATGATCCAATGGGGATACCGTGAGTTAGGGTTTGGGTATGAGTGTTGATTAGTAACATTAATATAATTTATCTTGTTTAACCTAAATCTAATGCAAATAGATAAAGATGAGTATTGATGTTTAACCTTATAATATGATGGCATGATGGTGCAATAATCTCCTTATATAATCATAACCTTAATGTATTAATTGGTGGTTATCATAGCCACATGGTTGATACTTTCTTATGCTAAACATGTGCATTATGAATATGATGAGGGTTAATCATATCTAGATTCCTTGCATGTTGAGGTAATAAAGGAATGTTCTCAATGTTAATATAACCCTGCTATGAATGTTTATGAATATCTCCCAGCACATTAATGCAATATTATATTGATCCAGTGTATTATATGTAAGTGATGTTGTTGAGCCTTGTTATAAGGCATGCAAAGATAATGATGATCTTGTAGGGAATAGTATGATGGTCTTAATGACCTTTGGGCATAGTTGATCCCTGAATGAGGTGTAATCCTCTTGTGTTGATACCCTATAATATTGTGAAAAGGATTTATATCTTGTGATAGTATGATGACTAGTGTAGTCTCATGAATGGCAAGTGAATAGTACCGTGTGATGATAAGATGAGAAATTATGTTTCACACGTTTTATATCTTTTGAAGTTGTGATATTTATATGCTTGGTAGAAGTGAATTAGGGTTTGTATGTCCACTTGTTTGATGCATCCTTCATTCACCCAATTGGCATTACTAATCAAGTGCAACTCTAATCATGTAGTGCCCTGTGCCATAGAGCCATCTTCAGTGTCAGAACTTACCGGATGGTGAAACGAGTATTCCTAAGGGAAACTCAAAGCACATATTGTTGAGTATGTGGGGGTGGCAAGTTGAGGATATATCCTTGCCATCCACAATGCATGTTATGGAGGATGGCTATGGTCATGCCTTAGACATTTGATGTCAATGAGGACAACCGCGATTGTACCTCAGATTAGAGGGTTTTGAATACCCTGGATGCTAGCGTCGTGACTTGTACCAAGGTGGGCTAGTTACAAGACTATATGTCGCTATTTTGCAGTTTGACTACATGTCACTTCCTTTTACATATACTGACTGAGGGGAAGAGATCTTAGGATACTGGCACTCCTAGATCTTATACGGAACCAAATAGCCCTTTGCAAGGGTCAGTTGGACTTTGGTTTGTACGATTCAAATTCCCTAGGGCATAATAAAAGATGTAAGACAACTGTGTAACATATCTGTTTAGAGTTATACACAATGCTTCATATTGGATGATAATCCTTGTTTTCTTTCTTTTCACTGAGTTCATTTATAGTACAATAAGAGATAATAGATATGCTTATGTTGTAGTTATGCTCATGTTGTAAACTTGCTTATGTTGTCAAATATACTGACACTGCTTATGTTGTAGTTATGCTCATGTTGTAATCATGCTTATGTTGTCCAATATACTGACATTAATGGTTAAGATGTTGTTGCTAGCTATGTTTAATATTGCTAGCCATGCCTATGTAATTAGAAATGCTTAAACTGCTAATCATGCCTATGTAGTTCATTGTGTTATGATGTTAGTTCTTCTTATGATACATATTTGTTCCCTTTATTTGAGATGCCAATATTGATAGCCATGTTATGTTACTAGACATAGTCATGATGTCAGGGATGCTTATGCTACTGGATTTCTTGTGTTGTTAGCAAGGAATATGATGATAGTCAGATTAATGATAATTATTGTTATTAGATGCAATTTTATGATATTTGAGTAGATATCTATCCAAAGAAATGGATTTATTTGTTATCTATATATGCATTGATGATCATACTTGTTGCTAAGATTTATTGCTTAATCTGTTTAGCATACTTGAACTATTCAATTTGTTCAATTAATTATTAAATACTCCAACTACTTAGTTATCTGCTATTTAAAATGTTATAATCAATAAGCGTTGTTGGAGGTCATATCTCTTGTTGGGACATGGGTCTCACCCTTGTGGTTCGCCACATCTTTTTAGGTAATTGGCAGTGACAACAACAGAACCGTGGAAGTAAAGAGAAACTACACTATTAAATCTTTGAGAAAGTTTATTAGATGTCAAGTGTGTCCTAGATTCATCCTTATACTCTCAGGTCTGGGTAAGAATAGTTTGTATATGGTGTTTCAAACAAATCCTACTTTTGTTAGCATGTTAATGCTTGTTTGTGTGGCATATACAAATATTGTTCTCCTGTGTATATATGTTGTGGCTAAGATGATAGAACAATTTGTATCAAATTCTTGGAATAGTAAGGATATAAGAATGATGTTGGGATCTTATGAAAATCTTTTCGAGCGGGTGTTGATATTGAAATCGATTTTAACTTACCCATATTTTTGGGTATGTGATTAATTAGTAATTGATTGTGTTTTATGTTTTGAGTAATCTGGTTTAGTATAATGGATTGTCACAAGTTGGTATCAGATCTTTAGGTTCATTGAGTCTAAAGGGACACTAGGACTTAGGACTAGGATGATGTCAAAATTAGGAATATGACATAAAAATATGGTGCATACTGCCTAATCTCAGTATTTGGGTGCCCTGGCCATGTATTCAATTATTGAAGAAAGGTAAGTATGGAACTCTTAGATTGTTATCTTTCTGATTACTCTGATCACGTAGTCATTTTGAGACAATCTAAAGAGCATAATGAATAAGAAATCATGGTGTGAATATCTCAATCCTACCTTAAAGAAGATGAGAATTACATCATAATCTATCAAAACTTGAATGTTTGGTAGCTAAAGAGAAAGACACAACACCAAGAAATCTAAATCTGAATACAAATAAGCAAAAGAGGAGTTCTTGAAGATGTGATTCAAGAAGAGAATAAAGTAAAAGACAGATAAGCCTATGCTTATAAAGTGATTCAAGGTATGAAATCCTCATAAGATAGAGAGAACTCCAATGATAAGTGTAAAATGAGAAGATAAATGAGAACAATGACAAAGGAATAAGGTGGAACCTGAGTTAATCTCAGACCAAACTATTTGTGTAAGAAAGTGTTAATGTAAAATAAGTATGGCGTTTGAAAGAAATTAAGGCACATGATCCATGTTTAATGAAGAAAGTGTGGAATATGATGATTTACCTATTGATAAGTGGATGAAAAACATAATAAAATAAGAGAACATATCCAAGTGTGATAAATAGTCATCAAGGAAGGAGTAATGAGATATGTTAATCATGATGATTACTATTCTAATGAGAAGGAACCCAGAATAAAAAAGGTAAAATGATACATAAGAAGTTGTAACCTGCATAATGAAAAATAGAATTGGTTACCTTTCTGCTAGTGACCCTTGAAAAATACTACTACGGTATGGGAAGTGTGTGTGCCTTTGTGTCTTTACTTTCTAGGGTACAACTTTCAAGTTGATCATTGCCACTTGGTACGTGTGGATTCGCTGCAAACATGAGGGTGGATGGCTTATATAGCATAAGGTTGCTTAGACTATGGTTCCAAGGTCATAAAGTTTGTGATGAGTTTTCTTTTGAGCCTTTCAATAATTTGGGAGACTCCTCTTATATGTTTTGAAATTTATTATGTTGGTAAAAGTAAATGAGATAAGGATGTGAGTTCCTTATAGCACATGAGGTGGATACTAAGGTAACGAATCCTAGTATCCAAGATGTATCAACAGTATGGGAAGTATGTGAAGGTTGGAGATGTTTATTAAATGAACATTCAAAGTGTTCCTCTCCCTTAGAGAGAGAGCGAGAGAGAGAAAGTTGATGATGACTCTATAAATCTTGTTTGGAAGGAAATAAAAAAGTGATTCTATAATGTTGTGTAGGGTTCAGTGATAGCTGGGCAAGACCACTATCAAGGATAGATGGTTTGTTGGTCAATAGATATGTGATACTGTGTTCCTTTAAGATAAACCTATGATCAAATATCAATGCATAAGAGTTAGATTGGATGACATAATTCACATGACCATGATGAGTTTAGAGTTATGTCCTTTAGACTAACCAATGTACAAATAGAATTCATGGATAGGAGGAACAAAGTGTTCCAGTCATGTCATACAAGTTATATCAAGCTTTGAATGATGACATGTCAAAGTATTTCAAATATGGTCAAAAATATGATCAATATTTCTTCAAAAACCTTAGGGTTGCCGAAGCAGCAATAGCTATAAGACAAGTTGAACAAGAGTGAGAGGGGGTTGATTAAATGTCTTTATGGTATCATGATATGTCTTCTAAGTAGGTTGTGTAAATCCTAGTAAGGTGAAGATAATGTTGTTGTTTCACCCCTAGCATGGTTGATGAGGAATTATGTTTCCTTTCATGGAATGACAGGTGCCAGCATTAGCATTTCTTTTGATGCTGAAAAAGAACTGACAAGTGTTCCAGTGTTAGTGCATCTAGAAAAAAAAGGATGGATACATGATAACACTCTATTTTATGTACTTTCTATATATATTTTACACCACTTTTAGTATATCTTTTGTTAGCTTTTCACATAATTTTTCTATCTTTCTGACTAAAGCCTCACTTACATGGTTTCAGGAACATTCACAACCCAGGTCGCGGTTCAGGGGCCGCGACCGAGGTCCACTTATATCTCAACCGCGATCGCGGTTCCAGAGCTCTCTAGAGATCGTAATCATCAGGCGTCAAGGAAGGATCACGGCTAGTTTATAGACCGCGGTCATTTCTTAACCATGACCTCAAGAATGGTCGCGATCAGAACATGCGCCTCAAAGATAGACCAGTGGTTGTGGTGTGGATACAGACCATGATCAAGAAAGACCGCGATCAAGAAATACCGCGATCAAGAAGGACCACGGTCAGCTTGGAAACTACGGTCACTAACAAGCTCTTGCAAACCGCGACTGAGCGGGAAGACCTCGACCTCGACTGCCCATATGCAACCCACAAGCAGACCTCGACCGCGGTTATCACTAGTTCACGACCAAGCTCAACCGCGGTGAAAGATGAATAAGCACAGACCGCGACCACGGTATCACCCTCACTTAACCAAGACCACGACCGCGGTCCAAGCTTAAGTCGGTGGAATGTGCCTATAAATAGCACACTCACCTGTCTTGTCAAATCATCAGATGATAGATCAGATCCCGAGGACCACGAAGTGCTACTACATTCCAGATTCATCCCAGACCATCCCATCCATCAGTCTTGGATCTCCAAAGGCGAAAGTTGAGGAGAGAGAAGATTGAAGACCCCTTCTTCGAGAGAAGAAGACCGTCCACGTGATAGATCCGGATCTGAAGAATTATTGTGTCGTATCATGTCTCTTCCTTTCTGGATCTATCATTCCATCCTGTTGTACTTCCCTCCTCTCTTCGTGGGCATCTCATGGATCTATCTTTCTATAACGCCGTTATGTTGTCCACAAGAATGAGCGGCTAAACACCTTAACTTGGGTTGGGAGTAGCCACTAAGGCTCTCCCAACATGTATATTGTCTCTTTCTGTTGAATATACATATTCTTATCAAGATTATCTCCATGCACCTATTTTAATGCTTCACTTGTATGCTTAGCTACCATCTTGTGATGTTTTATTGTTGATATCTCGAGAGAGTAATATCACTTTTATCACGTGTCATGGAGTAGTATGAATGCACGAGAGTGTTAGAATGCTATGTCTTTAAAACCATATGTTATGTTGCAAGGTTTACGTGTGGTCACCTCGAGAGAGGGACTACCCTTAGAATTAGATCTATCCTCATCTTGAGAAAGAGTGGAATAGACGATTTTGGTGATTGCTTGTAATCTTGATAAGAGTATGCAAGAGAGAGAGATGATGTTGCATGTTGGTGAGATGCTTTAGTAGGTGAACCCCAACCCGGGTTTCCTCCCATATACTTGTTTCATCTTATTTCTTTTATTTCTTTTATTCTTGTTGTTCTTGTTTCTTTTGAACTACTTTAGTTTGCGTGCCACCGTTCCTTAGGGAACACCTTTTACATTCCCTCTTCGGTTGGAGTATACAAGTGCTAGATTCTGTGTGCTTAACACTGCCAACCTTGTCCATGTGTTCGACCCCAATCGCTACATCGGACCCCGTTTATCATTGTGGGGGCCTGAGAATTGGGTTATCTCTTTAAAAGTCCGACATGAAGATGATCCTCGTAAGAAGACCGTCACTACGAGGAATGTCGTCATTGCCACAGGAACAAAAGAAACCATAACAACCATGAGCGCAACCGCAGGAACAACGATAGCAAGGATGATGAAGAAGGGAAGACCCTTCTTGAGTTGGCAGCAACAAGGGCCAACGAGTCGAGATGCCCGATCATTGTACCAAAATTCAACGCAACAAATTTTGAGCTAAAGCCATCCGTTATATCCATGATCCAGAATAAGCCTTTCCGTGGGAACCCAAGGGAAAACCCGTACCACCATCTTGATGCTTTCAAGAACATATGTGATACCATTAAGATGAGGGGTGTCCCATAAGAAGTGATCTACTGTAAGGGTTTTAATTTCTCTTTGGAAGACAAGGCTCTCTCTTGGTATCTAAATCTCCCCCACCAGTCTATAGATGGGTGGAGACCCCTTGCGGATGCCTTTGTCACCAAGTTTTATCCTATTGAGAGGTACATCCGTAACATGCAGAACATCACCTCTTTTGCACAAAAGCCAGGGGAGAACCTGCACGAGGTGTGGGAACATTATCAAGAATACCTGAGAGACTGCCCACACCACAACTATCGTAAGGGGTTCCTTGTAACCACCTTCTATAATGGGCTGACCCACATGGAGATGACTTCTCTAAATGTTGGCAGTGACTTCTTGGGGAAAAAGCCAAATAGAACTATGAAGATTATAGAGAACATGGCTGCACTCCAAGCAGGAGTTAACTATGAAAGGAATGCTAGAGGCACATCAAAGAAGATTGGTTCTGAAGGACCATCATTGGAGGCCAAAGCCTTAGAAACTATAATCGCCCAAATCTAGAAGATAGCGACTGATGTTAAACAACTGAAGGACACTGGAGGAAAAGGAAAGAAACACACCGAGAAGGTGATGAAGTGTGTCACCTGTGGTGAAGGAGGACACAGAGTTGATAACTGCATTTACACTAGACCTGAAGAAAGCAAAGATAGTGAAAGCGAAGAGGAGTCGACGTAGAATGTTTCCTATGCAAACTTCAAGAGGCCATATCACCCTAGTTTTAGCTATGGGAATAAGGATGCGGCCAAGAATTCACACTAGCTGGGAAATTTGCAAAAGCCACCACCAAGATTCAAGAAGAGGGGTGGACAATAGTAGTATACTAGAACAACCAATTACCAGACAAACAAGAATAACTACTCAGTGCAAGGAAGGAACCAAACTTGTCAAGGAGCAAGACCAAATCAAGGGCCGAGTCAAGGACAAGGTCAAGGACAGGGACAGGTGAAAGATAACAACCAACCTGACTTGGTGACTCAACTGTTTGATTTTTCCATGACGCATGCTATCGTGAACGACCAGCTAGCACAAAGTACCCTAGCCAACTCTGGCGTCCTGACTACGATGCAAGTCCAAATGGCAGATATGCAAACACATCAATGCCAGATAGACCAAAAGCTCGCACAATTGGCTGATCTAGTAAAGAACCCCTTAGGAAAGATTCCATCAAACATCGAGACTGCAAAAATGGCAATCCTCCGATCAGGGAGAACTTTAATTAATTCTATAATAGGAAACAACAAAGAATAAGAAAAAGTTGAAGAACCACAACATGAGAAGGAAGTTTCTTCCAAGAAGTTTGTTGACAAGGAGTGGCCTACTGAAGAAGGCTGTGAGGAAAGTGGTGGAGTTAGGAACCGTGATCCTGTAGAAGAAATCTTTATGAAGAAAAGCCCAAATGCACCGAGATTCTCGTTTCTATACAATCTTATCAAGGCCCATCTGAAGAAGAGATATGAAAAGTTCATGGAAGCCGTGAAGAAACTCCATATAGATGTCCCGTTTCTGGATTCTCTAGAGGAGATGTCAACTTACGCTAAGTTTTCAAGGGCCTTATCACAAGGAGAAGGAGAGGAAGTCAAGTCGAAATGGTACACCTAGTGAACATGTTCAGTGAGTTTTTTCAAGCTGGACTACCTACAAAGAAGAAAGACCCAAGGGCCTTTAACATCCCCTTTTGTGTTGGAGACAATGTCGAAAGAAAGGGACTGACAGACTTGGGAGCCAGCATAAGTCTGATGCCCCTAAGCCTTGCATAGAGACTTGGATTGACTGACATGGTTAAGACAAGTATGAGAATTGAGCTTGCGTATCATACTTTCAAGAGACTAGTGGGTATAGTGGAAGACGTTCCAATTTGTGTGGGACGGTTCTTCATACCCTGTGATATTGTTGTAATAGATATTGTGGAGGACCCTAAGTATTTGATAATCTTTGGACGACCTTTTCTAGCCACTGGAAGAATCCTGATAGACGTCGCAGAAGGCGTGATAACCCTTCGGGTCGGAAGTGACCACATCGACTTTAAGGTAAAGGATGCTATGAAAGGGTCAACTCTTTCTGAGTCAGTCTACTTCATGGATAGCTACAACCAGTATTGTGAATAAATTCAAGAAGAGAAAGCCATTGTGGACTCGCTAATGAGAGCCATGAATAACCCGAATCCTTTGACAGAAGACCCTGAAGTGGTTGAAATTCTAGACTACCTTAACCAAGGTGAAGAGAGTCTTAGTGATGAAGAAGAGGTAATAGAAACAGTGATGTACGCTTCTTTGGAACCATCAACCAAAGAGTCAGAAACTCCAAATCCAAAGTCAGTACTGAAGCCATTATCGGAAGGGCTGAAGTATGAGTTCCTAGATGACGAAGGGAGTAAACCAATCATCATCAATGCTAACCTCACCAAAGAACAACAGGAAAGACTACTGGAAGAATTGAAGGAGCATAGAGGAGCAATTGGATATTCCGTAGAGGACATCAAGGGACTAAACTTGGCCCTGTGCATGCACAAAATTAACCTAGAAGAATTGGCGAGACCTTTGGTACAACCCCAAAGGAAATTAAACCAAATGCTGAAGGAAGTTGTAAAGAAGGAGATATTAAAACTACGTGATGTGGGAATCATTTACCCAATAAGCGATAGCAAGTGGGTAAGCCCTATTCATGTAGTACCCAAGAAAGGTGGAATGACTGCGGTGAAGGGAGATAATGGTGACTGCCACCAGAACGGTCACAAGATGGAGAAAGTGTATTGATTATAGAAAGCTAAATTCAGCCACAAAGAAAGACCATTTTCCCTTACCATTTATTGATCAAGTTCTTGAAAGACTTACCCACCATGATTACTTCTGCTTCTTAGATGGATATTTTGGATTCTACCAAGTCCCGATACACCCGGATGATCAGGAGAAAATGACGTTTACATGCATCTATGGCACGTACGCCTTCAAAAGAATGCCCTTTGGCCTATGCAATGCTCCAGCAATGTTCCAACGTTGCATGATTTCCATGTTCTCATACTTTCTAAAAGACATAGTCAAAGTATTTATGGATGAATTCTTGGTCTATGGAAATGACTTCGACGCTTGCCTAAGAAATTTGTCCCTGGCTCTACAAAGATGCAAAGAGAAACATTTGGTCCTAAACTAGGAAAAATGCCACTTTATGGTTCGAAGTGGAATCATCATGGGTACAAGATATCCAAGAAAGGTATTGAGGTGGATCTTAGAAAGATCGAGACCATCTCTAAACTCCCGCCACCAATGTCAGTGATAGGATTAAGGAGTTTTCTGGGTCATGCTGGATATTATAGGAGGTTCATTAAGGGCTTCTCAAAGATATCAAAGCCCCTTTCAAATTTGCCGATTAAGGACACAATGTTCGATTTCAATGATAAGTGTTTAAAAGCTTTTGAGACCCTAAAAGAGGCCTTAACCTCTACACCGATCTTGCAAGCTCCAGATTGGGAGATACCTTTTGAAATAATGTGCGACGCAAGTGACTATGCCATAGGTGCAGTCCTAGGACAAAATAAAGACCGAAAGCACCATGCAATATATTATGCCAGTCGTACGCTGGATGAAGCCCAAGTGAACTACACTACTACCGAGAAGGATATGTTAGCGATTGTCTTCACATTTGTCAAATTCAGATCATATCTTATAGGGGCCAAGGTAAAGGTCTATACTGACCATGGGTCCATACACTATCTAATGCAAAAGGACACAAATCCAAGACTATTGAGGTGGGCCCTACTACTGCAAGAGTTTGACCATGAGATAATTGATAAGAAAGGAAAAGAAAATGTGGTCATAGATCACCTGTCTAGAATAGTTTGTGATGAGGAAAATTAGTTGGCTGTAAATGACAACTATGCTGATGAAGCTCTGTTAATGGTTCATTCTGACGAGCCAAATCTGCTGTGGTTTGTAGATATCTGTAACTATCTGGCTTGTGGCCAGCTGTCACCAGATATAACCTACAATTAGAAAAATAAGCTCTTCTCCGATGTCAAAAACTATTATTGGGATAACCCACTACTATTTAAGAGATGTTCTGACATTTTGTATAGAAGACGTATACCAGAGGAGGAAGTCCCACTGATCTTGAGAGAATGCCACTCTTCACTGTATGGAGGGCATCATTGTGGGGAAAGAACAACTGCAAAAGTGCTTCAGTCAGAGTTTTACTAGCCCTCCATGTTCAAAGATGCAACATCTTTTGTAAAAGTTACAAGGAATGCCAACTAATTGGAAATATCAGTAAGAGGAGTGAGATGCCTATGGCTGACTGGGTAGAAGTAGAAATCTTTGATGTTTGGGGGATAGACTACATGGGTCCTTTCCCCTCATCAAAAGGTTATCAGTACATTTTAGTGGCTATTGACTATGTGTTGAAATGGGTAGAGGTTGTAGCTACCCAAACTTGTGACTCTAAATCTGTGATTAAGCTATTTGAGAAAACCCTTTTTCCATGCTTCGGGGTGCCTCACACTGTGATAAGCAATGGGGGATCACATTTTGGATAGAAGCAATTTGAGGTGCTACTAAAGAAGTACGGGGTAAATCACAAAGTTGCTACACCCTATCACCCTCAAACCTCTGGACAAGTAGAGGTATCTAATAAGAAGATTAAGAAGATTCTATAAAGAACTATTAGCCGCACTCGAAAGGACTGGTCCATGAAGCTTGACGATGCTCTCTGGGCTTATAGGACAACTTTTAAGACACCTATAGGAACAACACCATACAAATTAATCTATGGCAAGTCCTGCCATTTACCTTTGGAGCTCGAACATAAGGCTCTTTGGGCGATCAAGTTTCAGAATATGAACCTAGAAAAGGTAGGTCAGAAAAGATTTCTGCAGCTATAGGAGCTCGAGGAGCTAAGATTACATTCCTATGAGAATGTGAGGATCTACAAATAAAGGACTAAGGTGTGGCATGATGCCCACCTAAAGAACAAGGTGTTCATGAAGGAGATAAAGTACTTCTCTTCAATTCTAGCATTAGGCTCTTCCCTGGGAAGCTTATAACAAGATGGTTAGGCCCATTCTCTGTGGTAAAGATCTACCCATCAGGAATGATGGAAATCCAAGGAGAGAAAACTAGAATCTTCAAGGTCAATGGCCACAGGGTAAAAAGATATTACAAAGATGACGCCTTTGTGAGAAGATCTGAGATCAATTTGGAGGAACCAACTCAGCCAAATGAGGAAAGGAATCAAGAGTTGCCACATCCAACTGCAGGGCTCAAGGAGTGAAGATTTATGCAGTCTAGCTAAGAGACTTTTAAAGCAAGCGCTTCTTGGGAGGCAACCCAAGTTTTTACCCTTTTTCTTAAGCTTTGTTTTCTCTTACTTCTTCACTTTGTTTAGTTTTCTTCTCTTTTAAGTGATGTACATATCCATCATCTTTTGAGTATTTCATGATTTACCTAAGAAAACGACCTTTGTTTTGATTTGACTGCGGTCTGGACCGTGGTCACAGTATAGCACTTGCATAAAGAAGACTGCGACCCGCGGTACACGCTACCAGGTACCTCGATCGCGACCCAAGTTCATCTTTGATTCAGTAGAGAACCATGATCGCGGTTGTGCTTCACAGCATACCGCGATCACAGTTGTTTCTTATGATCATCGCAACTGTGGTTTTCCACCCCCTTTGATTGTTTGATCGCGGTTATGTTAGTATATATGTCCTTAAACCCTCATCTCCCAGACTCTTTTCACTCCTAGATTTCCCGAGTTTAAGATAAACCCTAACCTCTGTTCTGACCACAATCGACGACCTGCCGCCGCAGTGAAGCCGATTGCTGCACCCACCGTGTTCGATTCTACCGTCGCAACCATCGAAAAGGTAACATGAAAACCCTTCTTGCACTTCTAAATCGATGAATCACCTTGTCACCTCCGATTTAATCTGTCACCTGAACTGATTCTTCCCATTTTATCTCTCGACGGTCGTAAGTCGCCCCATTGACAGATTGCCCAAGCTTCCCTTTTACCCTAACCGCCTTATGGCGACATTTGCAATTAACAAATAAAAACCCTAAAAACATTAATAATGGGACAACTGCTGTCGGTAAAAATGAAGAACAGATCATCAGACAGAGAGAGGAATCGGAATAGTCGGAAGAAGAAAGACCGCGGCTCATGGCCATCACCTCTACAACCACGACCGCGGTGTGCTCGTAAACCCTAACACCGACCACGGTGTTCACTCCAGCTACCATTTCCGCTGCGGGTCGTGGTGTAGAAGAATGCTACTTGAGGTCGCGGTCCCCTGAACCACGACCTGACCATAACAAGAAAGAAGACCGCGACCGCACCCATGAATGCGACCATGGTTCCTAATCAGTAAACCGCGACTGCGGTCCTTACTCAAGAAATCGCGACCGCGATCCCTTGTCATTACACCGCGACTGCGATCTCTTTCAGAGACCGCGACCGCAGTGTCATATTAGTTACCAACAAAATCGCGACCGCGGTCACTATGCACACTCTTCAATTTGACATTTAATAATTTACTGAACACCTACCCTGTGCAAGAAATACCTTCCCCAGATAATTGCAATAATGGTAATTTTTGTTAAAATCAACTAGATACTAATTCATTGAAAAATTTGTAGAATGTCTTCTCCAAGAAACAATGACCCCCTGTACCAGAAGGCTACTTCCTTGAAAGAGGTAGAGAAGCTAGTAAATGACCTAACAACAGCACTGAAGAGGGATACTTCTCTACCAATGCCCAAATGTGTGGAGATACAACTGAGGTTGGAACAATATCAAAGGATATTGGGGGAGATGCCACAGGAAGATTCCCCACAAAAAATAGAATAGATTGGGCATATTGAGACCTCCGAGTACTAACCAGGAGAGTCAGAAAGCCGAGTAAAAGGAAAGAAAAGTTGCACCCAAGAAAACCAAGGGCAGCAAGAAGGCAAAGCCAGTAGATACCAAAAAACCAAACAAGGAGGAGGCAAGCAAAGGCAAGGAGGTCGTGGGGGAGACATCTGCACAATCCAAAGAACCCTCGTTTGTTCCCAAGAACGCTGTGCACCAATCTACCTATGACTGGATGCACCAGTACAAGGAATTTTGCCCAACACGATACCTTGACGTAGAAGATTTTCAAGAAGATGGGTATCTACGACAGGACGATAAATTTCTTGGAAGGTGCAAACTTACGCGCCTTATGCACACCATAGGTGAAACCTTATAAGAAGCTGACCACCGAGTTCCTATCTTCGCTTAAGAAGTTCGCTACCAATAGTGACAAAGAAGGGCAGGAAGTGGAGACTATCAGGTGCAAGTAAGGCTAGGGGGTGAGACTCACATAGTCACGGAGGTAAGGCTAAATAGAATATTCACCGAGACAGAGGAAGAAGCCTAAGCCTGCTCCTCCGCCCCAAGAAAGAAAGAAGTCGTCACCTATGAAAGCAATGAAATGTGGGAAGAGCTAACTGGGGAGGACAAGCACAATTCAAAGAACTCCAAGGCCTCGCTAATTACATCGTGCTTTATCTGCACAATGTAGACAATCACTGCCCACATGATTCACGTGAGGTCAGAAATAGGAACACTTAGCAAGGGAGATCTGTTCCTGATATGGTCAATGATAAACAGGAAGCCGGTTAATATTGGGAATATACTAATCGACCGTTTATCAGTAGTAGTAGGTGGGGATGTAAAGAGGAACTCTATGTACTGCATGGGAGGCCAGATAACATGAATTGCCAAATACCTAATAGACAAAGGAGAGGTCCAGAAGTATAAAGAAATGGAGGGACAACAAAGAATAGACATCAAGTCCCTAATCAGCACGGGTATTCTGGCGCAAAAGGGGGAGAAATTGTACTTCAAGCAGAGCGGGTCAAAAGACTACTTCCCCTTCTAGAAATGGCATTCTATGACACCCAAGCTGTGGCCAACACAGGATGACATCGAAAATATGTGCTCCAGGGCACTGCATGCCAGCACGAATACAGACCCAGTAACTACAGTTGGAGAAAGCAGTACCCTAGCTGAATTAGAAAAGAGGAAGAGCACAGAGCCACGAAAGAAGTTGGCAGTAGAGAAAAAGAAGACAACATAACCAACTACACCGCCAACGAAAATGCCAACAACTGCAGTGCAACCGGCCCCCATGGTTCCAACTACTGAAACAATAGTGGGAATTCTAGAACCCACACCTCTTGATCCACACAAAGAAGTGACTATTGTGGAGCTAGAGGTGGAGACAGAGAAGGCCGCATCAGCCGACCCACAACCCAACAACGAACCAGAGGCAGAGCTAGAAGGGCAAGGCTCTCAGGTCATACCAGATACGGGAATCAGTGGAGCAGAGGTGGACTCACTATATAAGTCAAAGGAGAAAGAACAAGGTCCACCGCCACCGCCTCCACAACCTATGGTGCCAAGATCGTCAACGACATGCATGGAGCATCAGCTGCACCTGCAGCAACAACATGCACCTTCCTTTGGAGGTGCATTAGGTACACAATTTGATGCTATGTGGGAACACATGCATCAAACTAACAAAATAAATAAAACCATCTCTTCTTCTCTATCTACGCTAACCACACAGGTACAGGTTCTTGACGAAAGGAAAAAAGCACTCCCTGACTTCATCCAAGAAGTTATAAGCAACCAATGGATGATGATGGGAATGCTAAAGAACATGAAGGACGAGATGGAAGACCTACAAAAAGAGAGGCATGCCATCCAAGCCGATAATGAGTACATGCGTCGGGGCTATGACGCAACAATGGCTAACCTCTAAGAAGAGCACCAACGCTTAGAAGAAGACCGCTGAAAGCTCGACAAAGAACGCTAAGAACTTGAGAACCGGCGGAAGAAAAAGAAAACCAAGCGCTCAGCAAGCCCGGTGCACTCCTTGGCCAGTCCCTCTAGCCATGACGACAATGAAGATGACGACATGGGAGGAGCATGCATAGGAGTGGGCACGCCAAAAGAAGGAAGTGCCAACACAAAGGTGGCACCTGCACTTGAGCCAAAGAGAAATGAGCCACCACAGCGGTCGAGATCCCACAATGACAAACAAATGAAGAAAAATGCAACATCTTCAAGGGGGCTTGAGCTCAATTGCAACCCAGAAGAAGGCCAAGACAATGCTACTGAAGATGGTGGGAAGCTAGCAGAGCCTCAATTCTCACTGTCTATGCATACAATGACGATAGAAGAGCAGATTGCTATTGCACATCGAGAAGAAGTGGTCACAAAACTCAGCGCAGCAGGAGCGGTAGAGCTCGAAAGAATGCTAACTGAGCTAGGGGCCGGACTCGAGGAGAGCAGCGAGTTCCTCCTATTCCATCCACATCACGACCAAAATGATTATCTCTATGATGGGAAGATGGAGGCGACACTGAAGATGATGGCGGAAGCCATGTTAGGGCAAACTTCTGATGAGAGTCATGTCAAAGACAACATAGCTGCCAAAGCCTCCTCAGAAGTAGCTGAACCTGTAGCCACTACACAACCATTGCACAAAGTGGCTGAACAAGTGGCCAAAGCCATGCCGACAATAGATGAATCCTCGACACCTCTGGCAGAGGAAGGAACATACGATGATGAGGATGGTGGGCTGGAAGCCTTCTTCACAGATGAACTCGCCTTGGAGCGGATTGCACCGATTGAAGCAGAAACACTGGGAGCAACTCCCCCTCTACCTTGCAAGATGAAAGATATGGACATGACTATGGTATCACAGATCACATGCAGAGACATCCACATCTTGGTAAATGTCCTCAGTGACGATCTACTCGAGTCAAACATACTATACAACAATAAGGGTAGACATCTATCCAGAGACCACTTATGGGGAATATTCATGAAGAAGGCACGAGTACATAAAAGACTATTCAAGGTACTCTGCGCCACCCTCCTAGAAGAATTCCTGCACCTGGACAAGCCACATCCAATTTTCAATGGAACAACACATCTAGCCAGCCTCCTCTACAATGAAGACTATGAGGAAGCAGATGTAGCTGAACTGAAGGCAGCAGTCTGATGGAAGGAAACAATACATGTGGTGCTTCCCATAAGGAATACAAAGCATTGGGCATTAATAGTCGTTGATCTATATGAGCGGAAAATGACAGTGCTAAATTGCTGTGCAGCCGAACTAGACAACACCTTGCTGGTTTACAAGAGGAAGGATGCCAGAGAGGCTTTAAAGATACCACTGCGCCTACAACGATCTATCAAGGATGTAGATAACAAGTTCCAAGGGTCCTGGGAGCTCTTCTCAATGAATAAGAAAGTCCTCCAAGAAGAGGCCGGTTTGGGGGATTGCACCTTCATAGTACTATGCATGATGGAGGCCATCAACAAGGGCACCCCCCTGGAGGATTTAGACAATGAAGACCTGCATGGACTGCGGGGTATGTATGCTATGGAGGTCATCTATGATCGTCAGTTCTTCAAAGAACCGACGATTCCTGCAGGAGCTGTACCCCAGAGGCTTCACATGGAAATCCCCCTACCTGAAAAGGTATCTTGGAGGGAGAAGCTAAAGACCATGTGGGTTGATCCAACTGAACCAGCCAGGGCTGCGGCATGGAAAGAAGGTTGGCATAAAAGCTCTGGAGAAGCTGCAAAACACACGTCAGATGAAGAACCAAAGCAACCTCCAGCAGCAGAAGTCCCTAAAAATCAACCTCCAAGAGAATAGCCTGAGGAAGGAGAGGATGAAGAAGAAGATCTGGGAAATGATAGACCAAACGGACCGACAGGAGAAATTACACCTTATTTCAAGAATTTCGACAGATGGAGCTGCTTTAGTCTATCCCTGGAAGAACTAACTATAATTATGACATCTTTGAAAGAAGATGATTTGCCGGGAGATGTCATCTTTGAGAGAGATGGCATCTGCGTGATAAAAGACGACCTCTGAGAAACGCTGAAAATAGGAGGACACCTTTCTGTAAGTATGATGTCAGCTTACCAGGCGATACTAGGTGACACCATGCCAAATGCCCACATGGCATACTTCTTACTGGTAGATGACATCCTAAAGGACAAAAGGTCAGGAGAGAAGGAGCGACTGCAATAACGTTTGGCGACGTCCCTACCAGATCACATCTTCCTGCCTATTCTTCACGATAATCATTGGATTTTGCTACATGTCAACATCCTCAGGAGGACTGTAGTACTCTACAACAGCTCTGACACAACCTTTGCACTTAATAAGAAGACTAATATGACAACAACAAAGATGCTAATAGAAGAAAAGGCAAACACATGTGCCGAGGCTATCGTCAACATGATAAGAAGTCACTGTAGAGGGTACGACCACACGACATGTAAAGACTTCAAGAAGACGCAGTTCTACCACAAGAGCCCCCAGCAGGTGCCCTTATCAAATGACTGCAGTTTCTTCTGTCAATCCTGGATGGTAGCCATAGCCACCATTGGCTTCAAGGTGGAAAACATGCAATATGAACAATACCACACGTTAAGAGGTATATACACAAGCATGCTCCTCGAATCCAAGTGGGCCTCCACCACCAACAACAAAAACAAATAAAGAAAGCCCATTTATACATCTTGCTCAAATTTTGACACCCCAAGACATGGTGTAGGATAAGTTTGGGGGAGGAGTCATAAACGGGATACAGAGGTACATTTAACATCTTTTTACCTCTAAAAATTTTAATGAAATTTTTGAAAATTTGAATTTTTGCTTAAACTACCTCTTAAATTTAAAAGCTCGCCTCCTCTCTTGCTAAAATTTCTGATTGTAGTGCTTCAGCCCTCTTAGAAGAGAGATACTTGAGCAACATATACATGTATATACGAGTAAAACAAGTCATAGAAATACTTCTCTACCTCATTCTTGCAATAAGACATTGTAAATGTGACAAACTTAACTTATGAAACCCTCGGAGACTAGATAACTTCACCTAGTCATACTCTTGAACAACCACCCTCACCTGATGCTTTTGACCAGAAAATCCTTATCTTTGTGGAAAGGGAAACAACTGCCCTCTTCAAAGCACATCTAAAAGAGGCTTGGCCGGCCATAAGACCAAGTAAAAATCCATTACACCCAAGCCTGAAAGGAGAGGTAAAGAGCCAAAAAGAAATAAAGAAAAAAATATGAGAGTTGTGCCCAAAAAAATGCCAAAAGTTTCTGCATGGCCGGTATATTGCTGCACTCGTGAATGCATATATGTCGTGCTCGTAAGTGGAATCTTGAAGCCAAGCTTACACACCTCCAATCCTGAATGGAAACTCACAGAACCAAATGAATTAATGTAAGAAGCCCAAAAAGGGCAACACTGTTCTTACGATAGTTGTGGGTGAGGAGTTTAGGAGGAAGAGGAAAACATCTAAAGCCTTAAGCCTACCCGAACACATAAGCATAGTGCCAACTGAAAAATAAAGAATTGGTGTGAAAGATACCCCTCGAAAAAGATATGGCATTAGTATGGTCATTACCTAAGGGAAGGGGTGATAAGTTGAGAAGGAGGAGCCTTTTACAATTGAAGGTAATGGCAGGAAAATGAAGTTATGCAACTCTGATTGAGGGGGAAGAATGAGACCTAAGGGTTTGAAAACATGCAACAACAGTCTTGATGCAAGAATGAGATATTTTAGTCATGTTATAATGTTGTCTTCTAAGATTGTTCATTCTCTCTCTAAGTTCTCAAACCTACACTAAGCCTAAGGACATGCTTGATTCTAAGTTTGGGGGAGTTGATAACACTCTATTTTATGTACTTTCTATATATATTTAACAACACTTTTAGTATATATTTTGTTAGATTTTCACATAGTTTTTCTATCTTTTTGACTAAAGCCTCACTTAAATAGTTTCAGGAACATTCACAACCCAGGTCATGGTTCAGGGGCCGCAACCAAGGTCCACTTATATCTCAACCGTGATCACGGTTCCAGAGCTCTCTAGAGATCGCGATCATCAGGCGTCAAGGAAGGATCACAACTAGTTTATAGACCGCGATCATCACTTAACTGCAACCTCAAGAATTGTCGTGATCAGAACATGTGCCTCAAAGATAGACCAGTGGTTGTGGTGTGGATACAGACCGCGATTGAGAAAGACTGCGATCAAGAAAGACCGCAATCAAGAAGGACCGCAGTCAGCTTGGAAACTACGGTCATTGATGAGCTTTTGCAAACTGCGACCGAGCGGGAAGACCTCGACCTCGACCTCGACCTCGACCTTGACCTCGACCGCCCGGATGCAATCCACAAGCAGACCTCGACCGCGGTTATCACCAGGCCGCGACCAAGCTCAACCGTGGTGAAAGATGAATAAAGCACAGACTGCAACTGCGGTCTCACCCTCACTTAACCAAGACCGCGACCGCGGTCCAGGCTTAAGTCGGTGGAATGTGCCTATAAATAGTACACCCACCTATCTTGTCAAATCATCAGATCATAGATCAGATCCCAAGGACCACGAAGTGCTGCTGCATTCGAGATTCATCCCAGACCATCCCATCCATCAGTCTTGGATCTCCAAAGGTGGAAGCTGAGGAGAGAGAAGATTGAAGACCCCTTCTTTGAGAGAAGAAGACTGTGTACGTGATAGATCCAGATCTGAAGAAGTATTGTGTCGTATCACGTCTCTTCCTTTCTAGATCTATCATTCCATCTTGCTATACTTCTCTCCTCTCTTCATGGGAATCTCATGGATCTATCTTTCTGTAATGCCGTTATGCTGTCCGCAAGCATGAGCGGCTAAACGCCTTAACTTGGGTTGGGAGTAGCCACTAAGGCTCTCCCAACATGTATATTGTCTCTTTTTGTTGAATATACATATTCTTATCAAGATTATCTCTATGCACATGTTTTAATGCTTCACTTGTATTCTTATCTACCATCTTGTGATGTTTGATTGTTGATATCTCGAGAGAGTAATATCACTTTTATCATGTGTCATGGAGTAGTATGAATGCATGAGAGTGTTGGAATGCTAAGGATTTAAAGTCATATGTTCTGTTGTGAGGTTTACGTGTGGTCTCCTCGAGAGAGGGACTACCCTTAGACTTAGATCTATCCTCATCTTGAGAAAGAGTGGAATAGACGCTTTTGGTGGTTGCTTGTAATATTGGTAAGAGTATGCAAGAGAGAGAGATGATGTTGCATGTTGGTGAGATGCTTTAGTAGGTGAACCCCAACCTGGGTTTCCTTCCATATACTTGTTTCATATTATTTCTTTTGTTTCTTTTGTTCTTGTTGTTCTTGTTTCTTTTGAACTACTTTAGTTTGCGTGCCACCATTCCTTAGGGAACACCTTTTACATTCCCTCTTCAGCTGGAGTATGCGAGTGCTAGATTCTGCGTGCTTAACACTGCCAACCTTATCCCTGTGTTCGACCCTGATCGCTACATCGAACCCCGTTTATCGTTGCGAGGGCCTGAGAGTCGGGTTATCTCTTTAAAAGACCGACTACTCTGAATCCACTCCTTTTGGACGTACGATTTAGGTCGGTCAATACATCGCCTTTTTTATGCTTCAAGGAATGGTATGGGACACATGCCATGATTGGTAAAAAGTTAGCAAGTATGAATTTTGAGTAATGAGTTGATACAATAGATATAATTTTAGGATGATAGCTAGAATTTAAAGTTGAACATTACTACCAGAGTTGTACAGATGACACAATAAGTTTCTACATTCCATATTGAGAATGTCTTCTTAGGTGGGGGGTTTTGTGCTGACCCAAGATGAGATATATATGAATGATGTGACATAACTATGATATGCAAGTAACCATGTGAAGATAATAGGATGAGTTGCAAAGGAAGTACCCATCTTTGTTTACCTTGGATTTCGGGGGCGAAATCCCTATTAGGGGTTTATAGTTGTAAGACCCCTAAACTTGATTAATGAGTTGAATAAGCTTAGTTATCATAATTGAATTGTTATAACCCTAATATAACCTAGTTATGTTTTGAAATCATAAGACAAGCTTAAGTTTCAAATTTGGTCCAATTTGGACACTGTTTGAGCAAGTTATGCAATTTTATGCACATTTTGGACTTTTATGCAATTTACCCAACTGAGAGGTTTTCTTTAAATTTATCACTTGGATTATGTTCCTTGAATATTCTCTCATCATTCTTGAGCTTTTTGAGCCATGGGACACCTATTTAAACCTTGTTTTGAAGGTGTTTTCCTCAAGGGTATTTTAGGGTTTACCCCTTCATGGATGAGCTACCTTTAGTAGCTATCAACTAATGAAGTATTTGATTGTCTTGGAAATTCGACAAAGGAAAGATAAGCAGGTCTATATGGACATTTTTGGAGCTTCTTGTGTGTGTGCTTGTATATTCTTAATAGTTTAAGGCCATGGACACTTGGAAAGATACTAGAACTTCAACTTCTTCTTTTTCTTTATCTTAAAGTTTCATATACTTATCCCTAAGCACCTAAACGAGCCATTTTCTCTCCACCACTTCCCTCCTTATATGAACCTTGTTCTCCCTTTGTGCTTCTGTGAATTTCCTGTCCAAGGAAGAAGAAAGAGGGGATCTTCTTGGAAAAAGAATCCAGGGTTGCAATTGACTTCCTTTTCGGGTTTTAAAAGCTTCCTTCTAGTGATCTTGACCTAAAAGAGTAAGAATCCCCTTCTTTCCTCCATTTATTTCTTTTTTATCCTTACTCCTACCTTTCTCCTTGTTGGAACCTTGTTGTTCCATGGTATATATTGCTCTAAAGCTCTAAAGCCCTACCTTTCTTGCTCCTTATGCTTAGGGTTTGCTCATTTGATGAAGAATGGTGCTAGATGGACGAGTTCACATCTTATGCTTGGATTTCCTACCCTACCTGCTCGTGTTTTCTTCTATTTAGGAGTTTATCTCCTAATTAGAGACAATTTTTATAACTTTCTCCACGTTTATTGCTTACCATAATATTTCTAGCTCATGTTCTTGCTTGAAAATGATGATCCATACACTAAAAAGCTATGTTTGACTTGGATTTCGATTTTTATAATGTTCCCTATTCTGATTTCAATTCCAGATGAACATGTATTCATGTGTACATTATTCATAAGGTAAAATATGACTTGGATCATATTGGTTTGACAACCAATGGTGCTAAACACCTATCAACCAATGGTCAATTTTAGGGTTTAAAGTTGATTTCTTCTATAAACACATGACTCAATGGTTGTACCATTGCAACAACCGATGGTGTTGTCTTCATGACAACTGATGGTGGTGACCAAGGGTGTCAACTGACATTCATGTCAGGTGTTGGCCTAATTATAAGCTTAGTGATTAACCACTAAGTACCCTAATGATGCTATCAATCAATGGTGATATTAGTTTGATATTCGAGGGTGATTAATGAGTCTGGTGCTGATCTAACAGCCTATGGTGACTTAATGGCCACTAATGATGGTGGATCAGGTCTCCACAACCTATGGTGAGTTAATCATATAGTTGTAGCATCAATTAAGCCTTAGACCAATGGTTTCTTGGGTCACTTGATGCAATGGTTGGACCTATACTCCAATTGATGGTTTTAATATATAAACTTGACCTAATGGTTAAGATCTAATGTTTCTTCATCCAATAAATTGGAATGATGCCTAAATGTAATATGTTTCTCCTAATAAAGTGATTTAAATGGTTTCCTTTAAAATCAACTTAAGAAGCTCATATACTGACAACCTATTTTAAATAAACAATCGCTTGTGGGTTTTACCCTACTCTCAATGAAACTTTTTATGATGTTAGTCCAGGGATGTCTAGGATTAGATGGTGACTCTTTCTAGAGCACAACTCAATGACTTCATAGGTGGTTTGTTCAAGATGTTTACTTATGTAAATGACCAATGGCTTTACCTTTTCAACATTTAATGGTTAGAAGTTGATGCCTCAATATTCCCATTGTTTTGGGTGAAGCCTATAGTGTAATGTTATGATTTGAATGATGAGAATTTGATGGTTCAATGACTTAAACTTGTAGTCTTACCCTTACCCTCATATGATTATGATTGATAATCACCATAATGAATTAATGGGTAACCTTAATGAGGTATAGCTTGTTATACCTAGCTTTAATATAACTAAATGATGGTAATTGGGTATGAATAGTCCTTGAATTATTAATACAATCATGGAGTACTCTCTTACAATTGTTGAAACCCCAGTATGCTATAACCCGATGGTTACACCTTGATTTATGTGTGGGTTCATACTTGAGAATAGTATGGAATGTGATGGTGATACTTCACCTTATGCATCCATGATCCAATGGGGATGCCATGAGTTAGGGTTTGGGTATGAGTGTTGATTAGTAACATTAATATAATTTATCTTGTTGAACCTAACTCTAATTCAAATAGATAAAGATGAGTATTGATGTTTAACCTTCTTATATAATGGCATGATGGTGGAATAATCTCCTTATATTATCATAACCTTAATGTATTAATTTGTGGTTATCATAGCCACATGGTTGATACTTTCTTATGCTAAACCTGTGCATTATGAATATGATGAGGGTTAAGTTGTCTTGTATCTAACTTCCTTCAGTTTCTTAATACTACCCAACCACTGAATATGTTTTCTTCTATTGTAGTTATACCCATTTTCATTGATTATTAATGTATAATAATTTTAATTGGTTATTGAAAACAATTCACCACTAGTAAGATTTCATAAGTTGAGCACATCAACTAATTTGAAACTAACCTCCCTTTGTTGTTGTTGTGCAGTATTATTTTAGCACAAATGTCTACATTGTCAAACTATGAATGGATGTCATGAAGGAAAGCTAAGAACTTGCTAGAGATGGAAAGAAAGTTCCTTGAGAATCTTTAAGGTGATCCCACACCTAGAATTATCCAAAAAATTCACATGAATGATCAAATTCAATTCACTCTATCTCCTAACCCCGAGGAGTCAACTACTAATGAAAAGGAACCTGCTCCAAATTTATCTGATTACATGCCTACTAAGGAGAGTGAAAAAACAAGACAAAGGAAAGAAGTTAAATCAATTCCCAAAAGCCTAATACAAAAGGGGACCGACACATGGAAACAAGAGAAGATAGAGATAGGTGCAAGGGAATAGATAATACGCTAGGAAAATATTGTAATTAAGATTGCGATTAGTAGAAATCATCTCCTTGGAACCAACCATGCAATCATTTGTGCCACGACTGCAACCATGGCAACCTACAATGCCACATGCATCATGGAAACCAAAAAATCATTTTGTCCTATGAGATAAAGAGCACCAAGACAACTATGACAGAATGATGCATAAAGGTACTTTAATAAAAAATACACATCTACAACAAAATATTAGAGGAGATAGGTATACATTATAGAGTCAAAGTACTACTAAAACCTACAAAAATATTTAAGATATGTTTGTATGACTAAACGTAATACAATTAGGTGTCTCAAATTCATGTCCTCCCTAAAGATACTCTTGATCTGTAAAGAAGAGGCACAACATTGTAATATTATAATACTTTACTAGTCCAACTAAGGTAATAGTTGAGATTATATACTACTCTGATTTAAATACAATACAACTATTAATCTAATTATGAACACTAATCCAAATAACATACACTTATAGGTAAGATAGTAACATGAGATGCTACATAACTTAAACACTATGATTATGACTACAAATATGAAAACAATTAAATCAACCAATCTTCAATCAACAAAGTATTGTATTATTTAATGTAATTATGTGATGTTAGTATATTATACATAGAAATATCTTGTTGTATAGATATATGTACAACATGTTTAAAATTTTCTTAGATAATAAATAAGATGTTTTATGTATAATTGCTTACAAGCATATCCGCACTGCATTCATGAGTATTGCGGGTAAGGAACGGTGTGGGTCTAGATTTTTATTATACAGGTTCAAAACCAGACCCAGGCTTGCTAAATTAAATAGGTACGTGTATGGAAATGTCCAAATGAGCACTATACCCCAACTATTTACACCTCTAGTCACAAATTCAATTTGGGATAATGAAGGTTATCCACAAGACGACCACTAGTGCAATCTTTACTAGAGCGAACACATGAAATGTCACTAGAGGATAGTAAGAAAGAACCAAAATAAATAGTATTGCAGATAAACTTTGGATCTTCTGAGATGTACTTGTTGGTTGCTACATTAAAAAAAATATTGAATTTCAATCGCATAAATATAAACCCAAAAAATCATAGAACAAGCTAGAGACTGAATCTTAATTAACAAAATAGTCAAGTTTTTGCATGGATCAACAAATGGGCCAATTTAATACAAGTAAGAGTAATATGTTGAAACTACCAATTAAAAGTTTTGGCATGATCTTTTAAACCTCATACAATGTCGTAAAATTGGAGTTGGATCTTTGTTTCAAATGTAATGTAAAAGTTTGGTCTTTGTTACACAATAAGTAAAGAATCTTTGAAATGTCTCTCTTAAATGAGAGATTGAGGATCATGTTGATTCACAACAACTAGTTATGTTGATTCGCAACAACTAGTTTTTCTAGTTCATCCAACAAGAGCAAGACATAGTCATATCTCTATAGAAGCTCGTTCAACATAAATTAGATGCAAGTGTTCTATTTTTTGACAACATCATAAAGAAGTAACATGTATATTTCTTGGGATTAGGTCCTTGGGTTGAAGTAAATCTCAAAGATATATTCAATGAGCAGTCTTAATCAAATATGGATAACTTACTAGGAGACCCATATTTTCAACATTTCTATAGATTTGACAACTTAGAGTTATGTTTAGATACTAGAACAATAAATTTGTAATCGTATCTGATATTCATCACCAAAATAATCAAATACTTGATAGAGTATGATGGTTATACAAGATGGATATCCTACAAAGCTATGTCTATAAAATGGATGCACCAAGTTAGGTTTGGTTCATATCATTATGTTTGTTATTTTCATGGTAGTTGTTAAAAGGATATGTCTTAAAATGATCGGTATAAGTCACACCTGCAATCATACCACTTTTTAATGAATTGAGACAAGTGTACTTTAAACTATACTTGATGAATGTAGGTTGACATGCAAACACATGTATAATTTTTATTGAACACAGATTTTTACATAAGAAAAGCAAATTCTACATCCATTGTTAGATTTTTCTATTATCTTATGTCATATAACCCAAAAAAGCTTTTTTTGTTGATGACATAATATTAAAAAATAATAATTACTTGGTGTAAATTGGTGTTAAGTACACAAAAATCACACTTAGATACTACATATCAAATTAATGTCATACATAATAAAATTGTTACTCGAGATCAAACATTATCTAACATATATCAACAAGTAGAGGGATGACCCCTTTCTTCAAAAATAATAGCACAAACCACGTGATGTGCAACTTGGAGGTAAATTAAGGGTTTTGTTAGGTTTGAAGTTAGGTTACTACATTGGATCCCCTTCAGCTAAATCAATGATCAATCATTATTTTATCACTTAGATATCATGAAGCACACAAAAAACATCATGTTGTTGTCATTTTATATAAAACCAATCTAGAGTGATAATCTTGATTCTTATACAGAAAAAATAAACACAAAATATGAACATTTTCATTATTACCACAAGTACACAACTTTTGTCACAATGCATATACTTCAAACAAATCCTTAACAACAGGATGGTGAGAGTGGAGTCCATGTTAAGAAGAATTTGAATGAAAAATCAAAATCCAACATGAAGCCAACTTTAGGTTCAGTTTTATCAAACCAATCCTACAACATTGTTTTTGTAGTTTATAACTACCTAACACCCAACCCACAAAGACGCGTGTCATAGAATAATATAGATATATTCTTTCATTTTTGTGCAAAAATATGTTTACTACTCACTTTTTTTTTCAAATGTACAACAAATGTGCCATAAGTTGATAACAAAGCATATGATCACTAGCATTTTTTCCATAACACAATATATGACATGCTATTTCATATAGAAAACGACACTCAAGGGCCATTTTCCAAAAATTATTTTTTGATGGGTTTTATAACGAAGTCTAAAAATCCTAAATCGTCTACATATTTGTGGGATTTTGACTCTAGATCAATGTCAATTTTGGTCAATATACAACATACCCATACCCACTCTAGTTGGGTCCTATCACGTTGGTTGGTTCATGTCTTCTGTTATCAACCTAGTAGACACAATTTGTTGTGAGTTAAAACATATCATGTATCATTGTGCATGAGCATAATATTCACATACTTTAGTGTTCATAAGGACATCATAATAAAGTAAGATTTCTCAAAACCGCACAGGCATTGGACTAAGTGAATATTTCTCTTTGGTTTAGATGAATAAACTAAAGTGGATATAGATCAACGTATGAGTCCTACCTTATTAATTGGATGGGTTCAGTTTAACCTAAATAAAATGGTTGACAAAATCTCTCACTCAAATCTATTTCTACAAGTCATTCTCACATGAATAACCAGTTTAATAGAAACAATACATAATAATTTACATTATATAAGGAAGCTACTACCCTACATCCATCTCATCATATGAGTAGTTTATATCAGATCCCATTATCCCTTAGTCAAGAGGAGTGATTAAAATGCTTGTCAAGGAGAGTGAGTAAAATGATTAGTGTTGTTTCTGGACACATTTGGTAACCGATGGTTAGATCAATAATAGTTTAAGATGTGTGCTTTGGTTTATGAAAGCATATCAACAAATAATCAACATGACAAAGGACTTCAACTCATACAATTAAATTTACTTTTCCTCATGTGAGATCCAAAACATTCTATAAAAAATGAAAAAGTAGACACTTCTAAGGAGGCTACACAACATCTCTTATGAATATCTGAGTAACTTCAGTGGGAATTTTTTTCCCATAGTTTTAGTTTATATTATTTAGTAGAGTACATAATGAATAAAATAACACCAAGCTTGATTTATTACCTTTGGAGGAACAACAGGAAAATCACTTTTATGTAATGTTTAAAAAGAATAGAAAGGATAATTATGGGACATAGACAACAATACACCAATTATTTCTTCAGTGTACTCAATCTATCAACTAAGTAACATTCTTTATTGGGTACACTTGACTCACAATGTATGGGTACTTCAACATATTGCAACAATGAGTACTTTGCACGATTTCCTCACTCTTTCTCCTATATTTCTTTTGCATAAACAATTTTTGCATTTTCTTGACCTCTAGATTTCAACACCTCAAGAACATTAGAGGGATTTATACACCTTCCAATTATGATTAGGTGCTTCTTATTTTTTTCTATCTCCATATGATCCAAGACTCCTTTATTAAGTTGGAAATAACATGAGCAAATATATATGATATTAACTTTCATTTTAAAAATGTAATATATATATATATATATATATATATATATATATATAACATGGAAATAGTACCTTCAACATAACATGCTAATGACATTACCTCACAATGGCTTGCCTCGTCCTCAAAATTCACACTCACGACCACTTTAGTATATGAGAAATGAGAAAACATAAGAAACAATCTTCTAAATTAATAATATAAATCATATTGATTATTATCATACAAGATTCTCTTCATATTCAACTTTTTCAGAGCCACAAGTCTGGCATAAATCCTTCATTTTATATTGCCTAGTCTACTCAAGAGAATGATGGATGTAAACTTGAATAGTGATTGTGAAAGTATTTTATGAAGAATATATTGAGATTTAGCCTTATCACATCATAACATTTATAGTATGTTTGTGATATTCTTAGTGCATTGTTAAACTTTGATTCTTATCAAGTAATGCATCTACTAAAATGGAAACTATGCATTGGCTAACAAACCACATCAAATGGTTGTTACATTAGTTTCAATGCACTTTGACCAAACACTTCAATCATTAATGAAGACCACTTACCTCATCAAGTGAATGACATTACAATAATGGCATTCATATAGACATGTTTTATTGCCAAAACCACATTACATTTACGACCAACAAGTTCCACTGCATATCTAACCTCATCAAGTGAATGACATTACAATAATGGCATTCATATAAACATGATTTATTACCAATACCACATTACATTGACGGCCCAACAAGTTCCACTGCATATCTAACCCTACCTAAATGAAGATTAATTATAGACTATATATTTACATAAATTCAATATAATACAAGTTAACAACATCAAGTGTTGTCATTTGGGTGGCCACTTTGAAGTTATTACTATTAGTAGAAAGCTTCACATGATCCAATCATGTAATTGGCCATGAACCTAAAAACATTCAGAATTGTTTGTATTCATATGATGACATGTAATATACATTAATACATTGTACACAATAATATAAATATATAGTTGCACAAAACATAATATTGGAGAGGAAGAATCACTTTTATTTGAAAAGAGAAATATACATTTTGTACTACTTGTGAATTACATGTGGAAACACATGTGAACAATTTACTAGTTTACTTTCAGTGTATGTATTAGTCTAAGGACCGTTTGCATTTAAATGCAGCATACTTCTATAAAAACTAATGTATTAGTGTTTTTCTCCAAACAAATGGGTTCTATATGAGATTTGTCTTCTTGACTTGACTCCCAAGAATCTATAATTTTTCTAAATAATGAATATAATTGTAAAGTGGAAGGAAGAAGTAAGGAAATGAGATGAATCTTTCTTTGTCTATTTCATAAAAAGAACTAATAACTCACTCATATTTGTAACTTGAGTCTTTTTATTTGAATGCTCCCATGCTATTATGTGAGTTGGAACATATCCTATCTTTCAATATGATCATAGACTAGAATAATCACTTACAATTACATATTGATATAAGGTTTTGTTATTTTAACCGACAGAACTACATATGGGACAAAGTAAGATATTTCTATTAACCCAATTGATACCCATTAATAACCTATTCCACGCTAGTACTTATATATTTGAAATAAATTATAAAATGTAAACCAATTTCCTATATATTCTAATAATTATTGGAGTAAATAAATTATTTATTTTAAAAATAGGCGATCTTTTTATCAATGTGGTTTCCTATAATCCATATGTATTCATATTTCATATTTTATAAATTTAACTATGGTTTGTCATTGAGAACATATTTTTACTTTAATACATTTTCATCTTAATCAACATGCGAACTTGAAGAAAAATATCGTAGAAAGTGACTTTTCAAGTCCCTATTTGGGATAAAAAAATGACATTAATTGGTATGATGGTAGACTAAGTGGAGAGGATAAACAAGTATGATAGATATAAACATATAGTCGGGATCATGATTTGCTATCTAAGGAAAACTTCATTTACATCCAAGGACAAGGATTGAAGACTGTATGATATGAGCACAAATTAGTTATTCAATGCTTAAATAGTTTTGAGAAAAGTGGAATTGTATGATGTTATAATTTCATTTTTAGTTTTATTCTATTGGTGTACAAGTAATGAAGGTCCATGGAAAACAAACAATTAACTATTTTCTTGATCATAATTGTTTAGCTTGTAAAATATTTCAAGCAATTCTCATTCAAAACATGTTGTATTTGTAAATTCTTTTTTTAACTTTTTATATTATATATATTTGTTATGATCTCCTATTTGTAGTTTTATCTAGTAAAACATTTGAGGTATGCCATTTTTGTATAATGTTTTTAAATTGCTTGGATGTTTACAAGAATATTGGATGAAAATTTCAAAACCAAGTTTCTGTTGTAGTTTAATTTAAATTTTAGTTCACTCTTAGTGTTATTTAATATCAAAACATATCATATATGTAATTTGGATTTATAGTGTGGACATCGAAGGTGAGTTTTCTTTGAAATCTATTTATATAGGTCTATTGAAGCATCATGATATCAATACCCAAGGATATTGAATTGATTCATGGAAACCAAAAGTCCCTCAAAAAACTTAAACTTTTATTTTTTGATGCTCCACGGAGGATCTATGGTGAAAAATGAATAAGAACATTGACAACATACTTCTCTAGAGTCCTGGTCTAGATGTGGCTCACATGAAGAGACAATACTACATGCTATCAGATACTCCAACTTAGAAAATGCAATCTAGAGTTGCATTAGATTTGTAAATGTAAATGGACCAAACCAAAAGCTACCAACAATTTTTGATAATAGATCCCAAGAAATATCAAGAAGAAAACAATTGGAAAGACATTCCTTCCTAGTTCACCATCTTTTCTTGGCATATATGGTTGATGTTATTGGATATATGAGCTCTAGAGGGGGTGAATAGAGATAAAACCACTTAAACAAAGTTCATTAAACCTTCAATTCATATAGCAATTTGACAGTTATAAATCATATAAAAGCAAGGATAAAGATATTGTGAAGTCATTTAGAATAAGTAATTATATTGGTTCTGATCTCAAAGATATTTATTCCTCTACCTAGAGAGGTCAAACTCTAGGATTTTGAACACTTGAGCCCCACCATATATTGCTTATAAAAATTACATCAACAAGATCTTCTCTTTTAAAGAAAAGAGTAACTAGCTTCCCTTTAAGGACAAGGGATCCTGCAATCTTACCAAGGTCTTACCTATCCAATTACCAAGAGTATCTAGCCTTAACCAAGGACTCACCCAATTTTGACTTTGGATCTTTTTCCTTGAACCTTCACCTTCCTTCATGAGGAAGAGTACTTCAATCAACCAGCTTTATATAAAGAGACTAAGAGGAGATATTGAGAGATTTACAAAGCTGACACTAATCCAAGACACTGAGATGAAAGTAGAGAAGTGATAATATTATGAGAGATTAATATCTCTAATGAAATTCTTTTGCAAAAAGAAATTTCTAGTTGCAAAGTTACATCTTTAGCTATTCTTTAGGAAGAAGCACTCCTAAGGCAGAAGGCTCAGATACATTGATTCTAAGTGGGTGGTTCTACTTTCAAAGTTTTTCTAGTCTTAACTCAAGATGATAAGATAGAGAGATCATATTAGAATCTTAGTCAATAATATATTTCCTTGCCGTGATATTGTTTCTATCAAGAGCCTTGTTAGTGACTACTATTATAAGTTCTTTAGTAGAAACTTGTCTATTTTTGCTGACCTCTTTGATGACATTCATTTTTGTAAGCTAGATGATGTTCAGTGACTGCAACTTGACAAACTAGTGACTGTCAAGGAAGTGGAAGATGTTTTTCTCGGTCTAGATGAAGATAAATACCCAGCCCCTAGTGCTTTCAATGGTAAGTTCTACAAAGAGTGTTGGATTGTTGTCAAAGGTGATTTGATCAACGTTGTCCTTGACTTCTTTAAACTGGTCGTCTGCTAAAGAATCCAATAATACTTTCATCTCTCATTCCTAAAAGTGATGGTACAAGCCTTCCGAAGAATTGGAAACCCATTTCCATTTGAAATGTACTTTACAAAGTGATCTAAATTTTTTTTGGCTAACATGCTACATTTGGTATTTCCTTCCCTAATTAGTTCTAATCAGTGTGCCCTTATTAAGGATCATAGTATTAAGGATTCCATTCTTCTCTCAAATGAAATGGTCCATGATTTTAACAAAAGAACTGGTTCTCCTCACATGTGTATTAAGGATGACTTGACTAAAGTGTATGATTCTATTAGTAGGGAAGCTCTTTTGTTCATTATTACGAAGATGAATTTTGTGCTTGTTATTTATTTGGTTAAAGGATATTTATATACTACTTTGTATCAGGTTTTGTTGAATGGAGAACCTCTCAGTACCTTAACCCCCCAACAATGGAGTGAGAATCCCCTAGCCCCCTACCTCTTCATTTTATTTATAGAATGCTTCACCATTCTCATGAATAGGAGTGTTAATAATGGTAAGATTGTTGTAGCACCCCTCCCTAGGGTTTCTTACGTAACCAGCGGAAGCACAACCTAATCCCCAACATTATCCATAATGTGGGGTACTTGGCATATCAGGGAGGGATCGTCACATACATGATCTCATATCAAGAAATAAACAACACTTGGCATTCATAGAAACATAGATTCATACATAAAGTTCTTCTTGGAAAGATAACTACGTCATGATATTAAAGCTATGCTAATATAAACTGGATAACATATAAATGATAGGATCTCCATAGATGGACGTACCACCAGGCAACAACTCCTTAGATCTTTGGGTCCTTGTATTCTTCTCAAGATGATTCCTTCTCTTTAGCTCCAACGTCTGCGGACATCTCGTCCCCAGCCATGCAAAGGAAAAAACAAACATGGTAAGTAAGCGGCATTGGCATGTTATAAAGCATGAAAATAAAATATACAGGTGACTTGACATAATCATGAACATGCATTAACATTAATCATTTCTTGACCTCTTTTACATAAAGAAATTGACTAGAAGTATATGCTCCTCTCTTAATGCCCCATAAGGAGCCCATAATGCTCGGAAAGCCCATAATTGCTCGGAAAGCCCATAATGCTCGGAAAGCCAATAACAAGGTGCATATAAATCTAAATCAATTTCCATTAACCATGATATTTCTTAGACTTTATTTATCTTCTTAATAACCTAAACTTGATCTTAATTGGGATTTCTCCCTCTTGAACATGATTGGGATTTCTCCCTATGACCATAACGAGATTTCTCCCTCTAAAGCATAAATGGGAATTTCTTCCCTCTTAATCTTGATTTTAGGTTCCTGAATCATAATCCATAATATTAATGTGATTTCTATTCTTAGACTTAGATTATAGAAATCAACATTCAATAATCATATACATTGAAGAAAAACATGCATTAATCATGATTTAACATAAAGTGCATAAACATATCATAATCATTCAATAAATCAAGCTTACTATGCCAAGGGCATGGCCCGCTTACCTTGAGCTAAATCACCCAAGTCAAACCTTGTTTGACTGATTGGATTCCCTTAAACACCTGAAATAACATGTATGTCTTTCATTATACAACATGAAACCCTAATTTGTCCATAAAAATATTGAGATATTAAAACAACAAAATTAGTGGATAAAAACCACAAAATCAGATTCCTCATCCAAAATCCTTTCCAAAACATATTTTTGCAGATGTTTCTGATAATCAAACGATTTAATACAAATTTCAAAGGAATTGACCAATCACAAATCGAGATAAAGCCACATAGATAAATATATATCCAAATCCGGAATCAGTGGGACAACTTTCTTACTTGGCCCAATTAGGCTCAGCCAAATTGGCAATGAGGCTTGCCTCAGTGATCAAGAAACAGGGTATGAAAACCCAAAAATACCCTCGCGGGTGAAAAACATCAAAAAAAGAAGACAGGGGCACTAAGGTCACTCCAGGACCTCGTTTGCTCCTCGCCTTCACCACGCGAGCCATGGCTCCAGCAGTAAGGGTGGAGAATCGGTCCTAGATCCTGTGAGTGGAGGGTCATCGTTCCTAGAGAACTAAGGTTCTCTGGGGCTTCCTTATGCCAAACCGAACCTGCTGAGCTACAGCTCGGGTCCAGGGACAACCTTGAGCTTCAAGATCTCTTCGGCCATGGCGGGAGGAGCAACCCAAGAATAGCAACATGAAAACATCACGAGAATCATTCTAAAATGAGAGGGAAGGTCTCGCTGAGTAAATCGAAGTGGCGAGAACAAAGCACAAGAGTAAGGACCAAAGGGGTCGCTGGCTCGTCGAAAAACTGGAGAACAAGCAGAAACATGGGAGGAGGCCATGTACTGGAATCTAGCAAGGAATCGCCCACCAAAGCCATAAAAATGCTCCTTGAGGTGCGTCGGAGTGCTAGGAGGGGAAAGGTGGCTCAAGGGACCACTGGGCAAGGTCGGCGGTGAGAAAACAAACCAAGGCCAAGAACAAGGACGCAGGTTGCTATAGGACCCGCCAATTGGGGTGACCTCAAGACAAACTGAGAAAGCCAAAACACAGATTAGGTGCCGAGGATGCTTACCACGCTCACGATTGAGCTGAGGTGGACGGAGGAGGCTGGACGAAGCTGGAATTGCTGGATTTGCAAGTCGAGTAGGGCGGAACGTTCAGGGGCACTCAGGTCCAAATTGGCAGAGGAGGAGGAAAGGCCAAGGCTTCACAGTGCTTTTGGAATGATTAGGTGGATGGGTGATGCACGGAGGTGGCGGCTGTGCTCAAAAGGTAGAGAGGTTGTCCAAGACCCAAAGTGGGTGTTTCTTCTATAGGGCACGAGAGCGCATGAGTTAGGGTTCATTCAGATCAGATTGATCTCACCGTTTCATTGGTGAAAGAATCGAGAGCAGTGATGGACCGTGGAGTGGAAACGAAGTGGGAGAAATCAATAGCCTGTGAAACGACTCTGACCGCGGACTATGCAGAGGTAGAAGAGGAGTCGAGCACCGTTGGATCCTGATCCAACAGTTACTGTCACGCACGCCAACCATGGTAACGTGTGACAGTCAAAAGAAGGGGAACCTTAGGGAAATAAATGACATCAATTAAATCTCGATTAAATTCTCTCGAAAAACCATATACAAACCTATTTCAAATTATTTGAGAGGTTAAACATGGTCATAATGGGTTCAAATTTGAACCATAGGTACATTAGGGTGTGTAGAATATTCCTGTGGGGTCAGATTTCGTTTTTGTGCACATATAGGTTCATAATATAGCAAATTCATCATGTGTACTCAAATGGCTATAATTAATGTATATAAAGTCATTAATTTCTCAAATAAGAGTTACAAAACATGAAAACGTGTACTCACAATTATTTATTTTAAATTAACAAAATGGGGATCATTAAGCAAGCAAATAAACATGTAAATCACTAATTACCATATGAGAGAGGAAATTTGACATAAGAGCATTTATTCTCATTTTCTTAAAAAAAAAGCATAGATATAAATGAAAACATTTTCTTTAAATAAAACAAGAATAATAGAGCACTTGGACATAATAAAATTGAATTTGCAAAACTAACATGGGCAATTTGCATTTAAATCCTCAACAATTATCTAATTAGGAAAAGAGCATGCAAGGAATAAAATATATTAGAAAATTTGCATAATAAGATTGGGGTGTTACAATACTACCCACCTTAAATAAATTTCGTCCTCGAAATTTCCTAGAGTTCCTACCCACCTTAAGGGTTTCACATAAACTTGCAAATTTTTCCATACAATTTTTTTTATTATAAATGGAGCATTCATAAACAAAGCATCATGATTTAATATAAATTACTTAACTACCCTTACCTTGATCATTTTCCTCTTCTCCATCTGACATTTGCATGGTGAAGAGCCTTGGTTTAACCTTGGGTGGAGGATTAGGGTTCTTAGCTTGGTTATGGTTGGGATCCTTCTTTGCAAGCTTGGGGCAATTAGGCTTGATATGCCCTTCCTCACCACAATAGTAGCAAACAGAAGTCCCAAACCTACAAGGACCACCATGATTTATCTTACATGTGGGGCATGGGGTTCTCCCATTCTCTGGAGAAGGCTCAGGGGATTTTCTCTTGTGGTCGAAGGGTGGAGGGGGTTGATGGTGACGATTGTTTTGGGGTACCTCCTTCTTATGGTTCCTTCCAGGATGATCCTCCAATTCTAGGGCTGCATCCAAGGCTGATTGCATGGTCCTATGTCCTCTACCAGACAAGGCATAACTTAGGTCAGGTTTAAGCCCTCTAATGAACTTCTTAGCTCTCTTTTTCTCAGTGTACTCAAGACCATACTTTTGGAGCTTACGAAACTTCATGGCATACTCAGTGGCAGTCATGTAACCCACTTGCTTAAGGTTAACAAACTCATCCTCCTTCCTCTCTAACATGGATTCAGATATATAATGGTCGTTGAAGACTTCTACAAACTCACCCCAAGTGTAAGGAGGGTCATCATCTTCCCTAGAGGCTAAGAGGTTTTCCCACAAGGTACGGGCTGCACCCTTGAGCATATGGGTGGCAAATCTAACCCTACTACGTGGTGGACACTCTAAGTCTCTAAAGCAATGCTCCATGTTGCTAAGCCATTCCTCATCCTTGGTCACCACATCAACTTCATCTTCACCATGGAAAGCATCAGGTCTAATCTTCAAGAAATCTATGAGGGAGATCTCATGTACTCTAGGTGGAGCTCTAGGTTGGAGGGCATTAGTCAAGGCTACTACTAAGGCATCTAGGGTGACTGGTGGAGGGGCGTGGTTCATGTCTTCAGTCTTATCACCACTAGAGGATCCTTGTGAGTGCCTTGACTCACCAACCTTCTCCTTCTTCTTAGGGGCCATATGAAAGGGTAAACATAACATGATATTAGAACATAACATGAATCTCTAATGTTGCCTTAGTGGCCATCTATTCCTTGCTCTGATACCATTAATGTAACACCCCTCCCTAGGGTTTCTTACGTAACCAGTGGAAGCACAGCCTAATCCCCAACATTATCCATAATGTGGGGTACTTGGCATATCAGGGAGGGATTGTCAAATACATGATCTCATATCAAGAAATAAACAACACTTGGCATTCATAGAAACATAGATTCATACATAAAGTTCTTCTTGGAAAGATAACTACGTCATGATATTAAAGCTATGCTAATATAAACTGGATAACATATAAATGATAGGATCTCCATAGATGGACGTCCCACCAGGCAACAACTCCTTAGATCTTTGGGTCCTTGTATTCTTCTCAAGATGATTCCTTCTCTTTAGCTCCAACGTCTGCGGATATCTCGTCCCCAGCCATGCAAAGGAAAAAACAAACATGGTAAGTAAGCGGCATTGGCATGTTATAAAGCATGAAAATAAAATATACAGGTGACTTGACATAATCATGAACATGCATTAACATTAATCATTTCTTGACCTCTTTTACATAAAGAAATTGACTAGAAGTATATGCTCCTCTCTTAATGCCCCATAAGGAGCCCATAATGCTCGAAAAGCCCATAATTGCTCGAAAATCCCATAATGCTCGGAAAGCCCATAACAAGGTGCATATAAATCTAAATCAATTTCCATTAACCATGATCTTTCTTAGACTTTACTTATCTTCTTAATAACCTAAACTTGATCTTAATTGGGATTTCTCCCTATGACCATAACGAGATTTCTCCCTCTAAAGCATAAATGGGAATTTCTTCCCTCTTAATCTTGATTTCAGGTTCCTCAATCATAATCCATAATCTTAATGTGATTTCTATTCTTAGACTTAGATTATAGAAATCAACATTCAATAATCATATACATTGAAGAAAACATGCATTAATCATGATTTAACATAAAGTGCATAAACATATCATAATCATTCAATAAATCAAGCTTACTATGCCAAGGGCATGGCCCGCTTACCTTGAGCTAAATCACCCAAGTCAAACCTTGTTTGACTGATTGGATTCCCTTAAACACCTGAAATAACATGTATGTCTTTCATTATACAACCTGAAACCCTAATTTGTCCATATAAATATTGAGATATAAAAACAGCAAAATTAGTAGATAAAAACCAAAAAATCAGATTCCTCATCGAAAATCCTTTCCAAAACATATTTTTGCAGATTTTTCTGATAATCAGACGATTTAATACGAATTTCTAAGGAATTGACCAATCACAAATCGAGATAAAGCCACACAGATAAATATATATCCAAATCCGAAATCAGTGGGCCAACTTTCTTATTTGGCCTAATTAGGCTCAGCCAAATTGGCAATGAGGCTTGCCTCAGTGATCAAGGAACAAGGTATGAAAACCCAAAAATACCCTTGCGGGTGAAAAACATCAAAAAAAGAAGACAGGGGCACTAAGGTCACTCCAGGACCTCGATTGCTCCTCGCCTTCACCACGCGAGCCATGGCTCCATCAGTAAGGGTGGAGAATCGGTCCTAGATCCTGTGAGTGGAGGGTCATCGTTCCTGGATAACTAAGGTTCTCTGGGGATTCCTTATGCCAAACCGAACCTGCTGAGCTAAAGCTCGGGTCCAGGGACAACCTTGAGCTTCAATAGATCTTCGGCCATGGCGGGAGGAGCAACCCAAGAACAGCAACATGAAAACATCACGAGAATCATTCTAAAATGAGAGGGAAGGTCTCGCTGAGTAAATCGAAGTGGCAAGAACAAATCACAAGAGCAAGGACCAAAGGGGTCGCTGGCTCATCGGAAAACCGGAGAACAAGCAGAAACAGGGGAGGAGGCCATGTACTGGAATCTAGCGAGGAATCACCCACCAAAGCCATAAAAATGCTCCTTGAGGTGCGTCGGAGTTCTAGGAGGGGAGATGTGGCTCAAGGGACCACTGGGCAAGGTCGGCGGTGAGAAAACAAACCAAGGCCAAGCACAAGGACACAACTTGCTATAGGACCCTCCGATTGGGGTGACCTCAAGACAAACTGAGAAAGCCAAAACACAGATTAGGTGTCGAGGATTCTTACCACACTCATGATTGAGCCGAGGTGGACAGAGGAGGCTGGATGAAGCTGGAATTGCTGGATTTGCAAGTCGAGTAGGGCGGAACGTTCAGGGGCACTCGGGGCCAAATTGGCAGAGGAGGAGGAAAGGCCAAGGCTTCGCGGTACTTTTGGAACGATTAGGTGGATGGGAGATGCACAGAGGTGGCGGCTGTGCTCGAAAGGCAGAGAGGTTGTCCAAGCCCCAAAATGGGCATTTCTTCTATAGGGCACGAGAGTGCATGAGTTAGGGTTCATTTAGATCGGATTGATCTCACCGTTTCATTGGTGAAAGAATCGAGAGCAGTGATGGACCGTGGAGTGGAAACGAGGTGGGAGAAATCAATAGCCTATGAAATGGCTCTGACCGCGGACTATGCGGAGGTAGAAGAGGAGTCGAGCACCGTTGGATCCTAATCCAATGGTTACTGTCAC
This sequence comes from Alisma plantago-aquatica, assembly GCA_963693085.1. NCBI lineage: Eukaryota > Viridiplantae > Streptophyta > Magnoliopsida > Alismatales > Alismataceae > Alisma > Alisma plantago-aquatica. The sequence goes on along the minus strand of OY856409.1, from coordinate 663,051,404 downwards.
GCGTGCCAACCATGGTAACGTGTGACAGTCAAAAGAAGGGGAACCTTAGGGAACTAAATGACATCAATTAAATCTTGATTAAATTCTCTAGAAAAACCATATACAAACCTCTTTCAAATTATTTGAGAGGTCAAACATGGTCATAATGGGTTCAAATTTGAACCATAGGTACATTAGGGTGTCTAGAATATTCCTGTGGGGTTAGATTTCATTTTTGTGCACATATAGGTTCATAATATAGAAAATTCATCATGTGTACTCAAATGGCTATAATTAATGTATATAAAGTCATTAATTTCTCAAATAAGAGTTACAAAACATGAAAACATGTACTCACAATTCTTTATTTTCAATTAACAAAATGGGGGTCATTAAGAAAGAAAATAAACATGTAAATCACTAATTACCATATGAGAGAGGAAATTTGACATAAGAGCATTTATTCTCATTTTCTTAAAAAAAAGCATAGATATAAATGAAAACATTTTCTTTAAATAAAACAAGAATAATAGAGCACTTGGACATAATAAAATTGAATTTGCAAAACTAACATGGGAAATTTGCATTTAAATCCTCAACAATTATCTAATTAGGAAAAGAGCATGCAAGGAATAAAATATATTGGAAAATTTGCAAAATAAGATTGGGGTGTTACAATTGTCTATATTCTTATTGGAACCTTGAAGTTTCTCACCTGAAATTTGTTGATGACCTCATGATTTTTGTTGAATCTTCTGAAAGTAATGCCCAAAAATTTCATGAGATTTCTAGGTACCTTCGTGATATGAAAGGTCTCTCAATAAATCCTTCTAAAATCTCCTTTTTAATGTTGATAAAATCCTTATCTTGGGAATCTTGAATATTCATGAAGGAAAACTACCTTAAAGGTATCTTGTTGTTCCTCTATTTATTGGAAAGTTGAATAAAGATTATTGTGATCCTTTACTTTTTATAGGATCAAGTCAAGGTTAGAATGATGGAAGTCATCTTTGTTGTCCCTTTCATGTAGATTTGAGCTTATTCAGTCAATGATTTCTGCTATGCAATTTTATTGGTCCTCTACTTTCCCTCTTCTTTGTTTTATGATTAGTAAAATTGAACAACTATTTTGAAATTTTCTCTAGGGAAGTTCTAATAAGAAAAGTAACATTCATTTACTTAAATGTATTATTTCTTTTAAGAAAGATTATTTGTGGATGAGATGGATTCAGATAATGTATTTTGCTCATTCTTACAATTGGTATGTGGATAATAATAAATATTTTTCTTGGTTCTTCAATCATCTCAGTTGTGTTAGACATAGTTTGATTCCACTTATCAATTTTAATGTTGGTAGTGGTCAGGCTATCAACATTTGGATGGACCCTTGATTATCTCAATATCATTTTCTATTAGATGCTTTTGTCTTGAAGTTCTTTCTCAAGATTGGTCTTACTTTAGAGGTTAAACTTTATAGAATGAGAAAGGATGATGCTTGGTTTGTTCCTAAGAGTAAGAGATCTACCCCCTTAATTTCTCTTCTAAATTCTTAGTCATTCTTGACTACAAAGAGGATAGGATTTTCTTTGTTGGTAACTCTACTATTCTCCTTAAAGAAATAAGGACTATTGTTAGAGTCGAGTAGAATATGTGCCTATTCTTTATCTGGACTTGGAAGTTTGAGTTTCCTAGAAGATTTCAGATTCATTCCTAAAAAGTCGGTCATAACATACTGCCAAATATTGGATATATTATAAAATTAAGCATTACATCTATGTTGCTTTATTTCATCTACATGTCTGATTATGAGTATGTGTCACATGTCATGCTCTTGGAAGTATTCTTCTAAAATATGAAGTTTGGGTGCTGGTTTTTCTGGCTTTACTTTCCCTAATTGTTCTTTGGATTCGATAAAGAGTTGATAGGGCTTCTCATCTATGTGCTCAAGCTATTATGTTTTATCTTTGAAGAGAGACCAATTATCTATTTTTGGGAGAAAACTAGGAGAACTATCTATTCTCCGATTTATGAAGAGTTTTAGTATCCAGTGAGGCTCTTTTCTTTCTATAAGGTATCTTGTTTGGGGATAGTAGTTCTTTATATACATAGATTTTTCTTTTCTATACCTCCCCATCTTTGCACACCCAAGAATTAATAGTTTGGTGACATTAATATATAGATCTCTTTTTTGAAAGAGCACAATTTACACCAAAAAACAATATAGTGATGTCATCCAAAGTTACCTTTTGAGAAACCCAATCGACAAAATTATTTGTATGCAAAAGCAACGGTCGGATAGGTTACCTACTGGTCAGAAAATATGCTTATAGAGTTCCATGTAAAGACATTACATTGGTCAGCCAAGTTACCTAGTGGTAAGAATATTGTCTGATAAAGGTCACTATCATTCCAATTCAAATGGTTGTCAGCCATATTGACCCAGGAAAAAAATTAGATATTGAAGTTTTTACTAAGGGACTAAATTTACTAATCCCTACTTCTGATGATGACCATACTATTTCACTTATTTGTGTCTAATTATTCTACTGGGTGATTTTAAATTGAAGATACACTCCAAATGCCTAAACTTCTAAAGCCTAGTTTGAACAAATCATGTCATACATATACAAAGATCAAGTTTGAAGAATTGTTAGTTTTCTCCTTAGATATTTGATGTAAATCACTTGTATGACTTGTAATTAATATCATATGTGTAATAGGGTCATATAGGATGAACTAATAATCACTTGAGAGGGTCTTGGAATACCCAAAATAGCAAGTGCATACATGTGAGTTTCCCTTGGGTTTAACCCACTTTCAAAACTTTTTATTGGCTTCCTAGAATCTCTGGTCAGTCGAGTTTGGTCTCTATGTAATTTGGCTGACAAAAACAAGTATCTAGACATCACTTTTATTTGTTGATCAACAAATATTGATAACTCAAGCGACATGAATGTAGTTGTTGTGCAAACAATTGTCAGAGAGAGCCCCAAAAGTGAAATATATCGATTAGACTCACCATAGAATTTATATAATTTATGCTAAATGACTCTTAAGGCTAGATAGAATCCTCAACTATAAATAGAGTCTCTAGGGCTTCATTCCTTGGTTGGCCAATGTAACACCCAGGCCCATTGCCCAAGGTTCTAGTAGAGTTTCAGGAATGATGACTGACCCCACAGACCACCACTAGCCTTAACAACACGCTTTTTCCTCACTCACGCGCAAGCCGGCGTCAACTTCCCGACTGGTCACCCATCCTAGTACTACTCCAAGATGAGCACACTTAACTATGGAGTTATTTAGTGATGGACTCCTAGAAAAGGAGGTGCACCTTGGTGATATGGGTAGTCTAATCATTCCTTTTAAGATCATGTTATATAAGGCCTTAAATCCTGAGACGTTACAATCTCCCCCACTTAGACTCTTAACATCCTCGTCAAGGCTCAACTATATGGCCTCATAATCTTTTCCCCATTTTAGTGTAGACCCAAACGACCCATGTACACCCAGCTCCCAAACAAGGCTACCAACGCAAGGGTGGCTCCATCAACTCATATAGCTCTTTCCAACATGCCTGGACACTACCAGCGCATGGGAGGCTCCATCAACTCAGATAGCCCTTTCCAACATGCGTGGACCGCACGACTCAAAGACTGGCATGCCACTGGCCCATGTGGGCCACACCTACTGGAGGGGAATTGGCTCTAATACCATTTGTAATGCCTGGGCCCACTGCCCAAGGCTCTAGTAGAGTTTCAAGAATGACGACTGGCCCCACAGACCACCACTAGCCTTAATAACATGCTTTTTCCTCACTCACGCGCAAGCCGATGTCAACTTCTCAACTGGTCACCCATCCTGGTACTACTCCAAGATGAGCACGCTTAACTATGGAGTTCTTTAGTGATGGGCTCCCAGAAAAGGAGGTACACCTTGCTGATATGGGTAGTCTAATCATTCCTTTTAAGATCATGTTATCCAAGGCCTCAAATCCTGGGACGTTACAGCCAATCACCATGAAGACACCTATACTATAGTAGAGAAAGAAGGTGCCCCTAAGAGATCCTATCCACTCTCATGAGCTTAGTCACTTTATAAAACCATTAGAATGAGTAGAAGATTTATAAGAGAGATAGCTACATGTACATATTGTAAGGCTCTCACTTCCTTAACCCCAAACTCTCTCTTTTGTGAAGAGGAAGATCATCTCTCTTGGATAAGAGAGGAGTAGAAGAAGGGTAGGTGGTCCTAGCTGAGAAAGCTTCTCCTTAGTGAAGGTAAAGTCATAGGAGGAAGATCCAAGTCAAGAGTGGGCAAATCCTTGAAGGCCGAAGACACATTGCAACAATCTTGAAGGTTGAAGACTCATTGCAAGAGCAAGTAAATCCTTCATAAGGATAAAGAATCTTGGTCATGGAATAGGTAAGCCCTTTGTAAGGTTGTTGGGTCCCTTGACCTTAAGGTTAGTTATCCATTAATCCACAAAAGGTTGGTCATATGAGTGTATCTATTATATTGGAATATAAGGTGGTGCTAGTGTTTAATAATCCTAGAGGATGACCTCTCTATGTAGTGGAACTATGTCCTTGAGAGATAGAACCACTTACATAGTACCTTGACTTGTAGATTGTTAAATCTCTCTCTCCCTTTATTTTTGTACTTCCATAATTATCTTGTGAAATGTTTAAGGTCTAATTATCTTTCAAGTGGTTTTAACTAAATTCACCCCCTCTCGATCTTATTATAAATCCAACAAGTGGTATTAGAGCAAGTTCTTCTTCAATAAATACTTCTACAAGTAGGAGACGAGATAATTCAAGAAGGGAGAAACCCTTTTGACATTCTAGTATTTCATGGGAGAAATTACCAATATTGGAAGAAGAGAATGAAATTCCATATTCAAGGAATGAGCATTGACATATGGAACATGGTGGCTCTACCATACAAGAGACTGAAGGTAAATCTAGAAGAATGGAATGAGGCTACTCTAAATAAAGAAATATTGAAGGACAAATATATAAGAATTCTCTATGTCTATCTCCCCAACCAAGTTCAACCATATATCTTCTTGCGACACCACCTAGGAGTTATGCATAAAGATATTCTTGACATATGAAGGGACTGAGCAAGTGAAGGGAAGAAAAATCAAAATTTAAACCACCCAATTTGAATATTTCATATGTCCAAGATGAAGAGCATTATAGAAATGTATGCAAGACACAACACCATTGTAAATGGTCTTTCTTCTCTTAGTCAACCCATGTAAAGAAACAAGGTGAACTAAATGATTATCTGATCTCTTCCAAAATGGTGGGAATATAAGGTGGTATCTAAGAGGAGACTACAAAGTTGTCTACACTTCCCATTGGAAGTCTTCTAGGAAATCTCCATGAATATGAGGTACGAACAAATACTAGAGATGAAGAGGAACTTGAGAAAGGAGAATGTGTATTCTTTCCATGCTTCCTCAACTCAACTTTTACAAGTTCAAGAAGATGTCATGTATCCCAAAGGTAGATCTTTCAAAGAAAAAAAATCCTCTACTCATATATTCTTGGATATGGATAAAGAGAGTCACTTCAAGGATGCTTCCCACAACTAAAAAAGACCCATCATCATGACAAAAAGGAATAGAAGCACAAAAGAATTAGAAAGGACATAAAATATCAAGTTACTCCTCTAACACTAGCTCAAGTGAATGGTATAGAGAAAATGAAGTGGGAGAGTGATACTTTACTTTTATGGAAAGCTCAATTGCATATTCAAATGAGGTATATATAAGATATATATCTGAATAATATTTAATTGAATTTATCATGATGTTCATGCCTCTCTTAGTTCTACTAAGCATAAAAGGAAAACACTCTATGATTGTTGATAACTTATATGTAGAAAAGGATGAACTTGAGAAAGATAATGAGATTATTACTAATTTTAATTTATAACTAGAATTGAGATTTAAAGGTGTTAAGATTGAAGACATTTCTTATCTTAGTCAAGTAAATGTTCTTAAAATTGAAATTGCTAGTTTTCTTGATAACATAAATACTTTAAATATGGGACATGTTATGACTAATGCTAATGAATAGCTTATTGAAACTATTGACGATCTCTACTTTGATATAGTTATTCTTAACATTACTAATGAGGCTAAGGAGTTTTATTTACAAAGATTAGAAACATAAAATAGTGTTTATCTTTTTAACATGGCTTCTCCTAAAAAATAAATTGATTCCTTGCATGATAAAGATAATGCTCTTGAATTTCATACTTCTAGCTCAAGTCGAGAATTATTTTATGATGTTATTATTTGGGAAACAATTATTATAAGACTACATGTTCTTTTTTTGCGTATGATCTTTTGCATGTTAGAGATGATATTATTAAATTTTCTTCTACTATGTACTCCCTTATGCATGATAATAATATTTTAAGTGTTGGGAAATATGGCATCATAATAGGCAGCGGAAATAAAAATTTATCTACCATATTCCCCTGTAACAGACGATTATATCAATAAGTATGTAATGGGATGGATAGTTTGTGAGGTCATGCCTAGTCCTGGAGAAAGTCTAGTGACTATACCCTTGTAGTCATGTGTGTCTTTATTCATGTCACACTCAGACAATGTCAGTTACAACTCCTGGTTAATCACCATGAACAACAGTTGACCATATCCTCTGAGCGACTAGAAACAGGCTCCTCGCCTCTATACTAATCCACACAAACCACCAAGAAATCTTGTCATTCTAGAAGAATAGATAAGAAGGATTTATCCCTTCTAGTCAGTGTATTATAACCAACTTGCTCTCCCAAAATTGTTCTCCCTCACTATCCCTCTCTTTATTGGGTAGGACTTGTTCAGGTTCTCTTGGAAACCACAATCAGAGAAGACAACAACTATTAGAGATAATGGATGTGTTTGAGAAGCCTCCAGTACCCATCTATCTATAGGAGGGTCAGGGTTCTCAGTCTTAGTAGGAGTCTCAGGGGATGTGATTTCACGAATTTTCACATCCTGCAAGTGGTGACATGGTCAATTTACTGGTGAACCAATCAGTTGGCAAGTGAATCGATTGGTTCAAACCTTGAGTCAGTTGTTTCATCATGTTTCCCAATCACAATGTATTGGTAGTTAATATCCAATTAAGGTGCAACATGACGTGAACACTAATCCTTGCTTCATTGGAATTGATCAATGAACTAGGTAATTCATTACATGAACCGGTTGTTTGGGACCTTGATCCAATCGATTACTTATGTGAACGGGTCACTATATACCCCAGCTCAACCAATATTCAACCAATTTGATTTCTATTAACCTAGCACTCCAACCGGTCAGTTCAACACTTGAACCAATCAGTTCAGAGTCAAGTCAGTCAATTATTCTACAATTTTTGTTTAAATTGAATACCTAACTCCTTAGTAATCAAGTTTAAACTATATTCATGAATGAACCCCTACTTGTGTATCCTATGTGTGTGAACCTATAGGTTCTAAGTTATGTTGGTAGTGAATATCCATAACATCATAAGAAATGAGTGTTGTCTAGTAACACATCATTACTACCCAAGTAATCTAGAAAGTTGGAGAACAACTTCAACCTACAATCTATGATTGGTGTTATGTGATTGTATAATTACTTCATCACTGATATCTAGATTGAACGTGGGGCATGGAATCATCATCCTCTTAATGTTCAATCCATGTTCCTTGAACTGGAGGTGACTATCTGAGATATATGTGACCTCAATACCATATATTGATTCACATGTGCATGCACATACTTTTCTCACTCTTTCTTATCAAGTGACCTGGATATCAAACTTGTTTAGGAGGGAAATCCCATCTACATCATTCAAAATTATCTCTATGTGTCACAATGCACCCGAGCACCACCTTTATGGCAACCCTTATTTAAGGTCACAATGGATGATGTCAAAGTGCATCAAATGACACGCGATGAGTGTAGTGATTTTAGGTCTAAGACCACAATCACCACCATCACTATGAGAGATGATTTTGACTACCAATTATGGTTTCTATGTGTCACTCTCAAGGTGGATCTATGTAATACATTGTCCTTGAACAAGTATTTGGTTTGATATCCCATATAATGACTGATGAGATTTTGTCATCAACCAACATGCACTCTAGCCTTATGTGTTATTCTTTTCTATGAAGCCTTCCACAATAACATACGACTAGGGATAACAAGAATGTATATACTCTTGACATCCATATGATCTAATTGTTTAGGCCATCAACCTGAAGACATACGTCATTGAGTAATATCATTCTTTATACAGTCATTAGGTTTCATCATTATCTCATAACTAACTGAAAGATAATAAATTGGAAGATTGCCTTTATTATCAATCATATATTTTACAACATATACCACAAAAATTATCATATGATTGGATCTTTGGGCATACATACCAACCTGAATCCCACTTGCACTTAGATCCAATCGCCCATGAATCTTATTCTTAGTGATCTTAAACATGTCCATTATGTTTCTATTGGGCAAGTGCTAATCCAGTGGGTTAGCAACATTCACATTTAGTCAGTCTATTGCATATTTCACATCTCTTCATTGTACCATAACTCATATGAGATGGAATTTCTATAGTATGATATCTACTATTCCTTATCTAACCAGTAGCTTCATTATTTTCATAGTATTTTTATTGTGTCATCAATAGTTGGAACATCCTATAAGTTCATCTTACTGAACTTCTAGATCCATATAGTATCCTTTTCTATGTTCATAATACCAAGATACTCAACTTCTATTGTTGAATTAAATAATAGTTTGTAGTTTGGAGCTCTTCCAACTTATAGTTAGATGGTCAAATATAAATTTTAGATTGAAATCTTTAATTTTTATTATCATTTCAGAAGCTTGCATAAGTTTAACCCTTTACACCCAAATCTTCCTTATTCCCATAGTTTAGGAACCAAACCTAAGTGCTTCTCAAGTATTACAGATGTTCTCTATGGTATACCAATGACCTACATTGAAATTTGACCAAAATTAGCTCGTCATGTCCAATACACACAAGATAATGGGATGCGTACATTGTATTGCATACATGATAGAAATTCATATGTCATCTTACTCATGCTTTCCATTCTTCATAAGAATTGGAACACAAGGTTCATGAGAGACTAATCCCATGAATCATGGACATATTTTATCTTATTGAATCATGTATGATGAACTCCTTCAACATCTTGCCAATATATGTGCTCATACTTAGGTTAAGAAGCTATACAAATCTATCTCTATATATTTCAATTCCTATCACATAGGATGCTTCACCTAATCCCTTCATTTAGAAGGTACTTTCATACTAGGTTTCAATATTCATAGTGTTGAGATGTTATTACCATAAATATGTGGAATGTAAAATATGACCCACTAAATATTTTCTAATTACACATTTCATCTTCATTTTTACTCAAGTCAAACTCTTTGACTATCTTGTCAAATCAAATATTCTAGCTTTTAGATGCTTTCTTCAATCATATTGATTGGCCTTTATAGCTTATAGACTTTATTTGCATTATTGGAGGTATAAAAATCTTCAGGTTGTGTCATGTACACATCTTCTTAATTATTCCTTTGAAGGAATGTGGGTTTAATATCCATATGCAAAATCCCATAGTATTAATGAACTATAATGGAAAGCATGGTCCTAATGGACTTAACCATGTTGATTAGTAAAGAGATTCCATCATGTTCAACACCTTGAACTTGTTTGAAACTCCTTGATACCAATATGCTTTTATAGGTTTTCCATGTTGGTCTTCTTCTTGAAAATCCATTTGCACAATTTGTGTTTTATCTCTTTAAGTGGTACTACCATTGTCATACCTTGTTAGTGTACATGGACTCCATTTTGGATAAATTGACCTTAAGCCATTTCTCAGACTCTAGTCCCCAATAACTTCTAGTTAGTTGATGGATCATCATCTTATGATAAACTCACAGTCTATATGAGTTATAAGATTCAAAATCTCAATGTTTGTTCTACTAGATTTATGCGGTTTGTGTGTTACACTAGGAACTTGAGATTCCACAAGATTTGTGATTCTCATTATTCTTAATGTACCTCTTAGGTTCAATGTTTTTCTATTGTTGATATCGAACCTTTTGAGTTCTGGTTCACTCCCACTGATCTTTTTTGGATTTAAATTCCTTATTTAGAATTTAGCCATACTAGTAAAAAACACTTTTGTTATTGGATTGACATAAAAGTAGTAATAAAACAAACATTTTATGATTTGGGGACAAATCTTTTCCAAGAAACTATTTTCTTATATAAGTTTTAACCCAAATCTTTATGAAAGATATATAAGGACACCTCCCAAACCATATCTCATGTGGTGTCTCTTAAACCATTTTAGATGGTACATTGTTTTATTATAAAGCATGTGCCTAAAAGGAAATTAGAAGACTGACTAGATTAATTGATAATCACATCATGACTCATCAGGGTGTGATTCCTTCTTTTTGATACATCACTCTATTTTAGGTAGAGTTCATTGTGATACAATATCACAGTCTCTCCAGAAGGACCTCAAACTCTTGGTGTAAAGTATTTCATCCTTGATCATATCAATAAATCTTCATACTTTTTCCAATGTGGTTATGTACTAGTTTCTTGAACACTTCAAGATACTTACATTTGTATTTCAATAAATACAAATCACCATATCTACTGAGATTATCAGTAAATATATTAAGGTACAAATAACTATGTCTAGCATTTATTCTAAAGGTATACATTCATCAATATGTACAAGTCTTTATAGAATATTGACTCTTACACTACATCTAGTGAGATGTGCTTTTGTCATGTTGCACTGTAAATAAGAATTGCATGTCTCTATTGGTTCCATAACAAAAAGAGTATAGTCGAACATTATTATGTATTCTAGAAATCCATTTTTTATCCATGTGTTTTATATTACACTGCTATAGATATTTCATGTCTCAGTTATCAAGTATTAATCTTTTGCTATTTATTTTATAAACATTTATCTTTGGATCCAACATACAACCATAAGAAATTTGGGCCATTTCCATACAAGATACATCTTTGAAATAGAAGATTAACTTTTCTTTACTCATAATAATCCCTGTCTATACAAGATGCACAAAGTAAAATATTTTTTTATTGACAGAATTGAAACAACAATTCTTTAACTCTATTACATGCCTTGTGGGCTAAGATAAATTACAAATTCAGATTTAATGGTAGAAAATCTTGCTCCATTTGCGATGAATAGTTTGAGCTCTCCCTTTTGTAAAGTCTTACTTTTTTTTAGATCATGCATATTCAAACATATGTGAGGCCTACATCTAGTATCATATATCCAAGATGAAGAAGTCATCAAATTTTTCTTATAATGTATAAACATGAAGTTGAGATCTCTATCTGCTCCTTCTTCTTCTTTAGTTCCTCTAGGTAGAGAGGGAAATCCCTCTTCCAGTGTCCATGCTTGTGACAGTGGTGACAATTACCTCCCTTGTTCACCCTTCCCTTTGCTTTGAGTGCTGAAGACTTGGGCTTCTACCTATCTTTAGAACTCTTCCTAGATTTTCCTTAGCCTTTAGACTTCCCCTTTGGTTTTTCGATCATCACCACATACTTGGGCCTGTCTTTCTTTATTTGTGCTTCAACTGTTCTCAACATGCCAAGTAACTTTGTCATCGGCTTGTCAATGTAATTTATGTCAAACTGATTGCATGATTCTGGATTAGACTACAAAATCACATCAGTGGCCAACTCTTGACCCAATGGGAATCCCAGTCTAGTAAGGTTCTCCAGATATCAAATAAGCTTGAGCACATTAGGACCTATTGGATCTCCTTCTACCGTGTTATATTTGAACAATGCCTTAGAGACATCATATCTCTCATGTCTTTCTTGATCTTGGAAAATGTTCTTAAGATTTGTTCCCATCTCAATAACATCCATGTTCTCATGTTGTCTCTATAGCTCATAGTTCATGGAGCACAACATTACACATTTGACATCAACAACATCTTTAGTATGCTACTTGTAAGCATCCATGTCAGCCTTAGGTACAATGGGAGCATGTTCATGTAGCTCTGGTGTCTCCATGACACTGATCTTGCACTCCTATATGAGAACAATTCTCAGCGTCCTGAATCAATTGTGGATGTTATTTCTAGTTAACTTGTCCTTCTCAAGGATCGATCGCAGAGAAAATATGATGTTTGTTTCCATTTGATTCTACAAGAGAAATTTGGAACTTTGTCAAAACAACTTTAATTTATTTTGATTGTAATAAAATTTGGCGATGTTTAATTAGGCCTTCAGTTAGTTATCTCTCTCACTATTTTGTTCAAATTGATAACCACTCACTTATCATTTTAGAAGATTGTAGCATCCAACATTCTAGTAAGTCAAGATCCAAAATAATTGAATTATTTCCCTGCCAACACCAATGTCCACAGTCAATTTTCTTGGACATATGATATGCGCACATCTTTTCCATATCCATATGCATTCTTTTGGGTACTGAATATTATTAAGATTACCTATTTAAGCCTGACCCAAAAGCCAACACCAAAGTAATGCACCTTGCTTGACAGGCCCACATACCTACCATCACACTTTTACGAGATAGACAACACACCAATGCTTGGTGTGCCTATAACACCTAGGCCCACTGCCCAAGGCTCTAGTAGAGTTTCAGGAGTGGTGACTGGCCCCATAGACCACCACTAGCCTTAACTACGTGCTTTGTCATCACTCATGCACAAGTCAGGATAAACTTTCCAACTAGTCACCCATCCTAGTACTACTCCAAGCTGAACACAATGAACTATGGAGTTCTTTAGCGATGAGTCCCTAAAAAGGAGGTGCACCTTGGTGATATGGGTAGTCCAGTCTTTCATTTTAAGATCATTTGTTTCGAGGCCTCAAATCATGGGATGTTACAATCTCCCCCACTTAGACTCTTGACATCCTCGTCAAGGATCAACTTTATGGCCACATAATATTACCCCATTTTAGTGTAGACCCAGAATGGCCCATGGACACCCATCTTACGATCGTGGAATACTAGCATAAAGGTGGTTACATCACCATGGACAACCCTTTCCAACATGCATGGACCACACGACTCAAGATTGGCATGCCACATGCCCATGTGGGCCCCACCTACTGGAGGGGTTATGGATCTGATACCATTTGTAACACCTAGGCCCACTGCCTAAGGCTCTAGTAGAGTTTCAGGAATGGCGAATGGCCTCACAAACCACCACTAACCTTAAATGTGTGCTTCGTCCTGACTCACATGGAAGATAAGATAAACTTCCCGACTGGTCACTCATCCTAGTACTACTCCAAACTGAGTGTAATGACCCCTCCTCCCGATAACCCCCAATTAAGGGAGACCAGAAGGTCAGAGTCGTTATACCAATTTCTGGATCAAAGGTTCGACAAATAATCTATAATAATTATCAAATTCTACCAGACTATAATGAAAAGTTGTGATAAAATAAAATGTTTACATACCTTTTCAAAAACTTGGTTAACTATTTCTATCCACATACGGAGTCTATTCTAACTAATCCTCCTTTGCACTTTAATTCTCATTTAATTCCACATATGGCACTTTACTGTTTGTTCTTTTCACTTGTACCTAAAACACCGACAAACAAAACGTCGGTCAGCATAAAGCTGGTATGTGGGGGAAACAATAATTGTGCAACTATGATAACAATGTAAACTGCTCAATCCTTACCTATCCCCTATCTCTGTGTTATCCCTGCAGTGGACTTGGATACTACCTCTCTCTATGATAGATCCTTACCCCCATGGCCCTACCTCACATGTAGCCAATATTTAGGGTTATAGAGTCGCATGGCCCTACCCAAAGGTAGCCCAATCCCTGACTCAAGGTGACTTGATGGACCTACCCCATTGGTAGCCATGTACTAAGTCATCCAATGACCTGATGGACCTACCCCATAGGTAGCCATGTACTAGGTCAATCTATTAAGCTAAAGAGGGGACTAGGATATGATCTAGTAGGCACATATCTTAAGTGATAGTCATATCCACATTGTAGTTTGCATGAATTAAAGTCATCCAACAGTTTAATTCAAGTCATCGATGAAAACTTCAGAAAACCTCGAAAAACTAATTCGAGATATTCATAAGCATAACCACATACCTGTCAGGCTGATTTGAGACATAAATATTCCATGCAAGTAAGAAATCCAAGCAAGCAAGCACACATAATAAGATCATGAAATAATCATACAATATCCTATTATTGATCACGCCATCAAGATCTATTAAACCTAGCTCGCTTCCTAGGGTTTCTAGTCCACTTTTAGGGTTTCCATTGCAATTAGGGTTTCCCTTCATCTTTTACTATTTTAAACCCTAATTTTTATACCATTACTCACAAACCCTAATTATCTCATCCATTCTTCACAAAAGATATTAAGGTTATCTTTTAACAACATATAACCCTAATTTTGATTTAAGGCACAATTAAAAGTCCATTAAGCCTCTTTTACATTAAAGCTACCATTTTTATCCTTTTAATCCATGACAAGATCATTATGCTCCTTCAATTCAAAATTCATTATGGTCTAATTCACATATGAATTCTAATTTTCATTAATTCTACCTTTATCATTAGAAAATCCTAATTTCTACATTAAAGGTATTTATCCACAATTAGGAACTTTTATACTCGAAATAGCTTAGAATTATCATTTCTCAACTTAAATCATTAAATTGAACAATTAAAGCCATTAATAGTCACATTTACTAATATTAGGGTTTCAAGGCCCATTAACGAATATTTATGCACATGAAACTCTAAATTAAACCAATTACGTGTAGAGTTCATGCTTTTTGTTCTTAATGTACCTTTTTACAATTAACAGGTTAATATCAACTTTAAGCATCCATTAAACCCAACTAAATACGTTAATCACCAAAGATTTTGGTTTTGCATTAATTAAACCATTAAAGATAGCATCTTTACACACTTTTTGAATTGAAATCAGAATCACACTTCAATTATATTTTTATTGCATTCTTTGAGTTCTCCTGATCAAAATTCATATATAATTTATCTAAAATTGAGCTACCAATGATTAGTTCTGAATTTTGTAAGATAAACACATATGGACCAATAGGGAGGCGCCACGTAGGCAACTCACTCCCACGCACGTACCTTGCGATCGGATTTGAGTTATAACGAATTCCCTCTTTTACCCCTGGGATGCAGACCGCTCCTTCATGCTCAGGAGGGGCATTTTGGTCCAGAACGTATGTGTCGTCTTCTACCTCTCGACGATGCGTCGCTGCTGCCGCAACGACGATTTCCACCGTGATCAGGTGAGTCTCTAGGGTGGGGGTGGACCGTGCGGGGGTCCCCACTCCTCCGTAGCCCCCTGCCGCACCGCCAAGACAACCTGGTCGATGAGGACCAGGGCCACACACAGGTCCCGTTCTATAGAGGAAACCGCCTTGGCAGAGGTTGTAGCCTACGAAGGAAGAAGGGGGGAGGAGATTTCGTCACCCCCGAAGCTTCTCTGAGAACTACAAACCTCCTACAGACACCTCCCCATGCAAGGGCAGGTATGCGATGGTCCAGCGATGCAGTTCCTTCCTCATTCTAGCCTTCTAGCGATGCAGCAACTCCTTGGATCCCAAGAAACTCTAATATTTCGAAATCCTTTTTAGTTGACACTTATTATCCTTCTAGATGCATCTATGTCCATTATTTCTCATTTTCTTATTTATTTCTTATTAAATATATCTTTTTGAGGATTTCTCTTTATTTCTCTTTAATTTTCCTTATTGAAATTTCTTTTAACATTAGAACCCTCATGGATATGAAAATCCACCAAAAAGAACTCAATTATACCTCTTGCCACTTATTTCCCACATTTTATCATTGTTTTAAATTTTCTTTCTTAATAAAGAAATATTTAATTGATCTTTTCTTTCATTGTTGCATTATCTTTGCAACTTTGGACTCCTTGGGACCCAAGGAACCCAAGAGGTATGAAATCCACCTTTGGATTATATTCTTTTGCCTTCTAGAGGTTTCTACATTTTTCTTTTCTCCATTTTCTTATTTACTCATTTAATAATGGAGTTTCTTTTGACTTTTCCTTGTTATTGGGCCCAATAGCCAATAAAGCCCACAAAACAATCAACAAGGCTATTGTAGACAAAATCCATTTATTCAAAACAAATTACATCATTATTTATTCAAATATCTTTAATATGAGAAATTACATTTCTCACCAAAAGAACCCAAAAATTGGGGTTGTAACATCCTTCCCCTCTTATAGGAATTTTGTCCCTAAAATTCCATCAAGCAAACAAACGATTCAGGATAAGACTTTTGACATGTCCGTCATTGGCCCATATGTGGCTTTTCCCTATACATGGCGCTTCCAAAGAACCTTTATCATCACATAATCCTTTCTCTGAGTTTGTTTCACCTTGGCATCTATAAACCTCACAGTGACTCAGGTCATTTTAGCCTCCCTTGGGGCTCACTAGGTTCATTGCTCAGCACATGGCCCAGGTACCTCACATAGTGCTCTAAATTGGACACATGTAACTCATCACACATTACTTTATCTGAGGGGTAAGGTCAAACATAACCTTTTCCACCAATCCATCTCAAATGGATCCATGTATCGGGGGCTCGGCCTTCTCATCTATAGCTTAGAGGGGTCAGAATTCCACAGTGAACTGCATGTCAGTCTACTTTGCATCAACTCATGACTCATGTCATCTCTAGGCTCCTTTCAGCCATTGCACGATCAAAGTGACTTCATCTACACACACTGTGATCCTTTTCTGACCATCTCGAGGTCCCTTCACCAACATCACCTTAATGAAGTGGTGTCCGACACAACCTCCCTTATAGAGCTTCTTTATATCCTGATACTGGCTATGGTGGTTATCATCACATCATACAAAAGACAAGAACTGTCTCCCTATATCACCCTGAATGAGCACACATGCTCTCTTCAGACCCTCTAGTCTGGATCATATTAACCATTAGTTAGGGGTGATAAGTGGTACTAACATCGAGTTCTTCATGTACCTATTTCCACCTTATGGAAGCGTATCTTTAGGTTATACTCAAGAACTTTTGAACTCGCACCATGGTGTAGTCGAACCATCTCCCTCGTATGTAGTTCAACCAGATCTGTCCCTTGACAATACTCTTTCTTGCTCATGTCATATAGGTAAGGTGATCTATCATAACCCATATTGCATCTTGACCTTCCTTGGTCTAGGGGAGACTTACAACATCCATAGTGATGAACTCCCATTCCCTCTCGGGGACTCTTTATCCTTTATATCAATGCACTGGGTTACCGGTGCTCACCCTTCACCTCCTATCATGCATGGCAACATACCACCTGCAACTTCATCTTAAGCATCCAAAGTACTATTGTCACTTACTATCTTTATAGTACCACAGTGTAAGGTGATATTAAAATCATGATCTCCTGTATGTCATGATTCCTCAAGATTGATTCCCCAGAAACCCTAAAATACTCTAGTCGGGGTTTCCACACTTTCTTTCCCATAAAGGTGTATCTGAGGTTCTACCACCATCCTTTTATTGCATCAAGGCCTAGGCCGGCTAACCAAACATCCATTAACTTGATCAACTGATTTTGTTATATCTGAGTGTTAGCCAAACATATCTTCTTTCTCAAACTTAGGGTTAGCCTAACAACCTCTTCTAGCCTCTAGCTAAACTAGGCAGCTGCACCTCAACCACTTCACATCCTTATGTATAAGGTAATGTTGAAGACATACACCTCCATGTATTCACTTGTCATCTCATCTCAAACTCTAAGTATCTTCATCAAGAAAACTCTGAGCTTATTCTCTTGGTTTTTGAACTCAACCTTGTAAGACTCATAGCTCATGAGAAAAAAAACATCCTCATAAGATGACTACCTTATTTCTCTTAGTTTTGGTAAACCATCCATGTATCGTTCACTCCACAAGGGTATGTTATCATCTCTATCCTCATACCTCATAGCAACGTTCCAACTCACTTCATCTATTATCCTTGGTGTATGGCATGCGTATTGTCCTATCTCTCACTCCCATAACAAGAGGAAATAAGCATTTGGCGGCTGTCCAAACACAAAGTGTTCTTGTTCCAAGAGTAGAGATGGTACATCCCACCTTTCCAGTACACCTTCAAATCTAAGTTGAAACGTGCAACTTATGCCTCTACATCACAATCATCTCGATATCAAAGTTACTTCCATGTAGAACTGGTCTCGAACCTACTTGGGTCCACACACCTTCCTTGGTCATCTCCTCTATGTCTATAGGGTGCCAGAACTTTTAGGGTCATATCTCTTCCATTATGCATCCAGAGAGTGCCCTACTCATCTGCCCTTTGGGTTCCTTGAGTTCATGAAGGTGATCAATCTCCTAACCCATGGCCGTCAAACAATGATAGTTGTTACCTCCAGACCCTATGGTCACGTGCAACTAGGGAATTAGGCAGCTCCCACTTCCATATGTCTTATCCCTACCTAACCCTAGGATCGACTTAGGATTCTATTATTGTACATGTCCAACTTAGTACCTTACCCAAGCTTTCATCATCTCCTTCTGTATACATGGGCTGACTTTCATCATTTCATAGGGGTCATGGAGACCTACCTACCTTGGCCAGGCCCCATACTGATTACCGTCATGGTAACACATCCACATGTACTTAGATATGGTTATCTATGGGTCTACATGTTCATTATCATACCATGTAATTTTCCCTTAGCTTCTCAAGATCCTATGAGACCCCTTTAGGTTTCCTCTAAACCCACAAAACTGGTACACACCCTACAAAAAGGGTCCCTCTCCCAGGATGGGAGGAAACTACACCTTGATAACAAAGGTCACAAATGTCCTTAGGTCTAGCATGCTTAACCCTAGCAAGCTACTAAGGCATAAGCAGACCACCTACTAAACCATGCTAGGTCATACTTGTTCTCATTCCTCAACATTGGACCAAGATCATACCTTCCCATGTCACCAACTTAGCTGGAAGGGGTTCATCAAACATACCTTAAACTTAAGGGGTTTCCCTTTCCTCTAAACATGAGGAGTACCATGCTCGCATCTATAGAAACTCAAGCCTTGTCATGAACATCAGGTACACCACTTCCCCTCATATGCCTAGGAACCCTAGGTTCACTTTTGGGTGTCAAAGTGCATGCTCAACCTCTTAACCATGAACCAAACATGTACAAGGTATGGCATGCACTTCATGTCATCCTTCTACTCGAACAACACTTCAGAGTTGAGTCCTCCTCAAGGACAATCAACAAGGTACAAGGCCTCACAACCTGTTACTAAACCTCTCCAGGTCTAAGGAACTCTTCTTCTCATCTATACCATAGGTACAGAGGTACCAGCAGACTCATCCTCTATCTAGGGTTTGGTTCCTCTCATGGCAACCAAGACATCATCAGCCTCCAGGGATCAAGCATGAGGCAACCATAAACATCCACCTAGGTTGCATCATCCTCAACTCCCCACTTTCCTCATATCTCAGAGTCTAGGCTTCCAACCTTCTTGCTTGGGTCCTACTCTCTCTCTCTCTCTAGAGATAACCCTACAGACAGCCTCACTACCAGAGGTCCTCTCTCCATGGAGGTGGATCAAGCTCACCGACATACCTATGTTCAAACTTATGTTTGCTCGAGGTCATCCCTAGCCCTTTATGCTTGTCTCATCAGCTATCCAACATACTCCCTTGGCCAGGGTTGTATCCTACTGCTCACACTACTGACGTATTCTGGGTGCCTACTATGCCATGCTCGTATAAGCTCATGGGGTTCTTATAGGTTCTTCTCTAACCTCATCAAAGAAGGTGCTTTCCTTCACTCTAACATGCACGACCCTTCCCAGGGTTGGGTCGCCAAAGGTACTTGGTCATTCAACCTCTTATGGCTCATATGGCATCCAAGGCACGTCCACCTGGTCTATCATGACTTCTAACTCACCATGCTACCTCTCTCTCTAACCTTCACTTAGGGTTAGGGTTAACATCATCCTCATAGGATGTGCCAGGTTTCTACTTGTAATGGAGATCTCTACCTCCAAGACTAACTCTCTTTACTTATCCTCCTGACAAGAAGGTCTAGCCTCAGGTCTTCTCCTGAGGGCATGGCAACTTATGTCATACGACCTAAGCATGTATCTATTCTTTTACGCTTAATCTATTAAGCTTATGTCCATGACATCTTATTTACATGCTTTTTATTAATTTGTTGGAGGATTCCTTAAACCTTATCTTATTTCGAGAGGGTGAGCAAAAGAGAGAAAGCCCTAATCCTTAAGGTCCTTAACAACATTTGAGTTGAGAAGGGATGGACAAGATGAGAGAGTCCTAAACATATCTTATTTCAAGTCAAATCCTGAGACATTGGCCAGGCAGTCACACTAATCTGGGAGTCCTCGTATTCCGACTAGCGGTGCAGAGCAAAATCTTGCCAGTCCCCAGACGTGATCCTTTTCTAGACACCTCTATCTTTCGAAAAATCCTCTAATAACTCCCTTGGGTTCTATAGAGTTTGTAAAATTTAATAATTATTAAAGATTAAATGAGGAACCTATGCTCTGATACCATATGTAATGACCCTGCCTCCCAATAACCCCCAATTAAGGGAGACTGGAAGGTCAGAGTCGTTATCCCAATTTCCAGATCAAAGGTTTAACAAATAATCTATAATAATTATCAAATTCTACCAGACTATAATGAAAAGCTGTGATAAAATAAAAATTTTACATACCTTTTCAAAAACTTGGTTAACTATTTCTATCAACATACGGAGTCTATTCTAACTAATCCTCCATTGCACTTTAATTCTCATTTAATTCCACATATGCCACTTTACTGTTTGTTCTTTTCACTTGTACCTAAAACGCCGACAAACAAAACGTCAGTCAGCATAAAGATGGTATGTGGGGGAAACAATAATCGTGCAACTATGATAACAATGTAAACAACCAATTATCATTTAACAGCCAAGATTACGTCTTAAGAAATACTACTCAATCCTTACCTATCCCCTATCTCTGTGCTATCCCTGCAGTGGACTTGGATACTACCTCTCGCTATGGTAGATCCTTACCCCCATGGCCCTACCTCATAGGTAGCCAATACTTAGGGTTATAGAGTCGCATGGCCCTACCCAAAGGTAGCCCAGTTAATCCCTGACTCAAGGTGACTTGATGGACTTACCCCATTGGTAGCCATGTACTAAGTCATCCAATGACCTGATGGACCTACCCCATAGGTAGCCATGTACTAGGTCAATCTATTATGCTATAGAGGGGATTAGGATCTGAGCTAGTAGGCACATATCTTAAGTGATAATCATATCCACATTATAGTTTGCATGAATTAAATTCATCCAACAGTTTAATTCAAGTCATCGATGAAAACTTCAGAAAACCTTGAAAAACTAATTCGATATATTCATAAGTGTAACCACATACCTGTCAGGCTGATTTGAGACAGAAATATTCCATGCAAGTAATAAATCCAAAAAAGCAAGCACACATAACAAGATCCTGAAATAATCATACAATATCCTATTATTGATCATGCCATCAAGATCCATTAAACCTAGCTCTCTTCCTAGGGTTTCTAGTCCACTTTTAGGGTTTCCATTGCAATTAGGGTTTTCCTTCATCTTTTACTATTTTAAACCCTAATTTTTATACCATTACTCACAAACCCTAATTATCTCATCCATTCTTCACGAAAGATATTAAGGTTATCTTTTAACAACATATAACCCTAATTTTGATTTAAGGCACAATTAAAAGTCCATTAAGCCTCTTTTACATTAAAGCTACCATTTTTATCCTTTGAATCCATGACAGGATCATTATGCTCCTTCAATTCAAAATTCATTATGGCCTAATTCACATATGAATTCTAATTGTCATTAATTCTACCTTTATCATTAGAAAACCCTAATTTCTACATTAAAGGTATTTATCCACAATTAGGAACTTTTATACTCGAAATAGCTTAGAATTATAATATCTCAACTTAAATCATGAAATTGAACAATTAAAGCCATTAAGAGTCACATTTACTAATATTACGGTTTCAAGGCCCATTAAAGAATATTTATGCACATGAAACTCTAAATTAAACCAATTACATGCAAAGTTCATCCTTTTTGTTCTTAATGTACCTTTTTACAATTAACATGTTAATATCAACTTTAATCATCCATTAAACCCTACTAAATACATTAATCACCAAAGATTTGGGTTTTTCATTAATTAAACCATTAAAGATAGCATCTTTACACACTTTTTGAATTGCAATCAGAATTACGCTTCAATTATATTTTTATTGCATTCTTCGAGTTCTCCTGATCAAAATTCATATATAATTTATATAAAACTAAGCTACCAGTGATTAGTTATGAATTTTGTAAGATAAACACATATGGACCAATAGGGAGGCACCACGTAGGCAACTCACTCCCGCACACGTACCTTGCGATTGGATTTGAGTTATAATGAATTCCCTTTTTTACCCCCAGGCCGCGGACCACTCCTTCATGCTCAGGAGGGGCATTTTGGTCCAGAACGTACGTGTCGTCTTCTACCTCTCGACGATGCGTCGCTGCTGCCGCAACAGTGATTTCCACCATGATCAGGAGACTCTCTAAGGCAAGGGTGGACCGTGCGGGGGTCCCCACTCCTCCGTAGCCCCCTGCCGCACCTGGCCATGCCACGGGTCAGGGCCAAGATAACCTGGTCGATGAGGACCAGGGCCACACACAAGTCCCGTTCTACAAAGGAAACTGCCTAGGCAGAGGTCGTAGCCTATGAAGGAAGAAGGGGGGAGGAGATTTTGTCGCCCCCAAAGCTTCTCTGAGAACTACAAACCTCCCACGGACACCTCCCCATGCAAGGGTAGATCTGCGATGGTCCAGCGATGCAGTTCCTTCCTCCTTCCAACCTTCTAGCAGAGTTGACGTCGAGTTTGCTACTTGATGCGTCTTTGGCATCGACATGAGAAGTATTTAGGGTTGGCAAGGATACGAGGACCGTGGCCAGGGATCAGCTTAATATATTCAACTAGGGTTGGCTTTCATGTCTCCCCTTGGAGGGGGATTATTGGGGTCCTTTTATATCAATAACTATGTGGAACCCTAGTGGCTAGATAAAGAAAACGTGGGCATTGTTAACCACTGATATCCCTTGTCCACGAAGTCTTATTTTCCTAAAGCAAATAATATCTCTTTTTGACATTATCCAAAAAGTCATTAATGATGTATCACATTATCCCCTTATTTTGTATTATTTGCCTTTTCTCTTTCTTTTCCTTCATTGGGATTCCTTGGATCCCAAGAAATTCTAATATTTCAAAATCCTTTTTAGTGGACACTTATTATCCTTGTAGATGCATCTATGTCCATTATTTCTCATTTTCTTGTTTATTTCTTATTAAAATATCTCTTTTTGAGGATTTCTCTTTATTTCTCTTTTATTTTCCTTATTGAAATTTCTTTTAACATTAGAACCCTCATGGATACGAAAATCCACCAAAAAGAACTCAATTATACCTCTTTCCACTTATTTCCCACATTTTATCATTGTTTTAAATTTTCTTTCTTAATAAAGAAATATTTAATTGATCTTTTCTTTCATTGTTTCATTATCTTTGCAACTTTGGACTCCTTGGGACCAAAGGAACCCAAGAGGTACAAAATCCACCTTTAGATTATATTATTTATTCTCACCTAAAAAGAAAAATCAACATTCATTCTTTTATCCACGCTTAGGCTTTCATTAGTTTCAGTTTATTTCATTGGCGTGGGTTTTATTCATGTTTTATGCTTTTATGCTCATTAGAGTTTTTTAGTTGTTTTTGAGATTGGGGGCGCCAAGCCTTTTGTACATTTTTTATTTTCTTTTTGGACTCTAAAACCGAATTGTGAGAAGAAGATAGTTCCTCCCAAAGATGCAGTCAAACTCAATTTTAATCCAAACTCGTCAACCACAAGCCCGATTTAAAGGTGAGATCAACTATGATCCAAAGAATCCTTAAGAGTTTAGACAAATTCATGAAAAGTCGATGGAGTTTGATCAATCACCGGCTTAAACAACCACCCAAATCCTTGAAAAGTTGTCCACAAACTGAAACGAGTTGTTGACAAGTGACTTTGAACCCTAAGAGATGAAAAACACAAACATGTAGAATCACTTGTCAAACATAATTGTTAGAAAGTATTAGCCAATTTAGTTACTAGGTTAATCGGCCTAATATGTGCATGGGCTTGTTTGTCGTGGCCATCAGGGTTCGGTCCAATTCCTTGTAATTGCCTCCTCTCCTAAACCTAGGACATGGGTGTACATATCAATACACAACAACGATTATAGTGTCCCACACGCTTGTTAACAATAACCATGAAGCTCTAGAAGGATAAAGATGAACTCAATCGAGTCTGAGAAATAAGCAAGAACCAAAATCTTAGGGCAACCAAATAACAACCGTGAATGGTAGGTTAAATTCCTTGATATGAAATCATAATTAGTGTTAATCGTCGAGCTACAAAATATGTAAATCCATACTAAGTAGTAAAGGCTACTCTAGTATCAAAATAAAAATGCAAATGCAAAACTTAAACAATTCAAACAACTGAAACAACTTAATAAGACTTCTCATAAAACCCAAATATAAGCCCAAAACAATGAATAAAACATGTATGAAGCACACTTCATTCATGCTAATTGTGAAGTATAATTATTTAGGGTTCCTAATATGCATATTAGTCTGGATTTGGTTAACACTAATTGTGGAGTATAAGTACTTGGGGTTCCTATAATATAAAAATTGGTCAGGCTTTGGTTATGGAACACTCCTTTTGGCACCATGACACCTACGCTGAAGTGAGCATGGAGCTTTATTCAAGCTTGGTTAAGACCCATACCACTCCGGTGAGTCTACCTCCTAGATGCACCTTAACAAGTATAATATGAAAATGATACTAAACATGAACGGAAACATCAACATGAATCAAACTTGCTACGACAAGGTGTTGAGAGCCAAAGCAAGGTACCTTGGAAAACCTTGGCTCATGTATGTTATTATTTATAGTCCCTCATTCATAATGCAAGGTGTTCAATAACATTCATAATCATGAATTATGCACAATTATCTTGTATAACATTTTCAAAATAACTATTTCGAATGATATTTAGAGGTTTCTACATTTTTCTTTTCTCCATTTTCTTATTTACTCATTTAATAATGGAGTTTCTTTTGTCTTTTCCTTGTTATTGGGCCCAATAGCCAATAAATCCCACAAAACAATCAACAAGGCTATTGTAGATGAAATCCATTTATTCAAAACAAATTACATCATTATTTGTTCAAATATCTTTAATATGAGAAATTACATTTCTCATCAAAAGAACACAAAAATTGGGGTTGTAACACTGAGCATGCTTAACTATGGAGTTCTATAGTGATGGGCTCCCTGATAGTGATATGGTCAGTCCAATCATTCCTTTTAAGATCATTTTATCCGAAGCCTCAAATATTGGGATGTTACAATGCCCATGCTTAGTCGATAAACCTTTTCATGTGTGTTGCTAATGTAAAACATCTTAGACTTAATATGTTGATTGAAGGATTATATATATATATATATATATATATATATATATATATATATATATATATATATATATATATATATATATATACAGACATATCCAATCATGACATAATATATCACATATCATATACATGCTATATCCCACAAATGTAAACATGTAATAAAACATTAGCAATGGTTCTGGACATAGTATTGTAAGTCCTTTGGAGCCATAAGGAATTACTACCACCTAAGGTTTACATCACATTAATCAACCTATTTTTGGTGAAGAACCAGTCCAAGCAACCCTTAAACCCATCAAATCACCTCTTGGTTGGTCGGTTGGTCCTCAAAATGATCATATGACCTCCGGTCCAAGCAATTTTTAGACACCTCAAACGATCAGTTGGGCCACGAGCTGATCGATTTGTCTCCTATGTCGTATGTCCTCCTCGGTCCTCCAACCAATCAGTTCATTGTCTAAAATGGGAGGCTCGTCTGGTGTTGAATGTCATCTTCATCGTAAAAAGAATTAAAGCTAACTTAATCCTATTGATCTTATTATATTGTAATAGTAAAACCTCGAGTTACATTTGAGGGGAGCATAGGAACAAAAGAATAATACTTTTACATGTAGAAGAAGAAGATAGGGATTTAATATGAAAACTGAGATATAAATAGAAATAAACAATCACAATCAACTAAGCAAAGACAACTAGGGTTATAGGCCATAACCATGTTACACTTCCACCATCAAAACCAATATGAGGGCGACGCGTATAAATTGCATATATATCATATCATATATTAATTGGGGTTGTATGTGGTCTTTAATTAGATATGCAAATTAATCATTTTAAGTATTTGAATATTGTGAAATAAATAAAAGATGAAATCCAAAATCTAATCATATCAATTAAATCCCAAAACATAGTATATTGACGTTGCTCTGATACAAATGTTGGAAAATATGGCGTAAGAATATGCCGTAGAAACAAAAATTTATCTATCATATTCCCATTTAACAGACAATCACACCAATAACTATGTAATGGGATGGATGGTTTGTGAGGACATACCTGGTCCTAGAGCAAGTCTAATGACTATACCCTCACAGATGTGTGTATCTTTCTTTATGTGACACCCGAATAGCATCAGAAAAAGCTCCTGGTTGATCACCATAGAAACTATTGACCTTTTCCTCCGAGCGGCATGAAACAACCTCCTCTTCTGCATAGTAGTCCACAGTGACCACTGAGAACTCATGTAATTCTAGAAGAGTATACAAGAAGAAGTTGTCCATTCTAGTTGGTGTACTAGCACCAACTTGCTCTCCAACAATTATTCTCCCTTGATATCCCCCCTCTTTATCAGGTAGGACTTTCTTGGTTTCTCTTGGTTACCACAACCAGAGAAGAAAACAATTTTTAGAGCTAATTGATGTGTCTGAGAAGCCCCCAATGCCTCTCTATTTATAAGAGGGTTAGGGTCAGGGTTTCCAGTCTGATTGGGAGTCAAAGGGACATGATTTCACGAATTTTTACATCCTAACAGTAGCAAGATGGTCAGTTCACTGGTGAACAATCGGTTGGCAAGCGAACTGATTGGTTCAACCCTTGAAACACTCGTTTTATCATGTTTCCCAATCACAATTGTATTGGCAATTCAATATCCAATTAATGCACAACACGACGTCAACACTAATCCTTGATCCCATCGAATTGATTGATGAACCGGTTGTTTGTGACCTTGAGACGATCGATTCACTTATCTAAGATGGTTAGTTCATACCCCAGCTCAACCAATATTCAATCAATTTAGTTTTAATTAACTTGACACTCCAAATTCATCACTTCAACCGGTCGGTTCAAAGTCCAGTCAGACAATTATTCAACCATTGTTGATTAAATTGAATTTATAACTCCTTAGTAATCAAGTTTAAACTTTATTAATGAATGAACTCCTATTTCAAGTGTATCCTATGTGTGTTCCTCTATAAGTTCCATGTTATATTGGAAGTGAATGTCCATAACCTCACAAGCAATGAGGGGTGTCTAGCAACACATCATTGCTACCCAAGTAATCTGGAAAGTTGGAGAACAACTTCAATCTACAATCTGTTATTGGTGTTATAGTGATTGTATAATTCCTTTTTCACTGATATCCAGTTTGAACTTGAGGCATGGAGTCATCATCCTCTCAACATTCAATCCATGTTCCTTAAACTAGAGCAGACTACTTGCAATATATGTGACCTCAATATCATATATTGATTCACATGTACATGTACATGATTTTCTCAGTCTTGCTTATCAAGTGGCCTAGATATCAAACTCTTGTAGGAGGGAAAAATCCCATCTACATCACTCACAATCATCCCCATGTGTCACAATGCACCCGAGCACCACCTTTATGGCAACCTTTATTCAAGGTCACAGTGGATAATAGCAAAGTACATTGAATGACATGTGATGAGTGTAGTGACTTCAGGTCTAAGAATCACAATCAACACCATCACTATGAAAGATGATTGTCTATTTGATACATTGTTCCCCAACAAGTGTTTGGTTTCATATCCGATATCATGACTGATGAGATTATGTCATCAACCAACACACACTCCAATTTTTTGTGTTATTGTTGTTTATCAGCCTTCCACAATAACATCTGACTAGGGACATAATAAGAATGTATATACTCTTGACTTCTGTATGATCTCATTGTTTAGGTCATCAACCCGAAGACATATGTCATTGAGCAATATCATTATTTAGACATTCATTATGTTTCTTTATTATCTCATAACTGACTAAAACAGAACAAATTGGAAGATTGCCTTTATTATCAATCAAATCTTTTACAAGATATGGCATCACAATCATCATATGATTGGCCCTCTGGGCATACATACCAACATTAAGATCATGTTTGTAAATATTCACTCGTTGTAAAAAGTATATTGATGATATCTAAATCATTCTACTATAGAAATTGGTGGGCATGTTTGAGGGTATGATGTTATCAAAGGGAACACCAAAATGGTGTAGGACCTCAACAATGGGATATCCTCTATTTCCAAGGCTAGTGGAACTTGAAATCATTGCAGAGAAAGTAAACACTCTACCCGTCTCTCTTTATGGAAAGCACCCAAAAGAAATATTGGATATTTTGAACATCCACCTTGGGATTCTTTTTTTCTCAAGATAAATAATATTGCTTGCCTTACCTTTCCTCTTCATATTTGTGTCTCTCTCTTTTATACTTCTTCTTGAAGAATTGTTAGGTTCCATTGATTTTAACCTAGCGATATGCACCTTTGTTAGTTATAGGGTCATTCTCAATTTCTTTCTCTAATTCAATTGTTTTGGTCCATATCAACTTCTTTAGGGATTTCTATAACCTCAATAACTTCATCAAATTCTACAAACATCTGTGTTACAAAAGGTGTGTTAGATGGAATCCTAATGGCCTTGAAAATCACAGGCACCAAAGTGCTAGGTAACATCATTTTGGAGAAAGATTACTTAGTTGTAAACCAAAGTGATTGAGCAAGACGTCATCTTAAAGCCTAGTTTGACATATTTGAATACTAAGATCCAAAGGGCACTGAAGGATAAAAGGGAGGTGATCTATTTGTATTGGGAAATAAAGATGATGTGGATATGTTGGCTAAGATCCACCTTATAAGCACTAATGATTTTTACAATTATATAAACATGCCCACTAAAATTTTAAGCCTCTTAAACTAAGAGGCGTATAATCATACTAGTACTACCAAGTTTATTTCTTCAAATTATGATAGTAATATAAGTGGATTTTGGGTTGGCTTGCAAGAGGTAAGCAAAACAAATAAGAGAGCTTCTTGACTTACCTAAAAAATAGTTTAGGGGTGAGGAAATTACCTAGGAAAAATGAAACAAAAATTTTCAAACTTTCAAAATTTATCCTCCACTAGGGAGACTCAAATCTTCACTAATTTAAAACTAATATGTGTATAGAAAACCAATGATACATTTAAAAAAAAATCAGAAACATAACAAGGCAATAGTGTTAGTCTCAATAGAGATTTTTTCATAATTCAAAAGTTGATGGAACAGAGTAGTACCTACCTCAACCATTTACATCCTTTGTATGTATCATTCACTCTATACTCAATGTATCTAAGGATGGGGCTAAGTGCAAAATGGAAAGGTTTAGATAAAGTCAGGATCTCCCTCATTTAGCCAATTTGATAATAGTATTTGAGCAATACAAGAACCTCATTAGGGGTGGTAGTCATCCTTATAAAAATTTTCTTTTTTCCCTACAAGGCTAATGCTTGAGAAGATGATGTGGAATCCAAAGTCATTATATTGTATATCTGTTGGGGAATCCTATGATAGAACTATCTCATTTTATTCTCCTCTTCTAGTGCATCTTCATATTCTTTGCCATGGTATTTTATTAGCTAAATGATCACTATTGTGTAACTACTTGCTTTTTATTTAGTGACACTATGAGGTTTATTTGTGTTGTTGTATCTATTTGAAATATAATAAGAGTCAAAACTATTTTATATGACGAAACATTTTTCTTTTGTATTTATGACCAACAACATCCAATGATTATCGTGCAGAAGCAAAACCAATATATATTGTAGAATGAGTTGTTTTAGTCGCTTGATGAGTTTTTATTTTTCTTCAGTGTTGTTATTATCTATCATATCTTCTTGTAGTAGAAAAACCTACCATATTTAGATGAGGGAGTTAATTACCATGTATGGACTAATAGGCTAACATAACATTAACAGTTAAGTATCCATTCAATTATAGGATGTCTCATAGGTCTTCTTTCATTACATAGATGTTTTTTGCTAAAATATAGTAGTTAAATCATTGTCATATATTTTAATTCTATCCATGAGGAAGTATAGATATTTTTAGTAGGTCTATTAGAGGCCCATCTATGAAAATTCTTAAATGTTTCTTTGACCATTCGTAATGGCCCTTCAGGTATATTTTCATCATGTTTCAGGACTCTAGTATCCCGCGGATGTTCTATGTAAACATCATATATGTATTTATATTCTTGAAATTATACTCCCTCTATATGAGTGTTCTTGGCAAGCATTTACTGTTCCCACCGTATTCTATCTTCTATATCAATGTTGCTAGTTTGTTGAATTTCAAGGGGTAAATATTTTTTTTGTTTTGTTGGTAAATTCGGTGAAAAATTTTATTCTAGATCTTTGTGTTACCTTGCATGCATGTACTATGGTTATTCTTGTTCTATGGTCTTTATGTTTCTTCCTTTATTCAAGTACTGGTTGTTCTTCTCAAACTTGTTTAGATTTGTGTTTCTGTCCGTTAGTGTTGCTCCAACCCTTATTCTATGAAAGTGCTTGCTCCTTCTAGATGTTGTCAATCCACATGTCATTCAATTAATCTCTCCATGGGAATATATATGGGAAAGGTGTGCCTATGCATATCCTCATTTTTATGATAAGTAGAAGTGAGTTATGAAAGAAGTATCTACCATATATGATTTTCCATGAATTTGATGGAAGTCATCCCTAAATAGGTTTTAGAAAGGGATCCTTCTGTTAATATTCTCCATTAGTCTTACAACAATGAATGTATTTTCCATGAGCCTGGTTAATTTTATGGCACTTAGAGTTGATTGTAAAGACGTTTTAGTGATTTCTTAACAATAGTTGGCCTCCCTAATAGCATGCACTGGATGACTAGGATGTTCTGTATCATCCTAGATTCAACATCTTGGAATATTAGGTCACTAGATCCTTAATTGTACATAGGATTTGCTACATGAACTAGAAATGGGACCAGAAATGAGACCCTTTTTGCCCTCACATATTTACTTCCCTCCCCTATTTTGTTGTTATGCATATGTGGGGACAAAAAGGGTCCAATTTGTTTTATCTCATTTCATATTCATGCAACATTATTCATTGTACATCATGTCATATCTTTTCTATAGATCTACCATGCATAGGATCTAGTGGTCATTGGCCTACTATGGAATCATATTGGTCTAGGTTTGATATCTTCTTACTTTTGCATCCAACTCATATATGGAGGGTGTATTGAGGTTGTTTTCATAAAGGTGAGTGGTGAGGGTTGGAGATCCATGGAATACTCATTCTTCTTTCTTGGGATCTAGGAATTCTTTTTATGATAGTTTCATAAAGCAACTAAATTAGTTGTGTCTCAAGTGTGCTTTCTTCTCGAATATTCATCAGAAATCTTCCCTTTTCAAGGCACGCCTCTGGTTTAAATAAAGAACACCATCTCCTAATAACTTTTCAATTAGATATCAGTAAGTACATGAGTATCCTTAGGGGATATTCTTGATGAGAATGTGTACAGGCATCTCAACTTCTGTGGGAGTGGTGGAAGTCTATGGATTCATGGGCATATAAAGAATTTTGGTCCAAGAGAGTGTGGATTGGGTGTTATTGCAGGAGAATTGACAAACATTGTCAGCATTCCTTCTTCATCATTGCTTGACGAATCATATTCCCTTACAACAACCTTGTTGGTAT
The DNA here is from genome assembly GCA_963693085.1 of Alisma plantago-aquatica. Classification (NCBI taxonomy): domain Eukaryota; kingdom Viridiplantae; phylum Streptophyta; class Magnoliopsida; order Alismatales; family Alismataceae; genus Alisma; species Alisma plantago-aquatica. The sequence goes on along the minus strand of OY856409.1, from coordinate 663,019,173 downwards.
CAGCCACATATTTTCGTGTTTTCTCTTCTTTTTAATGGTAATATTGGTATTCATTGTAGAGTGAAGGGGGTTTTTAATTGAAAAGATATAATAATTTATCCATTGCTTCTTTAATACTTTATTTCACCAATATTTTTAGGTATATTGTTGTCCTTTCTCACTTAGTTATATTAGTTATGACTCCCATCAGATTGGGTTCTATTTCCTCAATTGTAGTGTCTCTCACCCTTCATATAGGTTTTCTTCAAGGATCAGGTGAGGACAAGTTCCTTCTATTTTAGTTGAAGCTTCTCTCTTTCTTGGTCAATCTTCAACATGTGACTTCAATTATTGGCAATGTGTTCAAATCAACATTCAGTGGAGAAGTATCACTTTTTCTCGATGCCAAATTTCCACTTTGTTCTTTGGATAAGGAAAAGACTGAGGATGAGGATTGGATCGATGAATATTATGATGAAGATGGTTGTTCCTCTCATCTTAGTCTCCTCTTCCCACACTTCTCTTCAAAATGCGTGATCTCTTATTCCCTTTCTCTCTTCATTTCATCATGCTCCTTTTGTATCTTGGCCAACTATGTTACTGTGTTGGTCAAGGTTTCTACCATGCTCCATTCACAAGCTACGAGTTGGTCTAGATATCGTTGAAGGACCAAATTTATTGAAAATGCACTTCTATTCATTATATATATTTTGTTTGTGATTGCATGCTAGAAGATAAAGTGGATAAATAAGTTGAATGATATTTCCTCATGCATCACACCAAACAAACATCCAAATTGAGTCCCTAATCTTGACACACTTTGATGACTTATTTCTATGGAATGTCTTTGTTGCATGGTCATCTTGTCTCTAGGTGGATATTTTCATGTTGAAGAGAGGGGGTACTCTATCTGGTCATGGGGTAGTTCCCCTAGTCCCTCTTTTGTCATATCCCTTGGTGGGAGTGTGGCATCATGTCCTTAAGGGGTTCATCTCTGCCATCTTCAAATGCATGAATAGATTTTGCAACTACCATTTGGTTGTTATCGGCCCTTGATTCTAGTTGTTTCCTCTTCTCAAGTAGTATCAACCATGACAATCTCATGTTCTTTGTTGGCTAAATTGGACAATATTATAATCCCTTTGTTTTGATGATGACAAACATTTCTTTCTTGTGGTTTTAACTTGCTATTTGAGTGTTTCAGGGACAAGCATATAAGGTGGTGGAGAGCAAAGACTTGGAAGATCAATTTGCTAAAATTTCTTTATTTTCATGATTATAATCAATGTAAAACTTGTACAAGTTTATATTGTACAAGTACTTAGATATCATATAAATCAAGCGTTTAGATCTTCCCTATCCACTCACAACACTTAGATAGGTCATCCCCCAAGATAGTAACACAATAGCACATTGATACACACACTTAGTAAATGAATGTATTGAATCAGGGATGTTCTCGGTCAAAAAACACTTCGACCGAGACACTCTCGGTCAAAAAACTCCTCGACCGAGAACATGCCCTCCTAGCCGTTAGACTGAATTAGAAAAGTAGTTGTGAGTTGAGTTGAACATTGCAATACACTTTCCCCAGACTCACCCTCGGTCGACAAATTCCTCGACCGAGAGGCACTCGGTCGACAAACTTCTCGACCAAGAAGGATTCTGTCTGCACTTTTCAGGATTAATTAACTAGCTATTACAAATGCAAATTAGTGGATACTTAATAGCTAGTTGAGCACTAAGAACACCCTAGAAGGTGTCTAGAATGTCCCCAAGCATTAGCAAACCACTCCTATAAATAGGAAAGCCATAGGACACCTCAAGACACAACTTGCATATACAATTCACTTGAGATCACATTGAAACAATCCATTAGCAAAGCTTTCACTTGCAAAACATTTCCACAAACTGTGAATTCATGTCCTATAGGCTGATATCTCCTATCCACTATACATTCATGTCCATCCACTTTGGTTAGGAGATCAAACACATGATATAGGATTCAAGCCTTGTGCTACATTGGTAAAGTTGTACTTTCCTACTTCTTTCTTGTTCTTTTTTATTGCTTTGGTTCTCCTTTGCTACTCCTAGGTTGGAGGTTGTGGAAAGGAGGTTGTTGGAGCTTATTCGGTGGTGAAGGTAGCTCCGCGGACTTAGGATTACTTCAAGAAGGATGTCTCAATGGGAAGCTACTTCAAGAGGAAGGCTACTTCAAGGGGGAGCTTGGAGTTACTTCAAGGAAGGCTGCTTCAAGGTTGGTGAGACTACTTCTAGGTGAAGGCTATCCTAAGGGTGAAGGTATTTGTATCTTATGTAACATCCTTACGAGGTAATAAAATACAAGTGCTTTCAAAATCCCAATTGGAAATAATTGGGTAGTGTACTGACTCCCTTAGTTTTTGCTAAGGGTGGAACCACTCTAAATGTTGTGTCTCCTTCTCCAAATTTCAATTGTGGTTTCTTGGTTGAATTAATCTTAAAATCATTATAAAACCCTATTCACTCTCCTCTTGTGTTTTTTCAATTGGTATCGAAGCAGGCTTCAAGGAGCTCTAATCAAGTCTTAAAGATGGAGGGTGGTGGTGTCTACAACCTCAAGCAAAGGAGAAACTTGGACCAACCTTCAACAAGCTGTAGTTGGTGTTTAGGAATGGGACACACAACACTTAGTTGTCCAAGGAACTCAAAGAAAGAAGAGGTGCATACAGAGGTACAATGCTTCGTTACTACTACAAATGAAGAAGAAAAAGAGGTAAGTCTTTTTGACTTATCAAAAGAAGATTTAATTGTTAGTCTTCAAGAAATGCATGACAAGTATATTGATTGTACAAAGAAACTAAAAAGAGTTACAAGAACAAATGAAGAATTATATGATCAGTTAAGTGAACTTGTTTCTGAAAAGAAAAGTATTACTTCTGAAAATTTTACATTGAAATCTTCTCTTAATGATTGCAATACGAAGTTACTTACTATAGAGACTAACTATAATCTTCTTTCTCAAGAAAAGGTTGAATTACTTGCTAATTTGAATAATCTTCAAACTCAACCTATTCTATGCACTCATTTAGATTATGATGCCATTGTAAAAGAAAGAGATAGTTTGTCATCTAACTTAGATCAAGCAAACTTGAATATTAAAAAGAAAATAGATGAAATTGCTAAGTTACAAAAGGAAATTAGTAGTTTGAAGAACATTAGTATTCTTGATAAGATCCTAAAGGTTTCTTCAAGTCAAATTGGAAGAAGAGGTTTAGGATATGTTCCAAAAGAAAAACATCATCAACCTAAACCTAGAAGAACACAGACCAAGTTCATACAAGTGCCCAAAGAAAAATTCTATCAGGAACCTAGAACGAAAAGGGCACAAGTACCCAAGACTAAAGTCATGTATGTGCTTAAAGAAAATCCTCCTAGAAAGAGAAATGAAATTGATTCCATTTGTTGTCACTATTGCTTGTGTCTTGGACATTATTCCTTATCATGCCCATACAAGAAAAAGGATGTTGAGTTGGTATGGGTTCCAAAACCCCCAAATTAGATAAATATGAATTAATCAAGTTAAGATTTGACCAATAATCTTGATTTGAACATCCTTATGTCTATCTCTACTTAATATAATAGAATAACAAAATAAATCAAAGAAATGCAACCCATTACTTGAACAAACAAATTGCTAAATAAAATCTGCAGAGACACTCTCGGTCGAACTCTTTCTCGACCGAATTATTTTCGGTCGAAGTATTTGTCAACCGAATAAGGTTCTGGAAAACTTGTTCAACTGGTTCAGTTTGCTATAAACTTGCTATAAATTTGGTATAAACTGGAAAATTGATTGGAAATTATGAATGAATCATAAATCATGGAGACAACTCTCAAATCATATATTGATAATTTGCATCATGATCTATATGGTATCCTTATTAAACATGTTGTAAATTTACTAATTATGTGATCAAAACTATATGCAAATAGAAACATGAAATGTTTTCTTAAAATTAATACACACATTGTAAAGACCTAAATTGCTATTTCTCTTGAAATGATTAAGCATGTTCATGTATATGGTTTGTATTAAATCTAAAAATTGATGAACCATGATTGATCAAGAAAAAGATATTGCTTTGATAAATCTTCCTTAAAAGGTATGATTCTCTACATTGTGTATCTTAAAATTGAAAAATGTGATGATTTGAGTAAGTTTAATCAAGAAAATCATGGATTTGCTTCTCATGAGATTATTTTGGTTCATCTCCTACATGGTTTGTCTTAAAACTAAAAATTATGAACCATGTTGATTTAATTACTATTTTATCATAATCCACATGGTTTGTCCTAAGTATTCCTGGATCTATCTATATAGAAACCATGTGTCTTGAAATTTGCTTTTAAATAATCATGATCATTGTGTTATGGATATGCCTTTATTGTTTCATCATGATCATTGTGTTTCATCTTTTACTTGGTTTGCCGAAAATAATCTTTGACCTATATATACAAACCATGAATGGATACTGTTTTCAAAATGATCATAGTGATTCAACTCTTTACATATAAAGATGATGTTATCATTGAAAATGTCATTTTACATAAAAGTAAATCTCAATGGCACAAATGCATCTTGAAATATTAAGTAAATAATTATCTTGTGCTTGGCTTATGGAAAAGGATATTATCTTTGTGATGCATGATTGGAAATATATACTCTTACTGCAATTGGACATGCTTCAATACAAATATAGCATAGATTGCAAGTTCATTTTCAATTGTTATGATCTTATGCATTATAATGACCCCACCTTCCAATAACCCCCAATTAAAGGAGACCAAGAGGTCAGAGCAATTATCCCAATTTCTAGATCCAAGGTTCAACAAATAAACATTAATAATTATCAAACTTTACCAGACTATACTGAAAAGCTGTAATAAAATAAACTTTTTGCATACCTTTGAAAAACTTAGATTTCTAAACTTCTATTCAGACACATATATTGCTCTAACTAATCCTCCTTGCACTTTAATTCATGTATTCACAATATGCCAATTTACTTTTTGTCCTTTTGGGTTTGTACCTAAAATGCCGACAAACAAAACGCTGGTCAGCATAAAGCTGGTATGTGGAGCAGACAATAATTGTGCAATTACTATCAACATATTGCAATCAATTACAGTTTAACAAACAAATTTACATTTTAAACATGACTGCTCAATCCATACATGCCCTAGCCTCTGCGCTGTCCCTACAGTGGACTTGGATGCTACCTTCCTTATGGTAGATCCCCATTAAACCCTGCATGATCCTACCTAACTGGTAGATCAATATCTAGGGTTGATTCACATGGCACTACCCATAGGTAGCCCAATCCCTAACTCATGGTGTGCTAAAGAGTCGCATGGCACTACCCATAGGCAGTCCAATCCCTAACTCTTGATAACCTGATGGTCTCCCTTAACAAGTCGACCCTTTACCAGATTACCCTTTTCATCATTAGCAAAGCCACAGTGGAGGACCAGGATCAGGGCCAGTCATGTACACATATTTATGGTGATAATCATAGTCACTTTATAGTTGCATGAAATAAAAGTCATCCAAGCAGTTATTTTCAGGCAACTAATAAATACATTCAGGAATCGCCATGAAACTAAAGCGATTATTTATAAACGTAACCACATACCTGTGATTGTAGATTTTGAGACAGAATCAATCAAATAGAGAAATCTCAACCAAGCAACCAATTATGCACAGAAATCCTGAAATAAATATACACATTTCCTTTTATCAAAATTTAACCAAACTCATCTTATTTCTCAGGATTTCTATTCCAATTTTAGGGTTTCCTTTGAAATTAGGATTCTGCCTCCACTTTTAACATTATGAATCCTAATTTAGCAAAACTACATAAAAACCCTAAATTCCTCATTTTAATACTCCTAACAGACTTAGGATCATTATTTAGTTTCTTATTTTCCTTAATTTGAAATAAACATGGTTTTTCTCCCTTTTCACCTTATATTAGGGTTTCTATATGCATTATCCTTCATTTATAGATTAAAACCCTAAATTATCCAACTTTGTATTCAAAATGGATCAAAACTCTATCTTAATAATCAACATGTTAATACTCTTCAAATTAACCTATTAATTCACAAAGATTCCCCCTTAATATACAATTAGGGTTTTTAATTACCTTTTAATACATTTTTCTATCAAATTAATGTAATTTTGCAAAACTATAAAGAATCAAGTTATCAAACCATTTTTATCTTGTTCCTCATATTTTTCTATGCAACTTTCATGTATAAAGTTTTCTCATCGGAGTTTTCTAGCGACTTCTATGAATTAAGCAAGGAAAAACATTTTTCTATAATTTCGATTAGAAAAGGTGAATTACCAAATTTCCACAGTCGTTGGATCGCTGGTCTTCTTGGACTACACAGGATCAGACGATCCTCGTTATGCGCCTCCACTATCACGATTGCACGCGTGCCCCCCCACTGCCAAACCGTTGGATCCTTCTCAGGTCCACGATGGACCCTAATCCAAGGGTCCCTGCTTCTCATCTTCCTCCTCTTTTCCTCTAGACAACGTGGTGGCGCCGCGGTGGTTCTTCGTCGGAGAGCTAGCAATAGAGAGAGAGAGAGAGAGAGGTTTCTGGGGCTCGGGGAGCAGCCGTCCGAGATCGGGATGGTGAGAGGAAGCGAGAGGGGTCCTTTATATAGGACTAGAGGGGGTCCTCTTTGGGTTCTTGATCCCCGCTGTTATCTGTTCAACAGCCCAACTGAGCATTTCGTGAAGACATGATAAAATCTCATCAATCTATGGTCGAGAAGCTTCGTCTCCTTCTCCCAAACTCATTGGGACACTTTCCAAGCATGCACATGCACTGGTTTGATCGAAAATTGAAGGGGAAAGTTCCCTCTGTAACCGGCTACAGTCCTTGTCCTGCTGGGACTTGACGATGAGTGGTGCCTGTTGGATTAAGATCCAACGGCCCACATCCGTTGCTCTCAAACAAAAGGAAAAGGATTTTCCTAATTTTCCAAGATAAATCCTATTTTGAGGATAATTTGAAAAAGCAATAACTCCCAATTTATAACTCCCTTTTATCTCAAATTTTAAGGGAACCTCGTTTATGATTTTGTCTCTCATCATGAAAAAATTGGGATCATTATTTAAAGAAAACGAGTCCTTTTCTTCAGTTGCAAGTTAACACTTAATTGTTCATATTTTCCACCTATTTTCTCTTTCCCTAGCCTTTATATTATTATTCTGAGTTCCTTGAACCTCAAGGAACTTTAATATCCCGAAATTCCATCATGGAAAATATTTCTTAGCCTTTTATTCTTCTTTTATCTATTTTCTTGTTTATTCCTTTATCCAATTGGATTCTTTTTCCTTTTATTTTTCATTTTCTTTCAATTGGGCTCAATAGCCAATAAGGCCCAATAAGAAAACATACAAGGCTATTATACACAAAATTCATCCAAATCAAACCATTAAATCAACCTTTGATTTCATTTATCTTTTAAAAGGAGATTTACAATCTCATTATATGATTTAGAAAAGTGGGGTTATAACATCCTCCCTTCCTTATAGGAATTTTGCCCTCAAAATTCAACAATCAAACAAACAAATCAGGATATGCTTTTTCCATGTCTATCTTTAGCTCCCATGTGGCTTCATCCACTCCATGGTGCTTCCAAAGAACTATTACCATCTCTATATTCTTATTTCTGAGCTCTTTCACCTTGGTATCTAGAATCCGCAAAGGTAACTCAGGATAAGTTAGCTTCTCTTGAAGCTCAATGGGTTCAATGATCAGCACATGGATCAGATCTTGCACATATCGCTTCAGATTGGACACGTGAAACACATCATGCATCATGCAATATTGAGGGAGTAACACCAAACAATAAGCGGCTTCACCAATCTGTTCTAACACTTCGAACGGACCCACGTATCGGAGACTCAACTTTCCTCTGTCTTTAGCTATAGCTCGAAGAGGTCAGATTTTCAGAAAAAACATGTTCTCCCACAGTGAAATGCACATCAGTCCGCCTCGCATCAGCATATGACTTCTGTCGATCCTGGGCTCTCTTTAGCCTTTCCTTGATCAAAATGACTTTATCATCATACACTTGGAGTTCATCTGACCTCAACAAGGTCCTTTCACCAACATCATCCCAGTGAAGTGGTGACCGACACGGTCTCCCATATAGAGCTTCATATAGAGGCATCCCAATACTGGCTTGGTAACTGTAGTTCTAAGCAAACTCAGCTAATGGTAAGTATTTCTCCCATGATCCACCCCAATCGAGCACGCAAGCTCTCAGCAGATCCTCTAGGGTCTGGATTGTCCTTTCTGACTGATCATCTGTCTGGGGGTGATATGCGGTACTGAATTTCAACCTTGTACCAAGTTCCTCTTGAACTTGTTTCCACAGCTTGGAAGTAAACTTTGGGTCTCTATCAGAGATAATGGAACCGGGTACGCCATGCAAATGCACTATCTCTCTGATATACAACTTAGCTAAATCTGACACCTTGGTAGTGGTTTTCAGGGCAAGGAAGTGTGCTGACTTGGTAAGGCGATCTACCACAACCCATATAGCATCATGACCTTTCTTAGTCTGAGGTAGACCTACCACAAAATCCATGGTGATCTGCTCCCATTTACATTCTGGAATCTCTATAGACTGTAACAGTCCACCATGTCATTGGTGTTCAGCCTTCATGTCATTGGTGTTCAGCCTTCACCATTTGGCACGTAAGACAGCTGGCCACATATGCCATAATATCTCTGTTCATTCCTGGCCACTAGAAAAACCTCTGCATGTCCTTAAACATCTTGGTTGTTCCCGGGTGCACCGTGTACTTAGAACCATGAGCCTCTTATAGGATACGTTCCTTCAATGGTGAGTATTCAGGAACGCATATGCGATTCTCAAATCTAATCCCTCCATCTATTCACAATAAAAGACGGGTCTGAGGCTTCTTCATCAAGCCTTTCATCTTGTCAAGTTCTCTACTGGCCAATTGTTCTGCTACAATCTCACCCAACAATTCTGACTGTATATGGATGTTGGGCAATCAAACTCAATCATCAAACGGTTGAGGAGGCCATTCTACCAGCTCTTCTAAACTCTTCCACTGACTGGACAAAACAACTGCACACCTGAGCTATTTCTGACTCAAAGCATCTGCTACGACATTCGCCTTTCCTGGATGATAGGCAATTGTGAAGTCATAATCCTTCATATACTCCATCCATCGTCATTGTCGTATGTTTAAGTCTTTCTGTGTCAGGAGGTACTTCAGGCTCTTATGGTCAGTGAGGATCTCAAAAGTAGCACCATACAGGTAATGCCGCCAAATCTTCAATGCATGGATGATAGCACCCAGTTATAAGTCATGCGTCGGGTAATTCACCTCGTTGGGCTTGAGCTATCGAGAGGCATATGCAACCACATGCCAATTCTGTTCTAACACACAGCCAAGTCCCATCTTTGATGCATCGGTGAAAATCATGAAACCCTCATTGTCTGACGGTAGAGTCAAAACTGGTGTAGTGGTTAGCTTCTCCTTCAGCTCATGAAAATGAGCTTCACACACATCGAACCATACAAACTTCACATCTTTCCGAGTCAACATGGTCAAAGGCAAGGCGGTCTTTGAGAAATCCCTGATGAAACATCGGTAGTACCCTGCCAACCCTAAGAAACTATGAATTTCCAAGGGATTCTTCAGTGCAGGCCAATCTCGAACTATCAACACTTTAGCTGGATCTACGACGATTGTTCCTCCTGAGATGATGTATCCGAGGAACATGACTCGGTCTATCCAAAACTCACATTTGGAGAATTTCTCGTAGAACTTCTACTTTCTCAAGATATCATGGACTTTACTTAGGTGGCCTCGGTTTTGATCTAAGTCATCCGAATAAACTAGTATGTCGTCTATGAACACTATGAAAAACGAGTCAAGGAAGGGTTGAAACACACTATTCATAAGGTTCATGAAAACACTGGGTGCATTGGACAACCCAAAAGGCATAACCACAAACTCATAGTGGCCATAATGCATTCTAAAAGCTATTTTCGGGATATCCTCACTCTTGACTCTCAACTGGTGGTATCCCAACCTCAAGTCAATCTTAGAAAAGACTCGAGCAGACTTCAACTGGTCAAACAAGTCATCTATCCAGGGTAAAGGATATTTGTTCTTAATGGTAGCCTGGTTGATCATCTGGTAGTCTATGCACATTCGGAGTGAACCATCCTTTTTCTTTACAAAAAGAACTGGTGCTCCCCATGGTGATGTACTAGGGCGGATAAAACCCTTGTCTAGCAATTCCTGCAATTATTTCTTCAACTCGAGCAACTCCGCAGGGGCCATTCTATAAGGTGCTCATGAAATAGGGCTTGTCCCAGGAGCTAGCTCTATGGAAAAATCTACCTCTCTCTTGGGAGGAATACCAGGTAGATCATCTGGAAAAACATCAGCATAGCTCATGACTACCTCTATTTCCTCTAAGGGTTGCACCTTGGGTTTTGGCTCGGTAATTACTACCAGGAAAGCTCAACAACCTTTACTCATCATCCACTCTGCTTTCAAGGCTGACACATATAGGATGGTGGTGGCATCCTTCCTACCTCTAATGACAAAAGGTGGGTGACCTGGTTTCTTAATGATCACTTTCTTCTCCCTACAGTCAATGTTGGCCCTATAAGTATAAAGCCAATCCATACCAATGATCACATCAAAGTCATTCATATCAAGAAGGATAAAGTATGTAGGAAACTCATGATCTCGATATTTCATAGGTATCACCAGATTTTTTGAAAAGAGATGTAAAGATCTGACCACTCGGGGTTGTAACATCTAATACATACCCTAAATCCTTGATATCCAAACAAAGCATAGTTGCGAGATTTCTTGAAATGAAAGTATTAGTAGATCCAGAGTCAAACAAAGCTTTTACATTGTGTCCCATGACTTCAAGCATGCCTACATTGTTTTTCACCATACATTAGGTCATTACATGCTTATCTTAAAACATAAAAGAAAACTCTAAGGGTTATTACCCTCGATCAACCGATTAGCATTTGCTTGAGCCTCCTCGTTGTCAATGGAAAACACCCAAGCTTGTCTTCTCTCTCTAGTAGGTGGGGCTGTAGCTATAGGTGGAAATGCCACAGGTGGAGCTCCTACTGGTGGGGCTGCTACCTGTCCTGGTCCTCTTGGATCTGGCAGAGGACAAAAAGCTTGGATGTGTCCTTCTTGGTGGCATCAGTAGCAAGTCTTCTTCTTGTTGTGGCACTCACCGGTGTGCCACGTCCTACAGGTGTGGCATCGAGGTCGGTTGTTCTCTTGATGGGGTTTCCCTTTTCCTCCATGTCTTCCTTTATCATGATGATGCCCTTGACCTTTCCGGTGGTTGTTTTTATAGCCTTGGGTTCCTTCAGTGAAACCCAAATATCCCTTGGGTGGATTTTGAATTGGCATCACTATCATCTCCATGTCTAAAGTAGTGTTGTAAGCTTCGGTGAAGGTTTTAGGTTTACTTTCCATCACATGGGGCTTGATGGCAGGGTGAAGACGCTCTATGAAGTGATCCACCCTTCTTTCCTCATCCATCATATGCCCGAAACGCTCCAGGATTCGAAACTTACGCCCAAAGTCGGCCACAGATGAGTTTCTTTGAGTCATGTTGGTGAACTCCCTTTCCTTTTCCTTCTTAGCTGAAACAGGGATGAATCTGGTGGTGAAGATTGTCTTGAAGTCAGCCCATGCCATTGGTTCCTCAGTCAGATCTCGGCCTAAGATGTGTGTCTCCCACCATATCCTGGTTGCTCCTTCCAGAAGGTGAGCAACAAAGAGGACCTTTTTGCTCAGCTGTACCTCAAGCATGCGGAACCCATTATCGACTGCAAGAAACCAAGCTTCCGCCTTATCGACCACTTCTGACTTATCTACTCCCCAGAACTTCTCGATGTTCAGCTTGACGAAGTCCAAGATGGTGGCTCCCAGTCGAGGACAAACAGGAAGCAGCTCGCCATTTTCACCTCTAGCAAAGTCTCGGAGGGCCAAAGCACTAATGGCCTATGTTAGCTTCTTCTGTTGTTCCATCCATGAAGCATCAGGGGTGTGGATTATCATGGTTGGTTTTGGACCACCAGCTTGGTCATCCTCCATTTGGGCCACCTCCTCGTACTCATGTTGCTCCTCGTACCCTTGGTCTTCTTCTTGATCAAGGTTGCTGATGGGTATCGGGTCAGGATTAGGGACCTCATGAGTGGTTTCTTCAGGTCTCTTCCTCTTCTTTGAGGAATCTCCACCGTGGTTCCTCTTCCTCTTCTCAGAAGACACCTTTCCCTTGCATGAGGGTCCACCACCATTGCTGGCATCCTGGACAACCACTGTCTTCATGCGAGCCATCTGCATAAGCATACACATAGGCCCTTTAGTTTATACCTTTAAGCTAATTATACGTATGTCGATGACGTCTTATTACGTATCTTTTATTAATTTGATGGAGGATTCCTTAATCCTTAACTTACTTACCCATACCACATGAGGGTGAGGAAGAGAGAGAAAAACCCTAACTCTTAAAATCCTTAATAGAATGCATGATGAGAAGGGATGAATAGGATGAGAGAGTCCTAAAGGTATCTTATTTCGAATCATACCCTAAGATTTTGGCAAGGCAGTCACACGGATCTGGGAGTCCTCGTATTCCGACTAGAAGTGCAGATAAAAATATTGCCAGCCCCTAGTCGTGATCCTTTTCTAGACACCTCTGTCTTTCAGATACTCCTCTAATAACTCCCTTGGGCTCTATAGAGTTTGTAAAATTTAATAATTATTAATGGTTAAGTGAGGAACCTTCTCTCTGATACCAAATGTAATGATCCCACCATCCAGTAACCCCCAATTAAGGGATACCAAGAGACAGAGTCGTTATCCCAATTTCCGAATCCAAGGTTCGGCAAATAAACATTAATAATTATAAAACTTTACTAGACTATACTAAAAATCTGTAATAAAATTAACTTTTTTCATACCTTTGAAAAACTTGGATATCTAAACTTCTATTCACAAACGTATATTACTCTAACTAATCCTCCTTGCACTTTAATTCATGTATTCATAATATGCAATTTACTGTTTGTCCTTTTGGGTTTGCACCTAAAATGCCGAAAAACAAAACGCCGGTCAGCATAAAGCTGGTATGTGGAGGAGACAATAATTGTGCAATTAATATCAACATATTGCAATCAATTACAGTTTAACAAACAAATTTACATTTTAAACATGACTGCTCAATCCATACATGCCCTAGCCTCTGCGTTGTCCCTACAGTGGAACTGGATGCTACCTTCCTTATGGTAGATCCCCATTAAACCCTGCATGATCCTACCTAACAGTTAGATCAATATCTAGGGTTGAGTCGCATGGCAATACCCATAGGTAGCCCAATCCCTAACTCATGGTGTGCTAAAGAGTCGCATGGCACTACCCATAGGCAGCCCAATCCCTAACTCTTGATAACATGATGGTCTCCCTTATCAAGTAGACCCTTTACCAGATTACCCTTTTCATCATTAGCAAAGCCACAGTGGAGGACCAGGGTCTGGGCCAGTCATGTACACATATTTATCATGATAATCATAGTCACTTTATAGTTGCATGAAATAAAAGTCATCCAAGCAGTTATTTTCAGGCAACTGATAAAAATGTTCGGGAATCGCCGTGAAACTAAAGCGATTATTTATAAACGTAACCACATACCTTTGATTGCAGATTTTGAGACAGAATCAATCAAATAGAGAAATCTCAACCAAGCAAACAATTATGCATAGAAATCCTGAAATAAATATACAAATTTCCTTTTATCAAAATTTAACCAAACTCATCTTATTTCTCAGAGTTTCTATTCCAATTTTAGGGTTTCCTTTGAAATTAGGGTTTTGCCTCCACTTTTAACATTATGAATCCTAATTTATCAAAACACATAAAAACCCTAAATTCCTCATTTTAATACTCCTAATAGACTTAGGATCATTATTTAGTTTCTTATTTTCCTTAATCCAAAATAAATGTGGTTTTTCTCCTTTTTCATCCTATATTAGGGTTTCTATATGCATTATCCTTCATTTAGAGACTAAAACCCTAAATTAGCCAACTTTGTATTCAAAACAGATGAAAACTCTATTTTAATAATCTACAGGTTAATAGTCTTCAAATTAACCTATTAATTCACAAAGATTCCCCCTTTATATACAATTAGGGTTTCTAATTACCTTTTAATACATTTTTCTATCAAATTAATGTACTTTTCCAAAAAGAGATAGAATTAGGTTATCAAACTTTTTATCTTGTTCCTCATATTTTTCTATGCAACTTTCATGTATAAAGTTTTCTCATCAGAGTTTTCTAGCGACTTCTATGAATTAAGCAAGGAAAAACATTTTTTGTAATTTTGATTAGAGAAGGTGAATTACCGAATTTCCATAGCCGTTGGATCACTGGTCCGCTTGGACTACACAGGATCAGACGATCCTCGTTACACGCCTCCACTATCATGATTGCGCGCACGCCCCCCCCCCACTACCAAATCGTTGGATCCTTCTTAGGTCCATAATGGACCCTAATCCAAGGGTCCTTGCTTCTTGTCTTCCTCCTCTTTTCCTCTAGACAACGCGGAGGCACCATAGTGGTTCTTCACCAGAGAGCTAGCAATAGAGAGAGAGAGGGTTCTGGGGCTCAGGGAGCAGCTGTCCAAGATTGAGATGGTGAGAGGAAGCGAGAGGGGTCCTTTATATAGGACTAGAGGGGGTCCTCTTAGGGTTCCTGGTCCCCGTCATTATCTGCTCAACAACCCAATTGGGTGTTTTGTGAAGACACGATAAAAGCTCATCAATCTATGGTCGAGAAGCTTCGTCTCCTTCTCCCAAACTCATTGGGACACTTTCCAAGCGTGCACATGCGCTGGTTTGATCAAAAATTGAAGGGGAAAGTTCCCTTTGTAACCGGCTACAATCCTTGTCCCGCTGGGACTTGCCGATGAGTGGTGTCTGTTGGATTAAGATCCAACGGCCCACATCTGTTGCTCTCAAACAAAAGGAAAAGGATTTTCCTAATTTTCCAAGATAAATCCTATTTTGAGGATAATTTGAAAAAGCAATAACTCCCAATTTATAACTCCTTTTTATCTCAAATTTTAAGGGAACCTCATTTATGATTATATCTCTCATCATGCAAAAAATTGGGATCATTATCTAAAGAAAATGAGTCCTTTTCTTCAGCTGCAAGTTAACACTTAATTATTCATATTTTCCACCTATTTTCTCTTTCCCTAGCCTGTATATTATTATCCTGAGTTCCTTGAACCTCAAGGAACTTTAATATCTCGAAATTCCATATTGGAAAATATTTCTTAGCCTTTTATTCTTCTTTTATCTATTTTCTTGTTTATTCCTTTATCCAATTGGATTCTTTTTCCTTTTCTTTTTCTTTTTCTTTCAATTGGGATCAATAGCCAATAAGGCCCAATAAGAAAACATACAAGGCTATTATACACAAAATTCATCCAAATCAAACCATTAAATCAACCATTGATTTCATTTATCTTTTCAAAGGAGATTTACAATCTCATTATATGATTAAGAAAAGTTTGGTTATAACATGCATGGTTTGCCTAAAAGTATTTCTTGGCCAATCTGAAAATTATGAACCATGTTTCCTTGAGAAAACTTTATATATTTCTTGCATTAATGGAATAAGAAGTCTTGCTTAGAATAAAACTATATTCTATCTAAAGCCTATTCTAAGCAAATCAAGAGCAAGACACCATTTCAAAATCAAATATTGCTTATATGAATTCATTTCTATACACAATTTGATCCTAAGCTATAATCCTTCAAATTGATATAAATTCTTTCAAATTGGTATCCACCTGTTACATAAAGGCTTTATATTCAATCAAGTGGAGTATTGAGAGTGCTTAAATTGTAAATCTGCAGGAAATGCCTCTCGATCAAAATAAAGTTCGACCAAGGGGTGCCCATGTCGAAGTCAAGGCCGACCTAAAATAAGCTTGACAAAATGCTTAATTGTAAATCATTTCCTTACACTCAATCTTAGTATATTAAAACACAATTTTAGTGCATATATCTCATAAAAGGTTAACTTATTATGATCTAATGCTTATTATGACCTTAGAATCCTTAAATTATCTTGATTAAGGGGGAGCTCACAAAAACTATCTTGACTATAAGATTAAGAAGGAGTTCACAAAACCTTGTAAACATCATAAAGAAAATTTGAAACTAGTTGTGACCATAGTATCTTTAAAGTAATCTTGGTTATGAAAATAAAGGAGCCTACAATATTTATGAATATAATATCTTGTCCTTAATGGAATTCTCTATATCAATATGGGCTTAACATCCCTCATTATTGATTAGAGATATATTTCTTAATCTTACTATGTTGTAAAGAAAATCTCATATCATTTTCAGGGCTTGACATCCCTTGTAAAATGGATGAGAAATCAATACATATATCCATCATGAGTCTAAATGGTTCTCATATCATTTTAGGGCTTAACATCCCTTGTAAATGATTGAGAAATCTAAATACACATGCCACAAACCTAAATGGATCTCATATCATTTCAAGGCTTAACATCCTTTGCAAATGATTGAGAAATAAATTGTGGCTAAATTAGACAATAAGTTGTTTGCATTACAAATAAACCCCTCACTCTTATAAGTTGAATATACCATTAAAGAAGAGCATCAAATTACAAAATTAAGGGGGAGAAATAAAATTCATAATAAAAGCTTCAATTGGCTTTCTTTTTGAAATGTCAAAGGGGGAGAAACAATATAAATCAAATGAAAAGAGTTTCATAATCTCTTGGTTTTAAAAATGATATCATTTGAACAAAGGAATACATGAAAAGGAAATGAAATGGTATGAAACTCATATGATTTACATTACTTTGATTTATATTGGAAATGTTTGCCATCTTCATAAAGGGGGAGATTGTTGGCTAAATTGGAAAATATTATAATCCCATTGTTTTGATGATGACAAGCATTTCTTTATTGTGGTTTTAACTTGCTATTTGAGTGTTTCACGGACAAGCATATAAGGTGGTGGATAGAAAAGACTTGGAAGATCAATTTGCTAAAATTGCTTTATTTTCATGATTGTAATCAAATTTAAAAACTTTTACAAGTTTATATTATACAAGTACTTAGATATCATGTAAATAAAGTGTTTAGATATTCCCTATCCACTCATAAAACTTAGATAGGTCATCCCCCAAGATTGTAACACAATAGCACATTGATACACACACTCAATAAATGAATATATTGAATCAAGGATGTTCTCAGTCGACAAACACTTCGACCGAGACACTCTCGGTGGACAAACTCCTCGACTGAGAATAAGACCTCCTAGCCGTTAGACTGAGTTAGAAAAGTAGTTGGGAGTTGAGTTGAATGTTACAATACACTTTCCCCAGACTCATCCTCGGTCGACAAATTCCTCGACCGAGAGGCACTCAGTTGACAAACTTCTCGACCGAGAAGGTTTCTGTCTGCACTTTTCATGATTAATTAACTAGCCATTACAAATGCAAATTAGTGGATACTTAACAGCTAGTTGAGCACTAAGAACACCCTATAAGGTGTCTAGAATGTCCCCAAGCATTAGCAAACCACTCCTATAAATAGGACAGCCATAGGACACCTCAAGACACAACATGCTTATACAATTCACTTGAGATCACATTGAAGCAAGCCATTACCAAAGATTTCACTTGCAAAACATTTCCACAAGATGTGAATTCGTGTCCTATAGACTGATATCTCCTATCCACTATACATGCACGTCCATCCACTTTGGTTAGGATATCAAACGCTTGATATAGTATTCAAGCCTTGTGCTACATTGGTAAAGTTGTACTTTCCTGCTTATTTCTTGTTCCTTTTTATTGCTTTGGTTCTCCTTTGCTACTCCTAGGTTGGAGGCTGTGGAAAGGAGGTTGTTGGAGCTTCTTAAGTGGTGAAGGTAGCTCGGCGGACTTAGGATTACTTCAAGAAGGTTGTCTCAATGGGAAGCTACTTTAAGAGGAAGGCTACTTCAAGGGGGAGCTTGGAGTTACTTCAAGGAAGGCTACTTCAAGGTTGGTGAGACTACTTCTAGGTGAAGGATATCCTAAGGGTGAAGGTATTTGTATATTATGTAACTTCCTTGCAAGGTAATAAAATAAATGTGCTTTCAAAATCCCAATTGAAAAGAATTGGGTAGTGGACTGACTCCCTTAGTTTTTGCTAAGGGTGGAAACACTCTAAACACCGTGTCTCCTTCTCCAAATTTTAATTGTGGTTGCTTGGTTGAATTAATCTTAAATTATAAAACCCTATTCACCCCCCTCTAGTGGTTTTTCATTCTTCACATTTAATCATCTTCAATTGTGTCTCCTTAGCACCCTTTTGTTTGGATCCTTACGATTAATTTTCCTCACTATTGAGGGTTTGGAAGTTGAGTTGTGACTACGGATCCATTTTCATTTGCATTACATTATTTGTCCCCCTTTTGTGTCATTATTGCCTTTGGCTTGGTTGCCTAGATAGGTGTATAGGCCCGGCTTGGTTGCCTAGATAGATGTATTGGCCCCAGAAATCATTTCCATCAATTATTTTATTGAGAAAATGAGCTTGTCAAAGTTGTAACTACTCATCTTGGGAAGAGGTAGAAAGTCATTTGGCTTTATATATGTATAAATATTTATCCTTCTTTCTGGAAATAACTTTGATGGAAGTTAGGTTTTTGAGGTATAGAAATCAGTTCCCTTTTCTTTCAGTGAAAATGTGTAAGATTATAGAGTACCCTAGATGATGACCAATTGAAGTAATAAGCAAAGATCCTTCTACCCATCTAGGCCACTACTATTGTCAACTTATCAATAAATCTCCTCCCTATATTCACATGCTTCTTTTCCAATACACTCCAAAGTATGTGTAGGTAATCTCTAGCGACAATGCCTTAGTTTTCTCTAGTAAAGATTGCACAAGTAATCATCTTGTGGATAACCTTCATTATCCCAGATTGTATTTGGGACTAGAGGTGTAAACGGTGGGGGTACGGTGCTGGTATGTACAATTCCTTACACATACCTATTTAATTTAGAAATCCCGGGTCCAGTTCTTAAGTTGTATAACAAAAATATAGACCCACACCATTATGTACCCATAATACTCATGAATGCAATGTGGATATGCTTGTAAGCAGTTCTACATAAAATGTCTTATTGATTATCTAAGAAAATTTTAAACATGTTGTATATATATCTACACAACAAGATATTTATATGTACAAGATAATAACATCACATAATTACATTATGTATACAATACTTTTTTATTGAATATTGGTTGATTTAATTGTTTACATATTTGTAGTCATTATCATAGTGTTTAAGTTATGTAGCATCTCATGTTACTATCTTATAAGTTTATGCTATTTGTATTAGTGTTGTAATAATAATAGTTAGTTCATAATTAGATTAATAGTCTTACTATATTTAAATCATAGTAGTATATAATCTCAACTATTAACTTAGTTGGACTAGTAAAGTATTATAATATTACAATGTTGTGCCTCTTCTTTGCAGACCGGGAGTATCTTCAGGGAGGACATGAATTTGAGACTCACCTCATAGTATGACATTTAGTCATACAAGCATATCTTAAAGATCTTTGTCAGTTTCAGTAGTACTTTGACTCTATGATGTATGCCTATCTCCTCTTATATTTTGTTGTAGATGTATCTTTTTTATTTAAGTACCTTTATGCATCATTTTGTCATAGTTGTCTTGGTGCTCTTTATCTCATAGAAAAAAATGATTTTTTGGTTTCCATGATGCATGTGGCATTTTAGGATTTGTGGTTGCAGTCGTGGTCACAAATGATTGTAAGGTCAGTTCCAATGAGATGATTTCTACTAATCACAACCTTAATAACAAGATTTTCCTTGCATATTGTCTATTCCCTTGTACCTATCTCTATCTTCTCTTGTAACCCTATGTCGGTTCCCTTTTGTATTAGGCTTATTGGAATCAGTTTAAATTCCTTCCTATTTCTTGTTTTTTCACTCTCCTTAGTAGGCATGTAATCATATGAATTTGGAGAGGGTTCCTCTTCATTAGTAGTTGACTCCTCAGGGTTAGGAGATAGAGTGAGTTGAATGAGAACCTTAATGTTCATTTTCTAGATAATTCCAGGTGTGGGATCACCTTGAAGATTATAAAGGAAATTTGTTTCCATCTCTAGAAACTTCTTATCTTTCCTTCTTGACATCCATTCATAGTTTGACAATCTAGACATTTGTGCTAAAATAAAAGTGCCCAACAACAGAAAAGGGAGGTTAGTTTCAAATTAGTTGATGTTCTCAACTTATGAAACCTTACTAGTGGAGAATTGTATTCAACAACCAATTAAAATTATTATATATTAACAATCAATTAAAATGGGTATAACTACATACAAATAAAACATATTCAGTGGTTGGGTAGTATTAAGAAACTGAAGGAAGTTAGAGACACGACAACTAATGAGATTTTTGTAAATAGTCTAATGACTGATATAACACATGTGTTTAAACGAATGACATAATGAATCCTATGAGGATAATAAATTGATGAAACTTTCAAAGTTGATGAGATTTGGAATCGATGACAATCTAATTGAAGCTGGTATTGATAGAAATCACGGTCAAGATACCACTACTCTCAAATAATAGATTGGTGGTTAAGCAGAGTTGCACACATGAAATTTTTTACAAAGTAAAGATAAAGAACCAAAGGAAGACATTGATATAGGGATAGAAAATGATTCTTTGGTTGTGTGGATGACCATGGGATGAAACTAAAGCTTTGAGGATTTCCTTTGCATTGAATATTGTTGGTCATTGGGGCTCGACACTTGTCCTAGATCCAGGATTGACTATGGTCAGCGAGTATCCATTGACCCAGTGTCAAACCAAATTATAGAGACGAGCTCGATATATATATCACAAAGTATCTAGTGATAATCAACAAGAGGAAGTTGACGATGAATCAACTGATGAGTTTTTGATTCCAGTGATGTTTATCATTGATGAGAGTATTTGGCTTGAAAGTGATTAGTTTATGGCTTTGTACTATCTTTTAGGGTATAAGGTTTGCTAAAAGATTTCGCTAATAACTTTTAGTGGCTTTTATACCCATGCACATAAGTGCATATGACATGCATTGTGTCATCAGTAGGAGGAGGATCACTAAAAATTTGAAGGTCCTAAAAAGGATAGAGTCTATTTGTTTTGGTCTGTTGTGAGCGGGGGCTTCATAAATTTAATAAACAACAAGTGGCAGATAATGAAAAATCTACCATCCCTTGTTGGATGGAGTTTCAACCGTAGTCCACTGATGAAAAAGATGGTTCATGTCTTCTGATGGTGTGTCAGCTTTCCTCAACCAATGGGAATATAGAGGGTGTCTTCCAATGGGACTCCTAGTGTAATAATTGACAAAGGCCATGAACCTGACTTACTCTATGAATATTTGCATTTATTGATAGAAATGCTAGCTCATCTATTGATGAAGTCCCTCAATTATATATCAATAAATCACTTGTACTCGTAAAATGATGGGAATTCTAGAAATCTATAATTTCAACTATTTGATTGTGTATTTTTTCACAAATTACTACCCTACATTGACCCAATCAAATTCATATCATTTTCTATACTATATTTTATTATGTTCATGTTAAAAGTAATGGATGAGAAAAACACAAAATATAATGAAAGAATAGAGAATGTATATTGAAAATCTAGGGCTAATAAACATAACAAAATTGAAAGGAAGAAAATCCAAAATTACATGGAAGGGAAGATCTTTGTCTTCCTTGCAATAAGTGCTAATGTTGAGTCATTATCTTGACTTTTAGAGTTCATTGGATTTTTATTTGAGGTTCTAAGAGTTGCAAATCAGCCCTCCCAATGGATCCTTCATCTTGATAGTTTCTTTTCACTCTATTTCCATTCACTGGGAAGATTCTAGATTTATTAACAATTCCATCATTACACATGGATTAATTTTAACCACATTCAAAGAACGTGACCACCTAGATCTCAGTTTTAATGGAGATGGTCTGATAGATGAATTTAACAACAAGACATTGTGTCCTTCTTTGACATGTTTTCCTTTCAAGTGTGCATTGTGCTACACCTTGGTTCTTTCCTAGTATATCCTCGTGTTTTCATAGGCATGAAGACTCAACTCTTCTAGCTCTTATGTATGAAGGAATCTTTCCTAGCTTCTCAGATATGGGTCCATCTTTACATATTAGATTGCCCAGAAGGCCTTATGTTAGAACATTGGAAGATGGCATGCTTTGCTATGGACTAACCGATAGCGGGTAGTTCCTATTACCTTGGAAGTTGTTCTATACACTTAGAGGGCATCATTTAACATGGTAGATTATACCACTCTAGATTTACCAACAATCTTCTCTATTAATTGTTTTATCTTCATGTTGAACACTTTGACATGTCTTGATGTCTTGGGATGATAAGGCATTGTGACCTTATATTTTACTAGTTATTTCCTAGAAGATAATCAAACTATTTTTCTATAAAGTGAGGTCCCTCATCACTATTAACGACATGGGAACTTTGTATCTTAGGAAGAGGATTTTTTGAATATTCTAATCATGGCCTTTTAATCACACATAGGAGTTGCTATTTCTTCTACCCATTTTATATTTAACCAACTAAAAATAGAATGTATTGATTTACACAAGAAGAAGGAAAGCATTCCTCGTAATCAATACCCCATACGTCAAACATTTCCACCATTATATATTCATATATAGACATTTCATTCCTTTTATATATCTTTCTTGTACTTTGACATTCATCACATGATTTTACGTAGGCTTTTGCATACTTCAACACAGTAGGGTAATAAGATCATGAATGCAATACCTTTTTTGCAGTGTGGTCTCCTGTTGAGTGTCCACCATATGGAAAAGCATGACATTCATACAAGATTTTTTTTACTACCTCTTTGGGTATGCATCGTTAGTTGAGTTTTTTCACACATATTTTGAATAAAATAGGGTCAACCATGTAATAGCTTTTCATATTAGCAAAAAGCTTTTTCTTTTCATTGTATTTTATTTATAGAGGAAGTTGTTGGAATTGTGGGTAATTGTTGATATCAGCATACTATGGGACAACAAAGTCAATTCCTTTTATCATCATCAATGACTCATCTAGTTATTTTTTTATTGGAAGGGACTAATATTCTTCTATGTGAGTTCTTGACAAGTGGTAGGTCACCACATTCTTAATTTCTTTTTGACAAAATTGTGGTCCAATTCCTAATGTAAGAAAGTAAGAGTGCCCAACTAGGAGTTATGGGCATTATATGTTTTTGCAATCATATATTTGATAGCCCCATTGTTGGTTTACACTATCATTTACATCAAGTTAGGTACAGAATGAACTTATTAAGGCATAGATAATAGATAACATATCTTTCTTGGTTATTCTATAGTTGACCTAGGCTTCTTTGAGCATTTTACTGACGTAATAGATGAGCTTATTTTTTGGGTCTTTCTTTTTCCTTAAATCTGCTCCAACTATGTAATCACTAACATTTCACATGAACTCAAAGGTAATTCCCAATCTGGGGCTTGGATGATCGGGACATTTTCTACGAGTTCTTCATAGTAATGAAAACCTTTAGACAACTCTCATCAAAATTAAAAGGAGATTCCTTATCAAGTAGGTTTCACAAGGGCTTAGACATTTTCCAAGGACTATCCTTTCCAAGACCATAGAGTGACATTTCTCCCAATTAAGGATAAGGTGATTCTCTTAGCATCTTTGTAAAACTAGGGAATGGTTTGTCAAACAATCCTAAAAAGTGGAGTCGTACATAGAAAGTTGTTTATAAGAAAAATCTATAATATCTTCCATAAAATCATTGAAAATTGATGGCATACATCTTCAGAGAGTGGTCAACATGTTGCATAAACCACATATGTTTTGCAAAAGGCATACATACCTAGATGTAGGTAAAATTCATCTTTTATTCTTCATCAATGTGTATGTGAACTTTGTAGAGTCCAACATAATCATCTAGATAGTAGAAATAACAATGTTGAGTCATACTCTCTTGAACATGATCAACAAACGGGAAATGGAAGTGATCCTTATTTATAGTTTAATTTAGCTTTCTATAATAAACGAACATCCTCCAACCAGATACATTCTAGTTGTGAGTCCATTTCCATTATCACCCTTCACTACTGTCATACCTCTATTCTTCGGTATGGACTGGACTTACCCAACTACTATAATTGTTGATATAAATTGATTGATGCATCATATAGTTTAGTGATTTCGTACTTTACTACATCTTGTAGTTTTCTATTTAGCCTTCTTTGACGTCAGGCTTGCATCTTAGAATTGACTTCTAGATGGATTGTATGAATACAATAGATATGGATTAAACCTTAGATATCATCTAGAGAATAGAAAGATGGCCTTCTTTATCAATTTTAGATGTGAAAGTGGTCATTCTTTTTTATCCTTAGACAAAGATAAATGAACTATAATAGAGATTTTTTTCTCTATCTATCTAAAAGTTTGTATTGAAGACCTTCAAGCAATTTTTTTAGTTTGGATACATATTTAGGTGTCTCTTCTTTAGTTGTATCTCTCCTCAAAGAGATGTAATTAAACCTTTCTGGTTCTTCATCATTCGCCTCATCCATTAAGATGATATTGTATTCCTTAATGCTCAAACAATCTAGCAGTTCCTCCATTTCTAGGCTTTTTTTATTGTTAATGTTTGGTTAGTCAACACCCTCATAAGTGGACCTACTATAGCATAGTTTTTACATGTTTCTCAATTTATGAGCTACGATGGCTAATTTGAAATATTAAACTCATTTGCATAGTTGTTCCTTAATTAACTTTGAGGATGTTTTTGAATATTTTGAGACAAGTTAACCTCTTTACATTGATCTCAATATTTGTCAATAAATAATAGGATGAAATTATTGATCCAATGGTGAATATTTCACCCAAATTAGAGTTTTCTTGAGGAAGTTATGGTCATTTTAAGATGGATATCTTCAAACAGTTATTATAGAAATAAAAAAAGTACACTTATTAAAAAAAAGAAGGTCCCCACATGAACTCTTAACATAAAATCAATGTGGTCATTTACAACTCTCATTGTTATGATCCATGCCTCTACTATTTCTCTTTCCATAGAGAGTACGGTCTTCTAAGAATTTTAGGGCAAGTAGGGTCAAAAAAAATATCAACCACGATTTATGTCACAAGGAATGAAAAATACCCCCACTCTTACAGGCACATCTTATACAATTCCTAAAGATTTTGTGAAAGAGTGATACATGAGTTGAATTATGATTACCATTTTCACCATTTTGTTCATACCAAGTTGTGTTTCCAGTGAAAAGGGAAAAAAGATTGTTCTAGCGCCTTGATAGGCTAACTATTTTCTTTTCACATTGTCTCCAAAATTGAATGGAATCCAAAAAGCCCTAGGATCCCTTTTTTCGAAATTTTTGAATGAATAAAAGTGATTGACATATTTTCTATCTTAATAGTTTTGACTTCTTCTCCCTAGCTTCTCTTTTAATTAGGTATTTAAAATAAGTACTATAAATCAATATTTCTTCAATAGCGCCAAGAAATGGGATATTAAGGCATAACTTGTTCACAACTTCATTGAATTTATCATACCTCTTTTTGAGATAAGGCTTGAATAGCTTGTATAGGAACAATATCATGAGATTGTATGGGTTTATTTTGGTGAAGATTTCACAAGTAGAATTTGGCTCCTGTGATGTCATTTGCTTCTTTACCTTACCTCTTCGCTTATTGATTGTCTTCTCAGGGAAAGCTTTAGATATTTCCCTCTTGCTCAACAGCAACAATTTCAAGTGAGGTAGGTTCAAAAAATGACTCTAGAATGGTTCAGATCTCAGAGTGTCCAACATGGCATATTCATGACCCCTAGGGTTTTTCTCAGTTTTATATGGGATTCTCTTATCATGGTTCCTTAACAGATCTACCAAATGTGTTAGGTAGTTCTAGAGTTCAAATATCTGACTAGTAACATTTGTCATTTGAGATTACATAATGCTCAAAATGTTTTTTATGTTGATTGTTCTTTGACTTAACTTATCATTTACCTCATTCTACCCTTTTGTGAAGGTGAAGATTTCGATCACCATATTGGAATTGACTAATTTTGGGAATTTCAATTATGTTGGAAGTTAGAAGTGTACTTCAAGTGGGTTTTTTACCTCTTTCAAACCGAGGGGTTTTAGGAGTTTTATTAAGTAGGTGGGAGTTTATTATGATAGATGAATTTTTGTATGAGAATCCCACATGTTCTAGTCTCTTTTACTCAACATAAGATACATTCTTGATTGTACCTTATCGATTGTATTATTCTTCATGAGTGTAGATGTAGTTGTCAATATCATTGCCACTTTATCCACAAGTCACATAGCTTGTAACCATCTTCAAACATATCTTTCATGTAGCATTTTTTCCTTCATCATATGCATGTCACTCTCTATCTTGTAAAACCTGGCTGTGAGAAGCTCCATTGCCCTTTAGTTAATGTGGTTTACATGGAGAAAATTTTTCCAACATGTCCCCTCTCATAGTCACATTCAGACTGGGTGGTATCCTTGTTTTCTATAATCTCATAGCAATGTCCAGTGTTCAGCCCCATGAATTCACTTCCAGTAGCTACATTCATTGATCTCATTTCATTCTTTGTCAACCCATTGTAAAAAGTGGTTGTTATGTATTCAACATCAAACCCTTAGTGGGGCATTATATATGGTACTCTTGGTATCTTTCCCATGCTTCACTCAAGTTCTTAGAGGATTTGTTAATAATAATGATGAGCTCGTTTATGCATTAAATATTCCTTATGATAGAAAAGAATTTGTTGACAAAAGCATTAGTCAAAGCCTCATAGTTGGTGAGACTCCCATACTTGTGACAAAGTGGATTTTAGCATTATAGTAAAGTAATTACTCTTTTGACCTCATTATATCCATTAATGGTCCTAAATTAATTTTCTTGGCTCCGAAATCAATGTTGAGACTCAAATTCAAAATATGGTGATCAATGTAGTTTTTATACACATTATAACACCTCAAATTCGATTCAATCATCACTTTGTTCAAAGAATCAAACGGATACATCAAACTTTATATTTTGGTTATTAAACCTTTTGTAAAGGTTCTCCACGTTTTTATGAAGTTGCGGTCCAAATTTGAGAACAATTGGACATTCCTACAATTTTCTATGAATTCTTGAAGTTAACACCTTAAAATCCCTTTTATTTGCTTTTATTTGACCTTTTTCTAGGCTATGCCATGTCAGCAATCCAAGGCAAAGGGTCCACGGATGAAACCAGCCCTTGGATCGACCCTCTCGCGGACCAGGTCCAGATCGCATGGTTGGGGACTTGTCTTCAACCTCCTGCTGATTGCGGGGAGGAATAAATGAAGACCCCAAAGAGAATCTCCCTCCTTTGACCCCTTGTTGAATAATTAAGCGAGCCCAAATCTAGCCCTCGCAAATTCAAACTCAAAGAGAACTAATTTGACTAGATTTTGTACACCATAGTGCTGCCAAAATGAGTTCTTTGCCTCCGCTTCTCTGTCTGGTGGCCATGGCTGCTGCTCTAGGTCCTCTACCCTAAAATCCTAGCCCCAATGCTATAAAAGGGCTCCCAATGACTCGCAGACACCTCACCTTACTCTAGAAATCTCCATTGCTCACTGTTTTGTCCCCGAGCACCCCCTATCTTCCCTGGCTTCACCTGCTTCTGCAAATGGCGTCGCCGCCTAGCCCTTTTGGGCTTTCCTTCTGCTTGCCACCTTTCCCCGATTTGGAACTCACCGCCACTTCACGAGGTCATGAGGATATTAAGCAGCTACTCAGCTTCCTCCATCGGCTGCTCCTACCCCTAATCTCCCTTGCACCGGCGAGCCTCCTCCTCCTTGTTTTTGGGCTCACGGGGAACTGGAACGAAGGGAACATACTCATGAACCGTCTGGTCCAGAGAAGGAAATCAAACTGTCCCAAAAGACCAGCAACCCCGATTGAACCGGAAAAACTGAGATTGAACCAAAGTATCTCAACCAGCAAGCCACCTTGCTCATGTGGATTCATCTAGAACCCTCTTTCATCATCCAATGATCGGACTTTTTTACATTTAAGGTATTTTTACCCCTTCTCTACTCAAATATTTAATTAAATGTACATATATTGTTTTAATTGTAGAAAATACATCCTAGCTCCAAATATTATGAACAAGTAGTCAATCTTGATCAGAAAAACCCAGTGAATCTATTAAAAATACTTTTGAAACCCTATTCCAAACTATGCTCACTAATATAATTAAATCATGATCTCTTGCTTATTTAATTTGTCAAATAACTCTATTTTATGATTAGACTATGGTAACCTTATATCTGACTCTGATATCTATTTTGAGACTATAGAATTAGACTTGATCTATTTGTTGACCTAATTCAACCTTGAATATGATGATGCCATCTTAATATTATACTTGGCCTAAATCTTGTGGAATATTATGATCTTTTGACCTAAAAAGTTGATCTCAGATATTAATCAGAACTCGATCTAATCTTGAACCCCAATGATGTTAGAACTTGATAATGATCTAAAGAATTGATATTGGAATTTCATGTTGACCATGATCATCCTAGAAAACCTAGGTAAGTCATTCACACTCAAATATATTGTACACTTGAAATAATGTTGGACATATTGAAATATTATGGATCATAAGTGAATGACCCAACCCTAAGGTTGACATAGGAAAAGTGTAACCCTAATCTCGAATATTCAAATATGATATTCTAAAAGTCATGATCTTGAACCTTGATCCAATCTTGATGATTTAGGATCTGACTCGAAGGGTTGACCTATTGACTTGGATATTGATCATACTCGAAATCCTCGATGAAAGGTACACTATTATATAACTCCTCCTTGATTGTATTGAAGATACTTTTATGTATCTCTTGACTGTATACTTGGCTATTTACTTGGATGAGCTACTGTTCCCTATGATTAGTCTTCTATTTTTCTATACTATATTTTGAAAAACATGAAAACATAAATTGCATGCCCATTATGACTGTCTGTATATTGATAATGATGATGATATTGATAATGTTGATATTGAGTACAACAACCCCCCCTCATTTGGAGGTGGGACTTGTACATTGGCTACCTATGTTCCTATGGTGAGAAGGAGCCCAGTGACCTTCCCCATCGCGTTGGGGTAATAGAGTCACACAAAATATATAAGCATGCTTCTCGAATTACAACATAATGGGAACTCGTAATAAAAGTTGAATTGTTTGAAAAACTTGTCGAATAAATGTTGGTTTTACAAATTGCTTGTTATTCTTTTGAATATAAGTCCTGCCAAGTATACTTATTTTCTTATAAAGTGTTTTACTTGATTTTGATAGCGTACCGTGCAATTTCATGATTGTGTCTTGATTTTCTTGATTTTAGGCAATACAAATAGAATATTGAATAAGATCACTTCCATAGACATACACTTTGATGAAAAGATAAATCAGATATATCTCCATATTGGGTTAGTTGATCTTTAAATATCCAGTTTTTCAAGTTATTATTTCTTATTGTATATGCCAGTGTGTTAGATCCTATTGGGCCACTCAGGGACGGGCGCTTCAATCCTTTTACTACTGTCTAGGTAGTGGGATTGGGATTGGGGTAAGAACGGTTGCATGACACTTCAAGCTCTTATACCAGTACTGATATCTATCTTTCACAAAGAACATGCAGGCATCACAATAGATGACCTCTTGAGGTAAGATGTCTATAATTAGGGTCTCACACACAAACTTCAAGGCATGTATGTATACATAGGGGTTATCATTAGACAAATTTCCCCAAAATTGTCTTTGTTGAATGTTGGCTATGAAGGTTGGTTTCATTTCAACATTTGTTGCATTCACCCTCTCTTGAACTACATGGTTTCTATCTTCATTGTCCGTTGGTTGAGAAACTAAATTGAGTGGCAGGCACACTAGTGGAGGTATAGCTTATCTCCTCATTTGTCTTTGGGAATGGGTCCTCCAGTTGCTCCACCTTCAACAACAACACCTTTAGTTGCTTCCATACTTACTATTTAAGTAGTTTGACAAGTTTCTCTTTATACCTAAGAATTCAAATGACTTACATAAGATACCTGGAACAAAATAAATTGTACAGGCATTGGTGCAGATATGTTAAATTTGGTTGCAATTAAATCTAAAAATGGTGATGAAAGCAATGAATAAGTCTAAGTAGACCTCATATCCTTTATGGTTGTTGATTGCCTTGTCCCCAAGAATGGTGTAGAAAATGTTGATTGTACTCAAACTTACGTCCAAAAATATATTTATATAATACTTGGATTGGACATCTAAATTTAACCTGACTACTTGAGAATCCATAACTAAATACAAAGTCAGAATTAGTAAAATGGGTTCAAACACAAGGAAAGAGAGTGACAAGTCATAGCACCTTGGATTGTAGCTTAGTTAAGTTGAAATGAAAGTATAATTACGTGTTCCTTTTGGAATGAGGTATAAAACTAGCATGAGTAACAAATTTAAGTAAGACTATAATAAAAAATACAAACAATTAATCTTTTTGGAGACTTCAATATATTAGAAAGAACTGGGATCAACTTTCACCAACTAATCACACTCCCAAACATGCAACACTCACACCCATTGTATACCCTTAGCATAGTTTATGAGAAATAAATATTTACATCTATTTCCTTGTCTACTTACACTAGGCTGGATCTAGATTATATGCATGTCTCTTTCTCAAGATGAAAAATAAGAAATCAAGGTATAAAGCCAAATAATAATTAGCTTTAGAGATTCAACAGTTTCATGCATTAAAACTACTCCTTACCTCTCTATTAGATCCCATATGAATCTCTTGAGTCATTAGAAGACAAACATCAGAAGATGATATCTATGCGTATAAGTGATTCCTTCATAAACATGAGTAAGAAGATAAACATTTCTATGAGTATGTATCCAATGGAACATGTACATTTACATGTTTGGGAGGACTTGGTCGATATTCCCAACCTAAGTTGATGAAGTTATCCACTCATTTTAATAAGTGATACGGATAATTTATAGGAAATAGTCTAACACCAAAAAATAGAAAATGAATGTGAAAAAAAATGAGGAAGGAGGAGATGATTGATGTGTCATCGCTTGCACAACAAATACACTAGGTAAATTATCCTTCAAGTTTAACCTATTTACCACTATCAATTCACTTGTAAACAAGTAATTTGATTTTAATATAGAAAGGTATCCGTCTAGTAGAACGGAATTTTAAAGAGGTATATTCAAACCAATTGTTATGAACAATATTTAAATTCCAATTTGAAGAATGTGATTAAAGCTAAGGCATGAATTGAAATTGAAGAAATAAAACTAATTAAGATTGAATTTTAATTTGATTAATGAGATAGCTAGAAGTTTGAGTTTCACCACCCCAAGCCTTCGTAGTTATATTAATAGTTTTAATTCCTTTTCAAACAAATAATTGGATTAGGATCATGTAAATCTTTTCCTTCAGAAACAAATCTCATGGATCAATCTACCCACATACCTAGTATCTCAACGTCTGTAGGTCATGGTTTAATCATCCAACAAGTATCATGTCATGGACCATTTGTTACCCTCATCCTACCCCCACTGACTACAAAGTCATTGGCAGTAAGGTTTGGGTGCCCATCCATAGAATGGCACATAGTTTCCCACAAGCAATATATATATGAAAAAGGCAATAACAACAATATATTAAACATGTATATAAGAGATATGTACCCATTTCTAGATTCTAGCATACCCATTTGTATCACATTTCAGATCTTAGAGTCTTGATTGCAATGTATCTTCATTTGGAAACTACAAGTTTGATAAATAAAATATATTCATTCTAAAGCATTAAGTACGCTATAAAGAGGCATGTAAACAATTTAAGAGTAGTATAAAAAGTTTCTTGGCTAGGAAAATCACATAAGAAAGAAGTAGAAACAAGGCATGAACATTTAACAACAATCTTTTATACAAGGCATGTTTTAAGTGTATTTTCCATTATACTCAACAACATATTATAGCCATTGACCAACTTCCCATTGGAAGGGTTCGTAAGGGTGCTCAAGATTAGCCACCCTTTTATCGACATGGTCTGCCTTATCTGGACATCTACAGTAAGGTGCCCAACCTTGTGCCCTTACCTTGATAATACAGACAGGTACACTAGGTTTGTATAATGGACAAGTTCAATTATGTTCGTGGTTTGCTCAATGTATATCAATCAAAATGGACATACTAGTCATAGGGAACAAGTAGCTCAAACAAGTAATTACCTAGCCAGGCATTCATACGAGCATACATACAAACAAGCTAATACCATAGTAGGGTAAGAGAGTAAGCGTACCTTAAGAGTTATGATTCTTGAGTAAGATACCTAGGCATGATCCAAACCAAGGGAACCTCGCAAAGAAAGATGTATAAAGGTGTCTTATATTGCTAGGTGTGAGTAAAAAGCAGCATATGAGCCATGTGGATGATTCCCTAGATCTAGGTTCTGAGTATTTCCATCTTAGTTTCCAAGCTTCCACTGTACATGTCATTATTCAATCATAGTAAAAAAGATCAACATTAGGTCCTAGATCTAGTGAACCATCCAAACTAGTTTAGATATAAACATATGATCATTTCTAATTTAGAGTTAGGGAAGCATGCATATAAGTTATCAACAAAGTTAAATCATGTAAGATCACATTTAGTCAAGTAAGATACATTTCAAGCACTAGTATCAAATGTCCAAGTCTTATGATCATAGAAGAGCATAGGATTTATCAATCTAGTATTTAGTGTTTCAAGCATGAGGAGTTTACTGATTTGGACAAGATAGCACATGGTATTAGCATAAGATTCACATTTAATCCTATGCAAGCAAACTAGGTGTACTTGGTCAATTTAATGCACATAAAATGTACTTGGGGTATCATGAGGCAAACATGGACTACTTAGCATGACATATCAGTTCATTGTTTCATACAACATAGGAAGCGTTATTGATTTTAAGATTCAATCACCCATATATAAAAATTAGGTCCATGACTTCACATAAGATCAAGTTACACCATTTAAGCACATAAATGGGCCATTTTAAGTCATGGTAGGCCAAAATGGCATTAGGGTGCATATAGACAGTCCAAGAGATAAATCAAAGCAAAAGTTCATTCAAATTACTGATTAAGGGATTCAAGGTAACATGAGGCCATTAGAGACACAAAAGACATATAAAGGGCATAAAGTTCATTAAATAAGCATCAAGTATCACTCCTAGGAGAAATAGGAGAACCATGAGTAAAATCAGATCTAGAGACCATTTTTAATGGATAGGAATCACTTTTCTAATCAAAATGGTATATTTGGAGTCCATATTTGGATAAGGGAGTAGTTTGTTTTGAATTTATAAAATCACCTTGTTTTGAGGTGATCAGGGCCTTCAGATCCAGATCCAAGGGGGAAGGAGAGGGTCTTCCTGGGCCGACTGCTACTCTGGCTGGTTCTCCTGGGCCAGGTCCTCCTGTCATTCACCAGAGGCCCACAACCCGACTCTCTCATAGCACTTGGCCACACGTGACTCAGACCCGGGGTTGTCTGCTTCGCCCTCCTGCTACCTTCATGGTCCGCCCATGCATGCACACCTTCCCGGTGGCGTTTTTTTGGTTGTGGTGGATCAGGGGCACCAAGGTGCGGGACCATGCCACATAACACGTCGTGAGGGGTAGACAGTAGTAGGGTTTGTACGGGGGGTGAGGGAGAGTGAGAGGTGGAGGATGCATGTGTATGACCTACCTCCCTAGTAGTCCTCCTCGTCGAGTAGGTGTAGCCATGTCCAGTTGCTGAGGTGGCCTTGAGGTGGAGGATGGATCATCGGGCCAGGGTGAAGAGAGGGAGAGAAGAATGAGTGGAATAGGAGACCCCAAGTCGTTCTGCCACTCCTTCGTCACCTTCGTGATGGTGTTAGGGTTTCAAAACCCCAAACAAAACGGTGGCACCTAGATCATGGGATACCATGTAGTTGGATGAGAACTGGGATGGTGGCATGGACCTCCCTTTTTTGTCATTATCGTATAGCCACTTGTGTGGTGCTACTCATTGTAACAAATCGAGCGCAGCCACTGGTGCAGCCTCAAAGCTGCCAGAGGCACCTCGAGTCAGAATAGAGAGGGGAGGGGAAGAGAGAGGGTATGACTAGGGAAACAAGGTTGTGCTGCCCCTCCAGGTTGTCTAGAAGATTACGTTAGGGTTTTCGAACCCTGCAACCACTGGCGGCCCTGAGGTGGTGAGTGTGGGGCAAGAACCAAGAGAGACAACGTTTCACTATGGAGGGGAGGCGTGCGTCTCACGAGTGGGGGAGTTTGGAGTGTTTATGTATGAGGAAGGGAAGTGCGGGGATAGGTTAGGGTTTCGATGGGCAAGAAGTGGTGGCGGCCAGCCTGGTTCATCTTCATTGGAACCCCTACTACCCAATGCAGCTGGTCATGCAGCCAAAAGGGGAACGATGAGGACAAATGGGAAAAAAGGGAGAAGGGGGCAGCAGCAGGAGATGTGATGGGTCTCGTACGACCCTGAGTGTGTGTGAGGCCAATGAGATGAGGCGAGAAAATGAAGGTGGGGTGAGAGTGGGATAGCACCAATTCTTCGACCCAAAATGGCCGACCCAAGATCCAAGGAGGGTAGAAAAAGATTAAAAACAAGTTCATAGGTCATGAACTCTAATTGGATATAATTTGCCCATCATAGCTTCGATTTTGATGAAATGACATGCATTAGAATTGTGAGAACATGCTCTACAGATGATAATAGGAACTGCATTTTGCCTAACACAATCGAAAATGATGGTGATTAGTGATAGAGTTGATAACTACATTAGAGTTGATCGGGTGTCACCAATGTATCAGTTGCACTCTGTAGTTATCAATTATACATGACATCATACTCAAACATGAAATCAAAGGTGAGGGAAGAGTTAGGTCCAATTCGGAAGTTACATGAAAGTTGTGAAGTTATGGGTTATCTCATTTCCATACAGGTTCTCATCAGGGAACTTGTGAGTCTCATTTGATGTTTTGATAAATAAGTATTGGGTCTCATCATTATGGATCGTAATAGTCATGAATATTACATGATCAATTCATAATTCACCTGTTTAAATGAATCGAGCCACATCTTTTTTTATTTAATGGAATCAAATAAGGGGGCTAATCCACATCTATCGTAGAAGCATGAAAAAGGATAGGAGGAATAGAAATCATGTTGCTAGCTAGACTTTGTAGACTTCATCTCTCTTCGTTACATTGGATAGAATGTTGAGATGATTTGGGGTTGATAGATATTGTTTAGCACTCCCCCTTCCTTATATAGAAGAGGAAGTGCCTAGAGAAACCCTAGAGAGAGGCATGGATGCAGATGAAAATCTTTAGATCTAGCGTGCCATTCGATCAATTGGCCAATAGATTAATTATTTCATATCTTCTAAGTGGTGGTGATTGACTAATTCAGTTCCAATTGGTTGAATGGATTGGGATGATGCTTTGGCTGAAAGAAAACTCAATGGACCAATTTAAGGAAAATCAGATGATTTGGCTTAGAAAACACACCTTCCTAGATCGGGTCGAGTCGATTGACTGGATGGCCAGTCGATCTGTTGGTATTTGTGGCTACTTCTAATTCAGATATTGAGTCAGCCAATGGGAGGGGAAAATCAACCGACTAGACTTCTGGAGGACTGAAAGTGTATCGTTGAGTCTTCCAGATCTTTTGCTTCTTGTAACAGTGTTGTAAATTATTAGACTTTGGGGAAGGAGCAGAGTGAGCATAAAACCTACACAAATTTGAATAAAATTAATAAGAATTCTAATTAAAGAGACAAAAGCAAAGTTCTTGCAATTAATAGCTAAAATTCAGAAAAAGCAACATGATGTTCTACATAAATGACTTGAAAGGTGATGTGAAAGTGGATGAATATGAATTCATCCAAATATCCTGAACTTGAACATTGTTTGTCCTAGAGCAACACATAATCACAAAAATACACCAATTAATATCACCATATTTCCCTCTTCACTTGCATATTGGTACTTTATCCTTACCACAATTTATGACCCGGCGACCCTAATTTCTTGGAATCACAAAAAATAATTTTCTATATTCCCTATTTAAGATTCTTTACAACTAGTTTCCATTTCAAGACCTGCAATAGATATATGTCCTATCTTTTCTATTTTAGGTACTCCTGCATATTCTTACAAGTTTTCGCACAAGAATAGGGTTTATTGTTTGATTGGATTGGTGCTATGTATATTCCACTAGGTAGAAAATGGGGTGAAGGGATGAATGCAAGAAGGCGATCTATCCTCTATTTGACTAGAGATCTTTGATTTCGTGTTGCAATTGTTGGATCTAGGGCTCTAGAGGGGGGTGAATGGAGCTTTACAATTCTCACAAGAATAGTTAGACCTTAAAATTATATCAATTTAAATCAAATGCTAAAACTCAATTTTAAGTTCTATCTAAACAAGCATAGAAAGGATGATAGAGATTGAAACAAACACCTGGACAAGGTGGTTAGAGTGGTTCCAATCTCCAAACTAGGATACTTTCAATCCACTGCCTAAAGAGGTTAACTTCTAGGACTTTCCAACCCATGTATACTTATATTCCATTATAAGAGATACAAGAAGACCACCATACATCCAAGGACTTACCTATTTAAGGAAAGAGTCTTCCACCTACACAATGACTTACCCTCTTTATCAAGATGTCTTTAGCCTTCACCAAGGACTTATTCACACTTGCATCAAGTCTTTGGCCTCATAGAGATCACCCAATATTCTTGAATCTTCCTCCTTGTCCTTGTCCTTCACTTGGATAAGATCTTCACACCTTCTTCTACCTTGAAGAAGAACAACAACTCCTATTTCACTCAGAGAAGATCACTTCAACCTTTGCTCTTTGAGAAAGAGGATTGGGAAGATGGATATATGGAGAGCTTTACAAGGTAACATGGATGTAGCTATCTTAAAACATGGCTAACTCACTCATAATCATGAAATGCTTTATAAATGAGAGAGATAAAGGGTCTCAAAGGGTTGTAGCACACTCATCTATAGCAAGGACCAAGGATAGCATGAATGATCAACCTTGGAATGAACCCCAAGAGGTTCAATTTATAGTTAGGGGTGTTCCTTTGAGTGTGGCATGCCTTAAGAACAAAATATAGCCATTTTACACCTTGCAACATATGTATATTCATTTCTAAAAACTCTCCTACAGTTGGATTCACTTTTATACATTTTTGGTACAATACATTCAGTCGAGTTTCAATAAAGATAACTCAACCGATCCACTAACCGAGAAAGGCAATTTCAAACTATCGGTTGATTTTGTCCTGGGGTAACTCGACTGATCAATAAAAATTAGTTTTGGTCAGTGAGTCATTCGATCAAGTTCTATGAGTGTACAACTCAACCGATGCAACCATTTCCAAAAATACATCACGAATCGATCGAGAATCAAACTTGACCGACAAAGTTGATGTGACAATTCATTCAAAATTATTTTTGAGTGATCAAACGATGGAATTAAGTATCCTTGATTTTTCTCATATTAGTTACAAGTCATATCATCAATACAAATGATTACAAAAAAATATTCTAAGGTGGTTTGGAGTGATTTCCCAAAATGCACATTTGCATTGCTTTTGACTTGAACTTGGACAAGCTAGGGCTTGAGTAATTTGATCCTTTTCATGAACCTAAAACCTGAACTCAATCTTACACAAACATATTAGATACATATCAATGGAATGGTTAAGTCATTATTAAAATATAGACAATGTATAACTGTTAGGTCAACATTCTCCCCCTTTTTGACATTGAAAAACCATTCCTCGACATATTAAAAAGAATATGAAAAGTTATATCTTAGCCTTATGAATTGCAAGGGGACTCATAATTTGAACAATGTGAATTGATCCCCCTTAATCTATGTTCACTATTACCTACATGTTTAATCTTTCTACACAAAGCAATATAACATGTATACTACATGGTCCTTTAGCAAGTCACATGATAAAACATATTCTTAGACAAGAAAAGGATCACATAGGCAATAAAAGCAATATGGTTGAGCTACAAAACATTGAACTTTTCTCCCCCTTTTGTTATTATAAAAAAGTAAGGGGGGTAGAAGAGCACAAAAATGGGTATTCTTCAAGAACAACCAAAACATCAAAACTCAAGATAAGACATGCAACCATACAACACACATCAAACATAGACGAGAGAGAAACAATCAACATGTGTCATAATCAAAATATGGTAACATGCCACCAACTCATGAGATATAGGAAATAGGAGTGTGAGGACCCATTACACTAAACAATATTACTCAAAACATAAAACACAATCAATCACTAATTAATCACATACCCAAAAATATGGGTAAATTAAAACTGATTTCAACATCAACACCCGCTCAAAAACATTTACATAAGAGCCCAACGTCTTTCTTATATCCATACTATGCCAAGAATTTGAAACAAATTGGTCTATCACCTTAGCCACAACATATATACATAGGAGAACAATATTCATATATGTCACACAAACAAGCATTAACATGCTAACAAAATTCCCATTTGTCTGAAACACGATATACAAACTTTTCCTGCCCAAACTTGGGAGTACAGGGATGACTCTAGGACACACTAGACATCTAATAAACTTTCACACAGATTCATTACTATAGCTCCTCTTTGCTTCCATAAGTTTGTTTTTGTCACTTTCGATTACCTAAAAAAATGTGACGAACCACAAGGGTGAGACCCATGTCCCAGCAAGAGATATAACCTCCAACAACGTTTATTGATTACAACATTTTTAAGTAATTAAATAGTTAAGCAGTTTAATCAGATATAACAAATAAGCTCAGTAGTACTAATGATTAACAAAATACATAAAGGAGTAGATAATAACGATCATCATTGGCCAGACTATCATCCTTTATCTTGTTGACAATATAATCAATTTAGTAGCATCTGCATATCTAGCATCATGAGCAAGTCTAGTAACATAGAATCTCTATCATTATGAATAAGTCTAGCCGCATAAGCATATCTAACAACATGAGCATGTCTAATTGGTTCAACATATCAACATCATAAGAAGAGCTAACAACATAAGCACAACTATCTGGATAAACATGATTAGTAGTATATGCATCTCTAGTTACAAAGGCATGGTTAGCATGCCAAACATAACTAACAACATGAGATAGCTAGCATCATGATTATAATCAGTGGTAGCATTATAGTTATCAATGAAATCATGGCTACTGTATGTATGCATCTACAATCTTAAGCATATCCACAACCTAAGTATATCTACTATCTCTTAATTGCACTAAGCATCATCTTTATGTAAAGATAACAAACAACGGTTATCATCCAATGTGAAACATCATGTATAACCCTAAACTAATATGCTACATGACTGTATTACATCTTTTATTAAGCCCTGGGGAATTTGAATTGTACCATTCAAAGTCCAACCGACCCCTGTAAAGTGCTTTTTAGTTCTGTACAAGATCTAGGATTGCCGGTATCCTAAGATCTCTTCCACTTGGTCAGTACGAGTAAAAAGGCAGTGACATATCAGTCAAAGTAGCCATCATAGTGACATATAGTCCTGTAACTAGCCCACCTTGGTACAGGTCATGGTGCTAGCATCTAGGGTATTCAAACCCAATCACTGAGGTACAACCGCAGTTGTCCTCTAATCACATCATGTTATAAATACCGAGACACAACCACATCCATTCTCAATCACATCTGATGTATGAGGCATGACCATAGCCATCCTCCACAATCTGCATTGTGGATGATAAGGATATATCCTCAACCTGCCACCACCACATACTCAATAGTATGCACTACAAGTTTCCCTTAGGAATACTCATTTCACCATACAGCAAGTTCTGACACTGAAGATGACTCTACGGAATAGGGCACTACATGATTAGAGTTGCACTTGATTAGTTATGCCAATTGGGTGAATTAAGGTTGCATAAAACATGTGGACATACAAACACTAATTTACTTCTAGCAAGCATATAAATATCACAACTTTTAAAAGATATAAAATGTGTAAAACATAATTTCTCATCTCATCATCACACAGTACTATTCACTTGCCATTCATGAGACCACACCAGTCATCATACTATCATAAGATATAAATCCTTTTCACAATATCACAAGGTATCAACCCTTATCAACATAAGAGGATTACACCTCATCCAGGGCTCAACCATGCCTAAAGGTCATTAAGACCATCATACTATCACAAGATATAAATACTTTTCACAATATCATATGGTATCAACTCTTATCAACACAAGAGGATTACACCTCACACAGGGCTCAACCATGTCCAAAGGTCATTAAGACAACATACTATCATAGGATATAAATCCTTTTCACAATATCACAGGGTATCAACCCTTATCAACACAAGAGGATTACACCTCATTCAGGGCTCAACCATGCCCAAAGGTCATTAATACCATCATACTATTCCCTACAAGATCATCATTAACTTGCCATACCTTATAAAAGGCTCAACAAAATCACTTACATATAATACACCAGATCAACACAATATTGCATTAATGAGCTAGTAGATATTCATAAACAATCATAGCAGGGTTATATTAACATTAAGAAAATTCATTTATTACATCAACATGCAAGGAATCTAGATATGATTAACACTCATCATATTCATAATGCACATGTTTAACATAAAAAAGTATCAACCATAAGGCTATGATAACCACAAATTAACACATTAAGGTTATGATCATGTTAAGGAGGTTATTCCACCTTCATTACATAATATAAGAATGTTAAACATGAATACTCATCTTTATCTATTTGCATTAGAGTTAGGTTCAACATGATAAATTATATCAATGTTACTAATCAACACTTATACCCAAACACTAACTCACAACATCCCATTTGGATCATGGATGCATAAGGTGAAGCATCACCATCACATTCCAAACTATTCTCATGTATGAACCCACACATAAATCAAGGTGTGACCATCGGGTTATAGCATACTAGGGTTTCAACAATAGTAATAGAGTACTCCATGATTGTATTAGTCATTCAAGGACTATTCATACCCAATTACAATCATTTAGTTATATTAAAGCTAGGTATCACAATCTATACCTCATTAGGGTTACATGCCAACACAATATGGTTATTATCCCTTCTATTCCTATGAGTGAATAGGTAAGACTACCTTATTAAGGGTAACCCTCCATTTGTTCCAACATCATTCAACCAGTATCACCATACCACAATGTCACCCAGAAC
This sequence comes from Alisma plantago-aquatica, assembly GCA_963693085.1. Taxonomy (NCBI): domain Eukaryota; kingdom Viridiplantae; phylum Streptophyta; class Magnoliopsida; order Alismatales; family Alismataceae; genus Alisma; species Alisma plantago-aquatica. The sequence continues at coordinate 662,977,505 of OY856409.1, read as the reverse complement.
CATTGAATGTTTAAAAGGTAAGACCATTGGTTGTTTACATAAGTAAACACCTTAGATAAAACACCTATGAAGTCCTTGATTTGTGCTCTAGAAAGAGTCACCATCTAACCCTAGACATCCCTTGATTAACAACACAAAAAGTTCCATTGAGAGTAGGGTAAAACCCATAATCGACTGTCCAGTTAAAACAAGCCATCCATTATCAACAAGTAAGCTCCATAAGTTGATCATATAAAGGAAACCATATAAATCACATTATTAGGACCAAAATATTACATTATCCATCATTCCACTTTATTGGAGGAATAAAAATTAGATCTTGACCATCGGTCAAGTTCATATGTTAAAACCATCAATTACAGTATAGGTTCGACCATTGCATCAAGTGACCCAAGAAACCATTGGTCTAAGGCTTAATTGATGCTACAACTAAATGATTAACTCACCATAGGTTTTGCAGATCTGATCCACCATCATTAGTGAACATTAAGTCACCATAGGTTGTTAGATCAGCACTATATTCATTAATCAACATCAAATATTATGCTAATGTCATAATTGATTGATAACATTATTAGGGTACTTAATGGTTGATCATTAAACTTCTAATTGATCCAAAAACTGACCTAAGGGGGTGACCATAGGTTGTCATCATCATCTGACATCTTTGATCCCGACCATCAGTTGTCATGAAGACAACACCATAGGGTTGTTGTAGTGATACCATCACCGGGTCATGGGTTTATAAAAGAAATCAACTTAAAACCCTAAAATTGACCATTGGTTGATAGGTTCTTAGTACCATAGGTTGTCAAACCAACCTGATCCAAGTCAAATTATACCTTAGGAATAACGTTCACATGATCACAGGACCATCTAGAATTGAAATCAGAACAAGGAATTTTATTAAATTCGAAATCCAAGTGAAGCATAGCTTTTTAGTGCATGGATCATCATTTTCAAGCAAGAACATGATCTAGAAAGATTATGGTAAGTAATAAACATGGAACAAGTTATAAAATTGTGTCTAACTAGAAGATAAACTCCTAAATAGAAGAAAACATCGAACATCTAGGATATGAAATCCAAGCATAAGTTGTGAACTCATCCATCTAGCACCTTTCTTCATCAAATGAGCAAACCCTAAGCATAAGGAGCAAGAAAGGTAAGGTTTTAGAGCTGTAGAGCAATTTCTACTATGGAAAAGAAAGGATACGACCTGGAGAAAGGTAGGAGGAAGGATAAAAAAGAAATAAATGGAGTAAAGAAGGGGATTCTTACTCTTTTAGGTTAAGATCACTAGAAGGAAGCTTTTCAAACCCTAAAAGGAAGTCAATTGCAACCCTAGATTATTTTCCCAAGAAGATCCCCTCTTTCTTCTTTCTTGGATAGGTAATTTTCAGAAGAATATAGTGAGAACGAGGTTCATAGAAGGAGGTAAGTGGTGTAGAGAAAATGGCTCATTTTGTTGCTTAGGGATAAGTATATGAAACTTTAAGATAAAGAAAAAAAAAGAGTTGAAGTTCTAGTATCTTTCCAAGTGTACATGGCCTTAAACTATTGAGAATATACAAGAACACATACAAGAAGCTCCCCCACCATCCATATAGACATGCTTGTCCCTCGTTTCTTGAATTTCCAAGCAAAACAAATAATTCATTAGTTGATAGCTACTAAAGGTAGCTCATCCATGAAGGGGTAAACCCTAAAATACCCTTAGAGAAAACACCTTCAAACAAAGGATTAAATAGGTGTCCCATGGATGAAAAAGCTCAAGAATGATGATATAATATCCAAGGAAAATAATGCAAGTGATAAATTGCAAAGAAAACCTCTCGATTGGGTAAATTGTAGAAAAGTCCAAAATTTGTATAAAATTGCATGACTTGATCAAACAGTGTCCAAATTGGACCAAATTTGAAACATAAGCTTGTATTATGATTTAAAAGCATATCACAAGGTTATATTAGTGTTATAAGAATTCAATTATGATAATTAATCTTATTAAAATCATTAAGCAAGTTTAGGGGCCTTACAACTATAAACCCCTAATAGGGATTTCGCCCCAGAAATCCAAGGTGAACAAAGATGGGTACCTCCTTTGCACCTCATCATATTACCTTCACATGTTACTTGCATGTCATGGTTATGTCACATCATTCACACATATCTCATCTTGGGTCAACACAAAAAACCCCTCATAATAAGACATTTGCAAATGTGGAACATCGAAACTTGTTGTGCCACCTGTACAAATCTAATAGTAACTTTCAACTTTCAATTGTGGCTATCATCCTAAAATTATATCTGTTGTATCAACACATTACTCTAAAGTCATACTTGTTAGATTTTTACCAGTCATGGCATGTGTCCCATACCATTACTCGAAGCATAAAAAAAGGCGATGTATCCATCCTTTTTTTTTAGATATACTGACACTGGAACACTTGTCAGTTCTTTTTCAACATCAAAAGAAATGTTGAAGCTGGCACCTATCATTCCATACAAGGAAGAATCATTCCTAGTCAACCTTGTTAGGGGTGAAACAACAACACAATATTCACCTTACTAGGATTTACACAACCTAATTAGAAGACATATCATAATCCCATAAAGAGATTTAATCAACCCCATCTCACTCATGTTCAACTTGTCTCATACCTATTACTGCTTCAGCAACCCTAAAGTTTTTGAAGAAATATTGATTATATTTTTTACCATATTTGAAATACTTTGATATGTCATCATTCAAAGCTTGATATAACCTGTATGACATGACTGGAACACTCTATTCCTCCTATTCATAAATTTTGTGTGTACATTGGTTAGTCTAAAAGACATAACTCTAAACTCATCATGGTCATGTGAATTATGTCATCCAATCTAACTCTTATGCATTGATAATTGATCATAGGTTTATCTTAAAGGAACACAATATCACATATCTACTGACCAACAACCATCTATCCTTGATAGTGGTCTTCCCAGCTATCACTGAACCATACACAACATTATAGAATCACTTTTGTTTTTCCTTCCAAACAAAATTTATAGGATCATCATCAACTCTATCTATCTCTCTATGGGAGAGGAATACTTGGAATGTTCATTTAATAAACATCTCCAACCTTCACATATTTCTCATACTGTAGATACATCTTGGATACTAGGATTCATTGCCTTGGTATCCACCTCATGTGCTATAAGGAACTCACATCATTATCTCATCAACTTTTACCAACATAAAAAATATCAAGAGATATAAGAGGAGTCTTCATTATTATTGTAAGGCTCAAAAGCAAACTCATCACAAACTTTATGATCTTGGAACCATAATCCAAGAAACCTTATTCTATTTTAAGCTATCCACCCTCATGTTTGTAGTGAATCCATACGTGAAAGTTGTGCCCTAGAAAGGAAAGACACAAAGGGAAACACACTTCCCACATCATAGAAACATTGTTCACGGGTCACTAGAAAAAAGGTAACCAATTCTATTTTCATTATGCAAGTTACAGCTTCTTATGTATCATTTTACCCTTTTCATTTTGGGTTCCTTGCCATTAGCATAGGAATCATCATGATTAATATATCTCATTACTCCTTACTTGATTACTATTTATCACACTTGGGTATGTTCTCTTATTTTATTATGTTTTTTCAACCACTTATCAACCGAGAAATCCTCATATTCCACATTTTCTTCATTAAACATGGATCATCTGCCTTAATTTCTTTCAAACGCCATGCTTATTTTACATTAACACTTTCTTACACACATAGGTTTGTATAAGATTAACTCAGGTTCCACTTAATTCCTTTGTCATTTTTCTCATTTATCTTCTCATTTTATACTTATCATTGGAGTTCTCTCCATCTTATGTGGATTTCACACCTTGAATCACTTTATAAGCATAGACTTATCTGTCTTTTACTTTATTATCTTCTTGAATCACATCTTCAAGAACTCCTCTTTTCATTATTTGTATTCATATTTAGATTTCATGGTGTTGTATCATTCTCTTATAGTTACCAAACATTCAAGTTTTGATAGATAATGATGCAATTGTCATCTTCTTTAAGGTAGGATTGAGATATTCACACCATGATTTCTTATTCGTTAATGCTCTTTAGATTGTCTCAAAATGATACTTGATCAGAGTAATAAAAAAGATAACAATCTAAGAGTTCCATACATACCGCTCTTCAATAATTGAATACATGGCTAGGGCACCCAAACACTGAGATTAGGTAGTATGCACCATATTTTTATGTCATATTCCTAATTTTGACATCATCCTAGTCCTAATTCCTAGTGTCCCTGTAGACTCAGTGAACCTAAAGCTCTGATACTAAGTTGTGAGGACCCGTTACACTAAACGAGATTACTTAAAACATAAAACACAATCAATCACTAATTAATCGCATACTAAAAAATATGGGTAAATTAAAATCAATTTCAACATCAACACCCGCTCAAAAATATTTGCATAAGAGCCCAACATGTTTCTTGTATCCATACTATGCCAAGAATTTGATAAAAATTGGTCTATTGCCTTAGCCACAACATATATACACATGAGAACAATATTCATATATGTCACACAAACAAGCATTAACATGCTAATAAAATTCTGATTCATTTGAAACACCATATACTACCTTTTCCTACCCAGACCTGAGAGTACATGGATGACTCTAGGACACACTAGACATCTAATGAACTTTCTCATAGATTCATTACTATAGCTCCTCTTTTCTACCACATGTTTGTTTTTGTCACTTTTGATTACCTAAAAAAATGTGGCAAACCACAAGGGTGAAACCCATGTCCCAGCAAGAGATATAACCTCCAACAACGTCTATTGATTACAACATTTTAAAGTACTTAAACAGTTAAGAAATTTTATCAAATATAACAAATAAGCTCAATAGTACTGATGAGTAACAAAATACATAAATGAGCAGATAATAACTATCATCATGAGCCAAACTATCATCCTTTATCTTATTGACAATATAAGCAATTTAGTAGCATATGAATATCTAGCATCATGAGCAAATCTAGTAACATAGAAACTCTATCATTATGAATAAGTCTAGCCACATAAGCATAGCTAACAACATGAGCATGTCTAATTGTTTGAACATATCAACATCATAAGAAGAGCTAACAACATAAGCACAACTATCTGGATAAGCATGATTAGCAATATATGGATCTCTGGTTACAAAGGCATGGCTAGCATGCTAAACATAACTAAAAATAAGAGATAGCTAGCATCATGATTATAATCAGTAGTAGAAGTATAGTTATCAACATAATCATGGCTACTGTATGTACGCATCTACAATTTTAATCATATCCACAACCTATGTATGTCTATTGTTTCTTAATTGCACTAATCATCATCTTTATGTAAAGATAACAAACAAGGGTTATCATCCAATGTGAAACATCGTGTATAACCCTAAACAAATATGCTACATGGATTTATTACATCTTTTATTAAGCCCTAGTGAATTTGAATTGTACCATTCAAAGTCCAACTGACCCCTGCAAAGGGCTATTCAGTTCCGTACAAGATCTAGTAGTGTCGGTATCCTAAGATCTCTTTCCCTCAGTCAGTACAAGTAAAAAGACAGTGACATATCAGTCAAAGCTGCCACCACAACAACATATAGTCTTATAACTAGCCCACCTTGGTACAGGTCATGGCACTAGCATCTAGTGTATTCAATCCTAATCACTGAGGTACAACTACAATTGTCCTCTAATCACATCATGTTATCATCACCGAGATATGACCACAACCGTTCTCTCAATCACATCAGATGTATGAGGCATGGCCATAGACATCCTCCACAATCTGCATTGTGGATGTCAAGTATATAACCTCAACCTACCACCCCCACATACTCAACAATATGTGCTCTGAGTTGCCCTTAGGAATACTCGTTTCACTATCCAGCATGTTCTGACACTGAAGATGGCTCTACGGAACAGGGCACTTCATGATTAGGGTTGCACTTGATTAGGTATTCCCATTGGGTGAATTAAGGCTGCATCAAACAAGTGGACATACAAATCCTAATTCACTTCTAGCAAGCATATAAATATCATGACTTTTAAAAGATATAAAACGGGTGAAACATAATTTCTCATCTCATCATTACATGGTACTATGCACTTGCCATTCATGAGACCACACTAGTCATCATACTATCACAAGATATAAATCCTTTACACAATATCATAGAGTATCAACCCTTATGAACATAAGAGGATTACACCTCATTCAGGGCTCAACCATGCCCAAAGGTCATTAAGACCATCATACTATCACAAGATATAAATCTTGTTCACAATATCATAGGGTATCAACCCTTATCAACACAAGAAGATTACACCTCATTTAGGGCTCAACCATGCCCAAAGGTCATTAAGACCATCATACTATTCCCTGCAAGATCATCATTATCTTTCCATACCTTATAACAAAGATCAACAACATCACTTACATATAATACACCATATCAGCACAATATTGCATTAATGAGCTAGGAGATATTCATAAACAATCATAGCAGGGTTATATTAACATTAATAACATTCATTTATTACATCAACATGCAAGGAATCTAGATATGATTAACACTCATCATATTCATAATGCACATGTTTAGGACAAAAAAGTATTAACCATGTGGCTATGATAACCACCAATTAACACATTATGGTTACGATCACGTTAAGGAGGTTATTCCACCATCATTCCATCATATAAGAATGTTAAACATGAATACTCATCTTTATCTATTTGCATTAGAGTTAGGTAAACATGATAAATTATATCAATGTTACTAATCAACACTTATACCCAAACCCTAACTCACGACATCCCCATTGGATCATGGATGCATAAGGTGAAGCATCACCATCACATTCCATACTATTCTCAAGTATGAACCCACACATAAATCAAGGTGTAACCATCATGTTATAGCATACTAGGGTTTCAACAATAGTAACAGAGTACTCCATGATTGTATTAGTTATTCAAGGACTATTCATACCCAATTACCATCATTTAGTTATATTAAAGCTAAGTATAACAAGCTATACCTCATTAGGGTTACATATAAACACAATATGGTTATTATCCCTTCTATTCATATGAGTGAATAGGTAAGACTACCTTATTAAGGGTAACCCTCCATTTGTTCCATCATCATTCAACCAATATCACCATACCACAATGTCACCCAGAACCATTGGATGTTTAAAAGGTAAGACCATTGGTTGTTTACATAAGTAAACACCTTAGATAAACCACCTATGAATTCGTTGATTTGTGCTATAGAAAGAGTCACCATATAACCCTAGACATTTCTTGATTAAAAACAGAAAAAGTTCCATTGAGAGTAGGGTAAAACCCACAATCGACTATTCAGTTAAAACAAGCCATCCATTGTCAACAAATAAGATCCTTAAGTTTATCATATAAAGGAAAAAAAGTTTATCATATAAAGGAAACCATCTCAATCACATTTTTAGGACCAACATATTACATTATCCATCATTCCACTTTATTGGAGGAATAAAGATTAGATCTTGACCATTGGGTCAAGTTCATATGTTAAAACCATCAATTACAGTATAGGTCTGACCATTGCATCAAGTGACCCAAGAAACCATTGATCTAAGGCTTAATTGATGCTACAACTATATTATTAACTCACCATAAGTTTTGCAGATCTGATCCACCATAATTAGTGACCATTAAGTCATCATAGGTTGTTAGGTCAGTACTATATTCATTAAGCAGTATCAAATATTAAGCTAATATCATCATTGATTGATAATATTATTAGGGTACTTAATGGTTGATCATTAAACTTCTAGTTGATCCAAACCCTGACCTAAAGGGGTGACCATAGGTTGTCACCATCATATGACACCTTTGATCCCAACCATCAATTTTCATAAAGACAAAACTATAGGGTTGTTGCAATGGTACCATCATCGGGTCATGGGTTTATAAAAGAAATCAGCTTAAAACCCTAAAATTGACCATTGGTTGATAGGTTCTTAGCACCATAGGTTGTCAAAAAACCTGATATAAGTCATATTATACCTTAGGAATAATGTACACATGATCACAGGTTCATCTAGAACTGAAATCAAAATAGGGAATATCATAAAAATCAAAATCCAAGTGAAGCATAGCTTTTTAGTGCATGGATCATCATTTTCAAGCAAGAACATGATCTAGAAAGATTATGGTAAGGAATAAACGTGGATAAAGTTATAAAACTTACCTCGGAATAGAAGATAAACTCCTAACTAGAAGAAAACATGAGCAGGTAGGGTAGGAAATCCAAGCATAAGTTGTGAACTCGTCCATCTAGCACCTTTCTTCATCAAACGAGCAAACCCTAAGCATAAGGAGCAAGAAAGGTAGGGTTTGAGAGATTTAGAGAAATATTTACCATGGAAAGGAAAAGTTAAAACCTGGAGAAAGGTAGGAGGAAGGATAAAAAAGAAATAAATGGAGGAAATAAGGGGATTCTTACTCTTTTAGGTCAAGATCGCTAGAAGGAAGCTTTTCAAACCTGAAAAGGAAGTCAATTGCAACCCTAGATTCTTTTTCCAAGAAGATCCCCTCTTTCTTTTTCCTTGGACAGGAAATTCATAGCAGCACAGAGGAAGAACAAGTTTCATAAAAGGAGGGAAGTGGTGGAGAGCAAAATGGCTCGTTTTGGTGCTTAGAGATAAGTATATGAAACTTTCAGATAAAGAAAAAGAAAAAGTTGAAGTTCTAGTATCTTTCCAAGTGTCCATGGCCTTAAACTATTAAGAATATACAGGCAAACACACAAGAATCTCCCCCCACCATTCATAGAGAATGCTTATCCCTCGTTTCTTGAAGCAAAACAAATAATTCATTAGTTGATAGCTAGTAAAGGTAGCTCATCCATGAAGGGGTAAACCATAAAATACCCTTGGAGAAAACACCTTCAAATCAAGGATTAAATAGGTACCCCATGGCTCAAAAAACTCAAAAATGATAATAGAATATCCAAGTAACATAATGAAAGTGTTAAACTGCAAAGAAAACCTCTCAATTGGGTAAGTGCAGAAAAGTCCAAAATGTGCATAAAATTTCATAACTTGCTCAAACAGTGTCCAAATTGGATCAAATTTGAAACTAAAGCTTGTATTATGATTTCAAAGAATATCACAAGGTTATATTAGTGTTATAAGAATTCAATTATGATAATTAATATTATTAAACTCATTAAGCAAGTTTAGGGGCCTTACAACTATAAACCCCTAATATGGATTTTGCCCCCAAAATCTAAGGTAAACAAAGAAGGGTACCTCCTTTACAACTCATCATATCACCTTCACATGGTACTTGCATATCATGGTGATGTTACATCATTCATACATATCTCATCTTGGGTCAGCACAAAAACCCCCCACATAAGAAGCCATTTGAAAATATGGAACACAGAAACTTGTTGTTCCACCTATACAAATCTAATAATAACTTTCAACTTTAAATTCTAAATATCATCCTGAAATTATATCTATTGTATCAACACATTACTCTTAAGTGATACTTGCTAGCTTTTTACCAGTCATGGCATGTGTCCCATACCATTCCTTGAAGCATAAAAAAAGGCGATGTATCCATTCTTTTTTTTTCTAGATATACTGACACTGGAACACTTGTCAGTTCTTTTTCAGCATCAAAAGAAATGTTGACGCAGGCACCTGTCATTCCATACAAGGAAACATCATTCCTATTCGACCTTGTTAGGGGTGAAACAACAACAATATCTTCACCTTAATAGGATTTACACAATCTAATTAGAAGACATATCATAATCCCATAAAGACATTTAATCAACCCCATCTCACTCTTGTTCAACTTGTCTCATAGTTATTGCTGCTTCGGCAACCCTAAGGTTTTTGAAGAAATATTGATCATATTTTTCACCATATTTGAAATACTTAGACATGTCATCTTTCAAAGCTTGATATAACTTGTATGACATGACTGGAACACTCTATTCCTCCTATTCATAAATTCTATTTGTACATTGGTTAGTCTAAATGACATAACTCTAAACTCATCATGGTCATGTGAATTATGTCATCCAATCTAACTCTTATGCATTGCTATTTGATCATAGGTTTATCTTAAAGGATCATAGTATCACATATCTATTGAACCACAGCCATCTATCCTTGATAGTGGTCTTTCCCAACTATCACTGAACCATACACAACTTTATAGAATCACTTTTGTTTTTCCTTCCAAACAACATTTATAGGATCATCATCATCAACTCTCTCTCTCACTCTCTATGGGAGAGGAATACTTGGAATGTTCATTTAATAAACATCTCCAACCTTCACATATTTCTCATATTGTTCATACATCTTGGATACTATGATTCATTACCTTGGTATCCACCTCATGTGCTATAAGGAACACACATCATTATCTCATCCACTTTTACCTACATAACAAATATCAAGAAACATAAGAGGAGTCTTCCTAATTATTGGAAAGCTCAAAAGAAAACTCATCACAAACTTTATGATCTTAGAACCATAGTCCAAGCAACCTTATGCTATAATAAGCTATCCACCCACATGTTTGTAGTGAATCCATACGTACCAAGTAGAAATGGTCCACTTGAAATTTGTGCCCTAGAAAGGAAAGACACAAAGGGAAACACATTTCCCACATCATTGCGACATTGTTCAAGGGTCATTAGCAAAAAGGTAACCAATTCTATTTTCATTATGCAAGTTACAACTTCTTATGTATCATTTTACCCTTTTCATTTTGGGTTCCTTGGCATTAGCATAGGAATCATCATGATTAATATATCTCATTACTCCTTCCTTGATGACTATTTATCACACTTAGGTATGTTCTCTTATTTTATTATGTTTTTTCAACCACTTATCAATAGGTAAATCATCATATTCCAAATTTTCTTCATTAAACATGGATCATCTGCCTTAATTTCTTTCAAATGCCATGATTATTTTACATAAACACTTTCTTACACACATAGGTTGGTTTGAGATTAACTTAGGTTCCACTTTATTCCTTTGTCATTGTTCTCATTTATCTTCCCACTTTATACTTATCATTGGAGTACTCTCCATCTTATGTGGATTTCACACCTTCAATCACTATATAAGCATAGATGTATCTCTCTTTTACTTTATTATCTTCTTGAATCACATCTTCCATAACTCCTCTTTTTCTTATTTGTATTCAAATTTAGATTTCATGGTGTTGTATATTTCTCTTATAGTTACCAAGCATTCAAGTTTTGATAGATAATGATGCAATTCTCATCTTCTTTAAGGTAGGATTGAGATATTCACACCATGATTTCTTATTCGTTATTCTCTTTAGATTGTCTCAAAATGACTACTTGATCAGAGTAATCAGGAAGATAACAATCTAAGAGTTCCATACTTACTGTTCTTCAATAAATGAATACATGGCCAGGCCACCCAAATACTGAGATTAGGTAGTTTGCACCATATTTTTATGTCATATTACTAATTTTGACATCATCCTAGTCCTAAGTCCTAATGTCCCTGTAGACTCAGTGAACCTAAAGCTCTGATACCAACTTGTGAGGACCCGTTACACTAAATGAGATTACTCAAAACATAAAGCATAATAAATCACTAATTAATCACATACCCAAAAAAATGGGTAAATTAAAACCGATTTCAACATCAACACCCACTCAAAAACATTTGCATAAGAGCCAAACATCTTTCTTGTATCCATACTATGCCAATAATTTGATACAAATTGGTATATCGCCTTAGCCACAACATATATACACAGGAGAACAATATTCATATATGTCAACAAACAAGCATTAACATGCTAACAAAATTCTGATTCATTTGAAACACCATATACAAACTTTTCCTGCCCAGACCTGAGAGTACAGGGATGAATCTAGGACACAGTAGACATCTAATCAACTTTCTCACAGATTCATTACTATAGCTCCTCTTTGCTGCCAAAGGTTTGTTTTCATCACTTTTGATTACAAAAAAAAATGTGGTGAACCACAAGGGTGAGACCCATGTCCCAGCAAGAGATATAACCTCCAGCAACGTTTATTGATTACAACATTTTTAGGTAATTTAACAGTTAAGTAGTTTAATCAGATATAACAAATAAGTTCAACAGTTTGATGATTAACAAAATACCTAAAGGAGCAGATAATAACTATCATCATTTTCTAGACTATCATCCTTTATCTTGTTGATAATATAAGCAATTTAGTAGCATATGAATATCTAGCATCATGAGCAAGTCTAGTAACATAGAATCTCTATCATTATGAATAAGTCTAGCCACATAAGCATAGCTAACAACATGAGCATGTCTAATTGGTTGAACATATCAACATCATAAGAAGAGCTAACAACATAAGGACAACTATCTGGATAAGCATGATTAGCAGTATATGCATCTCTAGTTACAAAGACATGGCTAGCATGCTAAACATAACTAACAACATGAGATAGCTATCATCATGATTATAATCAGTAGTAGCGGTATAGTTATCAACATAATCATGGCTATTGTATGTATGCATCTACAATCTTAAGCATATCCCAAACCTAAGTATATATACTATATCTTAATTGCACTAAGAATCATCTTTATGTAAAGATAACAAACAAGGGTTATCATCCAATGTGAAACGTCATGTTTAACCCTAAACAAATATGCTACATGGATGTATTACATCTTTTATTAAGCCCTGGGGAATTTGAATCGTACCATTCAAAGTCCAACCGACCCTTGTGAAGGAATATTCAGTTTCATACAAGATCTAGGAGTGCTGGTATCCTAAGATCACTTCCCCTCGATCAGTATGAGTAAAAAGGCAGTGACATATCAGTCAAAGCTGCCACCACAGTGACATATAGTCCAATAACTATCCCACCTTGGTGTAGGTCACGGCGCTAGCATCTAGGGTATTCTAATCCAATCACTAAGGTACAACCACAGTTGTCCTCTAATTACATCATGTTATCATCACCAAGACACAACCATAGTCATTCTCAATCTCGTCAGATGTATGAGGTATGAAAATAGCCATCCTCCACAATGCAGATCCTCAACCTGCCACCCCCACATACTCAACAGTATGCGCTCTGAATTTCCCTTAGGAATACTCATTTCACCATCCAGCAAGTTCTGACACTGAAGATGGCTCTACGGTACATGACACTACATGATTAGAGTTGCACTTGATTAGTTATGCCAATTGGGTGAATTAAGGCTACATTAAACAAGTGGACATACAAACCCTAATTCACATCTAGCATATATATATATATATATATATATATATATATATATATATATATATAGAGAGAGAGAGAGAGAGAGAGAGAGTCAGGCTAGAATACACTCGAGTGTATCCGGAACGGAATACACTCAAGTAGTTTTTCATGATGCAATATTTTTTTTGAAAATCTAATCCGTTGATCTTCTTAAACATCTCGTGAACAACTCATACGCAGAATTTGAGCACATTTGGATATGTTTATCTCATGTTATGAAGACCGCAAAAATTATGCATTTCAAATTAGTTTCGCGGGTCGATTTTGTTGTCCTTGGATGAGTGACTTACACTCATCCAAATGGGCTCAAAATTTGTATGTAGCCTAGTTATAGTATGAAGTTGAAGATCAATGGTTTACATTTTGCAAAAAATAGTCTTGATATACAAACACACTTGAGTGTATTCATGCGATCCGTACACTCGAGTGTATTCTAGCCTGACTCTATATATATATATATCACAAATTTTAAAAGATATAAAACGTGTGAAACATAATTTTTCATCTCATCATCACATGGTACTATTCACTTTCCATTCATGAGACCACACTAGTCATCATACTATCATAAGATATAAATCCTTTTCACAATATCACAAGGTATCAACCCTTATTAACATAAGAGGATTACACCTCTTTTAGGACTCAACCTTTCCCAAAGGTCATTAAGACCATCATACTATCACTGGATATAAATCCTTTTCAAAATATCACAGGGTATCAACCCTTATCAACATAAGAGGATTACACCTCATTCAGGCTTCAACCATGCCCAAAGGTCATTAAGACCATCATATTATTCCTTGCAAGATCGTCATTATCTTTCCATACCTTATAACAAGGCTCAACAACATCACTTACATATAATACACCAGATCAACACAATATTGCATTAATGAGCTAGGAGATATTCATAAACAATCATAGTAGGGTTATATTAACATTAATAACATTCCTTTATTACATCAACATGCAAGGAATCTAGATATGATTAACACTCATCATATTCATAATGCACATGTTTAGCATAAAAAAGTATCAACTATGTGGCTATGATAACCACCAATTAACACATTAAGGTTATGATCATGTTAAGGAGGTTATTCCGCCATCATTCCATCATATAAGAATGTTAAACATGAATACTCATCTTTATCTATTTGCATTCGAGTTAGGTTCAACATGATAAATTATATCAATATTACTAATCAACACTTATACCCAAACCTTAACTCACGACATCCCCATTGGATCATGGATGCATAAGGTGAAGCATCACCATCACATTCCATACTATTATCAAGTATGACCCCACACATAAATTAAGGTGTAACCATCAGGTTATAGCATACTATGGTTTCAACAATAGTAACAGAGTACTCCATGATTGTATTAGTCATTCAAGGACTATTCATACCCAATTACCATCATTTAGTTATATTAAAGCTAGGTATATCAAGATATACCTCATTAGGGTTACATCTCAACACAATATGGTTATTATCCCTTCTATTCATATGAGTGAATAGGTAAGACTACCTTATTAAGGGTAACCCTCCATTTGTTTCATCATCATTCAACCAATATCACCATACCACAATGTCACCTAGAACCATTGGATGTTTAAAAGGTAAGACCATTGGTTGTTTACATAAGTAAACACCTTGGATAAACCACCTATAAAGTCCTTTATTTGTTCTCTAGAAAGAGTCACCATCTAACCCTAGACAACCCTTAATTAACAACACAAAAAGTTCCATTGAGAGTAGGGTAAACCCACAATTTCCTGTTTAGTTAAAACAAGCCATCCATTATCAACAAGTAAGCTCATTAAGTTGATAATATAAAAGAAACCATATAAATCACATCATTAGGACCAACATATTACATTAGCCATCATTCCACTTTATTGGAGGAATAAACATTATATCTTGACCATTGGGTCAAGTTCATATGTTAAAACCTTCAATTATAGTATAGGTAGTCTTAATTGATACTACAACTATATGATTGACTCAGAATAGGTTTTGGAGATCTGATCCACCATCATTAGTGACCATTAAGTCACCATAGGTTGTTATATATGTACTATATTCATTAATCAACATCAAATATTAAGCTAATGTCATTATTGATTGATAACATTATTAGGGTACTTAATGGTTGATCATTAAACTTATAATTGATAAAAAACCTAACCTAATGGGGTGACCATAGGTTGTCACCATCATCTGACACCTTTCATCCTAACCATCAGTTGTCATGAAGACAACACCATAGGGTTGTTGCAATGGTACCATCACCAGGTCATGGGTTTATAAAAGAAATCAATTTAAAACCATAAAATTGACCGTTGGTTGATAGGTTCTTAGCACCATAGGTTGTCAAACTAACCTGATCCAAGTCATATTATACCTTAGGAATAATGTAAACATGATCACATGTTTATATATAACTAAAATCAGAATAGGGAATATTATAAAAATCAAAATCCAAGTCAAGCATAGCTTTTTAGTGTATGGATCATCATTTTCAAGCAAGAACATTATCTAGAAAGATTATGGTAAGATATAAACGTGGAGCAAGTTTTAAAACTTTCCTCTAATTATAAGACAAAATCCCAAACAGAAGAAAACACGAGCATGTAGGGTAGGAAATCCAAGCATAATCTTTGAACTCATCCATCTAGCACCTTTCTTCATCAAATGAGCAAACCCCAAGCATAAGGAGCAAGAAAGGTAGGGTTTTAGAGTTTTGGAGCACTTTTTACCATGTAACAGCAAGGTTCCAACCTGGGGAAAGGTAGGAGTAAGGATTACAAATAAATAAATGGAGGAAAGAAGAGGATTCTTACTCTTTTAGGTCAAGATCACTAGAAGGAAGCTTTTCGAACCCTAAAAGGAAGTCAATTGCAACCCTAGATTCCTTTTCCAAGAAGATCCCCTATTTCTTATTCCTTGGATAGGAAATTCACAGCAACATAGAGGTAGAATGAGGAGGGAATTGGTGGAGATAAAATGGCTCGATTTGGTGCTTAGGGATAATTATACAAAACTTTAAGATAAAGAAAAAGAAAAAGTTGAAGTCCAGTATCTTTCCAAGTGTCCATGGCCTTAAACTATTAATAATATAAAAACACACACACAAGAATCTCCCCCATTATGAATAGAGACATGCTTATCCCTCGTGTCTTGAATTTCCAAGAAAAACAAATAATTCATTAGTTGATAGCTACTAAAGGTATCTCATCCATGAAGGGGTAAACCCTAAAATACCCTTAGAGAAAACACCTGCAAACTAAGGATTAAATAGGTTCCCCATGGATCAAAAAGCTCTACAATTATGATATAATATCCAAGGAACATAATGCAATTGATAAATTTCAAAGAAAACCTCTCAATTGGGTAAATTGTAGAAAAGTCCAAAATGTGCATAAAATTGCACAACTTGCTCGAACAGTGTCCAAGTTGGGCCAAATTTGAAACTTAAGATTGTATTATGATTTCAAAACATATCACAAGGTTATATTAGTGTTATAAGAATTCAATTATGATAATTAAGCTTATTCAACTCATTAAGCAAGTTTAGGGGCCTTACAACTATGAACCGCTAACATGGATTTCACCCCTGAAATCCAAGGTAAACAAAGATGGGTACCTCCTTTGCACCTCATCATATTACCTTCATATGGTAGTTTCATATCATGGTGATGTCACATCATTCATACATATCTCATCTTGGGTCAGCACAAAACCCCCACATAAGAAGACATTTGCAAATATGGAACATAGAAACTTGTTGTGCCACCTGTACAAATCTAATAGTAACTTTTAAACTTTAAATTATAGCTATCATCCTGAAATTATATCTATTGTGTCAACATATTAATCTAAAGTCATACTTGATAGATTTTTACCAATCATGGCATGTGTCCCATACCATTCCTTGAAGCATAAAAAAATGTGATGTATCTATCCTTTTTTTCTTCTAGATATACTAACACTGGAACACTTGTCAAATCTTTTTCAACATCAAAAGAAATGATGACACTAGCACCTATCATTCCATACAAGGAAACATCATTCCTAGTCAACCTTGTTAGGAGTGAAACAACAACACTATCTTCACCTTACTAGGACTTACACAACCTAATTAGAAGTCATATCATCATCCCATAAAGACATTTAATCAATCCCATCTCACTCTTGTTCAACTTGTCTCATAGTTATTGCTGCTTCGGCAACCCTAAGGTTTTTGACGAAATATTGATCATATTTTAGACCATATTTGAAATACTTTGACATGTCATCATTCAAAGCTTGATATAACTTGTATAACATGACTGGAACACTCTATTCCTCCTTTTCATAAATTCTATTTGCACATTGGTTAGTCTAAAGGACATAACTCTAAAATCATCATGGTCATGTGAATTATGTCATCCAATCTAACTCTTATGCATTGGTATTTGATCACATGTTTATCTTAAAGGAACACAGTATCACATATCTATTGACCAACAACCATCTATCCTTGATAGTGGTCTTGCCCATCTATCACTGAACCATACACAACATTATATAATCACTTTTATTTTTCCTTCCAAACAACATTTATAGGATCATCATCAACTCTCTCTCTCTCTCTGTGGGAGATGAATACTTGGAATGTTCTTTTAAAAAACATCTCCAACCTTCACATATTTCTCATACTGTTGATACATCTTGGATACTAGGATTCATTACCTTGGTATCCACCTCATGTTCTATAAGGAAGTCACATCATTATCTCATCCACTTTTACCAACATAAAAAATATCAAGAAATATAAGAGGAGTCTTCCTAAATATTGGAAGGCTCAAAAGCAAACTCATCACAAACTTTATGATCTTGGAACCATGGTCCAAGCAACCTTATGCTATAATAAGCTATCCACACTCATGTTTGTAGTGAATCCATACATACCAAGTGGCAATGATACACTTGAAAGTTTTTCCCTAGAAAGGAAAAACACAAAGAGAAACACACTTCCCACATCATAGCAACATAGTTCAAGGGTCACTAGCAAAAAGGTAACCAATTCTATTTTCATTACGCAAGTTACAACTTCTTATGTATCATTTTACCATTTTCATTTTGGGTTCCTTTCCATTAGCATAGGAATAATCATGATTAATATATCTCACTACTCCTTCCTTGATGACTATTTATCACACTTGGGTATGTTCTCTTATTTTATTATATTTTTTTCAACCACTTATCAATAGGTAAATCATCATATTCCACATTTTCTTCATTAAACATGGATCATCTGCCTTAATTTCTTTCAAACACCATGCTTATTTTACATTAACACTTTCTTACACACATTGGTTGGTCTGATATTAACTCAAATTCCACCTTATTCCTTTGTCATTGTTCTCATTTATCTTGTCATTTTGTACTTATCATTGGAGTTCTCTCCATCTTATGTGGATTTCACACCTTGAATCACTTTATAAGCATAGACTTATCTATCTTTTACTTTATTTTCTTTTTAAATCACATCTTCAAGAACTCCTCTTTTGCTTATTTGTATTCATTTAGATTTCATGGTGTTTTATCTTTCTCTTATAGTTACCAAACATTCATGTTTTGATAGATAATGATGCAATTCTCATCTTCTTCAAGGTATGATTGAGATATTCACACCATGATTTTTTATTCGTTATGCTCTTTAGATTGTCTCAAAATGATGACTTGATCAATGTAATCAGAAAGATAACAATCTAAGAGTTCCATACTTATCGTTCTTCAATAATTGAATACCTTGCCAGGGCACACAAATATTGAGATTAGGTAGTATGCACCATATTTTTATGTCATATTCCTAATTTTGACATCATCCTAGTCCTAAGTCCTAGTGTCCCTATAGACTCAATGAACCTAAAGCTCTAATACCAACTTATGAGGACCCATTACACTAAACAAGATTACTCAAAACATAAAACACAATCAATCACTAATTAATCACATACCAAAAATATGGGTAAATTAAAACCGATTTCAACATCAACACCTGCTCAAAAATATTTTCATAAGAGCCCAACATCTTTCTTGTATCCATACTATGCCAAAAATTTGATACAAAATGGTCTATCGCCTTAGACACAACATATTTACAGAGGAGAACAATATCCATATATGTCACACAAATAACCATTAACATGCTAACAAAATTTTGATTTGTTTGAAACACCATATACAAACTTTTCCTACCCGGAACTGAGAGTATAGGGACGACTCTAGGACACACTAGACATCTAATCAACTTTCTCATAGATTCATTACTATATCTCCTCTTTGCTGCCACATGTTTGTTTTTGTCACTTTCGATTACCTAAAAAAATGTGGCGAACCACAAGGGTGAGACCCATGTCCCAACAAGAGATATAACCTCCAGTAATATTTATTGATTACAACATTTTTAAGTAATTAAATAGTTAAGCAGTTTAATCAGATATAACATACAAGCCCAACAGTTCTGATGATTAACAACATACATAAAGGAGCAGATAATAACTAACATCATTAGCCAGACTATCATCCTTTATCTTGTTGACAATATAAGCAATTTAGTAGCATATGCATATCTAGCATCATGAGCAAGTCTAGTAACATAGAATCTCTATCATTATTAATAAGTCTAGCCACATAAGCATAGCTAACAACATTAACATTTCTAATTGGTTGAACATATCAACATCATAAGAAGATCAAACAACATAAGAACAACTATCTGGATAAGCATGATTAGCAGTATATGCATCTCTAGTTATAAATGCATGGCTAGCATGCTAAACATAACTGACAACATGAAATATCTAGCATCATGATTATAATCAGCAGTAGCAGTATAGTTATCAACATAATCATGGCTACTGTATGTACACATCTACAATCTTAAGAATATCCACAACCTAAGTATATCTACTATATCTTAATTGCACTAAGAATCATCTTTATGTAAAGATAGCAAACAAGGGTTATCATCCAATTAGAAACGTCGGGTATAACCCTATACAAATATGCCACACATATGTATTACATCTTTTATTAAGCCCTAGGGAATTTGAATTGTACCATTCAAAGTCCAATCGACCCCTGTGAAGGGCTATTTGGTTCAGTACAAGATCCAGGAGTGCCAGTATCATAAGATCTCTTCCCGTCAGTTAGTATGAGTAAAAAGGCAGTGACATATCAGTCAAAGTTTCCACCAAAATGACATATAGTCATGTAACTAGCCCACCTTGGTACAAGTCACCACGCTAGCATCTAGGGTATTCAAACCCAATCACTGAGGTACAACCGTAGTTGTCCTCTAATCACATCATGTTATAAATACCGAGACACAACCACATCCATTCTCAATCACATCTGATGTATGAGGCATGACCATAGCCATCCTCCACAATCTGCATTGTGGATGATAAGGATATATCCTCAACCTGCCACCACCACATACTCAATAGTATGCACTACAAGTTTCCCTTAGGAATACTCATTTCACCATCCAGCAAGTTCTGACACTGAAGATGGATCTACGGCACATGGCACTACATGATTAGAGTTGCACTTGATTAGTTATGCCAATTTGGTGAATTAAGGCTACATCAAACAAGTGGACATACAAACCCTAATTCACTTCTATCAAGCTATAAATATCACAACTTTTAAAAGATATAAAATGTGTGAAACATAATTTCTCATCTCATCATCACATGGTACTATTCACTTGCCATTCATGAGACCACACTAGTCATCATACTATCACAAGATATAAATCCTTTTCACAATATCACAGGGTATCAACCCTTATCAACATAAGAGGATTACACCTCGTTTAGGGCTCAACCATTCCCAAAGGTCATTATGACCATCATACTATTATAGGATATAAATCCTTTTCACAATATCACAGGGTATCACCCTTATCAACACAAGAGGATTACACCTCATTCAGGGTTCAACCATGCCCAAAGGTCATTAAGACCATCATACTATTCCATGTAGGATCATCATTATCTTTCCATACCTTATAACAAGGCTCAACAACATCACTTACATATAATACACCAGATCAGCACAATATTTCATTAATGAGCTAGGAGATATGCATAAATAATCATAGCAGGGTTATATTAACATTAAGAACATTCCTTTATTACATCAACATGCAAGGAATCTAGATATGATTAACAGTCATCATATTCATAATGCACGTGTTTAACATAAAAAGTATCAACCATGTTTCTATGATAACCACCAATTGACACATTAAGGTTATGATCATGTTAAGGAGGTTATTCCATCATTATTCCATAATATAAGAATGTTAAACATTAATACTCATATTTATCTATTTGCATTAGAGTTAGGTTCAACATGATAAATTATATCAATGTTACTAATCAACACTTATACCCAAACCCTAACTCATGACATCCCCATTCGATCATGGATGCATAAGGTGAAGCATCACCATCACATTCAATACTATTCTCAAGTATGAACCCACACATAAATCAAGGTGTGACCATCGAGTTATAGCATACTACGGTTTTAACAATAGTAACAGAGTACTCCATGATTGTATTAGTCATTCCAGGACTATTCATACCCAATTACCATCACTTAGTTATATTATAGCTAGGTATAACAAGCTATACCTCATTAGGGTTACATATCAACACAATATGGTTATTATCCCTTATATTCATATGAGTGAATAGGTAAGACTACCTTATTAAGGGTAACCCTCCATTTGTTCCATCATCATTCAACCAATATCACCATACCACAATGTCACCCAGAACCATTGGATGTTTAAAAGGTAAGACCATTGGTTGTTTACATAAGTAAACACCTTGGATAAAACACCTATGAAGTCCTTGATTTGTTCTCTAGAAAGAGTCACCATCTAACCCTAGACATCCCTTGATTAACAACAAAAAAATTTCCATTAAGAGTAGGGTAAAACCCACAATCGTCTGTTCAGTTAAAATAAGCCATCCATAGTCAACAGGTAAGCTCTTTAAGTTTATCATATAAAGGAAACCATCTAAATCACATTATTAGGACCAACATATTACATTAGCCATCATTTCACTTTATTGGAGGAATAAACATTAGATCTTGACCATTGGGTCAAGTTTGTATGTTAAAACTATCAATTACAGTATAAGTCCGACCATTGCATCAAGTGACCCAAGAAACCATTGGTCTGAGGCTTAATTGATGCTACAACTATATGATTAACTCTTCATAGGTTTTGGAGATCTGATCCACCATCATTAGTGACCATTAAGTCACCATAGGTTGTTAGATCAGCACTATATTCATTAATCAACATCAAATATTAAGATAATGTCATTATTTATTGATAACATTATTAGGGTACTTAATGGTTGATCATTAAACTTCTAATTGATCCAAAACCTGACCTAAGGGGGTGACCATAGGTTGTCACCATCATCTGACATCTTTGATCTCGACCATCAGTTGTCATGAAGACAACACCATAGGGTTGTTGCAATGGTACCATCACCGGGTCATGGTTTTATAAAAGAAATCAGCTTAAAACCTTAAAATTGACCATTGGACCGACTTGATCCAAGTCATATTATACCTTAGGAATAATGTACACATGATCACAGGTTCATCTAGAACTGAAATCAGAATAGGAAATATTATAAAAATAAAAATCCAAGTCAAGCATAGATTTTTAGTGCATGGATCATCATTTTAAAGCAAGAACATGATCTATAAAGATTATGGTAAGCAATAAACATGGAGAAAGTTATGAAACTTTAAGATAAAGAAAAAGAAAAAGTTGAAGTTTTAGTATCTTTCCAAGTGTCCATGGCCTTAAACTATTAAGAATATACAGGAACACACACAATCAGCTCATCCATTGTCCATAGAGACATGATTATCCCTCATTTCTTGAATTTCTAAGTAAAACAAATAATTCATTAGTTGATAGCTACTAAAGGTAGCTCATCCATGAAGGGGTAAACCCTAAAATACCCTTAGAGAAAACACCTTCAAACCAAGGATTAAATAGGTTCCCCATGGGTCAAAAAGCTCAAGAATGATGATATAATATCCAAGAAATTAAATGCAAGTAATAAATTGCAAAGAAAACCTCACAATTCGGTAAATTGTAGAAAAGTCCAAAATGTGCATAAAATTGCATAACTTACTCAAACAATGTCCAAATTGGACCAAATTTGAAACTTAAGCTTGTATTATGATTTCAAAGAATATCACAATTTATATTAGTGTTATAAAAATTCAATTATGATAATTAAGCTTATTCAACTCATTAAGCAAGTTTAGGGGTCTTACAAGGAGAGGAAGGGTACATATGATTAAGATTACAACACTGAAAGCATGTTCTCAAAGCAACTACAAACCAAAAAGATGAAAACAACATGATGATGAAAAAAGTACATCTAAGATAATGTGCCCAGATTTCTTAGTACAAAAAATAGTCTAGAAAGATATATATGATCAATATCTAAAGACTAAAAAGTAAAACATCTAAATGTCTAGGTTATCTAAGTCTGAGGAGTCATCATCATCGGCATCATCATTAGAAGATTTAGGCTCATAGTCCTCATCTTCATCTGAAGGTGTAGTAGGGGACACAACTTCACCTTCATCACTAGAGGCACCAACAAATCCATCAATAGAACCATCTAAACCATCATCACCATCATCATCAAATGCCTCCTCCTCATCAGCAACAACTTCCTCATCAACCTGGTCGGGCATCTCCACATCAGCAGAAGGACCGAAACCATGATCGGGCCACATGGCATTCTTCTCAACCCAAAATATACCAGGGTCATGTAGCTCCTGGGCTTGACTAAAAGTGGGACAGATGTGTCAAGTCCTACAAGCAAGGTAGATATAGGGCCAACAAGGAGAGGTATCACTCTAGGGATAGATCCAGCAATAGTAGAGAGTGTAGAAGTGGAAGCAGCATGTGGAGGGGTTGGGTAGAAGTGATTATATTCATAGGATGCATAATCACCACCTGGGTAGGGTTGGTAGGTAGGGCAGATATGGGTGTAGGATAGGTTCATGGAAGACATGATAGAACAGAGATCCTGATGTAGATGCTCCTAAATGTGTAGGTTGTACACCTACTAACGCATCATGTAACCCATGAGGGGTTCATTAGATATATTGAACGAGGCGCAGGCAGGCTGGGATGGTAGTGGAGGTGGAGGTTCTTGGGTGGAGGTAGAGGCTCCAGGTGTGGTAGAAGATGGAGGCATGCTTTTCTTGATTGTGGTCTCACTAATACAGACTCCTTTTCTAGAAGGTTTTTAGTGAAGATCATGAAAAGAGACTTTTTGAAGGAAGATTGGAAGAGACCACAAATCAGAGCTGGGTAGGGTGGGTGGGTACCTCGAGTATTTCTATCAAACATCTCATATGGTGAAGAATGTATCTATACCACTTGACTCTAATTTTTTCAATAGGAAAAACATAATCACTGCAGTATTCTCTACAATTTCTATCTTATTCTTTTTGGGGTGAATACTGTAGTTGACTACCATAGTAAGAATGTAGTTTTTAAGGTCCATGGCAGAGGAAGGTAGGGTTGACTTCTTCCTATAGGTAAATTGAGACTTCTTCAAGAACTTATGTATGTTAGGGAGAGTGATATCATATTGCTTGTACAAGGCCTCAGGGTCTAGGAGGTCAAAATACTTAGGGTAATCTTTCCTCCATGTGTCGGTCACCTCAATACCATTGAAAAACATGTTCAAGGTATCCATTGAGATTTTGAACTTCTTACCAAAAATCATGGAAGTAAGAATTTCTTGAGTATGAGACGGGGGTACAAGAGTGTCATAATTCCATGAAAAAATGGCATAGAACTCATGAACTATCTTAGTGCTTGTGATGGAGTTGTTATAGCACTGGTGTTCGACACTCAGTGCATCTAAGTGATGGTCATACAACAATTCGTCTACCTCATCTACCATCTTTTGTCTACGCGTATGAGGCTCAAACAAGGAACGAAAAGGGAAGGGGTTCCTAGGAAGAAGATCCTTGTACCTATTGAGAACTTCATTAAAGACAAAGAAGGTATCATCAAACTGAATGAGGCCAAAGTTGGATGAAGAAGATGATGCTCTAGAGGGGGCGGCTCTCTTTCTCCTTTTTGAAGCATGGAGGCAAGAAGAAGAAGATTGACAAGTAAAAAATGAAGGAAGCACCACTAAGGGTCATCCAACTACCTAGGGATGATAGGAAAGGGAGCTAGGAAGGTCAAGAAAGGGTTGGATGGGGCTAAGAAAGGGAAGGTCAGGGATAGGGTTGAGAGCTTGAGGGAGCTGGAGAAGGAATCGATTGATTTTTCTCTAGTTTAGGGAGAAAATTCGGTCAAACCCTACTTAAGTTTTGCATCAGCCCGTTCATTGATCGAGTTTTGAGAGATGGAAACTCAACCAAATGGATTTTTACAAACACGCTCGGCCACAGATCAGTCGAGATGGCAACGTGACCAATGGGCAACCTAATCCGTCATTAGAAATCTTAATTTCTAGCCATTTGAGTGCTAATTAAATTTGTTTTTCTGATCTATTTTGCATTTTAAACATACTTAGGCACATATCACTCGTCATTGGGTACTATTTAGCGATAAAAAAAGTGTTTGCAAAAAATACACAAAATAAGCGAAAACAAGGCAAAAGAATAAGAAAATTTTAGCAATTCAGCAAGCAAGGGTGATCAAGACATGAGAAAAGCATATAGGATAGATAGAAACTTACTAGAAGGCATAATAGATTCATCCAAAGCAATTATGAGCTATTTAGATCTAATAAAATGAAATTGCTCTCTAGCTAGATGTTTAGTAAAAAAGTCCGCCAACAGATTTTCTGTGTCCACGTGTGTGATATATATATCCTTCTTAGAAATGTGATCACAAAGAAAATGATGATGGACCTCTATATGCTTGGCTCTAATATGCAATATAGGATTATAAAATCAATTGATTGTACTAGTATTATCACAATAGATAGAAGAAGCATAAAAATAAATGTTAAAGTCTTGGAGCATTTTCTTCATCCATAGAACATGGGCACAACAACTCCTGGATGCAATGTATTTAGCCTTGGTAGTTGATAAAGCCACCGTGCTCTATTTCTTGGAAAACCAAGACACCAAGCATTGTCTTAGGAGGAAGCAAGTGCCACTTGTGCACTTTCTATCAATCAAACATCATGCGTAATCTAGATCACTATAAGTTGTAAGAGTAAAGTCCCTTGACTTGAGATATCATAGTCCAAAATTTTGGGTTTTGGCTAAGTACCTTAAAATCCTCTTAACAGCTACAAGATGATATTTCTTGGGATTTGATTGAAAGTGAGCACACAAGCCAACACTAAACATTATATCAGGTCTAGAGGTAGTTAAATAAAGTAAACTTCCAATCATACCTCTATAGAGCTTCTCATCCAAATTATCACCTTCTTCATATTTATCAAGTTTGGCGATGTTTGACATGGGGTGTTCATCGGCTGTGCGTTCTCCATCCTAAAGCACTTGAATAGATCACTTGTGTACTTGCCTTGGTTGATGAAGTTCCCATTTTTAGTTTGCTTGTTTTGAAAGCCGAGGAAGAAAGTAAGCTCACCCATCATGTTCATCTCGATCTCACTCTGCATAAGATCACTAAACTCCTTGCAAAGATCAACATTAGTTCAACAAAAAATGATATCTTTAACATAAATTTGAATGATAAGAAAATTGTTAGAAGTGCGTTTGAAAACAAGGTAGAATCTACTTTGCCCATGATATACCCATGATCTAACAAAAAGTTCTTTAATTTATCATACCAAGCTTGAGGTTCTTGTTTGAGTCCATAG
This sequence comes from Alisma plantago-aquatica, assembly GCA_963693085.1. Taxonomy (NCBI): domain Eukaryota; kingdom Viridiplantae; phylum Streptophyta; class Magnoliopsida; order Alismatales; family Alismataceae; genus Alisma; species Alisma plantago-aquatica. The sequence continues at coordinate 662,950,152 of OY856409.1, read as the reverse complement.
AGAGCTTTTTGCAATAGATAAACATGGTTAGGTAAGATAGCATGTTCAAAGCCTGGGGGTTGTGCAACATACACTTCTTCCTCAATTTTGCCATTAAAAAATGCACTTGTAACTCAAGTCTAGCCACATGTGCATATGTTTAATCAAAATCTATACCTTCCTACTAATTGTAGCCTTGATCCACTAATCTTGCTTTGTTTCTTACCACCTTGCCTCTTTCATCTAGCTTGTTGTGGTAGACCCACTTGGTGCCGATGATCTTTCTCTATCAGATGGTCTTGGCACTAGAGTCCACACTTTGTTCTTCTTGAATTGCTGTAGTTCTTCCTATATCGCTAGGATCCACTCATTATCCTCTAGAGTTTCTTTGACATTCTTTGGCTCGAGGTATGAGATGAAGGCGATGTTTGCTTATTCCTTGTTGTAGACAGACTGTGTCTTCACTCTTTCAAGGGGTCACCGATGATTAGCTCTTTAGGATGATTCTTTGCAAAGTGGGGAGTTGGATCCTTCTTTTCTTCATCTATCTCTTCTTCTTGAGTTGCCACCTCTGTTCCCTTTTTGGTGATGTTGAGTTCTTTCAACATAGGAATTACCTCACCTGCAACATCATCAGTTGGAACAACTTTGGGAATAGAGGGGTTAGTCTCAATAAACTTGACATTAATAGATTCTTCTACTTTAGATAGATCAAAATTAAACACTCTTTAAGCCTTGCTAGTAGTCCTATAGCCAAGAAAGAAATCCTTGTACAATTTCTAATCAAACTTGTCAAGAAAATCTTTCGTATTCAAAACAAAATAAGGACTCCCGAAAATGTGAAAATACTCGATAGAAGGCTTTCTACTGTGCCATATCTCATAGGGGGTTTTTCTTTAAAGAAGGATGTGTGAAAACATGGTTTTGCACAGAACATGAAGTACTAACGGCTTTGGCCCAAAACTTCTTTTGAGTGTCATACTCTAAATGCATGGTCCTAGACATTTCCTATAGTGACATGTTATTCCTCTCTACAACCCCATTTTTTTGAGGTGTTTGAGGTGAAGAGAAGTTATGTGTAGATCCGGACTCATCACAGAATTTTTCAAAAAGATCATTTTAAAATTCTCCCCCATGATCACTATGGATAGAAACAATCCGTCAAGAAGATTCATTTTCAACTCATTTACAAAAACTAGAGAAAACATCAAGTGTATCACTCTTTGAAATGAGAACGAAGGTCCACGTATAGTGAGAGAAATCATCGACAACTACAATACAATACGTGGAACCATGAAGAAATTGAGTTCTCATAGGTCCAAATAGATCAATATGGAGAAGTTGAAGTGCTCTCTTGGTGTTAAGGACTCCTTTGGATTTGAAAGAGGACTTAGTTTGATTTCCTTGGGTACAAGGTTGGCATTCATCATCCTTTTCATAATCCAATTTGGGAATTCCCTTGACCAAGTCCTTTTTACTCAACTTCTTCAATTGATGCATATTTACATGACTAAGCTGACGATGCCAAAGAGAAATATCATTCAAGTTGATTACATGGCATCTACCAACAATAGCCTCAATAGATTCAAGCACAATTACATAAAGATTTCCATTTCTAGTTCCCTTATATGTGACATGAAAAGTGAGGAATCTAGAAGCAATCATTCAAAAGAAGTAAATAGCACAATGTAACCATTATCACATAATTGACTAACACTTATTAAATTGTGATGTAGGCCATCCACAAAGAGAACATTCTTGATACACAAGGATTCACCTACATCACCCTCACCTTTTACCTTACCTTTCTTGTTGTCCCCGACAGTAACCAAACCTTCTTTCTTCTTTATGAAATTGTTGAAATGGCTTATATCACCTATCATGTGCTTAGTACAGCCATTATCAACAATCCATTTTCCTTTTTCCTATAAAAAAGGAGAGTTTCGGTTCCCAATTCAAACTTTGGGATCCAAAGTTAGCTTGGGGACCCATTTAGTCTTTGGGTTGGTCCCCTTAGGCTTGTAAGGACAATAAGTAGAATAATGATCATCACTTTTGCAATGAGAGAAAATTATAGGGTTCTTAGTACCATAAGACTCTACCATGAAAAAGGAACTTTCCTTACTCTTAACTTTGACCTTACTCTTGACCTTAGGTGCTCCCCCTACAAATCGCAAACCACTAGTACCACTTTGTTTGGTAGAATGGTCAAGGATTTCATTCAGGGAGTTTTTCTCTTTGAGGAATTTCTACAAAGAGGCTCCAACTCTATGATTGTCATCAGAAAAAGATATAACATTAGAAGAAAAACTAGCAAGACCATCTCTAGTATGAACAAGGTTGGCCTCTAAACATAGGGCTTTAGTCAAATAGGAATCCTTTTCAAGAGTAATGGAAGCAACATCATTACTTGGAAAAATAGGTCTAGAGGATAAATCATTAACTTGACCAAGTAACCTAGCATTTTTTCGATTGAAAAAATTGAATTTCTTTGAGATAAACATCCCTCTCATCTCTACAAGCATCACTAACAAGCTTAAGTTCAACATTTTCAGTTTTAAGTAACTCAATCTCATTAAGGAACTTTTTGTTATCTTCTTAAGAGATGCAATATTCTTAAGGTAGACATGATTCTCTACTTCAACTCCATTGTATTGGAGGTCAAGGTGAAGAAATTCGCCTTGCAAGGAATCAATGCTCTCAAGATGAATTTTCTCATTTTTTCAAGACTGTCAAGTTTAGCATACAAGTCATCAATGATTTTACCCAACCTTTTCTTTATGGATATACGTTCAGAATGAGAACGGGTAGTAACAAGCATGTCAATAAGAGTTTCTTTAGCTAACTCATGCAAACTTACCTCACTTACCTCACCAATGTCTTCACATGTGGAGGCCATGAGTGCAAGGTGACACTCTCCATCTTCATCAGAGCTTGAGCCACTAGAGGATGAACCTCCCAACTTGCATGAGTTGTGTCTTTTTGCCTCCTCTCCTTCTTGACCTTCCTCTTGTATTTGATATCTTTCTTGTACTCTTCCACCTTCTTGTATCTATTTTTGTGGTGTGAATTTCTACCCTTAGGACATTCACTCTTGTAGTGTCCTTTTTTACCACACTTGTAGCACCTTAGAGTAGAGGAAGAAGATTGCTTTCCTTTGAAGTGATTTCCCTTGGAGAAGTTGGCTTCATGCTCACTAGGGACATCATATTCACTAGAGGAGCAGGGAGAGGTCCAGTGAGAAAGTTGTTGTTAAAGTATGAGGGCCTCCACTTGAGCTTTGAAGGCATTATCTATGATCCTCCTTGCTTCTTTTTCTTCTTGCTTTGCTTCCTATTCTTACTTGTTTAGTCTTGGCTCATGAGCTTGTATATTGCCAATAAGCTCCGCAGTTGGAATGTCACCAAGACTTCGTACTTCTTCAATGGAGGTCATTATTGACTCCCGTCTATTTGGTAGAGACCTCAAGATATTTGTATGTCTCAAAGCAGCTAGGCCATTGATGATGATGTTGAGCCTATGGTATATCTCGGAAACTCCTTCTTTCTTTCCCATCTTGAAGTTTTCAAGAAGTTTGTTCAATATTTAGATCTTTGCCTCCTTCACTTGCTTTGTGCCTTCATAAGTGATGCACAACTTGTCCCATATCTCATAGGTCGTATCCCATGAGGAGATGTGGTTGAACTCGGATGGAGTGAGGGTTGCATAGAGGATGCTAGTTGCTTTGGCATTGAGTTGTGCATTATGTAGGGTTGCTTCATCCCAAGTTAATATAGCTCTGGTTGGCTCCTTGTAGGGTGTAATCATCACTTTCCACATATCAAAATTCATCCCTTGAATGTAGAAATACATCCGCCGCTTCCAGTAGAGGAAGTTAGTGTCATCGAAGACCTGGGGGTGCATGAAGAAGCCTCCCTCTAGATTGAGGGAACCAACTAGGTTCCCACCCATATTCTCATCTCGTAGGAAATTTGTTGGAGAAGATCCTTTCTATAATACTACTTGTTGGATCTAGGGATCTAGAGGGGGTGAATAGAGATTTACAATTCTCACAAGAATAGTTAGACCTTCAAATTATATAAATTTAAACTAAATGCTAATACTCAATTTGAAGTTATATCTAAACAAGCATAGCAAGGATGAGAGAGATTGAAACAACTTGGACAAGGTGGTTAGAGTGGTTCCAATCTCCAAACTAGGAGACTGTCAATCCACTACCTAGAGAGGTCTACTTGTAGGACTTTGCAACCCATATATACTTATATTCCATTATAAGAGATACAAGAAGACCACCATACATCCAAGGACTAACCTATTCAAGCCAATAATTTTCCACTTACATCATTATCATACTAATATATAAACATCTCATTATTATCCAACAATATCACATTACTTCACAAGATAATTGTATACTATAAGTATAGCATTGTATTTTTCAAAATTTGGGGTCATATTAAGGTTAAGAGTGACAACCCTAATTATAACATATCATAAGGGTTACAAATTGTAATTAGGAATTATAAACCCTAACTAATATGTTAATCATAGAATGGTTTCATCATTATATTACATCCAATTTCATAAATTGAAAATGACATCAACATTATATCATGAAATCTATTATTTGTGTATAATCATCACTATCAAAACATGATCTGTATACTTTTTGAATTAGGATTAGGATAATGAACTAAGTTTTTTAAATTCTACACAATTTTATGATCAAGATGACATATAATTTGACTATAGTAGGAGTTTACATTCATTTTCTACATATACTCTAACAATACTTGGACCGACGTCTATTGAAACATCAACAACTAACTCATATTCTATTTGGGTCTGGGGAATGGCCTTGATTAGTGAAATGATGCTAGGACTATTTCGCTTTGAACATGACCTAGGTGTCCCTTGGTAATATTAATCATGTCATCTTCCTCTATGTAGAAGAACCCTCTAATGCACTGAGATATGTAACAATTGTGATGATCTCTTATTCCTTGGGATTTGTTGGTCCAGAGGAAGTAGGTGTAGCTCCATTAACCCTTTCCAGACCTAGTAAGGTCATGGGTGTGGCATGTGATGGTTTGGTTTGGGAGACTAAGACCAAGATGATATCCAAGGATATATGAAGCAATAGGCAAATCTATATGTTATCTGGGCTTTTTAATAAGGTGAAAGGACATTATGGATTTTCCAGAGGATTTGCAAGCTCCATGGTGTGCATGGAGTCAGTCCTCTACTTTGAGAAGAAAATCACCATGATGTCAAGGGTGTGAGGCTTCTTCAACTCCATGCAAGTATGTATGAGGCTAGTTTGTCTTATTCTTTTACTAAGAGAGGTTAGAGGTGGCCTTATATAGGCACTCATAGTAGGATCCCGACTCTACAATCCCACTCATAGACCATTAGGGAAGATAATCATTATCTATCAAGAAATATTCTTAATAATTGATGGGATAAGGCTGAGTTGGGTTTATTAGATGGTGAGGGATGACCAGAGGAAGATTTAGGGGGTTATGGGAATTAAAGAGGTTGAGAGAGAGAGATATTGCAAGTAAGAGCACATGCAAGGCATGTAGAGTTTTCCTACATACCCTGGATGAGAGGTGTAATCCCCATGCATTTAATATTGCATGGGATCCATGATCCAGATCCAGGAAAAGGACTTCCCCCAAAATATTTAAATGATTTTTAGATTTAAAAAACTATCACCTAAATAGTTCCCTAGGTCACCCTAGAATTCCACCTGATGACAAACTTCAGATTTATCTCTAATTTGTCATTATCTATCATTAGGTCAAGGATAAGGCCAAAACAAGATCATTTGAAAAGCAAAACTTAGTTTCCAAGCTATGTCTAGATAATTACATATTTGATTACCCAGATTACAAGATAACTTAGAATATTTTTGAACACTCATTCAAGATCTCATAATTTCTTTATCCTTCAACTAAAATTATCATGCATATTTATTACAATTATGAATTACTTAGATCCTAATTTTGTATCCCAAGGACCCATATATAAACCCTAATTAGCCCAATTGTACTTGTATTTGGTTCTAGGACCCATGGCTCATACCCTAGTCCTCCAAAGGGGACCAAAAATCTTTATTGTGACTGGATTATAAGATTAGGCCTTGGGATGCCATAGTTCCAAAATTGAAGTCTCATATTAGTTTGCTTATTCATACTTCATTTATTTGAAATAAAGGCCTACTCTAGGTTTAGGGTTTCAATTCAAAACGAAGGCCATCATACATCATGTTATGGAACTAAATCTAAAATTATCAAATTTTGAGGATGATACGAATTCCCTGTATGATTTAGGATAGTAAAAAAGAACCAAAATTAATAATATTGTAGATAAACTTTGGATCTTCTGAGATGTACTTGTTGGTTGCTTCAGTACAAAAAAATTGAACTTCAATCGCATAAATATAAACCCAAAAAACCATAGAACAAGCTAGGGACCGAATCTTAATCATCAAAATAGTCAAGTTTTTGGATGGACCAACAAATGGCCAATTTAAGATAAGTAAGAGTAATATTTTGAAACTACCAATTAGATGTTTTGGCATGACCGTTTGAACCTCATAAGATGTCATAAAATGGAGTTGGATATTGGTGTCGAATGTAATGTAAAATTTTGGTCTTTGTTACATAATAAGTAAAGAATATTTGAAATGGCTCTCTTAAATGAGAGATTGTGGATCATGTTGATTCACGACAACTAGTTTTTCTAGTTCATCCAACAAGAGCAAGACATAGTCATTTCTCTATACAAGCTCATTCAACATAAATTAAATGCAAGTGTTCTATTTTTTTGAAAAAATTATAAAGAATTAAAATGTATATTTCTTGGGATTAGGTTTGGGTTGAAGTAAATCCCAAAGATATGTTCAATGAGCAGTCTTAATCAAATACATATAACTTACTAGTAGACCCATATTTTCAACAATTCTATAGATTTGATTACTTAGAGTTATGTTTAGATACTAGAACAATAAATATGTAACCATGTCTGATATTCATCACCAAAATAATCAAATCCTTGATAGAGTATGATGGTTATACAAGATAGATATCCTACACAGCTATGTCTATAAAATGGATGGACCAAGTTAAGTTTGGTTCACAACATTGTGTTTGTTATTTTCATGGTAGTCATTAAAAGGATATGTTTTTAAATGACCGGAAAAAAATCACACCTACAATTATACTACTTTTGCATGAATGGAGACAAGCGTACTTTAAACTAGACTAGATGAACACAGGTAGACCTACAAACACATGTATTATTTTTATTGAAAGACAAATGTTGCATCCAGTTCTTGATTTTTCTATTATCTTATGCCATATAACCCAAAAATGCTTTATTTGTTGATGACATAATATTAAAAAAAATTAGTTGGTGTAAATTGGTGTTAAGTACACAAAAAATCACACTTAGCTACTACATATCAAATTAATGTCATACATAATAAAATTGTTACTTGAGATCAATCATTATCTAACATATATAAAAAAGTAGAGGGATGACCCCTTTCTTCCAAAATAATAGCACAAACCACGTGATGTGCAACTAGGAGGTAAATTAAGGGGTTTTTTAGGCTTGAAGTTAGGTTATTACACTAGATCCCCTTTGGCTGAATCAATGATCCATCATTATTTGTTTCACGTAGATATCATGAAGCACACAAAAAACATCATGGTGTTGTCATTTTATATTAAACCAATATAGAGTGATAATCTTGATTCTTCTACTAAAAAAATATACATAAAATATGAACATTGTCATTAATACCACAAGTACACAACTTTTTCCACAATACATATACTTCAAACAAATCCTTAACCATAGGATGGTTAAAGTTGAGTCCATGTTGAGAAGAATTTGAATGAAAAATCAGAATCCAACATGAAACCAACTTTGGGTTCAGTTTTATCAAACCAATCCTACAACATTGTTTTCGTAGTTTATAATTACCTAACACCCAATTCATATTGACATATGTCATAGAATAATATAGATATATGCTTTCATTGTTGTGCATAAAATATGTTTACTACTCACTTTTTCTTCAAATGTACAAAAAATGTGCCATAAGTTGATAACAAAGCATACGATCACAAGCATTTTTTCCGTAACACACTATATGACATGCTATTTCATATAGAAAAAGACACTCAACGGCCATTTTCCACAAATTATTTTTTGATGGGTTTTATAATTTAGTCTAGAAATCCTAAATCGCATACATATTTGTGGGATTTCGGCTCTAGATCAATGTCAATTTTGGTCAATATATAACAGACCCATGCCCACTTTAGTTGGGTCCTATCACATTGGTTGGGTCATGTCTTATGTTATCAACCTAGTAGACACAATTTGATGTGAGTTAAAACATATCATGTATGCATTATGCATGAGCATAATATTCACATACTTTAGTTCTCATAAGGACATCATAATAAAGTAAAATTTCTCAAAACCGCACAGTCATTGGACTAAATGTATATGTCTCTTTGGTTTAGATGAATCAACTCTAAGTGGTCATAGATCAACCTTTGAGTCCTACCTTATTAATTGGTCAGGTTATGTTTAACCCAAATAAAATGGTTGACTAAATCTCTTACTTGAATCTATTTTTATAAGTCAATCTCACATGAATAACCAGTATGATAGAAACAATGATTAATGATTTACAATATATAAGGAAACATCTATGACATCCATCTCATTATATGAGTAGTTTATATCAAATCTCTTTGTCCCTTAGTCAAGCAGAGTGAGTAAAATGCTTGTCAAGTAGAGTGAGTAAAATGATTAGTGTTGTTTCTGGACACATTTGATAACCGATGGTTAGATCAATAATAGTTTAAATGTGTGCTTTGGTTTATGAAAACATATAAATAAATAATAAACATGACAAACAAAGTCTTTCAACTCATAAAATTAAATTTATTTTTCCTCATGTGAGATCCAAAGCATTCTATAAAAAAATGAAAAAATAGACACTTCTAAGGTGGGTACACAAAATCTCTTATGTATATCTGAGTAACTTAAGTGGGAATTTTTTCCATAATTTAGTTTATATTATTTAGTAGAATACATAATGAATAAAACATCACCAAACTTGATTTATTACCTTTAGAGGAATGACATAATATCACTTTTATGTAATGTTTAAAGAGAATAGAAAGGATAATTATTGGACATTGACAACACTAAAACAATTATTTCTTCAGTGTACACAATCTATCAACTAAGTAACATTCTTTATTGGGTACACTTAACTCACAAACTATGGGTACTTCAACATATTGCAATTACAATAATGGTTACTTTGCATGATTTCCTCACTCTTTCTCCTATATTTCTTTTGCATAAATAATTTCTGCATTTTCTTGACCTCCAGATTTCAGCACTTCAAGAACATTAGAGGGATTTACACCCATTCCAATTATGATTAGATGCTTCTTATCCTTGTCTATCTCAATATGATTCAAACATCCTGTATTAAGTTGGAAATAACATTAGAAAATATATATGAAATTAACTTTCATTTTGAAAATGTAATCTATATATTATACATGGAAAGAGTACCTTCAACATCACATGCTAATGACATTACTTCACAACGGCTTGCCTCATCCTCAAAATTTACGCTAACAACCACTTTCATCTATAAGAAATGAGAACACATGAGAAACAATCTTCTAAATTAATAATATAAATCATATTGACTATTCTCATACAGGATTCCCTTTATATTCAACATTTTCAGAGCGACAAGATTGGCATAAATACTCCATTCTATGTTGTCTTGTCTACTCAAGAGAATGATGGATGTAAAATTGAATAATGATTGTGAAAGTGTTTTATGAAGAATATATTGAGATTTATCCTTATCACATCATAACATTTATAGTATGGTTGTGATCTTCTTAGTGCATTGTTAAACTTTAAGTCTTATCAAGTAATGCATCTACTAAAATGGAAACTATTCATTGCCTATCAAACCACATGCAATGTTTGTTACATTAGTTTCAGTGCACTTTAACCAAACACTTCAGTCACTAATGAAGACCACTTACCTTATCAAGTGCATGCCAATACAATAATGGCATTAGTATAGACATGTTTTATTTCCAATACAAAATTACATTTATGGATAGCAAGTTCCACTGCATATCTAACCCTATGTAAATGAAGATTAATTATAGACCATGTTTACATGAAATTCAATATAAAACAAGTTAAAAACATCAAGTGTTGTCATTTGGTTGGTCACATTGAAGCTATTACCATTAGTAGAAAGCTTCACATGATCCAATCATGTAATTGGCCATGTACCTAAAAACATTCAGAATTATTTGTATTCATCTGATGACATGTTATATACATTAATACATTGTACACAATAATATAAATATATAGTTGCACAAAACATAATATCGGAGAGGAAGAATTGCTTTTATATACAGTTTCTATAACTTATGAGCATGTGGAAACACATGTGAACGATTTATTAATTTACTTTCAATGTATGTATTAGTCTAATGACCATTTACATTTAAATACATCATACTTCTATAAAAACTAATGTACTACTATTTTATTTTCAAACAAATTGGTTCTATCTGTGATTCATTTTCATGATTTGACTTCCAAGAATCTATAATATTGTTGAATAATGAATATAATTGTAAATACATGAAAGGTTTACCTTAAAAGAACTAATAATTCACTCATATTTATAACTTGAGTCTTTTTATTTGAATGCTCCCATGCTATAATGTGAGTTGGAACATGTGTTATCCTTCAATATGATCATAGACTAGCATAATCACTTACAATTACATAATGATATAAGGTTTTGTTATTTTAACTGCCAGAACTACATATTGGACAGAGTAAGATATTTATATAACCCAATTGATACCCATTAATAACCTATTCCACGCCAATACTTATATATTTGAAATATATTATAAAATGTAAACCATTTTTCTATATATTCTAATTATTATTGGAGTAAATAAATTATTTATTTTCAAAATAGGCAATCTATTTTATCAATGTAGTTTCATATAATCCATTTGTATTCATATTTCATATTTTCTTAATTTAACTATGGTTCATCATTGAGAATGTATTATTATTTTAAAATGATTTCATCTTAGTCGACATGCAAATTTGAAGAAAAAAATCATAGAAAGTGAGTTTTCAAGTCCCTATTTGGGATAAAGAAGGACATTAATTGGTATGATAGTAAACTAAGTGGAGAGTCTAAACAAGTATGATAGATATAACCATATAGTCTGGATCACGATTTTCTATCTAAGGAAAACATCATTTATATCCAAGGAAAAGGATTGAAGATTGTATCATATGAACACAAATTAGTCATTCATTGCTTAAATAGTTTCGAGAAAAGTGGAATTATATGATGTTATAATTTGATTTTAGTTTTATTCTATTGGTGTAAAAGTAATAAAGGTCCATGGAAAATAAATAATTAAATATTTTCTTGATCATAATTGTTTAGCTTGTAAAATATTTCAAGCAATTCTCATTCAAAACATGTTGTATTTGTAAATTCTTTTTTTAAGTTTTATTATTCTATATATGTCTTATGATCTCCTACTTTTAGTTTTATCTAGTAAAACTTTGAGGTATGCCATTTTTTGTTTATTATATCAAATTTTACTGGTTTGGATGTTTACAAGAATATTACATGAAACTTTCAAAACCAAGTCTCTATTGTAGTTTAATTTAAATTTTAGTTCACCCTTAGTGTTATGCAATATCAAAACATATCATATATGTAATTTGGATTTATAGTGTGGACATCGAAGTTGAGTTTTCTTAGAAATCCATTTATATATGTCTATTGAAGCATCATGATATCAATATCCAAGGATATTGAATTGATTCATGGAAACCAAAAGTCCCTTAAAAAAATAAAACTTTTTTTTGGTTGATGCTCCATGGAGGATCAATGGTGAAAAATGAACAAGATCATTGACAATATACTTCTATAGGGCCCTGATCTAGATGTGGCTCACATGAAGAGACAATAATACATGCTATCAAAGACTCCAACTTAGAAAATGAAATCTAGAATTGCATTATATTTGTAAATGTACCAAACCAAAAGCTACCAACAATTTTTGATAATGGATCCCAAGAAATATCAAGAAGAACACAATGTGAAAGATAGGCCTTCCTACTTCACCATCTTTTCTTAACATATGTGGTCGATGTTTTTGGATATATGAGTTCTAGAGGGGGTGAATAGAGATAAAACCACTTAAACAAAGTTCATTAAACCTTCAAGTCATATGTCAATTTGACAATTATAAATCATACAAAGTAAGGATAGAGATATTTAAAATGTCATATAGAACAAGTAATTGTAATGGTTCTATTCTCAAAGATATGCACTCCACTACCTAGAGAGGTCAAACCATAGGATTTTGAACACTTGAGCCCCACCATATATTGCTTATAAAATTTACATCAACAAGACCTTCTCTTTTCAAGAACAGAGTAACTAGCTTCCCTTTAAGGACAAGGGAGCCTGCAATCTTACCAAGCTCTTACCTATCCAATTACCAAGAGTCTTCATCCTTAACCAAGGACTTACCCAATTTTTACTTTGGATCTTTTTCCTTGAACCTTCACCTTCCTTCACGAGGAAGAGTCCTTCAATAAACCAACTTTATATAAAGAGATAGAGCGAGGATATTGAGAGATTCACAAAGATGACACTATTGCTAGATCTGTCAATGAAATCCTAACTCATTGAGATGAAAGTATAGAAGTAATAATCTTACAAGAGATTAATATCTCGTGTAGGCACACCCAATCAACTATAGCATCAAAACATAGAAACCTATTTGGGAATCAAGTCCAACGGTCACTATTTATAGTTGAGGATGCCTATTAGCCAATAATAACACTTAGCTAGAGCTATAGCTATTGTTGGGGATTCCAATATTTTTTCTAAAGTTTTAACTCCTGAAATGATGAAATGCACTTTTTAGAAGCTAACAAGTCAATAATGTGGTGATGTTGATTTCTCCTCAGTTGTGGTTTATTTGAACTAGATCATAAAGGTTCCTTTTATACATGGGTTACCATCAGGTAGGTAAGGACATTGTTATCCCTAATATTGATACAATTATTTACAATTTTATATTCATGTTTAAGATTTAGGAATTTCATTATCACATCCTCCCTACAATCACATTGATCATAGACTTATTACTTTGCCTATTAATAAAGAGTCCCTTGTTAAGGCTCCCTTTAATTTCATTAATATTTGGACATTAGTTAGTGGTTTTAGTGAATGCATTGCTAAAGGTTGTGGAATTAAGTTTGATGGGCATTTTATTTTCAAGGTGTATAAGAAGTTTAAAGGTGTCAAATCTAAACTACTTGCTTGGAATAAAAATACTAGTAACTTGTTAGGAAATGTTTCCATTCTACTGGATTAGGAGAATTCTGATAGGGATTCCTCTAATGAAATTCTTTTTCAAAAAGCAATTTCTAATCACAAAGTTGCATTTTTTGCTATTCTTTAGGAAGCAACACTCCTTAAACAGAAGACTCGAATACATTGACTCAAAGTGGGTGGTTCTACCTTCAAATTTTTTTTAGTATTAACTCAAAATGACAAGGTAGAGAGATCGTATTAGTATCTTAGTCAATAGTATATCTACTTGTAGTGATATTGCTTCTATCAAGAGCTTTGTTAGTGACTACTATTGTAATTTCTTTAGCAGAAACTTGTCTATTTTTGCTGACCTCTTTGATGACATTCATTTTTGTAACCTAGATGATGTTCAGTGACTACAACTTGACAAACTTGTGACTATTAAGGAAGTGGAAGATGTTTTTCTCGATCTAGATGAAGATAAATACCATGGACCTAGTGCTTTTAATGGTATGTTCTATAAAGAGTGTTGAATTATTGTCAAAGGTGATTTGATCAACATTGTCCTTGACTTCTTTAAACTGGTCATCTGCTAAAGAATCTAATAAGACTTTCATTTCTCTCATTCCTAAAAGTGGTAATACAAGCCTTATGAAGAATTGAAGACCCATTTCCATTTGAAATGACCTTTATAAAGTGATCTCAAACAAATTGGCTAACATACTATAGTTGGTATTTCCTTCCATATTTAGTTCTAATTAGTGTGCCCTTATTAAGGATCATAGTATTGAGGATTCCATTCTACTCTCAAATGAAATTGTCCATAATTTTGACAAAAGAACCGGTTCTCCTTGCATGTGTATTAAGAGTGACTTGACTAAAGTGTATGATTATAGTAGCAGGAAAGATCTTTTTATCATTATTACGAAGATGAATTTTTGTGCGTGTTATTTATTTTTTTAAAGGAGATTTTCATACTACTTTTTATCAGGTTTGGTTGAATGAAGAACCTCTCTGTTCCTTCACACCCAACAATGGAGTGAGGATCCCCTAGCCCCCTACCTCTTCATTTTATTTATGAAATTCTTCACCATTCTCATGAATAGGAGTGTTAATGATGGTATGATTGTCTATATTCTTCTTTGGACCTTGAAGTTTTTCACCTGATCTTTTTTGATGACCTCATGATTTTTGTTGAAGTTCTGAAAGTAATGCCCAAAAATTTCATGAGATTTCTAGGTACCTTCGTGATGTGAAAGGTCTCTCAATAAATCCTTCTAAAATCTCTTTTTTGATGTTGATAAAATCCTTATCTTGGGAATCTTGAATATTAATGAAGGAAAACTACCTTAAAGGTATCTTGGTATTCCCCTATTTATAGGAAAGTTGAAGAAAGATTAGTGTGATCCTTTACTTTATAGGATCAAGTCAAGGTGTGAATGATGGAAGCCATCTATGTTGTCCCTTCCATGTAGACTTGATCTTACTTAGTCAATGATTTCTGCTATGCAGTTTTATTGGTCCTCTACTTTCCCTCTTCTTTGTTTTATGATTAGTAAAATTGAACAACTATGTAGAAATTTTCTCTAGGGAAGTTCTAAAAAGAAAAGTAACATTCATTTAGTTAAATGGAGAAAATTCATTGCCCCTAAGGAAAAATTTGGTCTCAGTATTAGATCTATTAGAGATCTTGTTAAAATTGATGCCCTACTTAATCTATGAAATATTGCTTTTACGAAATATTATTTGTGGACGAGATGGATTCATAAAACATAGTTTTCTCATTCTTCCAAATGCTATGTGGATAATAATCAAGATTTTTCTTGGTTCTTCAATCATATCATTTGTGTTAGAGATAGTTTAATTCCACTTATCAATTTTAAATGTTGTTAGTGGTCAAGATATCAACATTTGGATGGGCCATTGATTATCTCAATATAATTTTCTATTGGATGTTTTGGGATTGAAGTTCTTTCTCAAGATTGGTCTTCCTTTGGGGGCTAAACTTTGTAGAAATAGAAAGGATGATGCTTGGTTTGTTCATGTGAGTAAGAGGCCTACCCCCTTAATTTCTCTTCTGAATTTTTAGTCATTCCTGACTACAAAGATGATAGGATTTTTTTGTTGGTAACTTTGGTGTTCTCCTTAAAGAAATAAGGAATATTGTTAGAGTCGAGTAGAATATGTGCCTATTCTTTAGCTGGACTAAAAGATTTTAGATTCATTCCTGGAAAGTCGGTCATAACATACTACCTAATATTGAATATATTATAATATTAAGCATTACCTCTATGTTGCTTTATTTCATCTACATGTCTGATTATGAGGATGTGGCACATGTCATGCTCTTGGAAGTATTCTTCAAAAATATGAAGGTTGGGTGTTGGTTTTTCTGGCTTTAATTTCCCTAATTGTTCTTTGTATTTGATAAAGAAATGATAGGGCTTCTCATCTATGTGCTCAAGCAGTTGAGTTTTATCTTTGGAGGGAGACCAATTATCATGTCCATGAGAATAGTGAGATTCCAAGTAGAATTTTTGGGAGAAAACTAGGAGAACTATCTATTATTCGGTTCATGAAGAGACTTGGTATCCAGTGAGGCTCTTTTCTTTCTATAAGGTTTCTTATTTGGGGATCGTAGTTCTTTATATACTTAGATTTTTCTTTTCTATACCTCCCCATCTTTGCACACCCAAGAATTTAATAGTTTAGTGACATTGATCTATAGATCTCTTTTTTGAAATCAATACAAAGGAGCATACTTTACACCAAAAAATAATATAGTGATGTCATCCAGAGTTACCTTTTGAGATACCCAGTTGACAACATTATTTTTATGCAAAAGCAATGGTCGACTAGGTTACCTAGTAATCAAAAAATCTACTTATGGATTTCCATGTAAAGCCAATACATTGGTCGGCCGAGTTACCTAGTGGTAAGAATATTGTCCGATAAAGGTCCCTATCTTTCCAATTCAAATGGTTGTCAGCCATACTGACCCTAGAAAAATATTAGATATTGATGTTTTTGACTGAAGGTCTAAATAAACTAATCCCTACTTGTAATGATGACCAAACTATTTCACCAATTCATGTCTAATTATTCTACTGGGGTGATTTTAAAATAAAGATACACTCCAAATTCCTAAACTTGCAAAGCCTAGTTTGACCAAATCATGTCATACATCTACAAAGATCAAGTTCGAAGAATTGATAGTTTTCTCCTTAGATACATGATGTGAACCACTTGTAATGATCATATGACTTGTAATTAATATCATATGTGTAATAGTGTAATAGGGTCATATAGGATGAACTAATAATCACTTGTGAGGGTCTTGGAATATCCAAAATAGAAAGTGCATACATGTGTGTTTCACTTGGGTATAACCAACATTAGAAACTTTTTATTGGCTTTCCAGAATCTCTGGTCATTTGAGTTTTGTCTCTATGTGATTTGGCTGAGAAAAACAACTATCTAGATATCACTTTTGTTTGTCGATCAACAAATACAGGTAACTGAAGTGACATAAATGTAGTTGTTATGCAAAACACTATCAGAGAGAGCCTCAAAAGTGAAATATATCCATTAGACTCACCCCAGAATTGATATAATTTATGATAAATGACTCTAAAGGCTAGAAATATTCCTCAACTATAAAAAGGTCCCTAAGGGATTCATTACTTGGTTGGCCAAGCACCATGAAGACACCTATACTATTGTTGAGAAATAAAAAGCCCCAAAGAGATCCTATCAACTCTCATGAGCTTAATTACTTTCTAAAACCATTAGAATGAGTAGAAGATTTATAAGAGAGATAGCTACATGTACATCTTGTAAGGATCTCACATACCTACCCCCAAACTCTCTCTTTTGTGAAGAGGAAGATCATCTCTCTTGGATAAGAGAGGAGGAGAAGAAGGGTAGGTGGCCCTAGATGAGAAATCTTCTCCTTAGTGAAGGTAAAGTCAAAGGCGGAAGATCCAAGTCAAGAGTGGTCAAATCCTTGAAGTCCAAAGACACATTGCAACATTGGGTAAGTCCTTGGTGAAGGTTGAAGACTCATTTCAAGCACAAGTATATCCTTCATAAGGATAAAGATTCTTGGTCATGGATAGGTAAGGCCTTTGTAAGGTTGTTGGCTCCCTTAACCTTAAGGATAGTTATCCATTAATCCACAAAATGTTGATCATATGAGTATATCTATTATATTGTAAAATAAGGTGGTGCTAGAGTTTGAAAATCCTAGATGTTGACCTCTCTATGTAGTGGATCTACGTCCTTGAGAGATAGAACCACTTACATAGTACCTTAAATTGTAGATTGTTAAATCTCTCTCTCCCTTGGTTTTTGTACTTACATAATTATCTTGTGAAATGTTTATGGTCTAGTTATCTTTTAAGTGGTTTTAACTAAATTCACCTCCTCTCCATCTCATTATAAATCCAAAAAATGGTATTAGAGCAAGATCTTCTTCAAGAAATACTTATAAAAGTAGGAGGAGATGAGATAATTCAAGAAGGTAGAAACCCTTTTGACATTTTGGTATTTCATGGGAAAATTACCAATATGTAAGAGGAGAACTAATTCCATAGTCAAGGAATGAGCATTGACATATGGATTATGGTGGATGTATCATGCAAGAAATTGAAGGTAAATCTAGAAGAATGTAATGAAGCTACTCTAAATAAAGAAACCTTGAAGGCCAAATATATAAGAATTATCTATGTTTCTCTCTCCCCAACCAAGTTCAACCATATATATTCTTGTGACACTACCTAGGACATATGCATAAAGCTATTCTTGACATATGAAGGGACTGAGCAAGTGAAGGAAAGAAAAATAAAAAATCAAACCACCCAATTTGAATATTTTCACATGTCCAAGATGAAGAGCATTACAGAAATGTATGCAAGATGCAACACCATTGTAAATGGTCTTTCTTCTCATAGTCAACCCATTTAAATAAACAAGGTGAACTAAATGATTCTCTGATCTCCTCCAAAATGGTGGGAAAATAAGGTGGTATCTAAGAGGAGACTACAAAGCTGTCTACACTTCCCATTGGAAGTCTTCCAGGAATATCTAAGAATATGAGGTACGAACAAACACTAGAGATGAAGAGGAACCTGAGAAAGGAGAATGTGTATTCTTTCCATGCTTCCTCCACTCAACTTTTACAAGCTCAAGAACATGTCATGTATCCCAAAGGTAGATCCTTCAAAGGAAAAAAATTCCTCTACTCATATATTCTTTGGATGTGGACAAAAAGGGTCACTTCAAGGATGATTTCCCACAACTAAAAAAGACTCATCATCACGAAAAAAAGGAATAGAAGCACAAAATAATAAGAAAGGCCACAAAATATCAAGTTACTCCTCTAACATTAGCTCAAGTGAATGCTATAAAAAAAGTGAAGTTGAAGGGAGCCACTTTACTGTTATGGCAAGTTCAATTGCATATTAAAATCTGGTAGATATAAGATATATATATATATATATATATTATTTAATTTAATTTATCCTGATGTACATGCCTCTCTTAGTTCTACAAAGCATAAAAGGAAAACACTAGCTAAGATTGTTGATAACTTATATGTAGAAAAGGATGAACTTGAGAAAGATAATAAGAATATTACTAATTTTAATGTAGAACTAGAATCAAAATTTAAAGGTGTTAATATTGAAGACATTGCTTATCTTAGTGAACTAAATGTTCTTAAAATTGAAAGTGCTAGTTTTCTTGATAAGATAAATACTTTAAATATGGAACCCGTTATAACTAATGCTAATGAATAGCTTATTGAAACTATTGATGATCTCTATTTTGATATTGTTATTCTTATCATTACTAGTGAGGCTAAGGATTTTTATTTACAAGAATTAGAAACATAAAATTGTGTTTATCTTTCTAATATTGCTTCTCCTAAAAAATAAATTAATTCCTTGCATGCTAAAGATAATGCTCTTGAATTTTATACTTCTAGCTCAAGTCGAGAATTATTTTATGATGCTATTATTTGGGAAACAATTATTATAAGACTAAAAGGTCTTTCTTTGAGTCTGATCTTTTACATGCTAGAGATGATATTGTTAAATTTTCTTTTACTATATACTTCCTTTTGCATGATAATGATATTTTAAGCGTTGGGAAATATGGCATCATAATAGGTTGCGGAAAAAAAATTATCTACCATATTCCCCTTTAACAGACGATCACATCAGTAACTATGTAATGGGATAGATTGTTTGTGAGGTCATGCCTAGTCCTAGAGAAAGTCTAGTGATTATACCCTTGTAGTTGTGTGCGTCTTTCTTCATATGACACTCAGACAGTGTCAACGGAAGCTCCTGGTTAATCAACATGAACAATAGTTGACCTTGTCCTCTAAGAGACTAGCAACAACCTCCTCGCCACTATACTAGTCCACACAAACCACCAAGAACTCTTGTCATTCTAGAAGAATAGACAAGAAGGAGTTATCCCTTCTAGTTGGTGTATTAGAACCAACTTGCTCTCCCACAAGTGTTCTCGCTTAATATCCCTCCCTTTATTGGGTAGGACTTTCTCAGGTTCTCTTGGAAACCACAATCAGAGAAGACAACAACTGTTAGAGCTAATTGATGTGTCTAAGAATCCTCCAGCACCCCTCTATTTATAGGAGGGCCAGAATTCTCAATTTGAGCGGGAGCCGAAGGGGACGTGATTTCACAAATTTTCACATCCTACAAGTGGTGAAATGGTTGATTCAATGGTGAACTGATCGATTGGCAAGTCAATCGATTGGTTCAACCCTTGAATTGGTTGTTTCATCATGTTTCCCAATTGCAATGTATTGGTAGTTAATATCCAATTAACACACACAATGACGTCAGCACTAATGCTTGATCCAGTCAAATTGATCAATGAACTAGGTGGTTAATCTCATGAACCACTCATTTGGGACCTTGAGCCAATCAATTACTTATGTAAACGGGTCGGTTCATACCCCAACTCAACCAATATTCAGCGAATTTAGTTTCTATTAAACTGACACTACGACCAGTCGGTTCAACACTTGAACCAGTCAGTTCAGAGTCCATTTGGTCAATTAATCAACATTGTTGTTTAAATTGAATATGTAAATCCGTAGTAATCAAGTTTAAACTATATTCATGAATGAACATGAATGAACCCCTACTTAAGTGTATCCTATGTGTGTGACCCTATAGGTTCCAAGTTACGTTGGCAGTGAATGTCCATAACATCACAAGAAATGAGTGGTGTCTAGAAACACATCATTACTACCCAAGTAATCCAGAAAGTTGGAGAACAACTTCAACCTACAATCTGTGATTGGTGTTATGTGATTGTATAATTACTTTGTAACTGATATCCAGATTAAACTCGAGACATGGGATCATAATCCTCTCAATGTTCAATTCATGTTCCTTGAACTGGAGCAAACGGTCTGAAATATATGTGACCTCAATACCATAAATCGATTCAAATGTGCATGCACATACTTTTCTCACTCTCGCTTATTAATGGCCTAGATATCAAACTAGTATAGGAGGGACAAATCCCATCTAAATCATTCAAAATCATCCCCACGTGTCACAATGCACCCGAGAACCACCTTTATCAACCCTTATTCAAGGTCACAGTGGACTATATCAAAGTACATCAAACGAAACGTGATAAGTGTAGTGACTTCAGGTCTAAGAACCACAAAATAACCACCATCACTATGAGAGATGATTTTGACTACCAATTATGGTTTCCATGTGTCACTCTTAAGGTGGATCTATGTGATACATTGTTCTTCAAAAAGTGTTTGGTTTGATATCCCATATAATGACTGATGAGATTTTTTCATCAACCAACATGCACTCTAGTCTTATCTATTATTATTGTCTATCAAGCCTTCCACAATAAGATACGACTAGGGACATAACAAGAATGTATATACTCTTGACATCTGAATGATCTCATTATTCAGGCCATCAACCTGAAGACATATGTCATTCAGTAATATCATTCCTTAGATATTCATTATGTTTCGTCATTATCTCATAAGTAACTGAAAGAGAATAAATTGGAAGATTGTCTTTATTATCGATCAAATATTTCACAAGATATGCCATCACAATCATCATATTATTGGCTCTCTGGGCATACATATCGATCAAAATCCCACTTGTACTTAGAGAAAATCACCCATGAATCTTATTCTTAGTGATCTTAAATATGCCCATTATGTTTCTATTACGCAAGTGCTAATCTAGTGGGTTAGCAACATTCACCTTTAGTCAGTCTATTACATGTTTCACATCTCTTCATTATACAATAACTCGTATGAGATAGAATTTCTATAGTATGCTATCTGATATTCCTTTCTAACCAGTAGCTTGATTATTTTCATAGCATTTCTATTGTGTCATTAATGGTTGGAACATCCTATAAGTTCATCTAAATGAACTTCTAGATCCATATAGTATCCTTTTCTATGTTCATAATACCAAGATACTCGACTACTATTGTAGAACTAAAAAATAGTTTGTAGTTTGGAACTCTTCCAACTTATAGTTATATGGTCAAATACAAATTTTAGATTGAAACCATTAATTTTATTTATCATTTTGGAAGCTTGCATCAGTGTAACCCTTTACACCCAACTCTTCCTTATTACCATAGTTTAGGAACTGAACCTAAGTTCTTCTCAAGTACTTATGGATGTTCTCTATGGTATTCCAACAACCTTCATTGAAATTTGACAAATATTAGCTCGTCATGTCCAATACACACAAGATAATGGGATGAGTACATTATACTACATACATGATAGATCCAATTGCAAATTCATATGTCATCTTACTCATGTTTTCCATTCTTCATAAGAATTGGAATCCAAGGTTCATGAGAGACTATTCCCATGAATCACAGACATATTTTCTCTTATTGAATCATGTATGATGAACTCCTTCAGCATCTTGCCAATGTATGTGCTCATAGTTAGGTTAAGAAGCTATCTAAATCTATCTCTATATACCTCAATTCCTATCAAATAGGATGCTTCACCTAATCCCTTCATTTAGAAATTACTTTCAAGCCAGGTTTCAATACTTATAGTATTGATATGTCATTACCGTAAATATGTGGAATATAAAATATGCTCCCACTAAATATTTTGTAATCACATATTTCATCTTCATTTTGAATCAAGTCAAACTCTTTGACTATCTTGTCAAATCAAATATTCTATCTTTGAGATGCTTGCTTCAATAATATTGATTGGCCTTTGTAGCTTATAGACTTTATTTGCATTATTGGGGTTATAAAAACCTTCAGGTGGTGTCATGTACACATCCTCTTAATTATTCCTCTTTAGGAATGTAGTTTTAATATCCATATGAAAAATCCCATAGTCTTAATAAATTGCAATGGCAAGCATGGTCCTAATGTACTTAAGCATGTCGATTGGTAAAGAGATTCCATCATGTTCAACACCTTGAACTTGTTTGAAACTCTTTGCAACCAATCTGCTCTTATAGGTTACCCATGTCGGTCTTCTTCTTGAAAACCCATTTCCACAATGTGGGTTTTATCCCTTTAAGTGGTACTACCAAGGTCATACCTTGTTAGTGTACATGGACTCCATTTTGGATAAAATGACCTTAAGTCGTTTCTCAGATTCTGGCCCCCAATAGCTTCTGGTTAGTTCATGGATCATCATCTTATGATCAACACACACCCTATATGAGTTATAAGATTCACAATATCAAGGTGTGTTCTACTATATTTATGAGGTTTGTGTGTTACATTAGGAACTTGAGATTCCACAAGATTTGTGATTCTCATTGTTCTTACTGTACCTCTTAGGTTCAATTTTTTTGTTGTTGATCTTGAACCTTTTGAGTTCTACTTCACTCCCACTGAATTTTTTGGAATTAAATTCTTTATTAAGAATTAAACCATCCTGGTCACAAACACTTCTCTTATTGGATTGAGATAAAAGTAGTAATCAAACCAACATTTTGTGATTTGTAGACAAATCTTTTCTAAGAAACTATTTTCATATATAAGTTTTAACCCAAATCTTTATGAAAGACATATCAAGACACCTCCCAAACCATATCTCATAAGGTGTCTCTTAAACCATTTTAGATGGAACATTGTTTTATTGTAAATCATGTGCTTAAAAGGAAATTAGAAGATTGATTAGATTAATTGATGATAATCACAACGTGACTCATCAAGGTGTGATTCCTTCTTTTTGATACCTCACTATGTTTCAGGTAGAGTTCATTGTGACACAACATGATGGTCTCTCCAGAAGGACCTCAAAATCTTAGTGTAAAGTATTTCATCATTGATCATATCAAAGTATCTTAATACTTTTTCCAATGTGGTTATGTACTTATTTCTTGAACACTTCAAGATACTTACATTTGTAATTCAATAAATACAAATCACCATATCTATTGAGATCATAAGTAAAAATATCGAGGTACAAATAACTATGTCTAGCATTTATTCTAAAGGTATACATACATCAAAATGTACACACTACTACAGAATATGCCTTTCGCATCGGTTGTTTAACCCCCTTTGGCGACGGTTTTCAAGCGACGCCTATGTGGGCGCCGCTAAAGGTCGAACTCTTCGGCGTTGGTTTTCTAACCGACGCCTATATGATCTATACGCGTCGGTTATCTATAGTTGGCCGACGTCTATAGGGTTCACGCCACAAAAAAGGGCACCACCTAGGACACTTTCTGCGTCTGTTAACAACTGAACAACCGACGCCATACTCCCAGACGACACGGATGTGCTTCGCTGCACGACCATGTTTAGTACTATAGGCGTCGGTTTTATACGAATAAGCGACACCTTTTCCACCACGGCCGTGCTTTCCTACACGGTCGGGTTGTTTGTCATATTAGGCGTCGGTTTTTATCCAATAACCGACGCTGTAGGACTTTGATGACGGTGTTCTATAAATAATCGACGCCTATATTTTATTTTATTTTTCTTATCAGTTTGCAGGCCTGCTGTGGCTGGTCAGTAGGATGAGAACCTGTAGTTCAGTTTTCTGAACTGCAGGTGTACGACATCCATTGATATCAGCCTACAAACAGGCCACAAACCTGAAAAATCAACAAATATTTTTTCACACAAGTAGATACATTCAGACATCAATTCAATTCTCACATTCACACATGTAGAAACATTCAAATACATGTAGAAACATTCATACATGTATAAATATTCATAAATATTCATTTACAAAATATCATTCAGCATCGCTATCATCATCCCAATTATATCTTACAATCGCCACTGCTTGTATGGCTTTTGCCCATTCTTCTCTTACTTCATTTAATGCTTCCATCGTATATGGAGCATGTACATTTTTTAAGCATTTACCTATAGTGTGGTCAGTTTTAAACACCTGCAAAGAGAATGATGTATATATAAGTAATAATATAAAAATAAGATTTATATATTTCATACTAACTAATGAGACTATATATAATACCTCATGTATGGTATTAATATCCAATGCGGCATGTCAGATAATCATCTGCATAAATCACATCATATAGTATGTGCATGCCCAACTGTTGTATTGTGTAGCGCACTATAAATTGAAACATACAAAATATAAAAAAATACAACTAAGCACAGTTCACATAAATAATATATACATTGGAGTCAAGAACTTACTTTTACGTTCTCCCAAATTATTGGCTGGTTCTTTCTCCATGGGACATTTCCTCCAGCATTTTTGAATACATCTAAACCCCTACATGTTAATATAACACAGTAAATTTCATAATTAAATAGTAATGTAATAACAGATGTTAACGGATATAAAAATGAAATATTTCTCACCAGAATACTGGCATTCTCAATATGTGTCCAATTTTAGTGTTCAATGTACTTCCCACAGGATCTAGATAATAAACAGTGAACGTCCCGGGGACAATAACTAGTAACTCCCAATGTCTACCGCTAGAGGTAAAAAAGTCAAAAATTAATAACTCAAAATGCACAATAAAAATAGAATTTTCTTAAGTCCAAATTATAAATAAAGTAAACTTACTTGACATTGAATGGAGCTATTATTATCGTTTTCTTTTGCTGACCGAAAATTGTAAAAGCATCTATATAGTATTGTTGAACACTATCAGGGTCTTTAGCTACCATACTAATCAATGATGGAATCAAAAAACCCACATGATCAAATGCAAATTGTTTGCATTGATCTTCGACTAAGTAGCTGCAAAACATGTATTATGTATGCATTAATATATAAGAAACCAGATCATCGGATCTTACACAAGGTATATGGATGTATAAACAAGATCTCACCTTATCCATGTCTCTATCATTGATGTATTCAACCAATCATACATAAACAGCTCAATAATATCTTGTATAAATAAAGAGTTATCGTATGATTGACCTGCATAATTTGCTTCTAAAGAAACAATTATAGGGCAATGTATATTATGTGCCCGTAGTCAACATGCCATTTCCCTACAAGCAGGACCTAACGGGTATTTTAGGTCAGTTGGAACCCAACTTGGTAATGCAGGAAGTGGAGGTGGCGGCCTAGGTGCTCTGGGTGTCTTCTTTTTAACCTGTATATATAATTTCAGATCAGTTGACCTCATATATACACATTAACAATCTAAAGTAATGTAAATTTATCTTACAATTTCTGTAGTGTAGACGACATCTGCTTTGGGCCACAATATCACCCCGCCTTCTGCCTCACCAAGTGTATCAATATCTGGGTGGGCATATGGCAATGCAGCTTCCCTCCAATTGGGTAATACACATATCGGGCTCACACGAACGTAGCCCTACGACATTGGAGTCCCATGAAACGTTGCCCCAGGAAGGGACTGGTAAGCCTGCGCCTCTGCAAAAACATAGTCTTGCATTCTTAAGCGGCATGGCTTCAATGCCTACAAATTTACGTAAAGAATGTTATACATACATATATATATATATATATATATATATATATATATATCATCTTGAAAATATATCATCCTGAAAAGACTAGCTACAATGTCATAAACAATACTTACATCAGACGTGTTAGACGATGGGTCTCCAGGATTACTCGCAGTCTGTGCATCAGGAGAAGAGTGGGTCGCCATAGGCTGATTGGAAGCCTGAGATGCCTGCCACCGCACTATTTCTTCCTTGACCTTCTCAGCAACTATATCATTGACCTTCTTAGCAACTATATCCTCGACTCTCTTATTCTCCTATACATGGATAAAAGAAACATTATCTTCTTATTATTGAATTCCCTTTTGCAGTAACATTCTAAAAAAAGAATAGGTTATCTCTTTTTGTGAAAGTCCCACTCTGGGTTTGCGCTGGGATGGCCCAAAGAATGCCTTGATGCCCACACCAGCGCCTGCACCCCTAACACATCCAGGATGCTCTGGGTTACCCAGAGCAACTGTCAATTCATCCCTTGTGCCCTGAGGGATGAACGTGCCTTATTTCCTCTGCTCGTGCAGCTCCCGCTAATCACCATCAACAGAAATTGGTAATTTAACACCACAAATAATCAATATTCAAACGATTGCTCTAAGAGTTGTATTTTACCATTTTCACAGCCGCCTCAACAGTTACGGGCTTCTTTATTTCACCCTTCTTGTTTTGCCTCCCAGCTATCCAGATATCATGGCGAGGCATGGGTGCGGCAGACTCCTGAGTAGGAGCAGACTCCTGAGTAGCCACAGACTCCGCCTGTAGTCTTTGACGAATGCTTGCATAGCCCTTTGGACCCATAGTGTGGTCATGCACATTCAGTGCACGTCTTGCTTTTTGCGTGTCACTGAGGGCCTAGTTAGTATGCACATTAATGATTTGGTTAGTAGCACTAAATGTTAATCTTGAATAGGTGAAAACAATGTATATTAATTAAATTGGGAGTGACGCCTAATACCTTGAATTCTTCAGATTTTCTTGAAGCAACAAATTGTCCCAATCTTCTTTGTCCAAGAAGTTCCACTGTTCAAGGGATGACTTCTTCTTCTTATCACCATCTTTTATGTATTCTCTGTTGAGATTTGTCCTATAGTTCCTAAGCATCTTTCCAGCGTGTTACATCACGCTTTTACGATGCAGCTTCTCATCCAATGCAAACAGATTCTGTAAAATAGAATTCTTATTAACTAGTATCCAAAAATAGAATTGCAAATAATATAATTTGTAATCTACAAAATAGAATTGCAAATAATAATAACTCACGCATAAATCATTCCATATCAAGTCTTTCTTCCCCTGAGGAACTTTATGCCAATTATCATACTTAACACCACAATGGCTTCGAGTGACACACCCAAGACAGTTTACAAAATTATTGCAGTTCACTCCAATTGCATTTCCTCCATTATCAAACTCCACAACCAATTTGGATCCACTGCCACTTAGCGCTATTAACTTCTTCAACAGAGTGGTGCCCCTTTTCGTGTTAAGTGTTTGGTGCTGCGCATCAAGTTGCTCCAGTGCTTCAGTGGGTACCTGTGCATCATCAACCTAAAATTTGACAAAAATAAACACACTGAATTAGCGCAATATAGAAATATGGGATATATGGCATAACTAGAAGATAATGAATTTTATAGAAATACAAGATATGTTTTTAGAACTTACATTGGTATCCTCGCCATGCTCGTCATGGACAACATGCTCATCATGGACTTCATGCTCATCATGGACATCATGCTCATCATGGTCAGCCATCTGAAAATGTCATTAAAAAGGCAAACATTTAGCATTTGTATTAACTAGAAGATAATGAAACATAAAATCTGAAAATGATCTAAAATCCAAAGCCCTAGAATGGGTCAAGTTCAAGTCAAAATGGCTACAAGTGTGCGTTTTGGGTTTTCTATGTAAACGACCTTAGAACATCTATGTAATCACTTGTAATGATGAATTGACTTGTAACTTAGAAGAGAAAAATGTTTGGGACAAATTTCACCAAGTGCTAATCACTTTAAATGCAAATTAGAAAATGGATTACAGGCACTTGGTCGGTCGAGTTTTCCTGGATTGAAACTTGACCGATCATCCGTGTCGATTTTCTCAAGATTGCATCGGTCGAGTTCTGTGAGTGCACAACTCGACCGATGCAATCTTCAGAAAATCGACCAAGGATGATCGGTCGAGTTTCAATCTAGGAAAACTCGACCGACCAAGTGTCTGTAATCCATTTTCTAATTGGCATTTAAAGTGATTAGCACTTGGTGAAATTTGTCCCAAACATTTTTCTCTTCTAAGTTACAAGTCAATTCATCATTACAAGTGATTACATAGATGTTCTAAGGTCGTTTACATAGAAAACCCAAAACGCACACTTGTAGCCATTTTGACTTGAACTTGACCCATTCTAGGGCTTTGGATTTTAGATCCTTTTCATGTAACATGCCATTTAGCATTTGTATTAACTAGAAAAAGGCAAACATTTAGCATTTGTATTAACTAGAAAAAGTCAAACATTTAGCATTTGTATTAACTAGAAAAAGGCAAACATTTAGCATTTGTATTAACTAGAAGATAATGAAAAATCAAATCTGAAAATGATATTGATATTAAAAAAGCAAACATTTAGCTTCAATAAAAAAATATAAACATACATGCCTCTAAAATTGTGATCTTTTATCAATTAACAATCCTTCATTGTGATCTCCGCGCACATATAAGTCATCATTAGCTTCAATATTTTGTGGAGTTGGCAACCCAACATAGAATGGACTAGAGTCATCATACTTATCATAGTACTCTTCTTCATCTATAGGATCTTCAATGAACGCCTTTTACCATGAAGAACAACCGACCATTTATCATTTGCAGGATCATCGATATAGAATATTTGTTTTTCCTGTGATGCCAATATGAATGGTTCACCCTTCTCACCAATCTTTTCAAAGTTCACCAAAGTGAAACCCAATTCATCCACTATAACTCCTTTGGTGTTATCAACCCAATTACATTTAAAGAGCGGAATTCTGAAATCTATGTAGTCAAACTCCCATATGTCTTCAATGACACTGTAATATGACATTTTAGCTTCACGTGGACTCTTATCCTTTGCACTTGCAAAATACATAGTCGACACTTGAAGAGTGACCCCACTATTTTGGCCGCCACTCTTATCATCTTGGCGCTTTGTGTAATATGTGAACCCATTAATGTCAAACCCTTCATAAGACATAACATTCGATTTTGGTTTAAAGGCGAGGCATTTGATAGTTTCTGTAATATCATTTGGTGTTTGAGATAGTTGATGTAAGACTTTATCTTCAAACCACTTAGTAAAAGTCTTATTATGCTCTCTAGCAAGCCACATTGAACTTGCTCGAGGATGTTGTCTCTTGATGAAATTGGTATGTTCCTCGATATAAACACTCACTTCGTCCATGTTGTGTAAAATATACAAGTGAGCTTGTTCCAACTGCTCACGGCTGATTACTTTCACCCGTGATCCCAAAATTCCTTTGCCCTAGCTTGTTCCAACTGCTCACGGCTGATTACTTTCACCCGTGATCCCAAAATTCCTTTGCCCTCCTCAATATTCTTGTCATTAACAGGAGTGTTATTACCACTCAGAAAGTCATTACAAAAATCCATAACCTCTCTCACCACATAACCTTCAATAATACTCCCTTCAGGCCGATAACGGTTTCGAACATCACCTTTAAAAATGCTCATGTATCGTTCAAAGGGATACATCCAATGCAAGAAAACTGGTCCCAACATTTTCACTTCCCTAGTCAAGTGGAAAACAAGATGTACCATGATATCAAAGAACGAAGGAGGGAAATACATCTCAAGCTGACATAGGGTAACAACCACTTCTCTTTACAAATTATCAAGAGTATCAGGGTCAATAACTTTGCTGCATAGACTGTTGAAAAAGAAACAAAGTCTGGTGATTGCAAACCTTACATGCTTCAGCAATATAGATTGAATTGCCACGGGCAATATTTGTTGCATTAGAGTGTGACAATCATGAGATTTAAGACCTATCAACTTCAAATCTTTCATTGATACCAATCTACGGATGTTGGATGAGTAACCATGTGGCACCTTAACATTTACCAAGCATTCACAAAAAGCTTTCTTCTCCTTTCTAGACAACGTGTAACAAGCAGGAGGTAAGTATGTTCTTTTATTACCCATTTCACGTAATTCTGTTAATTCTGACCTTATTCCCATTTCACGTAGGTCCATTCTGGATTTTATCCCATCTTTAGTCTTACCTGGTATATTTAACAGAGTACCAATGATGCTATCACAGACATTTTTCTCAACGTGCATTACATCGATACAATGCCTGACTGTCAAAGAACTCCAATAAGAAAGATCCCAAAATATTGACTTCTTCTTGAATGAAGAATTGTCATTCCGTGTGGCCATACTACATTGTGATTTCTTACCAAATTCATTGACAATGTCTTTTACTCTTTCATAAACAACATCCCCTGGTATAGGTTTAGGTGCACTCCGTTCATCATTCCATCCATTGAATGCTTTGCGCTTCCTACGATATGGATGGAATTTTGAAAGAAACCTTTGATGACCAAGATATACAGTCTTGCCGCCATGTTTTAGTCTTATTGAATCAGTGTTTTCTTCACATATAGGACACACTTTATCTCCTTTGACACTATATCCAGACAAATTCCCATATGCTGGAAAGTCATTAATAGTGCAAAACAACATAGCGTGCAAATGAAATGTCTCTCTTCCTGAAGCATCATAGGTCATCACACCTTCAGCCCAAAGTTTCTTTAAGTCATCAATCAGAGGTTCAAGATAAACATCAATATCATTTCCGGATTATTTAGGGCCCGATATCAACAACGACAGCATAACGTACTTATTTTTCATACACATCCAGAGAGGAAGATTGTATATAACAAGCATGACTGGCCAAGTGCTATGTTGGCTGCTCAATGTCCTGTACGGATTCATCCCATCTGTACAAAGCCCAAGTCTTAGATTCCTATCTTCTTCACCAAA
Source organism: Alisma plantago-aquatica (assembly GCA_963693085.1). NCBI lineage: Eukaryota > Viridiplantae > Streptophyta > Magnoliopsida > Alismatales > Alismataceae > Alisma > Alisma plantago-aquatica. The sequence goes on along the minus strand of OY856409.1, from coordinate 662,918,675 downwards.
TTTGGGGTACAATAGATCAATATTCTTCCATTGTGGGGAATCAGACGCATGTCGTAGGATCCCATCATTATTTTTCTTAACATGTGCATGCCACCTCAAATTCTTTGCATCTTTCGGATTTGCAAACAAGCGTTGAAACCATGATATTATAGGTAGATACCACAACACCTTGGCAGGAGAACCAGTTTTTGACTCCCCCGAAGGCGTCAATTTATACCGTGACGCACCACATTTTGGACAATCTTTCAAATCTACATATTCCTTTTGAAATAATACACAATTATTCGGGCATGCGTGTATCTTCTTGGCCTCCATTCCCATTGGGCACAACATTTTCTTTACCCGGTATGTTGAGATTGGCAGCTCGTTTCCTTCAGGAAGCATTTCTTTCAACAAAGTCAACAATGAAGTGAAGCTTTTGTCGCTCCATCTATTGTTAGCTTTCAACTTATACAATCTCAACACAGTGCTAAGCTTCATAAACTTAGCACAGCCTGTGTATAACGGTATCTCAGCATCATGCACAATGTTTCTAAAGATAGGAGGTGGATCGGTGTGCTCTACCCTACAACTATCCAGCATCGCATCAACGATGTCTACTGGAACTGGTTCGTTCACATCTACGTCATCGGAGGCAATTTCTTCTTCCACCCAAGCACTGCTATCGACATCTACTGGTTTCGAGTTTGAAATGTCTCCATGCCAGTGCCATTCTGTATAGCCTTGTACAATCCCGTTGCACATGACATGACTTTTGATTTCCTCACCAGTGCTGACTTTCAAGTTGTTGCCGCAATGCCTACATAGACAGTAGAACCTATCTGTAGGTTTTTTCCTATGTTCCTCGACAAATCTAATAAACTGATCAAGACCAGATATAAACTCTGGGGTGCAGCGATTGCGAATGGACATCCATGATCTATCCATTCTATGATAAAAAAGAAAACAAGTATATATTAGGACAAGATTAGGGTATACACTTACATCCTATCCAAGATTTACTCGTATTATTTACTCCTTACATCCTAAGTGAGATTAGGTGTTCAAGAACAGTCCCAAACCGGGGACTATCTAAGATTAGGTGTTCAAGAACAGTTCAAGCATTAGGATTAGAAGCACAAATATATGCAAGAAAAAGATTTGTTCGTATCCTAGAATTTACATAAAGCATTACATATAGATTTGTTCATATCCTTACCAACAGCAAACACGACCGTGGTAGGCCATTCTTCTCAGTGAAAGAAGTAGAACACTAACTAGTCTTTAACAAAATTGATTGATTATTTAGTCGGGAAGAAAGTGAAGTAAGGACTTCTATAACTAGAAGGTATCTCACTGAATTTCCAGGTAACCGTAGCCAAGTGGCTAAGGTGCTTAGGTTTTGAAGTCAGGAAGTGATGTAGTTAAAGAGATAGGGAGAAAGAAGAACAGAGGCTACGGCTAATACCTGGAGAGCAGAGCAGCAAGCAGCGGGCGGCGGCAAGGAAGAAGACAGCGCCGCAGTAGGGCATGAGCAGGGAGGAAGGAGCGCGCCGCAGTAGGGCGTGAGCAAGGATGTAGGCGGCACGACGGCGACACAAGGAGGAAGGCGGCGGGCGGCGGCGGCGACGCAGAGCAGCAACATGGAGCGTCGGCGGCGAGCGAGAAGCAGCAGGCACCATGCGGCAATTTTGGGAGAGCGGCGACGAGCAGCGCACAGGAGAATCGATGAAACAGGAAGAAAGGAGGAGAGCTGGGTGATCGGGCCTCTATTAAGTTGGTCAACAACGTCGGTTATCTACAAAACTGACGCCTATTATGATTTAGCGTCGGTTGATAGTAAACCACTGACGCCCAACTAGACAACCTTTACCCTAAATTATTTGGCGGGAACCATTATCAGCGTCGGTTATCGAAGGATAACCGACACTGAAAGTGAGACTATTCGCGCAAATTGTCATTTTAAATAGGCGTCGGTGAATAGTTAAAAAACCGACGCTGTAGGTGACCTAAAATGTTTTCGCTCGAAAATTGGATTTCGCGGGTGATTTTAGGCGTCAGTCTGTTATAACCAGCCGACGATGAATACAAAGCGGTACCCGTGTCTGGCTGGTCTTCGAATATAGACGTCGGTTTGCATAAATAACCGACGTCTAATATTATAGGCGTCGGTTTTCCTAAATAACCGACGCCCAGAAAAGCGACACTGAATGTTGTTTCTGTAGTAGTGACAATACTTTATAGAATATTCACTCTTACACTACATCTAGTGAGATGTGATTTTGTCATGTTGCATTATAAATAAGACTTGCATGTCTCTATTGGTTCAATAACTAAAAGAGTCTAGTTGAACATCATTATGTATGCAAGGAATCCATTTTTTATCCATGTGTTTTAGATGACACAGATGTAGATATTTCATGTTTGAGTTATCAAGTTTTAATCTTTTTCTGTTTATGTTATAAACATTTATCTTTGGATCCAACATACAAAGAACATAAGACATTTGGGGCATTTCCATATAAGATCACATCTTTAAAATAGAACATTAACTTTTCTTTACTCACAATCATCCTTGTCTATACAAGATGCACAAACTAAAATATTTTCATTATTGGCAGAAATGAAATAGCAATTCTTTAACTCTATTACATGCCATGTGGTCTAAGATAAATTATAAATTCAGACTTTAGTGATAGAAACTCTTGCTCCATTTGTTTGAGCTATCCCTTTTGTAAAGTCTTACTTTTGTTCAGATCATGCATATTCGAACATATGTCAAGTCTACACCCAGTATCATATATCCAAGATGAAGAAGTAATCAAATTTATCTTATAACGTATATACCTGAAGTGGAGATATCTATATGTTCCTTCTTCTTCTTCTTTAGTTCCTTTAGGTAGAGAGGGAAATTTCTCTTCCTATGTCCATGCTAGTGACAGTGGTGAAAATTGCCTCTCTTGTTCACCCCTCCCTTTGTTTTGAGTGCTAAAGACCTGGACTTCTAACTAGTTTTATAACTCTTCCTAGCTTTTCCTTAGCTTTTAGACTTCCCTTTTGGGTTTTTTTTATCATTACCACAAACTTGGGCTTGTCTTTTTTCATTTGTGCTTAAGCTATTCTCAACATGCCATGTAACTTTGTCAACGGCTTGTTAAAGTCATTCATGTCAAACTGACTCTACGATTCTAGAAAAGACTATAGAATCACATCAGTGGCCAACTCTTGACCCAAGGGGAATCCTAATCTAGCAAGGTTCTCCACATATCCAATAAGCTTGAGCACATGAGGACCTACTGGATCTCCTTCTACTATTTTAAATTTGAACAACGCCTTAGAGATATCATATCTCTCATGTCTTGCTTGATCTTGGACCATGTTCTTAAGATATGTTTCCATATCAATAACATCTATGTTCTCATGTTGTCTCTGCATCTCATAGTTCATGGAGCACAAAATTACACATTTGACATCAACCACATCTTTAGTATGCTTCTTGTAAGCATCCATGTCAGCCTTAGGTACAGTGGGAGCATGTTCTTGTAGCTCTAGTGTCTTTAGGACATGGATCTTGCACTCCTGTATGAGAACAATTTTCAGTGTCCTGAATCCGTCGTGGAAGTTATTTCCAATTAACTTGTCCTTCTCAAGGATTGATCCCAGAGAAAATATGTTGCTTGTTGCCATTTGATTCTACAAGAGAAATTTACAATTTTGTCAAAACATTTTTGATTTATTTTGATTGTAATAAAATTTGACGATGTTTAATTAGGCATTCAATTAGTTATCGACTCTCACCATTTTGTTCAAATTGATAACCCTCACTTATCAATTTGGAAGATTGTAGCGTTCAACCTTCTAGTGAATCAAGATCCAAAATAAATGAATTATTACCCTGCCAACACCGGCATCCACAGTCAATTCTCTTGGATACATGATATGTGCACATCTTTTCCATATCCATATGCATGCTTTTTTTTAGATAAGTCAGGAGGCAATCTTATTCATCCCGTCCTCCTCGTGCGAGCCGAATTCAAATTCAAAATACAATCACTAATTAAACTAGAAAACGGAAACATGGTAGTACTAATACCATTACATTTATCAAAACTCAAACACTCTCGAACCTCGCTAGGAGGAAGGGCATACTCCATGTATGCATGTTTGTTTTTAAGGTTGTATTTAGCCAACTTATCAGCTACATTATTACAATCTCGGGGGGTGTGCTCCACTTTCCAGTCTGGTTTCATTAGGTTTTGGATGCTACGAATTTGCAGGTTTTTGTTTTCCTGTTGATAAATCATTCTCGTCGATGTCCTTGAATCGCTTTCAATGTTGATCAACTCTAGCCCATTGCCAGTAGCTATCTCCAAAGCTAAGAGAATTCCCTCGAGTTACGCTTCAATGACATCCGTTGTGGGTACCTTCTTCGCTGCCCCTCCCATCCACCTACCAAGATGCTCCCTAGCAACCACTGCACAACAGGCCTCACACTGCCTGCGTCAGAGTTGAATTTGATCACTCTTGTCCCCGGTGTTGTCCAGATTTTAGGCTCGCTGGTAACAGTCTCCTCACTACTAACAACTACTTTTTTGAAAGCTTCCATATGTAGATTGATATGTTCTTTGATGTACCAGACATGTTGCATAGTATGGGACCCTTGGTTGCTGAACACATATTTATTCCTGGTGTTTGAAATATGCCAACATGTGATGAGGAATCGTTTTGCATGCTCGTCATCATCCTCCAACTGCCTTTGGATCCATTGCTTAACATCTTGTACTTCTATGAACTCGACACCTGAATGGCCAGCTAGAATAACTCCCCAGACCTCCCTAGCATATCTGTAGTCACTAACCACATGCAAAAGTGTTTCCTCAGCCTCTCTGCACCTAGGACAAGTGCTACAATTAGCAATATTCCTCTAAACTCTTTTGGAATTGGTGAGGAGTGTATTATGCATCATGAGCCACGCAAAGGCTTTTATCCGCGCCGACACCTTAGATTTCCAGATAGCCGACCATTTCCCCTCCACTCTTATCAAATGGTTCATTTATTGATGGGTGAATTGGGCCAAGACCTCTATCATCCGTATATAGATTGCAAAAAGTTTTGATTTTGATATAAACTTGCCTATTGCTATTTGCAAGCAGCCCCGCACTTGCACGAAACATTCCATTACTCATACAGCTCTACTATGAACCAGATTGTTTTTGCTTTGTCCTGCACCATATTCTGGCTGCGCTATGGGCTTCCATCGAGTAAAGCAGGCTTGACCGGCCCAAGTCTTCATTACGCAGTTTTCTATAAGCGGACTTAGAAGTATATATGCCATTCGTTGTGTGCGTCCATACCCTGACGTCGTCATCATCCTCTATAGAGGGAACACAGACGCGTTTCACCTCCTCAACTAAGTAATTGGGCAGCCAGTCCTCTAAGAACTTAGTATCCCACCTCCCATTAAGATCTACCATGCTGCCTACTTTCAGATCACTCAGGTCCTCAGTGATGGGTTTTAGAGTATGCTCCTTCAGGATCAGTCCATCCCTCCACCGTCGATCGGTCCAAGTGTTAGTGCTTAATCCATTCATCGGAATAATATAAGAATTGTCCTCGATCAAGCTCTTGCCCGCAAGAACAGAGTTTCCCAACCTGGAGCAGTTACGGGGCACCCCTTCCCACAGGCTGTTGAAGTATTTCAGCCTCATACTGTCAATCCATAAAGACTGTCTTCCGCTGCTAATATCCCACGTATGCTTGTATAAGAGCGCTCGGTTCCAATCTCACATATTTTTGATGCCCAAACCGCCCTCATTTTTGTGGCAGATAACCTTGTCCCAAGCAACAAGGACAAGTGGGTGGGTCTTGTGGTTGCCACCCCATATGAACCTCCTGATCAGTGGCGGATCCAGAAATCTAACACAGGGGCTGGATTAGTATGAGTAATGACAAATATTGACTACAGATATAGATGGAAAATAATATTTATTTAGAAAAAATTGAAGAAATTTTTTTTATCTAACGGAATGTCTCAATGTCTCCAAAATGAAAAACAATCTATTTGTACATAAATGACATGATATAATTCACTATATCAAAGTAATGAACACATTATTTAATCATGTCTTTCAGATTCAATGACTAGATAATCAACAATATAATCATAATTCACGGTCACCTGATCAGTGTAATGTGCATAAAATTGATAGCACATAAGATAAGTACCAATTATATTAAAAATGAGAACATACTCACCTTTTAAGTGGAGAACAAGTATCAAAATATAATATGACACTGTTTAGTGGATGGTGTCAGGATGAAAGACCCAAAAAAATTGTACCAGTCAAATATTATATTTTAAATGATATAAGTATAATGTATTAGGTAATATCAATTTATTTTAAGATCTTTTTTTATTATCAATTTATTTTAAGATCTTAACACAATGATCTGTATTAAGGAAACCTGAGAAAGAAAGAAAGAAAAATATTTAATCTAGTTGTATAAACAGTATATAATGGAGGAAATTGAGGAATCAAAACTGAAGAGAATGAAGAGGAAAGATCCAAGAATATCTCTTAATTTTTTATTTAAAAGTTGAAGAAGAGAGAACACTTATATATTTTTATGGACTTTCATTTCACATGGCATCTTTAATTTTCTTTCTCCGTTTGATTAAAATTATATCTATAAGCTGATTTTTTCTACCTTTTCTTCTCCTTCTTATCCCACATTTTACATGTATTTTCCCTACTCTTCTTTTACTTTATGTCAATTCAATTATTTTCTTTTGTTTTATAGATAGAAATATTATCATTATTCCCCTAGTTCTTGTAAATTTGTAATTATTATTATATAGATTATATTGATAATATATAAATATTATGTAATTAAAAGTTTATGAAATACATGTAAAAATAAATATTGTTTGGATCTATTTCTATATAGTAATATGAATATTTTCTTAATTTGGGAGTGATTTACTAATAAAAGTTTAAAAGAAAAATCTATAATTGAAGGTGATTAGGTGTGCATGTATGATTATCACTTTTTTTCAATGGTGTATAATTATAATTGAGTGAACTTACTCAAATTATAACTAATAATGTTTACCAATTAATGAGTCAATTATATTACACTAGATTCCAATAAATACATCAACTTGATGCATGTTATATTTTTATAAATTTAATAATATGTAATTAATTTTCATTTTAAGGTAGATGGCACCAATCTTTATAGTGCCCTACTTTCAAGTATGGTAGGGGATACAACTTTTATAAGTCTTAACACAATTAATATGAAATTATTAAACAAATTTTAATAAGAGAGAAATCAAAGATATAATTTATTAAGCCCATAATTGATGACATCTATATTAGGACTGTAAATTTTATGATTTGTGAGGGGATAAGACACATGATCTATAATATATTAAATTTAACCCCTAAGAAATTCATAAAAAGAAGGATGATAGGATTGATTAAAATGATAAGATTAAAAGTTACGTTTTGTGTGATATAATATAATATTTTTACAAAATACAAATTTGAATATGGTATCATAGTAATAACAAAAATATTTTTTTGAGGGGGGCTTCAGCCTGGGCAGCCCCCCCTCTGGTTCCGCCCCTGCTCCTGATCGCGCCATTGATTCTGTCCATAACTGGAGGGGGAGCACAGCCGTTTGCATAGTGTACGTGGGTATAGCCTCCAGGGTAGTCTTCGCCAAGCAAATTCTCCCGGCTAGGGACAGACTTCTAGCCATCCAGGCTTGTAAACTCCCAATAACCTTTTCTAGAATAGCACAATAGGTATGCTTGTTCACATGCTGATGCACAATTGGCACACCCAAGTATTTACCCCGATCATTGGTGCACTGGAATACGCGCTGAGCTCGCTGATTCGTTTTTTGAGATCTTCATCTACGCTCCTTGAGTAAAAAATTCTGGTTTTGGCTATTGAGACAGTCTGTCCAGACACTCTCTCAAAGCGCTTGAAGCAGTCTTTTATGGTCCTCATTTGCATAGTATTGGCATGGGCGAAGAGGATCATATCATCCACAAAAGAGACATGAGAGACTTTGGGGCCACGTGTTAAACCCCGATCTCACAATTTCCTCAAATCATGAGATTAGGGCGTAAGAAAGGATTTATAATTAACACAAAGATCACTCTTAACTTTTTTTTTTTCTTAAAAACTCTTGTTTCTTCGCATTGAACCACATAACATCTTAACAAGGAATATGAACATTTTCATTACTAATCAAACTTTAACAGAAAAGGTACATATATAAACATTCATGATGTCTTTCACAACTTGTGCACATAAACCTTGTTAATTAGCATACATATCAAAGAGGAACAACATTACACATTGTATTTACAACTCTCTCTCTTATCTCTTACTGAGGATCTAGAGTGACAAGGACCGACTGACTCAACTAATCTCATACTTGACTCCTGTGGCAGGTCTACACTGAAGCTCTGATCATCTTCAAGTCCACGCGATTAACCCTAAAATGTTTGAGTAGAGGGGTGAGCCTACTCGCTCAGTGAATGAATACTTCATGGAAACAGACTAATGCACTAATGTGATCAAAGATATAATTTGAGTAAACGATATGAGAATTAACAACAATAAATACTACACTGAGCAGTTCTAAAACAATATAATTGAAATAGCACATTTCTAAGCATCATCAAGTATTTCAAATAGATAGACAGTTATATAAATTTACTGTGATCCTATGTGATTATTTACTCATTTATTTTTATGCCCTAAATATATGCAGTGTACTCTGCATATAAGGATCCGCAACAAGTCCATGCTACGGCCCCACCGTACAAGACTCAGCGACACACCCGGGGGATGCTGAATCTGACGCCAGCCCTGTTCTGCCACAGGACCACAGGCTCTCTGGCCTCAATGCACTACTCTGAGTGCTCTCTCTCGACCCCTCCTTCAACCTGAGCACACAGGCGGAGTGTCACAGGGTTACCTTCGCGATACAAGCACGAATGGTGTTAGATAACCAAGTTTTCTGGTGAAATCGCAGTGCCATTGTGACACAAGCACAATTGTTGTTAGACACTGCCCTTTTTCTCTTTCCTCGTGTCTCCATGACATCGCACGGATAATGTTGCAACACGAGTTTCACCCCTAAATCGCAGACACATGTTAGGGGTTCTACGGTGTTAGGGCACTTAGGTCTATACTTGATTAACAAATAAATAATTAAACAGGAAAAACACAGTTCATACTTATTCCACATTCATGACATAACTTGAAAACACATTTACATCATTTGTACTCAGTAACATCCCTTTCTAGGGCATGTCATATCTCAACACCTGCAATTTCCGAGATATGTATATATTGAAATGTAAGAAGCCCTGCAGTATGTAGATAACATTTCAGAGAGAATAAGCATATAAAGTTAAATGCACTAGAAACATACAATTTAACAATTAAGCATCACCACATCTCATATCGAGACCTTTCATACTACCATAGCATGATTCATTGAACACCCTATCCTTAGGGTTTCATTCGCCTTATTCATTCATCACATGTCAACACCCTACTCGTAGGGTTGCATTTGCCTCATTCACCTTTTCATTTACCTCATTCACTTGTCACATGGCTCTCATAATAATTTCATAAGATATAAGCATTCACTAAATAAAGACTGTTTCCAACAAATCTTATATAATCAATATAGATATGAAATCATGGAAACTTAACTAAACTTAGGTTTTCCATATCATCACTGTGATATCATGTATCCAGAATAAGATTCAATTAATATAACCCACGAGGTACATCCTAACCACATATAGGATTTCTAGTCTTTTTCAAACAGGTTGAAACCCTAGCGATATCCCAATTAGGTCAAACCCTAATTACATCATTTGATATGAATCTAAAAGCATACTCAATAGGAAGTGTTGCATACGAATCTGATATGAATCTACCATTTAGGAGTCATTCAAACAGAGAAGGAATCCATATCATATCAATTTACAATAACTTAAATCAAATAGACATTTCAGGATTTAGAAATCGCATGCTAAACATTTAGGGGTTTGGTTGTTATAATCAAATTCGTCCATTAGAATGTTTGAAGGAAGAACCCACTCACCCTAAGGTGTGAAAACACCTCACAACTGCAGCTCAACTCAGGGAATCTCGAATTCCCATCAAATCCCTAGCAAATCTCCCAATTCCTCTTTCATTCAACTCGGAAACCTAGAAAAAGAGGAATTATGAAGAAAGGGTGAGAAAAGAGGGGATTTCGACATCATCTTGGATCAAATCAGAGCATGGACGGAATCTTTACATAAGAGAGAAGATTCACCATAAAAGTATATGCAAGGAATCCGAACTTACTTGATTTCACCCTTCCTGGAATCGCAAAACCCTAATTCAGCAATTCCCCCACTTTCTTCACTCAAGCCCTAATTCTCCCTCTCTCTCTAAAAGCTCGTTTCTCTGGAATGGATGACGAGAAATGAGAGCTGCTTGTGTGTGTGGTCGTTCATATAAGTCAATTGAGCTGCTTGGGTCAATTGCATATTGACCCAACACTTAACTTTAATTATATAGGCTGAATATTCAGTTATACAAAGTTACTGTAATTCGTTTATTTCAGAGATCAAACATTCTCCAACAATTATGAGAATTTAGCAAGTTGTTTATAATTGATCTATAGATCTTCTGTTAAAATTTGGGATCATTTGGAGTTACCAATAATTAATTAAAAATCGAACAGTGTACTGCTATATTGCAGTCAGCAATATATTCGGCCGAGTTTGTCCTGCACAGACTCGACCGACACCCTTACTGTAGGGATTCAAAAGTCATCCAAAAATTACGCCAATTTAACAGAGTGTCTAAAACTGTATTTATCAAATACTGTTAAAATTTGAGATCAATTGGATATACCAATAAAAAGATAAAATTCAATTACCACACTGCTGTAAAATTCTGAAATTGTGATCGGTCGAGTTTGAAACTCGGCCGACAAACAGGTCAGGGCATTTTTCAAAAATTCTGATATTTTCCAATATTGTTCAAATTTTATATATCTAAATCATATCCAAATTTGAAGCAAATCAGAGTTACACATAAAATACTAAAAATCATTTAGTGAGACATTCTACTTATCAAATTCTGTATTCAAGCATTATCAAAACCCTAATTGGGCCGATTAGGGTTTATATTTCTCAAACCCTAATTCTCAAGACAAAAAGAACATTTAGACTTCTTATCATAGTTAAAACATCCTAATTGTGTTATCGTCATTAATTAGATCTCAAGAATGATTATTCCAATTAATCTTTGCAATTGTCTAGGTAAACCCTAGTTTACCAATTAAGCTCAGATGGGGTCGTAACAACTCTCCCCCCCTTAGAATGTTTCGTCCTCGAAACATAAACCTACAAGAGAGATACATTCAAGGTTATTCTAAGCTTCTAAATCCTTCCATGTCATCATATTCTTGTATTTCATACCTGAATGTAGTTTTCAACATTAGATATTTTAATTCCTTACTAAATCACAACACGTTTCAAATAGTTCTCGATGATATCAAGCAAATTCTTTATGCCACAGTCAAATATAGAATGCAAAGATAAACTACCACGTTTTCACTGCGCAACTCTGATACTCTGATACAACTATCTCAACTTATGCTGCTCAGAGAGTTCTATTGTTCTGTATCACCTTTAAATGACAAAAGCAAGTTCACCATACTGTTTTAAACTTTAATCAAGTGCTATTCAAATAGCAAAACAGTCTTGAATTAAAAGGCTAAATTCAACAATCATTTGCACAATACTACTTTTGGCATCCCCATTGGGTCATGGATACATGAGGTGAAGCATTACCACCTCATCCCATACTATCCTGTTTCGGTCCTGGGATCTGTGGGTTATGGGCCCACACACAAATCAAAGTGTATCCATTGCATTATATCATTTTAGGGTTTCAACAACAGTAATAAGGTAATCCACAATTGTATCAGTCATTCAAGCATTAATCATACTCAATTACCATCACTCGGTTATATTAGAGCTAGATATAACAAGCTACACCTTATTAGGGTTACTTGTCCAAACAATCTAATTATCATCCCTTTCTATTAAAATGAGTGAATAAGTATGACTACCTTGTTCAGGGTATCTCTCCATATGTTCTGACATCATCCAAACCGTATCACCAGATGACCCTACCAAGGTAGTTATTCACCATGTATGATTCATTTTCTTATCATTTCATTCCCACCTTGCTCTCATTAAGGAATATATGAAAGAGAAGATGATTTTAAGACTTGGAATACTTGTATTCAAACATTCCCTTAATACATTCTCGTATGCATATTTACTTAGTTATCAACAGAGATATTTGATTAATTAGTACTTGCTTGAATCTCACAACCTCTTTATTTTATAACTGCTCCATCATATTTCAAACCCTTTCTTACATTTCATAGTCCTCTTTCCCTATACTACTCTTTAACCTGTCATCTTTAATTCTAAATTAATAGTCCTTCTATTAGTTTTTACTCATGTTGAATACATTACATATTCTTCATTTTTACATCAAGTGGATCATGCATGGGTCAAACGTAGTTTCTCTTTTCAATCAAGTTTTTCTCTCCTGAATACAGTCTACCTTTGTATGACTTATTCATTCGTTAAACTACACCTATGTCCTTTGCTTAGAAACTAGTTTGCTGTTCTAGTCTTATGAATTACATGTTCATACGATTCTCTTTACCTTTACTCTTTTAAAGTCTCTTTACTTCTATGGACCTAGTGAATGCTCAACCCTATTCTTCTACTTAGCCTTTGCTTTAGAGTTCATAAAAGCATTATACTCTATTCTATGATTCATTCTTCATGATTGATTCTTGTTATCTTGAACCATACATACATACATTTCACATATCTCTTCTATATTTCATATGTTTAGTTCATGCAAAATTAACCAATAAACTAATTATGAGCTTCATATCATGTTCTATTATCCCCAATTAAGGGTTTCACCTTTGAGACCCCAGAGTTGAACCTCAGATATCAGTTTCAACTAATTCTTAGTTGTTCTGATCTTGCCCATATGTTTCAACCTCTTACTGTATGTACATTCTTACTCTGATGTGGGTCTAATTATTCCAATTCTATTCTTATTATGCTATTGATAGGATTCATTAGATCCTAATAACACATCCTGCCAATCCGGACCAGGCCAAACCTGAAGTCCTGAAGCCAAGAACTACAAGAATTACATTCTTCCTGAACTGCCACTCACAGCTCAGAAACTCGGCCGATCACTCTGGAACTCGGCCGATCGCCTTCCAGATTCCGAAACTCGGCCGACCAACTTCGGCCGATCAGCAGGAAACTCGGCCGATCCTCTAGGGAACTCGGCCGATCGAAACACTACTTGTTTACCTACAAAGAAACTCGGCCGATTCAAGACCAAACTCGGCCGACCAAAACACTGTTTGAAATCCTAAACAAGGAACTCGGCCGACCAAAACACGAACTCGGCCGAACCGCGCACAGACTGAAAACCTAAACAGACCTGCTGATGTCAATTTCACTCGAATCAGCGGGCAAAACCATAGAAACAAAAGCTCATTCAAAGGTCAATTCTAGTCTACTTGTTACAAAGAATGAAATCAATAAATGCTACAATTGCATAGTGTACAACAGATATTAAAGACCCATCTTTCAAAGTATTGAATATTTCAATTCAAACATATAAGAGCATTTCTGTACATTTCCAACAAAAACAACATTATGAAATGTAAATTCTATCTCCTTTTACATTTATGCTCTTAATTCTTGTTTCTTTTCTCGTTTTCTAACCCTAAATTTTCTAGGGTTCATCTCTAGCCCATTCTTCCACTGTATACCTGGCCAGGGTATACGTGAGAGAATAGACAGAGTAGCTTGTACTGGCTGATCCAAGTACTCAAATATCGGGCCAGGATATCCAAATACTCAAATCCCCAAAGCTAACATCAAACATCTCCTATCTGCCACACTTAGGACTCTAACTTACTAACTTAATGGTCCTTGACAACTCACCCTAAGCTCTGATACCAAGCTGTTAAACCCCGATCTCACAATTTCCTCAAATCATGAGATTAGGGCGTAAGAAAGGATTTATAATTAACACAAAGATCACTCTTAACTTTTTTTTTCTTAAAAACTCTTGTTTCTTCGCATTGAACCACATAACATCTTAACAAGGAATATGAACATTTTCATTACTAATCAAACTTTAACAGAAAAGGTACATATATAAACATTCATGATGTCTTTCACAACTTGTGCACATAAACCTTGTTAATTAGCATACATATCAAAGAGGAACAACATTACACATTGTATTTACAACTCTCTCTCTTATCTCTTACTGAGGATCTAGAGTGACAAGGACCGACTGACTCAACTAATCTCATACTTGACTCCTGTGGCAGGTCTACACTGAAGCTCTGATCATCTTCAAGTCCACGCGATTAACCCTAAAATGTTTGAGTAGAGGGGTGAGCCTACTCGCTCAGTGAATGAATACTTCATGGAAACAGACTAATGCACTAATGTGATCAAAGATATAATTTGAGTAAACGATATGAGAATTAACAACAATAAATACTACACTGAGCAGTTCTAAAACAATATAATTGAAATAGCACATTTCTAAGCATCATCAAGTATTTCAAATAGATAGACAGTTATATAAATTTACTGTGATCCTATGTGATTATTTACTCATTTATTTTTATGCCCTAAATATATGCAGTGTACTCTGCATATAAGGATCCGCAACAAGTCCATGCTACGGCCCCACCGTACAAGACTCAGCGACACACCCGGGGGATGCTGAATCTGACGCCAGCCCTGTTCTGCCACAGGACCACAGGCTCTCTGGCCTCAATGCACTACTCTGAGTGCTCTCTCTCGACCCCTCCTTCAACCTGAGCACACAGGCGGAGTGTCACAGGGTTACCTTCGCGACACAAGCACGAATGGTGTTAGATAACCAAGTTTTCTGGTGAAATCGCAGTGCCATTGTGACACAAGCACAATTGTTGTTAGACACTGCCCTTTTTCTCTTTCCTCGTGTCTCCATGACATCGCACGGATAATGTTGCAACACGAGTTTCACCCCTAAATCGCAGACACATGTTAGGGGTTCTACGGTGTTAGGGCACTTAGGTCTATACTTGATTAACAAATAAATAATTAAACAGGAAAAACACAGTTCATACTTATTCCACATTCATGACATAACTTGAAAACACATTTACATCATTTGTACTCAGTAACATCCCTTTCTAGGGCATGTCATATCTCAACACCTGCAATTTCCGAGATATGTATATATTGAAATGTAAGAAGCCCTGCAGTATGTAGATAACATTTCAGAGAGAATAAGCATATAAAGTTAAATGCACTAGAAACATACAATTTAACAATTAAGCATCACCACATCTCATATCGAGACCTTTCATACTACCATAGCATGATTCATTGAACACCCTATCCTTAGGGTTTCATTCGCCTTATTCATTCATCACATGTCAACACCCTACTCGTAGGGTTGCATTTGCCTCATTCACCTTTTCATTTACCTCATTCACTTGTCACATGGCTCTCATAATAATTTCATAAGATATAAGCATTCACTAAATAAAGACTGTTTCCAACAAATCTTATATAATCAATATAGATATGAAATCATGGAAACTTAACTAAACTTAGGTTTTCCATATCATCACTGTGATATCATGTATCCAGAATAAGATTCAATTAATATAACCCACGAGGTACATCCTAACCACATATAGGATTTCTAGTCTTTTTCAAACAGGTTGAAACCCTAGCGATATCCCAATTAGGTCAAACCCTAATTACATCATTTGATATGAATCTAAAAGCATACTCAATAGGAAGTGTTGCATACGAATCTGATATGAATCTACCATTTAGGAGTCATTCAAACAGAGAAGGAATCCATATCATATCAATTTACAATAACTTAAATCAAATAGACATTTCAGGATTTAGAAATCGCATGCTAAACATTTAGGGGTTTGGTTGTTATAATCAAATTCGTCCATTAGAATGTTTGAAGGAAGAACCCACTCACCCTAAGGTGTGAAAACACCTCACAACTGCAGCTCAACTCAGGGAATCTCGAATTCCCATCAAATCCCTAGCAAATCTCCCAATTCCTCTTTCATTCAACTCGGAAACCTAGAAAAAGAGGAATTATGAAGAAAGGGTGAGAAAAGAGGGGAT
This sequence comes from Alisma plantago-aquatica, assembly GCA_963693085.1. Lineage (NCBI taxonomy): Eukaryota > Viridiplantae > Streptophyta > Magnoliopsida > Alismatales > Alismataceae > Alisma > Alisma plantago-aquatica. Next base: position 662,902,378 of record OY856409.1, on the reverse strand, counting down.
TTCGACATCATCTTGGATCAAATCAGAGCATGGACGGAATCTTTACATAAGAGAGAAGATTCACCATAAAAGTATATGCAAGGAATCCGAACTTACTTGATTTCACCCTTCCTGGAATCGCAAAACCCTAATTCAGCAATTCCCCCACTTTCTTCACTCAAGCCCTAATTCTCCCTCTCTCTCTAAAAGCTCGTTTCTCTGGAATGGATGACGAGAAATGAGAGCTGCTTGTGTGTGTGGTCGTTCATATAAGTCAATTGAGCTGCTTGGGTCAATTGCATATTGACCCAACACTTAACTTTAATTATATAGGCTGAATATTCAGTTATACAAAGTTACTGTAATTCGTTTATTTCAGAGATCAAACATTCTCCAACAATTATGAGAATTTAGCAAGTTGTTTATAATTGATCTATAGATCTTCTGTTAAAATTTGGGATCATTTGGAGTTACCAATAATTAATTAAAAATCGAACAGTGTACTGCTATATTGCAGTCAGCAATATATTCGGCCGAGTTTGTCCTGCACAGACTCGACCGACACCCTTACTGTAGGGATTCAAAAGTCATCCAAAAATTACGCCAATTTAACAGAGTGTCTAAAACTGTATTTATCAAATACTGTTAAAATTTGAGATCAATTGGATATACCAATAAAAAGATAAAATTCAATTACCACACTGCTGTAAAATTCTGAAATTGTGATCGGTCGAGTTTGAAACTCGGCCGACAAACAGGTCAGGGCATTTTTCAAAAATTCTGATATTTTCCAATATTGTTCAAATTTTATATATCTAAATCATATCCAAATTTGAAGCAAATCAGAGTTACACATAAAATACTAAAAATCATTTAGTGAGACATTCTACTTATCAAATTCTGTATTCAAGCATTATCAAAACCCTAATTGGGCCGATTAGGGTTTATATTTCTCAAACCCTAATTCTCAAGACAAAAAGAACATTTAGACTTCTTATCATAGTTAAAACATCCTAATTGTGTTATCGTCATTAATTAGATCTCAAGAATGATTATTCCAATTAATCTTTGCAATTGTCTAGGTAAACCCTAGTTTACCAATTAAGCTCAGATGGGGTCGTAACACCACGAGTACCGATTTTCACCGGTTTCCAACATCCCTCATCTACCTTTTGTTGGATCAGTTGAGTGATCCTTTCCAGGCAAAGAACAAACAGATACGGCGAAAGAGTATCACCTTGACGGAGGCCGCGGCTCTCACTGAAGGCGTTCGTCATTTTGCCGTTCCACGCTATCCTTATTACCCCCCAAGTAATAGAAGACATGATATATTCGCTGATGTTTTGTGGTATACCTGTTCTGCTGACGGTGTCCTTGATGAAATCTCAAGATATCTGGTCATTCGTCTTAGTAAGATCAATCTTGATAGCCATAGTTTCAGCCCCCTTTTTCCGCTTCATGGTATGAATAATTTCTTGCACTAGTGTAATGTTATCGGTAATGACCCTGGTACGAAGCTGCTTTGGCATATGCATACACATGTCGGCATGTGGGGTTTAAGTAGCTCCACAACAATCTTAGAAATTATTTTGAGAGCTACATTGTTTAACGAAATGGGTCTGAGATTCTCGCATTTCTCAGCCGTTGGCACCTTTGGAATAAGCACAATGGTGGAATTACAGAGATCATCCGTAACCTGCCCAGTGGAGATGGTGTCCTGGACCGTATTGATGACGCTTGGTCCGACGATTTTCCAATTCTTTTGAATGAAAGTGCCATTAACACCATCAGGGCCGACAGCTTTAACCGGGTCCAGGGACATGACTACACAATGAATTTCAGTAGCAGTAGGGCAGCTGCTGATGCTCGCCGCTTGACTTGTAGAGATGAGTACAAACTTCCCTTGGAAACTCTTCACAACTTAGACTCGACGTGCTTGCAGGGGCCGTTAGGACTTTCTTGAAATGGCTTACTACAAGGTCCATGAGGTCCGTATCCCCCGTGACCCATTCATTTCTTTTGTTCTTCAGAGCACATATAGTGTTTCTTCTGCGTCTTTGGTTCACAAAATTGTGATAGAATCTAGAGTTAACCAATTGATATGACTTTTGTGTTTTAGATCCTCCTCTTCAGCCTTCAAAATATCATCCAGCTCGGCTTGAAATCTCGTACACAAGGCATCAGAAACATCGTTGTACTGGATCGCTAGTTCGGTCAGTAGTTTATTGATGTTCCTTATGAGCCTGTCTTTCCTTTTCCTGGCCTCCTTTCTAGTCCTCGTATCCCATGTCGTGATCGGCATCCTGCGCATCGAGGAGGGCAGCGAAGAAGTTCAGATTCCTCTTCCAGTTGCTATCTAGCATAGACGAGAAGCCCACAGTATTTTGCCAGGACGCGCGGGTAATAAAACGACGTGGGAGGCTTTGCCTGGTTTGGAACCTAACGAGAATAGGACAGTGGTCTGACCCCATTTTAGGTAGATGCTCAACTGATACGTTGGGGTAATTCCTGATAATGTTGCTGTTGGCCAGAGCTCGATCCAGGCGTTTCTGTAGCAGCCCATGTCTGTTCTAAACCTCATCCCCGAGAAACCAAAAGGTCGGCTTCCATTAGCGTGTGCAATGTGACTGCTTCCGAGTTATTAAAAGGCAAAAAAAGCTAAATGACACATTTCCCATTTTTTATTCCCTAAAGGCACGTTTCTTGAACTTATTGCCCAAAATGACACATTTGCATACCAATGCGTCATCTGTCGGGACGCATTGCTCTTTCGGGAGGCAATGCGTCCCAACCGGGGACGCATTGCCCCCACAGGAGGGCAATGCGTCCCGAAGCCGGACGTATTGCTTTTTTATTTTTTTATTTATTTTTTAATTATGATACCATGTATACCATGTATATTATATATACATATATATGTTAAATTGCTAAATTAATATAATCTAAATTAACGTATATACAATTAACCATATATTTAAAATAATATCCGAAAATAATAAAATAATAACAGAATATTATATTTATCAAAACATAATATTTATAAATGTAGATAAAAATATTCAAAATTAATAGATATAATACTAAAATTATATAATAAAGTGTAAAATTATAAAAATAAAGAAATTATATACAAGTATTTATTTGTAAACTTAGAAGAAAAAAACTAATATAGCAATAAAAATAAGAAAATACTTATATCAAAAATAAGAAAATAAGAAAATACTAATATAGCAAAATAATATGTATATATATATATACATATTATTTTGCTATATTAGTATTTTCTTATTTTCTTATTTTTTATATTAGTAGTTTCTTATTTTTATTGCTATATTAGTTTTTTTCTTCTAAGTTTACAAATAAATACATGTATATATTTTCTTTATTTTTATAATTTTAAACTTTATTATATAATTTTAGTATTAGATCTATTAATTTTGAATATTTTTATCTACATTTATAAATATTATGTTTTGATAAATATATATGTATATATATATATATATATATATATATATATATTATTTGTACATATATATATGTATATGTATATATATATATATATATATATATATATATATATATATATATATATATATATATATATATATATATATATATATATTATTTGTACATATATATATGTATATGTATATAATATATATATATTATGTATATAATATATATATTATGTATATTATGTATATAATATATATATATATCTATATCTATATATGTATATATATATATATATATATATATATATATTATGTATATTATATATATATGATGTATATATATGTATATTTTTGATATTATGTATGATACCTTTAATATATATATATATATATATATATATATATATATATATATATATATATATATATATATATATATATTATTTTGCTATATTAGTATTTTCTTATTTTTATTGCTATATTAGTTTTTTTCTTCTAAGTTTACAAATAAATACATGTATATATTTTCTTTATTTTTATAAGTTTACACTTTATTATATAATTTTAGTATTATATCTATTAATTTTGAATATTTTTATATACATTTATAAATATTATGTTTTGATAAATATAATATTATGTTATTATTTTATTATCTTCAGATATTATTTTAAATATATGGCTAATTTTATATAAGTTAATTTAAATTATATTAATTTAGCAATTTAACATATATATGTATATATAATAAACATGGTATACATGGTATCATAATTAAAAAAAAAAAGCAATACGTCCGGCTTCGGGACGCATTGCCCTCCTGTGGGGGCAATGCGTCCCAACCGGGGACGCATTGCCTCCTGAGAGAGCAATGCGTCCCAGCAGGGGACGCATTGGTCTGCAAATGTGCCATTTTGGGCAATAAGTTCAAGAATGTGCCATTTAGGGAATAAAAAATGGGAAATGTGTCATTTAGGTTTTTTTGCCTTATTAAAACATACACTCCCACTGAGGGTGGTATTGAAGTCCCCTACCGCGATCCATGCGGATTTGAAGCGGTTTCCCAAATCAATAACATGTTTCCATAGGAGCTTCCTTGTGCTGATATGAGGGCTGGCATACACTACTGTGATGTTGAGATTTTCATTCACCCTGCAAGAGATAAATTGCCTATGTGAACAGACGACTTCCACAGAGCATCGATCTGCCCTCCAGCAAAGCTAGATGCCTCCTGAGAATCTCCTGGCTTCGACGCAGTAGGAGTTCGTGAAACCCAGACGTCTTATAGTGTTGATGGCATTCTCGCCACTGATTCTGGGTTCAAGAATAGCCACGATTTTAGGATTGTGGATTGCCATCAGTTCCCGTAGTGCTTTTTGTCTCACATGGCTTCGATCCAATCCCTCTTGCGTTCCAACACAATAGGTCTACCATAGGTGATGCAGCTTGTCCTCCCGTCACTTCAGCTTCACTGATTCCGACTTCCATCTCGCTACTGACTTCTTTGTCTGCAGCCTTAGCCGCATGTGAATTCAACCGAGGGCTCTTCCTTCTGTTCTCATACGGAGGCGTGATCCTGGGCTTTTTCATTTTAGTACCACTTCCTTTTATTTTCCTGTGTGAGGGAGGTATGAATGTGTTAGCATTAGCGTTTACCTCTATTTCCCCGTCCATGTCAGTGTCCGGGGATCAGCCATTTACATCCACCGTTTTGTTGAGGGTGCTATTCAGCGCTTCTTGTTTGTCGTTAATATCATTGCAGTTTGTATTGCTCACGTCCACGCCCTCGCTTCTTAGTGCATGCCCCATTGTCTGCCTGGCCATCATCAGCTGCTTTTATGGGCCTGCTCAGTAGTCGTGGCCTCCTTTGCGTGAGTCCTGGTAGCAGCCGAACCTTTATTGGTAATGTCCTCCAGCGCTTCTCTTTTTTTGTCCGCGTTCTCGAAAGTTTTTTTTGGACGCCATTCTTTAGCACTTGCTCAGTCGTGGAATCAGAAGGATGGTTTTCTGGGTGTTCCTCATTCTCAAGATTCTCGAGGCTCGCAAAAATATTAGCTGTGGCAGTTTTGTTCTGGGATATATCAGCCTGCTTCACTTGTCTAGCATATCTCTTCTGTCTGTTCCCTCTTCCCTTTTGTTGTTGCCACTCATCCCGGTTGCTTGCGTTTCCTTTCTGTTGGTTGTTGCTTCGCGCACTATCTTCTCCTCTAGATTTGCTAGTCTGCTCGCTTCTGCAATACTTGACTCTAACAATATTCCTTATTTCTGTAAGCATAACATCATAGTTACCAACAAAGAAAATCCTACCCTCTCTGTAGTCGGGAATGACTAAGAATCCATAAGGGAAATTAAGGTAGTAGACCTCTTACTCGCAGGAACAAACCAAGCATCATCCTTTCTAATTCTACAAAAGTTTAGCGTCCAAAGGAAGACCAAGCTTGAGAAAGAACTTCAAGCCCAAAGCATTCAATAGAAAATGATATTGAGATAATCAAGGGTCCATCCAAATGTTGATAGCCTGACCACTACCAACATTAAAATTGATAAGTGGAATCAAACTATCTCTAACACAAATGATATGATTGAAGAACTAAGAAAAATCTTGATTATTATCCATATACCAATTGGAAGAATGAGCGAGATACTTATTATGAATCCATTTCGTCCACAAATTATCTTTCTTAAAAGCAATATTCCATAGATTTAGTAGGGCATCAACTTTTATATGATCTCTAATAGATTTAATATTGAGACCAAATTCTTCCTTAGGGACAATAACTTTTCTCCATTTAACTAAATGAATGTTACTTTTCTTTTTAGAACTTCCCTAGAGAAAATTTCTACAATTTTTTTCAATTTTACTAATCATAAAACAAAGAAGAGGGAAAGTAGAGGACCAATAAAACTACATAGAAGAAATCATTGAGTGAATAAGCTCAAGTCTACATGCAAGGGACAACATAGATGACTTCCATCATTCTAACCTTGAATTGATCCTATAAAGTAAAGGATGACTTTAATCTTTCTTCAACTTTCCAATAAACAGGGGAATACCAAGATACCTTTAAGGTATTCTTCCTTCATCAATATTCAAGACTCCCGAGATAATGATTTTATCAACATTAAAAAAGAGATTTTAGAATGATTTATTGAGAAACCTTTCATATCATGAAGGTACCTAAAAATCTCATGAATTTTTTTGGCATTACTTTCTGAAGCTTCAACAAAAATCATGAGATCATCAACAATGATCAGATGAGAAACTTCAAGGTCCAAAGAAGAATATAGACAATATTCCCATCATTAACACTCCTATTCATGAAGAATGGTGAAGCATTTCATAACTAAAATGAAGAGATAGGGGGCTAGGGGATCCTCACTCCATTCTTGGGGGTGAAGGAATTGAGAGGTTCTCCATTCAACAAAACTTGATACAAAATAGTATGAAAATATCCTTTAACTAAATAAATAAGAAGCACAAAAATTCATCTTCATAATAATGATAAAAAGAGCTTCCCTGCTAATAGAATCATACACTTTAGTCAAGTTATCCTTAATACACATGCAAGGAGAACCAGTTCTTTTGTTAAAATCATGGATGCATCTGAGAGCAGAATGGAATCCTTAATACTATGATCCTTAATAAAGGCACACTCATTAGAACTAATTAGGGAAGGAATGACCAACTGTAGCATGTTAACCAATTTTTTTGAGATCACTTTGTAAAGGACATTGCAAATGGAAATGGGTATCCAATTCTTTAGAAGGCTTGTATCAACACTTTTAGGAATGATATAAATGAAAGTCTTATTGGATTCTTTAGGAGATGACCAATTTAAAGTCAAGGACAACGTTGATCAGAACATCTTTGACAACAATCCAACACTCTATATCGAACTTACCACTAAAATTTCCAGGGCCAGGGCATTTATCTTCATCTAGACCAAGAAAAACATCTTCCACTTCCTTAAAAAGTCACAAGTTTGTCAAGTTGCAGTCGTTGAACATCATCTAGCTTACAAAAATGAATGTCATCAAAGAGGTCAGCAAAAATAAACAAGTTTCTACTATAGAACTTACAATAGTAGTCACTAACAAAGCTCTTGATAGAAGCAATATCACTGCAAGGAAATATATTGATGATTAACATGCTAACACGATCTCTCTACCTTATCATCTTGGGTTAAGACTAGAAAATTTTTGAAAGTAGAACCACCTACTATGAGCCTATGTATCTAGGTCTTCTGTATAAGGAGTGCTTCTTCCCGAAGAATAGCAAAAAATGCAAATTTGCGAGTAGAAATTGCTTTTTGCAAAAGAATGTCATTAGAGGAATCCCTATGAAAATTTTCCTAATCTAGTAGAATGGAAACATTGCCTGAGAAGTTACTAGTATTTTTATTCCAAGCAAGGAGTTCAGATTTGACACCTTTAAACTTCTTATACACCTTGAACATAAAATGTCCATCAACCTTGGTTCCACAACCTTTAGCAATACATTCACTAAAACCACTAAATAATGTCCAAGTATCAATGAAATGAAGGAAGCCTTAATAGAGGACTCTTTACCAATAGACAAAGTAATAAGTCTATGATCACTTGTGATAGTAGGGAGGACGTGATGATGTAACTCCTAAATCTTAAACATGAATTTAAAATTATAGATAATTGTATCAATCTTAGGGATAATAATGTCCTTACCTCTTCGATGGTTATCCCATGTATAAAAGGAACCTTTATGATCTAGTTCAAATAAACCACAACTGAGTAGAAATCAACATCACTACATTGTTGACTTTTAAAAAGTGCAGTTAGTCATTTTAAGGAGTTAAAACTTTGAAAAAGTATTGGAATCCCCAACAATTGATATAACTATGTCTATGTGTTATTATTGGCTAATAGGCATCCTCAACTATAAATAGTGACCCTTGGATTTGATTCCCAAATTGGTTTCTATGTTCCTATACTATAGTTGATTGGTTGTACCTACACAAAATATTAATCTCTCATAATATTAGCCACTTCACTACTTTCATCTCAGTGAGTTAGCATTTCTTTGAGAGATCTAGAATTTGTGTCATCTTTTCAAATATCTCAATATCCTCTCTCAGACTCTTCATATAAAGCCAGTTGATTGAAGGACTCTTCCTCGTGAAGGAAGGTGAAGGTTCAAGGCAAAAAATCCAAAGTCAAAATTGGGTAAGTCTTGGTTAAGGTTGTAGACTCTTGGTCATTGGATGTGTAAGACCTTGGTAAGATTGGAGGCTCCCTTGTCCTTAAAGGGAAGCTAGTTACTCTTTTGTTGAAAAGAGAAGGTCTTGTTGATGTAAATTTTATAAGCAATATATGGTGGAGCTCAAGTGTTCAAAATCCTAGGGTTTGACCTGTATAGGTAGGGGATTACATATCTTTGACATTATAACCATGATAATTACTTGTTATGTATAATTTTTTCAATATTTATATCCTTGCTTTGTATGATTTATAACTATCAAATTGTCATATGACTTGAAGGTTTAATGAACTTTGTTTATGTGGTTTTATCTCTATTCACCCTCTCTAGAGATCATATTTTCAATAACATTGACCATATATGCCAAGAAAGGATGGTGAAGTGGGAAGGCTTGTCTTTCACATTGTGTTCTTCTTGATATTTCTTGGGATCCATTATCAAAAATCATTGGTAGCTTTTGGTTCGGTCCATTTGCAAATCTAATGCAATTCTAGATTGCATTTTCTAAGTTGGAGTCTCTGGTACAATGCAGTATTGTCTCTTCATGTGAGCCACATTTTGATGAGGACCCCAGAGAAGTATATTGTCAATGTGCTTGTTCATTTTTCACCATAGATCCTTCATGGAGCATCAACCAAATAAAAGCTTTAGTTTTTTGAGGGACTTTTGTTTTCCATGAATGAATTCAATATCCTTGGATATTGATTTCATGATACTTCAATATACCTCTATAAATGGATTTCAAAGAAAACTCACCTTCATTTTCCACACTAAAAATCATATATGATATGTTTTGATATTTCATAACACCAAGAGTGAACTAAAAATTAAATTAAACTACAAAGGAGACTTGGTTTTGAAAATTTCATCCAATATTCTTGTAAACATCCAAACCATTAAAATTTGATATAATAAACAAAAAATGGCATACCTCAAAATTTTTCTAGATAAAACTAAAAGTAGGAGATCATAACAAATGTATAGAATAATAAAAGTAAAAAAAAAAGAATTTACAAATACAACATGTTTTGAATGAGAATTGCTTGAAATATTTTACAAGCTAAATAATCAAGATCAAGAAAATAGTCATTTTTTTTTCCATGGACCTTGATTACTTGTACACCAATAGAAGAAAACTAAAAATAAGATTATAACATCATACAATTCCACTTTTCTTGAAACTATTTAAGAAATGAATAACTAATTTGTGCTTATATGATATAGTCTTTGATCCTTTTCCTTGGACGTAAATGAAGTTTTCCATAGATAGAAAATCATGCTCCTGACTATATGGTTATATCTATCATACTTGTTTAGCATCTCCACTTAGTCTACCATCATACCAATTAATGTCCTTTTTTATCCCATATAGGGACTTGAAAAGTCACTTTCTACGATTTTTTTTCTTCAATTTCGCATGTAAACTAAGATGAAAACATTTTAAAATAATAATATGTTCTCAAGGACAAACCATAGTTAAATTTGTTAAATATGAAATATGAATAAATATGGGTTATAGGAAACCACATTGATAAAAGATTGCCTACTTTTAAAATAAATAATTTATTTACTCCAATAATAATTAGAATATATAGTTGTTAAAATTGGTTTACATTTTATAATATATTTCAAATATATAAGTATTAGCATGGAATAGGTTATTAATGGGTATCAATTGGGTTATATAAATATCTTACTTTGTCCCATATGTAGTTTTGACGGTTAAAATAATATAACATGATATCAATATGTAATTATAAGTGATTATGCTAGTCTATGATCATATTGAAGGATAGGGCATGTTCCAACTCACATAATAGTATGGGAGCATTCAAATAAAAAGACTCAAGTTACAAATATGAGTGAATTATTAGTTCTTTTAAGGTAAACCTTTCATGTGTTTACAATTATATTCATTATTCAACAAAAATATAGATTCTTGGGAGTCAAGTCAAGAAGACAAATCTCAGATAGAACCAATTTTTTTGGAAAAAAACACTAGTACATTATTTTTTATAGAAGTATACTTCAATTCAATGCAAATGGTCATTAGACTAATACATACAGTGAAAGTAAACTAGTAAATTGTTCACATGTATTTCCACATGTAATTCATAAGTAGTACAAATTGTATATTTCTCTTTTCAAATAAAAGTGATTCTTCCTCTCCAATATTATGTTTTGTGCAACTATATATTTATATTATTGTGTATAATGTATTAATGTATATAACATGTCAATATAAATAATTTTGAATGTTTTCATGTACATGACCAATTGCATAATTGGATCATGTGAAGATTTCTACTAATGGTAATAAATTCAAAGTGACCACACAAATGACAACATTGATTTTTTTAAACTTGTTTTCTGTTGAATTTCATGTAAATATGGTCTATAATTAATCTTCATTTAGGTAGGGTTAGATATGCATTGGAACTTGTTGGCCATAAATGTAATGCGGTATTGACAATAAAACATGTCTATACAAATGCCAATATTGTAATGCCATTCGCTTGATGAGGTAAGTGGTCTTCATTAATGATTGAAGTGTTTGGTCAAAGTGCACTGAAACTAACATAACAACCATTTGATGTGGTTTTTTAGCCAATGGATAGTTTCCATTTTAGTAGTTGCATTACTTGATAACACTCAAAGTTTAACAACTCACTAAGAAGATCACAAACATACTATAAATGTTATGATATGATAAGGCTAAATGTTAATATATTCTTCATACAACACTTTCACAATCACTATTTAATTTTACATTCATCATTATCTTGAGTAGACAAGGCAACATAAAATGAAGGATTTATGCGAGGCTTGTGGCTCTGAAAAAGTTGAATATAAAGGGAATCCTGTATGAGAATAATTCATATAATTTATATTATTAGTTTAGAAGATTGTTTCTTATGTGTTCTCATTTCTCATAGATGAAAGTGGTCGTGAGTGTGAATTTTGATGATGAAGCAAGCCGTTGTAAAGTAATGCAATTAGGATGTGATGTTGAAGGTACTCTTTTAATATATAGTACATTATATTATATATATATTTATTTATTTATTACATTTTCAAAATGAAAGTTAATTTCATATATATATTCTCATGTTATTTCCAACTTAATACAGGAGGTTTGGATCACATTGAGATAGATAAGAATAAGAAGCATCTAATCATAATTGGAAGGTGTATAAATCCATCTAATGTTCTTGAGGTGCTGAAATCTGGAGGTCAAGAAAATGCAAAAATTGTTTATGCGAAAGAAATATAGGAAAAAGATCGAGGAAATCATGAAATGTACTCATTGTTGTAATTGAAATATGTTGAAGTGCCCATACATTGTGAGTCAAGTGTACCCAATAAATAAATTTACTTAGTTGATAGATTGTGTACACTGAAGAAATAATTGTTGCAGTATTGTCTATGTCCAATAACTATCCTTTATATTCTCTTTAACATTACATAAAAGTGATGCTTTTGTCATTCCTCCAAAGGTAATAAATCAATGTCAGTGTTGTTGTATTCATTATGTATTCTACTAATTAGTATAAACTAAAATTATGAAAAAAATTCCCAATGAAGTTACTCAGATATACATAAGAGATGTTGTGTACCCTCTTTAGAAGTGTCTATTTTTCAATTTTCTCATAGAATTCTTTGGATCTCACATGAGGAAAAATAATTTAATTTTAGGAGTTGAAATAATTCCTATGTCATGTTTATTATTTATTGATATGCATAATCCAAAGCACACAACTTAAACTATTATTGATCTAACCATCAGTTATCAAATGTCTCCAGAAACAACACTAATCATTTTACTCACTCTCCTTGACAAGCATTTTACTCACTATACTTGACTAAGAGATAATTGGATCTGATATAAACTACTCATATAATCATATGGATGTGGGTTAGCAGTTTCCTTATATATTGTAAATCATTAATCATTATTTCTATCATACTGGTTATTCTTTTGAGGTTGACTTATAGAAATAGATTCGAATGAGAGATTTATTCAACCATTTTATTTGGGTTAAAACTAACCAAACCAATTAATAAGGTGGGACTCATAGGTTAATCTATGACCACTTATAGTTGATTCATCTAAACCTAAGAGAAATATACATTTAGTCTAATGCATGTGCAGTTTTGAGAAATTTTACCTTATAATGATATCCTTATGAGCACTAAAGTATGTGAATATTATGCTCATGAACAATGCATACATAATATATTTTAAGTCACATCAAATTGTGTCTACTAGGTTGATAACAGAAGACATGACGCAACCAACATGATAGGACCCAACTAAAGTGGGTATGGGTCTGTTGTATATTGACCAAAATTGACATTGATCTAGAGCCAAAATCCACAAATATATAGAAGGGTTAGAATTTGTATAATTAATTATAAAACCCATCAAAAAATAATTTGTGTAAAATGGCCATTGAGTGTCTTTTTCTATATGAAATAGCACATCATATATTGTGTTATGGAAAAATGTTAGTGATCGTTATGCTTTGTTATCAACTTATGGCACATTTGTTGTACATTTGAAGAAAAAGTGAGTAGTAAACATATTTTATGCACAATAATGAAAGAATATATCTATATTATTCTACGACACATGTTTTTCTAGATTGGGTGTTAGGTAGTTATAAACTACAAAAACAATGTTGTAGGATTGGTTTGATAAAACTGAACCCAATGGTTTCATCTTGGATTATGATTTTTCATTAAATTCTTCTCAAAATGGACTCAATTCTCACCATCTTGTGGTTAAGGATTTGTTTGAAGTATATGTATTGTGACAAAAGTTGTGTGCTTGTGGTATCAATGACAATGTTCATATTTTGCATTTATTTTTTCAGTACAAGAATCAAGATTATCACTCTATATTGGTTTTATATAAAATGACAACAACATGATGTTTTTGTGTGTTTCATGATATCTAAGTGAAGAAGATAATGATGGATCATTGATTCAGCCGAAGGGGGTCCAATGTAGTGACCTAACTTCAAACCTAAGAAAACCTTTAATTTACGTCAAAGTTGCACATCACATGGTTTGTGCTATTATTTTGGAAGAAAGGGATCATCCCTCTACTTGTTTATATATGTTATATAATGATTGGTCTCAAGTAACAATTTTATTATGTATGACATTAGTTTGATATGTATTAGCTAAGTCTGATTTTTTGTATACTTAACACCAATTTACACCTACTACTTATTATTTTTTAATATTATGTCATCAATAAATAAAGATTTTTGGGTTATATGACATAATATAATATAAAAATCTAACAATGGATGTAGCATTTGTTTTTCTTATGTAAAAAAATTTGTTTAATAAAAATTATATGTGTGTTTGCATGTCGAAATGTGTTCATCAAGTCTAGTTTAAGTACGCTTGTCTCCATTCATGCAAAAGTGGTATGATTTTAGGTTTTACTTTTACCAATCATTTAAAGACATATCCTTTTAACCACTACCATGCAAATAACAAACACAATGATATGAACCAAACCTAATTAGGTCCATCCATTTTGTAGACATAGCTTTATAGGATATCTATCTTGTATAACCATCATACTCTAATAGGGGTTTGATTATTTTGGTGATGAATATCAGACACGACTACAAATTTATTGTTCTAGTATCTAAACATAACTCTAACTCGTCAAATCTATAGAATTGTTGAAAATATGGGTCTCATAGTAAGCTCTCTGTATGTTATTAAGACCACTCATTGAACATATATTCAAGATTTACTTCAACTTAAGGACCTAATCCCAAGAAATATACATGTTAATTATTTATGATTTTGTAAAAAAATAGAACACTTGCTTCTAATTAATGTTGAACGAGCTTCTATAGAGATATGACTATGTCTTGCTCTTATTGGATTAACTAGAAAAACTAGTTGTTGTGAATCAACATGATCCACAATCTCTCATTTAAGAGAGACATTTCAAAGATTCTTTACTTATTGTGTAACAAAGACCAAACCTTTACATTACATTCGACACCAAGATCCAACTCCAATTTTATGACATTGTATGAGGTTTAGAAGATCATGCCAAAACTTCTAATTGGCAGTTTCAATATATTACTCTTACTTGTCTTTAATTGGACAATTTTTTGGTCCATACAAAAACTTGACTATTTTGATGATTAAGATTCAGTCCCTAGCTTGTTCTGTGGTTTGTTGGGTTTATATTTATGCAATTGAAATTCAATTTTTTTTATTGAAGCAACCAACAAGTACATCTCATAAGATCCAAAGTTTATCTGCAATACTATTAATTTTCATTCTTTTTTACTATCCTAAATCATACAGGGAAGTTGCAACATTCTCAAAATTTGATAATATTGGATTTAGTTCAATAACATGATATATGATGGCCTTCGTGTTGAATTGAAACCCTAAACCTAGAGTAGGTATTTAGTTCAAATAAATGAAGTAAGAATAAGAAAAATAAAATGAGGCTTCAATTGTATAACTATGGCATTCCAAGGCCTAATCTTGTAATAAAGATCATAACAAACATTTTTGGTCCCCTTTGGAGGACCAGGGTATGTGCCATGGGTCCAAGAACCCAATCCAAGTACAATTGGGCTAATAAGGGTTTATATATGGGTCCTTGGGATACAAAATTAGGAAATAAGTAATTAACAATTGTAATAAATATGAATGATAATTTTAGTTGAAGGATAAATAGATTATGAGATCATGAATGAGAATTCAAAGTATTCTAAGTTATCTTGTAAGCTAGGTAATCAAATATGTAATTATCTAGACTTAGCTTGGAAACTAAGTTTTGCTTTTCAAATGATCTTGTTTTGACCTTATCCTTGACCTAATGATGGATAATGACACATTAGAGATAGATTTGAAGTTTGGCATTAGTTGTAATTCTAGTGTGACCTAGGGAACTATTTAGGTGATATGTTTTTTTAATCTAAAAATCATTTAAAGATTTTGGGGGAAGTCATTTTCCTGGATCTGGATCCTAGATCCCATTCAAGATTAAATGCATGGGGATTATGCCTCTCATATAAAGTCTATAGGAAAACCCTATATGTCTTACAAGTACTCTTCCTTGCAATATATATCTCTCTCCCAACCTCTTCAATTCTCATAACCTCCTAAATCTTCCCCTGGTCATACCTCACCATCTAATGAACCCAATTTAGCCTTATCCCATCATTTACGTAGAAGAATTCTTGATAGATAATGATTGTATTCCCTAATGGTCTAAGAGTGGGATTGCAGATTCGGAATCCTACTTTGAGTGCCTATATAAGGCCACCTCTAAACTCTCTCAGTGAAAGAAGAAGTCAACCTAGCCTCAGACATCCTTGCATGGAGCTAAGGAAGCCTCACACCCCTGACATCATGGTGATTTTCATCTCAAAGTAGAGGACTGACTTAATGCACACCATGGAGCTCGCAAAACCTCTAGTCACCTTGTCGAAATGCCCATATAACTTATAGCTTTGCCTATTTCTTCTGATATCCTTGGATATCATCTCAGTCTTAGTCTCCCAAACCAAACCATCACATGCCACACCCATGACCTTTCCAGGTTTGGTAAGGGTTAGTGGAGCTACCCCTACTTACTCTAGACCATCAAATCCCAGGGAATAAAAGATCATACCAATTGTTACATATCCCATCACAGGAGAGGGTTCTTCTACAAGGAGGAAGATGACACAAGAAATATTACCAAGGGGCACCTAGGGCATGTTCAAAGGGAAATAGTACTAGCATCATTTCACTAATCAAGGCCCATCCCCAGACCCAAATAGATTATGAGTTACTTGTTGACATTTCACTAGAGGTTGGTCCAAGCATTGTTCATTTAGAATAAATGTAGAAATCGAATGTAAACTCCTACTATATTCAAATTATATGTCATTTTGATCATAAAACTGTGTAGCATTCAAATAAAATATAACTAGTTTCTTATTATAATCCTAATTCAATAAGTATATGTTAGTCCATGTTTTTATAATGATGATTATACACAAATAATAGATTTCATGAAACAATGTTGATGTCATTTTCAATTTATGAAATTAGATCTAATCTACTGATGGAACCATTCTATGATTAACATATTAGTTAGGGTTTATATCCCTTATGATATATTATAATTTGGGTTGTCACTCTTATCCTTAATACGACCCCAAATTTTGAAAAATATGTTGCTATACTTATGGTTTATATTATCTTGGGAAGTAATGTGATTTGTTGGATAATAATGAGATCCGTATATATTAGTATGATAATGATGTATACATATGATTTCTAAAGTTATATGAACCATATGTATGGGAATTAGGATTTTGAGACTTAACCCCAATGTCAACTCTAAACCAAGAGATCTAAACCCTGGACTCAACCATGATTAGCATCACATGAGTATATGGTGACACCTAGTGTTAAATATACATGTAGATTGAACAATTTACTTCTAGAACGAACCTTTGATGATTGAATTTCATAGTTTATGGATATAATTGCACGATCACTCAATTCGACGAACATGGTTAATTCTGAATATTCACAGATATTGACCTCCAAAGGTTTTCTAAGTGAGTTTTGAAGTGTTGAATCATATCATAAGATACTTATATGTTTGTTTAATTTGATTTCATTATCATGCTAATATGTGTATCATATAACGGAATCTGTGATATTCTGAACCTAGGGTTATACCTACCAAGGGGTAGTTCACACAAGCCCAAGACAAACATAAAAGTTAAGGTGGTATAACTAGCATGAGTTAGATTATCAAAATGAAATATAAAAAATTCATATCTAAAAATATTTGATTGTTGAATGCATATGCATATGCACACTTTTTTGTGTACTCAAGTACAAAATATAGAAATATGTCAATATGTGTACTTGATTGTTGGAGTTTTAGGTAGCTAGATTACATGGATATATGATGTTGAAATATTCATATGAATACATTGAAGATATTAAAACTCATTAGAGGATAAATTAGCAACCTTTTGGATCATTCAGAGTTCATGATATGAAATGATTTGTTATTATATGTTATTTCCTAAGTTTGGATCCTGCAAAATTGAGATTAAAATCTATGTACCTATGATTTTCCTTCAATAGTGGGTATCTGGTGGAGTTTGGGTCATTATAGTAGTTCTTGCATGTCAATGAGGAACAAATACAAAGGAGGAAACATATCATATACTATTAGAGAATTATAATGGAATCATCATGTCTCCATTGTGTATTAAGTGAAAATAAACTAAGTTCACACAATTCTCGATGAAGTGTATTCAATAGGTAAAATGTTGCATCATTTTATGGTTGAAAATATTTTACATCTTGTTTATTAAGTGATAAACTTCAAAAGTGCATGGATTATTCAAATAGTAAAAATGTGTAAAAATAGGATTTTCATTCCCACAAGAACTAAGGTTATTGTTATATGTTCAGTTTTTTCTTTATTACATTGATAGGGAAATTATATGGTGAAGTGATTGAAGAATGCTAAATAAAGGGCAAGAGTGCAAAATTAGAGTATGTGATTGTTATATGACATGAAAAATAAAGTAAGAAACTCAAGATAAATTGAACCTGATTCATACTCTTATAAGAAATAAGGACTAGTACATCATGATTGAATGTAAATTTTAGAAGTTTTGGGATAAATAAATCAAGCCATGGCTACATCATGAAGTCTATTTTTTATAAGAAAATGATTATGACACTAAAATAATAAACATGGAACGAATATTGTAAAATCAACCTACAATGATATGACTTACAAGTTTATAAAACTCAAATATTTAGTTTCTCTTTCCATTCACCCTTCTCATATAAATACCAATAATTCTAACCATTATGAATACTGAGAATAAAAAATAATTGTTCATTTCAAGCTCGGTGGGTTCTATAGGTAAGAATGGATATGGATTCTTATACGATACATCTTAGAAACATAGATACTAGATTGAAATATGGGACTTGTTGAACTATAATATATAATTTTCTTCCATTTCTTGATGATCGGGAATCCCTCCTTAGAGTCAGCCACTCTGTGACCCACTTTGGCAAGGTAAACCCCGGGACCCCAACCTAACCCGTAAGGCTGGGAATCCACTTAAGTTGCATCGTTGGCCGGCCAACCCCACATGGTCAAATTCATTTTGAGGGTTCTTGTCTGTGGATTGGAACTCAGGTCCCTTCATTGGGAATCCCATGCTAAACCAACCACACTATCCCTTTCTGACTTTATTTCCATTTATTTGACAAGGAATATCAATAGGCTAGACTAGATGCTTAAAGAAATCCTTACTACTAGGTGTTAATTTGTAATGTTGCACCCTCAGACATTTTCTTTTCCTCTCTATTTTTTAGCATGATCTTTAATTCTCCCTCATCATCTTAGGATGGTAAATATTAATCTCATGTAGCCAAAATGCTCCTCTCTAAAGCGATAAGAAAATATGTATGTCTTGGAATAGCACATTGTTGTTATTTATGTGATGAATAAAAACTAGATCTTACATATCATGGCTCTAGTCTTGAGAACAAAACCATTCAATCCTTGATCTAATTATATTTTCTTAGTAACTAGCCTTTTGAATAATGTGAAACATGATTTAGAAGAGTTCACAGTATCTAGCGTTGTGTTGTTAGTGAATATAAGAAACATGATGCTCAAATTGGAACAAGGATGGATTCCTCTTATAGCAAAACACTGTCGATATCCAATCTACAAGTTTAAGTTAGGATATGAGATAACTCGAATGCAATATAAAATTTAAGGTACTACTACAAAAATATGGACTCCAACTTGCCACCAGAGCGATAAGGCACAAGGAACCCAATCATGTGAAAAATATATGATCTCATTGTGGGTATTAAGGGACAAACCCCATTATGAGCTACTTTGGTTACAAGGAGATCGAATGTGGGAATATAAACTTATAATATTGACATAGACTAGATTCACAAAAACATGGATGACTAGGTTTTGATACAGTTTTGTAGGTATATTTCTCCATCCTACTTCCATTTACCATGACATGCTTTTGGAGAATCATACATGGTGGGCATCTTCATTTAAATATATATCCCCCTTCATTTAACAAAGGAAAGTTTAATTAAATCTAGGATAAGAGAATATATTTATCCTCCCTTTCTCCCTCAGTATGTGGTAGAGGTTGGACGCCTAGTAGGGATAGTAAATTGATAAATGATGTGTATGGTCTAAACCCAAATTCCTTAATTAAGGAAAATTAAAATTCACCAACCATGTTATCCCTCATTCAAATATGATTTATATAGTACAACATATCAAAATGGAATGTTGATGCATAACATCATCAATTCACATCAGATGTGATAAAAGGAATATGGATCTCACACAATAAAAGTGATCTCAATTTATTTATGAACATTGTCTTGAAGTAGCAATTTTTTCAACAAACAACACCATATAGAATGTTTTCTATTATAAACCTACATTCCTCTTACATAAGAAATGTGAAACATAATTGATTAATTCATTCATAAGAACATAGTGATTATCTTGCATTTTCTCTTGCAAGGCTAGTGTGAAAATCTATCAATAAAGAACATGGAAAATAAAAAAAATTCAACATCATGAATATTGAACTTTCTGCAAGCCATTAAACCAAAATCACTTCCATGAACTATATCCTTCAAATTCCTATGTATCACAAAGTTGCATCATTGAAGGAGATATATGATTAAACATGTAAATCAACTCCATGAATAATAAGTGTGTAATCGATAAGTTTTATCAAGTATTCAATAAAAATCAATCATATTTGCACATGTACCCTTTCTCATGAATCTTGTCTTGAATATGATGTAAAGTTTTTGTAGAAAAACATTTTCAACTTGATCATACAAGACCTAATATACATATCCATGCAGGTTCCAGTGATGACCATTCTTGAAGGACTCAATACATGCACACTAATTTGATATGTAATGAATCTTTGAACAATATGGAATAAAAAGTGAGTTATAAGGTCATCCTTAGGAACCCATTTCCTCTCATTCATTTTCTATTCCCACTTAAAAAGTTTGACATGGTTGGGTTTTATTAGATAAAAGCACCACTAGAAGAAATATGTGGAGCACATCAATTGAAATATGCACACTTTACCTTGAGTCAATTTCTTCATATAATTTGACACAACATAAATTGAACATATTTCTTACAAACTGTATCACATATTAGTATAAGAAATCCAAATACACATGTAAATTCAATCTCATTTAGGCTTCAAATAATATTATATAAAAGACGACATACAAATAAGGTATACTTTTTGTCTTTTCAAAGACCATCAATTTTTTACAAATGATACCTATACCATTTCAAAGCTCATACTCGTTGGCCCCATTCCTATTTTGGTTTGCTTGCTACCTCTCTATAGAATGCATTTGAGTGACGTACTTCTCAGTATGTTTATGATGATGAACTTGGCAATTATGTGTGCTTTACTTGGAGTGGTATAATCATGGGTGACAAAACATTCCCCAACCTATTTCCTTGTAGTCATAATTATATGAAACTAAATGTATAATTTAGGTTTGGGGGCCAATGCATGAAAACATGATATTATAGTTAAATCACATTATTAGGTGGAATGTATATGGACATGTATCACCCCATTCATGAGCCAAGTGGTCCACATGGATAAATAATACAAGTGCATGTAAAGAACATTGGTTATCACTCCACTTTTCCTTTGTTAAAAGTATAATCATAAATATATGTTAAAATACTATAAAGAATTTCTATTACATCTTATAATTAAAAGGAACACAAATGTACACAATCAAATTAATAGTTTACATGATACAAGTATAGTCAACATAAATATATGTTTAGTTATCACAACTGAATAATCCACGGGTGACCAAGGGAGTACTAGCTAGAGCGACTGCTATGCATAACTATTCTAAGTACTTTGGTCCCCATACACAAAAATAAAGAGTCTTTATCATCAAGCCTTACAAAATATTTTTTTTAGGTTGCTTTTACCAAGATTTTGGTGGAATGAACTCAAAGTGAGTGGAAACTATCATTTATCCATGGTTTTTACATATCTAATCTAAAACATGAAAAGCATGATTGTCTCATCTTCAAATTAATAGATTTTTTTCTCATTGAGCCCCACGTCAAATTTTAAGGCATGCTTGATCAAAATTGTTAGAAAAATGATTAAATGTGAATGATTTTAGTTCTATAATACAATACATGTTTTCTATGAGTTTCAAACAAGTATGTTATAGAGACCAACAACATATCTGGGTTTCTCTAAGTCATCAATGGTGAAGCACATGCTAGAATGTGCTATTATATAGCTTGATTCCTTTCAGTTATGCATCTGGTATGATAAAATACAAAGCCCTCCCAATGTTAATTTAATAGATGATCAGTTTAGCTAGTTCAAGCTATTCACACTTTTACATTCTAATAGTTCAATAAATTTTAGTTAGATCTGATTAGCAATATTCAATATAAAAAATCATCATTTTTAATATTACATATCATTTGAATATATTCATGTATGTACACATTATTAATCTCAAGTGAAATACAATTTTGATTTTGTAGTTTGATTGTATTATTTTCTAGAATACTAGAAATATATAGAACTCTTTAGTATTACTTTGAGTAGTGAAATTTAGTGGACAATACATCAAGATAAAGGAAATATTTAGTTATAGGATAAAATTAAGTAAAATCTTAGTAAATAATGGTTTAGTGAAACTAAATAATCAGTACAATTTTAGATATCATGAACATCGTAGATTCCTTACAAAGATTTGCGCCATAATGGAGTAAACAACTTAGCCACTATAGTGTTTAGGAGAGGAATGTAGAGTGCTGCAACAAGGTACAAGGGGATAAGCCCACTGTGGATAACCCCTTGATTTATAATAGGGATATCCAACATTAGTCAAACATTTTAGTGGCAAGTCATCCCTTGTGCAACCACTAATGTATAAAAGTTTAGCTAGAGTGTTTTGATTCTCCAATTGAGACCTATGTTTGGAGGAGAAGTTAAATTATCTAATTGATATATCTGTCAAGGTTAGACATGGTGAGTCATGTTGTAGACCAAGGTGTTAGTAATAAACTTAGAATCTCAGGTAAGCTCTTGTAAGGTGGGATCGTAGTTTGTTGTTATTCTTTCACATGTTGTGGTACACTTCATGTGTGTCTAGGTCATTAATAAGACAACTTAGAAAATAAGAAGTTAGACTCAAGAATATATTTTTTACTTACATAGAGTAAGTAATCAAATTCTGAATTTGTATTGTTTACTTATTCTCAGTGTTTTAGTATGTTGATGAATTTGACATTAATTTTCTTTGGTTTAGTATTTCATAACTTGATTAGTTCTATTTATGTTGCAATCCACTTAATCAAAAATATCTTTATTATCTGGTCTACTTGGGTTAATTTCCATTCATTGAGTTAGTGCTCAGACACTTTATTGAACAACTTTTTAAGTAACTTTGCTAAAATGGTAATTACAATGGATTTCAAAAGAAACCTATTGGAGAAGAATGTTAGTAACATTTTAAGGTGGAATTTGTCAATGTCAATACATGTCTACTCTAGTTCCTTTGGCATGAGAAGAAATAGTTGTACTATAAAAGTGAATGAGAAATGTAATTTATCTTCTTGTAGAATAGATATACATATATAAGATCCATGTATTGCATGTGTAGAACTTTTAGGTGATTAATAAGAGAGTTTTTGTGAATCATATATGTGCAAATAACTTCATCTATGTATATTACATTTTAAAGAAAAAAATCTTGTGAGTTTTGTTTTAGCCATCTTAATCACCACAGACCCAAATCCTACAATAAAAGCGAAATGGTGGGATTCAAGCACTAACAATTTGTAATTAGAGCTTAGGATGAGTTTTCACAGACAATTATGTTATATCATTAGAGTCATATATGTGGCAATTAGGAGGCGATGTGATTAAAGCTCTAGGGATTATGATCTTTTAGATACCCTTGCCTAGTATTTGAACACTTAGTTTGACCATTATCGAGCTACTCTATCTATACCTCCATGTATACCATGTCCAGGTATGCCCAAGAAGGATGGGCTAGAGAAAAACCCTAGAAGTATTAGGGTTAGAAGACTAGAATGTAATAGAAGAAAAAGATCACAAACATATAATACAATATGAATTTTGTTTATACTATTGAATTGATTTGAAATGAATAGAAATTCTCTTACCTATGTGAATTCTAGATTTTCAATCTTCAAAAAATATACAGTTCGGTTATGATTGTTGTACATTCAGAATTTGCATCAAATATTGTTTGTAATTCTTGATATAAAGTAGACCTAACGATTTTCTTATATGATTTCTCCTAAATTTATATACCTTTCATATGTTTGACATAAATAGGAGTTAATTAATCCTGAGGAGCTTATGGCTTTTGGAATGCAGGCTCAACCTGGTTTGGCTGGTAGGATGTGTTACTTCGATCTAGTGACTCCTACTAACAATATAGTATGAGTGAACTCTAGATAAACTAAATCTAGATTGCAATAGGAATGTACATACAATAAGATTGTGTGATATAATGGGATGGTGGAATGACCATATCTTAGTTGAAATTAATAACTATGTGTAAGGTTTGGAACATAAAACAAAAAACTTTAATTTGATGCATAAGGAAGAAATAATATAAATTCAAGACAAATACCAGTATGGATCATATGAATTGATGAAGAGCGTGTAAAAAGGGAAGATAAGAACCCTTGGTACATTTAGATTAAAAAAGGAGTCAATTAAGCCTAACATGGGATATAAAATACAATTAAAGAACAAAAGGTGGGATTGCAAAATTTTAGATATAGTATAAAGGAAGAAATATTGTTTACAATAGAGGGAATCCACAAAGAAAATAAACCTAAAGAAAATTATCACTGGTTAATTTGTGAACTACATGAATAAAAATCTAAACAATTAAGATAAGATGAGGAAGGAACACAAAAAGGAATTCAATTAGGTCCTACCTAAAAGATTGGCAATAACATAAGGTGGAAAATCGTAAATTTGAAGAGTTTGTTCATATGAATAAAATACATATAAAGAAACAATGTAAGCATAATTGGCTTAGAGTGTATAATGAATTGAGACATTCTATTCGAATTTCAAGCAAAGAAAGGTCAAAGGGAAAAGTGATGAAGAATATTGAATGATATATTAATAAGTTGTATTTATAGATGGATTAAATAAGAGTAATTTATGATAATATGAAATATGGGATCATAATACAACACATAAGATGAAATAAAGATGAAAAAGTGAAGAAAAACCATTTTGAAGAGAAAGGTTATTTGATAAGAGAGGGATATGAATATATTTGCTAAGAATAATTTTCTTTGCTCTTATATAAAATTTGCCCCATTGTATGGGGAATCAGTTCATTTTTCTTTCATGCATTTCATTGAATTCCTTGTGACTTTATGTCATGAGGAAAGATACATATAGTGCTAAATGAATGAGTAATTTACATAAATATGAAAATTAGGAGAAACATAAGAGTTTAATGTGAAAAGAAAAGTTTGACCCTAATGAGTTATAGAATCAGATGAAAGATATTTTATGTACTAAGCTTAAAGATGAATCGTCTAAGGAGATTATCAATTTAGAAATCAAACTACAAAATGGTTAACAAATATTAAGAAAAATGACAATGGAATGAGTAATCATACTAATAAATGAGAATTATAAGAGCGAGTTAATAACTCTAGATGGAAGGTTTAGAATATGATATGTAGATGACAAGAAGTATAACAAAGATGAGATGAGAAAAATGATACATGAATGTTAACCTCAGAATTACTTTGGCTACAGAAGAAAATGTGAAGAGTGAGAAAACATTAAACAAGTATATGTCAATGACATATATAAACTATGTTTGGTTGAGAGAAAAGTACCAATGGAATGTCAAAATCTATATAATCTTAGTTTCACATATATTATCCTCCTTTTATGTGCATTCCTTGCTTAAATTTACTTAAAAAGAATATACCATGAAAATAAACTAATGAAAGAATAATATAAGCGTACAAGGAGAATAATTGAATGCGAAAGTAAAAAGTAAGGAATGGTGGGGTACAAGGAGTTCCTAACTATGATGAAAGAATAAGTATAAATTTCTTGCATGAAGCCCTAGTTAGAATAGGTTTATGAGGAAGGGTTATATGAAAATTCAATAGACAAGTTGTTCCTAACCGTGTTAAGACAAAACAAAAATTAGATATCTGGATAAGAGCAACATATATTCCTCATTATCTAACCATTGATGGAATTCATGTACTCCTAAAAAGTCCATAACCTTTGTATAATCTTGAAAGAGCTTCTATCCAATAGAGGTAAGTTTTGTAGCCACTGTTTTACAATATTATACAATATCGAGAAATAATTTCTATATAACATAGGTTAATACCAATGATACAGAATAACCAATTCATCCTTCATGTCTATCATCTATATGTGTTCTTATATCACTCCTCTACCCATGGATATATCCAATAGTGTTAAATACATGTTTATCTATAAGTATTGTAGAAAAGAACCCACTCAGTGTCTAATCTTCCTAGTTGATTGGTATTTAGAGTCCCACACCAAAGAACCATGGCATACTAAGATCGACTGTGTCATGTGAAGCTATGTAATGATACTTCTTGTGGTTATTAGATCAAATTTTTGGATGTAGATGGTCTAGGATTATAATGAAATATAGGATGGATATAAAAGTTGGAAATTGAGAGAAAATATCCACAATTAAGAATTTAAGATAAATATAGCATATTATACATAAATCTATTGGAATAAGACACACTGGCATGGACCTAATACTAATTGATAAATAACTAAAAAATGATTGGAATCAAACAAAATTCCATAATTCATAAAAGGTAACCAAGCAAATGATGATTATCGTGAAAATTAAGCTAGATGCATATATTGATGAAATTAAAGGTATTTCCCCTATATGTGGGAAAATGCATTCAATAGAAATGTTATAGAGTTACAAAAGAATGATTGTGATAAAATGATACTCTTTCTTATAAAATGTATGCAATAACAGTGTAAAATTTGAAATATTTTTCTTTTGATAGATTAGCTATACATTGTAAATACCCAAAATCTAGTGAAACAAGTGTGGTGCTAAATAAGTATAACTTAAAGCTAAAAATTTCATGAGATTCGTTCTACTAGAGTGATGTGATATTTTATCCTTTTTTATTTTGGGGTGAAATTCTTGAAGGAGGGATGATCTGTCAATCCTTAAACCTTTATTAATCTTGAATCTAAAAGTTTGCAACTGAAAGTTAAGATTTTTCCAAATTAGTGTAAATCACATTTATTTTGTTTATTTATTTATTAGTATGTTATATACCAATTATGGTTGACTAGATAGGATTTTGGCATACAAAACCCTAGATTAGCTGAAATTGGGATTTTTGTCTTGAATTTTCCTGAAAACATGGTTAAAATGATGTAATTATGGTAAATAATTTTAATGAATTAACTTGGACTGCTTATAAGTGGTCTTAGGTTACTGATGGACTATAATAATCAAATTGTAATCAATATAACTTTATGGATATTGATATGGATATCAAATGCTCAAGATATACCAAATTATTGTTTAGAAAAAACAAAATTCAAATGAAAACTTCATTAATAGATCTCTTTGCAAAATATCCAAGCATGTAAAATCTACTGATATGCATAATTTGACTTGAAAAACCCTCAATATCCATTGTTCTTCTTTGAAATTTCTTGGTTGAAGGTAGAGAGATAATTTGAGGGGATCTCCGGTGGATGTTGGCATAGAGTTGATCTTGTCAAGTAAATGTGAAACATAATTTATTTTCTTGAAGAAAAAATGTAAACATATGATTCATGTATTAACATGTGGTACATAAGTTATTAGTAAAAAATAAGAATATATATCAAATTTCATCTTAAAATATGAAGTTTAGAGCCATTTTCACCATAAATGACCAATATCTACCAAAGTATAGGAAACACTAATGAAAACATGAGATTTTGTCAAAAAAGATTCCATATTTCAAATGTATGCTCAAAATTATTTATATCAGTATATTTCTATAAAATAAACATGATTATAATAGAATTCCAATTTTTCCACAAAATCGACCAAAATCTCTAAAATAGGGATGCATTAGCATCGCATAGCTCAACTTGGGGCTTATTTTACACTTAAATATATAAATATGTGCAAATTCACTCATCCTACATGTAATAAATAGGTGAGACACCTCCTCCCTTGTTCCAAAAAGGTGAATTTTAGAATTGTACAAGAATATTGACCAATCTTCTCTAATGTTGAAAATTATGAACAAAATTCCTAGCTTGGGATCCTTCCTAGATGAAAGCACAAGAAAAGATATAAAACATGGAAAGATTAGGTTTTTTTCTCCACTTTTAGAAATATTTTGATTCCATAAATAAATCAAATTAAACTTATAAGAAGGAAGAAGAGAAGCAAAGGACTTGCTACATCCAACTTAAATTTAGCATAAAATTTGAGCTAGTTAAAATCTAGGTCAACGTGCACCCAACATCCCGTCAACATCACCTATCTACCTTCCACCACAAAATTTAAGAGAAGAATGGTGGATTTTTAGGTGTTTCAGGTTGTATTAGGCTTAATTTGACATGAAACACCTCAAAGCCAACTATCATTCTCTTATTTGTTTTTATTGAAGGTAGAGAGGTGATTTTGAGGGGATCTTAGGTGGATGTTGACCTAGAGTTGACCTAGATCAATTTATTCCCCGAATTACATTTGGATTTAGTAAGTGGTTTGCTTATCTTTTTCCTTTTTATAAGTTTAATTAATTATATTGAATGATCATAATCCAAATTGAAACACCTAAAAGCCCATAATTTTTCTCTAGTTTAATGTTTGAAGGTAGAGAGGTGGTTTTGAGGGGATCTTGGGTGGATGTTTACCTACAGTTGATCTAGATCATTTTCTTGTCCAAATTAAAGTTGAATCTAGTAAGTTATTTGCTTCTGTTATTCATTCTTCCAAGTTTAGTTAATTATATTGGTGTGACTGTAATCTTTCTAGAAATGGATGAATAACCCTAGTCTCTCCATTATCTCTCTCTTCTCTCATGTTCATCTATGAATGATCCCAATATAAGGATTTTGTGGTGATTTTCAACTTTAGAGAAGTTTGCTGGAATGTTTTGTAGGAATTTGGAATTCATCTTCTTGGAATAGGGAAGGAAGTATTTCACCTACTTATTATATAAAGGGTGAGTGCATTCATACCCATTTATATGTTGAAGTATGAAATAAACTTAATTGAGTTATTTGAAGATAAATTAGTCCTAGTTTATATATTTTGTTTGAATTTGTGGTAAAAAATGAATTTGAATGTGAAATTTGAGATCCATGCTTATTTTGCATAAATCTATTGATATGTAACCTGCTGGAACATAACTTTTGTGTTATGGAACTATTTTTTCTGAGATATCCTATTTTATCATATTTTCCTATAGTTTGGCATGTTTTTCCATTTACTATGAAAATTGATCTAAACTTCATATGTGGTGATATTGATACACTAGTCTAAAATAAATTATATGATAGGACATGATTCTTAGTTATACATATTTAGATATATAAATCTACAATCACTTTTTTTGTTAAAATCAATTGATTAGGTTGTTTTGCCAACATTTTGGTGAAATAAACTTAAAGTGGGTGGAAATTATCCTTTAGCCATAGTTTTCACATATCTAATCCAAAGTACGAAGAACATGATTGTCTCTTCTTTTATGTTGTCTTTTTTTTGTTGAATGAGCCTCAATTCAGATTTTTAAGGCATATATGATCTATATAGCTAGAGAACTGATTGAAAAGTGAATGATTTTAGTTAAATTTGTGTACATGATTTGTATGAGTTCCAAACACAATGCATTATAGAGGCACTAGTGAATCTTGATTTGGCCTAAATCTTCAGTAGTGAAACATATGCTAGAGTTTACTATTACATAGCTTGATTCCTTTCAATTACAAATCTGGATGATAATATACATTACCCTGCTAATGTGATTTAGTATATGACAAGTTCATCTAGTTCAAACTATTCATAGTTTTACATACCAACCGTTCATTACAATTCAATTTGACCAGACCAACAATATTTAGTATGAAAGCTCTGTGTTTTTGGTATAGCATGTACTATTTCATTATATGCATATTTGTTTAAATTTTTAATTTCAAGTGGAATGCAATGTTGAGAATAGTCCGATTCTTTTTCAAAATAGTAGAATACATAGAATTATTCAGTATAGTTATATAATAGTGCACAATGTAAAAAGAAAAAGGAATTATTTAATTATAGGATAAAGCTAAGGAAAATCTTAGAAGATCATTCTTTGGTGAAATCAAATAATCAACAAAACTTTTAGATGTTATAAGTATAAGAGATACCTTGTGGAGGTCTATGATGCAATGGAGGAAATAATTACCCATGAGCAGTGTCTAGGAGAGGAAGCTAAAGTGTGACAACAATGCATGAGGGGAAAGTCCAGTGTAGATGACCTCTTGATATATAATAATGGTATACGACATTAATACATGATTCCAGTGGTCCCTAGTTCAATTACTAATAAGTGAACTAGACCTTCAGTAACCACTATGTAGACATTTATAGTTAGAGTATTTTGACTCTCTACCTGAGTCCTCAAGTTTATTGGAGGAGTCTACATTATTTGGATATCCTGATATATCATTTGAGGATAGACATGGGTAGCTCTGCTGTAGATCTGGGAGCTAATAGAATACTTTTAATATTAGGCTAACTATAAGTCTTGTATGACGAGATCATATTTTGATGTAATTCTTTCTCAAGTTGTGATACACATCATGTGAGACTGGGAATTAATAAGACATATAAGAGATTAAAAAGACAGACACAATAATTCATTGTTTGTTTCTTTAGATGTAATAGTTAGATTCATAAATGTAATGTTTACTTATTCTTAGTGTTTTAAAATGATGAAAAGATATACATTATTACTCATTCAGTTTAGTATTAATAACTTACTTAATTATATTTATGTTGCAATGCACTTAATAAAGAATATCTATATTATCTAGTCTAGTTGAGTAAATTTACATTCACTGAGCCGATAGATCACACACACCAATTAACTAATTTTTAGGTTACGTGTTGATATGGAGATAATAATAGATTTCAGAAGAGTCCTACAATAGACGGATGTTAGTAGTTCTTTAAGGTAGAATTACTCAATCTTGGTCCCTCTCTACCCTAGGTCCTTTATTGTGGGAAGAAATAGTTGTACCGGTCAAGTGAATGATCAGTATAATTAGTAATCTTGTTGAACAATTGTAAATATAAGATTTATGAATTGAATATGTGGAATCTTACAAAGGACTTATCTATCTATGACGAAGATTTTTTTTTCCTTATCAAGGACTTACAAACTCTTGAAATGAATCTTCAGCCTTCATCAAGGACTTACCCACTCTTGCAGTGCATCTGCAACCCTCAAGGACTTAACCACTCTTCACGTGTACCTTCAACATTTGACTTTTCCTTAAACACCTACCCTTCTTCTTCTTCTTCTTCTTCATCTTCTTCTACTTCTCCTCCTATCTTAGCCAAGATAAAGAATCTCATATTCATGAAAGAGAGAGAGAGGGAGATTGGATGTAAGGAAGTGAGAGACTCACAGATGCACATGTAGGGCTAGCTCTATTATAAATTTCCTACTCATTCCAATGGATGTAGCAAGTGACTAAGCTTGAGAGAGTGGATAGGGACTATTTGGGGCAATTTCACTCTCAAATATAGTAAAGTGCATTCCTGGTTCTCGGTCAATCAAGACATGAATCCCTAGGGGTGCTAATTATATTTAGGATGCCTCCTACCTATTAAAATCATTTAGGATGATTTCTAGCCATTTTGTAGAGAATCTGACAAATAAATTTCACTTTGAGGTTCTCTGAATTGACTCTTTTTCACATTAGCTACAATGTTGTTGGGGCTGAGTACCTATATGCTAACTTGCCCAACAAGAGTATTGTTTTTCCAACTAGTTTGTTTGGATGTATTTTAGAGACAAAACTTGCTCATCTAGAGTTTATGGAAATCCAATAAATTGTGATGTCCTCCGTGTTATACCCATGGGAAACCCAGTCAACTGCACTTGTTTTTTTGGTTATTCTAAGACCATCCCAAGTAAATATTAACTGAACCTCATTAACTCTATTTCATATATGACCTTAACCATAAACCATACATTAATTACAAGTGATTTACATCAAATATCTAAGGAGAAAACTATTTACTTGTTAATTTGATCTTTGTGCATGCATGACTTGATTTTTCCAAACTAGAGTTGACAATTTTAGGAATTTGGAGTGTGTCAATTTAATTTGAAATCACTCAAGTAGAAACAACTGACATATAAGTGGAATGGCTTATTCATCACCAAAACAATGAATTATTCAATTTAGATGTTAGGTTAGCATTCTCCCCGTTTATGGAGATGACTGACCATTCCATAAATGTATTGAAAGCTTTCAAGGAAAATATTTCATTTGGATAAACCTAGAAGTTTCAAGGACTTGAGTTTGTATGCTCCCTATCAATTGATTCAAATTGATTTCATTCACTTCCCGTCAATTTATACATTTTCACCTACAAGGTTAGCTTTCATAACATTTCTAGAACTTTTTTCTTCTCCCCATATACTTACATTTATCCTATAACATAAGACATTTCTTACCCCCCCCCCTTTGTCATATCAAACAGCGAGGGTTATAAGAGCACATAAAAACGTTGTTGAAAGGGGATGGGTAGAAGATAACATAATGAAAAGTCTTGCCAAGCCATGTATGTAATGAAAAATCAAGACATGCAATTGAAGAACCCTAGAAATAATAAAGGTAAGGCTATGCAAGAAAGTAACTCAAACTAATAGATGTAAAAATAAGGAGAACATTTTAGTATGTAAGAAACAAGATACAATAGTAGCAAAAGATAAATATCTTTTAATGAAAACTACTATAAATACATGTACAAAGACAATTAGTAGAAGATATCATAGGCTAGGACTACTAGAAGGATATAAGTCATATCAAAAGATGCACAAGTTAGAACATTCTACGAGAGGATGTAGAGAAATACCCATATAAGGAGTATGAAACTCAATAAAAATGTATGGATATTTTTCACTAGAAATGTGCATTACCATAAAAGATGAATACCACTAAGAAACTCAAGGTCGTCTCTAAAAAATATATTAGCAAGTTAGAGTACAAGGGAAGAAATTTGAAACACAAACAAGAGTTTCAAAGAGATTATCATGAAAACATGCATATAAATTATAAGAGATTTATTTCAGGATATGATATAATACTAGTCGAGCAACCATGAAGGTAGAGTTGCATGCAAGAGAAGATACTTAGAAAATGGAAATATGCATATCAAAAGGTACTAAGGTAAATTTCAATAGAATGAAGCATTTGGTTGAGAAAATATAGTTGAGAGGGGAACTCTCATCCAATATACCTTCTATATATTTAGTGCACAATGCTATCAGCTAAGTTTCTAGGTGGAAATTCTTGACCGGCGCCGCTGTTGCAAAATCTCCAATGAATCATGTCGGTCAAGCATCCTTAGGAAAAACTTGGAAAATACCAAGTTTTGTACATGCTCAAAAATATGTGCATAAAAACACTTCTAGGGGCTATAAAACAATAAAATACATATCAAAATATATATAAGAAAGTTGGTAATGCACTTTGAAAGCATCAGTGGAATTTCTTGAGCATGAATATGATAACAATCATAGTTTACAAGAATTTGACTCAAAAACCATATTAAAGTGAATACAAACTTGGAAATATAAGTAATGTCTGGATATGAGTATGAATACTTTTACCTTCATTTTTACCATTTCTTCTCCTCTTATTTCCATCCCATAAACATCCCACCTTTCTTCTTTTTAGTAGATTGAGAAGACAAAAATACCACATGTTAGTCTTCAAGTAAATATCTCATGTCAATCCTTTTTCAAACTCCTACTACATGAAGAGAAAATGGTCATGAATCATATTTTTGGATTGATGGGGGGTATCTTCATCATCCAAATCCTACTAATTTTGGGTGTTTTCCTAAAAACACACTAGGTAGAATAATGACCTTTTTCTTTTCAATGATTGCAAGTACCCTTAGCCTTGAAACTAGAGGACTTAACATTGAAATTTTTGAGATACTTATCCTTATGGGTGTTCCCTCAGATAACATCATATCCTAGACCATGCCTACCAATTTATATAGTATCATGATCTAGGACATCATCAATAATCTATTTGTTACAAGTAAATCTTCACAAATAGGATCTCAAAATATTATTATCATGCATAAAATAGTTTGTTTTTTATGACAGTTTAGCAATATCATATCTAGAAAGATCAGCCTTAAATCAAAAACCCTTAGTCTTATAAGAATATTTTTCCAAAAATAACATCATAGTATAATTCTCTACTTATACTAGAAGTATGAGATTCAAGAGCAATGTCTTTGGCATGCAAGGAAGCAATTTATTTTCTGAAAAAGTAATCTTAGAAAGATAAACATTGTGTTTTGTTTCCAATGCTTAAAATATAAATATGGATCCTCATTAGTATTGTTGAGAACAACATCATCAAAGTAGAGATCATCAATAGTTTCAATGAACACTTCATTAGTATTAGTCATAATGATTCACATGTTTAAAGTGATTATCTTATCAAGAAAAGTAAAAATTTCAATTTTAAAAATATATACTTGACTACGATAAGCATTTTTTTCAATCTCAACACCATTAAATTTCAATTCTACATCTAAATTATAATTAGTCATATTCTCAATAACTTTCCAAAGTTTATTCTATTTTACATGCAAGTTATCTACAATCTAGCAAGCATTTTCTTATTATGATTAGCAGACATGAGAGAGGCATGAGTATCATGAATAATATCAATTTAATATTATTTTGATAAACATTTTAAATATGCCTCATTTGAATCTTCAAATGAGCTTTTCCTATGAGAAAAGTGGCATTATCCGACTTCACATCCACTATAACGTTCACTTGATCTAGTATTGGAGGAGTTATTTGAGCTTATGTGGTCTTTCCTCTTATTCTAGTACTTCTCTTCCTTTCTCTTGTGGTGATGGGTTTTTTCATTGTAGGAAATCATCCTTAAAGTGACCCCTTTGTCAACATCCAAAGAATCTACAAGTCGAGAGGAAGTTTTTCCTTTGAAGGATATACCTTAGGAATACATGGCATCCTCTTAAGCTTGTAGGAATTGACTTGAGGATGCATAAAAAAGAAAACACATTATCATTCCTATTTTGAATTTTTTCAATAAGGTCCTCTTCATTTATAGTGTTCATCCTTACGTCATTTTCTTGGAGATATTCTTGAATACTTTTAATAGGAAGTGTAGAAAGCTTTTTTGTCACCTTTGTATATACTATGTTCTTTTCCCACCATTTTAGAAGAGATCAGAGTATCATTATGTTGACCTCATTGTTTTCCATGGGTTGACCAAGAGAAGAAAGAACGTTTACAATAATGTTGAGTCTTGAATACATCTCTACACCGTTCTCCATCTCGGGCATGTGAAAGTCTCCAAAGTTTGTGGTGAGGATGTTGATTTTTTTCCTTTACTTTCTCAATTTCTTCATATGTAAGCATATATTTCTCCATATCTCATAGGTGGTGTTGTAGGAAGACATCCAATTAAACTCACTTGGGGATAGCGGTGTAGATGATCCTTATAGATTTGGAAAAGGTTTCTTTCTTGAAAGTAGTCTCATTCCATTCCAGATTAACCTCTAGTTTCTTGTATTGAAGTGTCACCATTTTTATATATCATGGCTCATTCCTTAGATATGAAATTACATTCTCTTCGTCCAATGTTGATAATCGATCCCATCAATGACTAGAATGTTGAAGGAGTGCCCCCTTCTTGATTGTAGCCCATTTTCTCCTACTTTTGGAAGTACTGCTTGGGGAATACATTTCCTTGATACATCTTCTTAGATCTATAATGGGATAAAGAGGGGGTGATTAAGATGAATTCCCTTAAAAAATTTAGAGATTAATTAGACCAAAATATTTACCAAGATAATTAATCAAGTACTAAACGAAAGGGAGAGAGAAAGATTGAACAATCCACAAATGATGACACCATGTAAGTGGTTCTTTATCTTAAGGATGTAGCTCCACTATCGTGGGAGGTCATCCTATAGGATTATTTATCATGGGCACAATAGATGATTAAGTACATGGAAAATAGAGATGGAAGAGAGAATAAGAAGATTTAGTTGTGATGTTCTATCAATCGTCATGAGGTAGACAAATTAATAGAGCCTGAGAATAATTGTATTGAAGCGTCACCATTTTCATATATCAGGGGTCATTCCTTAGATATGAAATTGCATTCTCCTCTTACAATGTTGATAATCAATCCCTTCAATGACTAAAATGTTTAATAAGTGCCCCCTTCTTGATTGTATCCCATTTTCTCCTACTTGTGAAAGTACTGCTTGGAGAATACCTTTCCTTGATACAACTTCTTAGATATATAATGGGATAAAGAGGGGGTGATTAAGATGAAATCCAGTGAAAGTTTTAAAATTAATTAGACCAAAATATTTACCAAGATAATTATGCAAGTACTAAATGGTAGGGAGAGATAAAGATTGAAAATTCCACAAATGAAGGCACTGTGTAAGTGGTTCTTTATCTCAAGGATGTAGCTCCATTACCATGGGAAGTCAACCTATAGGATTTTTTATCTTTGGCACAATACATGATTAAGTATAGGGAAAATAGAGATCGAAGAGAAAATAAGAAGGATTTTGATGTGATGTTCTATCAATCTTCATGAGGTAGAAAAATCAATAGATCATGAGAATAGTTTTATGAAAGCATCACCATTTTCATTTATCAGGGCTCATTCCTTAGATATGAAAGTGCATTCTCCTCTTCCAATGTTGATAATAAATCCCATCAATGACCAGAATGTTGAAGGAGCGTCGTCTTCTTTATTGTAGCCCATTTTCTCCTACTTCTAGAAGTACTTCTTGGAGAATACCTTTCCTTGATACAACTTATTAGATATATAATGGGATCAAGAGGGGGTGATTAATATGAAATCCCTTGAAAGTTTTAAAATTAATTAGACCTTCAAAATATTTACCAAGATAATTATGCACGTACTAAAAGAAAGGGAGAGAGAAAGATTGAACAATCCACAAATGAAGGCACCATGTAAGTGTTTCTTTATCTCAAGGATGTAGCTGCACTACCATGGGAGATCAACCTATAGGATTTTCAATCATTGGTACAATGGAGGATTATGTATAGGGAGGATAAGAGATGGAGGAAAAAATAAGAAGATTTTAGTTGTGATGTTCTATTGATCTTTGTGAGGTAGACAAATCAATACAGACTGAGAATAGTAGAACTAAAGTCTTCTTCTTCTCTCCTCCGTCTCATAACTTACCTTTACACATCATCCTCTATTATAATCACCTTAAATTCCATTATGAGAGATACATCATATGACCACCCTTTTGTAGATCAATGGATAACTCTCATTAAGTTCAAGGGAGCCAACATACTTAAACATGACTTACCTATCCATGACAAGGAGTCTTTATCCTTACCAAGGACTTACCTACTCTTATAATGAGTCTTCGATCTTATTCAAGTGATTATCCACTCTTGAAACAAGTATTTGACCTTCAAGGACTTTCCCACTCTTGACTTGGATCCTCTTCATTTTACTCTGCCTTCACTAAGGAGAAGCTTTCTCACCAAGGGCCACCTACCCTTCTTGGTATTTTCCTCTCTTATCCAATAGAGAAAATCTTCATCTTCATTAAAGATAGAGATTTGGGGTAGGGAAGTGAGATCCTCAGACGATGTACATGTAGGAATATCTCTCTTACAAATCTACTACTCATTTTAATGGATGTAGCAAGTGATTATGCTCATGAGAGTAGAGAGAGGCTCTTTGGGGAAGTTTATCTCTTGACAATAGTATAGGCACCTTCTTGGTGCTTAGACAACTAAGGAATGAGTCCCTATGGGGCCCTTTTTATATTTTAGGATGCCTCTTAGTCGTTAGAATCATTTAGGAAGAATTCTATCCATTTTGGGGAGAGTCAAATAAAGATATTTCAATTTTGGGTCTCTCTCAAAAGGCATTGTTTCACAACAACTCTTAGGATGTCGGCTGAGGTGCCTATATGTTAATTGATTGACAAGAGTTTTGTCTTCCAGATGTCTTGGTTAGAAAAATTTCATAGGAACCAAAATCGACCAACCATAAGTTTTGGAAGGCCAATAAATAGAGTTTTCAGCCAAGTTATACCCATGGGAAACTCCGATGATTGTATTTGATATGTTTATATTGAAAGACCCTTCCAAGTGCATATCAATTTATCCTAATTGACTCTATTACACATATGAACTTAATTACAAGTCATACAATCATTGCAATAAATTTACATTAAAGATTGAAGGAGAAAACTATCTATTCCTCAAACATGATCTTTATGCATGTATGCCATGATTTTCCAAACTAGGGTTTGCCAGTTTAGGCATTTGGACTATGTCTTTAATCTGAAATCATTCAAGAACAAACATTAGACACAATAAGTGAAATCATATGTTCATCATCAAAATGATGGATTAGTCAATTTAGACCTTGATTCAAAAACTCTGTCAACCAAATTTTCCCTACAGAGATACAACTGGAAACCACTTTGCATTTTGTTCGCATGGACCTCTATCAGTCGAAATTATTACCACTAGGTAACTTGGCCATCTGATGTATTGAATTTATAGGGAACTATTTTAATAGTGTTTCTTTCCATTAGATAACCCAACCATCTATTCTTTGAGTAGAAAATTTATTCTATCAGTTGAGTTTCTAAAAAGGTAACTCAGTCAACATCATTGTACCATCAACTTC
Organism: Alisma plantago-aquatica; assembly: GCA_963693085.1. Classification (NCBI taxonomy): domain Eukaryota; kingdom Viridiplantae; phylum Streptophyta; class Magnoliopsida; order Alismatales; family Alismataceae; genus Alisma; species Alisma plantago-aquatica. The sequence continues at coordinate 662,863,562 of OY856409.1, read as the reverse complement.
TAAATAGTGCATTTACCCATTTGAAGCGCTTAAAACTTCATAATAGAACTTGTAGAAATTTCTAGAATTCTATCTAAGTGTCCCTACTGGAAGGTAGGAATTCTCAACTATAAATAGGGGCATTTGAATCTCATTCCAACTTGGACTTCTGTGTACCTACGCTATAGTTGAGTGGTTGTTCCTCCAAGAACTCGTAATCTCTCTAAAGCTTAGTGACATCTCTAGTGTCATCTGAGTTAGTTAGGATTTTTGTGAGAGATCTAGCACTTGTGTCATCATTTTAAAACTCCAATCTCCTTTCTTAAATCTCTTTTCATGAAGCTTGTTGATTGAAGAACTCTTCCTTGGTGAAGGAAGGTGAAGCTTCAAGGTGGAAGACCAATAGTCAAGAGAAGGTCTTGTTGGTGTAATTTTCATAAGAAATGTATGATTTTCCCAAATTTGATGAAACTTGATACCCTGGTTATTTTCAAGGTGTAGAATTTGAATCTGGAGTTTATTTTTCTTTTTCAGAAACTTAAACTAGATAATTAGGCAATTCTTTTTTCTCTCTCTTCCTTCATTTATGACTCTAAGATTATGCAAATATGATGAAATTTCACCAACATGTCCCAATTAATGTCTTAGATATGATTTTTCCATTAATTGATCATGTTGATGTTAGTTTTTTAATTAGTTATCAAAATGAAGGTTCTACACACTTTCTCTCTCCTACTTTTGCTCATTATTCAAATATCATCCAAATTAATTGCAAACTTGCCCAAATGCATATTTTTATGTCTAGATTATGAATTTGGCATTAGTTTCCCAATTTGATGACAATAGATATTTTATTTCTCTGTCTTGGTTTATTTCCTATTTTCATTTAATACAAAATTTCATATATATATATTTACTTTCCAAATTGGGGGATACTTGGCCCTTAATTAACTTTTAGTTTAAGAAAATGAAATTGTATATCGGATTATCTTGTGGGTTTCCTATTTGTGATTTTTGAACCAATATATTCTATATTATCTCCTTTCATCCAATATATTCCATATTATCTCCAATTATTACCTTTATTGTCTCCTTTTTATTTATCTTAGAGTTTCTCTTCTTTATCCATATTCTAAAAAGTATTAGAAAGTTCTAGCATAAATTTTTTCATTATTTTTATTACTTAAGTGGACAACTGCATGGTAGGCCCACTAAGACTTCTATTGAGGTAATTGTGCATTAAACCCCTTTATTGGAATAAAAGGTGAACAAATGTCCACTAAACCACCATAATATCCACAAATTAAACAAAAAGGCCAAGAAGGATAGAAATGAAAGGAAAAGACGGCCAAAAGAAAAAATGTCTTGGATTCGATATGTTACAACACTCCACCCCTTAAAGAGGATTTCATCCCTGAAATCAAAAGAAAGGAGGGAACGTGAAGGTGAAACATCTCATCACCATACTTATATTGTTCCACCAACCATAACTTCCAACAAACATATACTTCACAAGCATCTCGTCATAGGTCAGGTTCTCGAGGATCACTTAGGGTTCCACTATTAGGATTATTTTTATGAGATTTAACATTATTAACATTTTTGTCTCATTAGAATTATATTTATTAGGATATCAAATTATCATTATTAGTCTTTTAATTGTATCCAAATATATTTTCTTCATTGCCAAAAGAATTATATTTCATTATTATGCATTAACCTCGTATTATATATATCATTTATCTTAGTAAGAATTTAGCACAATTAGAGGTTACTCAATTATCTCAATATATTTGATCATTAATAATTTGGATTTACACTTCATTATCCTCATAACATCAATATATTAATTATAACAAATTATCTTGCATGTGATAGGACATTTTATACAATTTGTTATTAAGCCTACAATTAATCCAATTATGTCACACTGATTACTTGTAGGTATATTAAACATTGTCAAATTACCTTTCTTATTGACATTAATGTCATCATTATTCATTTTCTCATATTTATTCACTTCTTATTATTTATTATGCACATTTATGTGAATCAGTTACTTCTTATCCATATTGAAGTCATTATCTAAATTTCAGTGAACCGGGTTGGACATATTACATATTAATGAATTGATTCACATGCCAAGTCATGTTTAGGTGATTAATTAGGTGTGTACTAGGTAACAATGTGATATGCATTTCATATAAATGACTTGAGTAATCTATGATTAGGTGAATATATATATCATTTATGTGCATCAAGGTATGTTGTCTGGTTATGACACCTAATGCCACTAATTTAACATGAATATCGTTAAGGATGTATATGTTAAGGTTATATGATTACAACTTAGGGTTTAGGATCAACTTGATCATTATATTTCATTATAGCATGCATTAATGCCAAGATTAGGTTACACTTTTCTTTCTTATTTTGTCATTAAGGTTTATCGGTTCATGACATTAGCATACTTAACCCCAAACTTCAAAGTCTAGGTTCAAGGGATAAACTATCCAAGCATGTGGTCCTAAGGGACATAAGGAAACTATCTTGGTATCCATCTTCAAACAAGTCATCATACACCTGAAACTTAGGGTTCCCAAAGATATACAACATAGAAGTCTAAGGTTACTATTACCAAAAAGCAAACTATTTCAGACAATCCATATCAGCTCAGGCCAGGCCGGTATCATACGGATCTAGGAGTCCTCATAAACCAAGCTAGTGGTGTGGAGGAAAATCTTGCCAGCCCCCAAAATTTGATCCTTTCTAGACACCTTTTGTTACGACCCGCGTCGAGCTTATCCCGTAAGTAAGTTGTTCAGCATGTGTTTAGCTGATGTATTAAGTTATGAGCCTGTTTTTGTTAATAATGCTTAAAATGGACAAGATATGTGCTTAGTGTGTTTTCTAGCTTCTAAAGTATGTAATATCTTACGCTTGAAGCATTGCCAGAGAAATCGTTCGAATCCGACCTTCGAGTCAAAAGTTGCAAGTTTTTGGGCTTCTAGGGACCCGATTGTAATTTTGCGAAAGTTTCAAAATTTGCAATTTGGCCCCTAAGTTTTCTTCCTTATCTTTCCTTTCTCCCTTTCTCGTTTCATTTCACAGAAACGCAGAACGCAGGAAACGTTCTATTCCTTGCGTGAGAGAAAGAGAGAAAGATAGAGAGAGAGAGAAGGAGCTGAGGAGGGAGAAGCTCTGGAGCGTCGTTTTGCTCCAATTAGTTGCTGTAGATCGTCCCTTCCCTCTGTAGATCATCACCTTCATCGAATCGAATCAGTTTTGCAGCTGGAGCTGCGTTTGTAAGAAACGTGGTCAAGGAATTGGGGTGCACGGTGCAGCCCCAGTTCGTTTTCTTCCTTCCTTCAGGTACGGTTTAGTGGTATGTGTTGTTTGTAATCGTTTGGTGTTGTTTGCTCGAAGTTTGCCTGTCGATTCGAGAGAAATCGACTTCTGCAGGTCGTTTTTGTGTTCTGTCTGTGCGCGGTTCGGCCGAGTTTCCAATTCGGTCGGCCGAGTTCTTATTTAGGGCTTTTGTACAGCGTTTTCCAGATCGGCCGAGTTTCAGTCTGGATCGGCCGAGTTTCCTGAATTAGATAAACGAACAGCGTTTTGGTCGGCCGAGTTTGGTCCTGATCGGCCGAGTTTCCTTTGTAGGTTTTTCAAGTGGTGAGTTGGTCGGCCGAGTTCCCCAGGGGATCGGCCGAGTTTCCAGTTGGTCGGCCGAGGTTGGTCGGCCGAGTTTCAAGATCTGGGAAGTGATCGGCCGAGTTCCATAGTGTTCGGCCGAGTTTCAAGTGGTGAGTGACAATTCATTTAGAAATCATTATTTAACTCATTTTAAATGTCTGATTGCTTCAGTAATAGTTTAATAAGTTCATCGGAACTTGAATTGTGTAATAAGAATGATGAGAAAGAGGAAATTCTGTGTTTACAGTTATAATGTGTTATTTATGTTATTCGTTAATCAAGTATAGACTTAGATGCCCTAACACCGTAGAACCCCTAAGTGGTATCTGCAGCTTTGGGGTGAAACTCGTGTTGCAACATCATCCGTGCGTGTGTCGCGGACAAACGAGGAAATAGAAAAAGGGCAGTGTCTAACAACAATTGTGCTTGTGTCACAATGGCACTGCGGTTTCACCAGAAAACTTGGTTATCTAACACCATTCGTGCGGAGTCGCGAAGGTAACCCTGTGACCCTCCGCCTGTGTGCTCAGGTTAGTAGGAGGAGTCGAGAGAGAGCACTCGGAGTAGTGCATTGAGGCCGGAGAGCCTGTAGGCCGGAGAGCCTGTGGTCCTGTGGCAGAACAGGGCTGGCGTCAGACTTAGCATTCCCGGGTGTGTCGCTAAGTCTTGTACGGTGGGGCCGTAGCATGGACTTGTTGCGGACCTTTATATGCAGAGTACACTGCATATATTTAGGGCATAATAATAAAATGGATGAAAAATCATATAGGTTCACAGTAAATTTATATAATTGTTTAACTACTTGAAATACCTGACGATGCTTAGAAATGTGATTGGTAACTGTTTACCTGCTATGTCAGTAGATTTGCTCTGTTTAAACTATATATATGTTTATTTTCAGTTAATGAACCTGATGAGTTGTATATTGATAGCTAAGTGAAATGCTATTCACTGAGCGAGTAGGCTCATACCTCTACTCAAAACATTTTCAGGTCAGCATCAGCAACAGGAGTCGGAAGGATCCTTTCATCCCAACGCTTAGTTGATAGAAGATTTGTAGTTAGACTAGTTAGAGGTCTCTTAGTCCATTCCCCTCGATCTTCGGGACAAGGTGTGAGTGAGAGAGAGAATATGTACTAAGATGTAAATTTACTGTTATGCTTTATTAGTTGTTGAACAATGCAGTGTGCTGTAGACTTGTTTAATTTCCTATCAGTTGATAGAAATGCTTCCACAGTCTGCTTAGTTTCATTTTACAGCTTAAATCTGTTTATTCTATTAATCTCTTTAAATGTGTCTTAAACAGTGAAGAGTGTTTGGCTTATGTGTATTATCCCACCTGCCGTGCCCTAATCCGGTGGTTTGTGTTTAATGTGAGATTGGGGCGCGACAAATTTTTGGTATCAGAGCTTAGGTCTGAGTACTTAGTTACTCAAGTCAGCGGACGATAAGAGACCAATAGGATTAAGGTTTAAGTGTCTTTCTTCTATCTGTAATTTTCTAATAGGAAATATTCTATTATATCATTGCAGATGGCAGGAAGAGGTTTTGATCGTGATGATCAAGCCGAGAGCCATGTTGGCCCTGATCGGTGATACTTGGGTCCAGGTGGTGGTGACCATGTGGATGAAGCATCCCGGATGTACAGGATGTTCTTGGAGACCAAGGAGAGATACAAGGCTGATAGGCGAGAATCTTCTTCTACCAGCAGTAAAGATCTGATGCGATCTTATGAGCTTGTGAAGAAGCTTGGTGGCACAAAGTTCAGTGGCACCACAGATCCCGCAGAGGCTGATGAGTGGTTTAGACAGATTGAGAAGGTCTTTCGTCTGATGGAGCTTCCAGAAGACAAGAAGATCAATTATGCAGTCTACCTTCTGACAGGTGATGCAGAGCTATGGTGGCGTGGTGTGGAGGAAAAGAGAAGAGGCACAGAGCTTTCCTGGCAGGATTTCTCTGAGGAGTTTCATCTCAAATTCTATCCACCCACTTTCCTTAATGAGAAAATCAGGCAGTTGCAGAATATCAAGCAGGGGAACATGACAGTTACAGAGTATGAAGCGCTTTTCACACGCTTAGCTAACTTCTGTCCACAGCTTGTTCCTGACAACATAGAAAGGTGCAGAAGATTTCAGGAAGGGTTAAGGCCAGAGATTCGGCATACGGTCTCTGCTACTAGTAGGAGGAACAGAGAGAACTTTGGTGAGTTTGTTGAGGCTGCCAGACAGGTTGAAGAATCCGTGAATGCTGACAGAATACCCGAGTCCAAGAAAAGATCTGCAGATTTTGGTAGAGGACAATCCAGTAGTGGATACAGAGGTGGAGGCAGAGGTTTCTTCTCTAAACTCGGGCGTGGCTTTAGCTGTTTCAGCAGACAGAGATCTGAGGATGTTGTCCCTTCCAGAGGCAGAGGGGGGTACAACTCAGGGAGATGGGGCAGTGCGTCTAGTGGACAGTCTTCTGGGTCGTCAATGTCAGTGACAGGTCCCCAGAGACAAGAGATACCGCCATGTGATAAATGTGGTAGACCACACACTGGTCAGTGTTGGGGTCCAAGTTGTTTTGTCTGTGGACAAGTAGGACACCTTAGAAGGGAATGTCCTCAGCTTCATCAAGCAGCATCACAAGCTTTTCAGCCTCAATACCATGATGTTCCAAGTTCCTCTGTGGCTTCTGGCTCTAGAGGTGGTGGAGTGCCTAGCGGCAGGAGTGGTCAGAGAGGACAGCGTGGCAGAGGGAGGACTTCAGCATGTTTCTTTTCCTTGACACCTCAGGAAGGTATAATCTCTTCACAAGTTGTTACAGGAGAGATTCTTTTGTTTAATAGTATACCAGTTTCAGTTTTGATAGATCCGGGAGCTACTCATTCTTTTATACGACGTTCTTTAGTTGTTGAACTTAATCTGTTAACTCAAGAGTTGGCAGATGAGTTAGTGTTGAGGGTTCCACTAGGTGGACCGACAGTTTTATCTGAGTCCTGTCCCGGATGTTTGTTATCTTTTGGAGGTTTTACCTTTGCTGCTAATCTCATACCCTTAGATGTAAATACTTTTCAAGTCATCTTGGGTATGGATTGTCTTGAGACATATCGAGTGCAACTCAATTGTTGGAAAAAGGAAGCTACCTTTCAATTAGGAGAATTTTCTTGTGTCTTTACTGGAGACAGGAAAGTTCTGTCTACATGCATAATATCAGCTGCTGTAGCTGATAAGATGTTACAGAAAGGATGTGAAGCATTCCTTGCTCATGTAGTTGACACTAGAGCAGAAAAGAGCACCACCAGTGTTTATGATGTGCATGTAGTTCGTGAGTTCTCTGATGTTTTCCCAGAAGAGTTACCAGGCTTACCTCCTGTCAGAGACATTGATTTTGGAATTCAGATATATCCAGGTAGTCATTCAGTAGCGCTGCCGGCCTACAGAATGGCACCTGCGGAGTTGAAAGAACTCAAGGTACAGTTGCAGGAGTTGTTAGATAAGGGTTTCATTAGACCTAGTTCTTCACCATGGGGTGCTCCAGTCTTGTTTGTTAAGAAAAAGGATGGAACCATGCATCTCTGTATAGATTACAGGCAACTGAACAAGATCACAATAAAGAATAAATATCCCTTGCCGAGAATTGATGATCTATTTGATCAGTTGTGTGGAGCGACGATCTTTTCTAAAATTGATTTGAGATCCGGATATCATCAGCTCAGGATAAAGGCTTCTGATATTCCCAAAACAGCTTTCAGAACCAGGTATGGGCATTATGAGTTTTTGGTCATGTCGTTTGGGCTGACCAATGCCCCAGCAGCCTTTATGGATATGATGAATCGGATTTTCAAACCTTTTCTAGATCAGTTTATTGTAGTCTTTATAGATGATATTCTGATCTATTCCAGAGACGAGGAACAGCATGAGCAACACTTAAGAGTAGTGTTGCAGTTGTTGAGACAACACCAGTTGTTTGCTAAGTTTAGCAAGTGCGAGTTCTGGTTGGCTGAAGTAGCATTTCTTGGACATGTTATCTCGAGAGATGGAGTCAGCGTGGATCCTAAAAAAGTTGAGTCTGTGCTTCAGTGGGAACAACCTACGACTCCTACAGAGATCAGAATTTTCTTGGGTCTGGCAGGATATTATAGAAGATTCATAAAGAACTTCAGTGAGATAGCATCACCTTTGACACGCTTGACAAGGAAAGATGTGTCGTTTGTTTGGTCTGATAACTGTGAGAGAAGTTTTCAGATTTTGAAGAAGAGGTTGACTTCAGCACCGGTGTTGGTTCTGCCTGAAGCAGAAAAGGGCTATACAGTGTTCTGTGATGCTTCTAGGAGAGGTTTGGGCTGTGTACTGATGCAAGAAGGTAAAGTTGTTGCTTACGCATCTAGACAGCTTAAGAAGAATGAAGAGAATTACCCTGTTCATGATTTGGAATTAGCTGCTATAGTTCATGCTCTTAAGACATGACGTCACTACTTGTATGGTGAGACATGTCAGGTGTTCACCGATCATAAGAGCCTGAAATATATCTTCACTCAGAAAGATTTGAATTTGAGACAGCGCAGATGGCTAGAGCTGATTAAAGATTATGATGTGACAATCGATTACCATCCTGGTAAGGCGAATGTTGTAGCTGATGCCTTGAGTAGAAAGTCAAGTTCTTCAGCCAATGCATTTTCTATGGCATGTTTCAAGAGAGACCTGCTTGTAGATATGTGAAGGTTGAACTTGGACTTGGAGGTGACAAGACAGAGTGGGCTGATTGCACAGATGCAAGTTAGACCTACTTTTTATAATCAGATTAAAGAGTTGCAGCAGAGTGATAATGAGTTATGGCAAATCATGCAGGAGATGTCAGAGGGTAAGAGAGCAGAGTTCAGATTTTCTGATGAAGGCATGTTGTATCTTCATGAAAAGTTGTGTGTACCTGGAAACAGTGAGTTGAAAGAGCAGATTCTTGAAGAAGCGCATACTTCTATGTATGCCATGCATCCAGGTAACACAAAGATGTACAGGAACCTCAAAGAGCTGTACTGGTGGCTAGGTATGAAAAAGGATGTGGCTGAATACGTAGCTAGGTGTGGGGTGTGTCAGCAGGTTAAGGCTGAACATCAGAAACCTGCTGGTACTTTGCAGTCACTTCCTATACCAGAATGGAAATGGGATCACGTCACTATGGACTTTGTGGTAGGATTACCCAGGACGCCCAAGGGTTCGGACTCGATTTGGGTGATTGTGGATAGACTAACTAAGTCTGCTCACTTTCTTCCTGTCAAGTCAACCTTTGACGTTTCTAAGCTGGCTAAAGTTTATGTGGATGAGGTAATCAGGTTGCATGGGATTCTAGTTTCTATTATTTCTGACAGAGATCCAAAGTTCACATCTAGATTCTGGAATCAGTTACAACATGCGTTGGGTACGAAGTTGAAGTTCAGTACAGCGTTTCACCCACAAACAGATGGTCAATCTGAGAGGACCATACAGACCCTTGAAGACATGCTGAGAGCATGCGTGCTACAGTTTAGAGGCAACTGGGAAGAACACTTAAGCCTAATAGAGTTTGCTTACAATAATAGCTACCATTCTAGTCTGGGAATGGCTCCATATGAAGCTCTTTATGGCAGAAAGTGTAGATCGCCAGTTTGTTGGTATGAGGTGGGTGAGAAGAAAATTCTTGGACCTGAGTTAGTTGATGTAACTACTGAAAAGATATCAGTGATTCGGGATCAGTTGAAAGCTGCACAGGATAGACAGAAGAGTTATGTTGATAGACGACGTCGACCTCTTCAGTTTGAGGTTGGCGACGAGGTTTACTTGAAGGTTTCACCGTGGAAGGGAGTTCTGAGGTTTGGAAAGAGGGGTAAGTTGACCCCTAGATATATGGGTCCATATCCTATTGTTGAGAGGATTGGACCTGTAGCTTACAGGTTGGATTTGCCGTCTGAGTTGGAAAATCTACATGATGTCTTCCACGTGTCTATGCTGAAAAAGTGTCACCCTGGTACAGATAAGATTCTAGATTCAGAACCGGTGCAACTTAGGACATATGTGTCCTATGTTGAAGGACCTGTGCAGATAGTTGATCACCGGATTAAAAAGCTTAAGAACCGCGAAATTCCTTTAGTGAAGGTTTTGTGGAGAAACCATAATCTTGAAGAAGCTACGTGGGAGCTAGAGTCTGAGATGCGTGGCAAGTTTCCTTTTCTCTTCTAGGAATTTCGAGGACGAAATTCTTATAAGGGTAAGAGGAATTGTTACGACCCGCGTCGAGCTTATCCCGTAAGTAAGTTGTTCAGCATGTGTTTAGCTGATGTATTAAGTTATGAGCCTGTTTTTGTTAATAATGCTTAAAATGGACAAGATATGTGCTTAGTGTGTTTTCTAGCTTCTAAAGTATGTAATATCTTACGCTTGAAGCATTGCCAGAGAAATCGTTCGAATCCGACCTTCGAGTCAAAAGTTGCAAGTTTTTGGGCTTCTAGGGACCCGATTGTAATTTTGCGAAAGTTTCGAAATTTGCAATTTGGCCCCTAAGTTTTCTTCCTTATCTTTCCTTTCTCCCTTTCTCGTTTCATTTCACAGAAACGCAGAACGCAGGAAACGTTATGTTCCTTGCGTGAGAGAAAGAGAGAAAGATAGAGAGAGAGAGAAGGAGCTGAGGAGGGAGAAGCTCTGGAGCGTCGTTTTGCTCCAATTAGTTGTTGTAGATCGTCCCTTCCCTCTGTAGATCATCACCTTCATCGAATCGAATCAGTTTTGCAGCTGGAGCTGCGTTTGCAAGAAACGTGGTCAAGGAATTGGGGTGCACGGTGCAGTCCCAGTTCGTTTTCTTCCTTCCTTCAGGTACGGTTTAGTGGTATGTGTTGTTTGTAATCGTTTGGTGTTGTTTGCTCGAAGTTTGCCCGTCGATTCGAGAGAAATCAACTTCTGCAGGTCGTTTTTGTGTTCTGTCTGTGCGCGGTTTGGCCGAGTTTCCAATTCGGTCGGCCGAGTTCTTATTTAGGGCTTTTGTACAGCGTTTTTCGGATCGGCCGAGTTTCAGTCTGGATCGGCCGAGTTTCCTGAATTAGATAAACGAACAGCGTTTTGGTCGGCCGAGTTTGGTCCTGATCGGCCGAGTTTCCTTTGTAGGTTTTTCAAGTGGTGAGTTGGTCGGCCGAGTTCCCCAGGGGAACGGCCGAGTTTCCAGTTGGTCGGCCGAGGTTGGTCGGCCGAGTTTCAGGATCTGGGAAGTGATCGGCCGAGTTCCATAGTGTTCGGCCGAGTTTCAAGTGGTGAGTGGCAATTCATTTAGAAATCATTATTTAACTCATTTTAAATGTCTGATTGCTTCAGTAATAGTTTAATAAGTTCATCGGAACTTGAATTGTGTAATAAGAATGATGAGAAAGAGGAAATTCTGTGTTTACAGTTATAATGTGTTATTTATGTTATTCGTTAATCAAGTATAGACTTAGATGCCCTAACACCGTAGAACCCCTAAGTGGTATCTGCAGCTTTGGGGTGAAACTCGTGTTGCAACATCATCCGTGCGTGTGTCGCAGACAAACGAGGAAATAGAAAAAGGGCAGTGTCTAACAACAATTGTGCTTGTGTCACAATGGCACTGCGGTTTCACCAGAAAACTTGGTTATCTAACACCATTCGTGCGGAGTCGCAAAGGTAACCCTGTGACCCTCCGCCTGTGTGCTCAGGTTAGTAGGAGGAGTCGAGAGAGAGCACTCGGAGTAGTGCATTGAGGCCGGAGAGCCTGTAGGCCGGAGAGCCTGTGGTCCTGTGGCAGAACAGGGCTGGCGTCAGACTTAGCATTCCCGGGTGTGTCGCTAAGTCTTGTACGGTGGGGCCGTAGCATGGACTTGTTGCAGACCTTTATATGCAGAGTACACTGCATATATTTAGGGCATAATAATAAAATGGATGAAAAATCATATAGGTTCACAGTAAATTTATATAATTATTTAACTACTTGAAATACCTGACGATGCTTAGAAATGTGATTGGTAACTGTTTACCTGCTATGTCAGTAGATTTGCTCTGTTTAAACTGTATATATGTTTATTTTCAGTTAATGAACCTGACGAGTTGTATATTGATAGCTAAGTGAAATGCTATTCACTGAGCGAGTAGGCTCATACCTCTACTCAAAACATTTTCAGGTCAGCATCAGCAACAGGAGTCGGAAGGATCCTTTCATCCCAATGCTTAGTTGATAGAAGGTTTGTAGTTAGACTAGTTAGAGGTCTCTTAGTCCATTCCCCTCGATCTTCGGGACAAGGTGTGAGTGAGAGAGAGAATATGTACTAAGATGTAAATTTAGTGTTATGCTTTATTAGTTGTTGAACAATGCAGTGTGCTGTAGACTTGTTTAATTTCCTATCAGTTGATAGAAATGCTTCCACAGTCTGCTTAGTTTCATTTTACAACTTAAATCTGTTTATTCTATTAATCTCTTTAAATGTGTCTTAAACAGTGAAGAGTGTTTGGCTTATGTGTATTATCCCACCTGCCGTGCCCTAATCCGGTGGTTTGTGTTTAATGTGAGATTGGGGCGCGACACCTTTGTTTCAACTTCATGTTGTAATAGTTGCCTAAAGGCAAACCTAAACAACATCAAGTTATTATGATTACTTAAGCATCTTTCAAATGTAAATATTTTAGGGGTTTATTCATCATGATTCTAATGTGGAACTATAGGATCCTAAATCAACCATTTGATCATCTATAAATTAATTCTAAGGCAACAAGTCACTTAAGGGAACTATGTAAGACAAGAATTCTAATTAGGGAGATAAAATTGAAATAGTCAGATTCTGACTACCATGGGCTCTAATACCATGTTGTAAAAGAGTTAAATCATTCCTTTGCTAATAATTTGAAAAATCAAACCTCCATTCTCAACATACTCAAAAGGTATGTTGAAACAGGTGTAAAATTTTCAAATCTTTATTTATATGGTATACAAAAGACCAACAAGTAATGCAGTAGAATATAATTTCATGACTATATTCAATTTTATAAAAGTGTACATCATTCTCCCTTTATGATTTACATCAAGATACATAAACAGGATCTAGATAGAGGGAAGTCTAACTACTAAAATCTTGTCTCCAAAGCAACATCTCCATCAACCAAGTCCAATCCAAAAGCTAAGATCTTCTTGTCCTATCCATCATCTTACTCAGCCCCTGGGTGGTTGGGAAGGAACCCAACAAAAGGGAAAGGGAAGAAAAGTAAGTGTCACAAAACAAGTCTAGGATAACAAGATAAGTAAATTAAATAAAAAACATGCTAGGGTTCATCATAAGATGAAGATAACATGACTATGAGGCTATATTCAAACGAAACTTGCCATTAATAATTATATTAATAAGGATTTTCATGTTAGATAATTATGTCTACCTAACTAAGTAGGGTTGAGGCACCTACCGGACCTCTAACCTATAGGTGAGGGGAGAATAAGACATTCCCAGTCACCTACATAATAATATGGGGAGAATAAAAACATTCCCCAGGACAATTAAACACATGCCCTCTGTGGGTGGTTGTACATAAGTACCACTACTTTAAATTAAATAGAACACAAATCTACATGCTAGAAAATTATTCATGCAAGAGTAATCATAATAATCAACAAGCATGGAAGTGGGGTATAAGACCGAAACAAGATGAATTCATAAACTGATTTGAGGCATAGATATAATAGGGTTCAAGAATAGGGAATTAGGTTCGATTAAGCATCATTAGGAAAGAATAGGCTAAGGCATAAAATTTCCCAACTAAGGTGTTAGGTGCACATACCATTTCCTTAGAGCCCTAGAAACCACTTTTTAGATCCCTAAGCAAGATCAGGGTCCACTTGTCCTCACATCATCACCATGTTCATGTATTAGAACTATATTCATTCATTAAGGACTAAAAACCCCAAAGCTACCAACTTTTTCCACAAACCATTGATTTAGATCCTGAAACCATCACTACTATCTTAGTTAGGGTTTTCTTATCAAAATAACATATAATTTTATGTATTTTGAAGATATGGACTTTTAGAGGCATTTTTAGTATTTTTAATTAATTTAATCATTCCCAAAAATACATTTTCAAAAAACTCAGAATCAGGCATTGAAATTATTTTTATTAGATAGAAAGGATATTTTTGAGTTCAGAACATGTCTTATTTTTATTTTGGACCATGGAATTAATTGTTATGATTTTTCTAATTCAGACCAATAGGAAAATTGCAAAATTCCAATTTCATTTAAAAGGCAGTGAGAGCGAGAGAGAGAGAGGGACATGTCCTACTGCTTGGCCCAATAATCATGGGCCAAGTCAGCGGCTCGCCTCATTGGTTATCGAGTTGGCGCCAGTCAAGGCCGGGTCAAAGCTGTTGATCAAACATAGCAAAAGACAAGAGTGCCCCTAGCACGAAATAGACAAAGAAAGAAGAAAGAGAGGAGGGGTAAAATGGTCATTCAACAAGGGGCAATCATCCCCTTTCTCACGCTAGTGCCATGGCATTGAGTAGCAAGCTACTGCTTCTGTGATTTTTGGGTAAAACCGCTATACTCGATGAAACTTGATGCTCAAGTAACCAAAAGATAGAGGAGAAGATGGTAAATTCAATCATACCTCCAATTCAGCTAGAGATGAAGTGAGGAGAGAGAGAGAGTTTTGCCACAAATCTAGAGACAGAAGATGGTCATCGGGGGGTCAAACGGGTAGTAAATGAGGAATTGAGGGGTGTGTTGAGTTGCAAAGGTTCCCAGGAAGCCAATGGTAGGGGTATTTATAGGTGAGGGGTTGTAAACTAGGGTTTACAAGTTTGGGATAAGAGAGGAGTTTTAGGAGATTTAGGGCTTTCTCAAATATTTGTCAAATTCACAAAAAATTGGGATAATGCGGTGCAGAATCAAAAGAGGAGTCCAACGAGCCAAAAATCTTGTGATTTTGTTGAGTAGAGAGAGAGAGTTATTGCCTTTTGTAAATTTGCAAATATACTTTCTTATTTCCCAAACCGATCTAAGGTAGGAGATGGCTCGGACCCATCCGATCAGTGGACACAGGTCCACATGTCTCTCTCAACCATTGGATCGCACGCTAAGGCAAGAGGTCGCATGACATATATTTTTGGAATATGATTCTATTTGACTAAAGTGTATTTGTATTAAATAATGTTTTTCTCTTTCCTCAATTGGGTGCCCATACAATTCCCAAATTTGCTGAAACTTGACACCATGGCTATTTTCAAGGTGTATAATTTGAATCTAGAGTTTTTTTTAGGAACCTAAACTAGATAATTAGGCAATTCTTTGGTTTCTCTCTCTTCCTTCGTTTATGACTAAGATTATCCAAATATGAGGAAATTTCACCCACGCCTCCCAATTAATGTCTTAGATATGATTTTTCCATTAATTGATCATGTTGATATTATTTATTTAATTAATTATCAAAATGAAGGTTCTACACACTTCTCTCTCCTACTTTTACTCATTATTCAAATATCATCCAAATTATTTAAAAACTTTTCCAAAGGCATAGTTTTTATGTCTAGATTAAGAATTTGGCATTAGTTGCCCAATTTGATGACAATAGGTATTTTATTTCTCTTTCTTGGCTTATTTCCTATTTTCCTTTAATAAAGACTTGTATATATATTTACTTTCCAAATTGGGGGATAATTGTCCCTTAAGTAACTTCTAGTTCAAGAAAATGAATTTGATATTCGGTTATCTCGTGGTTTCCTATTTGTGATTTTTGAAACAATATATTATGTATTATCTCCTTTTATCCAATATATTACATATTATCTCCAATTATTACCTTTATCGTCTCCTTTTTGTTTATTTGAGAGTTTCTCTTCTTTATCCATATTCTAAAAAGTCAGATAAAGTTCTAGCATGAATTCTTTCATTATTTTTATTACTTAAGTGGACAATTGCACACCAGGCCCACTACTTAGACTTCTACTGAGGTAATTGTGCATTAAACCCCTTTATTGGTATAAAAGGTGGACAAATGTCCACTAAACAACCATAATATCCACAAATTAAACAAAAAGGTCAAGAAGGATAGAAATGAAAGGAGCAGATGGGATAAAGGACCAAAAGAAAAAATGTCCAAGTTTTAGTATGTTACAACACTCCACCCCTTAAATAGGATTTCGTCCCCAAAATCACAAGCAAGGAGGGAAGGTGAAGGTGCAACATCTCATCACCAAACTTGTGTTGTTCCACCAACCATAACTTCCACCAAACATATACTTCACAAGCATCTCGTCAAAGGTCAGGTTCTCGAGGATCACCTAGGGTTGCACTATTAAGATTATTTTATGAGATTTAACATTATTAACATTTTTGGCTCATTAGCATTATATTTTTTAGGATATCACATTATCATTATTATTTTAATTGTATCCAAATATATTTTCTTCATTGCCAAAAGAATTATATTTCATTATTATGCATTAACCTCATATTATATATATCATTTATCTAAGTAAGAATTTTAGCACAATTAGAGGTTACTCAATTATCTCAATATAGTTGATCATTAATAATTTTGATTTACACTTCATTATCCTCATATTATCATTATATCAGTTATAACAAATTATCTTGCATGTGATAGGACATTTTATTCAATTTGATATTAAGCCTACAATTATCCAAATTATGTCACATTGGTTACATGTATGTATATTAAACATTGTCACATTACCTTTCTTATTCACATTAATGTCATCATTATTCATTTTCTCATATTTATTCACTTCTTTTAATTGATTATGCACATTTATTTGAATCCAGTTACTTCTTCTCCATATTGAAGTCATTCTCTGTATTTTAGTGGACCAGGTTGGACATATTACATATTAATGAATTGATTCACATGCCAAGTCATGTTTAGGTGATTAATTAGGTGTGTACTAGGTAACAATGTGATATGCATTTCATATTTATGACTTGAGTAATCTATGATTAGGTGAATATATATATCATTTATGTGTATCAAGGTATGTTATCTGATTATGACACCTAATGCCACTAATTTAACATGAATATCATTAAGAATTTATATGTTAAGGTTATATGATTACAACTTAGGGTTTAGGATCAACTTGAACATTATATTTCATTCTAGCATGCATTAATGCCAAGATTAGGTTACACTTTTCTTTCTCATCATATCATTAAGGTTGATCGGTTCATGATGTTATTAGCATCATGTGTATCCATAATTAGTATTAATATGTGAGTGACCAATATTATGTGCATTGGATATTCATTAGGGTTTGAATATATAAATTATTCCTCAGATGATCATTATATGTTCATTAACATATTAACAAGCATGTTAGGTTATAACAATTAATTGTTTGGTCAAAACCAAGGATCCAAGCATACTAACCTCCTATTCATGGAGTTAGGGTTTCTAAAGATAGAGTAGATAGATTTCAAGATGTCACAGTGTTCCATCCCCCTAACGAGGATTTCTTCCTTGAAATCTAACCACCCAAACGTCATCAAACCAACTGTACTCCACCCCTTTAAGGGTTTGACCTATCGAGCCAAACTACACTAGGGTTAAAGGATGAGTCTACTACACCATGTACAATATTTATCACACTTCCACTACGCACTCTGATAGTTCACTTAACCCCAAACTTCAAAGTCTTGGTTCTAGGGATAAAATATTAAATCATGTGGTCCTAAGGGACATAAGGAAACTATCTTGGTATCCATCCTCAAACAAGTCATCATACACCAAAAACTTAGGGTTCCCAAAGATATACAACATAGAAGTCTAAGGTTACTATTTCCTAAAAGCAAACTACTTTAGACAATCCATATCAGCTCAGGCTAGGTTAGTATCATATGGATCTGGGAGTCCTCGTAAACCAAGCTAGTGGCGCAGAGGGAAATCTTGCCAGCCCCCAGAACCTGATCCTTTCTATACACATTTTCTTCAACTTCATGCCCTAATAGTCGCCTAAAGGCAAACCTGAACAACATCAAGTTATTATGATTACTTAAGCATCTTTAAAATGTAAATATTTAGGGGTTTATTCATCATGATTCTAATGTGGAACTATAGGATACTAAATCAACCTTTCATCATCTATAGATCAATTCTAAGGCAACAAGTCACTTAAGGTAACTACGTAAGACAAGGTTTCTAATTAGGGAGACGTGATTGAAATAGTCAGATTCCGACTACCATGAGCTCTGATACCATCTTGTAAAAGAGTGAAATCACCCCTTTACTAAAAATTTGAAGAATCAAACCTCCATTCTCAACATACTCAAAAGGTATGTTGAAACGGGTGTAAAAGTTTCAAATCTTTATTTATATGATATACAAAAGACCAACAAGTAATGCAGCAGAATATAATTTCATGGCTATATTCAATTTTATAAAAGTATACATCATTCTCCCTTTACCATTTACATCAAGATACACAAATAGGATCTAGATAGAGGGAGGTCTAACTACTACAATCTTGTCTCCAAATCAACATCTCCATCAACCAAGTTTAAGTGAAAAGCTAAGATCTTCTTATCTTATCCATCACCTTACTCAACCCTGGGTGGTTTGGAAGGCACCCAACAAAAGGGAAAGGGAACAAAAGTACGTGTCACAAAACCAATCTAGGATAACAAAATAAGTGATGCAAATAAAAATAGGCTAGGGTTCATCATGAAATGAAGATAACAAGAGTATGAGGCTATATTAAAAAACAAATTTGCCATTAATAATTATATTAAAAAGGATTTGCATGTAAGCTAATTATGTAAACCCAACTAAGTAGCGTTAAGGCAGCTATCGGACCTCTAACCTATAGGTGATGAGAGAATAAGACATTCCCAGTCATCTACACAATAATATGGGGAGAATAAAAGCATTCCCTAGGGCAATTAAATGCATGCCCTCAGTGGGTGGTTGTACATAAGTACCACTACTTTAAATTAAATAGAACATAAATCTACATGTTAAAAAAGTAGTCATGGAAAGAGTAATTATAATAATAAAAAAGAATGGTAGTGGGGTATAAGACCCAAACAAGATGAATTCATAAACTAATTTGAGGAATAGATACATTAGGTTTCAAGAATAGGGAATTAGGTTCGATTAAGCATCGTTAAGAAAGAATAGGATAAGGCATAAAATTTCCCAACTAAAGTGTTAGATGCACATATCTCTTCCTTAGAGCCCTAGAAACCACTTTTCATATCCCTAAGCAAGATCAGGGTCCACTTGTCCTAACATCATTAACATGTTCATGTATTAGAACTATATTCATTCATTAAGGACTAAAAACCCCAAAGCTACCAACTTTTTCCACAAACCATTGACTTAGGTCTTGAAAACATCACTACTATCTTAGTTAGGGTTTTTTTATCAATATAACATATAATTTTATGTATTTTGAAGATATGGACTTTTAGAAGCATTTTTAGTGATTTTTAATTAATTTAATCATTCCCAAAAACATTTTTCCAAAAAACTCCGAGTCAAGCATTGAAATTATTTTTATTAGATAGAGGGGATTTTTTAGAGTTCAGAACATATCTTTTTTTATTTTTTGGAGCATGGAATTAATTGTTATGATTTTTCTAATTCAGGCCAATAGGAAAATTACAAAAAATTGAATTTCGTTTAAAAAGAAGGAGAGCGAGAGAGAGAGGGATCGGGCCCATTGTTTGGACTAATAGCCATGGGCCAAGTCAGTGTCCCGCCTCGTTGGCTTCTAAGTTGGCGCCAGTCAAGGCCAGGTCAAAGTCGCGGATCAAACATAGCAAAAGACAAGAGTGCCCCTAGCGCAAAACAGAGAAAGAAAGAAGAAAGAGAAGAGGGGTAAAATGGTCATTCAATAAGGGAGAATCATCCACCTCCTCACACTCATGCCATGGCACTGAGCAACAAGATGATTCTTGTGTGAGTTTTGGGCAAAACTGCTATACTCGATGAACTCGACGCTCAAGTAACCAAAAGAAAGAGAATAAGATGGCAAATTTAATCATACCTCCAATTCTATCGGAGATGAAGTGAGGAGAGAGAGAGAGGTCCGCTACAAATCTAGAGATAGAATCCCATCATTGGGGGGTCAAACGGAAAGGAAACAAGGAATCAAGGGATGTGTTGAGTTGCAAAGGCTCCCAGGAAGCCAATGGTAGGGGTATTTATAGGTGAGGGGGTGTAAACTAGGGTTTATGAGTTTGGGATGAGAGAGGAGTTTCAGGAGATTTATGGATTTCTCTAGCATTCATAAAATTCACAAAATTTTGACATAATGTGGTGTGAAATCGAAAGAGAAGTCCAATGAGCCAAAAATCTCGTGATTTTGTTGAGTAGAGAGAGAGAGTTATTGCCTTTTCAAAATTCACAAATATACTTTCTTGTTTCCCATACCGATCTGAGGTAGGAGATGACCCAGACTCGTATGATTAGTGGACATCAGTCCATGGGTCTCTGTCGGCCATTGGATCGCGTGCTAATGTAAGAGGTCACGTGAAAATTATTTTAGGAATCTGATTCTAATTCGACTAAAGTGTATTTGTATTAATTAATGTTTTTCTCTTTCCTCAATTGGGTACCCAAACAATTCTCAAATTTGATTGAACATGACACCCTGGCTATTTTTAAGGTGTAGAATTCGAATCTGGAGTTTATTTTTCATTTTGAGAAACTTAAACTAGATAATTAAGAAATTCTTTGTTTTCTCTCTCTTCCTTCATTTATGACTCTAAGATTATCCAAATATGATGAAATTTCACCCACATGTCCCAATTAATGTCTTAGATATGATTTTTCCATTAATTGATCATGTTGATTTTATTTATTTAATTAATTATCAAAATGAAGGTTCTACACACTTCCTCTATCCTACTTTTACTCATTATTCAAATATCATCCAAATTAATTGAAAACGTGCCCAAAGGTATTTTTTATGTCTATATTACGAATTTGACATTAGTTTCCCATTTTTGATGGAATGAGATATTTTATTTCTCTTTCTTGGCTTATTTCTTATTTTCCTTTAATGAAGACTTATATATATATTTATTTATTTATTTACTTTCGAAATTGGGGGATACTTGGCCCTTAAGTAACATTTAGTTCAAGAAAACAAAATTGTATATCAGATTATCTTATGGGTTCCCTATTTGTGATTTTTGAAACAATATATTCCATATATATTATCTCATTTTATCCAATATATTCCATATTATCTCCAATTATTACCTTTATCATCTCCATTTTGTTTATTTGAGAGTTTCTCTTCTTTATCCATATTCTAAAAAGTCCTATAAAGTTCTAGCACAAAGTATTTCATTATTTTTATTACTTAAGTGGATAATTGCACGTAAGTACCACTACTTAGACTTCTATTAAGGTAATTGTGCATTAAACCCCTTTATTGGCATAAAAAGTGAACAAATGTCCACTAAACCACCATAATATCCAAAAATTAAACATAAAGGTCAAGAAGGATAAGGGTTTACATTTCTCAAATCCTAATTCTTCAAACTAAAATCATAGTTAGAGTTTCTTCTTAGATTTGAAACATCATAATTGATCTACTATCATTAATCAAGTCTAAATGATGTTCAATCTAATCAAGCATGTAATCATTCAGGTAAACCCTAGTTTACCAATTAAGCACAAATGTGGTCATTACAATGCTCACCCCCTTAAAAAGTTTCATCCACGAAAGATAAATAAACAAACAAAGTATATTTAGAGTTTATTTTCAGCTTCTAAAATCTTACATGTCATTACATTCTTGTATTTTATACTTGAATGTAGTTTTTAACGTTAAGTCCTTTATTTCTTTTCTAATCACAACATGTTAAAATAGTTCTCAATGATAACAAACAAATTCTCTATGCCACAATCAATCATAGAGTAGATAGAGAAGCAACCATTTCAATATTTTCATACTCTTGAGGTATTACCTCAACATTGATAATCTGATCCAATCATCTCATTTCACATGGCTCAATATGTACTATTGTTTTATATTACCTTTGAGTCACAAAAGAGAGTTCACCGTGTTGTTTTGAATATTACTATTATGCTACTCAAATAGCAAAATAGTCTTGAGTTGGAAGACTAGATTCAACGACAATTATACAATACTACTCACCACATCCCCATTGCATCATTGATGCATAAGGTGAAGCATTACCATCACATTCCTTATTATTCTCAAGTATGAACCCACACATAATTCAAGGTGTAGCCATCGAGTTATAGCATACTAGGGTTTCAACAACAATAACAAAGTACTCCATGATTGTATTAGTCATTCAAGGACTATTCATACCCAATTACCATCACTTAGTTATATTAAAGCTCGGTATAACAAGCTATACCTCATTAGGGTTACATATCAATACAATATGGTCATAATCCCTTCTATTCATATGAGTGAATAGGTAAGACTACCTTATTCAGGGTAACCCTTCATTTGTTCCATCATTATACAACCCATATCACCATACCACAATTGTACAATACTCAGATGGATTACAGTATGAATGACTTAAACTATCAAACACCTTTAATTAACATATTGCTTGCACATGTACAGATGAAATCATATGTAAAACAAATTTACATCCCTTAGTATACCTTCAACAAATTATACTTCTAAAAACAAATTCACATATTACTAAAGGCCATTGTTATCTCTTGTCTCTCTCCTTATTCACTACTACTTACGTTTTGCTACTTATCCTTCTCATTTTAATCATGTAGATTAAACATCCCTAAAATTGAAACATACAAGGTACAAGTAGATTATTCATCATTCTTGCTATCACTGCAAGAATTTATTTCATATCGCACTTCACTCATATTGTATTTCTCCTTTTGTTCAAAACACACTTGTTACATTTCAAATTTATATCTTACTCTTTACTCCAAATCATTTCCATATTGTTTATCTACCTTTTAGATTAGCTATCTTTAAACCCTGGATTACTATCAGTGCTAGTTTACTTCTCATAGTGCAAATCTCATGATCTTGTTTTATAGAGATGCTAGTATTCAAGGTCAAATCACTAGTGACATCCCTTGAACTACTACAACTCTAAACATTCTAGGGTTTAGTCCTTACCAGTAGCATGAAGTTATTGTGATGTGACTTTGCTCCCTTAATTTGAAATTCAAACTTTGGATCTGATGAGTTTTACTAGTGTTCTTTATCTTATCGATTGAATTTCCTTTCTCTTACTTGGCCATTCAGATAGATTACATTCTCAATTACCCTGCTAGGGTTTAATCATCATATTGTGTGTCATTATTACATTCACTAGATGTCTCTACCACGGTGGTTATGGATCATATATGATTCAATTTATTATCACTTCATTCCCACATTGCTCTCATTAAGGAAGATATAAAAGAGAAGATGATTTTGAGACTTAGAATTCTTATCTTCAATCATTCAATAATACATATCTCATATGTAGGTTTAATTAATTATCAACAAGGATATTTGACTAATTAGCACTTTCTTGAATCTCACAACCTCTTTATTTTATAATCTATATTACTCCATTATGTTTCAAACCCTTCTTTACTTTCCATAATCCCCTTACCATATACTACTATTCCACATGTCATCTTTAACTTCTAGTTTTCTCTTATGATCATGTTGCTTCTTTTATGTGTATGATCATGTATACCATGTTGCATATATTTCCTTTTATCCTTCTACTAATGTGAAGTTGAAATTCTAAATCAATAATCTCTCAACTAGTATCACCTCATGTTTAATACAATACATATCCTTCATTTTAAATCAAATAGCTCATGCATGGGTGAAACATAGTTTCTCTTTCAATCAAGTTTTTCCTTCCTGAATATAGTCTACCTTTGTATGAATTATTCATTTATTTAGATACACGTTTGTTCTTCTTTTAGAAACTAGTTTGTTGTTCTATAGAGACTTAGAATCCAAAGACAGTAAGGATGAATGTATTAAACTTATTAATAAAGGTATACATTCCATTCTTCTCAATTATATTATAATCCTCATTCCTTAATCAAGCTCATCATGTCCAACATTTATCTTTGTTTTAACTTAGTTTCTTATCCTAGTCTTATGATTTACATGTTCATATAATTCTCTTTACTTTAACTCTTCTAAAGACTCTTCACTTATATTTACTTATTGTCTACTTAACTCTTTTCTCCTATTTTCCCTTTGCTTTGGAGTACATAAAAACATTGTACTCGATTATATAGTCCATTCTTCATGATTGATTCTTACTATCTTGGCCCTTACATACTTTTCACTTTTTTTCATATTTCATATTTAAAGTTCATATAATACTAATCATTGAACTTAATCTGAACCTTATGTCGTGTTCCTTTATTCCCAATTAAGGGACTCTCATATGAGGCCCCAAAGTTGGATCTCGGATATCAGTTCCAACTAATTCTTAGCTATTCTAATCTTTCCCATATGTTTCAACATCTTAGTATATGTACATTCTCACTATGATGTGTGTCTAATTTGTCCATAGTCTACTCTTATTATATTGTTAATAGGAGCCATTAGATCCTAGTAACGCATCCTGCCAGTAGGACCAAGCCAAACATGCAGTCCTAAATCCAAGAGCTACTCAAGATTAACTAACTCCTATTAATCTCAAACATGTGGAAAGAATATCCACATAGGAAAGCTCATTCAAAGATCATTTCTAGTCTACTTGATACAAAGAATGTAATCAATAAATGCTACAACTTCATAGTGTACAACAAAACTTAAAGACCCATATATATTTCAAAATACTAAATATCTGAATTCAAACATATAAGAGCTTTTCTATTCATCTCCAATAAAACAACAACATGAAATGAAAGTTCTATCTCATTTTATATTTATGCTCTTAATTCATTTTACTTATCTTGTTTCTAACACTAATATTTGTAGGGTTCCTCTCTAGACCATCCTTCCATTGTATACCTAGCCAGGGTATACATGAAAAAATAGACAGAGTAACTTGATACTGGTTTATCCAAGTACTCAGATATCGGGCCAAGATATCAAATACTCAAATCCCCAGAGCTAACATCATAACATCTCCTACCTACCACACTTATGACTCTAACTTACTAACTTAATGGTCCCTGACAACTCAGCCTAAGCTCTGATACCAAGCTGTCACACCCATATCCCACGATTACCACTAATCATGAGATTAGGGCATGAGTTTAAGGATTATACTTAATACAAAGTTCAGTCCCATCTTTTTCAATATCTTTGGTTTCTCGCATTCAATCACATAAACAACTTTACAAGAGAATTAAACCTTGATTACTCTAATATGATGTCAACATTTATGATACGCATACATACATTCATTATTTTTCTCACACTTCCATGTACATAATACAAGATAACCAGATATGTACTCTATTATTAAAGAAGAAAAGTTACACTTTATCATTTACAACTCTCTCAACTCTATACAAGGATCTAGAGTGACAGGGACCGACTGAACTTAACTAATCTTATACTTAACTCCTATGGCAGATCTACTCTGATGCAATGACATCTTCAGTCCATGAGTTATTCCTAAAACTTTTGAGTAGAGGGGTGAGCCTATTTGCTCAATGATTGAGTACTTCAAAGAAATAGTCTATAGAACTGATATAATTATAGATATATTTTTTAGCAACTGATATCAATTATAACAACAGTAACCTTTAAAGAGATTGATCATTGACAATCATAAATATGGCAGGATACTCTAGATATCAACAAGAGTAAATCAATATATGAGCATGCTTGATTAATTTCAAATAGAACTAATAATTCAGAAACATATAAAGAATAATTGTTGGGAAACTGTACTCAAATCTTTATTAGCCTTTCTTACTTATAAGAAACTCTATTAAACTTATAATATCATATTTTAGCTTATGCCCTGATCATATGCAGTGTACTCTATGTATGAAGACTCGTAGTGAACTACGATCTCACCGTACAAGACTTAGCTTAAAACCCGGGAAGCTAAGCCTAGAACTGAATCTGGGTCTGCTTGACTCGAATCGTCACGTCTGACTAAGGCGGCTAAATAGCTGGCCTTTAACTAGACCTATCCTTCTAGGCTGAGTACACAGGCGGAGGGTCTGAGATGCTCTGTGTGCCTCATCTTGGTATGCTTTGTGGGTACCTCTGGGTTACCACCGAGATCTCCGATTTATGTTGGGTAACCTATCTTCTCTTAGGAGACTTCCTCAAGGGCTTCGTCGCCCCTTACGCTCTGTGGGTGCGATCCGATCCCCGTATACTGGTCGCTGCCAGGGTGGATCGTTTCCTCCCTACAGTGCAGGCATCTGTAGGGAATCTATTGTGTTCAAGGCACCTATGTCTATTATTTTATTATTCTTGGAAAGCTCTTACTATATTGTATCTCTCTCTTATTTATACTTGACTCTGGTATCTCTATGGTACCGAGTCTATTTATCTGAAGTTTATAAATACGACATGTATGTCATCCTTAACTTGGTAGAGTAGTATATTCAAAACACTGTAATATATTGAGAAATCAACATACTAACATGCATGCAGACTGAAATACTTAAATAAATAGAATACATGTCCACTTGGCACTTATATACTGGAATCATGCAATTGAACTTCTTAATATACTGATAAGAGTTAATTACTTGACATATAAATAATTGTCATTACCACCTGTAAACTATTCATTTCATAGACCATCTGATAACATTTACCAAAACTGAACTGTTAAGCATCACCACATCTCATACTGAGAACATTGATATCACAATACTTGATTCAGTGTACACGCTATCCTTAGGGTTTCATTTACCTCATTCACTTATCACATGGCTCTCATAAGGATTTCATGTGACATAAACATTCATTGAATAAAGACTGCTTTCAACAAATCATATACAATCAATATATGTATGAAACCTTGAAACTGAGCTGAATTTGGGTTTCCATTCCATTCACTGAGGTAACATGCATGAATAATAGAATTGAATAAATAAAGCCTGTCACGTCAAGAAAATCTGTTTAAATGGATTTCTCGATATCTATTCGCAAATATCCAACTTTCCTCGCATCTAGAGTTACATCCTCTTTACTGAGATATCAAATAAACACTATTCACCTTAAATGAAATCCAAGATAGTATCTGACATATATGTACTATGAATTCAGATAAACAATCATTCATAACCAAGGGGATCCAGATATACAAATTTCTCTATTTAACTATACAATAATTTTAGTCATAGACAAATTCCCTATATTTCTGTTTACTCTTATAACCTCTGTAAATAATTAGGGAATTCTCATTAGGATGTAATGTATACATTTCTAATATGATTTTATCATCTGAAATTCATCCAAATAGAGGAAGATTCCATTTCATATCATTTTGCAACAACTTAGATGAAACACACAATTCAGGGTTGTAGTCGCATACAAAGCAATTAAAAATTATGGATGATTTAACCAATTTTTATGCAATATACTATTTACAGAAAGTTCCCACTCACCCTAAGGTGTGAAAATACCTTTAAAATGCAGCTCATCCCTAAAAATCTCGATCTCATATAAAATCCCTAGCAATTCACCCGATTCTTCTTCCTTTCAACTCGGAAACCCTAAAAATGAGGGATTACAAAGGAAGAGTGAGAAATGGGGAAGTTTTGACACCATTTTGGATCAAATTAGAAGAGGGATAGAATCTTGACATGTGAGAGAAGATTCACCATGAAACTATATCCAAAGAATCTAAACTTACATGATTTCATCATTCCTCGGACCACAAAACCCTAGGTCAGCATCTCCATCAATTTCTCATCTCGAACCCTAACTCTCCCTTTCTCTATAGGATTTCATTTCTCTGGTTTGAATCAAGAATTATGAGAGCTCCTTGTGTGTTAGGTTGACCATATAGAGCAATTGAACTTCTTGGGTCAATTGCACATTGACCCCTTACTATACTTTCTCTTATTTCAGCTGAATTTTCTATCATAAACATATTACTGTAATTCATCTACTGATAAGGTCTAGATGCATCCAAAATTATGAAAATTTTACATGTTATTTATGATTTATATTCAGATCTTACGTTCAAATTTTATATCATTTGGAGTTACCAATAAATAACTAAAAATAAAACAATACACTGATGAAAAGCACTCTATCAGCATTTTGGTTGAAGTATTGTTTGACTGAGAACCACATTCAAAGAACACTCAAATATTCTGAAATTTTTCTCCAATATGAATGATTGAGTTATAAATATTATATCAAAAATTTAATTAAATACAAAAATTTAGAAAATATGAAAAATCATTTACCACACTGCTATCCTAATCAAATTCCATATTCATGTACTATTAAAACCCTAATTTTTGTCGATTAGGGTTTACATTTGTCAAACCCTAATTCTTCAAACTAAAATCATAGTTAGAGTTTCTTCTTAGTTTTGAAACATCACAATTGATCTACTATCATTAATCAAGTCTAAACAATGTTCAATCTAATCAAGCATGTAATCATTCAGGTAAACCCTAGTTTACCAATTAAACACAAATGTGGTCATTACAATTCT
Source organism: Alisma plantago-aquatica (assembly GCA_963693085.1). Taxonomy (NCBI): domain Eukaryota; kingdom Viridiplantae; phylum Streptophyta; class Magnoliopsida; order Alismatales; family Alismataceae; genus Alisma; species Alisma plantago-aquatica. The sequence continues at coordinate 662,835,295 of OY856409.1, read as the reverse complement.
CACCCCCTTAAAAAGTTTCATCCCCGAAACATAAATAAACAAACAAAGTATATTTAGAGTTTATTTTAAGCTTCTGAAATCTTACATGCCATTACATTCTTATATTTTATACTTGAATGTAGTTTTCAATGTTAAGTCCTTTATTTCTTTTCTAATCACAACATGTTAAAATAGTTCTCAATGATAACAATCAAATTCTCTATGACACAATCAATCATAGAGTAGATAGAGAAGCAACCATTTCAATATTTTCATACTCTTGAGGTGTTACCTCAACATTGATAATCTGATCCAACCATCTCAATTCATACGGATCAATATGTACTATTGTTTTATATTACCTCTGAGTCACAAAAGAGAGTTCACCATGTTGTTTTGAATATTACTATTGTGCTACTCAAATAGAAAAATAGTCTTGAGTTGGAAGACTAGATTCAACAGCAATTGTACAATACTACTCACGACATCCCCATTGCATCATGGATTCATAAGGTGAAGCATTACCATCACATTCCATATTATTTTCAAGTATGAACCCACACATAATTCAAGGTGTAGCCATCGAGTTATAGCATACTAGGGTTTCAACAACATTAACAAAGTACTCCACGATTGTATTAGTCATTCAAGGACTATTCATACCCAATTACCATCACTTAGTTATATTAAAGCTAGGTATAACAAGCTATACCTCATAAGGGTTACATATCAATACAATATGGTCATCATCCCTTCTATTCATATGAATGAATAGGTAAGACTACCTTATTCAGGGTAACCCTTCATTTGTCCAATCATTATTCAACCCATATCATCATACCACAATTGTACAATACTAAGATGGATTGCTGGTATGAATGACTTAAACTATCAAACACCTGTAATTAACATATTGCTTGCACATGTACAACTGAAATCATATGTAAAACAAATTACATCCCTTAGTATACCTTCAACAAATTATACTTCTAAAAAAAATTCACATATTACTAAAAGCCATTGTTATCTCTGATGTCTCTCCTCATTCACTACTACTTAATTTTTGCTACTTATCCTTCTCATTTTAATCATGTTGATTAAACATCCCTAAAATTGAAACATACAAGGTACAAGTAGATTATTCATCATTCTTGCTATCACTGCAAGAATTTATTTCATATCGCACTTCACTCATATTGTATTTCTCCTTTTGTTCAAAACACACTTGTTACATTTCAAATTTATATCTTACTCTTTACTCTGAATCGTTTCCATATTGTTTATCTACCTTTCAGATTAGCTATCTTTAAACCCTGGATTACTATCAGTGCTAGTTTACTTCTCATAGTGCAAATCTCATGATCTTGTTTTATAGAGATGCTAGTATTCAAGGTCAAATCACTAGTGACATCCCTTGAACTGCTACAACTCTAAACATTCTAGGGTTTGGTCCTTACCAGTAGCATGATGTTATTGTGATGTGACTTTGCTCCCTTAATTTGAAATTCAAACTTTGGATCTCATGAGTTTTACTAAAGTGTTCTTTATCTTATCGATTGAATTTCCTTTCTCTTACTTGGCCATTCAGAAAGATTACATTCTCAATTACCTTGATAGGGTTTAATCATCATATTGTGTGTCATTATTACATTCCCTAGATGTCTCTACCACGGTGGTTATGGATCATATATGATTCATTTTCTTATCACCTCATTCCCACATTGCTCTCATTAAGGAAGATATAAAAGAGAAGATGATTTTGAGACTTAGAATTCTTATCTTCAAACATTCAATATTACATTTCTCATATGTAGGTTTAATTAATTATCAACAAGGATATTTGACTAATTAGCACTTCTTAAATCTCGCAACCTCTTTCTTTTATAATCTATATTACTCCATTATGTTTCAAACCCTTCTTTACTTTACATAATCCCCTTACCAAATACTACTATTCCACATGTCATCTTTAACTTCTAGTCTTCTCTTATGATCATGTTGCTTCTTTTATGTGTATGATCATGTGTACCATGTTGCATATATTTTCTTTTATCCATCTACTAAGGTGAAGTTGAAATTCTAAATCAATAATCTCTCTACTAGTATCACCTCATGTTTAATACATTACATATCCTTCATTTTATATCAAACAGATCATGCATGGGTGAAACATAGTTTCTCTTTCAATCAAGTTTTTCCTTCTTGAATATAGTCTACCTTTGTATGACTTATTCATTTATTTAGCTACACTTTTGTTCTTCTTTTAGAAACTAGTTTGTTGTTCTATAGAGACTTAGAATCCAAAGGCAGTAAGGATGAATGTATTAAACTTATTAATAAAGGTATACATTCCATTCTTCTCAATTATATCATAACCCTCATTCCTTAATCAAGCTCATCATTTCCAACATGTATCTTTGTTTTAACTTAGTTTCTTATCCTAGTCTTATGATTTACATGTTCATCTAATTCTCTTTACTTTAACTCTTCTGAAGACTCTTCACTTATATTTACTTATTGTCTACTTAACTCTTTTCTTCTATTTTCCCTTTGCTTTGGAGTACATAAAAACATTGTACTCAATTATATAGTCCATTCCTCATGATTGATTCTTACTATCTTGGCCCTTACATACTTTTCACTCTTTTTTTCATATTTCATATTTAAAGTTCATATAATATGAATCATTAAACTAAATCTGAACCTTATGTCGTGTTCCTTTATTCACAATTAAGGGACTCTCATATGAGGCCTCAAAGTTGGATCTCAGATATTAGTTCCAACTAATTCTTAGCTATTCTAATCTTTCCCATATGTTTCAACATCTTAGTATATGTACATTCTCACTATGATGTGTGTCCAATTTGTCCATAGTCTACTATTATTATATTGTTAATAGGAGCCATTAGATCCTAGTAACTCATCCTGCCAGCCGGACCAGGCCGAACCTACAGTCCTGAAGCCAGTAGCTACTCAAGATTAACTAACTCCTATTAATCTCAAACATGTGGAAAGAATATCCACTTAGGAAAGTTCATTCAAAGATCATTTCTAGTCTACTTAATACAAATAATGTAATCAATAAATGCTACAACTGCATAGTGTACAACAAATCTTAAAGACCCGTATATATTTCAAAATACTGAATATCTGAATTCAAACATATAAGAGCTTTTCCATTCATCTCCAATAAAACAACAATATGAAATGAAAGTTCTATCTCATTTTATATTTATGCTCTTAATTCATGTTACTTATCTTGTTTCTAACCCTAATGTTTCTAGGGTTCCTCACTAGACCATCCTTCCACTGTATACCTGGCCAGGGTATACATGAAAGAATAGATAGAGTAGCTTGATACTGGTTGATCCAAGTACTTAGATACCGGGCCAGGATATCAAATACTCAAATCCCCAGAGCTAACATCATAACATCTCCTACCTACCACACTTATGACTCTAACTTACTAACTTAATGGTCACTGACAACTCAGCCTAAGCTCTAATACCAAGCTATCATACCCACATCCCACAATTACCACTAATCATGAGATTAGGGCATGGGTTTAAGGATTATACTTAATACAAAGTTCACTCCAATCTTTTTCAATATCTTTGTTTTCTCGCATTCAATCACATAAACAACTTTACAAGAGAATTAAACCTTGATTACTCTAATATGATGTCAACATTTATGATACACAAAGAAACATTCATTCTGTTTCTCACACTTCCATGTACATACTACATGATAACCAGATATGTACTCTATTATTAAAGAAGAAAAGTTAAACTTTATCATTTACAACTCTCTCTCTCAACTCTTTACAAAGATCTTGAGTGACAGGGACTGACTGAACTTAACTAATCTTATACTTAACTCTTGTGGCAGATCTACTGTGATGCAATGACATCTTCAGTCCACGAGTTATTCCTAAAAATTTTGAGTAGAGGGGTGAGCCTACTCGCTCAGTGACTGAGTACTTCAAAGAAATAGTCTAAAGCACTGCTATAATTATAGATATATTTTTGAGCAACTAATATCAATTATAACCGTAGTAAGCTTTAAAGAGACTGATCATTGACAATCATAAATATGGCAGGATACTCTAGATATCAACAAGAGTAAATCAATATATGAGCATGCTTGATGAATTTCAAAGAGAACTAAAAATTCAAAAACATATAAAGAATAATTGCTGGGAAATTGTACTCGAATCTTTCTTAGCCTTTCTTACTTATCAAAAACTCTATTAAACTTATATTATCATATTTTAGCTTATGCCCTGATCATATGCAGTGTACTCTACATATGAAGACTCATAGTAAACTACGATCTCACCATACAAGGCTTAGCTTAAAACCTGGGAAGCTAAGCCTAGAACTAAATATGGGTCTGCTTGACACAAATCGTCACATCTGACTAAGGCGGCTAAACAACTCGCCTTTAACTAGACCTCTCCTTCTAGGCTGAGTACACAGGCGGAGGGTCTGAGACACTATGTGGGCCTCATCTTGGTACGCTCTGTGGGTACCTCTGGGTTACCACTGGGATCTCTGGTTCATGTTGGGTAACCTATCTTCTCTTAGGAGACTTCCTCAAGGGCTTCATCTCCCTACACGCTCTGTGGGTGCGATCCGATCCGCATATACTGGTCGCTGCCAGGGTGGATCGTTTCCTCCCTACAGTGCAAACATTTGTAGGGAATCTACGGTGTTCAGGGCACCTATGTCTATTATTTTATTATTCTTGAAAAGCTCTTACTATATTGTATCTCTCTCTTACTTATACTTGACTCTGGTATCTCTATGGTACTGAGTCAATTTATCTAAAGTTTATAAATACGACATGTATGTCATCCTTAGCTTGGCAGCGGAGTATATTCAAAGCATTGTAATATATTGAGAAATCAACATACTATACATGCAGGCATAGTGAAATACTTAAATAAATAGAATACATGTCGACTTGGAACTTATATACTAGAATCATGCAATTGAACTTCTTAATATACTGATAAGAGTTAATTACTTGACATATGAATAATCGTCATTAGCACCTGTAAACTATTCGTTTCATAGACCATCTGATAACATTTACCACAATTGAACTATTAAGAATCACCATATCTCATACTGAGAACATTAATATCACAATACTTGATTTATTGATCACCCTATCCTTAGGGTTTTATTTACCTCATTCACTTATCACATCTCATAATGATTTCATGCAACATAAACATTCACTGAATAAAGACTGCTTTCAATAAATCATATACAATCAATATATGTATGAAACCTTGGAACTAAGCTGAATTTGGGTTTCCATGCCATTCACTGAGGTAACATGCATCAATAATAAAATTGAATAAATAAAGTCTATCCCGTCAAGTTCAAATGGATTTCTCAATATCTATCCACAAATATCCAACTTTCCTCGCATCTAGGGTTTCACCCTCTTTACTGAGATATCAAACAAACACTATTCACCTTAAATGAAATCCAAGATAGTATCTGACATATATACTATGAATTCAGATAAACAATCATCCATAACAAAGGATATCTAGATATACAAATCTCTCTATTTAATTATACAACAATTTCAGTCATAGATAAACTCCCTATATTTCTGTTTACTCTTATAACCTCTGTGAATAGTTAGGGAATTCACATTAGGATGTATTATATACATTTCTAATATGATTTTATCATCTAAAATTCATCCAAACAGAGGAAGATTCCATTTCATATCATTTTGCAACAACTTAGATCAAAAACACAATTCAGGATTGTAGTCGCATACAAAGCAATTAAAGATTATGGATTATTTAACTAATTTTTGTGCAATATACTATTTAAAGGAAGTTCCTCCTCACCCTAATGTGTGAAAAAACGTTAAAAATGCAGCTCATCCCTGAAAATCTCGATCTCATATCAAATCCCTAGCAATTCACCTGATTCTTCTTCCTTTCAACTCGGAAACCCTAGAAATGAGGGATTATGAAGAAACAGTGAGAAAATGAGAAGTTTTGACACCTTTTCAGATCAAATCAGAGGAGGGATGGAATCTTGACATGTGAGAGAAGATTCACCATGAAATTATATCCAAAGAAGCTAAACTTACATGATTTCATCATTCCTTAGACCGCAAAACCCTAGGTCAGCATCTCCATCAATTTCTCATTCGAACCCTAACTCTCCCTCTCTCTCTCTAGGATTTCGTTTCTCTAATTTGAATCACAAATTATGAGAGCTCCTTGTGTGTTAGGTTGACCATATAGAGCAATTGAGCTGCTTGGGTCAATCGCACATTGACCCCTTACTATACTTTCTTTTATTTTAGCTGAATATTCTGTCATAAAAATATTACTATAGTTTGTCTACTGATATGGTCTAAATGCTTCCAAAAATTATGAATATTTTATATGTTGTTTATTATTGAGATTTAGATCTCTACTTAAAATTTCAGATCATTTTGAGTTACCAATAAATAATTAAAAATAAAACACTACACTGCTAAAAAGTACTCTGTCAGCATTTTGGTAGAAGCATAGTTTGACCGAGAACCACATTCAAAGAACACTTAAATATTCTGAAATTTTTCTACAATATGCATGATTGAGTTATCCATATAATATCCAAAATTCAATTAAATAAAAAAATTTGTAGAAAATATGAAAAATCATATACCACACTTCTATCCTAATCAAATTACATATTCATGTACTATCAAAACCCTAATTTTTGCCGATTAGGGTTTACATTTCTCAAACCCTAATTCTTCAAACTAAAATCATAGTTAGAGTTTCTTCTTAGGTTTGAAACATCACAATTGATCTACTATCATTAATCAAGTCTAAACGATGTTCAATCTAATCAAGCATGTAATCATTCAGGTAAACCCTAGTTTACCAATTAAGCACAAATGTGGTCATTATAGTTATGGTAGTCAAATTTAATAGAAATGGGAATGTGGCAACAAGATATCAATGAAATCAGATTGTTATGTGACTATAGCAATGGTCGTAAAGATTGTTGTATGCACAGATTGCAACCTTAAAACTTTACAATAATTTGAGTGAAGATTGCTGAATATATTTGTAAACGTCACAGTAAACTGTTCATGTAGGCAAGAAATGGGAACTGAGAATAGGAATGCTAACACGTGTACTTAGGGAAAAAAACTCTTGTGAACTTGAGTTACAATGTAGTAAAGCATACCAATCATGAACACAAAATCAAGGAAACCTTTGCAAACAACATAATAAAAAGTAAATTGCAAAAAAGGTTTACGTTAATGTGTTAATGTGGTAATAGGTAAACAGGAATTTGGGTAACTAAGTAAGTAGGTATGTAGGAATATTGGTAAACTCATGTGTACATTGAAAAGGAAAACTCCTGGAAACCTGAGTTAAAGGGTAAAAAACCAGACCAATCGGTACTCAAACTTCAAGGAAACCTTGGCAAACTACATATTATAAAACAAGAACACAAACGACACGATTGATGGTAAACAAATGGCAAAGGGTAATGTGGTGTTAATTAAAGAGGAAACTTGTTAACAATACTCATACGCAACTAAGGTACAGTGAAAAAATTCGGTACGATCGATTATCTATAAGAAAGGTAACCGTGGAAAACTACATATAAGAACAACAAGAACATAAGGAAGAATTCAAAATGGTCAAGGATTGACAAGATTATTGGGCTACAAATGTTAAAGGGTAACAACTACTGGGGTGTTACAAACAAGTGTAATTCTCCAATACCAGACTACCTGAGCGCTTTGTAACAGACAACCTGAGAGTTAAGGTAACAACTAATGGGGTGTTAGGTAACAATGGTTGTGCTAAGTTCCTTACTACTCTGAGAGTTAAGTAACAATGTTTATGTGTAATAATGACACAAGTTGGTTATTGATGTCGTTGTGTACTGAAGATGGTAATGATGCAAACAAGGTTACATCGAGTTACTGCTAAGAGGTTGTAATAAAAACCCATGCCACTGAGTTACTTCCTAAGTAACTAAGAACCTGGCAGCGGAGTGGTTATGTTAACCTGGGTGACAATTTAGTACATACTACACTGAGTGTTAGTATAGCTGAACTCAAATTGTTACACTGAAGGGGAGCATGACAGTGACATATAACAAGGTCTGTTTGAGTTAATAACAAAAAAGGTTTGTTTTTGTGTTTGTGGCAAACGTTAGGTTTTGTTGTTGTTGTGTACTGAAGATGGGAACTATGCAAAACAAGGTTACATCGAGTAACGAGTATTACGATCCCTAAAAAGGCATGGTGTTGTATTACTAGTTACTTAGCATGTAATCGGATAACAACATTGTTATGTTAGAATCGGTGACACCTTAGTAGAAATAAAAAACAAGGTTACATCGAGTTACTAGTATTAGGATCCCTACAAAGGAATGATGTTGAGTTACTAGCTACTTAGCATGTTTTTTTTGATAAAAGCTACTTAGCATGTAATCTCATAACAATATTGTTATGTTAAAATTGGTAACAACTTAGTACAAAGAAAATAGAATGCACAAACCTTGTTAACCGCTGTGCCATTACCATCACGCGGCAACATTGTTGCTCCTCCAATAACGCCCCGTGTACCATCGCGTGACAATATTATTGCTCCTCCAATAACGCCCTGCTTGTCTCTCCTTAGAAACCTGCTCTAGGTCTTCCTGTAGGGCCGAGGAGGAGTCGACCGGCAGAAGAGAAGAGCAGATGCTTAGGGGCGAGTCGAGTCCTTAGAAACCTGCTCTAAATTTTCTTGTAGGGTAGAGGAGGAGTCGACCGGCAGAAGACGAGATGGGCAGGGGTGAGCCGAGGAGGGGAAGAATCGGCGGGGCAAAGAGAAGTGGAGGAAAAGATAGCAGGGCAAGTACGAGGTGAGGAGGGGGAGGAGAAATGGATAAAAATGAAGCAGCGCGAGGAGGGTGCGAAGAGGACGCGAGGATGGGGAAGAGAGGGGAAGGAGGAAGACTGTATAGGGGGTATCAGTGGGGGGGGATGCTGAGTGGGGGGATTTGGGGTTGATTTTTTTTTTAAATGTGAGAAAGGACGGGAGGAGTGGGCGAGAAGACAAGTGGAGGAAGACGACAAGTGGTCGTCTGGGTGTTCGTCCGCTAAGGGTCGTCTATATATCATTTTCCTTTTCAATTTCCTACAATGCTACCTTTAGGAAAGAGATCTACAACTGCCAGCAAAGGTCCGGCTGACGGTAGAAGAGGTGGCCCACCAGAAATGTGTGTCCGATTGGAGGAGCTGCCTCCTGGGTACATAGGGAAGCTACTGGCGTATAGGAGCGGTGCTGTGAAAATGAAGCTTGGGGACCACCTCTTCCGACGTAACATCTCTGTTTGCAGTCAAAACGCCACTTAGACTACATCGTTTTTTATCTGCTTAAATAGGTTAATTTGTAATATTCAGTGGCAAATAATGTGTTTATTACTGTAACTGTAGGTGACCCAGGGTGTGGACTGTTTGTTTCCCTAAGACGTGATGGCCATCAACAGCAAAGAGAAGCATTGTTGCCTTGTGGGAGGATTAGGAAGCGAGCAGTAGTGACACCGAATCTGGACTCCATCCTGGAAATTGATCTGTGAATGTAGGCAGCTTTTCCACGGGTGCCATAAAGATGTATAAAATCATTCAAGAAGATAGTGCTTTTTCAAATCTCTTAAAATGGAATCTGTTCCAAACATATGCATTGGTTCGTTATGGTTAGGTTGTCAAAATAACCTTTGACTGACCATAAGCTAAATATTCAACACCGTTCAGTTTAAAAGTTGATATTACTATACTTGTATATATGTATCAATTCATTTTTCATTTACATTGTAATATTGTAAATATTTACATGAAACATGCGACTAGCCATGCATTTTTCCGTTTTCTTTAAGTAATGATATTGATATAATTTTTGTTTTCTATAAATTCAGTGCTTTGTTTTACATTATATGTTTTCTATATTAGTATTCTCTCTCTTGTAAAGATTTTAATTGCAATAGGTACTCTTCCTCCCCTCATTAATCTGCAATTCTGAAACTTTAGTATTTTATGTCTCTCTAGAATTAAACGAGGGGATTACCTTGTGATGACTCCAAATTCAACACATTTTTCGTAAGGACATCTCATGGGCATGTGTGCACACATACAAATAAAATGTCAAAAAAGAAAATATCAGATTCGTGGCTATCAACTAATATTTCTACAGAAGTTGGACCAGTCCACAACATCACATAAATTGTACATATACTATCATTAACAAATGAAGATGAAGGTTTACGTCTTATTGTGTTTGGAAGTCTAACAATAAAAGAAAAGGAAATATAAAGGTACGACTTGCAATCTATACATCATCTAGGAAAGAAAAAGAAATAATGATAGAATTGTTTACTAAGTAGAGGAAATGAAATAAGCTAATTTAGGGAAGTTGCTCGAATTTAATTATGTTTGCCATCTAAAATTTTTTTGAATCACCAAATCAACACACAAGGGTGTTGGTGTTTGAGTAAAAATTACATATATATGCTTGCATAATTAAAACTTTAGAAAAGAGAAGAGCATTGATAATTATTTGAATATAAATAATGCATATTGTAAGGAGTGGGAGCTGAGAGGGAATTTTACTTCTCACTTATATCAATTAAGACTCGCCATTATAACAAGCATGCATACATGTTTTCACAATTCAATGAATAACTTTTATTTGACCTTTCTATAAATGATTATCTTATAGACCGATGTATAATAGTAGAAATAAAATATCATGATTATATTTAATTTTACAAGATTACATAAAAGTCTCCCACTTGAGGTTTACTTGAGAGAAAGAACTTCTTCACTAGGTAGAGAGATATCCAAGCTATCTCAAGTCTATCTTCCAATCAACTCAATTAATTCAAGTCTAGGTTATCATGCTAACTTCACAGCATCTGTAACTTAAGCAGTTGGAAGCATATCACACAAAAGAAAATAAAATGGAAGTTATCAACACAAAAATGTTGGTATGTGTATATATACATAGAGAGAAATTGAGCAACATTATGGAAAATGGACAAAAATCAATTATTTAAGGCTTCCAACAAAGAGGGAAAAGTGAACATCTGAATGGATATCAAAGAGAAATGATAAAAACTCTATGAAAGATACATTTGCCATAAATTAAAATATTAAGACGTGTCACATAAGCACAATTATATAGATTAGGGAACATAATCCATCATCAATAATAATCAACCAACATGAAAGTGTGTGACGACCCCAATTTCTATATACTTTCCTTAGTGACATACACAGATATGCGTGCACTCATATCTGTAAATGTCAAAAGGGAAAATATAAGAAATCAAGATAGTCAACTAAAATCAGAATAAGCCAAGATCATGTTAACATCATCATTAAATAGCCACACAACACTTCATTCATTGATAATAGATAAAGTCATAGATGCTAATAATTGAGAAGGAAGAAGGATAAGTCTATGAGAAAGAAAATATGATTATTACATAAGATTTATAACATCCTATTACATAATCTAGAAGAATAAAAACTATCTAACTGAAATGAATAAGGGGAGAAGTGGAGATCTATCTAATATCCTCCATGATCATTATTTAGTGGCTTCTAGTACTTTGAAAAGCTTCATATGTTGCTTGTACCTCGAAAAATATGAGAAATAAAAACATCAACAAAGTTGGTACGTGGAATTAAAATCTATACTATGTTGTCATCTATAAAGTACTTGAAAAGAAGAAAGAGAAAGAAAATGTTATTTAGAGGCAGAAAATTAGGTAATCCCAAGTTATTAATCACATTTAAAATGAATATACATTACTATGGTGGACTTAGCACATAATCACATAAATGGTGGGACCTTCCCCATGTACCTTGTACTCTAGGGATCTCCCCGTATACTGTGTACTCTAGGGAGGTGTTAGTCAACATTAATGCTTTCCCTCTCTAATAGGGAGCTTAATGAGCACCACTAGTAACTACATTTCATTTATCATCATTTATGTTCTTTACTAATCAAGGCGGAATTGACAATTACTCATATATCTACATCCATCAATGTACTTCAATTACATGCAAGCAAGTATATATATTTAGCATCCTGCAAAATCTAGTCATATAATTATATCAATGTACCTTTGATTTTTTAGATCTGGATTCCACAAGTCCTAGATTATGAGAAAGACAGTAGATCACCCTAAAATATAAACAAAAACCTAAAGTCACCATGGGTTCTCGTCATTCCACATTAGGGTTTCTAACTAGGGTTTAGGTCATTTGGGATATAACTTTAGGATGCATATGATTCAAAAGATCAGAGTTGGATTCTAGGGTCAGGGTCGTTCAAAGTCATTCAGGGACATTTAATAGTTAGGGTTTGTCATAAAGTTGTATAAAATATCCATTATGAAGAGAGGAAACTAAAAATTAGGGGTTTTCACAACTAATGAATCAACTATCCCTCTTAGATAAGATTTTGAGTAACATGGTGATTAGGACCCCAATTAGGGTTTAGGCTGTCCTCAAGGCAGATCTAAAATCAATGATGACCATTATTACAAAGTATATAAATATTAAGAGGTCATTAGGACTTGTAGGCCATATTTTCTGAAAAGGGATCAGATCTAGGTCCTGAAAATATTTTATTTAAATAGATCACATTTTTCTGATTAAAATGATATATAGGTTCGATATATTTTGATATTCCTATAATTTTCTAGGGTTTCCCTAAGATCTGACCAATCAGGTAATTTCTAAGGAATTAAATGAAAAATAAAAAAAGAAAAGGGGTGGTCGACTTTGTGGATCAGGGGAGGGATCCGGATCCGTAGATCCTCTCCTTAACCCACGAACCTTCCTCATCAAACTGGTCAGAGTTAGGAGGCACAGGACAGAAATACCCCTTGCGGGTAAATGTGTTGTGTGACAACACATTTTCAGATAGGGGAATTTACCCCTTTGATTGTTCACTCGCGCCATGGCAGCAAAGAATGAACAATGTAGGAAAAGTGGAGGTAGCTCAGGCTAGCTAGGGGGTTCCTGGGAGTGTGAGAATGGGCATATCCTCTTTGCAAGGTTCCCCCAAGTTCAGTGAGCTCAACAACTCGATCGGAGGTGGACTACAGGTCAAAAACGATCGCTAACAGGTGCAAAGAACGAAAAATGGGATCTGGAGCCTTCCCTTCCCTCGAGCTGGATTGAGGGCGTTTGAAGGTCCGCGGTGGTCTGCTGGTGTGTTTGTGATCCTCCCTCAGCTCCAAGAAGGCTCCAACCTCACCGGCGGTGAAGCTCTTGGAGCTTGGTTGAATGGCTCATCGACCTGACACCCCGAGCTTTCGCAGCTCCAACGAGTAGTGCGGATCTCCTCACCGAGGTCCCATAATGGTGCAACTACGTTCGATTGGATGGTGAAAGTCACTGGAGTGAGAAGGAGGTCAGGTCAGGTGAGGGTGAGGGAGCTTGAGGTCGGGGAGGAAGGGGTGTGCTTCATCCGAATTGAGGGTCAGGGGTGATAAAAAGGAGGTCGGTGAATCTCTTAGAGTCCTTATATAGGCACATGGTGGTCGAGGGAATGTAGCCCTAAAATGGGTGCCGCCACCAGTGGGAGGTGCGAGAAAGAAGGATTTGGTTCTCCCTGATCCGTGTACGAGGGGGGATGAGTAGAGGTTCGTTGAACTCGTCTCGGTGAGAGGAGTCTATCCTCCAAATATCTTGCACTGAGGTGACGAGATTTGGGCGCTAGCTACTTTGGAGAGGTTGCTACACTGTTGGGGTGGAGACCGGGTCTTGCGGGAGGTTAGGGACGACCCGAGGACCGTTGGATCTCATGCAATCCCTGATCAACCAATCAAACAGTCGTGGTTGATCCCTGATTCATAAATCCGCCCCCAACCAAGAAAAAAAAAGGTGTGTGACTTATATTTATCAAATGGGAATGGAAACTTAGGTCCTAGGGATTAATAGATGACATAATACACATACATTTCAATTGTGAATAACTCCCAATTGGTACATCCAATTGTAATGAAATTTAGGGGTAGCTTAAAGGTGTCATTATGTAGTTAAGGTACAAAATTGGAGTCAAAATTCGATTGTTGACTATGTCAATTGACTAAATGTCATAATTCCTATATTATTGACTTTATGTAATACTATGGATGGTCTTAAGTGAAATTGATAATCCAATTAATCAATTTAGTGAGGGACATGATTGAGGGCATAATTGGAATAATCAAAATTGTAAGAGAGAGAATAAATAATATAGAAAAACTCACTCTGTCACATTCTCCCCTCCTTTTTAGAATTGTGTCCCCAAAATTCAAGCAGCCTGAAAAGGATGTGGATACTTCTTCTCAACCTCGGTCTTTAGTTCCCAGGTGGCATCAGTTTCATCATGGTGGCTCCAGAGAAATTTCACCATATCTATATGTTGATTTCTATGAAGCTCCTTTGACTTGAAGTCGAGAATTCTGACTGGGGACTCAGCATATGATAGATCATCCCTCAACTCAAGAGGCTCATGATTCAGAATGTGATTGGGGTCTTTAACATAAGGTTTCATATTAGATACATGGAAGACATTATGCATGGCACTATACTGAGGTGGCACAGTAAGACGATAGGAACATTCTCCAACCCTTTCAAGGATCTCGAAGGGTCCCACATAACGAGGACTGAGCTTTCCCCTATTCTTGGCCAAAGCTCGAATAGTTCAGATCTTCAAAAAGACATGATCACCTTCCTTGAACTGACGTTCCTATTGGTGAGCATCTGCATATGATTTCTTCCTATCTTGTGCTCACTTCATTCTCTACCTAATCAATGCAACTTTATCTGCATACAACTGCATCTCCTCAGATTTCATCAAGGTTTGCTCTCCGACATCAACCCATCATAGTGGGGACCTACAAGGACACTCGTATAAAGCTTCATAGGGAGGCATCCCAATACTCACCTGATAGATATTATTATATGCGAACTCAGCTAAAGGCAAGTAATCATCCCATGAGCCTTCCCAATCATGTAAACAGGCTCACAGAAGGTCCTCGAGAATCTTTATTGTTCGTTTTGACTGTCCGTCTGTTTGCGGATGGTAGGCTATATTGAAGTTCAGTTTGGTGCCCAATTCCTCTTGAACCTGCTTCCATAGCTTTGAGGTAAACTTTGGGTCCTGAGACAATAGATGCCGGAACTCCATATAGACGTACTATCTCCCGTATGTAGAGGTCGGCCAACTCAGAAACTTTCATAGTAATCTTCACAGGGAGAAAATGAGTTGACTTGGTGAGAGATCCACTATGACCCATGCAGCGTCATATCCCTTCCTGGTCCTGGGTAATCCCACCACGAAGACCATCGTGATGTGTTCCCATTTCCATTCCGGAATCTCAAGGGGTTGTAGTAGACCGTCTGGTCTCTGATGTTCGGCCTTGATCCCTTGGCATGTCAGACACCTGGACTTGAAATTGACAATATCACGCTTCATGCCCCTCCACCAGAACTGACGTTGTAGGTCTTTGTACATCTTTGTCATGCTGGGATGAACTGTGTACTTTGACCCATGTGCCTCACTAAGAATTATTGTCTTTACAGCTGACTGCTCAGAAACCCACATACAATTCTTGTATCGAAGACCACCATTAAGACCCACATATAGATGTGTCTAAGGCTTCGACAGGAGAGAGGAGAGCTCTGCAAAATCAGTACTAGCCTTCTGTGCCTCAAGAAGTTCAAAATGCAAGTTGGATGTGATGGAGATATTATTAACATGCAATCGATCAGATATAAACTACGGCTTCCAGCCCACTAGATCCTCCATATTCTTCCATTCAAGAATGGAAAGAGATGCACACACTGCCCTTTTCATACTAAGGGCATCAACGGCTACATTTGCCTTACCTAGATGATAGGCAATAGTGAAATCGTAGTCCTTTAGGTATTCAATCCATCGGCATTGACGCAGATTCAAGTTCTTCTGAGTTAGGATGTACTTTAGGCTTTTGTGATCAATGAAGATGTCGAACGTTGCCCCGTACAAGTAGTGCCTCCAGATTTTGAGAGCATGGATGATTGCAGCTAATTCCAAATTATGTGTGGGATAATTAAGTTCATTGGGTTTCAACTGTCTGGAAGTGAAGGCCACTACCTACCTGTTCTATTGTAGGACACACCCTAGACCATGTCGGGAAGCATCAATGAATATCACAAATCCTTCATTGCCAGATGGTAGAACAAGGACACATGATGACGTCAACTTCTACTTGAGCTCTTGGAATCTAGCCTCATAAGTAGCTGACCAGATGAAATGTGCATCCTTCTGAGTCACCTTGGTCAGAGGAAGTGTGACTTTGGAAAAGTTTGGGATAAAACGACGATAATATCCGGACAGGCCCAAGAAACTCCGGATTTCAGAAGGATTCCGGGGAGGCTTCCAATCAAGTACAGCAGAGACTTTGGCGGGATCGACAGATATATTACCCCCAGAGATGACATGACCAAGAAACATGACTTTGTCAATCCAAAATTCACATTTAGAAAGCTTGCCATATAATTTTTGGGCTCAAAGAATCTCAAGGACAGACTTCAAATGCTCTCAATGTTTCTCCATAGAATCAGAATAGATCAGAATATCATCAATGAAGACGACCACAAACTCATCAAGATAAGGTTGGAAGACTTTGTTTGTCAGATTCATAAATACACCCAGTGAGTTGGTCAACCCGAATGGCATTACTAGAAATTTGTAATGCCCATAATGAGTTCGAAAAGCAGTTTTAGAAATATCAAAATCCTTGATTTTAAGTTGATGGTAGCCAGAACGAAGATCAATCTTTGAGAAAATTTTAGTAGTATGAAGTTGATCAAAGAGGTCATCAATATGAGGGAGAGGATACTTGTTTTTAATAGTAGCTTGGTTCAACATGGGGTAGTCAATACAGATATGCATAGAACCATCTTTCTTTTTAACAAAAAGAACAAGAGCACCCCAGGGGGAAACACTAGGATGAATGAAACCTTTGTCGAGAAGTTCTTGCAACTGTTTCTTCAACTCCATAAGCTCAGCATGAGCCATTCTATATGGTGCCCTAGAAATCGGAGTGGTTCCAGGAAGAAGATCTATAGAGAACTCAATGTCTCTATTTGGAGGCAGCCCAGGAAGCTCCTCTAGAAAAATGTCAGCGAAGTCACGTACCACCTCCAGACTTTCTACAGGCCCACTACTAGGACTGGTCTCTGAGACTAATGCAAGGAAGACTTTACATCCTTAAGAAATGAGATTTTTAGCTTTAAGAGAGGAGATTATAATATTATTACAAAATCTGCTTCCCCTAGGGATTTTCATAGGATAAGAATGAGGTTGAGAGAGAACTACCATCTTGTTTCTACAATCGATGTGAGAATGGTATGTGTATAGCCAGTCCATACCAAGTATAACATCAAAGTCTTCCATAGTTAAGAGAATGAATTCAAAGGGAATATCATGATTTTCATATTTACGAGAGAGCTCATCAATTTTCTATAGAGTTGTGAGTATTTTTCTGCTAGGAGTAGACACATCTAGAATATATCCCAAGTCCCTTATATGAAGATGTAATATAGATACTAGAGTTTGAGAAATAAATGTATTTGTAGATCCAGAGTCAAATAAAGCCTTAACAGGATGACCATTTAATATTACAATGCCTACACATGATAATTGAGTTATTAATAATTGCAGGCTTGAACAAGATATTAAATTATAAAAGAACTTAGGTTACCTTCACAGAGCTGGTTAGGATTTTCCTTGGCCTCTTCTGCATTTACTGCAAATACCCTGCCATTGTGATGTCCCTGAGGTTGCAGAGCACCTACTGTAGGATTGCCAAAGATGGAGGGAGTGGAGCACTTGGTGACAAAATGACCCTCCTTTTTGTAGTTATAGCAGACCGGCTTGGTATTGCGGCATACCCCACAATGGCGTTGCCCACAAGTCTTGCACTTTGGGTAAACTATCTTTTGTTGATTTCGGTTGTGCTTCTGTCCTCCTTTTCCTGAACCTCCTCCTTTCCCTGATCCCTTATTGTTATGGCCAGGGTTGAACTTTCTAGACTTATCCTCCTCTATAGTGGTTAACCCTAAATACCCCATGTTGGGAGGTTTTTGCATACCCTGCTCTCTCTCCTACTTGAGGGCCATGTCTAGGGCTTCATATATGCTTTTGGAACGAGAGGCTATGACTAGGGTTTTCAGGTGGGCAGAAAGGCAGTCAATGTAGTGTTCAGTGAGGCGGTCTTTAGTCCTGTTGGTGCATAGCGCACCAGAAGTCTAAACTTCCGGGTGTATTCAGCCACTGAAATACTACCCTGCCTTAACTCCATGTACATCTTCTCCTTCCTCTTCCTCTCGGCTATGGGCATAAAACGATCAGTTAAGAGGATTTTGAAGGCTTCCCACCCCATGTTATCTATTTCTTCTCCCCTATTCCCACCATAGTTATCCCACCAGATTTTCACCCCTATCGACCAGGTAGACTTACACTGCCTTATAGGTAGCCTCGTGATTGCCAAACAAAGTGGTTCGGAGACTTTAGCTAGACCTTAGGCAGATGCTATCCTAGTCACCTCAACCCTTCACATCCCTAACTCAAGGACTACCCTAGATTCATAATAGGGTGAATGAAAGTCATGTGACCATGATGTGTGAACATTGGCTCTAATAGCAACTATGACGACCCCAATTTCTATATACTTTCCTTAGTGACATACAAAGATATGCGTGCACTCATATCTATAAATGTCAAAAGGGAAAATATAAGAAATCAAGATAGTCAACTAAAATTATAATAAGCCAAGATCATGTTCACATCATCATTAAATAGCCACACAACACTTCATTCATTGATAATAGATAAAGTCATACATGCTAATAATTGAGAAGGAAGAATGATAAGTCTATGAGAAAGAAAATATGATTATTACATAGGATTTATAACATCCTATTACATCATCTAGAAGAATAAAAACTATCTAACTAAAATAAATAAGGGGAGAAGTGAAGATCTATCTAATATCCTCCATGCTCATTATTTAGTGGCTTCTGGTACTTTGAAAAGCTTCATCTGTTTCTTGTACCTAGAAAAATATGAGAAACAAAAACATCAACAAAGTTGGTATGTGGAATTAAAAGCTATACTATGATGACATCTATAAAATACTTGAAAAGAAGAAAGAGAAAGAAAACGTTATTTAGAGGTGGAAAATCAGGTCATCCCAAGTTATTAACCACATTTAAAATGAATATGCATTACTATGGTGGACTTAGCACATAATCACATAAATGGTGGGCCCTTCCCCGTGTACCTTGTACTCTAGGTATCTCCCCATATACATTGTACTCTAGGGAGGTGCTAGTCAACATTAATGCTTTCCCTCTCTAATAGGGAGCTTAATGAGCACCGCTAGTAACTACATTTCATTTATCATCATTTATGTTCTTTACTATTCAAGGCAGAATTGACAATTACTCATATATCTACATCCATCAATGTACTTCAATTACATGCAAGCAAGTATATATATTTAGAATCTAGAAAAATATAGTCATATAATTATATCCACGTACCTTTAATTTTTCAGATCTAGATTCCACAAGTCCTAGATTATGAGAAAGAGAGTAGATCACCCTAAAATATAAACAAAAACCTAAAGTCACCATGGGTTCTCATCATTCCACATTAGGGTTTCTAATTAGGGTTTAGGTCATTTGGGATATCACTTTAGGATGCATATCATTTGAGAGATCAAAGTTGGATTCTAGGGTCAGGGTCGTTCAAAGTCATTCAAGGACATTTAATAGTTAGGGTTTGTCATAAAGTTGTATAAAGTATCCATTATGAAGAGAGGAAACTATAAATTAGGGTTTTTCACAAATAATGAATCAACTATCCCTCTTAGATAGGATTTCGAGTAACATGGTGATCAGGACCCCAATTAGGGTTTAGGCTGTCCTTAAGGCAGATCTAAAATCAATGATGACCATTATTACACAAAATATATAAATATTAAGAGGTCATTAGGACATGTAGGCCATATTTTCTAAAAAGGGATCATATCTAGGTCCTGAATATATTTTATTTAAATAGATCACATTTTTTTGATGAAAATGATATATAGGTTTGATATATTTTGATATCCCTATTATTTTCTAGGGTTTCCCTAAGATCTGACCAATCAGGTAATTTCTAAGGAATTAAACAAAAAATAAAAAAAGAAAAGGGGTGGTCGCCTTTGCGGATCAGGGGAGGGATCTGGCTCCGTGGATCCTCTCCTTAACCCACGAGCCATCCTCGTCAAACTAGTCAGAGTTAGGAGGCGCAGGACAAAAATACCCCTTCGTGGTAAATGTGTTGTGTGACATCACATAGTCAGAGAGGGGAATTTACCCCTTTGATTGTTCACTCGCGCCATGGCAGTGGAGAATGAATGATGTAGGCAAAGTGGAGGTAGCTTGGGCTTGCTAGGGGGTTCCTGGGAGTGTGAGGATGGGCGAATCTTCTTCACGAGGTTCCCCCGAGTTCACTGAGCTCAACAATTTGATTGGAGGTGGACTACAGGTCGAAAAACGATCGCTTACAGGTGCAAAGAATGAAAAATGGGATCTGGAGCCTTACCTTCCCACGAGCTGGATTGAGGGCGTTTGAAGGTCCGCGGTGGTCTGTTGGTGTGTTTTCAATCCTCCCTCGGCTCCGAGAAGGCTCCAACCTCGCCGGTAGTGAAGCTCTTGAAGCTTGGTTGCACGGCTCGTCGACCCGATACCCCAGCCTTCCACAACTCCAACGAGTAGTGGGGATCTCCTCACTGAGGTCCCACAATGGTGCAGATGCGTTCGATTGGATGGTGGAAGTCACTGGAGCGAGAAGGAGGTCAGGTCAGGTGAGGGTGAGGGAGCTTGAGGTCGGGGAGGAAGGGGTGTGCCTCATCCAAATTGAGGGTTGGGGGTGATAAAAGGGAGGTCGGAGAATCTCTTAGAGTCCTTAAATAGGCATAGGATGTTTGAGGTAATGGAGCCCTAAAATGGGCACCACCGCCAGTGGGAGGCACGAGAAAGAAGGAGTTCGTTCTCCCTAATCCGTGTATGAGGGGGATGAGTAGAGGTTCGTTGAACTCATCTCGGTGAGAGGAGTCTATCCTCCAAATATCTCGCACTGAGGTGACGAGATTCAGGCGCTAGCTACTTTGGAGAGGTTGTTGCACTGTTGGGGGTGGAGACCGTGTCTTGCGGGAGATTAGGGATGACCCGGGGATCGTTGGATCTCGTGCGATCCCTGATCAACCGATCGGACGATCGTGGTTGATCCCTGGTTCATAAATTTGCCCCCAACCAATAAAAAAAAGGTGTGTATATTTATCAAATGGGAATGGAAACTTAGGTCCTAGGGATTAATAGATGACATAATACACATAAATTTCAATTGTGAATAACTCCCAATTGGTACATCCAATTTTAATGAAATTTTAGGGGTAGCTTAAAGGTGTCATTATGTAGCTAAGGTATAAAATTGGAGTCAAAATTTGATTGTTGACTATGTTAATTGACTAAATGTCATAATGCTTGCATTATTGACTTTATGTAATACTATGGATGGTCTTAAGTGAAATTGATAGTCCAATTAATTAATTTAGTGAGGGAGATGATTGAGGGCATAATTGGAATAATCAAAATTGTAAGAGAGATAATAAATAATATAGAAAAACTTACTCTGTGACAAAGTGAGACAAACATAACACTAGTAAAATACAAATAAACAATGGTGGTTAGTTCGGGCACATAACACAAAACTAATTGAGAATCTCACACAATAAAACTCCCCAATATATAAGAGGGGGAACATAACACTAGTGTGAGGCACATGACCTCCATCTCAAAACATAACATAGGCACATAACCCAGATATGGGGAACAAACCTTCATCCCAAAGCATATCATGGTCACATAATCTGAAATAGGCCATCAAAACATGAAAGAAAAATTCCATTATTGAAATACCTCAAAGAGGCACAAGAGAAAGAGTAAAGTAAATAATTGCTCAATATGACTCAGAGGAATGCAACATAATCAAGAGAGAGAGAGAGAGAGAACTCTAATTAATTGCTCAATGCAATTAAGGGCATGCATGCAACATACCTCAAAGACTCATGTCAATTGTCCAGGTCCAAACCCTAGATCCAAATAGGATACTTGTTCACCTAACATAAAATTATATGTACAAACCACTTACTAGTATATATATATTATATGCCCTAGATCACTACATGTAATGACCTCACTTTTCAACGTCCCCCAATTAAGAAAGGACTTTAAAGTTTATATTCATTACCTAAAATTCCCAATATCCATATTTTAACAAATAACAGATAATAACAAATAATTTCCATTATTTCACATATACTGTTTATAAGAACTATAATGATGCTCCTATAACGGGCATATGAGAAGAAGTATCTAACTAATATTTCTTTACTTAGATTTATTGTCTTCAGTGGATCTCATCTGGTTCACCATGTCTTGACATCTTCACATATAACATTTACCTAAAATGGCATGAAACAAAACGTGAATCAATATATTGTTATATACTATGTACATGGTGTGCAGAAAAAAATGTGCAAGCAATATAACAACATATAATCAATCAATACTTGCTAATAAGAACTGGTAATTTCATTACATATTCTAACCCATACTCGATACGTTATCTTGGGTGTAATTGTTGTTCCCTCTGGACCCATGTGCACCACCCCTTGATTCTTGTCATTCTAGGCTTCAAAATCTGATATCTTACTTTATGTGATACTCATAGTGGCATTATAATTTAACAAAGTGTAAATAAACATCCTACAATTCATTTCAACAGTCTTTGAGAAATCCTCAGAAAACACAGATAGATGAAAATGCAAGTAGTCATAATAGTAACCACGTATCTCAATGTAGAACCATGTAAATCATACTTCAAGTATTTTAAGTATATCATCCAATCAAGCAAGCAAAGATGAATGCAA
Source organism: Alisma plantago-aquatica (assembly GCA_963693085.1). Taxonomy (NCBI): domain Eukaryota; kingdom Viridiplantae; phylum Streptophyta; class Magnoliopsida; order Alismatales; family Alismataceae; genus Alisma; species Alisma plantago-aquatica. The sequence goes on along the minus strand of OY856409.1, from coordinate 662,812,244 downwards.
GAAATCAACATGTAATTTGCATGTAAGTATATCCTAAAGTTTCACCATCACATTATTCAGATTAAATCCTACCCGGGTCCTAATCTAGGGTTTAGGGTTGTCTCAGGTTTGGACAAAGATTAAGGGTAAAAACCCTAGCTGCAATGTGTATTAAACTTTAGGTGAAACGCTAATCATTATAGCTATCATATACTTGTGTTGTGGACACTTAGATTCAATTATACTCATTAAGATTATTGCAAGTTTTGATCTTCAATTTCAAAACCCTAATTACCCATGTTGATGATTATTCATTTTAGAAACTCTATTTATACATATCATTATAGATTCCCATTATATTCAATAATATCAGATTATAACATGAACTGAGAGCTTTTAATGTATTCAACATGTTAGTATACAAGTCTAGGGCTTTCTTGTATTAATCACTTGTTAATCATGTATCCAAGGTACTCTTAGAAAAACAATGAGAATCATCCATCTACTATATTTTATCATGTTCCTCTCATTCTCCTGATCAAAATGGTATATAATATCATTATATTCTGAGTTACTAGTAATTATCTATAATATCTGCAAGATAAACTTGTTTAGGCCAATCAAGAGTGACCACATAAACATTAATGAAATTTATCCACTCTAGCGTGGATCTTGGACCTGGACAATGGGGTTTGGCCTTATCAGTGCATACTCAGTGTGGCCGAACCTCTTGAGTTAGGGGCAAGAAGACTAAACTACCCTTTAACGATGACTGGGATTAGTCACACGGGTCAGGGTGTTGTGGTAAGATCACCAGGAGGATTGATCACAATCATCAGCGGTTTGACGATGTTTCTCATGGCCTTGGCAAGGTGCACCAGACTATTGTCTCTCAAGCCTAGGGTCTCACAACACCGCCTGACTCTATGTTCAGGTTTGGTAGGCCATGGCGAATTGAAAATTCCCTTCAGGGCTAGCTTCTATGGCCGGAGGTGTAAGTTCCATGGTGTGGCCTTGCGTTGTTCTAATTAGAGATTGGAAAGGAACCTTACCTTTGATGCCAAAGAGTTTGAAGGGTTGTGTAGTGTCGTTGGGACCTCTAGAATGCTTTCATGCCACTCTCAAGCCATTACGGTGTTCTGGTCATGATCTCCGCCAAGTAGGTTGGCTTAGAACGGTCCTAGTGATTGGGGGATGGTCTCAAGGGCTCCTTGCCTCCTATCGATGATTTGTAACCTCTCATGGCTTCCTAGGGAATCTCCATGATAGAGAAATTGTTCTGCAATGCCCAAGAACAAGAAATAGACACTCGTTGTCATTGGGGAAGACTACGATGAGGTGATAGGGGACAAGGAGACTTGAGGGGGGAGTGAATGAGGAGGGGAGTTGTAGGGATTAAGACTCAACTCCCCATTGACTTATATAGGCATAAGTAGTAGGGAACCAGGGTTTTCAACTCTGCCCTAGAATCCTGATAGAGAAGGGATTTGGGTACTTTCCATATAAGGCAAGGTAATCACTTAGTAATGGGTCGTTAATTTCATATTTTCCTCATGGATTCTCTAGGATTCAATTCAGGGTAAAAGGTGGAGGAAGCACAGAGAATGAGTGGTGACGAATTTTGAGTGTGGGAAACACCTGTTTCTAAAAGTATCTTGGGGTAGGAGATGATCTGTGGACCGTCGATCCCTAATTCAAGGGGCACAGTCCGAATGACACATTAAAGAGGGCAAGTTATCCATCCCTATAGTTGGGAGTATTTGAATCATTTTCCAAAACTTGAAACAAGGTATTTATTGCAACTAGACACTTCTACCTTTACTATATTCTATATCCTAGTAGGAAACTCCTTTTTCTATGACACTTAGAGGGAAAATCATAATTATATTTCCCATATTATATTTAACTTTTGGATTTGTTGGAATAGTTTTAATAGATAAAACTTGGTTTTCAATTATTTCTTCAAACCAATTACCATTTTCACATGGAAAGTTTCTTTTCTCTCAAATAATAGAATTCTCTTAGTTTTGTTATTATTTCCAAGTATAACAAAAGTCAGACTGAGATATTCTTATTTGATGCCTCAAAACTTGTTTTACCATTCATGGTTAGATAATTACTTTATTAATTATCTTAGTCACCAATTACCTTAGTCTTTTGGAAACTTGTCCATCATCTCATATTTCAATTACCTAACAACAAGAAAGCCAATATCTTTGATTTATGCATGAATTCCTTTTATTTCTAAGAATTGTGCTACAAGGACCTATTTTCAAAGCAAATAGTCTCACGGGAATCACTTGGGCCATGGGTTGAACCCATTCCACTAAGTGGATTGATTCATTATTCTAACCATTATAATTAGGGAATTTGTTTAGAAAATCTAGTCGTATATATTCATATATTTCAAACTCACCAAATGTGAGGATATTACACCACAGGTATTACAATTTGATTTGGGTTATGTTTATATTTATTTGTATAGAGGATAATTTTCTGATTCCAATGAGTATTTATTTGTATTTTTTATGATGAGTAAATAATTAGATATGAATAATTAAATTTCAAAAAATTTATTGATATCTAAATTGAAAATCCAAATCAAAAGAGCCCATGTATCAATCATCATTACCTTGATGCATGACATGCCATACATGTAGAACAATTCACTTAAATCAACAGCTGTGACATTATACTATATTAGAGAATATGGGAGGAAAATGCCCAAGGAAGCATGACGTCTTTTTAATGACGTGTGACCACCCCAAAATGTGCATCGCGATTGTGACCCCTCCTGAAGGCGTAAACCCCCACCCCCTCAACTACTCACACATTGGTGGGAGCATGTAAACTCATGTAGAGGTCGAGCTGCGTAACAGGAGGAAAGAGTGTTGAGGCGTACAATCCGAGATTCGAACCTGGGCCCCTACTTTGGCGATCTCATTCCTTCTCTACCGAGTTACTACCTCCCCACCATGGAAGCATGACGACAAACTTGTGAAATAGTAGACATTCACTTTCTTCATTTGTTCACACGAGGAGTAGAACTGCATAACTGAAGTATCTCAATCCTTTGATCACAACATCAACATAGGAATAAACTCATAAAAAATAACATTCCCATCTAGCTCCCTACGATTCTGCGAAGCCAAAGATCCACAATTTTGGTTTGCCTCATGGCTAGAGGAGCTACTCTCCTCTCCTCCATGACAATAAAAGAAGAACTTGAAGAACTAACCAAAGGGAAAACCAATTGTAAATGAGGATACCAACCTCTTCAAAAGATCACTTAGAACTCATATGCAAAAAAGTCAATGAACTCACTCACCAACATGACCATGTGCCATAAAAGACATGAATCTGATGAATGATGTTCAGAAAAGAGAAACCAAAGTATACCTAAATTAAAGAAATTGATAGTGCCACTATCTTTGAGAATCCTCAAGGAGAGGTTCTAGGTCACCGCACAAGGGCCTAGAGGCCAAGAATCCTCCACTAGACTTGGATGGCCGCCAAATGTGGACTAGGTAGAGAGAAAAAGCTCCCTGACGAATGAGCAAAGATGAGGTGGTGGAAATTGATCAACATGATTATGCGATGGTTTTAGAATTGTTTGTTGATGTTGTGAAGGTCTCAACCATGTCTCCAGAGTTGATGAAGCTGACATGGACGCTTGAAAGTCAGGAGGAGGGATCCATAGGAAAGGAGATCATACTAAAGATGGGATATAATTGTAGATGTCTCTACATGGTAAAAGGGTTGCCATTTATAGGAGCAAAGGCTAGAGGAGGTCAGGAATCCCTACCAGATTTGGAAATAGGGGAAGAAGATTGGCAATAGAGAGAAACCTATTGACTATAGGGTAAGCACACCAAAACCCTAGAAAGAATATGATTATCCAATGAGTAAATATATAGATCTTAGAAAAAATCATAATGAAAGCTATAAAGGGGAGAGATATATGTATGGGTGAAGGGATCACAACTAATTTTTGCACTTGTTTCCTAGGAAGGATAAAGGAAGAAGATGATACGACAACCAAAATATTAAAATCCAATGGTTGAAGAGAAATACACATTAAGAAACTTGGCATGAAAGTATTAAACCAAGACCTTAGGAAATCTAGATAATATAGTGTGGCGAGAGATAAATCACAGACTTCAGGAAATCAATTGTATTAGCCCATTTAAATATCTTTTTAGAGGTACTTAAACATATTCTCTTTTCCTAATTGTTTGAGGGCTTAAACAAAGATTAAATAAAATAAAATTTGGTACTTAGACTAATAGGACATAAAGAACCAAGACTTATCATTACTTTCCACTTTTGCGGTCATCAAGTATATTATTTGATATTTTTGAATTCACTTTATGATTTATTTCTTATTTTAAATTAGCATAGTTAGAATTCTCCAATTAATCTCAATCTTGGAACCCAAGCTAATTGGGACCCAAGGATCTTAATTTTGCCATTAGACTTGGTTTTTGAAGTTCCCTTAAATGAATTCTCATACAATTAGGTTTATTCTCATAATAATTATATATATTTTAATATTACATTATTATCATCAACATTCATTGAATTGAGTCATACTATCCTTACATTGTTACCAAAAGAGTTACATTATATTATTATGCACAAGATTCCATATTTTACTATTTAAAATATTAAGTCCATTAATACAATTTCATTTAGAGGATGGAGTGTTAGTCATATCTATGGACATGAAAACTCCAACGTTATTCCAATTCATATATTAAGAAAATTATACACCTCGCTAAACATATTTTAGACATCATTTGTTTATTAATTACCATAGCAAACATACATGACATATTTCATGAACTCTCTTACATGTTAGCACATATTTAGGTTATTAGGTTAATATGAGTGTATTGTGATAAGTGATGTTGATTACGGAATCCAAAACCACTTGATGTATTCTATATCTTTTAAAGCCTATACATGTTAGGTTACCTTTGAGTTATTCATGATACACACACTAACTGTATTCATTTGTATTACAAACAACTATATTAGGGTATAACTCCATCCTTGCGTGACACACCACCATGCAAAATGAGATTACTCGTAACAAAACATGTGATCAATCGTTAATTAATCTCATATCTAGAAAAGAGGGTAAATTAAAACTAATTTAAAACATTACCAACATGTTCGGGGATAATTACATATAAGTTCAACTACTTGTATAACATCAGATACCATATCAGGTATTTACATATATGTCCAGTGGATGAGGCCACAACATGTATACAAAAGCAGTGTTCCACATATACATGCCATATACAAACATCATCATACTGCCAGAAATTTGAGTCGATACACATATCATATACAAAACATCCCCCTTCCCAGACCTAAGAGTACAGGGACAAATCTTGGACATACTAACTACTATCCAACCTTCTTCTCCTACTACTCTCCAAGCCACTCTTCCTTACCTTCATGAACCTAAGGACGTTGCTAATGATCAACAAAAAGATGTAGTGACCCATGAGTTGAGACCCATGTTCCAGAGAGAGTTATAACTCTCTACAATGGTTTTTGATTATATCATGTTACTTAATAAACAAGTTATACTGATTAAGTAGATTAAAAAAACAGTATAGCAACAAGGATGTTTAACATGATATATAAAGGAACAAATAAGGCTATCATTTCTATATAGTTGATTTCTCTTACCACATTATATAACAACTATACATTATAAGAAACAAGCAAGGGTTGTCAAACAATGTGAATCATGTTTAACCCTAAAAAAATATGCTACATAGCTAGATTACATATTTTATTAAGCCCTGGGGAGTTTGAGGTATACCACTCAGAATTCCAACTGACCATCACTAAGTTAAAATTAGTTCCATAAAAGATCTATGAGAGTCAGAATCCTAAGATCTCATCCACCCTTGGTCAATATGAGTCAGCCACAATGACACATAAGGTCAAACTACAAACAACCTAGTCCACCCTTGGTATATAAGTCATGACACTAGTAACCATTGTATACAAAACCCTATCATCTGAGGTACAACTACAACTGTCCTCAATCACATGTCATATACATATATCAAAGATACAACCACAATCATTCTCCTACCTAGGTATGACTGTAGACATCCTCAAAACCTTAGGATCAGGATGTCAAGGACACACATTCTCTTACAACCGCATATACTCAACAATATACAACTTTGGGCTTCCCTTCATGAAAACATGTTTCCCCATCCAACTAATCCTGACACTGGAATGGTTCTACGGTAGATAGCACTACATGATTAAGATTTTACTTTATTAGTTAATGACAATTGGTTATATTTTAGCTACATCAATCAAGTTATGGAGAATCCCTAAAGGATTTCTACTAGAACATATATATGTTGCTACTTCAGAAGATACAAAATATATGAGACATATTCCTTATCACATCACCACATGATACCAATCCTTATTACATCATGAAGAGGGTTACACCTCCATTAGGTCTCAACCATTCCAAAAGGTCATTAAGACCACTCTCATAAGTTCCATCAAGAGCATCATTATCTTTCCACACCTTTGTAAAAGGCTCAACAATCACCATCTTATTGTGTTACACAGTTTAGCATAACATTGTATTTATCATGAGAGATATGAGGCTCACTAGATAACAAAGAAGGATTACCATAATCATCATGATATTATTCCTCCTACTTAACCATCATAAAAGGAATCTTAATTGTAGCTAACCACCATAATCATTTAATCAATTTGGGCTAGGTTCAACAAAGAAACTTGAGTTAATATTATGAGTCAACACTCTAGAACATCCAGAGGTTTATATTTATTCAAGGGAAAAGGTAAGACTACAAAATCATGGACTTAAAACCATCAATTCTAAATCATCAAATCCTAACCATTGGTTCAGGAGCAACAAACATGAACCATCAAATCATAGATCACACCTAAAACTATCGGGTTCAATGCAAACAAGACCACTAAATCATATACATTAACCATCACCATTAGATCATGAGGAGCCATAGGATTATACATCTAAAAAGGTCATCATTTTCTCAATTTAGAAACACCTTCGGTTGTGGACTTGAGGCCCACCATCATTTTTGGACTTCCACCAAACCATCAACCAAGACCCAGTGAAACCATCGACCATGGATCCAGTAGGACCATCGACCAAGGAGCCATACACACCATCATATGTGAACCAGAAGAACCATCATTTAGGAACCTAGAAGCACCATCGAGTGTTATCAATAGGTGGAGAAAAAGTCCAAAACATCAAGTAAACTATTGAGTTATGGAAACAAAGAGAAATCAGCTCCAATCACTAGAGAAAACTATTGTTTGAGGAAACAAAACCATGATTCCCACATGCATGCAAGGTCCAGAGCTTTCACTTCCAAGGTAGAAACGTGCACAAGGTATTAGGGGTACATTTAGGGAGATTATCAACTCAAAAACTACCTAATAACTCGCACCCTAGGCAAAGGAATCATCTTTCCACTTAGAACTACATTTTAGAGCTAGATCTTATACATGCAAGTTAAGAATAATCAACAGATGTGGAGAAGTTATATAACTAACCTCAAAGATAATAAAGAAGGTATAAATAGAAATGTTGATAAAAGAATGAGAGAGAAGAAACCCTAGATTGATCACTCTACATGCCCAAGCTAGCTCTTTCTCTAGGAATAAGCAAACCGAAGGTCAAAGAAGCAAGAAGGATGGTGTTCTTCAAGATCTAGCTCATGCTCCACCAAGAAGCACCATGGATCCGACCAAGAAGGAAGAGAGAAAATGTAGGGAAGAAAGGAAAATGAAAGGAAAGAGGAAGGTCTTACTTTGTTAGGTCAAGAACAAGCTAAGGAAGCTCTACAAGCTAAAAGAGAGGGTAGATCCAAACTCTAGGTGCACATGCAAGCAAGACCGACCAAGCTTTTTCTACCTTGAGATCCATATTCTTCACCAAGAAAGAGGGAAAAGATCCAAGCAAAAAGGAATATGAAGATAGTGAGGTAGGTGTGTAAAGAACTCATTTGCATGCATGGAGGGAGGTATACAAAGCATGGGGTGAAAGAGGAAGGAAGGTAGAGGTATCAAGCCATGCATGTCATGTGTCCCATATCTAAAACATCACTTCCATGCACAACTAGGCCATGTGTCAGTTGTGGAATCTAGGTTGGCAATCAGATCAACCCTAGATGAGCCATCGACCTCCAACAAGAGGTGGCCCATCGGTTGCTGCCTTCCCTTGGTCACCAAGCAAAACTCTAGTATCACCATCAGTTGGTGCACTACACAAGCCAAACCATCAACCTAGGTGCCTCAAGAGGGAAAACCATTGATATTTAAGAATAAAGAGACCACCATCAGATCCCACCACTTAGAGGTGGACCACTGGATCCCATCATCCAAAGGAAAGACCATTGAGTTAGGGCATCTAGGTGAGGGAACCTAGCCCTAAACCCTAGGTTAGATGTCACCACTAAACAAAGGTACAACAAAGCACCCCAAGGTACAAATATACCAAACATGATATGAAAACATGAGAGGCACAACAAGAATGTGAAAAATTACAAGAAAAACCCTATACATGGGCATATTGCATAAAAGCCCAAAACAAGTACACATATAGCAAAACCTGCTAAAACAATGTCCAAACTAGACCGAACTTGAAACCTAGACGTATCACATGATATCAAAGCACATATTAGGGTTTACTAAGGTTTTAAGAATCTAGTTAAGTTAATTAATCATGTTTATTCATAAGGATAGGTCAGGGGTCTTTTAACTATAAACCCATAATTAGGATTTTGCCCCCGAAATCCTACACAAATAAGGACGACGACTTCATACACAACACATCCTCTAACTCCCATGTTGCTTCATTCACACCATGGTGATTCCACAACACCTTCACTAAGTCTATATCCTTCTTCCTCAACTTATGCACATGCTTATCTAGGATCAATAAAGGACCCTCTACATAAGACACATCCTCCTCCAAATCAACCTCCAGTGGATGTAAAGTCTGCTCTGTATTAGGGTGGCACTTCCTCAACATGGAGACATGAAGGACATTGTGCAAGCAGTGCAACTCTGATGGTAAATCCAACTTATATTCTACCTTCTCACCATGTACTAAAATAGGATATGGTCCCATAAGTGTAGGATCCAACTTACTCTTCTTACTAAACCTCAACACACCATTCCAAGGGGAAACCTTGAGATACACACGATCTCCAACTTGGAACTATAACGGTCAGAGATGATTATCGACGTACAACTTCTATCTATCCTGGGCTACCTTAAACTATTGGTGTATCACCTTAATCTTCTCTATCGTATACTACACTAGCTCAAGACCCAAAAGCTGATACTCGCCTGTCTCATACCAACAAAGAGGTGACCGACAATGACTTCTATATAAAGCTTCATATAGTGTCATGTCTATACTTCTCTGATAATTGTTATTGTAGGAAAACTCTATCAAACTCAGATTCATATCCCAACTACCAAGAAACTGAAAAATACACACCCTCAACAGATCCTCTAAAGTATGAATGGTCCACTCTGACTGATCATCTATAAGTGGGTGAAAAGTGTGCTAAACCTTAGTTGTGTCCTCAAAGCTGTATGCAGATGTTCCCAAAATTGACTTGTAAACTGTAGGCCTCTATCAAATACTATGGTAACTGGGATACCATGCAAAAAAACTATCTCATACATGTAGATCTATGCTAACTTCTCTACTGTATATGTCATCTTGATTGGAAGAAAGTGAGCTGATTTGATCAACTTATCAACTATCACCCAAATGGAATCATGACCTTTGGTTGTCCTAGGAAGATCAACCACAAAGTCCATGGTAATATGATCTCGCTTCCACTGTGGCATTGGCAATGGTTGTGATATCCCTACATGCTTCTAATGATCTGCCTTGACTTTTTGACAAACTGGTCATTTAGCAACAAGCTTTGCCACATCACGCTTCAAGCTTGGACTCCAGTACAAATCCTTTAGATTATGTTACATATTTGTACTGACAGGATGCATCATGTACATTGAGGAATGAGCCAACTCAAGTACCATCTTCCTCAGGCCATCGACATCTGGAACCACAATTTTATTGTAGAAACAAATTGTCCCATCATATGACTCATCAAAACCATCATGCTTCCTGCTATCAAACTCTGATCTAATTTTATGTATCAAAACATCATTCTTTTTTGCATCCTTGATCTACTGTATCAAGGTAGGCTTCATCTCTAATTGTGCCAACAATCCTTCAATAGAGATACTTCCAACTATACATCACCTAAAAAAGAGATACCAATATATCCCGCTTATGAAACACCATGGAGTGTAGTTGTGCCTTGTCTACAGATGATGACGAATATGAATTCATGCTCAGATCATCAACCACCATGTTTGTGTTCCCTAGATGCTAGTATATCATGTAATCATAGTCTTTGATCAACTCCATCAATCTCCTCTTCCTCATGTTCAACACCTACTTCCAGAAGATAAACTGAAGATTCTTATAGTCGGTGAAGATCTAAGACTTCTCTCCATACAGATAGTGACTCTAAATCTTAAAGGCATGAACAACAATTGCTAACTCTAGGCCATGTGTCACGTAGTTCTCCTCATGTTTCTTAAGCTGTCGCAAAGCAAAAGAAATCACATTCTTGTCCTGCATCATCACGTATCCCAAACCATTCTTAAAAGCATCACAAAAGATGATTTAGCCTTTCTCTTGTTTTGGAAACACTAAGAGTGGAGAATTGGTCAACATCACCTTCAACAATTGAGAAGAACACTGACACTTGTTATCCTCGACAAAATAAACACCTTTCCTAGTCAAATTGGTTAGGAGTAACGCTACAACACTAAAATTCTTAATGAATCTCCTGCAGTAACCAACCAAACCTAGGAGACTTCAAACTTTAGTAGGTGTCTTCAGATACTCTCACTCTAGCATAGACTCCACCTTCTTTGTCTCTACACAATCACCCTTAGCAGATATGACATGACCCACAAAAGACACCTCGATCAACCAGAACTCACACTTGCTGAACTTGGCATACATCCAGCGTTGCCTCAACAACATTAACACCTGACAAAGGTGTTGCTCATGCTGCTAACTATCCCTAGAGTATATCAAGATATCATCTATGAACACTACTACAAATTGATCTAGATACAACCTAAACACTCTATATATCAGATCCATGAAAGCTACCAGTGCATTGGTTATACCAAACGAGAACCACAAACTCATAATGACCATACCTAGTCCCGAAAGCAGCCTTAGGTATGTCATCCACCTTAATCCTCAACCGTTGATATCCTGAACTCAAATCTATCTTGGAAAACAATTTAGTACCTCTCAACTGATAAAAAATATCATCAATACTCGACAACAGATACTTGTTCTTCATAGTGACCTTGTTCAACTAATGATAATCTATGCAAAGCCTCATTGAACCATCTTTATTCCTCACAAACAACACAAGAGAGCCCCAAGTGGAAGTGCTCAGTCTGACGAAACCCTTCTCCAACAACTCCTGCAACTATTTCTTTAACTCATGCATCTCTATTGGTGCCATCATGTGAGGTGACTATGCTATGGGTTGTGTTCCAAGACCAAGATTGATATTGAAGTTAATCTCTCTAGGAGGGAAACACTAAGAAAATCTTTAGGAAAGACCCTCAAACACTCTCACACCACTGGTACCTCCTGGATACTTGGACTCCCCCTCTTGGTATCCAAAACATGTACCAAGAAAGCCTCACACCCTTGTCTCGTCAACTTCTCTGATATCACTACCGATACCAAGCACATAGGAATAATCTTCCTATCTCCTTGGAAAGTCCAAGAGGCATCTCCATCATAGAACATCGCCACCTTAGAACTACAATCCAAAAAAACCTTGTACTTCTCAAGGTATCCATATCTAGGATCACATTGAATCCATGCATGTCAAGTGGCATCAGGTTCACTTGAATGTTGCTTCCAGAGAATGAAAGAACACAAGATGGACACACCTCCCACAACTCAGTGGAACCAACTAAAGGAGTTTCTAGAAGATGGCTATTATATCTACTAAAAATAGGTAGATTAGAACTACTTATCACCTCTCTGGAAACAAAAGAGTGCATTGCACCCAGGTTATCCAAAACAAAAACAAAAGAAGAAGTAGATAAGTCAGAATGGAAAAGTTCCATATGACTTATCATGACCTATGGATTGACCACTCCCTTCGAATGACTCATCTCATAGAATCTATTCGTCACGTGTTGTCATCCTCGTCATCTGCCATCTGGTCCAGATGACCCCACCTATGACACTTGACCGCATCCTCTACCACCACCACTATTGTATTGTTGTTGTTGAGCCTCGTTGTCTCTTCCTCAACTAATGTATCACTTCCTCATCCTTCATAGGGCACACCCACCTCAAATGCCCTACTTGTCAAAACTTGTGACAAGTTCTAATGTTGTACTACGGCCTAGACAGCCCTGCCACTGACACTAATGTTGTACTGCATGCTCCTACTAGCAGAAAGATGCAGCCTCTACCCTTACTTGGGGACCACTGTGACGACACTCCTGATCTCATCTGAGAGATTGTCGACCTCTACTGTGATTGTGGTGAGGAAAACCTTGGCTTCCTAAAGCCTTCAGATGATTGTCCTTGAAACTGAGCTGGGCTCTTTCTAGCGTTGGCTTCACTCTTCTCATTAGCAAAATTCTCAATCCTCCTTACTGACCCCACAATGGTGGAGAACCTCTCTCTATTCTCTAAAGTTGATTTCATCATAGAAAACTCCGAACTCAGACCCTTCTCAAACCTCCAAATCCTCTCCTTCTCCATCACTACCATATGAGTACAGAACCTCAAAATCTGCACGAACCTTGACTCATACTCATTGATAGACATTGAACCTTGGCACAAACACAACTTGAGCTATCTTCTCGTCTAGGTAGATCTATGGGAAGTAGTGGCTCAAAAACTCTCACCCAAACTCTTCCCAACCCACCATGACTCATGGTCTCCTATTCTTCTATGACCCACTAATGGCCATCGCTGCCCTTCAACATGTAAGCATTGTGCTTCACCTTGTCCTCTTCTAGGATGTTTAGGATCTTGAATGCCTTCTCAAGCTCAATTAAACACATGTCTATGTCATCAGGGTCTTCCGTACCCACATACTTGATGGCTCCCACACGTCTCAACCTCTCAAACATCTTCCCATAACCATGAGATTCCACATTAGGAATGACTGTCATAGCTTGAGGTATGAACACTCTATCCACTAAGTGCATAATCATCACCATGAGCTATCCAAACATGGAGTAGAAAGCTAGATTTTCCAAGGTTGTAGGGTCAAACTGAGGCACTGTGGGCTGTGCCGACTGCATCACAGGCACTATGCCATCATGTTTCGGCCTCCTACCACCACCTCCTGGCATGACGTAGCTACTCTCTGCATGCTCTTCACATTCTCTAGACATATTTGCATAAGCATAAGCTATGATCTGATATGTTGGACTATTGATGAATGTATATTCATCATGGAATTCAATTATCACTTCGGGACCAATTCAACTCTATACACACTATTCCACTCAATATGAATCATAATGTGCAAGACTACTTAGTTGATTCGATTATCAAGGTTTTAACTAAATATTGTTCATTTAATGCAGGTTTTGACAAAGCTGAACAAGTAGGCAGGGTCCGCCTTCATCTCTGGCTCTGGTCAAGAAATCTAACCAAGCAATTCCACCCTTGCGGTCCCAAGACCGTTTGAGCCCATGCGGTCTCAAGACCGTATGACCAGCAGAGATTGATTGGAAGCATAATCCAACCACAGAGGATCGAGCAGTGTATGGATTCAAGACCTCGTAGAAGAGTCCTAACCACGACCGTGGTGGTTCAAAACGACCGTGGTCTGCTGCCATCACCACGACCATGTGGTGAGGCAACGACCGTGGTGGATCATCCCCAATGCCTGAACTCTAACTCGCCACTCCTGTGCGAGGTAGCACGGCCGTGTGGCAGATACCTCACCACGATCGTGGTGTCACGCCACGGCTGTGGCACAATGTCATCAGAGCCCGTTTTCTCACCCACCACGCCCATGCAAGGCGGCACGGCTGTGGGACAGTAGCTTTACCATGACCGTGGTGCCTAACCACGACCGTGGTGTGTCGTCTTCAACCTCCGACCAGCACACATTTGCAGCTCCTGAGCAAGGTCGATTGGAGGTGGTTCATGGACCAAATAGGGTCTCCCCGAGGCCGCCACACCTACATAAGAAGGCTGGAGATCGTTTGATAGTTTGGAGGGCTGCTAGATCGATTTACCAAGCGGGCCCTCTGCTGCTCGTTTGCGGAGCATTGACCGAAGCAGGACTGATTAGCTCGATTTTGATCCCAGATCGTTTGGCCACAGCTTGGAAGACGTTTAGATTAGCGAGCATCGAGACCGAATGGTTGCTGATAGAAGACCGTTTGGGCATAATGGAGCGTTGACCGTTTGCTGCTGCTGAAGACCGTTTGGAACGATCGTTTGGTAGCAAACGGTCTCCAGACCGTTTGGAAGGGAAATTTCAAGACCGTTTGGGCTGTTTTAAGTGAAACCATTTGGGAAAAAATATCTGCAGACCGTTTGGTCTCTTTTAATCCAAGACCGTTTGGGGTCAGTCCGGTGCCTATAAATAGGACCTCAAGGGTCCTCACTTGGACATCAGTTCCAGGACGCCGACAGGCTGCCTGTACACAGGTCCGATCCAAATCCAGTCCAGTCTGCGCCAGTTTCATTCCACCTACTTCCTGTGTTGCAACCAAGAAGGCAGAGGAGAAGAAGACGAAGTGAGGAAGACTATCCGATCTGTCTTGGCAACTCTCGTTCACGTCCAGATCTACTCCGACATGATATAGAAGGCCGTATCTTCTTCGCCGGGTTGTGACTACCTTCTGCACCGAGTCCATGGCAGATTTCTCTCTCTTTCTCATTCTTCTTGTTTATCACATCATGAGCGAGTAGTACCTTTTCGCTGGGGTGCGGGGACTAGCCCCGCTGCCCATGCAAATCATGTTCTTTTATTAAACTCTCCATGGCAATGTATATAACTCTTCATTTCATTGTTAACCGTTATGTTCATAGTTTGAGTAATTGCTTGCTTTCATCTTTGTTCTTCCTATATTGTGAGAACATCTATATATTGGATTGAATGTCGTTTAACAAGTTGACTCCCAAACTAGAAATAGAATGGGATTCCTTGAGGTCGTAAGTGTATGATCCGCAAGGGGACGAGACATCTAGCCTTCGGTGACGCTTTTGTGCACCTAACGCCTATATAGGGGGTTCACAGCCTTATTTGGATTTTGTATCTTCTTATTAATCGTCAACGTTTTCTCATATATTAACCGCCTGCTTGCTTATCGGTTAATACGGCTGACTCCCAAACTAGAAATAGGATGGGATTTCATCGAGGTCGTAAGTGTATGATCTGTGAGGGGATGAGCCATCTAGCCTTTGGCGATGCTTCTGTGTGCCTAACATTTGTATAGGGGGCCCACAACCTTCGTTGGATTTCTGTATCTTCAGAGCCATAAGTAAGTGATCTGGATGGTGACGAGACATCTGATGCCTAAGGTGATGCATACGCAAACCTAACGCCCGTATGGGGGGTTTCGCATCAGCTCTATCTGGATTGTTACATATTGCCTGGATTGTTTACGATTGAATGTGTTTGCGTGTGTAGCGGTGGTAAAACTCGGTACCATCCCAGTGATTCCATATCATTGATCTAAACCCAATTTTAATTCAGCTTTTACTTTCTTGCAATTAGTTTAAGTAACCTCAAATCAACCAATCGTTCTAAATATTAGTTTTACTTGAGCTAGATTCGACTGACAAGGATTCCTAAAAAGGTTGTCATTTGGGTTCGATCCTTAACTATACTGCGATAAGACTCGTCCGCTTGCGGGTGGTATTATTGCACTTTGGTTTTGGTAAAAGCTCAGGGATTTCAACCCCGAGTGAGTTTGTTAGTGCGTTCAAAAATACCACGTCAAATTCTGGCGTTGTTGCCGGTGACAACGAAATCATTTAGTCAAATCTAGTTCTTTTAAGACTAATCTAGGATTTTGCTTTTTCCTTTAAAACAATCGATCATCTACTTGAATTCGTCTTTACTTTGTGGTTCTCACCTTTGGAATCTTTCTATTTTTAGGTACAATCCAAGGCGTAGTGCATGCACCGTTCGGACAGCCCCGGACTCACAGCGAGCTTTGATCCCGAGATAGACAGAACTTTTCATCATCAAATCCGAGAAAATCAAGCAAGGATGGCTCAAGAAGAAGAGGTAGCCCAAAGGGTGGCTCAAGCCATCAATGCACAAAGAGAGAGGCTCATGCAAGAAGCCAGGGCTGTGGTTCAGCAGGAAATCCTAGCAGCATAAGCAGCAGCGCAAGCAGCTGAACTACAGAAGGATCTTAGAGAGTTCTCAATCCCAAAAGCTGCAAATGTTCATCATCCAGCACAACCTCCTCCCATCAATGCTGCCAATTTTGGATTAGGGAACATTGGATCACATTGCTTCAAAACAACCCTTTCTATGGCAAACAAGCGGAGGACAGCCAATAACATCTTCTGAGATTCATCAATCTATGTGCTATGACAAAGCAAAATGGAGTCACTGATGATGCTATTCGACTCCATCTCTTCAAGTATTCCCTCGCTGATAGAGCCATAAGTTGGTACAATTCATTGCAAAGCAAAATACCCATCACCACCTAGGAACAACTCCAAAATGTGTTTCTGGAAAAATTCTATCCTCCATCTCTCACATATGAAATTAGGGGTCGGATAACAAATTTCACTCAAGTCCCTGGAGAAACTCTTGTTGAAGCTTGGGATAGATACAAAGAGCTTCTACGCAAGTGTCCACACCACGGGATTCCTAAGAATCAACTCATTGAGATATTCTATAGGGGTGTGGATGATGATATTAAGAGATTCCTAGATTCCTCATCTGGAGGAAACTTCATGCGTCAAAGTTATGACAGCGGATGGAGATTCGTCACCCTGGGAGCTGAAAATCAAGCCAATTGGGGTAGATCTGTAGGAAAAGGAGTCTTGAAAGTAGCTATGGCCGAAGCAACCCCCGAGTACAAGTCTATCGCTGAAACCTTGAAGGTCTTAGTTGCCAAGCAAGACCATATTGAATCATCTCTAGCTACTATTGGAAGAGGACGTTCACCCACTCAGCAACCGGAATAGGTCAAGTCCACTTCCCTGTTCTGTGAAGAATGTAAGAGCACCGATCATTCCACTTTGTCATGCAATGTTCTCTATGACGTTGTACTAAGCAATGTATGTGGACAAGGAGATAATGGTCAGATGGAAAATCTTAATGCTATCAACACCATTCCTGGTCAAAGTTATTACAATCCGAATCAAAATAGAAATCATCCAGGATTTTAATATGGAAACCCTTCTGGAGCGGTAAACTCGCATCAATTTGGTTCGAACAATCAACTAAGAGGCCCACCAGGATTCCAGTATAATCAACAATAGAATTTTGGGAATCAAGGAAATTTCAAGGGTAACTTTCAGAATAGGAACTACAATAATTATCAAAACAACTCTCAGTATCAGAATCTTAATCAACAGCAAGGACAGTAAGTAGGATCCTTCTCTTCTGATGACAAGCTATCAGCCATTGAAAAAATGTTGCAAACTCAGCAAACTATGATGCCAACCAACAAGCTCAGTAGAAGGCTATTGAATCTCAACTAGCTCAACTTGCAGCTAGCATAAAGCCACCCGCTGGAGTCTTTGCTGGCCAACCCGAGAACAATCCCAAGCATCCTGATCAGTTGAAGGCAGTCACCACCAGGTCAGGAAAAGACTATTCGGATCCCCCAGTAAAGACACTTGTGGTTATTACAGACAAGGATGAGCCTGTGATTGCCCAAGACTCAACAACACAAGAGTCTCATTCAAAAGTGGATAAGATAGATAAGGGAGATCATGAGGAACCAACTGATGAAGAAACTGAAACACCGGAACCTGATATTCCTATATATAAGCCTCGTATACCTTTTCCATCTCATCTAAGGCAAACAAAGCTTGATACTAGATTCAATAAGTTTAAAGAAGCTATGAAGAAACTTCATGTTGATATACCCTTTTTGGATGCCCTGGCCGAGATACCAGCATGGAAAAAGTACTTAAAGTCACTCCTCATCAGGAAGTATATAAATGAAGAGTACGAGATAGTAAAACTGACTACAACTACATCTGATATCATATTGAGCAAGATGCCCAAGAAAAAAAAAGACTCGGGATCCTTTGGAATTTCATGTCACATTGGCAACTCATCATGCAAGAAAGGATTGGCAGATCTCGGTGCAAGCATCTCTATTATGCCTCTTAGTCTATACAAAAGACTAGGGTTTGCAGAATTGCTTCCTATCGGCATGACTATACAGCTTCCAGACAATTCGATAAAATGTCCGTTAGGAATCCTCGAAGATGTCCCGGTCAAGGTAGGCAAGGACACATATGTTCCATGCGACTTTGTCATTATGGACATAAAAGAAGATGCCAGATATCCTCTCATCTTTGGTCGTCCATTCCTTGCCACTGCAAGAGCCCTGATTGATGTTGAAGCTGGTACCTTACTGCTCAGATTAGGCAAAGAAACTCTCGAATTCAAGGTTTTTGAAAGTATGAGAAGACCAAGTATGCAAGAAGAAGTATATCTGATTGACTGCATTGAGAAAATGTCACTTCTGACTCAAAAGCATCATGAATCAGACGATCCTTTAGAAGTTGCTCTAACGAACCCATCAGTTGATGAACCAATTGACGAACAATTAAAAGATTGCATCGAATCCCTCGACTCCGTTAAACAAGATGTCAAAGCCACTAGTGAAGAACTCAAAGCTATGGAAACTACAGAAGAAACAAGCGAAAAACCAGAGGCTCCTGAAATGAAGCCCCTACCCGAAGGACTGAAGTACGTGTTTTTAGATGATCTCAAGGTTTGCCCAGTTATTATAAATTCTGATCTAACAGTTGAAAAAGAAAATAAACTCCTGAAGGAATTAAGGGAAAGAAAGAAAGCCATCGACTATAAAATGAGTGACCTCACTGGGGTCAGTCAAGCATTGTGTATGCATAAGATCCCTATGATGGAAGATCACAAGACAACTATTGAGCATCAATGAAAGTTGAATCCTAATATGAAGGAAGTGGTCCGTCGTGAGGTCATTCAACTGCTCACAACTGGAATAATCTATTAGATTCGCCATGGGTGAGCCCAGTACATGTAGTTCCAAAGAAAGGTGGAACAACTGTTATACGGAATGAAAACAACGAACTCATACCCACTCGAACAGTCACAGGGTGGAGGATGTGCATATATTATAGAAAATTAAACCAGGCAACTTGAAAAGATCATTTTCCTATGCCCTTCCCTGATCAAGTCCTAGAAAGGTTGGATCACCAAGAATATTTTTGTTATCGTGATGGTTACTCTGGATTCTATCAAATACCCATACATCCAGATGACCAAGAGAAAACAACTTTCACCTGCCCATTCAGAACATACACATTTAAAAGAATGTTGTTTGGTCTCTGTAATGCACCCGCAACTTTTCAATGTTGCATGGTTGCCATTTTTGCGGGTCTTACTGAAACAATTATGGAGGTTTTCATGGATGATTTTTCTGTATACGGAGACTCATTCGATTCATGTCTAAAGCACCTCTCCCTGGTCCTTAAACGTTGTGAAGAAGTGCATCTTGTGCTAAATTGTGAAAAATGCCATTTTATGGTAAAAGAAGGCATTGTCCTGGGTCATAGGGTCAGCAATAGAGGAATTGAAGTAGATAAAGCCAAGATTGAAGTGATTTCTAAACTGGCTATCCCCAAAAATGTAAAAGAAGTTCGTTCTTTCCTAGGTCATGCAGGATTTTACAGAAGATTCATAAAGGATTTTTCCAAGATAACAAAGCCAATGACGAACCTATTACTAAATGATACTGATTTCAATTTCAATGAAGAATGTGTCAAAAGCTTCAACACCCTGAAGCAGGCCCTTACAACCACCCCCATCATTAGAGCTCTAGACTGGGACCATCCTTTTGAAATTATGTGTGATGCCAGTGACTACGCTGTGGGCGCAGTTTTAGGGCAATTTATAGAGAAGAAACACTATGTGATCTATTATGCATCAAAAACTCTCGATGAAGCTCAGAGGAATTATGCAACTATAGAGAAAGAACTTCTAGCAGTCGTGTATGCATTTGACAAGTTCATATCCTACCTAATTAGTTCGAAGGTCATTGTCTACACAGACCACACTGCCATTCGTTACCTTCTAGCAAAGAAAGATGCAAAACCCAGGTTGATTAGATGGATCCTCCTATTACAAGAATTTGATTTAGAGGTAAGAGATAAAAAGGGTACAAAGAATGTTGTAGCAGACCACCTCAGTCGCATCCACGCTCTGGATACTGAGAAGATTCCGATCAATGATTCCCTGCGAGATGATCAACTAATGAAGGCCTCAGAAGCTATACCATGGTACTCGGATTTTGTGAACTACCTTGCTGCTGGGGTTATCCATCCTCAATGCACCAGGAATTCCCTAAAAAAGTTCATGCATGATGTGAAGCAATATCACTGGGATGAGCCATATCTTTTTAAACTAGGTGCCGAAGGTCTGTATAGACGATGTATCGCCGAAGAAGAAGCTCAACTAATTTTAGAACAATGTCACTCAGGACCAGTAGGAGGACATATGAGCTCTAAAAAGACCGCCTTAAAGGTTTTGCAATGTGGATTCTTCTGGCCATCCATATCCAAAGATTCCTATGATTTTGTCCTATCATGTGACAAATGTTAAAGAACAGGTAATATAACAAAGAGAGATGAGATGCCGCTGAATCTATGGAAAAAAGTAGAGATATTCGATGTTTGGGGGGTGGACTACATGGGTCCATTCCCATCCTCTCATGGATTTTCATACATCCTAGTGGCGGCAGACTACGTCTCAAAATGGGTTGAAGCTATACCAACTATCACTAGTGATTCCAAACCCGTCATCAAATTGTTCAAATATATTATTTTCCCCCATTTCGGAGTGCCACGAACCGTGATATCTGACGGAGGTTCCCACTTCCTTGAAAGAAGCTTTGAGGCTTTACTGAGAAAATACAGTGTTATACACACAAGGTAGCCTCGCCTTACCATCCAAAAACAAGTGGACAGGTACAGGTCTCTAACCGTCAGCTAAAGGCTATTCTGGAAAAGACTGTAGGATGCAATCGAAAGGATTGGTCAACAAAAATCAACGACGCCTTATGGGCCTATCGAACTGCTTATAAAACTCCCATTGGGACTACACCTTTTCGATTAATATATGGAAAATCTTACCACCTTCCAGTTGAACTGGAACACAAGGCATGGTGAGAAATTAAACAACTAAACTTTGATATGAAAGAAGCAGGCCAAGCCAGGATTCTACAACTCCAAGAGCTGGATGAACTCATGATGACAACTTATGAGAATGCACGAATCTGCAAAGAACGTACAAAACTTTGGCACGATGGACATCTGAAAAGAAAAGACATACAAGTGGGAGACCAAGTTCTGCTATTCAACTCAAGATTGAAGTTATTCCCAGGGAAACTCTGTTGTCGCTGGTCTGGACCTTACATTGTCAAAAGCATTTCCCCACATGGTGCTTTCTCTCTATGAGTGAAAAGTTAGGCGAATTTATGGCAAATGGTCACCACTTAAAGAGATATTTCACCTCGATTGACATAGGCACTGAAACAATGTTGGAACTCACCAATCCTAAGGATCCACCATGAAGCTGAAAAATTCAGTCGAGCCATCGACATAAAACAACAACGCTTGTTGGGAGGCAACTCGATCAATGAATTTGTTTTACCTTTCTTTTCAAATTATAATATTTTCTTCAATTTTGTTTTTACATTCTAGTTAATTTTTCATTAAATAAAATCCACATCGCAAGATGCTACTTTAAGATCTAATTTCTCTTTACCTTTGAGATTTTCAGATAAGAGGATGCGCGTTGATCATAACGCAACCACACCTGGTGGTCATTCTGGCATGATTTTTCCCCTCCATCTTGGATTTAGGGTTTGCTCAGGACGAGCAAATATCTAAGTTCGGGGTGGAGGGTGGGTGGTACGTACCTCACTTTCCACCTACACCCATCCCTTTCATACTTAAGTTTTCACTATCACATTCTTGATAAAAAATTTCAAAATTTTCACAATTCTTTAATGATTTTCAAAGAAATTGAACAAATACTTGATAAATTTTTGACACTTTTTGACACTTCCTAGTTTCATGAAAAGTCACTAACTAACCCGCTATGCATAATGAATCATTATATCCCCCTTATTCGAAGTAAATACTCAAAAGGACCACTTTTTGAAATAAGCCCTTTTGATTGAAATCATTTTGTGAAGCCTATGATTCCTAACATCATGATACTTTTGCAAAGATGATAGGTGTCTGTCAAACAGATAGGGATCAAACACATCGTGCTTCCTAACTGATTTGTGGAACAATAGCATGGAATCCAAACCGGATCCTCATCAAGTCATTATTTGAGCAGAGTTTGATAAAGAGAACAACCCGATGCATTGAATTGTAAATCAAGTTGCATTCTAATATGAACTCTCTTCTACACCTCTTCCATCATCTTCGTACCCCTTCATTCATCAAAAAGAAACAAAATAGCCAAAAATGTGCCAAACCCTAAGTTCGGGGTGGCACACCACTTCCCTCTTTATCTGATTCTTTCATACCCCTCGCAAATAAATAGGGGCGTACCACCAAAAATGCAATCTCGAGTCGAATAGAGGAGAGATTTGCAAACAAAAAGATGCCAAAGTGCACATAAAAAGAAATGCAATCTCAAGTCGAATAGAGGAGATATTTGCACACAAAAAATGCAATAAATGAAATTGCAAAGCAAATAAAAATCTCGAGTCGAATAGAGGAGAGATTTACTTCTTCCTTCCATACCACCTTTCACTCCCTTTTCTACCCAATGGAACAATGATTGCCTACCCTATCCTAGAAAACACCAGTGTCAGATCAAATGCACACTTGTTGTTCTGCGGGTGTCTCTGAACTCTTACGAAACTCATTGACATGCTTGTTGTTGGAAAAGGTGAGGAGGAAGTGATTTTGGAAAATGAACTCAGGAACGAAGATATGGTAAGATGTGTTTTGTGGTCCCAGGAGGTTGAGATACTGAGTCATATTGAGCAAAAAGAAAACATTCGTGATGTGAAGATGAAGCAATCACACGAATTGAAAGTATCCATTTGGCAGCTGTTTCAGATTTTGTGTTACTCGAGGACGAGCAACGTTTAAGTTCGGGGTATTTTGATGAATGTATATTCATCATGAAATTCAATTATCACTTCGGGACCAATTCAACTCTATACACACTATTCCACTCAATATGAATCATAATGTGCAAGACTACTTAGTTGATTCGATTATCAATGTTTTAACTAAATATTGTTCATTTAATGTAGGTTTTGACAAAGATGAACAAGTAGGCAGGGTCCGCCTTCATCTCTGGCTCTGATCAAGAAATCTAACCAAGCAATTCCACCCTTGCGGTCCCAAGACCATTTGAGCCCATGCGGTCTCAAGACCGTTTGAGCCCATGTGGTCTCAAGACCGTATGACCAGCAAAGATCGATTGGAAGCATAATCCAGCCATAGAGGATCGAGCAGTGCATGGATTCAAGACCTTGTAGCAGAGTCCTAACCACGACCGTGGTGGTCTAAAACAGCTGTGGTCTGCTGCCATCACCACGACCGTGGTGGATCATCCCCAATGCCTGAACTCTAACTCGTCACGCTCGTGCGAGGTAGCACAGTCGTGTGGCAGCTACCTCACCACGACCGTGGTGTCACGCCACGACCGTGGCACAATGTCATCAGAGCCTGTTTTCTCACCCACCACGCCCGTGTAAGGCGGCACGGCCGTGGGACAACAGCTTTACCACGACCGTGGTGCCTAACCACGACCGTGGTGCCTAACCACGACCGTGGTGCCTAACCACGACCGTGGTGCGTCGTCTTCAACCTCTGATCAGCACACATTTGTAGCTCCTGAGCAAGGTCGATTGGAGGTGGTTCGCGGACCAAATAGGGTCGCCCCGAGGCCGCCACACCTACAGAAGAAGGCTAGAGATCGTTTGATAGTTCGGAGGGCTGCTAAATCGATTTACCAAGCGAGCCTATGCTGCTCGTTTGCGGAGCATTGACCGAAGCAGGACCAATTAGCTCAATTTTGATCCCATATCATTTGGCCACAGCTTGGAAGCCATTTATATTAGCAAGCATCGAGACCGAATGGCTGCTGACTGAAGACTGTTTGGGCATAATGGAGCGTTGACCGTTTGCTGCTGCTGAAGATCGTTTGGAACGATCGTTTGGTAGCAAACGGTCTCCAGACCGTTCAGAAGGGAAATTTCAAGACCGTTTGGTCTGATTCTCCAGACCGTTTGGGCTGTTTTAAGTGAAACCGTTTGGGAAAAAATATCTGCAGACCGTTTGGTCTCTTTTAATCCAAGACTGTTTGGGGTCAGTCTGGTGCCTATAAATAGGACCCCAAGGGTCCATACTTGGACATCGGTTCCGGGACGCCGACAGGCTGTACACAGGTCCGATCCAAATCCAGTCCAGTCCGCGCCAGTTTCATTCCACCTACTGCCTGTGTTGCAACCAAGAAGGCGAAGGAGAAGAAGACGGAGTGAGGGAGACTATCTGGTCTGTCTTGGCAACTCCCGTTCGCGTCCAGATCTACTCTGACACGACGTAGAAGGGCGTATCTTCTTCACCGGGCTGCGACTACCTTCTGCACCGAGTTCATGGCGGATTTCTCTCTCTTTCTCATTCTTCTTGTTTCTCGCATCATGAGTGAGTAGTACCTTTTTGCTGGGGTGCGGGGACTAGCCCCGCTGCCCATGAAAATCATGTTCTTTTGTTAAACTCTCCATGGCAATGTATATAACTCTTCATTTCGTCATTAACCGTTATGTTCGTAGTTTGATTAATTTCTTGATTTCATCTTTGTTCTTCCTATGTTGCGAGAACATCTATATATAGGATTGAATGTCGTTTAACAAGTTGACTCCCAAACTAGAAATAGAATGGGATTCCTTGAGGTCGTAAGTGTATGATCCGCGAGGGGACGAGCCATCTAGCCTTCGGTGATGCTTCTGTGTGCCTAATGCCTGTATAGGGGGTTCACAGCCTTAGTTGGATTTTGTATCTTCTTGTTAATCATCGATGTTTGCTCGTATATTAACTGCCTTCTTACTGATCAGTTAACGCGGCTGACTCCCAAACTAGAAATAGGATGGGATTTCATCGAGGTCGTAAGTGTATGATCCGTGAGGGGACGAGCCATCTAGCCTTCAGTGACGCTTCTATGTGCCTAACGCCTGTATAGGGGGCCCACAACCTTCGTTGGATTTCTGTATCTTTAGAGCCGTAAGTAAGTGATCCAGATGGTGATGAGACATCTGATGCCTAAGGTGATGCTTACACAAACCTAACGCCCGTATGGGGGGTTTCGCATCAGCTCTATCTGGATTGTTACATATTTCCTGGATTGTTCACGATTGAATGTGTTTGCGTGTGTAGCGGTGGTAAAACCCGGTACCATCCCAACGATTCCATATCATTGATCTAACCCCAATTTTTATTCAGCTTTTACTTTCTTGCAATTAGTTTAAGTAACCTCAAATCAACCAATCGTTTTAAATATTAGTTTTACTTGAGCTAGATTCGACTGACAAGGATTCTTAAAGAGGTTGTCCTTTGGGTTCGATCCTTAACTATACTGTGATAAGACTCGTCTGCTTGTGGGTGGTATTATTGCACTTTGGTTTTGGTAAAAGCTCGGGGATTTCAACCCCGAGTGAGTTTGTTAGTGCATTCAAAAATACCATGTCAACTATGTAAGATCAAACACAAAACTTGGGTCCTATGTCCATGTAGACTCAGTGAACCTAAAGTTCTGATACTAATCAAACTGTGACACACCATCATGCTAAATGACATTACTAAAAAAAACATGTGATCAATCATTAATTAATCTCATATTTAGAAAAGAGGGTAAATTAAAACCAATTTAAAACATTACCAACATGTTTGGGGAAAATTACATATAAGTCCAACTACCTATATAGCAACACATACCATATCAGGTATTTACATATATGTCCAGTGGTTGAGGCAACAACATGTATACAAAAGCATTGTTCCACATATACATGCCATATACAAACATCTGCATACTACCAAAATCTCGAGTCGATATACATATCATATACAAAACATCCCCTTGCCTAGACCTGAGAGTAAAGGGATGACTCTAGAACATACTAACTACCAACCAACCTTCTGCTCTGACTGCTCTTCAAGCTGCACTTCCTCACCTTTAGAAACATGACGATGTCACTGACCATCACCTAAGAAGATGTGGTGACCGACAAGGTGCGACCCATGTCCCAGCGAGAGATATAACTCTCAATAAAGGTTATGGATTACAACATGTTATTTAATAATCAAATTAAATAGATTAAGTAGATTAAACATATAGTATACCAACAAGGATGTTTAACATGAATTGTAAAGGAACATATAAGGCTATCACTTCTAAACAGTTGATTTCTCTTACTGCATTATATAACAACTAAACACTATAAGAAACAAGCAAGGGTTATCAACCAATGTCTTTCATGTTTAACCCTAAACAAATATGCTACATGACTGGATTATGTCTTTTATTAAGCCATGGGAAGTTTGAGGTATAAAAATCAAACTTCTAACTGACCACTACTAAGTCAAAATCAGTTCTGTACAAGATTTAGGAGAGTAGGAATCCTAAAATCTCATCTGCCCTCAGTCAGTATGAGTCAGCCATAATGACATAAACAGTCAAACTATAAAAAAACCTAGTCTGCCCTTGGTATATAGGTCACGACACTAGTAACTAGGTTATACAAAACCCTATCATCCAAGGTTTGTCCTCAATCACATGTCATATATATATATATATATATATATATATATATATATTTGTGTGTGTGTGTAGGACCGCAGACGTTCTATATATATATATATATATATATATATATATATATATATGTGTGTGTGTGTGTGTGTGTGTGTGTGTGTGTGTGTGTGTGTGTAGGACTGCAGACGTTCTCCTACCTAGGAATGACTGTAGCCACCCTCACATTCTTGGCATTAAGATGTCAAGGACGCATAGTCTCTTGCACCCACATATACTCAATAGTACACAACTCTAGGCTTCCCTTTAGGAATACCCGTTTCCCCATCCAACAAATCCTAACACTGGAATGGTTCTATGACACATGTCACTATATGATTAATGTTTCACTTGGTTAGTTAATTCCATTTGGATATATTTTAACTACATCAATCAATTTACATACAACCCTAATGGATTTCTACAAGAACATAGGTATGGTGGAACTTCAAAAGATAAAAAACATATGATACATATTCCTTACCACATCACCACGAGATACCAATCCCTTTTACATCATGAAGAGGGTTAAACCTCTATTAGGGCTCAACCATGCCCAAAGGTCATCAAGAACACTCTCACAAGTTCCTGCAAGAGCATCATTATCTTTCCATACCTTTATAAAATGCTCAACAATCATCATTTTACTGTGTTACACAGTTTAGCATAACATTCTATTTATCATAAGAGCTATGAGGTTCAACAGATAACAAAGTAGGATTACCATAGTCATTATGATATTATTCCTCATACATAACCATCATAAAAGGAAGTTTAATTGTATCTAACCATCGTCATCATCACTTAATCACGTTGGGCTAGGTTCAACAAAGCAAGCTGAGTTAACATTATGAGTTAACACTCTAGAGCATCGATAGGTTTACATTAAGTTGAGGGAAAAGGTAAGACTACAAAATCATGGATTTAAAACCATTGATTCTAAATCATCAAATTCAAACCATCGGATTAGGTGTAGTAAACATGAACCATCAAATCATAGATCAAACCTAAAACTATTGAATTCAAGGCAAACAAGACCATTGAATTGTATACATTCACCGTTGGATCATGAGAAGCCATAGGATCATACACCTAAAAAGGCCATCATTTTCTGACTTCAAAAACAAAATTGGTTGTGTAAATGAGGTCGACCATCAGTTGTGGACTTCAGGCCCACCATTGGTTGTGGACTTCCACCAAACCATCGACCAAGACCCAGTTAAATCATCGACCATGGATCCAGTAGGACCATCGACCAAGGAACCAGAAGAACCATCATTTGGGAAACCAGAAGCACCATCAAGTGTTTTCACTAGGTGGAAAAACTAGTCCAAAACATCAAGTAAACCATCGAGTTATGAAAACAAAGAGAAATCATATCTAAGAACTAGAGAAAAACCATAATTTGAGGAAACAAAACCATGATTTCCACATGCATGCAAGGCCCATAGCTATCACTTCCAAGGTAGAAACGTACACAAGGTATTAGGGGTACATATAGGGATATTACAACATACAACTACCTAATTACTCACACACTTGGCAAAGGAATCATCTTTGCACTTAGAACTACATTTTAAAGCAAGATCTTGTACATGAAAATTAAGAGTATGCAATAAATGTGGAGAAAGTTATATAACTTGCCTCAAAGTTGATGAAGAAGGTCCAAAAAGCAAGGTATGTCAAAGAGTGAGAGATAAGAAACCCTAACTTGAGCACTCCACACATCCAAGCTTCCTCCTTTTCTAAGAACAAGCAAACCCCAAGTCAAAGAAGCAAGAAGGAAGGTGTTCTTCAAGCTCTAGCTCATGCTCCACCAAGAAACACCATGGATCCGACCAAGAAGGAAGAGAGAGAAGGTATAGTAGCAAGGAAAATGAAAGGAAAGAGTAAAGTATTACTTTCTTAGGTCAGGAACAAACTAAGGAAGCTCCACAAGCTTGAAGATAGGGTAGATCTGAACCCTAGGTGAACATGCAAGGAAGATCGGCCAAGATTCCTCTACCTTGAGATCCTTATTCTCCATAAAGTAAGAGGGACGATCTCCAAGAAGAAATAAATATGAAGAGGTTGAGGTAGGTGTGTAAAGAACTTGTTTTCCTGCAAGGAGGAGGTATATAAAGCATAGGGTAAAAGAGAAAGGAAGGTAGAGGTGTCAAGCCATGCATACCATGTGTCCCATGGCCAAAACATCACTTCCTTGCACAAGAAGGACATACATCAGTTGTGGAAGCTAGGTTGGACATAATATGTAAAACCTAGAGGAGCCATCAACCTCCAACAATAGGTGGCCCATCAGTTGCTGCCTTCCCTTGGTCACCAAACAAAACCCCAGTGTCACCATCAGTTGGTGCACTACACAAGCAGAACCATTGAACTAGGTGGATCAAGAGGGAAAACCATCAACCTTCAAGCATAAAGAGACCACCATTGGATCCCACCACCTAGTGGTGGACCATCGGATCCCATCATTTAATGGAAAGACCATCGAGATAGGGCATCTAGGTGAGGGAACCTAGCCCTAAACCCTAGGTTAGATGTCACCACTAAACCAAGGTATAACAAGGTGCCCAAGGTACAAATATATTAAACTTGATATGAAACATGTGAGGCACAACAAGAATGTGACAAGTTACAAGAAAAACCCTAGATATGGGTAAATTGCATAGAAGCCCAAAATAAGCACATATATAGCAAAACCTGCTCAAACAATGTCCAAACTGGACCAAACTTGAAACATAGCCCTTTCACATAATATCATAGAATATCCTAAGGTTTTAATAAGGTTTTAAGCATCTAATTATGTTAATTAAGAATGTATATCCATAAAGCTAGGTCAGGGGTCTTACACCTTGTTTGGTCAATTATGAGGAACCAAGCGTACTGATCTCCTAACCATGGGATTAGGGTTTCTAGAGACAAGATGCCAGGTTTAAATATGTCATAACACTCCAACCCTTGCAAGGATTTCTTCCTCAAAATATGATTATCTGTACAATATCAACAACTACTCTCCAACCGTTAAAAGGTTTAACCTAATAAGTCAAACAAATCAACACTAAGGTATTATGTTACAGATGGATCTTTCAATTGTGAATACTTTAGGTGTTTATGTTATTTATAGGTCATGCATCCAAATAACATACCATATCCACCCAGAGTTGAGTTAGGTCCTTGTAAATCTAACCTTACAACCCTAAAGTTCACATGAACATCCATTAAGTCGTAGGGTAATCAAAGGGGTGAAAGTGGGTAGGGACACTACACTTTTAGCACATGACACACCTTCCTAATCATCACTACCTACTTCAACACTACTTTAGAGTTCTATTCAACCTAGTTATAGGGTTCTATATTTCTAACCTTACAACCCTAAAGTTTACATGAACATCCATTATGTCTTAGGGTAATCAAAGGGGTGAAAGAGGGTAGGGCCACGACACTACACCTTCCTAATCATCATTGCCTACTTCAACACTAGTTTAGAGTTCTACTCAACCTAATTCTAGGGTTCAATCATCCAAAATTTCATACATCTCTCTATTGTGACTTAGTTTAAGAAATCATCCATACAAACCAATTTTTTATACATATAGTAATATAAGTGGAAAATAAATTTTGACAATGCAAACAATCAACATAAACAAAAGGTGGTACCAAAATCAATGAAAAAATCAAGTCACTATTTATTCCATATTAAGATCTCTTTATCCTACTTCTTAAACATTTTCATAACATAACTCTATCTGCAAGTAAAACCTCATAACATCCAAAGATACATACCATAACTAACTTACATCATAGGGTATGAGCAGCTAGAGTCTCATAACATTAGAATTTGGTCATCAAGATCTTTATATGCACACCATATGATTCCAAAACTTTTGTTCATCCTTGCCTAGACAACATATCTATATTCTAGGATAACCAAATCACTTAGAGAGTTTCCATGTAAGTTAGAGGTTTTACTTAGGGAGATAAAATTGAAACATTCAGAATCCAACTACCTTGGATATAATACCAACTTGTAAGGAGTCAAATCAGAGATGGGTCCACTCCTTAATTAAATCAAATAAGAGTCATCATCCATAACAAAGATGCATAAATTTTTCACAATTGGACTAATAACTTTTATTTGATATTTCATAAATGGTTATCATATAGATGAACATGTAGCAACACAAATAGCATATCATGACTATATTTAATTTTACAAGATTACATAAAAATCTCCCACTTGAGGTTTACATGAAAGAAACAAATTCTTCACTAAGTAGAGGGATGTCCAGGATATGTCAAGTTTATCTCCCAAGAGTCATCTTTGCTAATTCAAGTTCAGGTCATCATGACAAGTCCACCATGTCCTTCACCAAGGGGTTGGAAGCATATCCCACAAGAGAAGACAAAATGGAAGTTGTCAACACAAAAGTTCTGATATGCACATATTGATAGGGACTGCGCAACATTATGGAAAAGGGACAACAATTAATTATTCAAGGCTTCAAACAAAGAGGGAAAGTGAACATCCAAATGCCAAAGAGAAACAATACAAGGATACAAAGAGTCACTTGCCATATCAAAATCATAACTTGTTTCACATAAGCACAATCAAATATATCAGGGTACATAACCCATCAATAATAATGAACCTACATGCAAGTGATATAAACATATCACTAGAGAAATGCAAATAAACAATAGAAGTTAGAACACATAACCTAAAACTGATAAAGAATGGCCTTAAATAACTTTCTTTAAGATAGGGCACAAAACCCAAACATGGGGCACAAAACCTCCATTCCATAACATAACATGGGCATACAACCTAGGTATGGGACACATAACCTTCATCCTAGAACACAACATGGGCACATAACAAAAAAAATGAAAGAACTTATATTACTCTAGGGCTACTGAATCAACAAGCATGCATAAATGTGGAGGAAAGTGAAAGTAAAGTCACAAAATAGAGTTAATGATATTTCCATCACAAAAATGGATAAATAGGAAACATACACCACAATAAATTAGGATTACATACCACAATGACAAATAATTTAGTTCAATTCTACAACTAGGATTTTATCATGAAGCAAAAAACAATATTAGAACCGAACATGAATTATTGACAGTTCAAGAATATCGTGACTCAAATTCATTACGATTAGACCCAAATAGGTCATAAAGACATGAAAGAAAAATTTCATTACTAAAATACATAAAAGAGGCCCAATAGAGAGAGAGAGGGAGTAAAGAAGTTATTGCTCAATATGACTCATATAGGAATGCAACATACATCAAAAGAGAGAAAATTTAGATTAATTGCTAGCTCAATGTAATTAGGGCATGCAACATACTTTTGGTATGTATGCCCAGAGAACCAATCATATGATGACTATAATGGCATTATTTATAAATGATTGGATTATTAATGAAAGCCAAGCTTCCAATTAAATCTATTTATTTTAGTTATGAGATAATGATGTAACATAATAAATGTATAGCGAATGATATTACTCAATGACGTATGTCTTCAAGTACGTGACTTGAACAATGAGATCATATGGATGTTAAGAATATATACATTCTCATTATATACCTAGTCATCTTTTAATATGGAAGGCAGATAGACTTCAATAACATGTAAGACTAGAGTGTACGTTGGTTGATGATAGAATCTCATTCATTGTGATATGTGATATCAAACGAAGCACATAGATTTATGTTATAGAATAGTGTCTCAGGCAGACCCACCATGACATTGAAACATGGAAGCCATTACCATGGTAGTCATAGTCAGCTCTCACAGTTTTTGTGGTGATTTTAGTTCTTAGACCTGAAGTCACTACACTCATTACATGTCGTTCAGTATGCTTTGGCATCATCAAATGTAATCCTAAATAAGGGTTTCCATAAATGTGATGATTGGGCGACTGTGACACACATGGACTAACTGTGAGTGATGTAGATGGGATTTGTCCCTCCTATGGGAGTATGATATCCTAGGCATCTTCATTAGTGAGACTAATAAATGCATGACCATGTACATGTGAGTCAATGTGTGATATTGAGCTTACATATATCTAAGTCAGTATGCTCTGGTTCAAGGAATAAGATTGAATGTTTAAGAGGATGACTACTCCTTCCTCAAGTTCAATACTTGTAAGACTAGAGTGTGCATTGGTTGATGACAAAATGTCATTAGTCATGATATGTGATATCAAACCAAGAACACAAATACATGTTAGAGAATAGTGCATCGGGTATACCCACCATGAGACTGACACATGGAGGTCATTACCATGATAGTCATAGTTAGCTCTCATAGTGTTGGTGGTGATTGTGGTTCTTAGACCTGAAGTCACTACACTCATCACATGTTGTTCGATATGATTTTACATCATCAAACGTAACCCTGAATAAGGATGCCATAAAGGTGATGATTGGATGACTGTGACACTTGGGGACTAATTGTAAGTTATGTAGATGGGATTTGTCCCTCTTATGGGAGTATGATATCCTAGGCCTCTTAATTAGTGAGATTGAGAAATTCAGAGCCATGCACATGTGAGTCAATATGTGATATTGAGCTTACATATATGTTAGATAGTCTACTCTGGTTCAAGACACAAGATTGAATGTTGAAGAGGATGACTACTCCATGCCTCGAGTTCAATCTAGATATCAATGGCAAAGGAATTATACAAAAACTATAACACCATACATAGATTGGGAAGTTGTTCTCTAACTTCTTATTTACATGGGTAGCATTGATGTGTGACTAGGCACCACTCATTGCTTGTGATGTCATAACTAGTTATGGACATTTAGTGCCAACGTAATATGGGACCTATAGGGTCACATACTTAGGTCATGACCTAGAAGAGGAATTTGATCTTGAATGATGATTGGATTGATTACTAAAATGTTTATGTATTCAATTCAAGAAAAAATCAACTGATTGGACACCCAACCAATCGACTCATATGATGAAATGACTGGTTGGAGTGTCAGGTTGATCAGATTTTGAATTAGCTGATTTATGCCTAAACTGGGGTGCAAACGGACCAGTTCAATTAGTGAACCAATAAACTTAGCTCAACCAACTAACTTGTTGGGGTTGTGAGATGACCGGCTCGTAGAGCAAGACATCCAGTTCATAGAGAA
The DNA here is from genome assembly GCA_963693085.1 of Alisma plantago-aquatica. Lineage (NCBI taxonomy): Eukaryota > Viridiplantae > Streptophyta > Magnoliopsida > Alismatales > Alismataceae > Alisma > Alisma plantago-aquatica. The sequence continues at coordinate 662,777,922 of OY856409.1, read as the reverse complement.
ATTCGATTGCATCAAGGATTAGTGCTGATGTAATGTCAGGCATTAATTGGATTCAAATTTGCTAATTCATATGAGATTGGGAAACATGGTGAAACGATTGGTTCCACAAGCGAACCGATCGGCTTGCATGTGAACCGGTGGGTTCAGTTTCCAAGCGACTAATTTAGCACTCGCAATTTGTGAAATCATGATCTTCTAATCCCTTCCACTCCCACACAGACTAGGAACCCAGACCCTAAACCCTCATATAAATAGAGGGGTATTGGGGGCTTCCCAAAGCACAACTCAATTACCTCTAACAATTGTTGTCCTCTCTGGTTATGGTAACTGATAGAGAGCTTGAGAAAGTCCTACCCACTAAAGGGGGGGATAACAAGGGAGAAACAATTATGGGAGAGCAAATTGGTGACTAGTACACCAACGAGAGGGACAACCTCTTCCTGTCTGTTCTAGTAGGAAAACATGAGTTCTAGGTGGTCCGTGTGGACTTCCAAAGAGGCATGGAGGTTGTTGTGTGCTTCTAGGAGGACAACATCAATTTGATGTCCGTGGTGAGATCAGGAGGCTTAGCAAATGAGTCAGAATGCAATTGAAGTCAGTTGTGCATCTACAACGATGAGGAGATGTCGTTGGACATGCTCCAGGACCCGGTATATCCTCAAAACCATCCTTCCCATCATATAGTTCTTGATGTGGTCTGCTAGTTTATAGGGAATATGGTAGTAAAACTTTGTTTCTGCTGTCTATTCGGTAGCTATATTTCCCTATAGTGGTATCACAGCCACGTCAATCTACTATATTTTGGAATAATTGTTATGATCGGATTTTTGTCTTTATCATTTAATTTTACATGCAATGCAAATAATTCTATCCAATCAAATACCATGCATAATCCCCAATATATATATATATATATATATATATATATATATATATATATATATATATATAGACACACACACACAGATATATATATATATATATATATATATATAGTGTGTCTGTGTGTGTATAATATATATAGGAAATTTACATATGTCGCCCTCAAAGTTGATGGTGGATGTGTATTTTGGTTACAACCAATAACCCTAATTATTTGTATATGGTTGTGTCGTTGGTTAGTCCTATTTTATCTAGGTTTGCAGATCAAGTGTCTACCTTATCTTCCAATTGTAAAAGTATTATTATCTCCTACCTTTACTCCCCTCGAATGTAACTCGAGGTTTCTCTATAATCATGTAATAGTAGGATTGATTACTTTCCTATTTCCACAAAGATGAAGACACTCAGGCTAACTGACCATCTTGAAGGTGATCCTACTGACTGGAGGACTGTGGAGGGACGAGGAGGACCAGGAGGATGAGCTAAACTGATCGGCTAGAGGACCAAGCAGATGGTGGACCACATGACCAGACGACCGGTGAGACAACCAACTGACCGGATAGGAGGCGATCCGATTAGTTCAAGGGTTGAACTGATCAACCCAGATTGGCAACCACAAATCTTATCAATAACATGTTTGTGTATGTGATGTGGACCCTAGGTTGTGGTAATTCTTTGTGGCTCCAAAGAATTACATTAGGCTGTCCATAGACATTACTTTTTGTTTATTGCATGTTTTTCTTGTTGTATATATCATGTATATGATAGGTACTATATATGTGGTGATTGGATAAAGTATATGTATTTATAAATACAAACTCCCTCATATTAAATAGTAAGTCTTAGATGCTTTCCAAAATCAACACAGATTAAAAGCTTGATCAACTAAGCGTAGGTTACGCCGAATCATGGTGCGCCATCCATCTCGTGGAAGTGTGATGGTAGTAATGTAGGTTCTGCCCAAGCGGGGTGCATTATTATCGTGTTGGCTTTTTGGTCAGCCTTAACTGTTGCACTTAATGGGATTAAGCACCAAAAGGATGCAAATGATTATGGTAAGGAGTTGCACATATTATCTATCCAAGAGTTCCATATGATGTAATTGGAAAACGTTTCCTACCTTGATAATTGACTATGGACACTGGCGTTGTCCAGATAATAGTTGAATTATTTTGGATATTGGCTCACTAGAACATTATACGCTTCACTATTCTAAATTTATATGTGAGGGCTATCAATTTGAATAAAAATGTGGGAGTGATAATTAATTTAATAAATAATTAATATCCCCAAAATTTTCAAATCAAATCAAATCAAAAAGGGTTTTTAACAAAATGCAAATTCTTCTCTTATAGAATCAAATGACAAACAAATCAGTATTGTGATCAGTCTTGAGGAAGGATGAACTTGTCGGGACAAATTCCCACGACCAGTTGTTGACTTTGAGAAGGGTTCTTAGTGAATAGTGCAAGCTCTACAACCTTGATAAACCAGTACCAGAAATACCTGCTCCTAACATGTCTAGGGAAAAGTGGATGCTACTGGAAGCATGCCAATGATGCCTTGGACATAAAGTACCTTATGCTAAGATGAACAAACTATGAGTTGCATGAGCAATGCAAGGACATGGGGATTCTTAAGACGGTAACACATCTTAGGAAAGTGAACCATAGTCTCACATGGAAAGAAAGGGATTATGTCATACAGGTGCTCTTTGAGTGTAAGCTTACAGAGGGAAACTCAATAGAAGAACATGTGCTCAATATGATTGGACATGTGTATCATCTTGAAGAATTGGGATTCTCTTTGATCTAAGAGTTGGCCACAAATATGATTCTAAAATCATTGCTAGAATCATGTAGCCCTTTATTGCATGTTATCATGTGAATAATATGGCCAGACTGATGTCAGATTTTCTTGGTATGTTGATTCATGCCGAAGTAAGAATGAAGAAGGAAAAATCCATGATGGTGATCAATGAATTTGAGTCTAAGGATGAAAGAAAGGTCATGAAGAGTTCTGAGGACAATCCCAAATCAAGATCTTCAACACTCAACATGAGGAGAAAGAAAAGTACAAAAGGAACTCATCCTTTTTTACTTGAAGACATTCGTGAAGAAGAAGATGGGGATACATATCTCTACTTTTGGTATATACGTTAGTGAGATAAACCAATGTACTTGTTCATCTTGGGTACTAGATATCATATGTGGATCTCACATATGTTCAAATATGTTGGATCTGAAAAGAAGTAGGCCTTTAGGAAAGGGTGAGGTTGAACTCTGAGTTGAAAATGGTGCAAGAATTGAAGCCACTGTAGTTGGAACTTATAGTTTATCTCTACCTATACGACATATAATAGGTTAGTGAACTACTATTATGTACCTCCTATAAATAGAAACATCATTTCTATATCTTGCATGGACAAGGATGAATTTTAATTCCATATTAAAATGGTCGACATTCTATTTCTAAAGATGGGGATCTTTTATGGCAGTGCCCCAATGTCTTATGGTCTTTATTTTCTAGATCTAAAGATAGATGTTTATAATGTAAATACCAAAAGACTAAAACTCAACAACTCAAACAAAACATACCTTTGGCATTGTCATATATGGCACATAAATGAGAATCACATATCTAGACTCCATAAAGATGGTTATCTGGACTCTTTTGATTTTGAATCAATAGAGACATGTGAATCTTGTTTGTTGGGTAAGATGGCTAAGACCCCTTTCACTTGTAACAATGACATGTCTAGTAGTATATTAGGACTCATACATACTGATGTATGTGGGCCTTTTAGAACAACTTCTAGATGAAGGTATCAATACTTCATTAAATTCACTGACAACTTCAATAGGTATGACTATGTTATGGTTATGTTTACCTGATGAAACATAAGTTAGAAACTCTTGACAGGTTCAAGGAGTTTATGAATGAAGTAAAAAACCAACTTGGGAAAGTATTAAGGCACTTCATTTTGATTGAGGTGGAGAATACTTAAGCCAAGAGTTTGAGGACCTTCTTAGAGCCCATAGGATTGTATCCCAATGGACTCCCCCTAGAACACCTAAGCATAATGGTGTACCAGAAAGAAGAAATCACAAATTACTGGATATGGTGTGATCAATGATGAGTTTAGCTAAGCTTCTGATTACCTTCTAGGGTTATGCTCTAGAAACCACCGCTTTTCCACTAAATTGAGTACCATCTAAGTCAGTTCAAAAGACTGCATATCGGATATGGACTGGGAAGTGTCCCAAAGTGTCTTTTATGAAGATTTAGGGATGTGAAGTTTATGTAAGGAAAAAGGTTCCTAAAAAACTTGGCCCTAAATCTAATAAATGTTATTTTGTTGGATATCATAAAGAGATGAGGATATTACTTTTATTCCCTTTTCGACAATAAAGTCTTTGTTTCCAGAGATGCTGCATTCCTAGATTGAATTCATTTTCTAAAGGAATCAGTGGGAGGAAAGTGGAACTCAAAGAGGTTCGAGATCAACAAGAAAACATTGAACCGATAGATGTACAAGAGGAACAAAAGAGAATCACAAAGTGTTGTGGAATCTCAAATTCCTCAAGTAACACAAGTACCTCATAGATCTAATAGGACACACCTTGAACATGAGAGATTTGTATATCTTGTGACTCAGGAAGGCGGTAAGTTGGTCATAGATGATGAGCCAGCAACCTATATAGATGCTACTGAGGGACCAGAGTCTAAGAAATGGCTTGAGGCCATAAGATCTAAGGTGTAATTTATGTATACCAACAAGGTATGGACCTTGGTGGATCCACCTAAAGGGGTAAAATCCATAGGGTGCAAGTGGGTCTTCAAGAAGGAGACCGACATGGATGGTAAAGTACAAACATGTAAGGGCAAATTGGTTGCAAAGGGTTTCATACAAGTTCAAGGCATTGACTATGATTAAACCTTTTCTCCAGTGGACATGGTTAAGTCCATCAGGATCATGCTTTCTATTGCAACTTATCATGACTATGATATTTGGTAGATGGATGTTAAAACCATATTCCTTAAAAAAATATTCTTAAGGATGTGTATATGACACAACTTGAGGATTTTATAAATCTAAAGGATGCAAATAAAGTTTGTAAGCTACAAAGGTCAATCTATGGATTGAAGCAAGTGTCTCAGAGATGGGATCTTTATTTTTATGAGACACTCAAAGAGTTTGAATTTATTCAAAATGAAGATGAACCTTGTGTGTACAAGAAGGTTAGTGAGAGCATAGTGACATTCATCATATTTTATGTAGATGAGATACTATAGATGGGGAATAAAATCCCTACTTTAAAAAGGTATAGACATGGCTAGGAAATACATTTTCTATGAAAGACTTGGGAATAATCATCCTACATCTTGGGGATTAAGATCTATATAGATAGATCTAGAAGGCTTCAGAGAACATACATTGACAAAGTGTTGAAGCGGTTCAACATGGAGAACTCAAAGAGAGGAAACCTTCCCATGCTTCATGGAGTTACCATTTCTAAAGATAAAGTCCCAGTTCTTGTGAAGAAAGGGAACACATGAGTCTGATTCCATATGCATCAAAAATTGGATCAATCGTGTATACAATGTTGTGTACCCATTCCGACGTCTCATATGCATTGAGCATGCCGAGCATATACCACTAAGATCTAGGTGAAGCTCACTAGACAACCATGAATAACATACTTAAGTACTTGAGAAGAACTAAGGATCAATTCATTGTCAACAACAGAGAGGAAGAGTTGGCGGCAAAGGGTTACACTGATGCAAGCTTCCAAACTAACAAAGATGATTACCGATCTCAATTAGGATTCATGTTTTTCATAAACAACGGAGTTGTGAGCTAGAAAAGTTCCAAGAAAAAGATAATTGTTGATTCTATAACAGAGGCCAAGTATATTGCTGCATCAAATGTAACAAAGGAGGCTGAATGGAATAGGAAGTTCATCTATGAACTTAGGGTTGTTCCAAGCATCAACAATGCAATTGAGATATATTGTGACAACAATGGAGCTATTGCACAAGCTAAGGAACCCAGATCACATCAACACTCAAAGTAGATGTAAAGGTGGTCCCATCTCATATGAGAGATCCTACAATGTGGAGATGTAAATATTTGCAAAGTACCAACTGAGAGCAATATTGTTGACCCCTTGACAAAGGCACTTTCACAGTATAAGCATGATGGACATGTTAGATCACTTGAGATACGATTTGTGGGTGATTGGATCTAAGTGCAGTGGGAGTCTATTGGTATGTATGCTAAGAGAGCCAATCATATGATGATTGTAATGGCATAATTTGTAAATGATTTGATTATTAATGAAAGGCAAGCTTCCAATTTATTCTATTTTGTTCAGTTTTGAGATAATGATGTAACATAATAAATTTCTAGATAACGATATTACTCAATAATGTATGTCTTCAAGTACGTGACTTGAACAATGAGATCTTATGAATGTTAAGAGTATACACATTCTAATTATTTCCCTAGTTGGTTGTTATTCTGAAACACAGATAGACAACAATAATAACACATAAGACTAGAGTGTGCATTAGTTGATGAAAAAATCTCATTGGTCATGATATGTCATATCAAACCAAGAATACAGATACATGTTAGAGAATAGTGTATCGGGCATACCCACCATGAAACTGACACATGGAGGCCATTAACATGGTAGTCATAGTCACCTCTCATAGTGTTGGTGGTGATTATGGTTCTTATACCTGAAGTCGCTACACTCATCACATGTTGTTCGATATGCTTTTACATCATCAAGCGTAACCCTAAATAAGGATTTCTATGAAGGTGATGATTGTATGACTGTGACACATGGGGACAAACTATGAGTGATGTAGATGGGATTTGTCCCTCCTATGGGAGTATGATATCCTAGGCCTCTCGATGAGTAATATTGAGTGATTCATGGCCATGCACATGTGAGTCAATATGTGATATTGAGCTTACATATATCTCAGATAGTCTGCTCTGGTTCAAGAAACAAGATTGAATGTTGAAGAGGATGACTACTCCATGCCTCAAGTTCAATCTAGATATCAGTGACAAAGGAACTATACAAACACTATAACACCATAAACAGATTGAAGGTTGAAGTTGTTCTCCAACTATCCATTTACTTGGGTAGTATCGATGTACGACTAGGCACCGCTCATCATTTGTGATATCATAATTGGTTATGGAAATTCACTGCCAACGTAATATGGGACCTATAGGGTCACACACATAGGTCATGACCTAGAAGAGGAGTTTGATCTTAAATGATGATTGGATTGATTACTAAAATATTTAGGTATTCAATTCAAGCAACAAATCAACTAGCTGGACTCCCAACCAATCGGCTAATGTGATGAACTGACTGGTTGGAGTGTCAAGTTGATTGGATATTCAATTAGCTGAGTTTTCCTGAACTAGGGAGCAAACTGACTGGTTCACTTATTGAACTGATTGGCTCGTCTCAACCAACCGATTGGTTGGGATCATGAGATGATTGGATCGCAGGGCGACACATCTAGTTCGTGGAAAAATTCAATTTCATCAAGGATTAGTGTTGATGTCATGTAGGACATTAATTGAATTCAGATTTGCTAATTCATATGTGATTGGGAAACATTGCAAAACATCTGGTTGGGAAAGTGAATTGATCAGCTTGCATGTAAACCGACCGGTTTGGTTGCCAACCGAACGGCTCGACACTCACATGTTGTGAAAATTCATGATCTCCTGGTCCCTTCCACTCCCACACACACTGGGAACCCAAACCCTAACCCCTCTTATAAATAGAGGGGTACTGGGGGCTTTCCAGAGCAGAACTCAATTGCCTTTGACAATTGTTGTCCTCTCTGGTTGTGGTAACCAATAGAGATCCTGAGCAAGTCTTACCTGCTAAAGGGAGGGATGGAAAGGGAGAAACAATTACACTAGATCAAGTTGGTTATTAGCACACCAACGTGAGAAGAAAATCCATATTTTCCATTCTAGTTGGACGACATGAGTTATAAACGGTCTGTGTGGACTTCCATAGAGGCGTGGAGGTCTTTGTCTGCTGCTAGGAGGACAACATCAACATGTTGTCTGTGGTGTGACCAGGAGGCACAACAGACGAGTCTTAGTGCAACTAGAAGATAGTTGCACACCTATAATAATGAGAAGATGTCACATAACTTACTCCAGGACTAGATATATCCTTGAAACCATCCTTCCCATCATATATTTCTTGACACTTACTGGTTTATGGGGAATATGGTAGTAAATTTTTCATTTCTGTTGCCTATTCTTTAGCCATATTTTCTGCACTTACCAAAAAGACACATGTCACTTGTTAGGGTCCAAACCCTGGATTAAAACATTGTACTTTTTCAACAAACATAAAATTATATGTACAAACTATTTGTTATTAAGTATATTATAAACCCTAGACTACTACTTATACTACAAGTTGATTTGGAGTTGTGAATCATATTTATATGGGTACATGACAAATTTTTGATTCAACGAGTGTCTATATGTATTTCTCTAATGAGTAAATAATTAGATATGAATAATCAAATTAAGAGAATTCATTGATATTTAAACTGAAAACAAAAAACAAAAGACCAATGAGCCCCTGCATCAAACATCATTACCTTGATGTGTGATAACGCATACATGTAAAATAATCACTTAAATGAAACTTGTGACAATAAACTATATTAGAGAAGAAAGGAAGGAAAGCCAATGGAAGCGTGACACTGTCAAACCAAATCAATGGACGGACTTGTGAAACATTGGAGATTCTTCTTCTTCATTTATTCATTTAATGAGAACAACCAAAAAACTTAAGTAGCTCAATCCTTTTACCACAACATCAACATAGGAATAAACTCTACAAAACCACCATTGCCATCTAGCTCCCTAGGTTTTCGAAAAGCCTATGATCCACAATTTTGGATTGCCTGATGTTTGGAGGAGCTACTCTCCTTTCTGTCATGACAATATAAGAACTCAAAGAACTAACCTAATGAAAACCCAATTAAAAAGAGGGTACAAACCTGTTCGAAATATCACAAAGAAATCATATGCATGAAAAATTAATGAACTCACTCACCAACATGCCCAGGTGCCACAGAAAATAGAAATAAAATTAATGACATTCAGAATGGGGAGCATCAAAGTATACCTAAATTTAAGAAATTGATAGCGGCACTATCTTCAAGAATCCTCAAGAAGAAAATCCAGGTCATTACCTAGGTGCCTGGAGGCTGATAATCCTTGACCGGACCCTAGATGGTCACTGAAGGTGAATTGGGTGGAGAGGAAAAGCACCCTGGTAAACGAGTGAACAAAAGTTGGTAGAAACTGATCGACATGATTGAGCAGGGGTTTTAGGATAGTTTGGAGGGTGAGAATCCTTGACCAGATCCTAGATGGCCGCTGAAGGTGAATTAGGTGGAGTGGAAAACACCTTGGTAAAAGAGTGAAGAAAAGTTGGTAGAAACTGATCGACATGATTGAACAGGGGTTTTAGGATAGTTTGTGGATGAAGTGGAGGTTCCAACCATGTCACCAAAGTTGATGAAGCTGGAAGGGATGCTTAAAAGTTCGAAGGAGGGATCTATAGGATAGGAGATGAAACAAGAGATGTGAAATGATTGTAGATGTCTCTATGATGGTAAAGGGGTAGCTATTTATTAGTGAGGAATCCCTACCATATATGGAAATAGGGGAAGACCATGGGCAATAGAGAGAAACTCATGTACTACACAGTAAGCACAATGAAACCCAAGAAAGAATAGGATCCACTGTGGAAATATCTAGGGAAGGTGTTGGAAACAAAATCGCAAAGAAAAGTATAGAGGGGAGAGAGATATGTATGGGTGAAAGGATCACAACTACTGTTTTCACGTGTTTCCTATTTAGGAGTAAGGAAGAAGATGATACAACTACCACGAGATTCAAATCCAACAATTGAAGAGAGATATGCATTAAGAGACCTGTCACGATGGTAAACTAGGACCTTAGGAAATTCAAAAAATACAACATGACAAGAGATACATCATAGAATCCATGTAAGCAATTGTATTAACCAATTTAAATCATATCGTAGGGCAATTTTAACATATTTTCTTTCCCTAATTGTTTGAGGGCTTAAACAAAGTTCAAATGAAGCCAAATTTGATACCTAGACTAACTAGGACATGATGATCCGAATTTACCATTTCTCTCCAGTTTTGGGGTCATTGAGTTAATTATTTAATATTTTTGAGTTTATCTTATGTTTTCTTCCCTAATTGGAATTAGGATAGCTAGGATTCTCTGATTAATCTCAAACTTGGCACCCAAGAGATTTGGGACGCACACATATCAATTTTTCCATTAGACTTGGGTTCTAAAGTTTCTTTTATGAGTTCTAATACAATAAGGGTTTCATCATAACCATTATATTAATTTAATATTACATCAATAATATCAACATTCTTTAAATTGATCCCTATTATCACCACATTGTTAATAAAAGAGTTACCTTATTTTAGTATGCACAATTTTCCATATTTTACTAATTTAACATATTAAGTCTATTGATTCAGTCTTGACTTAGAGAATGGCACAATATTCATATATATGGACATGAAAACTCCAGTGTTATTCCGATTCATATATTTTGCACATTATACCTCTCAAAAACATATTTTAACAATATTTTTAAAACATATGTGACTTATTTCACGAACTCTCTTACATGTTAGCACATACTTAGGTTAATAGGTTTATATGAGTGTATCATGATATGTGATGTTGATTATAGAACCCAAATTCATTTAGTTTATTTTATATGTTTTCAAGTCTATACATGTTAGGGTTACCTTTAAGTTATTCATGTTACATGAAATAACTATATTCATATGGGTTACAAGAAACTATATTAGGGTATAAATTAATGCTTGTTTGGTCAATTCTAAGGAACCAAGCATACTAACCTCCTAATCATGGAATTAGGATTTCTATAGACAAGATACCAAGTTTTGATATGTTACATATACTCATTATAATAAGCTTTTTGATGAGATTAAATTACTAATGTGTGTCATCATGTTTTATTTACTTTTATGCTAGCCCCTCCTCATCCATTAGACTATGGGGATCCTTCTCTAGGGCTATGAGGGTGTACAAACCTTGAATTTTGAGGGTATATGAAGTAACTTAGTAGCTAAAATCCTCCATTTCAATAATGTTCTTATGTGTTTTGAATTAGTAGCTAAAATCCTCCATTTCATTAATATTCTTATGTGTTTTTTTGGTGAAAAAAAAACACATAAGAACATTAATGAAATGGAGGATTTTAGCTACTAATGTTCTTATGTGTTTTGAAAACCCATATTTCATAGAAATCATATTACAACCAATAGTTGATACTGGAAAGTGAGCATACTATAATTATTACTACCCACACACTCAATTAAGAAATTCTTTGAAAAATATTAGGATTTACTAGTATATAGATTAATCATTCTAGAAATGAAATTAATCATTCATTTTCATTAAGCGTTCATAATATCTAAAATGATAATATGGATTTACTAGGTTCATCATATCTATCCTACGGTATGATCAAATTTTACCTAGTTGTGGAGTCATATGTCAAAATATTTGGGATTGATCTAGAGTGTCAATAATCACATGGTTAATTAACTAATTTCATATCATTATAAGAGGCTAAATATTATTGTTTAGAAGATATTTGGTCATTATTGATCACCAAACTAGGATTTGATGCTTGAGATAAATAGAGAGGTCACACATATGTTGAAATTAAAAAACCACTAACTTTAGACCATGGAAATAATTTTCCATATTTCTAAACCTAGAAAAGGAAACAATTCAATAAATTATTCTTCAAAATATAATCTTTGGAACATGGGTTGGGTGTAGGTCAAGATCATATTTTATTTGGAATTTGTATATCTTTTAATGAATATATATATAATTTTGCCTTTATCTACAATTCCCATTAGTTATTATGAATTTTCAAAGATAAGTTGATTTTATATATTTAACTGAAGGGAAAAAGAAAACTAACCTTGATCAGTGGACTGACTTGATTAAATCAATGACCCAGATTGATCCTTAGGTTTTAAAATAGTGATGAGGTGGAAAATGATGACTGATCCACATTGGGATCTAGGTGGCAGTGTCTCCTCCTTGCCTTCTCCTTGTCTATTTGTGATGTGCAACTCTCGGTCACAACTTCACCAAGGGCTACCAAAAGATGTGTCCTCCCTCGTTGTCAACTGAGGATGGATATACCTTTGAGGTTCAAATTTGACTCTGGTGCAACTTCCCTTGGAGATTATCATCATTGTAACAGTGAAGGCTGCTAGAGGAAGGAAGGTTTGTGAGGAAGGATCCCTGAGATTGGGAGATGCATTGTGGAGATACGCCAAAGCTCCATGAAGGTGAAGGGGATGATCGATTGAGACTTCAAGGTGTTTTTGATGTCACTGAGGTTGGGTGGATGTAGAAGGAGGTATAGTTGTAGAGGGTGAACTACTATCTCTCATGGACCAATTATGGCTTGTTGATGACTAAAGGGGGTGTGATAGAGCTTATGATGATATTAAATAAGTGTGGGCATATTGTCTTGAAAATCACTAAAGGCTTTGCATCGACATGTGAGAGGTGTGGGAAAGCCGAAGTTCATTCTCCCTAATCTGAGTACTGAGGGGCACATGGGATAGTTTATTGAGTTCATCATGGAGAGAGGGACTCCTCCTCCTCTCATAACAATTAGGCACAGTCTAGGTTGTTGGGTTGGGCACAACGTTTTTCCATGTTCCTACACTACACTTGGCCCAAGAAATCCAGAGGTTGAATACAACCTTCAGATCATTGGATTAGGAATGGACCGTCTAGATGCATGTGCTAAAAATTGTATGGAAATATTGACAACAAAAACAAAAAACTACCTTCCATATTCCCCTTTAAACAGTAGATCATATCAACAACTATGTAACATGAAGGAGGGTTGTAAGATTTATACCTAGTCATGGAGCAATTCTAACGATAATCCCTTGTAGTAGCATGCGTCTTTCTTCAAGTTTCACCTAGACAACAACAAAAATGACTTCCTTGTTGATCACCACAAATGACAGTTGTATGCATCCTCCTAGCGGGTGGAAGTGGACTCCTCACCTCTGTAGTAGTCCACATGGACCACCAGGAACTCCTATCATTCTAGAAAAAGGGACAAGAAGGAGTTGTCCCTTCTTGTTTATGTGATAGTGTCAACCTGATGTCACAATTGTCTCTCCCTTATTGTTCCTCCCTTTGATGGGTAGAACTTGCCCAGGTTCTCATGTTACTACAACCATGAGAACACAACAACTATCAAAGCTTATTTTTGTGTCTTTAAAAAGCTTTGACTACCCCTCTATTTATAGGAGGGTCTGGGTTAGGAGTTCTAGTCTGTGCAGGAGCTGAAGAGATGAAATTTCATGATTTTTTTGGAACTTGGGAGCATTGAACCAGCTAGTTCATAGATGAACCTGTCAGTTCACATGTGAGCCAATCGATTCAACACTTGAACTGGTCATTTCACTATGTTTATGAATCACAATACTACCAGAAATTAATATTCATAGTTAATGCACAACATGATGTCAATATTAATCCTTGATCCAGTTGTATTGATTAACCAGAGGTCAATTCACAATCTGAACGGGCTGGTTCAGACATCTAAGCGATTGATTCACTTCGGAATCGGTCGCTTCAGAGTTCAGATTGCCGATGTTGGTACAAATTGACCTGACTCTTGAATTGATTGATTCAACACTTGAACCAGTCAGTTCATAGTCCAATCATGCAACTTTCATTTATTGTTGTTTAAATTGAATACTTAACACTTTAGTAATCATGTTTAAACTACATTCATGAATAAACTCCTATTCCAAGTGTATCCTATGTGTGTGACCCGGTAGGTTCCAAGTTATGTTGGCAGTGAATGTCCATAATTGATTTATTACATCATAAACAATGAGTGGTATCTAGAAAGACATTATTGCTACCCAAGTAATCAGAAAGTTGGAGAACAACATCAACCTACAATATGTGATTAGTGTTACAGTGAATGTATAGTTCCTTTGTCACTAATATATTATATTGAACTTGAGCATGGAATAATCATCCTCATCAACATTCAATCTCTATTCCTTGAACTAGAGTAGACTGTCTGAGATATATGTAAGCTCAATATTACACATGGACTCACATCAACATGGCCATGCATATCTGAATCTCATTTATCAAGTGGCCAAAATATCATACTCTTGTAGGAGGGACAAATCCCATCTACATCACTCACATTCTTCCCCATGTGTCACAATGCACCCAAGCACCACCTTTATGGTAACCCTTGTTCAAGGTCATAATGGATGATGTCAGAGTACATCAAACTACATGTGGTGATTGTAATGATTTCAGATCTAAGAAACACAATCACAACCATCACTATGAGAGATGATTCTGACTACCAATCATGGTTTCAATGCATCACTCTCAAAGTGGGTCTATATGATACACAATTATCTAACAAGTATTTATATATTTGGTCTAGTATCACATATCAAGACTTATTGAGATTCTGTCATCAACCAACGCACACTCTAGTCTTATGTGTTATTGATGTCTATTAGTTTCCACAATAACAAATGACTAGGGACATAACAAGAATGCATCTACCCTTGACATCCATATTATCTCATTATTCAGGTCCTCAACCTGAAGATATATGACATTGACTTATATCATTCTTTATACATTTATTATGTTACATCATTATCTCATAAGTAAATAAAATAGAATAAATTGGAATATTGCCTTTATTATGAATCAATTCATTTATAAGATGTGCCATTACAATCATCATATGATTGTCTCTTTGGGCATGCATACAAGCACAAATCACATCCATGCACAACCACCAGAGGATGCGTGACACATATGTGTCACAGCCTGATCAATTAATTTATCAAACTTTAGTCTATGTCAATAAATTTATGATATAATGTTCAAATCTTAAAATACTAATAAATTGTGATTGGTAAGTCTTATCGATACAAATTATGTATAATTTTATTGTAGGATCATCTTGCTATAGTAAAAACATGGAGATGATATTAGATTGTATAATTGTTGAGATCTTAATAGATGATAAAATATTAATATCACCCTAAGAGCTCAATTATGGTTTCTCATTTCCCAAAAATGTGCCTAACACGGGTTATATGTTGAAGAGTATAAAGTGGAGAGTATAAGATTGAAAACTTGATGAACTAATCAAAGATATTCAAATTTCAAAATAGAGAATAAATTATGTAAAAGCTCACTCTATTACAACCTTTCTATCTCTCAAAGTGGGGTAATACACACATTCTTTCACCCACCCTCCATTTTTCTTACAGTAAGCATAGTTTTATTCACCATGAATTGGGTATGGATTGGGCTCAGTTATTAAGGCACCCTAAGTGCTAGACAAGGTACCACAAACTAGGCACCCAACCTATTAAGCTTATTAACTAGGCGTCTAAAGAATTTTAGGCCAAATTAAGCCATTAAAAGGCTAAATTAGAAGGTATTCGATTTGGATTTGATAAAATCAGGCCACCTTCATTTTATGGTTGAAATAGGTATGGCTTAGGCCAAATCAGGTCAAGTTTTGGCAAATGTCTGAATTAGGGAAAACAAGTCTAAGTTTAGTATGTTTAATTTGGGGAAATTAGGTCCAATTTGGCCAAATTGGGTCTCATTTAAGTCAATATGGGGTAAATTAGATTATGTGAGGTCTAACTAGGTCACATTACACAAAATTATGTCGAATTGAGGCCAAATCAGATAAGAAAATTAGGTCTATTTGAGGAAAATACATTTGACTTGGGGACATTAGGTAATATTTGGGCAAACTTGGGTCTCATATAGGTAATTATAGGATAAGCTAGGGGAAGTAAGGTATGTTTAGGTTATGTTACGAAAAATTAGGTTTGATTTGGGGAAAGCATGTCTGATTTGAGGAAATATGTTTTCTCTGTGGAAATTTGGTTTGGTTTATCGGAATTAGGTCTCATATAGGAAAATACATGGAAATTTAGGAAAGTTCAGGTCTAAGAAGTTTATGATATTCGAAATTAGGTTAGATTTAGGATAGGTTAACTCCAATTTAGATTGAGATGGTCAAATTAGTGCCAATGATGTCTAGTTTAGGTGGTCATGTTAGGTGTGATTTAGGTCAAATATAATTGTTATAACTTAGATATAACTGTTAGAAGTATACATAGTAATGTATCTATTTGAATATAAGTAACTACATTCATAGATGTTACTATTTGAATATAAGTAACTACATTCATAGATGTTACTATGTATATGTAAGAAAATAATAATAACAAAATGTCTAGAAATGCCTAGGCTCCCTAGTCTCATCTTACTTAGTCACCTAGACAACAATGGAATAGGGTGATGATGGGATTGTTTAATCTTAACATAATATATATGCAACTGATACACACTAAACATCCCATACATTTTCATCGACCCATTTTTGGGAACACAATGTTTTAAGGGAATACTATATAGATTTGTGGCTATTTGCATGTCCTTGCAGCAAGGCATTAGATTCTTTATGCGAGTACTTAGTTTATGCAGAATTAGTTAAAATTAAAGTATCTTTAGATAGAATAATCTATCCCTATTGATATACATGTTCTTGGGAATATCATATATATATATTTTGTGTCTATTTTCATATCTTTTAGTATATCATTAAGTGTCACATGTGAGTACTTATTTTATACGAAAAACAATTCAGATTATAACTTATTTTATCAAAAAAGCACCTCAAATTATCATCATTATCTTCCACTACTGCTATATTGTATTTTTTCATCCTAAAAGCGACTTTGCATTTCCCAATAGGTAATATGTACCCATTTATGATAAAATGTGCCTCAACAATGAAAAAGAAATATTAGTTTTGAAATAACATACATAAAAAATGACCCACTAAACTTGCTATTATTTACTTATCATGGATGTTCATATATATAACAAGTCTGCATAGAAACCTCAGATAACATAAAAAAACATATGAACATAGAAACAATGTGAATAAAACTATACTATTTTAATTTTGACAAAGTTAATGAAAAAAAAATTCTTTGTTTATAAATATTTTTTAATCATGAAATATTTTGTAATATTGACAATGCAACACAATTGAAATAGCTAGCAGTGTTACAACCTCAATAGTACTTAATACCCCAACTAGTAGTGCGGTAACCGAATTACAAAAACAAATTGTAGTTGATTAAAGGTACCTTAGCATTTAGCATAGATGAAAGTACATCAATTCAGTATAAAAATATTATCTTTGTAACGAAGAAACTGGAAACTACATCTATAATGCAAAGTTGTTAGAACACCCTGGGTATGCCAACTTAACACAATATCTATAGTCACAATACCTCATTCAAATTTATACACCATTATAGCTGAAGTATTCTCAAAATTAAATTAATAATCTCAATACTGACAGAAAAAATACATCAAACAAAAAATACAACATTGACAAAAAGTATATCAATTTAGCACAAAAGTACTTTAATATCAGCTTTTTTTAATAAAAAGTATATGGTATTAAATTCAATGTTGTTATGTCATATAGTTTACTTTAGATAATATACATACAAAAATAAAAACCTAAAAATTTGTTGACTAAGAAAAATGCCTAAAAATTAAATAACTTTTTAAAAAAATAAACAACATGTGCTCATAAAATGGTGAGATGAGTTTATATAATGAGAACAATAAATAAAGATTTAAATTTATAGGTTTTAATAAACTTTTTTAGCACATAACATTGATGTTGTATTATTTGTTATACGAAAAGATGGAGATGAGGATGTTGTCTGAGGATGGCAGTCATGGTGATCTCTATTGGTCGTGACCCTAGTTGGAGAGGACAACACAGGAGAGGGGGAGACAAAAGGATCTCAAGGCTACCTCCAACGATGGGAGATCTACATTCCTTACTAGGAGCCAAAGTCGGGGAGGGCAACACGAGGAAGGGGGAGGTTGGGGGATCTCAGGGCATACATCTTCACAGGGAGTGATAGTCTGTGTGCAGAAGATTAGGCTTAATGTTTGCCATGAAGAGATTTTAGAACTTGAGAAACAAGACGGGGAAGAATTGAAATATTAAATGGATATCTAGGGTTCTACAAGAACCTAATGAACCATCTAAACAAAGAGTGAATGTAAGAGATGTGAGGCATATCAAATATTAAAAGGAAAGAGGTGCACATCAACTATAGTGGACCAGATAAAGACTTCCTTGACAACAATATGACATGTTGTGTTGACCCTATGGATATCGAACTGATCCTAGATCGAGGAGTCCCAGATATATTTTAGAGGATAAGGTGGCAAAGAACTGAAATCTCAGTGAAGATTTCACTCATCATGAAGCAGATAGGCAAGACATATGCTTCGTGATGATGTCAAACATGCTAAAGCTTCCATGGAAGTCAATCAGAAAGACCATGCTATATTAACTAGACAAACTCTATTATGTGGTTCAATTCTCCATGAAGGACTATGAGCATTCTATGATAGGAACCCTGGTTCATTTTGGTAGTTGTCTTATGGTGTGGAGGTGGGATGCCCAATTCCAAAGTAGTGACAACTTCTAGACTATATTGTGACCAGGGTAATGATCCTAAACTTCCCCCTACACGTGTGTGGCACAATTTTCTTCTACATGTATTGTTCTATGCTGGGGAAACTGGCCAAGGTGGTACATTATCTAGACACATGAACAACTACAGAAGGATTGTTGTGATAGTGAAGACATCACAACTAATTCTTACTTCTATGATCATGAATAACATTGATTATAGCCTTGAGTACAAGGTACTACCTAGCCTCTGCCTATCATGTAGCCTATTGGGACACACTATTGAAAGCTGTAAGGTGGGGTTTGAAAATCCTAGGGAGAAGGAACCAATAAGAAAGTAGGTATTGAAGTGGATCAAGGAGGAGGGTAAATGACAAATGATTTATGAGAAATCTATACACACAAGAAAGAAATTGCCCAGTAAGAAAAATGCAAAGACAAATCAAAGTTCTAAGAAATAAGGCAACAAGTTCTAATCTCTTGAGATTGAGATAGAGGAAGAGACAGTGGTCATATAAACCAGGGAAGAACTTATGACTATGAGTTCACAATAGGAAAATGTTTGGATGAAATAAAAATGATTGAAGTAGATGATAACACTAGAAAGGTGATTGTATATATCTCAAGTAGAACCGATGAATCTATCATAAACCAAAGTATATTTGAAGTGTCTAGTATCAAAAAGAAGACAAAAATATCAAAATGTATAGTGGATTGTATAATCATTGAGATCTTAATAGATGATAAAATATTAATATCACCCTAAGATCTCAATTAGGGTTTCTCATTTCCCAAAAACATGTCTAACAAGGGTTATGCATTGAAGAGTACAAAGTGGAGAGTATAAGATTAAAAACATGACGAACTAATCAAAGATATTCAAACTTCAAAATAGAGAATTAATTATGTAAAAGCTCACTTTATCACAACCTTTCTATATCTCAAAGTGGGGGTAATACACACATTCTTTCACCCAGCCTCCATTTTTCTTACATTAAGCATAGTTTGATTCACAAAGAATTGGGTATGGATTGGGCTCAGTTATCAAGGCACCCTAAGTCCTAGACAAGGTACCACAAAGTAGGTGTCCAACCTATTAAGCATATTAACTGGGCTTCTAAAGCATTTTAGGCAAAATTAAGCCATTAAAAGGCTAAATTAGAAGGTATCCGGTTTGGGTTTGGTAAAACCAGACCACCTTCATTTTATGGTTGAAGTGAGTATGGCTTAGGACAAATCAGGTCAAGTTTTGGCAAATGTCTGATTCAGGGAAAGCAATTCTAAGTATAGTATGTTTGATTTGGGGAAATTAGGTCCAATATGGACAAATTGGGTCTCATTTAAGACAATATGGGGTAAATGAGGTTAAGTGATGTCTAATTAGGTTGCATTATGCATAGATATGTCTAATTGGGGCCAAATCAGATAAGAAAATTAGGTCTGTTTGTGGAAAATACATTTGACTTGGGGAAATTAGGTAATATTTGGGCAAACTTGGGTCTCATTTAGGTAATTATAGGATAAACAAGGGAAGTAAGGTATGTTTAGGTTATGTTATGAAAAATTAGGTTTGATTTGGGGAAAGCACGTCTGATTCGAGGAAATATGTTTTCTCTGGGGAAATTTGGTTTGATTTATCCAAATTAGGTCTCATATAGGGAAACTTGGAAAATTAGGAAATTTCAGGTATAAGAAGTTTATGATATTCGAAATTAGGTTATATTTAGGTCATATTAACTCCAATTTAGATTAATATAGGTCAAATTAGTGCCAATTATGTCTAGTTTAGGTCATGTTAGGTGTGATTTAGGTCAAATATAATTGTTGTAACTTAGATATAACTGTTAGAAGTATACATAGTAATGTATCTATTTGAATATAACTAAATGTTACTATGCATATGTAAGAAAATAACAATAACAAAATGTCTAGAAATGCCTAAGCTCCCTAGTCTCATCTTACTTAGTCACCTAGACAACAATGGGATAAGGTGATGATGGGACTGTTTAATCTTAGACACTAAACATCCCATACTTTTTCATTGTCCCATTTTGGGAACATGATGCAATTAGGGAATACTATATAGAGTTGTGTCTATTTGCATGTCCTTGCTGCAATTCACACTCATGACCACTTTCATCTATGAGCAATGAGAATACATAAGAATAACTCTTCTAATTTTTTTTATAAATTATATAATAGTTGACCATTCTATTTGACCTTATATACATACATATTCCATTTAAATACATTACAATCTTAAAATTAATTATAAAAATCTTATTTGGAGTCACTAACTCACATAACTTCATTTTATGTTACTTTGTCTACTCAAGAGAATTATGCACGTAAAGTTAACTAGTAATTGTGAATGTGTTGTATGAATAATATATTGAGATTTTAGCCTTATCCTAGCATAGCATTTATAATACATTTTAAATCTTCTTAATACATTGTCCAACTTTGAGTCTTATCAAGTAATGCATATACTAAAGTTGAAACTATGCATTAGATTAAGAGTTAGATTAAATGGTTGTTACATTTATTTTAATTAACTTTCACCAAATACTTAAATCATTATGGGATTTACATTGATTATGAAAACCATTTATCTCATCAAGTGAATGAGATTATAATTATGACATTCATCTAGACATTTTTTATTGGCAATACCACATCAAATTTAATGGCCAACTAGTTCCAATGCTTATCTACACTCACCTAAATGAAGATTTATGATAGCGAATAATTACATGAAATTCATCATGAAACAACAAGTTATGAAAATGATGTGTCGGCATTTGGGTGGTCACTTTGAAACAATTAATAAGAATCTTCACATGATCCAATTATGTAATAGACCATGTACCTAAAAACATTCTAAATTATTTGTATAATGACATGTTGTATATACTAACATATTGTACATAATAATATGCGTATGCATTGGCACAAAAAATAATATAGGACAAGAAAAATCACTTTCCCATACTGCCTTCATACTTACTAAATGAGAAATATACAATTCGTACCACTTACAAATTAGATGTGGTAACACATGTGGACAACTTACTAGTTTAATTTTGATATATGAATTAGTTTAATGAACATTTGCGTTGAAATGTAGCATACTTTTATAAAAGAATAATGAACTAGTGTTTTTTCCAAACAAGTTGGTTGTATTCGATATTCATGTTCTTAGCTTGTTTTCCAATAATCTATATTTTTGCTTTTATGAATGTATTGTAAACACATGGAAGTGTTACCTTACAAGAATTACTTATTCTCTCATACATAAATCTTGATTCTATGTTTGGAATGCTCCGACTATGTTATGTGAGTTAGGACATGTACTATTATTAAGTATGTTCATAGACTAGACCAACCACTAATAATTACATATTCATACAAATTCTGTTACTTTTAGTATTAAGAATTACACATGGGACAAAGTATGATATTGATCTAACTTATTTTATATCCATTCATATTCTAGTGCACCCAAATACTTATATGTTCCAAATAAATGTATAAAATCCAAACCAATTGTAGTAAATACATATTCATATTTTTTATTTTGGTAAATATTATTTATTTTAAAAATATAATTGTCAATCATTTTCCACTGATGTGGTTTCTGAATAAACTCATATTTATCCATATTTAAGCGAATTTTACTATGATTTGTCCTTCAAAATTATTATTATTTTTCAACATTTTTTCATCTTAGTTGACATGTAGATTAAAAAAAGCATACAATGTGACTTGAGAAGTCCTTATTTAGGATAAAACATTTGACATCAATTGGTGAAATTCAGTCGTAATATGATTGTATACTAAGTGGAGAGGATAAAAATGAATAAAAGACATAACTCATGTAGTGGGGATTTTCATGGACTATCTACAAAAGACTTCATTTCTATCTTAGGACAAGGATCGATGGCCATATCCTATGACTACACACTAGTTATTCATTACTTAAGTAGTTTTAAGAAATTGGAGTAGTATGATATTGTAATTTCATTTTGAGTTTTCTTCTATTAGTGGATAGGGAATCAAGGGCCACCAACAAACAAATAATTGACTATTTTCTTGTTCGTAATCGTCAAGCTTGTAAGATATCTCAAGGGAATCTCATTCAAAACTGTTGTATATGAAAGTTCTATTTTTAGTTATTATTATATATTTTTTCTATATTCTCCTACTTTTAGTTTTATTTACTAAAACATTTGAGGCATGACTTATTTTTTTTATTATATAAAATTTAATGGTTTTGACACTGACAATAAATTTGGATGAAATTCTCAAAGCCAAGACTTCATGTTATGTTAATTTTTTTTTCAAATTTCACTCTTACTGTGATGCAATATCAAAACTTATCATATATGTAATTTGTATTTATAGTATGTACATCGAAGGCATTTTTTATTGAAATCCATCTAAAACACTCTAATGAAGCATCACAAATTTCATATGGAAGGATGTTGGACCCATATCAGGAGACTAAAAGTCCATAAAAAATTAAAACTTATATTTGGTTTAATGCTCCATGAAAGAATGATCACAAACAACCAAGAAGCACATTGACAATATACTTCTCTAGGGTCCTAGTCTAGATGAGGCTCACATGAAGAGAGAATACTATTATGATGCACGTATCGCGAGGATCTTGTAGTCATGTGGGCCCACTATCAAGTGATCCTTACTTAATATTAAACATGACTCATATATTCACATAAAAGAAAAACTTGAGAGTTTGCTTAAGGATCATTTGATAAGAAAAGAGTATTTATCAGAAACAAATAAACAATATATATATATATATATATATATATATATATATATATATATATATATATCTCCAACCATAACTCAAGCCTGACAACTCAACTATTCATTTACTCTTACAAAACAAAAGAGTATAGGGCTCTAAAAAAAGTTGCATATCTACCCTATACATAATATCTATGCCTAATAATATAATTTAGCACAGAGGAGAACCTATCCATGTCCATAATAGAGGCTTTCGGAAAAAATCTCTAAGTTGTTGTTGTAGTTGAGTAGTATGCCTCCTCTTCTGAATTTTGCGAGATTTATACATGAAAATAGAGAAAGTTAGGAGTCAACAAAAGCTTGTATGTACCCCATTCGAGCAGTAGGAGTGAGAACATGATAAAATAGAAAGAAAACACGCACGCACTGAATGTTTTCATTAGACACTAATGTATGTATGATTTATAGAAACATTTCAATAAAAAGGTAAGCAGTAGGTTTACAAAAATATTTTTATTAGAAATCTGGCAGAGTTACTAGGGCTAACTCACTGATGTGTCTCAACTCAAATCTACCAAGTCAATTGAGGCTAAGGAATTGCTCCTATCTCTGGGCCCACATGCCATACCAATGCACACCAGGAGGAAAATTCTCAGTCTATGTAGACAACTGGGAGAATTATGAGCATTGCTCCCTCCAATAGGGTTCACTCAAATCACATATGCCAAATATACAAGTATTTCAACAATAACAAGCTTCTTATGGAGATTCAACAACATCTACATTACAATTTTCCACTTGGCAATTTCAAAAGTGCATGATCTGAGTTCAGATAATGTTAAAAGATGATAAATTAATAAGGGGATAAACCCTTGCTTACTCACCCAATTGAAGGGAAACATACCTTTATAAAATTTTCTTAGTTTGGAAAACAAACCCTGATGTAGAAATTTCTTTCAATCCCAATGAACTTGTCTATTTCAACATAAAAAAAATAAAATTAGTATATACGTTAAAAGTTTCATTACAAGACAACCCTCAAGTTTGGACTGCTCTCCTGAGTTATTTCAACCCAAATACCAAGAACATATAATTTTTCATTGATTTCTTAATCTTGTTTATATTTTTATCGGACATACCCATATCCTTATCATTTGAATTGCAAAAATTGGTAAATCTATATTTACATTGGTTAAGGATGGGTCACCTGGATGTATCATGTTGTAATATTCACCCAAATCTTATTTTACACAATTATTCATTATCTTCCAAATTATTATAGGTTTGTATTTACTTTTATGCATGCATCATATAAAGAAAAGAGGGTAAAGACCCATCATTATATAGCTCTTTTATTAGAATTCTACATACAAAACTTGGTATTACTTGCTAAGTTCTTGATATTAGAATTGACTAAGTTCTACTTTAGGAGAAGTATTTGCAATCCTATGGTGTCCCTGCAACTCAGATGGACAACGACTATGACCAATGGCAGATGTGTAAGGAGAAAGAACGCAGTTGCGATAGACACAGAATATTGGGGAGACAACAGAGGGTTCAAGGAATGATCAAGAAATCAGATGATGAGGAAACTCATGCTGGTTGAGGTAGATCTGAATAGTTTTTATAGCCCCAGTCAGTTGCTTCTCATGGATGGAGAACTTTGAGGCCTCCTTGTCGTCCAAGACAGGCAAAGTTGACCCACACAGTTGCATGTCCATCAAGAGTCTGAGTTGGCTAATAAGTCGCTGACTGGACCTCGTGCCATTAGATCTGGTAAGATGGCTACCAGTCCCTTCACAGATAGCATAAAACATTACCTGGAAGGGTAAACAACCATCATTTTGTCTCGTATATAAACCTATATATCTGCCATTCTGGATGTGATAACATACTATTTTTTAAGCAGAAAATAATAAAAATAACGAGAGAGAAAAATATTACATGAAGGAATGTGTGAATCAATTATGTTGTCACAAAAATATAAAAAATTTATTCATGTAAAAATATAGTTTTGTTACAAGTCTAGCATTAATTAAGGGGCACACATATTATCTTCAATTTCAATATGTGACAACTAAATGCTATGAAGGACTACAACTCAACAAATGCAATCTAGAACTACACCAGACTTACAAAGGGACCAAACTAGAAGCTACCAACAATTTGTGATAATGGATCTTGAGAAATCTCAAGAACAATGCAATGTAGAAGACCGGCCTTCCTACTTTCTCATCACTGATTAGAGTACATGACATATGTTGTTGGATCTATGAGCTCTATAGGGGGTGCATAGAGTTTAAAGTACTAATTAAAAGTCATTATACCTTCAAATCATATGGAAATTTTAGTTTCAATAAATCATATAAATAAGGATGAGAGAGACTAAACAAAACACATAGAAAACAAGTAATTATAGTGGTTCCACTCTCAAAGAGATGTACTCCACTACCTAAAGAGGTCAAACCCAAGTATTCTAAACACTTGAGTCCCATCTTAAATTTCTTATGAAAATTACACCAAGACCTTCTCTTGACTTTGGGTCTTCCACCTTGAACCTTCACCTTCCTTCACCAAGGAAGAGTTCTTCAGTCAATAAGATTCATGAAAAGAGATTTAAGAAAGGAGATTGGAGCTTTACAATGATGACATAAATGCTAGATCTCTGACAAAAATCCTAACTAACTTAGATGACACTAGACAAGTGACTAAACTTAAGAGAGATTAGGAACTCTTAGAGGAACAACCACTCAACTATAGCGTCAGAACACAAAAGTCCAAGTTGGAATGAACTTCAAGTGTCCCTATTTTTTAGAATGTCTACCTTCCAACAGGGACACCTAGATAGAATTCTAGCAATTTATAGGGGTTCTATTTTGAAGTTCTAAACCCTTCAAATGGCTAAATGCACTATTTAGAATTTAATGGTACAATGATGTTGACTGAGTTACCTTTTGAGAAACTCAACTAATAGAATTCATTTTCTACTCAAAGAAATAGATGGTTGAGTTATCTCATGGTAAGAATCACTATCAATACAATTCCTTATAAATCCAATACATCAACTAACCAGGTTACCTACTGGTAATAATCTCAACTGACAGAGGTCCATGTCAACCCAATTCAAAGTGGTTTTGGTCGTATCTCTGCAGGGCAAATTTGGTTGACAAAGTTGTTGAATCAAGGTCGTACCTTGAAGATTCACCAAATAAATTGGATGGGAAATGTTTAAACCAAATGAAATGGTTGAATAAATCTCTCACTCAAATCTATCTTTTAAGTTAACCTTACCTGAACAACCAATATGATAGAAAATCTTTATGAATGATTTGCAATATATAATAAAATCACTGGCCCACATCCATCTCTTTTTATGAGTAGTTCATATCGTATCTGATTGTCCCTTAATCAAGTAGAGTAAGTAAAATGCTTAATGTTGTTTCCAGATGCATTTGACAACAAATAGTTAGATCAATTATAGTCCAAGATGTGTACTTTTTATTATGAAAACATATAAGAAAATAATCAACATGACACATGAAGTCTTTCAACTCATATAGTTACATTTCTTTTCCCTCTTGTGAGATGCAAAGCATCTTCTGAAAAAAAATGGCAAAAGAGACACTTATAAGGAGGGAAGATAGTGTCTGTTATGTATATTTCGAGTAACTTTAGTGGGGATATCTTCCTATAATGTTATGTTTTATTATATATTCAAACTAATGCAACAACACCAAAATTGATTTATTGACTTTGAAGGAGTGATAAAAACATCATGCTCTGTATTGTACAAAGAGTATAGAAAGCATACTTATTGGACATATTTTATACCACAACAATTATTTCTTCAATTTGCAAAGCCTATTAGCTAATTCTTTCTAGGGTGCACTTAGGCTCACAATATATGGGTATTTCAGCATGTTTCTATTACAACAATGAGTACTTCGCATATTTTTCTCACTTTTTCTCTTATATCTCTTTAGCAGAAACAATTGTCAAATTTTCCTGACCTATAGATTTCACCACCTCAAGGACATTAGAGGGATTTACACATGCTCTGATTATAATTAGATGTTTTGTAGTCTTGTCTATCTCAATATATTCCAATCTACATGCATTAAGTTGCAAATAACATGAGACCATATACAAGCCAAATTGATTTACTTTTTGAAATATATATATATATATATATATATATATATATATATATATATGCATATATATATACATATAAGTTGGAAATAACATGGGACCATATACAAGCCAAATTGATTTTCTTTTTAAAATTATATATATATATATATATGGGATTAAGAGAGAAAGATTTCTCCCCCCTCTCCCATAACCCGTGGCGGAGGTCGGACGCCCGGGGAGGTATATATATATATATATATATATATGTGTGTGTGTGTGTGTGTGTGTGTGTGTGTTTGTATGTATGTATGTATATATATATGTATATATATATATATATATATATATATATATATATATATATATATATATATATATGGAAAGAGTGCCATCAACATCACATACTAATCCCATGACTTCTCAGTGGCTTGTCTCATCCTCAAAGTTCACACTCACGACCACGTTCATCTCTGACCAATGAGAAGACATAAGAATAACTCTTTTAAAATTATTTTATAAATTATATAATAGTCAACCATTCTATTTGACCTTATATACATACATATTCCATTTTAAATACATTGCAATGTTAAAATAAAATATAGAAATCTTATATGGACTCACTACTCACATAACTTCATTTTATGTTGCTTTGTCTACTCAAGAGAATTATGGTTGTAAGCTTAACTAGTAATTGTGAAAGTGCTATATGAATAATATATTGAGATTTTAGCCTTATACTAGCATAACATTTATAAAACATTTTGAATCTTCTTAGTACATTGTCAAAATTTGAGCCTTATCAAGTAATGCATATACTAAAATTGAAACTAAGAATTAGATTAAAAGTCAGATTAAATCGTTGTTACATTTATTTCAATTAACTTTGACCAAATACTCAAATCATTATGGGATTTACATTGATTCTGAAGACCACTTATCTCATCAAGTGAGTGAGATTACAATTATGACGTTCATCTAGACATGTGTTATTGGCAATAGCACATCAAATTTAATGGCCAACTAGTTCCAATGCATACCTACACTCCCACCTAAATGAAGATTAATGATAGAGAATAATTACATGAAATTCATCAAGAAACTACAAGTTATGAAAATCACATGTTGTCATTTGGGTGGTCACTTTGAAATAGTTAATAGGAATCTTCACATGATCTAATTATGTAATAGACCATGTACCTAAAAACATTCGAAATTATTTTTATAATGACATGTTGTATATACTAACATATTGTACATAATAATATGCGTATGCATTTTCAAAAAACATAATTTTGGACAAGAAGAATCACTTTTCTATACTTCCTTCATACTTACTAAATGAGAAAGATATAATTCCTACCACTTACAAATTAGATGTGGCAACACATATGGAAAACTTACCAGTTTAATTTCGATATATGAATTAGTTTAATGACCATTTGCATTGAAATGTAGCATACCTGTATACAAGAAAAATGAACTAGTATTTTTTTCCAAATGAGTGGGTTGTATTTGATATTCGTTTTCTTAGATTATCTTCCAAGAATCTATATTTTTGCTTAATAATGAATATATTGTAAACACATGAAAGTGTTACCAGAAAAGAATCATTAATTGTCTCATACTTAAACTTGATTCTATGTTTTTAATGCTCCAACTATTATGTGAGTTAGGACATGTACTATCCTTAAGTATGATCATAGACTAAACTAACCACTAACAATTACATATTGATACAAATTATGTTGCTTTTAGCAGTGAGACTTACACATGGGATAAAGTAAGATATTGATCTAACTTAGTTTATATCCATTTATATTCTAGTGCACTCTAATACGTATATGTTCCAAATAAATGGATAAAATCCAAAACAATTGTAGTAGCTACATATTAAGATTTTTATTTAGTTAAATATTACTTATTTTAAAAATATAATTGTCAATCATTTTCCACAGATGTGGTTTTTGAATAAACTCTTATATATCCATGTTTAAGAATATACAAATTTTACTATGGTTTTTCCTTAAAATGTAATACTATTTTTAAATATTTTTTTTCATTTTAATTGACATGAAAATTAAAAAAACCATTCAAAGTGACTTGCAAAGTCCTTATGTAGGATAAAAAAGTTGACATCAATTGGTGAAATTCAGTCCTAATATGATGGTATACTAAGTGGAGAGGATAAAATGTATAAAAGACATAACTCATATAGTGGGGATTTTCATTGGTTATCTAGAAAAAACTTCATTTCTATCTAAGGACAAGGATCAATGACCATATCATATGAGTATACACTAGTTATTCGTTGCTTAAGTAGTTTCAAGAAATTGGAGTAGTATGATATGGTAATTTCATTTTGAGTTTTCTTCTATTATTGAATAGGGAATTAAGGATCACCAACAAACAAATAATTAACTATTTTATTGTTCATAATTGTCTAGCTTGTAAGATATCTCAAGGGAATCTCATTCAAAACATGTTGTATTTGAAAGTTCTACTTTAAATTATTATTATTTGATATATTTTCTATATTACGCTACTTTAGTTTTATTTACTAAAACATTGAGATATGACTTGTTTGTTATTTTTGTTATATAAAATTTGAATGGTTTTGACACTTACAATAAATTGGGATGGAATTTTCAAATCTAAGACTTCATGTTATGTTAATTTTTATTCTAATTTCACTCCTACTATGATGCAGTAACAAAACTTGTCGTTTATGTTATTTGTACTTATAGTACGAACATCAAAGGTATTTTCATTGAAATCCATCTACAACACTCTAATGAAGCATCAAAAAGTCCATATGCAAAGATATTGAACTTATATCAGGAGACTAAAAGTCCATCAGAAAACTAAAACTTATATTTGGTTTAAATCTCTACAAAAAATTGATCACAAACAACGAACAAGTTGTAACATACCGAATCCTGGACATTTTGTCTTTTGGCCCTCTTTCCCATCTTTTCCTTTCATTATCGGCAAAAAATAGGGCTTTGATAGTACATGAATATGGAATTTCATCAGGATAGAAGTGTGGTAAATGATTTTTCATATTTTCTAAAAATGTTGTATTTAATTTAATTTTGGATATAATATGTATAACTCAATCATTCATATTGGAGAAAAATTTCAGAATATTTGAGTGTTCTTTGAATGTGGTTCTTGTTCAAACAATACTTCAACCAAAATGTTGATAGAGTGCTTTTCAGCAGTGTAATGTTTTATTTTTATTTATTTATTGGTAAATCCAAATGATCTGAAGTTCTATATGGAGATCTGAAACTCCATCATAAACAACATGTAAAATTTTCATAATTTTTGGATGCGTTTAGACCTTATCAGTAGACAAATTATAGTAATAATTTTATGACAGAAAATTCAACCGAAATAAGAGAAAGTATAGTATGGGGTCAACGTGCAATTGACCCAAGCAGATCAATTTCCCTATATGGTCAACCTAACACACAAGGAGCTCTCATAATTATTGATTCAAATCAGAGAAACGAAATCCTAGAGAGAAAGGGAGAGTTAGGGTTCGAGAGGAGAAATTGATGGAGATACTAACCTAGGGTTTTGTTGTCCGAGGAATGATGAAATCATGTAAGTTTAGCTTCTTTGGATATAGTTTCATGGTGAATCTTCTCTCACATGTCAAGATTCCGTCCCTCCTCTGATTTGATCTGAAATGGTGTCAAAACTTCCCCATTTCTCACTCTTTCTTCATAATCCCTCAATTCTAGGGTTTCCGAGTTGAAAGGAAGAAGAATCAGGTGAATTGCTAGGGATTTGATATGAGATCGCGATTTTCAGGTATGAGCTGCGTTTTTAAGGTGTTTTCACACCTTAGGGTGAGTGGGAACTTCCTTTAAACAGTATATTGCATGAAAATTGGTTATATCATCCATAATCTTTAATTGCTTTGTATGCGACTACAACCCTGAATTGTGTGTTTGATCTAAGTTGTTGCAAAATGATATGAAATGGAATCTTCCTCTATTTGGATGAATTTTAGATGATAAAAACATATTAAAAATGTATACAATACATCCTAATGAGAATTCCCTAAGTATTCACAAATGTTATAAGAATAAACGGAAATATAGGGAATTTGTCTATGACTAAAATTGTTGTATAATTAAATAGAGAAATTTGTATATCTAGATCCCCTTGGTTATGAATGATTGTTTATCAGAATTCATAGTACATATATGCCAGATACTATCTTGGATTTCATTTAAGGTTAATAGTGTTTGCTTGATATCTCAGTAAAGAGGGTGAAACCCTAGATGCGAGGAAAGTTGGGTATTTGTGAATAGATATCGAGAAATCCATTTGAACGGATTTTCTTGACGTGATAGACTTTATTTATTCAATTTTATTATTGACGCATGTTACCTCAGTGAATGGCATGGAAACCCAAATTTAGCTCAATTCCATGGTTTCATACATATATTGATTGTATATGATTTGTTGAAAGCAGTCTTGATTTAGTGAATGTTTATGTCACATGAAATCCTTATGAGAGCCATGTGATAAGTGAATGAGGTAAATGAAACCCTAAGGATAGGGTGTTCAATGAATCAAGTATTGTGATATCAATATTCTTAGTATGAGATATGGTGATGCTTAACAGTTCAGTTGTGGTAAATGTTATCAGATGGTCTATGAAATGAATAGTTTATAGATGCTAATAACGATTATTCATATGTGAAGTAATTAACTCTTGTTAGTATATTAAGAAGTTCAATTGCATGATTTCAATATATAAGTGCCAAGTGGACATGTATTCTATTTATTTAAGTATTTCAGTATGCCTGCATGTATAGTATGTTGATTTCTTAATATATTATAGTGTTTTGAATATACTCCTCTGCCAAGTTAACGATGACATACATGTCGTATTTATAAACTTCAGATAAATAGACTCGGTACCATAGAGATACCATAGTCAAATATAAGTAAGAGAGTGATACAATATAGTAAGAGCTTTCCAAGAATAATAAAATAATAGACATACATGCCCTGAACACCGTAGATTCCCTACAGATGTCTGCACTATAGGGAGGAAACGATCCACCCTGGCAGCGACCAGTATACGGGGATCGGATCACACCCACAGAGCGTGCGGGGAGACAAAGCCCTTGAGGAAGTATCCTAAGAGAAGATAGGATACCCAACATGAACTGGAGTTCCCAGTGGTAACCCAGAGGTACCCATAGAGCGTTCCAAGATGAGGCCCACAGAGCGTCTCAGACCCTCTTCCTGTATACTCAGCCTAGAAGGAGAGGTCTAGTTAAAGGCCAGTTGTTTAGCCATCTTAGTTAGATGTGACGGTTCGACTCAAGCAGACCCAGATTCAGTTCTAGGCTTAGCTTCCCGAGTTTTAAGCTAAGTATTGTACTGTGAGATTGTAGTTCACTACGAGTCTTCATATGTAGAGTACACTGCATATGATCAGGGCATAAGCTATAATATGATAATATAAGTTTAATAGAGTTTCTTATAAGTAAGAAAGGCTAAGAAAGATTTGAGTACAGTTTCCCAACAATTATTCTTTATATGTTTCTGAATTATTAGTTCTCTTTGAAATTAATCAAGCATGCTCATATATTGATTTACTCTTATTGATATCTAGAGTATCCTGCCATATTTATGATTGTCAATGACTACTCTCTTTAAAGATTACTACTGTTAAAATTGATATCAGTTGCTCAACAATATATCTATAATTATATCAGTTCTTTAGACTATTTCTTTGAAGTAC
Organism: Alisma plantago-aquatica; assembly: GCA_963693085.1. Classification (NCBI taxonomy): domain Eukaryota; kingdom Viridiplantae; phylum Streptophyta; class Magnoliopsida; order Alismatales; family Alismataceae; genus Alisma; species Alisma plantago-aquatica. The sequence goes on along the minus strand of OY856409.1, from coordinate 662,744,616 downwards.
TCAGTCACTGAGCGTGTAGGCTCACCCCTCTACTCAGAATTTTTAGGAATAACTCGTGGACTGAAGATGTCATTGCATCAGAGTAGATCTGCCACATGAGTTAAGTATAAGATTAGTTAAGTTCAGTCGGTCCCTGCCAGTCTAGATCCTTGTATAGAGTTGAGAGAGAGTTGTAAATGATAAAGTGTAACTTTTCTTCTTTAATAAAAAAAGTACATATCTGGTTATCATGTAGTATGTACATGGAAGTGTGAGAAACAGAGTGAATGTCTATATGTGTATCATAAATGTTGACATCATATTAGAGTAATCAAGGTTTAATTCTCTTGTAAAGTTGTTTATGTGATTGAATGCAAGAAAACAAAGATATTGAAAAATATGGGAGTAAACTTTGTATTAAGTATAATCCTTAAACTCATGCCCTAATCTCATGATTCATGGTAATCGTGGGATGTGAGTGTGACAGTTTGGTATCAGAGCTTAGGCTGACATGTCAGGGACCATTAAGTTAGTAAGTTAGAGTCATAAGTGTGGCAGGTAGGAGATGTTATGATGTTAGCTCTGGGGATTTGAGTATTTGATATCCTATCCCAGTATCTGCGTACTTGGATAAACCAGTATCATGCTACTATGTCTATTCTTTCATGTATACCCTGGCCAGGTATACACTGGAAGGATGGTCTAGAGAGGAACCCTAGAAATATTAGGGTTAGAAACAAGAAAAGTAACATGAATTAAGAGCATAAATATAAAATGGGATAGAACTTTCATTTCATATTTTTTTATTGGAGATGAATAGAAAAGTTCTTATATGTTTGAATTCAGATATTTATTATTTTGAAATATATTTGGGTCTTTAAGATTTTTTGTACACTATGCAGTTGTAGCATTTATTGATTACATTCTTTGTATCAAGTAGACTAGAAATGATCTTTGAATGAGCTTTCCTAAGTGGATATTCTTTCCACATGTTTGAGATTAATAGGAGTTAGTTAAACTTGAGTAGCTCTTGGCTTCAGGATTGTAGGTTCGGCCTGGTCCGGCTGGCAGGATGCATTACTAGGATCTAATGGCTCCTATTAACAATATAATAAGAGTAGACTATGGAAAAATTAGACACACATCATAGTGAGAATGTACATATACTAAAATGTTGAAACATATGGGAAAGATTAGAATAGCTAAGAATTAGTTGGAACTGATATCTGAGATCCAACTTTGGGGCCTCATATGAGAGTCCCTTAATTGGGAATAAAGGAACACGACATAAGGTTCAGATTAAGTTTAATGATTAGTATTATATGAACTTTAAATATGAAATATGAAAAAAGTGAAAAGTATGTAAGGGCCAAGATAGTAAGAATCAATCATGAGGAATGGACTATATAATTGTGTACAATGTTTTTATGTACTCCAAAGCAAAGGGAAAATAGAAGAAAAGAGTTAAGTAGATAATAAGTAAATATAAGTGAAGAGTCTTCAGAAGAGTTAAAGTAAAGAGAATTAGATGAACATGTAAATCATAAGACTAGGATAAGAAACTAAGTTAAAACAAAGATAAATGTTGGAAATGATGAGCTTCATTAAGGAATGAGGGTTATGATATAATTGAGAAGTATGGAATGTATACCTTTATTAATAAGTTTAATACATTCACCCTTACTGCCTTTGGATTCTAAGTCTCTATAGAACAACAAACTAGTTTCTAAAAGAAGAACAAAAGTGTATCTAAATAAATGAATAAGTCATACAAAGGTAGACTATATTCAGGAAGGAAAAACTTGATTGAAAGAGAAACTATGTTTCACCCATGCATGAGCTGTTTGATTTAAAATGAAGGATATGTAATGTATTAAACATGAGGTGATACTAGTAGAGAGATTATTGATTTAGAATTTCAACTTCACATTAGTAGAAGGATAAAAGGAAATATATGCAACATGGTATACATGATCATACACATAAAAGAAGCAACATGATCATAAGAGAAAACTAGAAGTTAAACATGACGTGGAATAGTACTATACGGTAAGGGGATTATGGAAAGTAAAGAAGGGTTTGATACATAATGGAGTAATATAGATTATAAAAGATAGAAATGTGGGAATGAAGTGATAAGAAAATGAATCATATATGATCCATAACCACCGTGGTAGAGACATCTAGTGAATGTAATAATGACACACAATATGATGATTAAACCCTAGTAGGGTAATTGAGAATGTAATCTATCTGAATGGCCAAGTAAGAGAAAGGAAATTCAATCGATAAGATAAAGAACACTTTAGTAAACTCATGAGATCCAAAGTTTGAATTTCAAATTAAGGGAGCAAAGTCACATCATAATAACATCATGATATTGGTAAGGACCAAACCCTATAATGTTTAGAGTTGTAGTAGTTCAAGGGATATCACTAGTGATTTGACCTTGAATACTAGCATCTCTATAAAACAAGATCATGAGATTTGCACTATGAGAAGTAAACTAGTACTGATAGTAATCTAGGGTTTAAAGATAGCTAATCTGAAAGGTAGATAAAAATATGGAAATGATTCGGAGTAAAGAGTAAGATATGAATTTGAAATGTAACAAGTGTGTTTTGAACAAAAAGAGAAATACAATATGAGTGAAGTGTGATATGAAATAAATTCTTGCAGTGATAGCAAGAATGATGAATAATCTACTTGTACCTTGTATGTTTCAATTTTAGGGATGTTTAATCTACATGATTAAAATGAGAAGGATAAGTAGAAAAAAGTAAGTAGTAGTGAATGAGGAGAGACATAAGAGATAACAATGGCTTTTAGTAATATGTGAATTTGTTTTTAGAAGTATAATTTGTTGAAGGTATACTAAGGGATGTAAATTTGTTTTACATATGATTTTAGTTGTACATGTGCAAGCAATATGTTAATAAAATGTGTTTGATAGTTTAAGTCATTCATACCAGTAATCCATCTTAGTATTGTACAATTGTGGTATGGTGATATGGGTTAAATAATGATGGAACAAATGAAGGGTTACCCTGAATAAGGTAGTCTTACCTATTCACTCATATGAATAGAAGGGATGATGACCATATTGTATTTATATGTAACCCTAATGAGGTATAGCTTGTTATACCTAGCTTCAATATAACTAAATGATGGTAATTTGGTATGAATAGTCCTTGAATGACTAATACAATCATGGAGTACTTTGTTACTGATGTTGAAACCCTAGTATGCTATAACTCGATGGCAACACCTTGAATTATGTGTGGGTTCATACTTGAGAATAATATGGAATGTGATGGTAATGCTTCACCTTATGCATCCATGATGCAATGGGGATGTCATGAGTAGTATTGTACAATTGCTTTTGAATCTAGTCTTCCAACTCAAGACTATTTTGCTATTTGAGTAGCACAATAGTAATATTCAAAACAACATGGTGAACTCTCTTTTGTGACTCAGAGGTAATATAAAACAATAGTACATATTGAGCCGTATGAATTGAGATGGTTGGATCAGATTATCAATGTTGAGGTAACACTCAAGAGAATCAAAATATTGAAATGGTAGCTTCTCTATCTACTCTATGATTGATTGTGTCATAGAGAATTTGTCCGTTATCATTGAGAACTATTTTAACATGTTGTGATTAGAAAAGAAATAAAGGACTTAACGTTGAAAACTACATTCAAGTATAAAATACAAGAATGTAATGGCATGTAAGATTTCAGAAGCTTAAAATATACTATGAATATACTTAGTTTGTTTATTTATGTTTTGGGGACGGAACTTTTTAAGGGGGTGAGAATTGTAATGACCACATTTGTGCTTAATTGGTAAACAAGGGTTTACCTGAATGATTTCATGTTTGATTAGATTGAACATCGTTTAGACTTGATTAATGATAGTAGATCAATTGTTATGTTTCAAACCTAAGAAGAAACTCTAACTATGATTTTAGTTTGAAGAATTAGGGTTTGAGAAATGTAAACCCTAATCAGCTAAAATTAGGGTTTTGATAGTACAAGAATATGGAATTTGATCAGGATAGCAGTGTGGTAAATGATTTTCCTATTTTCTAAACATTTTATATTTTATTGTATTTTGTATATAATATGGATAACTCAATCATTCATGTTGGAGAAAAATTTCAGAATATTTGAGTGTTCTTTGAATGTGGTTCTCGGTCGAACAATACTTCGACCAAAATGCTGACAGAGTGCCTTTCAGTAGTGTAATGATTTAGTTTTATTTATTTATTGGTAACTCCAAATGATCTGAAATTTTAACAGGAGATCTAAAAATCAATCATAAACAATATGTAAAATTTTCATAATTTTTGGATGCGTTTAGGCCTTATCAGTAGATGAATTACAGTAATATTTTTATGACAGAAAATTCAACTAAAATAAGAGAAAGTATAGTAAGGGGTGAATGTGCAATTGACCCAAGCAGCTCAATTGCTCTATATGGTCAACCTAACACACAAGGAGCTCTAATAATCCTTGATTCAAACCAGAGAAATGAAATCCTAGAGAGAAAGGGAGAGTTAGGGTTCGAGAGGAGAAATTGATGGAGATGCAGACCTAGGGTTTTGCGGTTCGAGGAATGATGAAATCATGTATGTTTAGCTTTTTGGATATAGTTTCATGGTGAATCTTCTCTCACATGTCACTATTTCTTCCTTCCTCTGATTTGATCTAAAATGGTGTCAAAACTTCCCCCTTTCTCACTCTTTCTTCATAATCCCTCATTTCTAGGGTTTCTGAGTTGAAAGGAAGAAGAATCAGGTGAATTGCTAGGGATTTGATATGAGATCGAGATATTTAGGGATGAGCTGCATTTTTAAGGTGTTTTCACACCTTAGGGTGAGTGGGAACTTCCTTTAAACAATATATTGTATGAAAATTGGTTAAATCATCCATAATCTTTAATTGCTTTGTATCCGACTACAATCCTGAATTGTGTGTTTGATCTAAGTTGTTGCAAAATGATATGAAATGGAATCTTCTTCTATTTGGATGAATTTCAGATGATAAAATCATATTAGAAATGTATACAATACATCCTAATGAGAAATCCCTAAGTATTCGCAAAGGTTATAAGAGTAAATGGAAATATAGGGAATTTGTCTATGATTGAAATTGTTGTATAATTAAATAGAGAAATTTGTATATCTAGATCTCCTTGGTTATGAATGATTATTTATCTGAATTCATATTACATATATGTCAGATACTGTCTTGGATTTCATTTAAGGTGAATAGTGTTTGTTTGGTATCTTAGTAAAGAGTGTGAAACCCTAGATGCGAGGAAAGTTGGATATTTGCGAATAGATATCGAGAAATCCATTTGAACGGATTTTCTTGACATGATAGACTTTATTATTCAATTTTATTATTGATGCATGTTACCTCAGCGAATGCCATGGAAACCCAAATTCAGCTCAGTTCCAAGGTTTCATACATATATTGATTGTATATGATTTTTTGAAAGAAATCTTTATTCAGTGAATGTTTATGTCACATGAAATCCTTATGAGAGCCATGTGGTAATTGAATGAGGTAAATGAAACCCTAAGGATAGGGTGTTCAATGCATCAAGTATTGTGATATCAATGTTCTCAGTATGAGATGTGGTGATGCTTAACAGTTCAGTTGTGGTAAATGTTATCAGATGGTCTACGAAATGAATAGTTTATAGGTGCTAATGACGATTATTCATATGTCATGTAATTAACTCTTATCAGTATATTAAGAAGTTCAATTACATGACTCTAGTATATAAGTGCCAAGTGGACATGTATTCTATTTATTTAAGTATTTCAGTATGCCTGCATGTATTATATGTTGATTTCTCACTATATTACAATGTTTTGAATGTACTCCTCTGCCAAGTTAAGGATGACATACATGTCGTATTTATAAACTTCAGATAAATAGACTCGGTACTATAGAGATACCAGAGTCAAGTATAAGTAAGAGAGTGATACAATATAGTAAGAGCTTTCCAAGAATAATAAAATAATAGACATAGGTTCCCTGAACATCGTAGATTCCCTATAGATGTCTGCACTATAGGGAGGAAACAATCCACCCTGGAAACGACCAGTATACAGGGATCTGATCGCACCCACAGAGCGTGCGAGGAGACGAAGCCCTTGAGGAAGTCTCCTAAGAGAAGATAGGTTACCCAACATGAATTGGAGATCCCGGTGGTAACCCAGAGGTACCCACAGAGTGCACCAAGATGAGGCCCATAGAGCGTCTCAGACCCTCCGCCTATGTACTCAACCTAGAAGGCAAGGTCTAGTTAAAGGCCAGCTGTTTAAAACACTTTAGTAAACTCATGAGATCCAAAGTTTGAATTTCAAATTAAGGGAGCAAAGTCACATCACAATAACATCATGCTATTGGTAAGGACCAAACCCTATAATGTTTAGAGTTGTAGTAGTTCAAGGGTTGTCACTAGTGATTTGACCTTGAATACTAGTATCTCTATAAAACAAGATCATGAGATTTGCATTATGTGAAGTAAACTAGCATTGATAGTAATTCAGGGTTTAAAGATAGCTAATCTGAAAGGTAGATAAACAATATGGAAATGATTCAGAATAAAGAGTAAGATATAAATTTGAAATGTAACAAGTGTGTTTTGAACAAAAGGAGAATTACAATATGAGTGAAGTGTGATATGAAATAAATTCTTGTAGTGATAGCAAGAATGATGAATAATCTACTTGTACCTTGCATGTTTCAATTTTAGGGATGTTTAATCTACATGATTAAAATGAGAAGGATAAGTAGCAGAAAGTAAGTAGTAGTGAATGAGGAGAGAGATAAGAGATAACAATGGCTTTTATTAATATGTGAATTTGTTTTTAGAAGTATAATTTGTTGAAGGTATACTAAGGGATGTAAATTTATTTTACATATGATTTCAGTTGTACATGTGCAAGCAATATGTTAATTAAAGGTGTTTGATAGTTTAAGTCATTCATACCAGTAATCCATCTTAGTATTATACAATTGTGGTATGGTGATATGGGTTGAATAATGATGGAACAAATGAAGGGTTACCCAGAATAAGGTAGTCTTACCTATTCACTCATATGAATAGAAGGGATGATGACCATATTGTATTGATATGTAACCCTAATGAGGTATAGCTTGTTATACCTAGCTTTAATATAACTAAGTGATGGTAATTGGGTATGAATAGTCCTTGAATGACTAATACAATCATGGAGTACTTTGTTACTGTTGTTGAAACCCTAGTATGCTATAACTCGATGGTTACACCTTGAATTATGTGTGGGTTCATACTTGAGAATAATATGGAATGTGATGGTAATGCTTCACCTTATGCATCCATGATGCAATGGGGATGTCATGAGTAGTTTGTACAATTGATGTTGAATCTAGTCTTCCAACTCAAGACTATTTTGCTATTTGAGTAGAATAATAGTAATATTCAAAACAACATGGTGAACTCTCTTTTTTGACTCAGATGTAATATAAAACAATAGTACATATTGAGTCGTATGAATTGAGATGGTTGGATCAGATTATCAATGTTGAGGTAACAACTCAAGAGTATCAAAATATTGAAATGGTTGCTTCTCTATCTACTCTATGATTGATTGTGGCATAGAGAATTTGTTTGTTATCATTGAGAACTGTTTTAACATGTTGTGATTAGAAAAGAAATAAAGGACTTAACGTTGAAAACTACATTCAAGTATAAAATGCAAGAATGTAATGACATGTAAGATTTCATAAGCTTAAAATAAACTTTGAATATACTTTATTTGTATATTTATGTTTTGGGGATGAAACTTTTTAAGGGTGTGGGAATTGTAATGACCACATTTGTGCTTAATTGGTAAACTAGGGTTTACCTGAATGATTACATGCTTGATTAGATTGAACATCGTTTAGACTTGATTAATGATAGTAGATCAATTGTGATGTTTCAAACCTAAGAAGAAACTCTAACTATGATTTTAGTTTGAAGAATTAGGGTTTGAGAAATATAAACCCTAATCGGAAAAAATTTGGGTTTTGATATTACATGAATATGGAATTTGATCAGGATAGCAGTGTGGTAAATTATTTTTGATATTTTCTAAAAATTTTGTATTTAATTGAATTTTGTATATAATATGGATAACTCAATCCTTCATATTGGAATAAAATTTCATAATATTTGAGTGTTCTTTGAATGTGATTCTTGGTCGAACAATACTTCAACCAAAATGCTGACAGAGTGCTTTTCAGCAATGTAATGTTTTATTTTTAGTTATTTATTGGTAATTCTAAATGATCTGAAATTTTAACTGGAGATCTAAAAAGTAATCTTAAACATCATGTAAAATTTTCATAATTTTTGGATGCGTGTAGACCTTATATGTAGACGAATTACAGTAATATTTTTATGATAGAAAATTCAGCTGAAATAAGAGAAAGTATAGTAAGGGGTCAATGTACAATTGACCCAAGAAGCACAATTGCTCTATATGGTCAAACTAACACACAAGGAGCTCTCATAATTCATGATTTAAACCAGAGAAACGAAATCCTAGAGAGAAAGGGAGAGTTAGGGTTCGAGAGGAGAAATTGATGGAGATGTTGACCTAGGATTTTGCAGTCTGAGGAATGATGAAATCATGTAAGTTTAGCTTCTTTGGATATAGTTTCATGATGAATCTTCTCTCACATGTCAATATTCCATCCCTCCTCTGATTTGATCTGAAATGGTGTAAAAACTTCCCCTTTTCTCACTCTTTCTTCATAATCCCTCATTTCTAGGGTTTCTGAGTTGAAAGGAAGAAGAATTGGGTGAATTGCTAGGGATTTGATATGAGATCGATATTTTTTGGGATGAGATGAGTTTTTAAGGTGTCTTCACACCTTAGGGTGAGTGGGAACTTCCTTTAAATAGTATATTGCACGAGAATTGGTTAAATCATCCAAAATCTTTAATTGCTTTGTATGCGACTACAACCTTGAAATGTGCGTTTGATCTAAGTTGTTGCAAAATGATATGAAATGGAATATTCCTCTGTTTAGATGAATTTCAGATGATAAAATCATATTAGAAATGTATACAATACATCCTACTGAGAATTCCCTAAGTATTCGCAGTGGTTATAAGAGTAAACGAAAATACAGGGAATTTGTCTATGACTGAAATTGTTGTATAATTAAATAGAGAAATGTTTATATCTGGATCCCCTTGGTTATGAATGTTTGTTTATCTGAATTCATAGTACATTTATGTCATATGCTATCTTGGATTTCATTTAAGGTGAATAGTTTTTATTTGATATCTCAGTAAAGAGGGTGAAACCCTAGATGCGAGGAAAGTTGGATATTTGTGAATAGATATTGAGAAATCCATTTGAATGGATTTTCTTGATTTGATAGACTTTATTTATTCAATTTTATTATTGATGCATGTTACCTCAGTGAATAGCATGGAAACCCAAATTCAGCTCAATTCCAAGGTTTCATACATATATTGATTGTATATGATTTGTTGAAAGCAGTCTTTATTCAGTGAATGTTTATGTCGCATGAAATCCTTATGAGAGCCATGTGATAAGTGAATGAAGTAAATGAAACCCTAAGGATAGGGTGTTCAATGAATCAAGTATTGTGATATCAATGTTCTCTGTATGAGATGTGGTGATGCTTAACAGTTCAGTTGTGGTAAATGTTATCAGATGGTCTATGAAACGAATAGTTTACATGTGCTAATGATGATTATTCATATGTCAAGTAATTAACTCTTATCAGTATATTAAGAAGTTCAATTGCATGATTCTAGTATATAAGTGCCAAGTGGACATATATTCTATTTATTTAAGTATTTCAGTCTGCCTGCATGTATAGTATGTTGATTTCTCAGTATATTACAGTGTTTTGAATATACTCCTCTGCCAAATTAAGGATGACATACATGTCGTATTTATAAACTTCCGATAAATAGAATCGGTACCATAGAGATACTAGAGTCAAGTATAAGTAAGAGAGAGATACAATATAGTAAGAGCTTTCCTAGAATAATAAAATAATGGACATAGGTGCCCTGAACACCATAGATTCCCTACGGATTTCTACACTGTAGGGAGGAAACGATCCACCCTGGAAGCAACCAGTATATGGGGATCGGATCGCACCCACAGGCCGTGTGGGGAGACGAAGCCCTTGAGGAAGTCTCCTAAGAGAAGATAGGTTACCCAACCTAAATCGGAGATCCCGGTGGTAACCCAGAGGTACCCACAGAGCGTACCAAGATGAGGCCCACAGAGCGTCTCAAACCCTCTGCCTGTCTACTCAACCTAGAAGGAGAGGTCCAGTTAAAGGCCAACTATTTAGCCACCTTAGTCAGACGTGATGGTTTGAGTCAAGCAGACCCAGATTCAATTCTAGGCTTAGCTTCCTAAGTTTTAAGCTAAGTCTTGTACGGTGAGATCATAGTTCACTACGAGTCTTCATATGTAGAGTACACTACATATGATCAAGGCATAAGCTAAAATATGATAATATAAGTTTAATAGAGTTTCTTATAAGCAGGAAACGCTAAGAAAGATTCGAGTATAGTTTCCCAGCAATTATTCTTTGTATATTTCTGAATTATTAGTTCTCTTTGAAATTAATCAAGTATGGTCATATATTGATTTACTCTTGTTGATATCTAGAGTATCCTGCCATATTTATGATTGTCAATGATCAGTATCTTTAAATCTTACTGTTGTTATAATTGATATCAATTGCTCAAAAGTATATCTCTAATTATATCAGTGCTTTAGACTATTTCTTTGAAGTACTCATTCACTGAGTGAGTAGGCTCACCCCTCTACTCAAAATTTTTAGGAATAACTTGTGGACTGTAGATGTCATTGCATCAGAGTAGATCTGCCACAGGAGTTAAGTATAAGATTTAGTTAAGTCCAGTCGGTCCATGTCACTCTATATCCTTGTATAGAGTTGAGAGAGAGTTGTAAATGATAAATTGTAACTTTTCTTCTTTTATAATAGAGTACATATCTGGTTATCATGTAGTATGTACATGGAAGTGTGAGAAATAGAATGAATGTTTGTATGTGTATCATAAATGTTGACATCATATTAGAGTAATCAAGGTTTAATTATCTTGTAAAGTTGTTTATGTGATTGAATGTGAGAAAACAAAGATATTGAAAAAGATGGGAGTGAACTTTGTATTAAGTATAATCCTTAAACTCATGCCCTAATCTCATGATTAGTGATAATCATGGGATGTGGGTGGACAATGGAATACATCATAACTCTCATTCACCTCATATACCTCATTATTAACCATTTTCACAAAACAACCTACTTACTCTCCTAGTTTTCCATAACCCAATTTACATATTAAACATGCAATACTTTCACTTTTATATCTAGCTATCAATTCCATTGTGCTTTTAGGTTCCTTGCACTCATTACCTTCTTAAATGTCTTAGAATTCAGAAATCATTGTCATCGATTTGAACCAAGACCCATAGAAGCAGTGCGTTCATGTCAATGAAGTGATTACCATAGATGAAGGCTTCAATGTCGCTCATGCATCATAGTCAGCTCACATTATAGTACCAACAGAGGATGATATAGTGCATTCATATACAAGTCAGACTCATTCTAACTTCCTGAATACACCTGATAACATCACAACTTCCGATAGCATACCAACACCTGAGATAGGCCTAAAGTTTCCAAGTATAGAATGAGCGAGGAAGTTCTATGAGGCGTATGCTGATGCTTCTGGATTTGGTATCAAAATCTCACATTCACATAAGGATAGACATTGCAATGAGACCTCAAGGATCACATTCTCTTGTATCAAGGGTGGGAAGCCACCATAAAACTGCAAGGATTCTCTATATCGGTACAAGCCAATTGCACATATAGAATGCAAATCTTATTAGGCATCTTCCATCCAAGCAAAAAATATCAGTAGATGTTCAGAGGCGTATTGACTTCAATGATGCAGCAGGCATTGGCGCATTAAAAACTATGTCATCCTTAGTATGTGAAGCTAGAGGTTATGACAAACTTTCATTCACACACAAGAACATGAATAACCATCTGCTTCATTCATAGAAGCTTTGATTAGGGGAAGGTGATGTCCATGCAATACAAATATATTTTGTTCGAATGCAAAGAGATTTCAGTACCACTGGTGCAAAACACACATGCATGAGTATAGAGTCATCCGCAAGAGAAGAAGATATCGCAAACAAGAGGGCATTCAACGCAAATAGTTATAGCACCAGTGAATGCCCACCTCATCAAGCAACATGGTTACCTATGGATCTACCACAACAAACTTACATTCCTTCACACCTAGCTGTTGGATGGCTGAAATTTATGTCACAACAAACATAGTTTGGGTCGCGGTATTCATTTGGTTATTATTTCAACGTTGCATGTGGAGTTTTTGATAGTATACATTATTAGCTATATCCCAATGTACAGACATGTGTACTACACCTCCATCCAAAAACAATTTTGTACCCTACGAACAAAATTGTGTAACCATATCCCAATGTCACATGTAAACCATTGTTCAAATGTAAGAAATTGTAATTTTCACATTCAGTTTATACAATGACAACCTGCTTGTAGATGCTTGTTGGCGCACTTGCTTTACTTGCTCAATTTATATTCTACTACATCCTCGCGATTTCAACCCAATGAATTAATTGCACCATAATATTTCACAATATCAATTTACCTGACATGTTTGATGCAATTTTTACCAAAATCCAACCACAACTTTAACACCACTGTCACACCTTCATAGATGCATGTAATGTATATTCATTTAAAAAGTGCATCAAAATAACAGTCCATATAGGTATAACACCACATTTGTTGCTTGCTTTTTCCGTTTATCAAACAAGTTAATTATCATTCCACGATCTACTATGACTACATCTATATCATTTGTTATCAGACAATTGTACATACATTGTTAATGCGCTTGGATGTTACATCACACCATTTGCTCCCATCAACATCCAAACAAGATTGTTACCACAAAAAACAAACAACGTCCCATCATCCACCCATTGTTATTCTACAAATAGCTACCAACCCCTCAACCATAAGTTGATTACATGTCTACCCTGTAACCTCGTTACCAAACAACACCTCCCATACACTGCTGCTATCATAGTTTGCTATTTTTTTCCTTCATACCAACCCCATCCTATTATGCACCGCAAACCTACACTTCCCCTTCATTCAATCTTTGTCGCAACACACTACTTCCCACTTACCAGCTTGTGGGAGACACGAGGTTATTAACACAAACTAGCTCGTTATTGCCTTGATCCCCACCCATTCACCATACATACAATTTTGTTCGACATTTTACCACAAGTGATACAAGTCAATTGTTGTGAACATCATTACCCTGCCAGCACGTCGCATCTATACCCTCACACAACCATGTTCACAAAAACACAAGATGTCATCCGGCTCAAAACCTTCGACGTTTACTCCCACCACACGCTCACACACCAACCAACTCAATACTTTAGTAGCCCCAATCACCCCAACTCTTACCCAGTTATGTGAACATTTCCAGTGTCTATACATCACCACACACTATCATTTTGGTAAATTTTCATTGTCTTCATTTTATGCTGCCACTGCATTACCACATTCAGTTGCGGCTTTACAAACTAGCCCTTTAAATAAATTTGTAAGCCTTTCAAAGCACTCAGTGAATACAAAACATCACAGAACAACCCACTTTGTTTGCTACATAGGCAACCATGCATTACCAGAAAAACATACTCATTACATAAGAACACTTGCAGAAATTTCGCAAGTATGTACACCACCAATTCAGCCAAGCAGATCAATTGGCGATCCAAACTACAAATCCTGATACCATTCACTGTATTAGATGAATCTACCAATGGTATACTGAAAACTTATGTGTTACCAGTGCTGCATAGTTATATTCTAATTCTGTGGGACTTTGTCTGTTACCACCTACCTACTACACACAGCAACATATAACTAATTCAGGGCATTTCATAGCACATACCTCACCTAAACATTGTGTCATTTTACACTTACACTACATTACCACATTAACAATTTCACAAGTATGTTACAAAAGAGCCCTTTATAGTATGTTGTAATCCTTTCAAATCACTTAGTATATACAAAACATCACTTAACAGTCCACTTTATTTGCTACATAGCCAACCATGCATTACCAGAAAAATACACATTGTAGAAGATCACTTGCAGTAATTTCGCAAGTATGTACACCACCAATTTAGACAAACATATCAATCAACAAACCAGAATACAAAACTTGTTACCATTCACTATTTTAGAGGAACTTACCCATGTTATACTAAAAACTTATGTGTTGCCAACATTTTAGACTTATATATTAATTCTCCAGGACTTGCATGTCTATTACCATCTACCTGGTACACACAACAACATATACATAATTCAGGGCATTCATAGCACAGACCACACATAAACAATTTACCCCTTTTTAACAACACATAGCTTGATGCATTACATACATAGTTTGCTGCACAGACACACAAACAGTCTGACACCTATGGTTAGTACCCAAAGTTTACCAAGTCAACCATGCAATACAAACATTTAATATTCATTTATCAGACAACCCCTTCGTTAACATACATGTTCAAGTTAAGTATCTCCAGGGCATTGTGTCCTCTAAGTCGGTAATATTCCTCACCGTACGATTCTTCAATTCTTTGACTTGTACACACACATTCCATCTAGCACATCACGTACATCCCGCAGTCGTTTGAACCGGTTGGTTGCTGGTCTACTTTGTTGTCAAAGGCTATACTCCAACCTTGTTCAGGAACACCACTTATCTTACTCAATAGGGTTTTTAGTGATGCAGCACTAGTACAGTAATGGTCTATAGTGTCGGTTTTTTTAAGCCTATAGTGTCACTTTTCAGCCGACGCCTAAGTGGCAGTCGCTAGAGAAATTGCTCTATAGGGTCATTTTTTTAACCAAAGAAAACCGACCTTATATAGTAAAAACTGACCCAAGAGGCTGTCAAAAACTAACCCCAAATGAGAAAAGAAATTGTACCTAAACCCTATAAGGTCAGTTTTTCTAAATAACTGACCCTAGAGATGCCCTGTAAGGACGGTTATATGATGAAAACTGACTCAATAAAATCTATAGATTTGATCTTTCTGATAACCAGACACTATAGGGTCAGTTATGTTAAAACATCGACCTTATAGGTATCTCTAGGGTCAGTTATTAAGAAAAACCGACCCTAGAGATACCTATAAGGTCGGTTTTTTAAGATAACCGACCCTATAGAGTACACTTTTTTAAAAAATATATGTAGAAATAGAACAGAACAGAAGAACAAGAAGAACTAGGATATGGGAGAAGGGAGCATTGATGCTCAACCATCACCATTCCAAACCACACATTCATAACAAAAATGATTCATATATTCAGTTGAGTTACACATAATCACATCATAATTTACAAAATGATAGATTGCAAGTCTGAGATGATATTAAATGTCATATACAAAAGTAAATATGAAAGAGTTCCAAAACCACATACATAAGGAGCTGACATATTCAATCTAATGCTATATTGACTTCATTTAGAAAAGCATCTGACCACTCTTCTCAGAATTCATTTAAGTCCCCAGGTGTGTAAGGTTGAGTTGTAATGATCTGTAATAGAAAATGCACATGCTAATATTTTATAAAATGACTACAACTCACTTGTAAATTTATGATGTTATTCTTTATTACCTGATCTATAGTCTAAATGTCATGTGATGCTTGTTTGACAATAGCTTGCATATATTTCATTACATAGCAGCCACAAGCCCAGCCATTATTTTGTATAGGACACTACAAATAACAAATTATACTTAATGTTAGTAAACTACTATAAACAGAGTTGAGATAAGACTATAAGAGTTGACATATAAGATTTGAAAATTAATACATATAAGACTAAGCAGTTGTCCAAGTAGCTACCTTGGCATTTTTCAAAGTCATTGTCTTTAATTTTGTGGGTATTTGTTCTCTACCTTCATGAAAAGCCTTTAAACCCCTATCAATTAAATGATAGTTGGTAAAATAGAAATAAATAGAAATATCATGTTGAAGCATTGACTAAGTTTATGCTTACTCCATAGCTGGCAATTTTCGTTTGTGACCCCTTGTTGTTTTTCCCATTGGGTCAAGATAATAAAGAGTCATCAATTTTGGGACAACCACCACTAATTCCCAATGTCTAGATCTAAGTAAGAATAAAAAAAACATTAAAATAAATAAATTTATTCATTATTAAAATTATATTGAATAATAATACTTACTGGACGTTAAAAGGAATTAGGATAATTTCCTTTCCTACACTAGCAAAATATTTGAATGCAGTAGAGAAGTACTCATTCACATCCTCAATATGTGTCTCCATTTGACTAGTGACTGAAGGAACTAAGAATCCAACATTCCTTATATCAAAGTTTATGGTCTCGGTATATAAATGGATGTAAAACATTTATAATTATTTTTATATATAGAAATAAGCTAAAAATGTGTATTGGAATTTTCTATATTGATAGATCCTTACCTTATCCATACTTATAATATCGAAGTATTCAGTCAATCATACCGGAACAACTCTATAATATCATAAAAAAATATAACTGTCAAAGTCCCTCCTAGTTGCTTCTTCTGTTAAATTGACCAACATTTGTAATCCAGAGCTTTGGTTGGCTAAGTATCGACACAAACATTTACATTTACTTCCCAACTCGTCGAATGTGGATTCTAGAATAAAAGATGGCTTGGGTATAGGAGGACGACTAGTAGACTTTTTACTTTTTGGTTTACAAACCTGTTAATTAAATTACATACTTATATTGCACGAGTTCATATATGTAGTCAAATATGAAAAACATGGTAGAATTTAGGTATACCTTGTCATTGATAACCAAGTGTCTAGGCCAACCCAGCATAGCACCCTCTGTTTCTTCAACTGTACTATATTCAGGATTAGGTATGGTCAGTGGTTTGTCCCCCATTCTATCATACACAAGATGGATGGACACACGACAAATGTCATCAGTATTTGTTGGTAATGCAATGTATCACCAAGGTTGTATACCTTGCCCGCTGCCACAACATTATATTCTGGAACCTCCACTGCAAGTTTACAGTTCATACCAACCTAGAATTGAAATGATATAAGTTATATATGAAGCGGTAAACTAGATACCTACTATAACCATATATATATATATATATATATATATATATATATATATATATATATATCATACTAATAACACAACATATAGAATAAAAACTTACTACAGATTGTTGTGGTGGGTCATTGGGAGTGCTCCCATGACCTTCTACAATTAGAGCATGGGCTTGTACCTCATCATCTGAGAGATGCACGGTTTGAGTAGGTTGAGAAGATTGAGTAAGCTGAAATGAAGACATTATTTCTTTTACTTTCTGTGCTACTAATGCTTCAACTTCTTCTTGTGTAAGACCTCCTGCACGACCTCTTTTAGATTGTGAAGGGCCAAAATAAGACTTCAATCTTATTCCAACTCTTAATTCCCTAACACGGCTAGGATGCTCCTCCGTACCAAGAGCAACTGATAGTTCATCCATGCGGCCAGTTGGGATGGATTTCCTTCCTTCCTTTGCTCATGGAGATCAATCTATTCATAGTTAATAAAAATATAAAATCACAATATCAATTAGATATAAATAAATCTAAGTTTGTGGGAGTTACTCTTTACTTAGTTGGGATAAAACTACCATATTTTGTGCATCCTCCTTAGTTGCAGGGTTGATAATTTCACCTGCTCGATTCTTTATAGCATCAATCAACTGCAAGTGTCAGGGTGGATGCTCAGCTTGAGTTGTACTAGACTCTTCTCCATAAGAAAGTTGCTTCTCTTGTAGTTGGCGGCGGAAGGCATAACCACCGGGCCCCAAGTGATGGTCATGCACATTTTTGGCCCATCTTTCCTTTTGGACCTCGTGAATAGCCTGATCATTTAAAATGAGGTATTACAATTCAGAATTGGCAAACATATATAAAAAGATTCACCTCCTTAATTGTATAAAATTAAAGATTCATACAATACATCACAATCTTTATTACCTGAAACTCTTCTGATTTCCTAGCTGCAACAAATCTTTCCCACACCGCAGGATCTATAAAAACATATATATATATATATATATATATATATGTTGCTTTCTTCTTTTATTTAAGATTATCTATAAATTCCCTTTTGAGATATGTCTTAAAAGCCCTCCATCGTACACCACAACGTTGTAGCACTTTTTTCTTGTGATCTTTTTCATTTAGATGAAAAACACCCTATTCATACAAAAGAAGCAATAATGTTGTCTTAAAAAGGATATGTCTTTCCAAGCAAACTAAATTAGAATCAATAAACAAAAAACATATTAAAATAATATCACTTCCACTCACAGATATATCTTTCCATAGGAGGTCTTTTAAGGCATTAGAAACATCATGACAATTTTCTATATCTATTGCCACCTTACTGCACGCGGTCGCCCCTACGTAATGCTTGAAAGCACTAGCATGGTCCCCAATAGGTGCTCCTGTGGCATCAAATTGGACTGCCAATTTCTCCCCTTTGGCCCTGAGCTCCTACAGCCTACGCATCAGTGTGGGACCTCTACTTTTCTTAGCATCATTACTACCATCCTCATGGTACTCATGCTCAGAATGTTCATCTTCACTTATCATTTTAGAACCTGCAAGTATACATGATAAAAGAAACATAAGTGATAATAAAAGCACAAGTGGTTGAATGATATATGATGTATATTTAAAAGATTACGTGCTTGAATGATAATAAAATAAATAATTCAAAGAATACATGCCTCTAGTATTGGTTGAGTTGTTAGTCAAGTAAAATTCCTTCAACATGGTCTTGACGTTTATAGTACTCGTTAGTGTTATCTTCAACATTTACACTTGGCAAACCAACTGAGAATGGGCTGGAATCATCATACTTTTTGTAGTATTCTTCTTCATTTATAGGATCTACAGTAAACTGTATTCTTTCATGAAGAACGACAGACCAATTTTTATTTTCTGAGTCATCAATATAGAATGCTTGTTATGCTTGGTCTATGATAGAATTCTTGTTATGCTTGGTCTGTCATGATGAATAGCTCATCTTTCGCATCAATCTTTTCAAAATTCACCAATTTGAAACCCAACTCATCCACTAAAACTCCTTTGTTATTGTCAACCCAATTACACCTAAAGATAGGAACTCTGAAATTTGTATAGTCGAATTCCCAAATGTCCTCAATGACATCATAATATGACATCTCAGCTTCGCGTGGTCTTTTACCTTTGGCACTAGCAAAATACAATGAACAAGCTTGAACAGTTACCCCACTATTTTGGACTACACTATTTTCATCTTGACGCTTTGTGTAGTATGAAAATCCATTTATGTCACAACCTTCATATGACATGACATCCATTTTTGGCTTAAAGGCGAGCCATTTTATGTTCTCAGCAACATTATTCGGTGATTCAGATAGTTGATTAAAGACTTTCTCTTCAAACCACTTAATAAATGTTTGATTATGCTCTCTTGCAAGCCACATTGAACTAGATCGCATATGATTTCTCTTGATAAGATCATTGTGTTTTGTGATGTAGCTACTAACTTCATCGATGTTGTGTAAAATATACAAATGTGCTTGTTCCCAAAACTCATGACTGATTCCTTTCACTCGTCCTCCCAGAGTTCCTTTGCCACAATAAGATTCAGTGTGATGTGAATTTTTTAGATCGCTAGAAGTTTCATTGCAATTCAAAAAATCATTGCAAAAGTCCATCACCTCCCTAGCCACACAACCCTCAATAATACTCCCTTCAGGACAATAATGATTCCAAATATCACCTTTAAAAACACTCATGTAGCGTTCAAATGGATACATCCAGTGTAAGAAAATTGGACCCAACATCTTCACCTCTCTTGTTATTTGTACTACAAGATGAACCATGATATCAAAAAATGAAGAAGGAAAGTACATTTCAAGCTGACACATGGTAACAATTACATCTTTCTGTAATTTTTCGAGAGTATCAGGATGTATCACTTTGCTGCATATTTCATTGAAGAAGAAATAGAGTCTTGTGATTGCAAACCTTACATGCTTTGGCAATATAGATCAAATAGCCACAGGTAAAATTTGTTGCATTAAGGTGTGACAATTGTGATATTTGAGACCTATCAACTTCAGATCCATCTTTGATACCAATCTACGAATATTAGAAGAGTATCTTTGTGGAACCTTAATATTATACAAGCACTCACAGAAAGTCTTTTTCTCCTGCTTTGACAAAGTGTAACAAGCTGGTGGTAAATATGTGTGGTGACCCCTAATCTCCACTGATAATTCTTTTCTTATACCCATTAATTCTAAATCTTTTCTACATTTGATGTCGTCTTTAGTCTTTCTTGGTATGTTCAATAGTGTACCAATGATGCTATCACAAACATTTTTTTCAACATGCATGACGTCAATGCAATGTCTAATTGCCAAAGATCTCCAATAAGGAAGATCCCAGAATATTGACCTCTTCTTGTATAGAGATTTGTCACATGCGAGAGTATGACTACATGAACTCTTTCCAAATTCATTAACAATATGTTTCACCCTATCATATACAACATTTCCTGGTATAGGTTTAGGAGCACTTCGTTCCTTAGTTGACCCATTAAAGGTTTTGTGTTGCCTTCGATAAGGATGCACTAGTGGGAGAAATCTCCTATGACCAAGATATACAATTTTACCACCATGTTTCAGTCCGATTGAATCAGTATTTTCCTCACAAACAGGACATGCTTTGTATCCTTTTATGCTATATCCAGACAAATTTCTCATTAATCATGCAAAACAACATAGCATGCAAACTAAAGATCTCTTTATGTGAAGCATCATATGTCATAACACCTTCTTCCCATAGTTTCATTAGGTCATCAATTAGAGGTTGAAGGTAAACATCAATATAATTTCCAGGTTGCTTGGGCCCTGATATCAATATTGACAACATGACATACTTATTTTTCATACACAACTAAGGAGGAAGATTGTATATAACAATCATAACAGACCACATGCTATGTTGGCTTCTTAATGTACCATAGGGATTCATTCCATTTGTATAGAGTCCAAGTCTTAAGTTTCTTGGTTCTTTACCAAATTGAGGGTATAATAAATCAATTTTCTTCCATTGTGGTGAATCAGATGCATGTCGTAGGATGTCATCATCATTGGCCTTTAACTCCCCATGACAAGACAAATTTTGTGCATCTTCGGTATTAGCAAATAAGCGTTGAAATCATGGTATTATTGGTAGATACCACATCACCTTGGCAGGAGAGCCATTTTTAGCCTTAGCTGAATTTGTGGTCTTATACCTTGGCGCACCACATTTTGGACAATTTATCAAATTACTATAGTCCTTCTGAAATAACACACAATCATTTGGACATGCATGAATCTTCTTAGCCTCCATTTCTATTGGGCACATTATTTTCTTTGCTTGATATGTTGAAATTGGAAGCTCGATGCCTTCAGGAAGAATTTCCTTTAACAAAAACAACATTGAAGTGAAACTCTTATCGCTCCACTAGTTTTGAGCTTTAAAAGTATATAATCATATCACAACTCTCAACCTCGTGAACTTAATACAACCCTTATATAATGGTTTTTCAGCATCATGGACAATGTTTGCAAATAACGAAGGTGGATCAATGACATTGTCTCGACAACTACGTAGCATCTCATCAACCATATCATCCTGAATCGGGTCAGCCTGAATCAGTTCATCATTGACATTATCATCATTATCTATATCTTCTATGCCACAACTATTAGTATCAACATTTTCTTATCCATAATTAAATTTCTCTCCATGCCAATACCATTCATTATAACCTTGTATGATCCCATTGCATATGACATGATTCTTAATTTCCTCAGTAGTATCAACTTTCAAATTGTTACCACAATTTCTACATGGACAATATAGCCTATCTGTAGGTAGTTTCCTATGTTCCTCAGCAAATCTAATAAATTCATCAAGACCTTTGGAAAACTCTGGACTACAACGGTGCTTGATAGACATCCAACTTTGATCCATTTTCTATATCACATTAAAATTAATTATAAAACTAAGCATTTAATATTGATACTATAAGCTACAAGTTTTAATTGATAGGAAGTTAATTACTTTTATACTAAGGTGTACCACCTATCCTATTTTTGAATATTTAATCTCACTAGTAACTGTATAATGTATGTTTAGTCTTGAAGAAAATTTTAGAAGCATTTCCCCTAAGTTCTCCAAGTACACCGATGTAAATGGCAAATAACCACTCATATATGTACCCATAGAACAAATGAGGAAATCCTACTGAAATTTTCTTCAAAATTAAACATACATTATACACTTACATCCTAAGTGAGATTAAATATCCAAAAACAGTCCCAGACCAGGGACTATCCAAACTTTACTCCTAATGAGTAAATTTTGTACGGGTTTCTAAGTTGATACATAAATATATTATTGTCATATTTATATATTAAGTTAAACATCATACATCGATGATCTCATCTATAAACCCTAAAGTGTCAATATGAGACTACACAATGTCTACCCTCATATTTCTAGAATGTATACAATGATTACATATGTGATTGTTAATAAAATGTAGATATGAAAGAATACATATTTTTATTATTGGTTGATTTGAATCAAAATGAAGCCTAATAGCACATTGGGAGAGTGAGAATAGTATACCTCACTTGAAGGCTGAAGAAGAAATATATGCAAGTCAACAGCAAGTCAACAACACCTGCAACAACACAAATGCACGATTCAACTATATTATAATGTATTAATTAGGAGTCAATATACATCAATTTTAGAGGAGCAGGAAGAATTAACAAATGCAAGATTGAAAAATCTTGAAGTTTCAGCAACTCAGCCACCACGGCCGTGCTACCCAGCACGGCCATGCCATCACCACAGTCGTGCTTCCTAGCATGGCCGTGCTACCTAACAAATATTGGAGTGAATTGAAGAGAAGGAACTCACCAACAAACCTAGGCTTAGAATTTCCTTGTTGGTCTCACCTATGAGTCGAGGGAGCCATCACTAGGTCAGAAGGAAGCTCGAGCAATAGCACGGTGACTCGGTAGCAGTACCACGGCCTCTAGGTCAAGCTCGAGCAACAACACGACATCTCGGTAGCAGCAGCACGACCTTCAGAAGGGATACGACATCGAGGATTCTAGTCAGAAGGGACACGACATCGGGGATGGCTTGTGGAAAGGGCACGGTAGCAGCAGTACGACGTAGGGCAGCACGGCACAGGAGCAGCAGCACAGTGTCTTCTTTCTTCACCCAATCGACCAAAGTGACTGATAATGATGTACTTAGTAAGCGGACCTAAAAAACACGGGCACCACTTCACCTGTAGCGTCGGTTTTCTCTGTTAATCGACGCTAAAGGGTCCTCTATAGCGTCAGTTAATAGAGAAAACCGACGCTACAGGTGAAGTGGTGCCCACATTTTTTAGGACCACCTGTAAGGTCGGGTAACCTAAAAAACTGACCCTATAGAGTGGTGCTACAAGGTCAGTTATTTTTAGAAAACCGACCCAACAGGTCCAAAGTGGTGCCCACATTTTTTGTTGACCATGTAGTGTCGGTTATTTGGAAAAACTGACCCTATAGATCGAGGCGTGAAGCCAAAATCACGTAAAATTTCACTGCGGAAAACTTATAAGGTCAGTTTTTATGATAAAACCGATGCAATAGTATATTAGGTCAGTTATTCTAGTAAAAATGACGCTAAGGGCAATAAAGTTATTGGCCAAAAATATAGTAGTGCAGCCTGCATTATGGAATAAGATATATTCAACTGACTAATAGTATCAATTACCAAATTAGATAGACATTACAAAATTCAAGTGTGCTCTTACCACATTCACATTGTCATCGTTGTAAGCATGATTGGTGTTTGTCTTGTTATACCTCCTCCCAGGACGCAAGCTGCTATAGTGCAGAATCTTCTTGTATTCATGTGATGCCACAAGCAAATGCCAGTGTTGGTGGCTGAGTAAGGGTAGGAGTATAACATTCTCCTTCTTAATTTATTCTCATCATTCATAGCAATACTTTCTCATGCACAGTGCATCCCGTCTGTACCATTCTATGACTACCCTTTTTTGCAATGCACTTCCCACATGTCGTACCTTGTTTACTCAATGCTTAAACTCAAATGAATTAGATGTTGTTTAATGAGTCCTACAGATATGATTGCGATATTTGTCCAATTTGGCCATATACAATACATACCCGATAAATGTTATAAAAACATTTAATGTGTTTCCAATCTATCATTTATTCTGTTTCTTTGTTTCAGATCTATATTTTTCCCCTTGTACACAAAGATGCCATATTCAGTACACCCATACCAAAGTCTACACCATAATTGAATCTAATACCATAATTGTATACGCTATTTGACAACTAAATGGTTATTACCAATGCATAACGCATGGGCGTGCTATTATGTAATTAAAGCATTCCAATAAATAAAATTGTTAGCATCATTATCAGGTAGACATTCAAAATAACACATTTGTTGCTTGCCACCCTCATTGCATCAAACAAATTTTAATGTATATGTTATAATAAACAGATTTTTTCATGTTTCTAACTTGGTTAGTTATGTGCCCTCCCACCCTCATCGTAGACACAAAATTGGCCCGCATAATACAAGCCTTATCACTCTTGAAGATAACATCCCTTGGGTTCCTGTTGGGGCTTGTCAACTGCAATAGAAATATTGTAAGACCTACAGAAGTAACATAAGTTCTAGTAGCTTGTGCAAAAGAGTATATTCACGTGTTAGGCAACCCTTTTTAGAATGAAAAAATACACTCTTACTCGCTTTAGTTTCAAAATATTAGCAAGATCGAGCCACAACACTGCACGCTCATCCCAACCCGCCATCAGTTGCAACTCTTTCTTCATCCTAGGTCTAATTGTCCTTGAAATTCGTTTGCGATGTGCATCTTTCACTCTCCTTACTAGTGAACTTGGGTTGTTATCCACATGTACCATATCTCTTACACAATCTATTTTTTCCACATCAACTGTTATAATGTCCACCATATCCTTCACACGGTTCTATATCAAATGAAATATCATATTGTATCCTCTAGTAATATGTTAGTTCACTACCATTAGCGTACCATACTATCGTGCAAACATAGTTTCCTTTTCGTCGGTAGTATCCACATCCACAACTACCCACTCCGGTTTCACAGCCTGTTTTGTCTTCTCCTTCTTGCCAACCAACATTGATATCAATGTCTGTGTACTAAGCACACTTAGAAAGTTGTGAATTTCACCATCAATATTGGTCTTTTTCCACCAGTCATATACATGTACAACACAACAACATTTCATGAAAGACAATTAATCAAATATAGCCTTGCCCGTGCTAGAATTATGGAGTTATAACATTTACATACATTTTTATTTGCATTATCTAGTTCAACATCACTACTGCTCTTGTTACCCGATCTTCCAAGATCAATGGAAAATGGAACGCTCTTGGTTGGCTCAGGCATTACAAAAACATTTTTTGGGTTACCCACGTATGTCTTGACACAAAAAACACAATTTTGTTAAGTGACATTCACATCAAACAATCCATACCATAATACTCGACCACGAATAGTACTAATGTAGATTAACACCTTGCATAATTGTGGCCCTTTTTCGGGTTCATGCACTGGCGTTGCACAATTTATTTGTCTTTTTGAAAGTTGACTACCCTCACCTGAAACTTGATCAGTCTACAACAAAGTATCACAAACTACTACAATATATACCTCTACAAACATTACAAAACACTTTTACAATATTCATAAATGTACCTTTTCAAGCTCACTACAATTCTTCCGGTCTTGTACCAAATGGAATTCTTACTAGTATTGGGATTGCACCATCTTTTGACCCCCAGCGATTTGTAATTTAGCTTGATCAAAACAAACAAATCAATAGCTTCAATAAATTTCACTCCTCTGTAATTTATTTACTATTACTGACTTATCAGCTAATGTAATTATATACCGTCTTAATTATACTGTTTTTTTGTATAGCACACATTCTCCCAGCCATAACAATAGTCATTGAAGTAGGTAACAATGTCTCCACTCCATCCTATACAGTTCCCTATCAAGTTAGCATATGTCATATACACATTATTGTTACAATTCAATGGTGTTATTGACCCCTTATCGACTTATCCCTCTGCCTAATGTTTTTGTGCAAAGATAAAATTAAATTTTTTAGGGATACCTTTTTGGTTGCAAACCTTGTTTGTGGATGGCTACCGACTATGTCTTCCACGTTATGTCGCTCACAATTTTCTACTGTTAGAGTGCCCACACCTCCACTATTTCCACCTTTTGGTGTGTCGTAACAGAGCTTTCACAAACAAGTATTACATTACTACCTTTGTAGTCAAAATGTAGTGGCTACTATTTGTGGAACTACAATACTATACTTACCGTTTTTGCAACCTTCCATTTCCTTTTACCATAGGAGGTCAATTCACCTTCTTTTATATAGTATGACACCAACAGTGTCAGTAACCTAGCCTGATCAGTTAAGTTTTGCCACCTTATCTATATTTAAAAATATAAAAATTTTCTAGTTTTTAACAACATAATTGCCAACATATTATATCCAGTAGTGTAGTGTACCTTCTTAGAAGTAGCTCTTGTAATTGCACGCTCACTCCCAAATTCAGGTACCTACCCATGCAACTAACACATAGTTTACATGTTACACAAAACAAACTGTATCTACACACACTATGTCGTACCCATTCAGTTTACACGTACGTTACATACCAATCAGTCAGTTCCTTACCAAAATATATAATACTATCACTTATGCTAACACGCACCCACAAAGATGCATTCTTTTCTATGTTAATTAATTCGTCAACTAGGTACACATAATCTCATTGTCGTACATACTTCACAATGACTTTTCCTCACCTCTTTCTTGCTATTTTTTGGGATTGGAATGTCTGTAATGTTATACAAAATCAATTTTAACATTACATTCCCGATATCCAATTGCCAATTTTTACTTTTTTGTCGTTTAATATGGTACTAATCTTCCGATCATCATATTAATAGGTTATTTTTACAAATTTATGACTGATACGATTATACGTTCTTAGCAGTTGACCTAGTAATAGCTCGATGGCTTGCCACATCTCCAACTTTTTCCTATACCAAACACTTGTGTCAAGCATCTCATTTATTGGGCATGGCAGACTTGACTGTATATAATCTTTTAAGAAATAACTAAGAGGTATCAGTAACAGGTTTCAGATGAATATCTATTCATTGTTATACACATATACAACTTTTCAGTGTTTTTTCTTCAACTGCAACAATAGTTGTTTTCAGAAATGGTGATTCATACTTTGACTGGAACAAAACAAATATAAACTCACTACATTACTAAATGAAAATCCAACACAATAACCATGTTTGGAGTCATGTTTCAAATCTTTCCTTCATCATTCCCCACAGATGTACTACCTTTAGGGAGGCCACCCAGGGTATTTTTCAACAATCTATATGTTGGAATAGTGATGTTATCCTCCACAGTCTTTATGTAGCTCACCTGTAGGTACAAGCCATACATGTGGAAATATTTAAACACGGTCAATCTCCAGTTTAGTCACAGTTTATTGAACAGTAAAATCAGTATAACAATGCACTGTGTGATCTTCTACACATTCAGAGACCGAACTTCCTCCCACGGGGATGTCCATTACAACCTGATGTCAAACACATTCACATGTCTTCTTAAGAAACACCACCAAAATACTGTAAAACTACAATTGTAACCTGTACTACAATACTCGTTCAACACTATTGCTATATGTCTTGTTGTTAATACTCAGCTTAGCATCTGCACCTTTAACCTATTTGGATACATATCAAACACACTACGACGTTATTCAAAAATTGCAATAGATGACAATCTACTTTCCAGTAGAATGTCCATCTCATATTATATACACATGCCCGCTTACTATGCGGTATTCAATACTATTGTCATTTCTAACTATTATGCCTAACAAATACTTCAATCCCCCATCATCAAAATGACAACATCCAAACATAGGTAGCTACTTTATGCAGTGTCAAAATTAGCTTATAATTACTCACCATTTTAGGTGTGCTGCATAGACACATTCTTTTAGAATTGGGGTTGTTACTTACTCCAACAACAACATCTTCTCCAGAAACACATTCTTGACCATTCCCTACACCACCCTATTTGCACGCACGTGATTTTTTACCTCTTTTACATTCTAAAATACTTACTTACTCTTTTCAACAATGTCTCCCACACTCACTATGTTACACTTGACCGAGTTACGGTTCACACCATCTGCATCATCTATTCCATAACTCTTACATTGACCCGCCATCTTTTCCTTGCAATCCTCTTTTGCAAATACCTAAACAATCAAATAGATCTTTACCTATAACATTCACAGTATCAGGGTCTAACATCATGCATGTTATGTTTTTACTCACTTCGATTCCCTGAAGACAAAACTAGGTTCCTTCATTACATTTGACTTATGTAGGACCGCAACTTTGTCCCTTCTAACACCCATGGAAGTTTGGGTTACCATACCAATATCCAGCATAGATCGTGTTCTCTGAATGTGAATGACATTTTGCCAGCACATCAATAACAAAACAAGCTAAACTTATACTTTTTCATTTCCACAAAGACAAAAATGACAAATCCACAACGTTACCGTAACAGGTGTGGACAAATCAATAACAGGCACAGTCTCACTGCTTCCAATATCATATACATGAACAATTGCCTCTATGTTACTAGTTCGTGTTAAAAAAAGAATGTTTAAACCAATGACTGATGTGCACACTGTACCCTTGTGGGTGTCATTCCACACTTGCTCAATTCACTACCACTAAATGAAGAACATCCTTTCAACTGAAACAATAAAACTCAGTGGCACCTTAATGCTCCTATAAACATTCCCATCAAAACTATATACATTTATTTACACTTAAACTATTCCCTACTCCCATGTTGGTAGGGTGGTCTCTATTTTCTTCTGCATCACCAGTCCCTAACTGTTATCATCATTGTTAAAAAACACATTTGTAATTTGAAAGGTGTTACGGATATACCAAAATTAAAAAACAAAGCATGTAGATAGAACTTAGCAACATAGTGCATGAATCGTAATACCTCCCCCGTGTTGTTGGTCCCTAACCTTTCAACATCTTGTTCACTGTCTATGCTTTACTGTTTAATTCATTCACATTATTCGCAACCATTATTTAACAAAAGTATTGTATTTGCCCAATGCAATTTTCATATCATAATAGCGATATACCTTATCATCATGGTCTACCAATGATGTTTTGGTAGACCTCCCCTCTAAATTGCTAGGACGGATTGTTGGATTTGTAATCTCACGAGTTTGAAGTTCCAATCTAAGCAGTTCAATCTCATATAGCCTGACTTCATATTGTGCTTTCAGTGCCTCCAACTCAGCTGTAGTAGCCTTCAGTTTCTTCTCGAGCAAAGTCAGCTTCTCCTACAGATCTACAAAATCCTTACATTGCTTTGCCTTGCTCTCCTCTATTCTCTTCTGTAATTTTAGTTTATTCAGCTTCAGCTTTGCCAACTCCAGCTGGGAAAAGTGTACAGAACAAAGATAAAGTTATACAGTTCAACAAGTGTCAGGTCAATAATAGGATACCATATAAACTTAACCTTTACACACTACCTCTCCGTCTAGGATAGACGTATCAGCCGTGTTTTCTGCATCTTGCACCTGGTTTACTTTAGTAGGACCACCTTTGAGAAACTCATTTCTAGAGTATCTGTCAGGAAGGGTTTTAACTGACAGACTCTTCCCGGCCATCCGCGCACTGATCCTGTTGTCGTATTCCCAGTAGTTTGCAATAGGTGAAGCATGCTCTCTGACTCTACGACTCATCAATGTAACATGACGGAACCACACTAACAGTAGAAAACAACAACCCTTCAAGTAACCCCTATTTCTTTTGCCCATCTCACGCATACCACCATGAAGAAATGTATAAAAAGATTCCAACCAGTTAAACTTACACATATGAGATAGATCGTCCATATAAAACCAGATTCATTTTTTAATAGCAAAACCAGCAGTTGGGTAGAAAAAAGTAGACATCATCACAGCAAGCCAAATCTTCATAAAATCCTCTACTGATTTTAGACCAGTCTTAACAGACAGTTCTTTTAACACTTCATAAGCCCTTACTACCTTTGGTTCTCCTGTGAAGTACTCCTCAGTGATGTCTGACTCTACTTCAGTACCTTGCCCATCACCTAACAACACTTTCTCACCTTCAAAATAAACATATTACAATCAAAAATCACTTTCAGGTTAATCATATCATGAAGTCAGTTTGCATTATCTTAGTCGCAACTCACCTATAACAGGAAGCCCTAGAAACAACCCAACCTATTTAGCGTCAAATGGCACATAATGGTTGCCAAGTTTGAAACTCCTCGATTTTTTGTCATAAGTATCTACAATCACCCTTACAAGGACAAGATATAATGCTTTTGGACATTTCAACAAAGTAGAATGACCAAAAATGGTAGTCTTCAACAACTCCTTATGCTCATCCTTGGCAAAATCTAAGATGGAGAGGAATTTATGAAATGAACACCGCGAGCTAAATCCTTTTCCGACTCATGTGCCACATTCTTCATCGTCATCATAAACATGGTCACTCATCCTACATCGAGTGTTATAACAACTATCACATAATATTTTCCAACTTTTGTAATATTACATCTATTTTGTAAACTTGATTTACATTGTAACAGCCAGTCCTACCAATTACAATATACACACCATCATTAGCCAGTTTCATATGCTACAGGCTACTCCATTAACCATAATAGATTGCTAACAAGTTACTTGAACCACATTCCTTCAGTGGAAGTCATTACACACTTACTGTATTCAACATTTATTTATTTAACAACGGAATTTAGCAACATTTCTATGTCACTCGTGTACCCATTTTCTTTTTAGCCGCATTTTCCTGTCTTACCTTTTCACACTTCCTTTGCACGGTTTCCTGAATTACAATCATACTGACTTAGAGTCAAATATAGCCTCTTGGCATTTTACACTTCAATGTTTCAGTTATGTTTCCACTCTAGAAGATTACCACAATTGCATTTTCTAAATCCATTCTTCGGTCACATAACAATATCATACTAGAATATATACTTACCTAATGCCTCAACACATCGCTTAAACACATCGTTCACAGTCAAATATGCCCCTCATATGTACCATAATAGTACAAACTCAAAACTAATCTAGCAAACTCAGTCGGTGGCCATGCCTTTCCATAGGTCCAGGAAAAATGCTACCAATACAGTCCTCTATGTTACACGACACTAGAGTCCATTACTACAGTAGCCAGCGTATAATAGACATCCTAGAAAAAACAACTATGATCATTTACAAACCATGCTATAACTACAAACTTGAAACCTACATGCATAACATGCCCTTAATACCACGGTTGTTACTACGCTTATCTATTTTTTTTTAAACATCTTAAGCATCTCTGTGTGATCAATTGGATTATAGAGTATGTTGGTAATTGAATTAGCAAGTTACACATATATAGTCTATCAGAAACTAACTCATTTTTTACCAATCACCTTAAACATCTCTGCACACTCAATTTAATTATACAATATGTTATCATAACTCATGTCAAAATTGGTTTGCTTACTGGTTATCTATCACATGCCCTTTTGCTTACTCAATTTAATAACATCCCTAATTGGTACTAAGTTATTGAATAATATTTTACAAAGTTGTCGATAGGTTACATTTATTGAGTAACATAGCATTCCTGATAGGTTACATTTATTGAGTAACATAGCATTCCTGTTACGTTATACGTTACATGCGTTGTTCATGTTCTACAAGTTACGCATATTGGTTATGACTTTTATCACATTCTAACTCAAAACATTTGCTATCTGGTTCTGATTACTTATGTCACCTTACGTATGCCAAAATGTACATCTACCCATACCGGTTGTCTCGTAACATTTTTAAACTATTAACATTGTAATTTTACTTGCGAGCACGGTGTAATAACTCCTCCTACTAGCTCAACCATGTTCCCGTCTACGCATCTTAATTACCCTTTGTTAATTAACATCTTCCCTTTCCTAATTAACCTTTATCTTTTCTTAACACGACAATTTATCTTCCAAACATTGTTGCTAACATAGTCACCAACCCAACTTTGTACCCAGCTACGCAAACATGCTTTCGCCACGACTACAGAATTACAACCTACACGCATACCCTGTTCGTCCATCACTTATTACTATATTTTTTATTTTTGGGCATACACCTAAAACAACTCTGCATAATCAATTTAATTTTAAAATTTGTTATGATAACTCATGTCAACATGGCCTAGTTTCATTACGGATTATCAATCACATGCCCCGGTTATCGATCCCATTCCGAGCTTATGCAAAAAATCATACCTGGTACTTAGTTATTGACTAACATTTTACAGAGTTTATGATAGGTTGCCCAAACACAGCTAAATCCAGTTCTTGATCTAGCACTGACGTTGTGTTACATGCTACATGCTTTGTTGCTGTTTTACAAGTCATATTTACTTTGTTAGACTGTTACCACATACTACCTCAATACCTTTGTTACCTCGCTCATCCTTCATACGACACCTTACTTGTGGCAACATTTACATCTACCTGTATCTGTTTCTCAAATAACATTTTAACACTCTTAACATTATAATCTCACTTAGCAAACTATTTGTCCTAACTCCTGCAGATAACACATACACAAACATTATTTATTTACTACTTTACACTTACGACCTACCCGCATAGCGTGGTCGTCCACCAACATATGTTGCTTTGTTTCTCCTTTTTTTCCATACACCTTTAACATCTCTACATAATCAATTATGTAAAAACATTCGTACATGTCTCTTAGTTATCCACTAACATTTTACAAAGTTTAAGCTAGGTTGCCATTCTCTGCACAAACACATCAACAGCCATCTCATAACATAGCAATGTCGTGTCGTTATACATTACATGAATTGTTCTTGTTATTCATCTAGCATCGACTTGTTTAAACTGTGTTCACATACTACCTCCATACCTTTGTTACATCATTCATTATTCTTTTGTTACATTGTTACCATGGCAACATGCACGTCTCCCTCTAACGGTTGTTAAATAACAACATAACACTTCTAACATTGTTAGTTAACTTACTAACAGTTGCTCCTAGCAGAAACCATACATCAATTTTGTCCTACCCACTACTACAGAAGTGCCTTTTAGTGTCGGTTGTTTAACCCCCTTTGGCGTCGGTTTCTGAACGACGCCTATGTGGGCGCCGCTAAAAGGTTGGACACTTCAGCGTCGGTTAAAAAA
This sequence comes from Alisma plantago-aquatica, assembly GCA_963693085.1. Lineage (NCBI taxonomy): Eukaryota > Viridiplantae > Streptophyta > Magnoliopsida > Alismatales > Alismataceae > Alisma > Alisma plantago-aquatica. Next base: position 662,710,889 of record OY856409.1, on the reverse strand, counting down.
CCGACGCCTATTTAACATCAAGGCGTCGGTTTATTATAAAACACCGACTCCAAAAGGGTTCGCGCTACAGAAAACGGCGTCATCTAGGACGCTTTCTGCGTCGGTTATATACTAAAAAACCGACGCAGAAAAGTGTCCTAGATGACTCCTATTTCCTGTAGCGCGAACACTTTTGGCGTCGGTGTTCAACAAAAAACCGACGCTGTAAGTCTGTGCTGACGGTTATCGGTAAATAACCGACGCCTATATCTATTTTTTTTTTATAAATCTGTTTGCAGGCCTGCTGTGGCTGGTCAGCAGGATGAGAACCTGCAGTTCAGTTTTCTGAACTGCAGGTTTACGACATCCATTGATATCAGCCTACAAACAGGCCACAAACCTGCAAAATTAACATAAAAAGATTCACACAAGTAGATACATTCAGACATCAATTCAATTGTCACGTTCACACATATAGAATCATTCAAATACATATTTTAACATTCAGAAACATTCATTTACAAAGTATCATTCATCATCACTATCAACATCCCAATTATATCTTACAGTTTATGACCCCACATGCCTTCCTCCCCAGTTCCTGCCGCTAGACAACCACACAATGGATCCAAGAGGATATGCAGGCGTTTGCCAAATACTATAGGCTGAGTTAACTATTGAGTTAACTCAGCCTATAGTCTTTGGCGAACGCCTGCAATCCTCTTGGATCCATTGTGTGGTCGTCTAGCGGCAGGAACTGAGGAGGAAGGCATGTGGGGTGATAAACTGTCAGGACTAGCACAGCAAGTTGCGATGGAGGTGGAGACGACGACGACGGTGATGCTTCAGGCGACGCCTGCTTGGCCGGGTAGGGCTCGGCGAAAGGGTTCAACTGCGGCATGGCTTCGATGTAGTAGAGGGAAGGGAGGGGTTCAGAATCTTACGAGAAACGTTTAGAGATGAGGATATTACTGCGGAGGAGGAGGAAACGGTAGACGATATCTCGAGTTGGAATGTCCTCTCCGCGCATCAAGTTGCTCCAGTGCTTCAGTGGGTACATGTGCATCATCAACCTAAAATTTGACAAAAATAAACACACTGAATTAGGCCAATATAGAAATATAGGATATATGACATAACTAGAAGATAATGAATTTTATAGAAATACAGGATATGTTTTTAGAACTTACATTAGTATCCTCGCCATGCTCGTCATGGACAACATGCTCATCATGGACTTCATGCTCATCATGAACATCATTCTCATCATGGTCAGCCATCTGAAAATGTCATAAAAAAGGCAAACATTTAGCATTTGTATCAACTAGAAAAAGGAAAACATTTAGCATTTGTATAAATTAGAAAAAGGAAAACATTTACCATTTGTATAAACATACATGTCTCTAAAATTGTGATCTTTTATCAATTAACAATCCTTCATTGTGATCTCCGTGCACATATAAGTCATCATTAGCTTCAATATTTTGTGGAGTTGGCAACCCAACTGAGAATGGACTGGAGTCATCATACTTATCATAGTACTCTTCTTCATCTATAGGATCTTCAATGAACTGTCTTTTACCATGAAGAACAACCGACCATTTATCATTTGCAGGATCATCGATATAGAATATTTGTTTTGCCTGTGATGCCAATATGAATGGTTCAGCCTTCTCGCCAATCATTTCAAAGTTCACCAAAGTGAAACCCAATTCATCCACTATAACTCCTTTGGTGTTATCAGCCCAATTACATTTAAAGAGCGGAATATTGAAATCTATGTAGTCAAACTCCCAAATGTCTTCAATGACACCGTAATATGACATTTTAGCTTCACGTGGACTCTTATCCTTTGCACTTGCAAAGTACATAGTTGACGCTTGAAGAGTGACCCCACTATTTTGGATGACACTCTTATCATCTTGGCACTTTGTGTAATATGTGAATCCATTAATGTCAAACCCTTCATAAGACATAACATTCGGTTTTGGTTTAAAGGCGAGACATTTGATAGTTTCTGTAATATCATTTGGTGTTTGAGATAGTTGATGTAAGACTTTATCTTCAAACCACTTAGTAAAAGTCTTATTATGCTCTCTAGCAAGCCACATTGAACTTGCTCGAGGATGTTGTCTCTTTATGAAATTGGTATGTTCCTCGATATAAACACTCACTTCGTCCATATTATGTAAAATATACAAGTGAGCTTGTTCCAACTGCTCACTGCTGATTACTTTCACCCGTGATCCCAAAATTCCTTTGCCCTCCTCAATATTCTTGTCATTATCAGGAGTGTCATTACCACTGAGAAAGTCATTGCAGAAATCCATAACCTCTCTCGCCACATAACCTTCAATAATACTCCCTTCAGGACGATAACGGTTTCGAACATCACCTTTAAAAACGCTCATGTATCGTTCAAAGGGATACATCCAATGCAAGAAAACCGGTCCCAAGATTTTCACTTCCCTAGTCAAGTGGACAACAAGATGTACCATGATATCAAAGAACGAAGGAGGGAAATACATCTCAAGCTGACATAGGGTAACAACCACTTCTCTTTGCAAATTATCGAGAGTATCAGGGTCAATAACTTTGCTGCATAGACTGTTGAAAAAGAAACAAAGTCTGGTAATTGCAAACCTTACATGCTTCGGCAATATAGATCGAATTGCCACGGGCAATATTTGTTGCATTAGAGTGTGACAATCATGAGATTTAAGACCTATCAACTTCAGATCTTTCATTGATACCAATCTACGGATGTTGGATGAGTAACCATGTGGCACCTTAACATTTACCAAGCATTCACAAAAAGTTTTCTTCTCCTTTCTAGACAACGTGTAACAAGCGGGAGGTAAGTATGTTCTTTTATTACCCATTTCACGTAATTCTGTTAATTCTGACCTTATTCCCATTTCACGTAATTCTGACCTTATTCCCATTTCACGTAATTCTGTTAATTCTGACCTTATTCCCATTTCACGTAGGTCCAGTCTGGATTTTATCCCATCTTTAGTCTTACCTGGTATATTTAATAGAGTACCAATGATGCTATCACAGACATTTTTCTCAACGTGCATTACATCGATACAATGCCTGACTGACAAAGAACTCCAATAAGGAAGATCCCAAAATATTGACTTCTTTTTGAATGAAGAATTGTCACTCCGTGTGGCCATACTACATTGTGATTTCTTACCAAATTCATTGACAATGTCTTTTACTCTTTCATAAACAACATCCCCTGGTATAGGTTTAGGTGCACTCCGTTCATCATTCCATCCATTGAATGCTTTGCGCTTCCTACGATACGGATGGAATTTTGAAAGAAACCTTCGATGACCAAGATATACAGTCTTGCCGCCATATTTTAGTCTTATTGAATCAGTGTTTTCTTCACATATAGGACACGCTTTAGCTCCTTTGACACTATATCCAGACAAATTCCCATATGCCGGAAAGTCATTAATAGTGCAAAACAACATAGCATGCAAACGAAATGTCTCTCTTGTTGAAGCATCATAGGTCATCACACCTTCAGCCCAAAGTTTCTTTAAGTCATCAATCAAAGGTTCAAGATAAACATCGATATCATTTCCGGGTTGTTTAGGGCCCGATATCAACAATGACAACATAACGTACTTATTTTTCATACACAGCCAGGGAGGAAGATTGTATATAACAAGCATGACTGGCCAAGTGCTATGTTGGCTGCTCAATGTCCCGTACGGATTCATCCCGTCTGTACAAAGCCCAAGTCTTAGATTCCTGACTTCTTCACCAAATTCAGGGAACAATACATCAATCTTCTTCCATTGTGGGGAATCAGACGCATGTCGTAGGATCCCATCATTATTTTTCTTAACATCTGCATGCCACCTCAAATTCTTCGCATCTTTCGGATTTACAAACAAGCGTTGAAACCGTGATGTTATAGGTAGATACCACAACACCTTGGCAGGAGAACCAGTTTTGGACTCCCCCGAAGTCGTCAATTTATATCGTGACGCACCACATTTTGGACAATCTTTCAAATCTACATAGTCCTTTTGAAATAATACACAATCATTCGCGCATGCGTGTATCTTTTTGGCCTCCATTCCCATTGGGCACAACATTTTTTTTACCTGGTATGTTGAGATTGGCAGCTCGTTTCCTTCAGGAAGAATTTCTTTCAACAAAGTCAACAATTCAGTGAAGCTTTTGTCGCTCCATCTATTGTTAGCTTTCAACTTATACAATCTCAGCACAGCGCTAAGCTTCGTAAACTTAGCACAGCCTGTGTATAACGGTATCTCAGCATCATGCACAATGTTTGTAAAGATAGGAGGTGGATCGGTGTGCTCTACCCTACAACTATCCAGCATCGCATCAACAATGTCTGTTGGAACTGGTTCGTTCACATTTACGTCATCGGAGGCAATTTCTTCTTCCACCCAAGCACTGCTATTGACATCTACTGGATTCGATTTTGAAATCTCTCCATGCCAGTGCCATTCTGTATAGCCTTGTACAATCCCGTTGCACATGACATGACTTTTGATTTCCTCACCAGTGTTGACTTTCAAGTTGTTACCGCAATGCCTACATGGACAGTAGAACCTATCTGTAGGTTTTTTCCTATGTTCCTCGACAAATCTAATAAACTGATCAAGACCAGATATAAACTCTGGGGTGCAACGATTACGAATGGACATCCATGATCTATCCATTCTATGATCAGAGAAAGCAAGTATATATTAGGAAAGCAAGTATATATTAGGAAACAAGTATATAAGAAAGTATGTCGTATTACAGTTCATCATTAAGAAAGATATAAGCAAGTATGTCGTATTAAAATAGACTAAACAATAAAAGAATTTTTTTTTGAGGCAAGACAATATGAGAAAATAGTAGTGTAATCATGTAAATGGGAACATTCATGGGAACACACACTTCAGTTATAAGCATTCATGTAGCAACTTACAGTTCCATTCATGGGAACACACACTTTAGTTATAACAATAACTAAACAAAGGGGTTGGTGTACCCCTAAACATGCGCATAATTAAAAAAACTATTAATACAGACAAGTCTAGATAGATAGACAACTAAATACTACACCAACATGGTCCCGCATGCATCAATAACTTCTTTTTGATGATGAAGCTGTGTCACGAAGCTCTCCAATCCAATCACGCCTCAGATTCAGATTCCTCATAGATGATATCCGACGCCATGCGCTCATACCGCAGAAGATGATCGGGGGTCTCGCAGTTGTTGTTGGTTATCCAAACTTTGATGGAATTATCGCCAACTGGACGGAGAAAAAGCCTATTCCAACGGACCAGATACAGCTCTCCAATCCAATCACGCCAACCGGATTTTGATACAAGATTTCCCGCCAAATCATACTCAACCTCGATTACATGTGAATAATTTCCAAAAGTTAGGATCACTTTACCAGGCATGTAGTGTCTTCCTTTTAGAAAACGCCAATGTTTGGGTATGACCAATTGGTTTAAGGAACGATCATCTAGGATGATGTCCAATTGTTCTTCAATAGGGAACGTTAACATTGACATAGAGGCCCAATTCATAGTCATTGTTATGGGAAGACAGAGATTGCACAATATTAGTATTAACAAAGTGTAAGTACATATAACGATGTTATATATTTTTAGAAAAAGTTGTATAACATCAGTTAACCTTTTAAACAAGTATATATTAGGAAACAAGTATATATTAGTCAATCTTGGACGGGTTTCTAGGCCAACAAACACATTTGATGTCAATCTTATATATAATAAATGTGTACCACCTATCCCATCCTTGAACACCTAATCTCACTTAGGATGTAAGTGTATAATGTGTATTTGGTTTTCAAGAAAATTTCGACAGCATTTCCCCGTTGTTCTCTAAGTACATATGTACTTAGAGAACAAACGGGGAAATGCTACCGAAATTTTCTCGAAAACCCAATACACATTATACACTTACATCCTAAGTGAGATTAGGTGTTCAAGAACAGTCCCAAACTGGGGACTATCCAAGATTTACTCCTACTGAGTAAATCTTGGACGGGTTTCTAGGCCAACAAATACATGTGTTGTCATTCTTATATAAACCCTATAATTCATGAAATCATTCTAATTCAATTTAATATGTTGGGATCACATAATTATATAATGACATCAGAATATATAGAAGAATCATAATTAACATGATTAACAACATGCTCATCAAACTAGGGTTTTCTTGAATATCATCTAATAAATCAAGAATTTCATAGTTTCAAACATGCAATAATTCACAATGCAATGTTATAAACTATAGGCAACATGGATAGATGAAATAAATAAACATCCAGCATCTATCACTTATTCAATCTTCAAGAAACCTTGACAAACATCCAACATCTATCACTTATATAATTTGCATGTATATACACCCTAAAGTGCCACAAATCATATAATAAAACTATCATGTTATGATATTAGGACAACTTAAAGCAGATTAGGCACATTAAGCAAGCAGAGTAGGGAGCCAATTTCGTGCAAGCAGATTAGGCAAGCAGATTAGGTCAGCACATAAAGAACCAATTTCACGCCTGGGTAGGTCTGCAGGTACCTGGGCAAGAAGAGTAGGGTGAGGTCGAGCTGGTTGAGTACGTGGGTGGCGGTCGACGAGCTCCAGAACCAGCGGCAGTGACTCCGACGAGCAGGAGCGTCAGCCGCAGCAGGCAGGCAGGCGGCTAGGCGGCGGCAGGCAGGCAGCGGCCAGGCGGAGGAGAAGGAGAAGGGGGTACGGCGGCGCCGGTTCTCAGGCGTGGCAGGCAGGTGGGCACCAGGCGTTGCGGCGGCGCCGGTTGTCAGGCGTGGCGGTGGCGCAGGCAGTTGGAGCAGCAGGGCGGGCAGCAGGGGTGCCAGAGAAGAAACGCGTCGGAGAGGGGCGCCGGAGAGGGGACGCCGGAGATGGGGCACCAGAGAGAAGCGCCGGAGAGAAGCGCCGGAGAAAAACTAGTACCAGCAGCAGAGAAATCGCCGGAGAAATCGCCGCAATAGGGAAATAGGGTAGCAATGAAACATAAGAAAGGGGAAGAGTCGGGCGATCGAAGGTTATGAAGTTCCCAAATAGCGTCGGTTGTTTACAAAAACCGACGCCTAAACATCTTTACCGTCGGTCGTTCGCAACATCCGACGTCCATTTGGACGATATTTTCGTGAAAATGTTTGGCGGGAACCACCTTCAGCGTCGGTGATTAAAGGACGACCGATGCGGAAAAGGACACTTTTCGCGCAAATTTCCATCGCACATAAGCGTCGGTGTTTTAACTACAGACTCGACGCCGAAAGTGACATTATTTTTTTCGCTCGAAAATTGGATGACATTATGCATCGGTTTTTTATAAACAACCGACGCTGTATACAAAGCGGTACCCGTGTTTGGCTGGTCTTTGAATATAGACGTCGGTGCTTCTAAATAACCGACACCTTTAATATAAGGCGTCCGTGTTCCTTAATAACCGACGCCCAGAAAAGCGACACTGAATGCTATTTCTGTAGTAGTGACCCCATCGCCCCCCCCCCTCCAACCCTTCTTACACCTTAAGCTAACATCATCAAAATATGTCGCCTCTGTCGTTTTGGCACTTCACTAAACCTAACAACAAATGACTTCCGATTGTTCTTTGCTTTTACCTTATCTTTGGTTATACCAGTGTGTTATCTTCTCCAACAAATACAACCTTAAGCCCGCATGCATTGACAGGAGATTATCAGGACCAAACAACTGCGACAATAGGAACGACAATTGATACATGTTAACAACATAGAGGTGGGGAGTCTACTTTGTTGACATTTGATCGGTGTTCACCCCACACCAATGAAGAAGATGGGGGAAGAGACACTCACCTTCGGCCGTTGGAGAAGTCCTGCTAGAAAAAAGGGCCTTTCCAGCAAACCCTCGACTTCGGCCGCCAGATGAGCCCTAAAGGAGCGTGATTCACCTCTACCCATGCAGCACCACGACGGAGAAGTGGCGGAGGGCGGTTCCAGGGAGTAGCTAGCTGCACCGGGGAGCAGGTCGCGACGACCATGACAGCTCCAGGGTCGGGCGCTGCGAGCGTTACAGCTCCGGTGTCGGGCGTGGCGAATGTGGGAGCTCGGGAAGGGGAACCAAAAGAGGGGAAAAGCTGAGTGGGAATGAGGGAGAGCGAAGAGTTAAAAACCCTCTCAGGTTTCTAGCGGGGGAGGTGGGGCGGAGGAAATAAGAGGGGTGGGGTTGGGTGCAGAAGATGGCAGGGGGCATGTCATTGTTGACATGACTTATTCTGTCGTGTAGTATGTGGTCGTCTGGGTTAGGGTCCAGGATTGACTCTATATAGCAAACCTCAATTGAAAAAACAACATCTGGTTGCTGCTTCCATCCTCATCATCCTACAATGTTGTACATTTTGATTCAGTAAAACAACTGTGACAATGATGCAATTCATTAAGGCCCATCACACTAAACTAGATGAAGGAAAAGGTCCATGTAAAAAGGAAAAAAATAGATGGGGGCAATTTTGGCAAACCATTAGCCCGAGGTTTTCGGCCGCATTTAATTGAGCCTCATCATATTCTACTTTTCCTTTCCCAAACTCTTCATCATTCAGTACATCTGAAAGCATTTTGTTATTTTAGACAGTCAAGATAGGAGGCCATGTTCAATATTGACATCGGTTAGATGCACACCTCGATCACCCGAATATGGCACCCACAAAGGAAGAACAACTGGATAGTATGAATCATAATTCTACAGGAGGGGATAAAAAGGAGCCACCACACATATTTTAGTCATAGAAAGTGTAAACCAGAGATTGAAAAATGTCATTAATGTAAGTTTTCTTATTTGTGACTCACCCATGGATCTTTGTATTCCTTCTCCCCTATTTTTGTATCGCCATCTGAAACAGTATTTCCAATCAGTTTTCCTCTCAAATTTTATACATTACAACAAGAATGAGTGCAAACTCACCTTGATCCTTACGGACTTTTTTGTGTATATTTGAAAACCGTGACGCCGATTTGGTATCGACGTGTCCAAATGCAACTTGTGCCCCTAAAGCTGCAAAATAAAAGAGTTTGCTTAGTCATATAGCAATTTCATTAAAATAAATAGTACATGCTAAATTTTCTCTACAAGGAGGGTACAAGTGCAACTAGGGAATAGCACCACATTAATAATTCACAGTAGGTTATCCACTGTGTCCATCAAAAAAATACGGAAGGCGGGCCCTTAGTACAAGCAGAGTTTCCTTGCCTTATGAGAAAGGACTCTAAAGGCAAAAGGAAATATATGAAGATGAAAATTCAAAATAACACAAACAGAAATAGAATTAATATTCAAAATTCACTGTAACACATTGTAAACAAATAAATTGTTCGGGCATTTTTAATCCAAAAAAATGAGGTAGATTAATTTCTAATTACTTGTGGAATTAATTGGGAAATTGTGGATATCAAACTCCAATTCCGGCTCGGGATAATCATATAGGAAAGAAGTTCTAAATGATGTTTCCTTATCTTTTGTCTTAAGAGCAGGAATGGCAATAATACCAGCCCAATCCAAAAATTACAATTTTAATCAGGTATGTGTGCATGATTGGGTGGAACATATGGACAATCGCCCATGAGTGCGCAAAATTCGGACAATGTATATAATTTATCAAGCATGCCCGTCGCCCAGACTTGATCACTTGCGATATATAATTTCATATGGCAGGAACTAGGAAGGGAGCGGCAATCAAGCAAACCCTAGCCGCCACCCTCCCTTGGTCAATGCTACCGGATGGGATACTTCGACAGCACTGATGCCAGTCATGTAACTAGTTTTTTTTAAAAGCAGGAGGGAGGGCACCTTGTAACTGCTTACGCACCAGGCGGGCACTTTTTGAAAAAACTGATGCCTAGATTCTTGGTCGGATTTGGGCCCAAGTTCGGGTTGAACAGTCGGTGTGCATTTGGATCGAGTTGATAAAAAAGCTGACCCAGTGCCATACCCAACTAAGAGCAACAGTGAAAAGAGGACGACATGAGAAATGTAAAGACAGACAAAATTGGATGATGCTTGGAATAATAACTTCTAGATCTTCATTATTATATAAGCAAAAGCAATGCCCTATGAAGCACGGATACATGTATGGAAACGATTATAGATATGGGTACAGATATATGATACGGAATTTTTTGAAAAATTTAGGATACTGGTACAGCCATGGATACGACACAATAAATAATCTAAAATTATATTATTTTATATTATATTATATTGTATTATATTATATTATATTATATATATAACTTTGCTTTCATTCATAAAAATGCAAATTAAGATCATATAATATCAAACTATGATAAATATAAATGAAAACGACATGATATTTTTCAATCTTTTTTTGAGCTCATGAACAACATGTTGTATTTAACTTGGGTGTTCTATAGTGACTTTTGTGCAAATTTTGAACCGTTTCAATGAATCTTCAATAAATGCATTCCCCCCCCCCCCAGTATATGACCTCATGTACTCTTTATTAACATAGTTATCACAACATTCACTATTGCCACCCTTTCATGCTTCCGACAATATATTCACCTATTTCTATAGAAGTGCATGATCATCATACTTGGTTGCAGACGTGTCCTTTAATTAGAGAGATAAAGATTGGATAATATAAATAGAATGATTAGTGCCTATTGGATACCATATCGTAGAAAGAAAGATATAGTTTAAGGAGATTCATTATGGGATTCAGATGAAAAAAGACATGAGAAGTAGGTGAAAAAAAAGAATTTGAAATTTAAAAGAATCAGACCATAAGCGATATTCCTAGAAACATAATACGACATAAAGAATAAGTTTCGTAATGGATAAAAAACCTAACAAGCACCCTAATTAATGGATGTCGTCAACTTAATATGACCACTGCAATTCATCCGATCCGTACTCTAGAAGGGTTTATTTAACAAAAATGAAGTTAATGCAATAGTGCATTTATAGATTTACAGTCAACATCCAACCTAATTTCGTTGTAATTTCAACTTATAAGTTTGATTGGCAAGCCAAAGAGTTTTAGAAAAAAATAGAATAACATTAAATTATTAGAATAATCTCAAGAATTTGAAACTAATAATAATTTATTAACAATGGGTTAGTAATAAGAAGTAACAATAAGTTTGTGTCAATAACAAACTAACCAAGGAAGAAAATGTCCGTTTTGGTGGCCATAAAAAATTTGAGGGAAATATCAATTCATGCATTCCTAGTGCACAATGATAAAACAAACAAATCAATTTAAGAATGTTTACAAGAACGGTCTAGTAGTGTAGATCTACCCAAATCATAGTTATTAAGGCTCTTACCTAGGCTCCTAGGCTTTAGGTGGGCCGCCTTAAAGTGGGTGCCCCGACTTTCAGATAACTGAAGTGGATGCCAAAGGCTTTTAGGCCCATATTAAAAACACTTAAAGACATACTAGCATTGATTAGGTCTAAATTTGGTCAGATTAGATCTATTTCGGTCATAGGGAAAAATTATGTCAGATTTCGGCCAAATCAAATCTAATTTGGGTAGATAAGGTCTGATTTGGGGGGAGATATGTTACAACCCCAACTTTTGGGTTCATTTGGTGAGAAATGTAATTTTTCATATTAAAGATATGTGAATAAGTAATGATATAATTTGTCTTGAATAAATAAGTTTTGTTTACAATAGCCTTGATGATTATTTTGTGGGCTTTATTGGCTATTGGGCCCAATAACAAGGAAAAGACAAAAGGAACTCCATTATTAATAAGAAATGGAGAAAAGAAAAATGTAGAAACTCTAGAAGGAAAAAGAATGTAATCCAAAGGTGGATTTCATATCTCTTGGGTTCCTTGGGTTCCAAGGAGTCCAAAGTTGCCAAGATAATGCAAAAAGAAAAGAAAAGATCAATTAAATATTTCTTTATTAAGAAAGAAATTGAAAACAATGATAAAATGTGGAAAATAAGTGAAAAGAGGTATAATTGAGTTATCCTTGATGGATTTTCGTATCCAAATAATTCCTAATGTTAAATAGAATGCCAATGAGGAAAATAAAAAGAAAGATAAAGAGAAATCCTCAAAAAGAGATATTTTAATAAGAAATAAATAAGATAATGTGAAATAATGAATATAGATGCATCTAGAAGGATAATAAGTATCCTTAAAAAAGGAATTTTGAAATCTTATAATTTCTTGGGGTCCAAGGAGCCCCAATGGAGAAGAAAGAAAGAGAAAATACCAACAATGCAAAATAAGAAAATAATGTGATACATTATTAATGAATTTTGTGGTATTGATAAAAAGGAAGTATTTTCTATTAAAAGAAAACATGATTTCGTGCCAATGGGTTAAAGGGCAAGTACTAAGTGAATAAATGAAGTAATTCTCAAAATTCTAATATCTAAGGAGTAAAGAATATCAAAGAGTTTCATTTTAGAGAGAGAAGATTTCTTCTTCATGAAGGAATACGGTTCCAAGTTGGAAAAGGACTTTGTTTCTTCGTGGGCAAGTATCTTAGGACGTTGATACCCTCCCCTATATAAGGGGTAGAGCCATTGGATCGAGTTTAGGAATCCCAAGCATCCTTCTCTCTCTCTTCCATCTTCTTTTTCATTTAAACCCTAAACGGAGGGGGTAGTGTGGTCCCTACAGAAGTGAGGATAGTACGAGGAGATCACGACGCTCTTACGTCGTCGGAGAGGAACTTGATGACCATCTTGTTGGCTCTTTGCACCTGCGCGACGCTGTAGATTGGCTACAGGTCAGCCATGGCGGACGACCTTCTGGGCTCGTTTTCGACTGACCGGCCGCGTAGCAGAGGCACCCTCACCTGTGCGAGGGAACGAAGGAGGAGGGGGAAGAGGTTGTGGTGGCCGACAGGTCCAGATCCAGGAGATGGAGCCGCACCATGAGCAGCTAGGGCAGCAGCGGTCGGGCTGCGTAAGGTGGAAGATGACGGACAGGAATTTGACACATTTACCCCTCCAAGTTTTAAAGAGTTAAGTGGTCGCTCGAGGGCAAATGTGTCTTTTCAAAATGTTTCCAAACCAGCCAAGCATCGTTGCATGGAAACAGCGACACGGCAGCTTCTGATTGGCCCAAGTAAGATTTTATTGCAAATTTCATAATTAAATAATGGTAGCTCGGTTTGGTACATATAATATGGGTATTTTGCTCAGAAAAATGAGAGGAATTCATTAAAAATGGTTATAGAGGATAATTCCTCTTGCAATTAGAAAAGTAATGGAAATTATCAACTTTAATGCTTTAATGATTAAGAAACCCTATTTTGAGATAATTAATGTGTTTTTTAGGGTTTAATAGATGATTAAAGTTGATATTAACCTATTAATTGTAAAAAGGTACATTAAGAACAAAAAGATATATTAACAATTATGTCGTGCTCCCGTGCTGGCGACGCTGAAGGCGACAAGAAAGGCGAAACCTCAGATCTGGCGGCGCAGCCGCCTCCTTGTCACTGGGAGGACTATTGCAAGCAGAAGGAGTTAGGGGAGACGGCATTGGGAAAAGTGGAGATAGTGGTGAAGGATCAGAAGATTGTCTTTCCACAGGAGGAAGCTCGAAGGAATGCTGAGAAATGGAGCTACTGTCTGTCAGGGTACGTAGTGGGATTGAATCTGCAAATGGGAATGTTGAATCAATACCTGAATCGTCTATGGATAATGAAAGGTAAGGTGGAAGCCTTGAGTCATGGTAATGGTTTCTTCTTACTTAGATTTAGTGAGAGTTCAGATCTGGAGGCGGTTCTGAACGGCGGCGCTTACTTTGTAAATGATAAACCGTTGATTCTATCCAAATGGAAGCCGGGAATGGTTCTAACTAAATACAAATTACTAGATGTGCCGGTATGGGTTAGAATTTTTGATTTGCCACTTGATCTGTGGGAATAGAAGATGTTTGCTAGATTGGGCTCTTATCTCGGAACACCCTTATGAACTGACAGAGCCATGTTTGATTTCAAATGCTTGGAGTTTGCTCGAATTCAAGTCCTTATGAATGCGGATTCACAATTCCCGACTGAATTGGGAATGATTAGCGACCAGGGAACAACATACAAGGTTAAACTAGAGTATGAATGGAGGCCAAGAGTATGCCCAGGATGCAAGTGTTTCGGTCGTGAAGATTGCAGGAAGCAATGGGAAAAGCCAAGGAAAATCTGGGTTGTAAAGAAAGGTCCTAGCAAAGTTCAGAACAAAAAATCTCAAGAAGAAGAAGCCAGGAGTAAGGATGCTAAGGATTTGGATTTCACTTGCAATGATGAAGGGAAACCAGTCAGGGGGAGTATCCTAAAAATATTGACAAGGGGAAAGGGGGAGAGGTCCATAACGATGAATCTGAAAGTAATACTGAGAACCAAGGTGTTCCAAGTAATACTGAAGAGACAGAGGAAGGTAGCATATAAAAAGAGGAATCAGATGACGAGTTTCATGGGACCAGTGAAACTTTTTAGGAAGAAGAAACAAATGATAATTCTGTTGAGTCCTCAGCTGTTATTAATCTAATCACTCATCCCAATTTAACTGAAAAATCTGATAAAAATATTCAAGATTCGGATGGTTTCCACAGGCCAAAGAAATCAAGTAAGACAAAGAACAGAGCTGCTAGCCCAAACCTGAGTTATGAAGCCACAAATTCCAAGAGTAAAGGCAATAGATTCCAGCATCTTGACAGTGATGAGGAGGATGAAACTATAAGCTCAGGAGAAGTAGAGTCCCACCCCAGCAAAGTACTGGGAAAAATGAGTTCCAATGGTTGAGATCTCTCTAAATATTCTCTCCTGTAATGTCAGAGGGCTCAACATTAAAGCTCCTGGAATCTAGGAGGAGATGAGAAGGTATAGACCTGATATTTTAATTTTAGTGGAAACTAAAGTAAGAAGAAAGAATGTACAGAAACTTTTACTTCAGTTTTTTTTCTGACTATGAATGGATTTCTAACCATGATTCTCACACCTTGGGGAGAGTTATTCTGTTATGGAAGCATAGCATTTGTGATATTTCTAAGGAGATGGAATCTGATGAACTCATTCATGCTGATGTGAAGCGCAACGATTTTAATTTCAAGCTGACAGATGTCTATGGTCATACCTTGGACTCCGATAGAACCAGTCTTTGGAGTAGTTTAGAAGATATTAATACAAGAACTAGAGAACCATGGCTTATAATGGGTGATTTCAATGATGTTAGAAGGTATGAAGAGAAAATTGGTAAAGACCCTCCCACTAGAAAATCCATGAAAGAGTTTAATGAATGTGTCCTAAATTGTGGTTTATTTGATTTGTCTCTCAATGGTCCTGCCTTTTCATGGGACAATCATCAGGAGGGTGATGCCTTTGTTACTACTAGAATCGATAGAATTCTTTATAATGGAGAATTCATGAAGAACTTTCATAACTACTTTGGGTATCTTATTACCAATATGGCAAGCGATCATAAGATTTTGAATTTGCAGATTGGAGACAAAAAGAAAGTCAATGGTCCGTTCAGATTCATTAATGCTAGGATTATGAGACCTGATTTTACTGATATTGTTAGAGAAGCATGGACTACTGATAGTTCTGGGTTGCCTATGTTTCTTGCCTATTCTAAAATGAGAAAGCTCCGGGGTGTCCTAGCTAAATGGAATAAAAAGGTTGTTGGGAACTTGTCTGAAAATGTGATGAATTTGGAAGCCAAGGTCTATCATGTTGCCCAGTTGCTTGATAATGATCCCTCAAATACACAGCTTCAACATAATCTGAAGGAAAGCAGGAAAGAGGCTGCTAAAGCTAGATTGAGTGAGGAAAGTTTTCTTAGACAAAAATCTCGTATCATTTGGCTGCAGGATGGAGATTCCAATTCTAAGTTTTTCTACTCAACTATTAAAGTTAGAAGACAAGCTAATCACATTAAGGCTCTCGATGTTGATGGAGCTATTGTTTCGGATCCTGTTGTCATTAAGAAGTCCATTCTTGACTACTATTACAAGCTCTTTAATAGTGTTCATATTGCTGATGTGGGAGCTCTTGATTCTTTCAATTTCAATGTTCTGGATGACATTCTCCGGATGAGTTTAGATCATTTTGTTACTCCTAAGGAGATTGAGGATGTGGTTAGTGACCTGAATGTGGACAAATGCCCGGGCCCAGATGGTTTTAATGGCAAGTTTTTCAAAAGTTGTTGGCCTATTATTAAAAATGACATTGTTTGTGCTATGTTGCATTTCTTTAGAACAGGGAGACTTCTTAGAGAAGCAAATCACACTTTCATCACTTTGGTCCCTAAATCAAATAATTCCTTGGAGCTCAAGAACTGGAGGCCTATAGCTCTTTGCAACGTTCTTTATAAGATCATTACAAAGATTTTAAGCAGCAGGTTACAATGTATTCTGCCTAGATTGATTAGTGCAAATCAATGTGCTTTCATCAAAGGAAGGGGTATAAGAGATGCCATTCTCCTTTCCAATGAGATTATCCATGATTTCAATAGAAAAGATGGGAAACATAGAATGTCTTTGAAGTTAGACATTACTAAAGCGTATGATTCTATTTCTTGGGATGCACTTTTCTGTATTCTTGAGAAGATGAGATTTCCACATTGCTGAAAGATTTGGCTCAAAAAGATTTTCTCGACTATGTCCTATGAGATCCTCGTTAATGGTGAACCCACTGAGAGTTTCAAGCCTTCTAACGGGGTGAGGCAGGGGGACCCTATTGCCCCGTACTTGTTTGTTATTGTCATGCAGGTGTTTACCTATCTTATGGATGAAGCTGTTGCTAGCAATAAAGTCAGGCCTCTTAAAGCATCTAATGATTTTTCTGTTGATGCGATGATTTTGATTCGCATTTATAGACCTGTTTGATATGTGTTTTATGCTTTTATTAGTTGTTTTTATGGTTAATATTGCATAATTCATCCATTTTGGTCTTTGCCATTATTTTATGTCAAATCCCCTTTATTTCATTGTTTTGAGCATTAATTATCACATTATTATTATTTGTGTGAATTTATGTGATCTTGTCTTTGAATTTCAAGACAAATGAGTATTTGCTTCCGTCGATACCATCGACGGAAGTCGATACCATCGACAAGGCCGTAGGTTTCCAGCTGAAAGGAGCAGCAAAGAGTCGATACCATCGACACTCAAGTCGATGGTATCGAGACACCTTCAGGTTGCTGGTGAAGAAGTTGTCGATAGTATCGACACCAAGTTGATACCATCGAAGCACAGAGGCTACAGCGTCGCAAAATGACAAAACCGATGCCTAAAGGAAGTCGATACCATCAACCCGTGTTGATGGTATCGAGATGATGTTGGGCGCGACAAAGGAAGGGTTCGTTACTGCAGCGGGTTGATACCATCGACTCGCGTCGATGGTATCGACGCCGTAGGATATGAGTTTGATTTCTAATGATCTCAATCGGACGGTTGGAGTTAATTAACGACCTAATGAGGGACTTATACCTAAGGACGGCCGCCCAGACGAGGATCGGATCGGATTAGCCATTGCACAAGTGCCGAGGAGCAGGAAAAAGGAGAACGGAGGCCAGAAGTTCATACCAGTCGATCCGGACGCTGCCGAAGACGGATTTCACCACCGAGAGGCGGGAAAGCATGTGTTCTACGCAAAGGATCAACCGGTTCTTCTCCGTTCAGGGGTTTTCCCTTTCATTCCACGTTTTTCACATGATTTCCCCTATCTCTATCTTGTACTTGTGTGAGATGACCATGCGGGGCTAATCCCCTTCATCTTTAGGACTGGGAGTAGCCCGGGGATTCATTGTATGATATTTTTCTAATAGTAATTCATATTTTCTCTCTTAAATCCGTGGTATAGTTTCATTTTCTCCATATATTGTTATGCTTGATCACCATAATAATAACCTAATGACCTTAATTACTTTGAAAGAAGGATTAACGGTTGAAAAGAGATGAAATCTACATTAATCGACAAATCCCTTGACCAAGGTGGTGTAAATTAATGGTGGATACTGAGAGATCGTTCATAATGCATCTAGTTTAGGGTATAGGTTACTACGACAGTGGAACCGACCTAAACCTAGATAGTGAATTATACCGCGACAGTGGGCAATTCTGTTTTCAGGCCATTACCCGGATAGAGAGAGAAGATTGAGGTGTTATATAAAACCTAATACAATGAAAACCCGCGGTGAAACCGCAATCCTAAAGATATCCTTTTGAATTGATTAAATAAACCTTTAATCGATTGTTTGCTTTGTTTTATTTTAATTTTATTCAACAACCCCAATTTGTTTTTTGGCTTAGCTGATCGCAAATAGTTAGTAGGAGTCTCCAACATTTCTGAGTATCCCTGTATTCGACTCGGGCCTCACAAGGTCTGTACTACTCGACGCGTACACTTGCATTTTTAGTGCGTAGTAAAATACACGTCAAGTTTTTGGCGCCGTTGCCGGGGATACGGCGAAATTGTTGGCACTTCGAGTGCTACGAGCGGCCACTCTAGGCCACATCTTTTTTTATAATTTTCATTCAACTTCAAATATTTTCTTTCTTTTGTTCGTTCATTTTTATACTCGTCAAAGCACTGTACTGAACTGAATTTTCTTATTTCAGGTGTTGTGTATGGTGCAAACGCGCAGTACTGACTACGCGAATCCCACACCCGATGTAACATCCCAGGATTTGAGGCCTTGGATAACATGATCTTAAAAGGAATGATTGGACTACCCATATCACCAAGGTCCACCTCCTTTTCAGGAAGCCCATCTCTAAAGAACTCCATAGTTAAGCGTGCTCAGCTTGGAGTAGTACTAGGATGGGTGACCAGTCGGGAAGTTGATCCTGGCTTGCGCGTCAGTGTGGACAAAGTGCGCAGTTAAGGCTAGTGGTGGTCTGTGGGGCCAGTCGTCATTCCTAAAACTATACTAGAGCCTTGGGCAGTGGGCCCAGGCGTTACAAATGGTATCAGAGCCATAACCCCTCCAGTAGGTGGGGCCCACATGGGCATGTGGCATGCCAGTCTTGAGCCGTGCGGTCCAGGCAAGATGGAAAGGGCTACCCGTAGAGACGAGATGGAGCCACCTTTGCGCTGGTAGCCGTGGACGGGAGCTGGGTGTCCATGGGTCATTGTGGGTCTGCACTGAAATGGGGTCAGATTATGAGGCCATATAGTTGAGCCTTGACGAGGACGTCAAGAGTCTAAGTGGGGGAGATTGTAACATCCCAGGATTTGAGGCCTTGGATAACATGATCTTAAAAGGAATGATTGGACTACCCATATCACCAAGGTCCACCTCCTTTTCAGGAAGCCCATCTCTAAAGAACTCCATAGTTAAGCGTGCTCAGCTTGGAGTAGTACTAGGATGGGTGACCAGTCGGGAAGTTGATCCTGGCTTGCGCGTCAGTGTGGACAAAGTGCGCAGTTAAGGCTAGTGGTGGTCTGTGGGGCCAGTCGTCATTCCTAAAACTATACTAGAGCCTTGGGCAGTGGGCCCAGGCGTTACACCCGAGGTTCCGCTGTCGGGACCTGAGGACGAAGATTTTAACGAGCAAGAATACCAAGAAGAGATAGATTCTGAATTTGAATAGGAAGAGATGGCCGACGCACAGACCATATGGGAGAAGATCAAGGCTTCTTCCGCATCAGCTTCCAAGGGGCCTATAAAGAAGCAGGCAATCAACATACCAACATATAAGATTGATCCGACTTTGATAAATCTGGTCAAGTCGAATGCTTTTCATGGGCTCAAGAATGAGGACCCCGTCGCGCATATCAACCAGTTTGTTGAAAACTGTGACATGGTAAAAATCGATCGGTTTCCACAGGATGCACTATATCTCAAGCTCTTCTTGAGTTCTTTAGCGGGAGCCGCGCGAGAGTGGCTGCATAATTTGGACGATGAGTTCGTGGAGTCCTGGAACCATATGGTGGAGGTCTTCTTTGAGAGGTTCTTCCCTCCTGAGAAGACTAACGACATGATCCGGAAGATTCATAATTTCACCCAACAGGCCGGTGAAACATATTCTGAGACATGGGAGCGATTTCAGGTCATGCTGAGGAGGTGTCCACATCACGGGCTGGACAAAGAGACGCAGGTGAAAATTTTCTATTTTGCTCTCTCCGAGCATGATAGGAGTAATCTGGATTTAGCCGGGTCGGGATTTTTTTCTAAATAATACTGACACCAGATGCTGGGAAATACTCAAGAACATGGCTAGGAAGCAGTCATGGGGTGAAAGAGAAAGAGGCCCGGTAGAGCAAGCGCGAGTCGTCAATGAATCCAAGGCAATGAGAGAGCTGAATGAGAAGATGGATCTTCTCGCAAAGAAGTTACTGCAAAAGGAGGATAATGAGTCCGAGGATGAGGCTCAAGTCAAATACATGAGACAACAGCAAGGGTATAGGAACAATGACTACTCATGGAGAAAAGACAAAATGTTTTCGTGGAAGGATCCAAATAATTTTCTGCAAGATCCGAATGCTAAACCCACGCCAGTAGCAGAAGATAAGAGCACGAAGCTGCTCAATCAGGTTATAAAGCAAAATCAAGAGCTAATGAATACGTTTGTCCAGCAAATCAAGCAGCAAGGAGAGTTCATGAATCAATTTGGGCAAACATTGCAGAGCAATGGGGCTCAAATGAGGACCATTGAGACATCTATGGCATAGATGGCAGCCGAGATCACTAGTTTGAAGAAGCCGGCACATCCAGGTTTTCCGGGGAATACCAATGTTCCCGGGGGAAATCAGCAAGCGAAGGCTATTCTGCTAAGAAGTGGCAAGAAATTGTTGAATCCAAGGGCCGAGGAGACAAGCACACCATAAACTAAAGAAGAAGGTAAATCCAATGAGGAGCAGCCCATACCAGTCACAGAGCAGGTTGAGGACACAGTTGTAGATGATACTGAAGAACAGGTTGCAGAGGAGGAATCTCAGAAAAAGACACCTTATGTGCCACCTCATCAAAGGGCACAAGCTGTTCCGGTCCCGTATCCTAATAGCGTGAAGGCAAGGAAGGTAGATGCACAGTTCAAGAAGTTTTTGGACAGTTTTAGGAATCTTTCAGTCAATATTCCTTTACTGGAAGCCATTGAGCAAATTCCTTCATACGGGAAATTTCTAAAAGATGTCATTACCAAGAAAAGAAAAATTCCAGATACAGAGGTCGTTGTGGTGAAGGAGCAAGTGAGTGCCTTCATCATGGGCACGTTGCCGCCAAAGAGACAGGATCCAGGGTGTTTCAATATTTCTTACTACATCGGGAAGGTTAAATTTGGCGAAGCATTATGTGATTCAGGGGCAAGCATCAACTTGATGCCCCTTTCGACATTTAAAAAGCTGGGATTGAAGGAATCACGGCCGAGCAATATGACGATTCAATTGGCAGACAACTTTGTCGTGAAGCCTTATGGAATCTGTGAAGACGTCTTAGTAAAGGTGGATAGATTTGTCTTCCCGGCTGATTTTGTGGTTATGGAGATGCAGGATGAACAGGGCAACGAGCTGTTACTTGGACGTCCTTTCCAAGCTACAGCCGACATGATCTTAGAGATGGGGAGAGGTCGCTTGACCTTGGGCATAGCGGATGACCGCTTTGAGATGGTCATGCCCTCTAGAACTGCGTCATCTAAAGCAAATGAACAATGCAATATGGTGAAACGTCTGGACTGCAATATTTCACTCTGCCTTGGAAAACCATTTCTGGACATGGCTCATGTGATGAGCAAGGTGGATAATGGAACCTTAGCTGTGGATATCATGGAGCAGACTAAGGTAGTTTCTTTGTGTAAAGCTGTGGGATTTCTGAATGATGAGAATGAGGACATTCCGCCTTCTTTGGAGGATGATGCGATTGCTATTTCTGCTTCTGATGCATATCCGGAATTACCGTTGGAGGCTTGTTTGTTGAATATTACATATGATTGGATGCGGAGTAAATCACTCAAGGAGTGCGCTAAAATGCTTCAGATGCTTCCATGCTTCTATGCGAGGCATTATGAAGATTTAGGTGCTCTTCCCCCGCCGCTTCAATCATCTCTTATCAGCCTGCCGGAGTTGGAATTAAAGCCGCTGCCCCCGCATCTCAAATATGTCTTTCGAGCTGAGGAAGACAAGTTACCGGTGATCGTATCTTCTTATTTGAGTGCAGATGAGGAGGAGCAATTGTTGATCGTGCTGAAGAACCACCGAGGAGCTTTTGGGTGGTCCGTTGCAGACATCAAGGGGATCTCCCCTACTCTATGTCAACACAAGATTCGGCTCGAGGAGGGAGCCAAGCCTATGATTCAACCTCAAAGACGTCTAAATCCGAGCATGATGGAGGTTGTGAAGAAGGAGGTCATTAAACTTCTTGCTGCAGGTATTATCTATGCCATTTCAGACTCGACATGGGTGAGTCCCACACAGGTAGTCCCCAAGAAGGGGGGAATTACTGTCACTAAAAATTTGTTGAATGAACCTGTCACCACCCGACTGGTAACCGGCTGGCGAGTTTGTATTGACTACCGTCGTTTGAATGCTGCCACACTTAAGGATCACTTTCCCTTACCGTTCATTGATCAAATTCTAGAGCGTCTTGCCGGTCGATCGCACTTTTGTTTTCTAGACGGGTATTTGGGGTACAACCAGATCTCGATTGATCCTTTGGATCAAGAGCAATCTACGTTCACTTGTCCCTATGGGACGTTTGCTTACCGCCGAATGCCGTTTGGTTTATGCAATGCACCAGCGACGTTTCAACGCTGTATGCTCGCCATATTTTCTGACATGGTAGAGCGTTGTCTCGAGGTTTTTATGGATGACTTCTCGGTGTATGGTGCATCGTTTGATGAATGTCTCTATAACCTAGATAAAGTGTTACAGCGTTGTGAGGACACGCACTTGGTCCTTAACTGGGAGAAATGTCACATGATGGTGATTGAGGGAATAGTGCTAGGACACAAGGTGTCTAGCAAAGGTCTAGAGGTGGATCCGGTGAAAATTGAGGTCATTTCTAAGTTGCCCCCACCAAATTCTGTAAAAGGGGTGAGAAGTTTTCTGGGACATGCCGGGTTCTATCGGCGATTCATAAAGGATTTTTCTAAAATTGCAAAACCTTTATCTGAGCTTTTGGAGAAAGATGCGGTTTTCGATTTCAATGATAAGTGTCTACATGCATTCGATGTTTTGAAAGAAAAACTGATTTCTGCACCGGTTGTTCAAACGCCGGATTGGACAAAACCTTTCGAATTAATGTGTGACGCTTCAGATTTTGCGGTAGGAGCCGTATTGGGGCAGCGGGTAGACAATAAGCCCACCGTAATTTTCTACGCTTCAAAAACTCTGAATGATGCCCAATTGAATTATACAACTACTGAAAAAGAATTACTTGTCGTTGTGTTTGCTTTCGAAAAATTCCGGCAGTATTTAGTTGGATCTAAAGTAGTTGTATGGACTGACCATGCTGCAATAAAATACTTGATGGAGAAAAAAGACGCAAAACCTAGACTCATTAGGTGGATTTTGCTCTTACAGGAATTTGACATTGAAATCAAGGACAAATCTGGGATGGAAAATGTAGTGGCTGATCATTTGTCTAGGTTAGATAGGGTGGATGAAAAAGATTTACATATACCCATAACTGAGACATTTCCGGATGAACAGCTTTTGAAAATTAACTCTAAAGAGCCTTGGTTCGCTGAAATTGTTAATTACTTAGCTTGCGGGATCATCCCGGAAGATTGGTCATATCAGGAGAAGAAGAGATTTTTTCATTCTTTGAGATACTATTTTTGGGATGATCCAATTCTTCTTAAGCAATGCAGGGACGGTATTTTACGCAGGTGTGTGCCTGAAGTGGAGTACGAGAGTGTTCTCCATCATTGTCATGCATCACCTACGGGAGGACACCACGCCAGCTCACGAACGACAGCTAAGGTTTTGGAAAGTGGCCTTTATTGGCCAACTTTGTTTCGGGATGCCTACGATTTTGTGAGGCAATGTGACCCTTGTCAGCGTGCAGGTAATATCTCAAAGCGACAGGAGATGCCCCTGAATGTATTTCAGGAAGTTGAGGTATTTGATTTATGGGGCATAGATTTCATGGGACCCTTTGTGTCCTCGAACTCCAATTTATATATTTTGTTAGCAGTTGATTATGTGTCGAAGTGGGTGGAAGCAATCCCCACAAGGACTAATGATTCCACTTTAGTGTGCAGGTTTGTTAAGGAGAATATTTTCTGCAGGTTTGGGATACCCCGAATGATAATCAGCGATGGGGGTACACATTTTAGGAATCAGAAGTTCTCGACATTATTGAAGAAATATGGGGTCAAGCACAACATTGGCACCCCATATCATCCGCAGACTCAAGGCCAAGTGGAGGTCTCAAATCGTGAAATTAAGAAGATTCTAGAGCGAACGGTGGCATCCACGAGGAAGAACTGGAGTGCCCTACTACCGGATGCACTGTGGGCGTACAGAACGGCTTACAAAACACCTATAGGTACCACGCCTTTTAGGTTGGCGTATGGCCGGGCTTGTCACCTAACGGTGGAGTTGGAGCACAAGGCCCATTGGGCGCTTAGAAGGCTAAACCTGAGTTATGATGAAGCTGGGAGAAAGAGAATGTTTGAATTGAATGAGTGATACCACTAAACTGTCACGACACCCGCCATCATTTAAGATAACAAGTGTCATTAACAATAATAAAACATGCGGAAGCGATCGTTAGCAGCGGATTACTGAAAATCACTAAAAATTAAAACCATTTATCAAGAGATCCATTCATAGGAAAACTCTTTCATTTAGAACCAAAGTAAAACATTACATCCTGGTTCATATATATACATATCATGCCTCTTTGCACAAAATCTCAGATCGGAGAATCAAAACACTAACTCATAGGACCCGAGAGTACAGAGACGACTCATAGGACTATCTACACAAAACCAGACAGCCAATGTCTCCACCAGTTGGATCACTACTGTCCCTATGACTGCTGCTGCTGTTACTCACCCACTGAAAGGTTTCTTCCTCTTCTTCGGCGATTACCTAAAAAATTTAATCCCACGGGGGTGAGACAATTATAAAAATTGTCCCAGCGAGAGATATAACTCTCCGCCAGAAACATTGTTATTGCTGATAATAGAATAACACTGAGCAGTAGAATTATATTTACTCAACAGCAGGTAAATCATTGAATAAGATATGCAGAGCAGTATTCTCTATGCAATCATTTCAATTATAACTTGATTAAGCAGCAAGTCATTCATTTAAGAAGGTATATGAAGAACATGTATATCATTTATCCAACTATGATATAATAGACCATGTATCATCAACCATTGATTCTCACAATTCAACCCTAAGCAAATATGCTACACGGCTGATTACGTTTTACAATCATACTTATGCCCTGAGGAGATGAGGTATACCGCTCATACTCCAACCGACCACGGTTACGTAAAGCATCGGTACCACACATAGGTCAATGGAAGAGACGGATTCCCATGACCTCAACTATCTCGGTCAGTACGAGATAACATGCATGACATCTTGTGTCTCTGCTAGATAGCTTTCCAGGGTATACTGGCAACATCGCTATTAGAGTTATAGCCCATAGCATATACTCTCTTCAGGATATGACCCGTAGCCAATGCCCGGTATTATTTTGTGGAGTCATGGCCCGTAGCCATGCTCTTATTGGGGTATGGTCCGTAACCAATTCCGTTCATAGGACATAGCCCGTAGCAATGCCTATGGGGCATAAGGATATAATTGCCCAATTACCCCCACATATTCAAAAATATGTGTTCCGAGTAAACTCGTTTCACCATTCAGCTAATTCTGATGCTGATGGGTCTGTGATCAGGGCAACTACACTATATGGTATCACTTGATTAATTAAGTACATTATCATATTCTTTTAGCATCAGCCAAGTTTCCAAACATAACTTAATAAGACAAATGCTATAAAGAAAACATGTACTATTTCCATTAATCACTTCTCAGTCTTTATAAGACATGGGGAACTCAGTCCCTCATTTCAATACTGGGAATTTTCATTCCTTTGCAACTCAATGCCATAATCATATGGTTCTGGGTATTCAAACCCTTAGCTCATCATTGAGCATTATTACCACTTTTTTAGGTAATTATCACCTTCAGGTCACCTGACCAAGGTAAATATGATGCTTATTACATAAACATCTTCTCATGGCACGTAAGTCCCATTACTTCTCTTATTACCTCATACTAGGCAATAAGGTATAGCATGGCACATAAGGCCCAATAAACAATGTCAATACATAAAATGTCATAGCTCATACCTGGCTATGTTCATCATCACATCATACCTGCATGGTTAGTATAGATGATAATACATCAATTTCATATCAGCACCATGCAAAACAATATATAACATCATTATTCAAGGGTAACACCACTATTCCCTTACCAGGGTTAGGGTTTCCCATTTCTCATTAATTCAGACCCTCTTGAGTTAACCAACTTTATCTTGTATTAAGGTATTTCCCCTCTTAATACATTACATCACATAATACTCACCCTTAGCATATAATGCATAGGCCACACATTAGAATTGTCCAGCTATCTCACATGATATGGACTTATCTTAGTTTAAGGCATAACTTTATTATAAAGTTTCCTATAAACAATCACAATGATACACCCTCAACTAGGGTTTCACAAGGATACACCCTCAACCAGGGTTCACAATGGTACACCCTCCACTAGGGTTTCACAAGGTTACACCCTCAACCAGGGTTCACAATGATACACCCTCCACTAGGGTTTCACAAGGATACACCCTCAACTAGGGTTTACTAACATCCTAATTAGTGATTTCACATGTAGACAACCTCTTATTAAGGTTATACATTGAATCAGCCTCAATTAGGGTTTACATCATGTATTGGGTCCATGCATTTGTTATGCATTAATGACTAGTACCATTAAAGGTATCTCCCACCTAATCACATTAGGTTTTCAAAAAGGTTTGATCAATTAGACCTTCAATAACATGAGGTATCCAATTGAATTAACCAAATTGAACCACACTCAATTCTAATCAATGGAACTTCAACCAATTGGATCATCAACTCAATCATCATTTGAATCATGGCTCACCCCTCAATTGGGACTTCAATTAGGGCTTGATTCAATTAAATTAGGGTTTGGAATTGAAGATCCAACAACACTCATCAATGCAAGATTGGTTACTTTGAAACTATTGAACCATTATCCAAATTGGGTATGACCTGACCCCAAATGGTCTTGAGGTCGTTTGGATGACCTCCAAACGGTCTTGAGACCGTTTGACCATCATATCACTCAAATCCAAGCCATCCAATTAAGGTTTGGATCATTGGATTGATCACCAAATCAGCATTGCATTGTATAACAGCTTGGTACCTTTAGACCTTCAAACACCTAACCATACTCAACCCTAGACCTCCAAACGGTCTTGGGTGACCACCAAACGGTCTTGAGACCGTTTGGATGAGCTCCAAATGGTCTTGAGACCGTTTGGCTCATCCAACCTTTGGATTCTAGTGAAAAATCATCATGGATTGGTCTATTGAGTTGATCAACAGATCAGCACTACATTGCAATATGATTAGTACCTTTGGACCTTCAATTGGTCAACTATACTTGACCCCAGACCTCCAAACGGTCTTGGGGTGATCCCCAAACGGTCTTGAGACCGTTTGGGTGATCCCTAAACGGTCTTGAAACCGTTTGGGCTAATCAACCCAAAATCTCAACTTAACTCATTGGAATTGCAGCACTGTTTTCAATTAGGGTTTGCCTAATTGAATAGCCTTCAACTCATGATTCCTTGGGAGTTAATCCCTAAAATTCGGTGATTCATTAGATAACATCATTAGGAACAGTAATACCAAACGGTAAACGCTTGGTCAACGCACTAAAATGGTCTTGAGACCGTTTGCCCAAAAAGTTCAATTAAATCAGATTGAAAATCAGCACTTAATCCAATTAGGTTTTCCTAATTGATTAGGCTTCAAATCACGATTCCTTTGGAGTTAATCCCTCAAATTTGGAGGGTTATTAATAAACATAATTATGAACAGGAATCCCAAACGGTCAACACTTGGTCAACCATATCAAATGGTCTTGAAACCGTTTTCTCAACCATGTCAAGTTAATCAGGTTGAAAATCAGCACATAATTCAATCCGATTGCCTAATTGATTGGCCTTCAACTCTCGATTCATTTGGAGTTAATCCCTCAAATGTGGAGGGTTATCAGCCTACATAATTAGGAACAAAATTCCCAAACGGTCAACGCTTAGTCAACCATCTCAAATGGTCTTGAAACCGTTTGATCCCAAACGGTTTCAAACCGTTTTCCCTTAAACGGTTTGCTGAAACCGCATAGCCAATCAAATTAAAACGATTTGGAGTAGCTATCAAAACGGTTTTGCTTGGTAATTTTCTTTGGATAAGCATCTAGGATGATTTCATCATCCCCTTCCTTGGAACAACCAAGAACAGCAACCGTTCTTGATGGAAATTGCAGCAAAGAAACAAGAGTGTATCAAATTGAAGAAATCAATCAACAAAGCATAGAGAATTGATGCAATAGCAATGTTTAAGGGTTTGAGTTATAAAACCCGCCTCCAATTGAGCTCCAAAGCTCCAAGATCACGCCATTAATGGTGGATGAAGCTCTTGCAACTCCCCCTAGGCTCGTCCTCAAGCTTTTGATTGCAAAAGTTGGCTAGGGTTGAAGAGGAGATCGAAATAAGAAGGAATCCATAATTTATTTTCGATTTCCACCATGAAATCAAGGAGAACGAAGGTCAAGAGCTTACCCACAGGTTGGGGTTCGTCCTCCTGGTCCTTCCTAGCTTCCTTGGTCGGTTTCCAAGCTAAGAGAAGAAGTGGGGTCGAAATAGCCTTTCATTTGGCTAGGAAAAGGCCTTTTTATAAAAATTCAATGAAAGAGAAAATGCATTATTAAAATGCATTTAATTCCAAAATTGGTGCCGCCTCTTCCCCCTCAAATTCTCCTCAAAATCCTTAAGGACGAGGCTATCTTCATTGCCTCTTATTCCTCTCCATTATCCATGATTTAAAGAAAATCAAATTAAGCACCTTAATGCTTATTATATTAATATCCATATGTGAGTGGGTTTTCTTTTCCTTATAATAAGGTGAGTGGAGTTTCACCTCCTTTAGATATTTTCGTTCCTTATCTTGGCAAAAGAACGTCCATCCTTATTCAAAATCAACCAATAACACATGAGTTACGGATGACGGCATATGAGAATGCCCGGATATACAAGGAGAGCACGAAACTGATCCACGATCGCCACATCGAGTTGCGCACGTTCAAGAAAGGAGATAGTGTTTTGTTGTTCAACTCCCGACTCAAGTTGCATCCCGGGAAGCTTAAATCCCGGTGGAGTGGACCGTTTGTGGTGGAAGAGGTCAAACCACACGGCGTGATTCTAGTGCGTGATGGTGATACCACGTTCTTGGTAAATGGACAGAGGCTGAAGCTCTATTTTGGTGAGAATCACAAGAGGAAGGTGAATGAGGTTAAACTCATTGCACTTTCGGATGAATGAGATGCCCGGAAGCCGTCTAGCCTAAGACGTTAAATAAGGGCGCTTGTTGGGAGGCAACCCAACCATCGGTACACTAGGATAGTTTATTAACAATCATAGGTTGCTTTATTTTTGTTCAATTTTTTTTTAGTGTAAAGAAGATACCTTGATCCGTTTGTTCATTGTGCAGGCTGAGGCAGAGTCGATACCATCGACACACTAGTCGATGGTATCGACAAGGGTACAGGTTGATGACTACAGATTTCGTTCTGAGTCGATACCATCGACGGCCTCGTCGATGGTATCGACATACCTACAGGTGGTCGAAAAGGAAAAGTCGATAGTATCGACACAGGCGTTGATACCATCGAGATCTCTGGAGAAGTTCAGAACGATTTGTCTCAGTCAACTCGATACCATCGACGGCCTCGTCGATGGTATCGACATGGTTACAGGTTGAAATTCAAAGTGGCGGTGTCGCAATGAAGCCAAGTCGATACTATCGACTCCTGTCGATGGTATCGACCATCCATGTCACCGATCCGCGCAAAGAAATCGACGGCGATTGCGACATCCACGTCATCGATCCAGGTGCACTGTCGATACCATCGACGCGAGTTGATGCTATCGACACGTCAGCGATCCGTGTTTCAATATCCAGCAATCGACGACCGTCGATACCATGTGAGGGGTGGATAGCATCGACGGGCTAACAGTGGCGCCGGCCAAGTCTATTTAAGGAGAATCATTACGTCATTTGACGTCACACCTTCAGAGTGATCTCCTCCCTTTGCACCGAGAACTCCCCTGAGCCATCCAAGAGTGAAGACCAGCATCACCGAGCGACGATCGTCACCGAGCTAAGATTCATATCTCCATTCTACACCGAGCTCTCTTTCTAATCCCTTTCTCGTCGCCAACATGGTTCACGTCGCTGGAGCATCTTCTTCACGTGCGGACCCAGAGGAGATCCCGGAGTTTGTGCCACCTCCTCCCGGGTCGGTTGCACGGCCGCGCATGATGCATCCTTCCACAGAGGTGAAGAAGATATATGAGGAGATCTTGAAAAGGAAGATCGAACCCACCCGGTATGTGGACCGGGAAATGATCTGATACCTCGGGTTCGAGGCCAATTTGGCCTATGTTCTACAGGGGCAGGTGAAACGTACAAGCAGGAGGCCCGATGAGTTACAGTACCATGCTGATGGCCAGCCGTTTTTCGGTGAGTGGCCAACCTACAAAGAGTTGGTGGCGGAGTTCATGGCGTCACTTGACGTCTGCGTCGTGCCCAACGACGTCGTCACCACCGACCGTGAATGGATAAAGGGCCGGGTGTCTTTCCAGCTGTACAACCATGACTATACCCTCACGCTTCGCCAATTCAACAGGATCTTCAATTGGAATCATTCTCCGTACGACCACCGGCGGCTGGATAACCGCACCAACTACGACGCTCTCTTCTCCGAGTTGGTGATGGTGCCACAAGGGAGGTCGGTGAGCTACCACAACGCTGCGGTAGCCGACTTCGAGCACCCGTTTGTTTGGGTATTGCACCGAATGTTGAGTTCCACCATCTTTGCTCGAAGTGATCTGGCACTGAGCAAATTTCAGGAGACGAATCTTTTCTTCTTATATCAGCTCCTGAAGTGCCAAGAATGCAACTGGGGTGCATTCTTTCTACAACGAGTATTGGCGGTGAAGAGGAGCACGAGAAAAGCCCCGATTCATTTTGGGGGGCTTGTCACCAAGATAGCCCTCTACTTGGGCTTGAATCTCGATCAGCTGACTCCTCTTTCTACGAGAAGCAAGGTCAACTTGCAACATCTACACCGAGCCAATCTCGTTCTTCTCCGAGCTGGCGTGGCTTTTGCGCATTGCCACGTAAATCAAGCGTACCAGGAGTGCGTGCTTCCTGATCCGGTCTTCAACATCGAGGGAGCACAACATTTTCGATGGCTAATCATAGCTATCGCCGACTCCGATGAAGAAGGCGGAAATGACGGCGACGACGACAGACCAGACGATGAGGTTGAGGAGGAAGAGGAGACCCTTACACCTCTTCGAGCACGAGTAGCACCCCAGAAGCGCCCTAGGATGCATCCAGGTGCATCTTCATCGTCACAGCCTCCGCCGCCATCACCACAGCCCTCGCAGCCCAGCGAGGATGCCTATTCCATGCAAGGCATGTACAACATGCTGCAAGACATCCAGCAGACGTAGCATAGCCACACAGCTGCCTATGTCGGTATTCAAGACACCACCAACCGGCTCTTCGTCAACCAGCAGGCGATCTTCGAGAATGAGCGCCTTCTTTTTGCAAATCAGGAGAACATCCATGATCGGCTGCACAGGATGGAGCAGCAGCAGCAACCGTTTTACGATCATTACTGGAGCCAGAATTATTTTGGGGGGTATCCACAGCCTCCTCCGATGCCCCAGTATGATCCGACCTTTCAGGGGCAATACCCGTCTTGGGACCCCACGGCGCCGCAATACCCGCCTCCACCACCACAGGACT
Source organism: Alisma plantago-aquatica (assembly GCA_963693085.1). NCBI lineage: Eukaryota > Viridiplantae > Streptophyta > Magnoliopsida > Alismatales > Alismataceae > Alisma > Alisma plantago-aquatica. The sequence goes on along the minus strand of OY856409.1, from coordinate 662,678,788 downwards.
GATCTGGTATCACTGTTCCAATCTTAATTTTGTTTTTGACTATGGGGCCATAGTCGAATTCAAGCTTAGGGGGGTAGTTGGAACAACTCTATCTTTTCTTGTTTTTGGTTTTTAGCATTATTGCTTTTCTTCTCTTGTTATTTGTTTCTTGCAATTTTAGTTTCTGTAGGATCCACGTGCTATCTAGTGTAATTGTGGATGTCATAAAAGTGTGTCATCTTGTTGTTAGTGCATGGGAAATTCAAGGGAAATTTGAAAATTTTTGGTGTGTTTGGATAGCTTGTTCTGTTTGACCTTGGGTACACATCCTACGAAAATGATTGGTTATGTCAACTTTAAAACAACATTTCATACCTGTACTCCTAATGATTCATGAAAGTGGACAGTAATGGTTGTTTGAGCCTAACCTAACCAAATGGTAATGAGACCTTAATTGGATGTAAGAGAGAGAACCCTCTAAACTACTACACAGGTCAGTAAGGAGGGACGCATAATATCTTTCTAAGGTTCAGTCATCTAGTCTTATGATCGTTCCACTTCATTTTTCCATAATCCACCTAAGAATTGGAAGTAAAGTGCAGTTTTAATTCCTTTTGTGTGCATAGCATTTAGATAGGACTTGCATTGGTATTTTCCATATGTTTGCATAGAAAGAAAAAAATATAGTGATTCATGCACATTACCTTTAGGTGCATGCCATGTAGTCACATTCATGATTTTCATGCATAAAGTATATCATGTATCTCAATTTTTCCCAAATGGTGAATTAAATTGTTCCATACCTTCTAAATAGTGCAAAAATTTCTGAGTCTGAAGAAAATAGCCCAATAAAATTATCTTTAAGCAATTATGGATATGTGGGCTGAAAAACAAAGCTGAAAATCTGCAATATAAAAAAAAGAAAAAAAAAGAATTTAGAAGAAAGTGAAATAAGAAGGAGAAAGGAACGTAATATCACTTGCATTTCAGGATAATTGAGTACATGATGTAGCTTGACTAGATATCCATCTCATTTTGAGGCGGATGGTTAGTGCATGCATCATTCCACCCAATTTTAGGCATTAGGGCATTTCTAATGTGCATTTGCATCATATAGGACATTTTTGTATTATGCATGTTGAAACTGTACAATACTTCCACTTTCTTCCATGAGCTACCCATTTTCATCCACCCGTTGCTCGGATTGGTAGGCCACCGTGAATTTCTCCTCACTAATGAATATCAGGAGAACTGCTTCCATGTAGATGGTAGTTAGGGCGAGCAACGTAGTATAGGCGATCACAGGATGCACCGAGGCTGAACCGGTGAATTTTATTATGTTAACTGCCTTATGTGATAGTGTTCATCGGTTTGGAGGTCAATTTCTTTTATGTATGATTACTGTCGCCTTTAGGGTAATTACCGTTCTGTGGTTAGAAAAGGCCGGTTTGTGAATGTTCAGTGGGAGTCATATGGGATGTTGGGTTGGTGTGTTGTTTTTCAGTTGACATTTGCAATTTTATTCTAAGGATTAGTTGCTCGAGGGCAAGCAACGTTCAAGCTTAGGGGAGTTTGATGCGATGATTTTGAGTCTCATTTATAGACCTGTTTGATATGTGTTTTATGCTTTTATTAGTTATTTTTATGGTTAATATTGCATAATTCATCCATTTTGGTCTTTGCCATTATTTTATGTCAAATCCCCTTTATTTCATTGTTTTGAGCATTAATTATCACATTATTATTATTTGTGTGAATTTATGTGATCTTGTATTTGAATTTCAGGACAAACGAGTATTTGCTTCCATCGATACCATCGACAGAATTCGATACCATTGACAAGGCCGCAGGTTGCCAGCTGAAAGGAGCAGCAAAGAGTCGATACCATCGACGCTCAAGTCGATGGTATCGAGACACCTTCAGGTTGTTGGCGAAGAATCTGTCGATAGTATCGACACCAAGTCAATACCATCGACGCACGGAGGCTACAACGTCGCAAAACGACAAAACCGACGCCTAAAGGAAGTCGATACCATCGACCCGTGTTGATGGTATCGAGATGATGTCGGGCGCGACAAAGGAAGGGTTCGTTACTGCAGTGGATCGATACCATCGACTCGCGTCGATGGTATCGACGCCGTAGGATATGAGTTTGCTTTCTAATGATCTCAATCGGATTGCTGGAGTTAATTAATGAGCTAATGAGGGACTTATACCTAAGGACGGCCGCCCTGACGAGGATCAGATCGGATTAGCCATTGCACAAGTGTTGAGGAGCAGGAAAAAGGAGAACGGAGGCCAGAAGTTCATACCAGTCGATCCGGACGCTGCTGAAGACGGATTTCACCACTGAGAGGCGGGAAAGCACGTGTTCTATGCAAAGGATCAACCGGTTCTTCTCCATTCAGGGGTTTTTCCTTTCATTCCACGTTTTTCACATGATTTCCCCTATCTCTATCTTGTACTTGTGTGAGATGACCATGTGGGGCTAACCCCCTTCATCTTTAGGACCGGGAGTAGCCCGGGGATTCATTGTATGACAGTTTTCTAATAGTAATTCATATTTTCTCTCTTAAATCCGTGGTATAGTTTCGTTTTCTCCATATATTGTTATGCTTGATCACCATAATAATAACCTAATGCCCTTAATTACTTTGAAAGAAGGATTAACGATTGAAAAGAGACAAAATCTACATTAATCGACAAATCCCTTGACCAAGGTGGTGTAAAATTAATGGTGGATACTGAGAGATCGTTCATAATGCATCTAGTTTAGGGTATAGGTTACTACGACAGTGGAACCAACCTAAACCTAGATAGTGAATTGTACCATGACAGTGGGCAATTCTGTTTTCAGGCCATTACCCGGATAGAGAGAGAAGATTGAGGCGTTATATAAAACCTAATACAATGAAAACCCGCGGTGAAACCGCAATCCTAAAGATATCCTTTTGAATTGATTAAATTAACCTTTAATCGATTGTTTGCTTTGTTTTATTTTTGTTTTATTTTAATTTTATTCAACAACCCTAATTTGTTTTTCGTCTTAGCTGATCGCAAATAGTTAGTAGGAGTCTCCAACATTTCCGAGTATCCATGTGTTCGACTCGGGCCTCACAAGGTCTGTACTACTCGACGCGTACACTTGCGTTTTTAGCGCGTAGTAAAATACACGTCATCTGTTTCACATCTCATTTTTGCTGACGACCTTATGGTTTTTATGGAGGCTGATGAAGGTAGTGCTCATCATATGGCATATTTGCTCAAAAGGTTTTACACTATTACAGGGCTTAAAGTGAATTATGAGAAAAGTGCTGCGATTTTCAGTGTGGGAACAGACAAAGATTCTATTTGCGGTATTCTTGGGCTCAAGGTTGATAATAAAGTCCAGTCTTACTTGGCTTTGCCTCTTTTCACTGGGATGCTTACTAGAGACCATTGTTTTCCTCTTATTGACAAGATAAAAAGGAGGTTAGACGGATGGAAAGCTTCTCACTTATCCTTAGCTGGTAGAACTGAGTTAGTGAACTCCACGTTGATGGCTATGAATCTGTATTGGGCTACTTCTTTTCCCTTACCTTGCTCAGTGGTGAAGGAGATCGAGAAGATTTGTAGAGATTTTATCTGGGGACAAACGGAGAGTAAATCTAATCTACATCTAGTTAAATGGGAGAAGGTGTTGAAACCTAAAGAAGAAGGAGGTCTTAACATTAGATCAGTTAAGGAGGATAATAGGGCGGCTACTCTTATGCATGCTTGGAATATTGCCAATAAGAAAGACTCTCTGTGGATTAAATGGTTGCACGAAAAATATTTGACCAAGATGAGTTTCTGGGTAGCCAAGGAAAACTACCTTCATTCCTGGTTATTCAACCGCATCATAAGAGAAAGAGACAATCTGAAGGAGCATATTGGTTTTGAGATTGGAAATGGAAAAGATATTTCTTTTTGGAATGATCCTTGGTTACCAAACTGTAAGTTTGTTTCGGAGATCTTGGGATCTCAGGCTGTCATTAAATTGGGTTTCAGGGAAACCAGTATGGTGAATTCCATTATTGATGAAGGGGGTTGGAATCTTAGAGGATCTAAACTTCATTGTGAATTGGATAATCTTCTTAGTAACCTGGATCGACCAAAGATTGACAAAATGGATAGAATTCTGTTTAAAGGGAAGGATACGGTGAATTTGAAGAAAATGTGGAAAGCTATTAGACTGAGTTGTCCTAAATCTAATTTCTTCTCATGGGTCTGGAAGTATAAGAGTACTTGTAGATATCAAGTTAATGCATGGAAGATAGGACATCATAGCCTTCCTACCTCTATGAATATGAAAAATCTGGGGTTCCAGCTAGCTTCAATTTGTATTCTGTGTAGAGAGGAGGAGGAAACCATTCTCCACTATTTTTTTGGCTGTCGGTTCACTAGACTTATTTGGACTGAAGCTGCCAAAAACTATATTCATGGTTGCCCTAGTGACTTGAGCAGCTTGACTACCTTCTCTGACAAAAAAAGCCACTTCACATGTTTGAGCATCTTACACTGGATTTGGAGAGAAAGAAATATGAGAGTGCACGATAGTATTTGCACTGATTGGCATATTCTCTGGAAGCTTATTAAGAAGGATGTGGATGCTATTGTCTGATGGGTGTCCTGTCTAAAGATGATGTGGGCTTTGTTTGTGTTTGAGTGCTGACTCTTTTGTTTCTTCTAGCTGAATGGGTTTCTGGTTTGCTGGCCTGCTATTTGGGAAAGTTCTGGTTATGTGTTCTTATTCTTTTCATCCCCTGGAGCGGTCATAAAGCTTCGTTGAATATAGAGCTTCCTTTCCTTTTGTTGTTAGGTTGGACTTTCATGTTTTGGCTGAGTTGCCATCTTCCATCTCTTTCTGGGTTGGCGATCTGCTGATTGGCTAACTGTTTGTGTCTCTGGGTTGTTGACCTGCTGTTTGGGTTGTTTGGAGTTGAAGAGGATGCAGTACAGAGGTTGCAGTGAAAGTCCTTTTGTTTGTCGCTGCTGTTTGGGTCTGCTTAGACCTTTTGGGGCTACCCTAGCTATCCTGCTGGTCCAGAGTTGCAAAGGAGACGTTTTCTTGTATGTATCTGTGGCACTTTATGTATTTTTTGTGCAGTTTTTCTTTATCTTTCCTTGATTCCACCTTGGGACCAAGAAGTTTTGTAATTACCACATTAAAAGTAATACAAAAAAAGCAAGCAGCGCGTGATTCACCAAAAAAAAGAACAAAAAGAATGAACTTTACACATAATTGGGTTAATTTAGAGTTTCATGTGCATAAATAAGCTTTAATGGGCCTTGAAACCCTAATATTAGTAAATGTGATTCATTATAGTTTTAATTATTCAAAATTGTGAATAAAGTTGAGATATGATAATTCCAAAATATTTCAAGTATAAAAGTTCCTAATTGTGGATAAATACCCTTAATGTAGTAATTAGGATTTTCTAATGGATAAAGGTAGAATTAATGACGAATAGAGTTCATATGTGAATTAGACCATAATGAACTATGAATTGATGATAAATGAGCATAATGATCTTGTCATGGATTAAAAAGATAAAAATGGTAGCCTAAATGTAAAAGAGGCTTAATGGACTTAATTGATGGTTAATTATGCTTTTTCTGATATCAGGGTTATATGTGGTTAAAAGATAACCTTAGTATCTTTCATGAAGAATAGATGAGATAATTAGGGTTTATGAGTAATTGTATAAAATTAGGGTTTAAAATAGTAAAAGATGAAGGGAAACCCTAATTACAATGGAAACTCTAAAAGTGGACTAGAAACCCTAGGAAGCGAGCTAGGTTTAGTAGATCTTGATGGCATGATTAATAATAGGAAATTATATGCATATTTCAAGATCTCATAATGTGCTTGCTTGCCTATTTGGATTTCTTGATTGGATTATTCTGTCTCAAATCAGCCTGACAGGTATGTGGTTATGCTTATGAATAATCGCTTTAGTTTCACGGCAATTCCCGAACGTTTTATCGGTTGCCTGAAAATAACTGCTTGGATGACGTTTATTTCATACAACTATAAAGTGACTATGATTATCACTATAAATATAGATACATGACTGGCTCAGATCCTGGTCCTCCTCTTTGGCTTTGCAAATGCTAAAAAGGGTAACCTAGAGCAAGGTCTAGGCTATCAAGAGTTAGGGATTGGGCTACCTACGTGTAGTGCCATGCAAGTCTTTAGCACACCATGAGTTAAGGAGTGGGCTACCTATGGGTAGTGCCATGTGACTCAACCCTAGAAACCGATTCACCTGTTAGGTAGTATCATGAGGGGTTAAATGGGGATCTACCCTAAGGAAGGTAGCATCCAGGTCCACTATAGGGACAATGCATAGGTTAGGGTATGTAAGGATTGAGCAGTTATGTTGGAAAACGTAAAGTTGTTTGTTAAATCATATTTGACTGCAATATGTTGTTATAATTAATTGCACGATTATTATTTCCCCCACATACCAGCTTTGAGCTGACTGACGTTTTGTTTGTCGGCGTATTAGGTACAAGTGAAAAGAACAAATAGTAAAGTGGAAATTGTGGAATTAAATATGAATTAAAGTTCAAAGGAGGATTAGTTAGAATAGATTCCATGTGGATAGAAGTAGATATCCAAGTTTTTGAAAAAGGTATGAAAAGTTTAATTTTTATTACAGCCTTTCATGTTTAGTTTAGTAGAATTTGATTATTATTATTGATTATTTGTTGAACCTTTGATCTGGAAATTAGGATAACGGCTCTGACCTCTTAGTCTCCCTTAATTGGGGGTAACTGGGAGGCGGGGTCGTTACATTTGGTATCAGAGCATAGGTTCCTCATTTAATCTTTAATAATTATTAAATTGTACAAATTCTGTAGAACCCAAGGGAGTTATTAGAGGAATTTTTAAAAGACAAAGGTGTCTAGAAAAGGATCACGTCCGGGGGCTGACAAGATTTTCCTCCGCACCGCTAGCCGGAATACGAGGACACCCAGATTAGTGTGACTGCCTGGCTGATGTCTTAGGATCTGACTCGAAATAAGATACCTTTAGGACTCTCTCATCTTGTTCATCCCTTCTCAACTCAAATGTTGTTAAGGATTATAAGGATTAGGGTTTTCTCTCTTTTCCTCACCCTCTTGAGGTATGGGTAAGGTTGATAAGGCTTAAGGAATCCTCCACCAAATTAATAAAAAGCATGTAAATAAGATGTCATGGACATAAGCCTAATAGATTAAGCGTAAAAGAATAGATACATGCTTAGGTCGTATGACATAAGTTGTCATGCCCTCAGGAGAGACTTGAGGCTAGACCTTCTTGTCAGGAGGATAAGTAAAGAGAGTTAGTCTTGGAGGTAGAGACCTCCATTATAAGTGGAAACTTGGCACATCCTCTGAGGATGATGTTAACCCTAACCCTAAGTGAAGATTAGAGAGAGAGATGACATGATGAGTTAGATGATATGGTAGACCAGGTGTTTGGATGGACATGCCTTGGATGTCATATGAGCCATGAGAGGTTGGATGACCGAGTACCTTTGGCGAGCCAATCCTGGGAAGGGTCGTGCATGTTAGAGTGAAGGATAGCTCCTTCTTTGATGAGGTTAGAGAAGAATCTATGGAAACCCCATGAGCTTATATGAGCATGGCATAGTAGACACCAATAGTACGTCAGTCGTGCTAAAACCCTAGCCAAGGGAGTATGTTGGATAGCTGATGAGATAAGCATAAACGGGCTAGGGATAACCTTGAGCAAACATAAGTTTGAACATAGGCTTCACCCACGTAGAGGTATGCTTGATCCCTGGAGGTTGGTGATGTCTTCGTTGCCATGAGAGGAACCAAACCCTAAAGAAAGGATGAGTCTGCTGGTACCTATGAACCTATGGTATAGATGAGAAGAAGAGTTCCTTAGACCTGGAGAGGTTTAGTAATAGGTTGTGAGGCCTTGTACCTTGTTGATTGTCCTTGAGGAGGACTCAACTCTGATGTGTTGCTCGAGTAGAAGGATGACAGGAAGTGCACATCATACCATGTACATGTTTGGTTTGTGGTTAAGAAGTTGAGCAGGCAGTTAGACATCAGGAAAGTGAACCTAGGGTTCCTAGGCCTAAGAGGGGAAGTGGTGTACCTGATGCTCATGATGAGATTTGAGTTTCTATACATTCGAGCATGACACTCCTCATGGTTAGAGGAGAGGGAAACCCCTTAAGTTTAAAGGTATGTTTGATGAACCCCTCATAGCTAACTAGATGACATGGGAAGGTATGATCGTGATCCAGTGTTGAGGATGAGAACAAGTATGACCTAGCATGGTTTAATAGGTGGTCTTCTTGTGCCTTAGGAGCTTGCTAGGGTTAGGCATGCTCATGTGGATGGAAACCCAAGACATAAGGGTTTTTGTGACCTTTATTAAGAAGAGGTGTAGTTTCCTCCCATCCTGGGAGAGGGACCCTTTTTGTATGGTGTATACCAATTTTTTTGGTTTAAGGAAACCTAAAGAGGTCTCATAGGATCTTGAGGAGCTAAGTGAAAAGTTCATGGTATGAGAATGAACCTGTAGACCCATAGATAACCATCTCTAAGTGCATATGGATGTGTTACCATGGAGGTAACCAGTATGGGGGACTGACCAAGGTAGGCATGTCGCCATGACCCCTATGAAAGGATGAAAGCCAGCCCGTGAATGCAGAGAGAGATGATGAAGGCTTGGGTAAGGTTCTAAGTTGAACATGTACTATGCTAGAATCCTAAGTCTATCCTAGGGTCAGGTAGGGATAAGACTGATGGAAGTAGGAGTTGCCCAATTCCCTAGTTGCAGATGACCATAGGGTTGGGAGGTAACAACTATCATTGTCTGAGGGCCATGGGTTAGGAGATTGATCACCTTCATGAACTCATGGGACCCAAAGGGTAGATGAGTAGGGCACTCTCTGGATGCATGAGGGAAGAGGGATGACCCCAAAAGTGTCGGCACCCTATAGACCTAGAGGAGATGACCAAGGATTGTGTGTGGACCCAAGTAGGTTCGAGACTAGTTTTCCATGGAAGTAACTTCGATATCAAGATGTTTGTGATGGAGAGACATATGTGGCACGTTTCAACTTATATTTAAAGGTGTATTGGCAAGGTGGGATGTACCATCTCTACTCTTGGAATAGGAAGAACTATGTATTTGGACTGCATCCAAATGCTTATTTCCTCTTGTTATGGGCGTGAGAGATAGGAAAATATGCATGCCATACACCAAGGATAAAATATGATGTGAGTTGGAACACTGCTATGAGGACAGAGATGATAACATACCCTAGTGGAGTGAATGATACATGGATGGTTTACTAACATTAAGAGAAATAATGTAGTCATCTTATGAGGATGTTGTTATCATGAGCTATGGAGGTTGAGTTCGAAAAACCAAGAGAATAAGCTCAGAGTTTTCTTGATGAAGATAGACTTAGAGATGAGATGAGGTAATAAGTGAAATACATGGAGGTGTATGTCTTCAATGTTACCTAACACCTAAGGATGTGAAGTGGTAATGGATGCTCTGGATGAGATACAGCTACCTAGTTTAGATGGAGGCTAGAAGAGGTTGTTAGGATAACCCTCAGTTGGAAAAAGAGATAAGTTTGGCTAACACACAGATGTAACAATGTTGGTTGATCAAGTTAATGGTTGTTTGGTTAGCCAGCCTAGGGTTTATCATGATGAAAGGATGGTTGTAGAACCTCAGATGCACTTCTCTAGATAGGAAGGTGATGAAACCTCGATTAGAGTGGTTTAGGGTTTCCGAGGAATCGACCTTAAGGAATCATGACAATACAGGAGATCATGATTGAAGATCACTATACACCATGGTACTACGAAGATAGTAAGTGATAGTGGTACTTTGGATGCTTAAGAGGAAGTTGCATGTGGTATGTTTCCATGCAAGCCAGGAGGTGAAGGATGAACACTAGTAACCCAGTGTATCGATATAGAAGATAAAAGAGTCCCTGAGAGGGAATGGGAGTTCATCACTATGGATGTTGTGGTAAGTCTCCCCTAGACCAAGGAAGGTCAAGATGCAATATGGATTATGGTAGATCACCTCACCTAGATGACATGAGAGAGAAAGAATACTCAAGGGACAGATCCGGTTTAACTACATATGAGAGAGATGGTTCAACTACACCTTGATGTGAGTTCAAAAGTTCTTGAGTATAAACGAAAGATACACTTTCATAAGGTGGAAGTAGGTACATGAAGAACTCGATGTTAGTACCACTTATCACCCTTAACTTATGGTTAGTATGATCCAAACTAGAGGGTCTGATGAGAGCATGTGTGCTCATTCAGGGTGATACTTAGAGACAATTCTTGTCTTTTATAAGAGGTGATGATAACCACCATAGCCAGTATCGAGATGTAAAGAAACTCTGTAAGGGAGGTTGTGTAACATCCCTGACCTGGGTTATACTCTAACCCTAGGTGTTTTGATTAAGAAAGGTGATTAAATGCTTAATCTCATCTTGTGAAAAGTAATTAGGCCTCAAGAGGAACCTATGTTGCAATTCTAGTCCTTTTTGAACATTGTTGAAATCAATGTTTTGTTTGTTTTGGACTAAAGTGCAAATTACCAAAGTTGAGGGGTTTAAGTGCAAATTGTGCATGATAATATGTTCCTCATGTGTTGAAGAATCATTAGAATGAATATGATGCAAAGGTATGGCTTATGGTAGCCTGAGTACCAAGAAAGAGCTGATAAAGCAAGGTTTGTGCATTAAAACCTAATTTTGGTGTAAAGTGCAATATACCCAAAACCTAGGGTTCAATATGTAAATTACCACTTCAATAAGGTCCCTAATGTTTCTTATAATCAAGTAGAGTAAATAAAATGAGAGGGCACCTCATTTGAATTAAGTTGGAGGAGAGATAATTTTGATATTAAAATAATCAAGATTTAATCCTAATTGAAACCCTAATTTGATTTAGGGCAAAAATAAATGTATTAATTAAAAGGCATTCAACCAAAACCAAAATGGTTGGATTCAGATGTATGTGTGACTTCCTTGAGCTTTGCAAGGACCACGAAAATATCCAAGGGAGTGGATAACTCACACACAATTTTATAAGAAAAAGAAATATCCACTCACATATGAATATTAATATAATATGATTTAAGGTGCTTAATTTGCTTTTATTTAAATCATGGATAATTTAGAGGAATAAGAGGCAAACAAGATAGCCTCATCCCTAAGGAAGATAAGGGGGAAGAGGCGGCCACATTTTTGGGATTAATTGGATTTTTGCAAAGTACATTCTCTCTCATTGAATTTTTATAAAAGAACCTTTTACAAGCCAAATGGAAGGCTTTTTCGACCCCACTTCTTCTACTTGCTTGGGAAACGACCAAGGGAGATTGGGAGGATCAGGAGGACGACCCCCAACCTGTTGGTAAGGTTCTTGATCCATTTCACCTTGATTCCATGGTGGAAATCAAAAATAAATTATGGATTTCTTCCTATTTCGATCTCCTCTTCAATTCTAACCATTCCTTTTCACTCAAACCTTGAGGACGAGCCATGGAATGGTGAAAGGAGTTGTATCCACCATTGTTTCCATGGACATGGAGTTTTGGAGCTCAATTGGAGGCGGGTTTTATAACTTGAACCCTTTTTCATTGTTATTCAACCATTAATCTTGCAATTTCATTGATTCCTTCATTATCTTGATTAATTGCTGGTTGAAATTGATTAATTCATGAAATCAGAAGTTTTTAGAACTTCAGGGACGAAGGTAGATGATGATGACATCATATTGGATACTTTTCCCAAAGAAATCTTGTTCCAATCGGTTTCAACATGTTTGCTCATGCGGTTTCACCAAACCGTTTGAGAGCAAACAGTTTCAAAACCCTTTGAGAGGGTTGACCAAGGGTTGACCATTTGATATTCCTGTTCCTAATTATGTTGGTTAATAACCCACCAAATTTGGTTAATTAATTACAAAGGAATCATGAGTTGAAGTCTAATCAATTAGGCAAAGCCTAATTGGATTAAGTGCTGATTTTCAACTTTATTAATTTGCCTTTTTGGGCAAACAGTTTCAAAACCATTTGAGAGGGTTTAACAAGGGTTGACCGTTTGATACTCCTGTTCCTAATGATGTTGGTTAATAACTCACCAAAATTTATTGATTAGTTCCAAAGTAATCATGAGTTGAAGTCTAATCAATTAGGCAAAGCCTAATTGAATTAAGTGCTGATTTTCAACTTGATTAATTTGCCTTTTTGGGAAAACGGTTTCAAAACCATTTTAGAGGGTTGACCAAGGGTTTACCGTTTGATATTCATGTTCCTAATGATGTTGGTTAATAACTCACCAAATTTTATGGATTAGTTCCAAAGGAATAATGAATTGAAGGCTAATCAATTGGGCAAACCCTAATTGAAATTAGTGCTGCAATTCCAATGAGTTGATTTGAGATTTTGGGTTGATTAGCCCAAACGGTTTCAAAACCGTTTGGGAATCACCCAAATGGTTTCAAGACCTTTTTATGATCACCAAAGACCATTTGGAGGTCTGGGGTTAAGTATAGTTGACCAATTGAAGGTCTAAAGGTACCAAATCACTTTGCAATTAAGTGCTGATTTGATGATCAACTCAATAGCTCAAACCCTAATGATTTTTTCACTAGAATCCAAGGGTTGAATGAGCCAAACGGTCTCAAGACCGTTTGGAGATAATACAAATGGTCTCAAGACCGTTTGGAGGTCACCCAAGACCGTTTGGAGGTCTAGGGTTGAGTATGGTTAAGCAATTGATGATCCAATGATACTAAGTTAAAGTGTAATCAATTGCTGATTTGGTGATCAATCCAATGATCCAAACCCTAATTGGTTGACTTGGATTTTGATGATGTGATGGGAAAACGGTACCAAGACCGTTTGGTGGTCATCCAAATGACCTCAAGACCGTTTGGGGTCAGGTCATATTCAATTTGGATGATGGTTCAATGGTTTCAAAGTAACTAATCTTGCATTGATTAGTGTTGAAGGATCATCGATTCCAAACCCTAATTCAATTGATTCAAACCCTAATTGAGGACTAATTGAGGTTCAATTGAGGGTCAAATCAGTTGAAGGTTGACCTATTTAACTCAATTGAAGTATGAGGATAGGTCCAATTGATGATTGGTTCCATGAATTCAATGATTGAAGGAATCAATATTGAGAACCCTAAACCAATTGGTGTAGTGAGACCATCTTTGGTCCATGCGGTTTTGAGGAGGTTTGGACCAAATGGTCTCAAGACCGTTTGGGACCAAATGGTCTCAAGACCGTTTGGGACCAAACGATCCCAAACCGTTTGTGACCAAACGATCCCAAACCGTTTGTGCCCATGCGGTTTCAAAAGTCAAATTTGGGCAAACGGTCTTCACCTACTTGCTTGGGCAAACGGTCTCAAGCACCACCTTTACCAAACGGTTTCAAATTGTTTGAACCTTGAAGGACCAAGACCGTTTGGGGATCAAGTATTCAAAGTTGAGGGAGGACTCAATTGGTTAATCCACTTAGACACTTGTTGTAATTGAGGACTCAATTGATCAATTCAATTGGATACCTTATGTAATGGAGGTCCAAGGTGATTGAATCTCTTGAGAATAGAGATGATGAATGATTCATTGATCCAATGATGATTAGTAATGATGATCATTTAAGGTACAAAGGTTGAAACCCTAATAGTACCTAAGTGATTAGTGCCAATTAAGGGATGAACCCTAATTGCCTATAGGATCAATGACTTGGTACATGATGTCATTCATAGTTGTATGTACTTGATTGAAGGGATGATATGACCTTATCAAGTTGAGATGATGTTAGCATGAATTATTAACATGAATATAATTCATGAGGTGATTAAGGGTATGATCCTTAAGTAGAGAGATCATGAAACCATAATCATGAATATATACCCTAATTGACAAGGTTATTGAATTCTAACTCTAATTGAGAGAAATTCTAAATGTAACCCTAATCCAGGGTGAGGATATAACCCTAATCTAGGGTAGTGATGTGTGAAACTCCAATTTAGGGAAATGAGATGTAAAACCCTAATTGGGATGAATGGTGAATCTCTAATTATGAATAATTGAATGAAATCCTAATGGAGATGGATTGTAGACCCAAATTGTGGGTGACTATAGTGGAAATCTTAATTAGGGATGATTCCATGTGAAACCCTAATTGAGGGTGATTCCATGTGAAACCCTAATTGAGGGTGAATCCATGAGAAACCCTAGTTGAGGGTGAATCCATGTGAAACCCTAGTTGAGGGTGATTCTATGAGAAACCCTGATTAAGAACTAACATCACATAATGTTCTGATGTTATGTTGTGATGAGAGGCCCTAAGAAGGGTGAAGGAATATGAGACTCTAATGTAAGTCATTATACATAAAGCCCTAATCCTGGGCAATATGACAATGGATCATAATTCTAATTTTAAATAAGGATGCAAGGAAATCCTAATGATGAGATAAAAGAAATGACCTTATAAAGGTGAAACATTTCATGTGGTTGATTATATCTAACCTAATTGTAAACAATGTCTTTAGCATTAAACAAGTCCATATCATTAAAGATAGATGGACAATTCTAATGTGTGGCATATGCATTATATGCTAAAGGTGAGAGTTTAGTGATGGAATATATTAAGAGGGAAATACCTTAATACAAGATAAGTTTGTTAACTCAAGAGAATCTGATATAATGAGTAAGTGATATATCAAGATATGATAGTTATCACATTCAGCACTTCAGGGTTTATATACCTTGATGTACTTCAAATCCAATATAATTGGGTAAGAAACATATGAAGTGTGTTATGCAACTATTACAATGTAATGTAATGAGTTGTTGCACTTGATGAGTGTTAATTAATGTACCTTTAGAATGGGGTTAAGCCCAAATGATGTGTATGATATAATCATACCATGATGAGGATGAGAAATGAACTCATACCTTGAATTGATGATCATTAATGCTATATGATGAAAGTAATGTTCTTAAATAATTAAATATGATACCTTTGAATGCCCCAGAGGTATGGATTAATGAATTAAGGGTTGGATAGATTATATAATCATGAAACCCTAATTAATGAGAAAAGGGGAACCCTAACCCTGACTTGGGTAAAGGGAATGATAAGCCTTGTTTGATGGTAAACCCTAATTCCTGGAAAAGGAATAATGGTGTTACTATTGTATCATATGATGTGATGAATATCTTGTATGACTGTTATCATGCCTAATAATCATGCATGTATGATGAAATAATGAACATACCTAGATTTGAGCTATGACATTTATATAATAAATGTTGATTGGCATTATGAGCCTTAATGTTGTTGTTGCTTAGTAAAAGTAACAATGTGTAAGCTAGGATTCTATGAGTCATATGAGCAAGTTGTTGCCTAGAAAGAGGTGACAAGATATCTCATGGCCTTGTGAGCCAGGTGTGATGCTTGTGTAACAAGTATCATGAATGCCTTGGTTAGATGACCTGAAGGTGATAGTTACTTGAAAAAGGTATAATAATGCTCAATGATGAGTTAAGGGTTTGAATACCCATAACCATATGATTATGGTGATGAGAATGTGAAGGGATGAGAATTCCCAGTTTTGAAATGAGGGACTGAGTTCCCAAGGTCTTTGAAAGACTGATAAATATCTGATGAAAGTAGTACATGTCTCTTTATAGCATTGTTGTAATAAGTTATGTTGAGAACTTGACTGATGCTAAAAGAATATGCTAATGTACTTAATTTAATCAAGTGAAATCATATCATGTAGAGCCCTGACCATAGATCCATCATTGTCAGTAGTTAAATGATGGTGAAACAGGTTTTCCTAAGGGAACTCCTGGAGAGCATACTTTTGAGTATGTGGGGGTTATGGACGCGAATATCCTTACGTCCTAATGTAGGAATTGATGTGAGATGTACTTTAATATCTCATTCCTTCATTATATGTACCGGGATGGATGTATCACGAATCTCCCGATGATTGGGTTAGATGCCGTACACATCTCCCAATAATGTTAATGCCGGATCGGTGGAGATAAACACGAAATCTCACGATCGCGAAGAGAGTGCAACACACCACTGTAACTCTAATAGAGAAGTTGCCAGTATACTCTGGAAAGCTATATTTAGCAGAGACACAAGATGTCCTGCATGTGATCTCACACTGACCGAGATGTGGGAGGTCATGGGAATTCGGCTCTTCCATTGACCTTGTATGGTACCGATTTCGACTTCGCAGTGGTCGGTTGGAGCATGAGCGGTATATCTCATCTCCTCAGGGCATAAGTGTGTTTGTAAAATGAAATCAGCCATATAGCATGTTTGCTTAAGGATTGAATACGGAGATTCATTGGTTGATGTTACATTTCTGTTATATATCTGTAGTTCATTGATGTTGTTCATAACTGTTGTATTCATTACAAGTATATGGATGAATTATGAGTCTACCATGAGTAGATGCAACGTTATCCTTGAAAAAGGAGATTACTTCACTTTGTTCATACAAGTGACTTACATGTTGTTGATTAAATATATAAATCCTTCTACTCAGTTTATTTTAATAAACTGCTATAACAATGTTTTGGCAGAGAGTTATATCTCCCGCTGGGACAATTTACAATTGTCTCACCCCCTGTGGGATCCAACTTTTTAGGTGGATGCGGACAAAGAAGCAGAATCTCATTACAGGGAATAGGCAGCAGCAGTGACAGCAAGGACAGCAGTAATATCTCAGGTGGAGATACTACCTGTCAAGTTATGTAGTTAGAAAGTCCTATGTGTCGTCTCTGTACTCTCAGGTCCTCGGAGTTTTT
This sequence comes from Alisma plantago-aquatica, assembly GCA_963693085.1. Lineage (NCBI taxonomy): Eukaryota > Viridiplantae > Streptophyta > Magnoliopsida > Alismatales > Alismataceae > Alisma > Alisma plantago-aquatica. The sequence goes on along the minus strand of OY856409.1, from coordinate 662,661,922 downwards.
AGTCAGTGTTTTATGAATCAATCTGAGGTTTTGGCTTGATGCCTCGAGATTTGTATACTGTCTGTATATAATGTTTATAAGACAGTTGATGTTGTAATCTCTGAAAAAGAGATGGTACAGGTTATGTACGTTTGAACCAGAATGTAAATGTTATGCAATGGTTCTTGTTGGAAAAGATTTCCTATGTGAGGATCTCTTTGCAAAAAGTTTTAATTTTCAGTGATTTTCAGTAATCCGCTGCAAATAATTCTCTTCCGCATTAGTTAATCCTGTTTTCGCGAGACGGTCGCTACAGGTTGTGTCGGTCACCACTTCATTAAGATGATGTTGGTAAAGGGACCTCGCGAAGGTCAAGAAAGGACCACAGTGCGTGTAAATGAAGTCACTTTGGTCGTGCAATGGCTGAAAGGAGCCTAGAGATGACATGAGTTGTAAGCTGATGCAAAGTAGACTGACATGCAGTTCACTGTGGGAGAATATGTGATATAAAAATCTGACCCCTCTAAGTTATAGCTAAGAGAGCTGACTCCCCGATGCATGGGTTCTTTTGACATGGTTTGGTGCAAAAGGTTAAGTTTGCCCTTACTCCTCAGGATAACGTGATGTGTGATGAGTTTCATGTGTCCGATTTAGAGCACTGTGTGAGATACCCAGACCATGTGCGGAGCAATGAACCTAGCTAGTGAGCCCAAGGGAGGTTGTAATGACCTAAGTCACCTATGGGGTTTATAGATGCCAAGGTGAAAGAACTCAAAGAAAGGAATATGTGATGATAAAGGTTCTTTGGAAGCACCATGGATAGGGAAAAGCCACATAGGGGCCAATGATGGACATGTAAAAGTCTTATCCTGAATTGTTTGTTTGCTTGATGGAATTTTGAGGGAAAAATTCCTATAAGAGGGGAAGGATGTTACAACCCCAACTTTTGGGTTCATTTGGTGAGAAATGTAATTTCTCATATTAAAGATATGTGAACAAGTAATGATATAATTTGTCTTGAATAAATGAGTTTCATTTACAATAGCCTTGATGATTGTTTTGTGGGTTTTATTGGTTATTGGGCCCAATAACAAGGAAAAGACAAAAGGAACTCCATTATTAATAAGAAATGGAGAAAAGAAAAATGTAGAAACCTCTAGAAGGCAAAATAATGTAATCCAAAGGTGGATTTCGTGCCTCTTGGGTTCCAAGGAGTCCAAAGTTGCAAAGATACTGCAACAAGAAAAGAAAAGATCAATTAAATATTTATTTATTAAGAAAGAAATTGAAAACAATGATAAAATGTGGAAAATAAGTGAAAAGAGGTATAATTGAGGTATCCTTGATGGATTTTCGTATCCAAAGAATTCCTAATGTTAAATGGAATACCAATGAGGAAAATAAAAAGAAAGATAAATAGAAATCCTCAAAAAGAGATATTTTAATAAGAAATAAACAAGATAATGTGAAATAATGAATATAGATGCATCTAGAAGGATAATAAGTATCCTTAAAAAGGAATTTCGAAATCTTAGAGTTTCTTGGGGTCCAAGGAGCCCCAATGGATAAGAAAGAAAGAGAAAATACCAATAATGCAAAATAAGAAAATAATGTGATACATTATTAATGAATTTTGTGGTATTGATAAAAAGGAAGTATTTTCTATTAAAAGAAAACATGATTTTGTGCCAATGGGTTAAAGGGAAAGTAATAAGTGAATAAAAGAAGTAATTCTCGAAATTCTAATATCTAACGAGTAAAGAATATCAAAGAGTGTCTTTTTAGAGAGAGAAGATTTCTTCTTCATGGAGGAATAGGGTTCCAAGTTGGAAAAGGACTTTGTTTCTTCATGGGCAAGTATCTTAGGACGTTGATACCCTCCCCTATATAAGGGGTAGAGCCATTGGCTTGAGTTTAGGAATCCCAAGCATCCTTCTCTCTCTCTTCCATCTTCTTCTTCATTTAAACCCTAAACGGAGGGGGTAGTGTGGTCCCTGAAGTAGTGAGGGTAGTACGAGGAGATCACAACGCTCTTACGTCATCAGAGAGGAACTTAATGTAGTAATTGTGTATAAATACCCTTAATGTAGTAATTAAGGTTTTCTAATGGATAAAGGTAGAATTAATGACGAATAGAGTTCATATGTGAATTAGACCATAATGAACTATGAATTGATGATAAATGAGCATAATGATCTTGTCATGGATTAAAAAGATAAAAATGGTAGCTTTTATGTAAAAGAGGCTTAATGGACTTAATTGATGGTTAATTATGCTTTTTCTGATATCAGGGTTATATGTGGTTAAAAGATAACCTTAGTATCTTTCATGAAGAATAGATGAGATAATTAGGGTTTATGAGTAATTGTATAAAATTAGGGTTTAAAATAGTAAAAGATGAAGGGAAACCCTAATTACAATGGAAACCCTAAAAGTAGACTAGAAACCGTAGGAAGCAAGCTAGGTTTAGTAGATCTTGATGGCATGATTAATAATAGGAAATTGTATGCATAGAAACTATGGGTAGTGCCATGTGACTCAACCCTATGGGTAGTGCCATATGACTCAACCCTAGAAACGGATTCACCTGTTAGGTAGGATCATGAGGGGTTAAATGGGGATCTACCCTAAGGAAGGTAGCATCCAGGTCCACTATAGGGACATCGCAAAGGTTAGGGTATGCAAGGATTGAGCAGTTATGTTGGAAAATGTAAAGTTGTTTGTTAAATCATATTTGACTACAATATGTTGTTACAATTAATTGCATGATTATTGTTTCCCCCACATACCAGCTTTGAGTTGATCGACGTTTTGTTTGTCAGCATTTTAGGTACTAGTGAAAAGAACAAACAGTAAAGTGGCAATTATGGAATTAAATATGAATTAAATTTCAAAGGAGGATTAGTTAGAATAGACTCCATGTGGATAGAAGTAGATATCCAAGTTTTTGAAAAAGGTATGAAAAGTTTAATTTTTATTACAACCTTTCATGTTTAGTTTAGTAGAATTTGATTATTATTATTATTGTTTATTTGTTGAATCGTTGATTCGGAAATTGGGATAACGGCTCTGACCTCTTGATCTCCCTTAATTGGGGGTTACTGGGAGGCGGGGTCGTTACAAGATAGGTCTGATTTGGGGAAAACATTCTTATTTGGGGGAATCATGTCTAATTTTGCCAAATTAGGTCTCATTTAGGTCAATGTAGGAAAAACAAAGAGAAGAAATGTTTGATTAGGTCATGTTATACCAAAAGACTTATTAGTATCTCTCATCTACCATGCTCCTCTTTGAGGATTTCCATGTTGCCTGAACTATTGCACATGCAAGCTGCAAAATGTGGGAAAAAAGCATTGCAATATGGAACCAAGGAACCAAGTGGTGTTGTTGCCATAAAACACTAGCCACTCACCATTCAGGCAAACATCACTATGTTGTAGCAGAAAAACGTGAGAAAACACCAGCCACTCACCTTTGGAGTTTGGAGTATATTTTGCTGGGGATCTGGAGCAGGCATCCTCATTTGATCGATTGAAGTAGGTAAGTAACAAACAATAATAAAACAAGAAAATGAGTGGGAAAAAGTTTAGATGGACCTACGAGGCTAGATCTTGGAAAGGAGGGCACAGATGGGCCCCAGGCCCGACTGTTCATCAAATTAAAAAGAAGCAAAATGTAGAAATCGACCTCCACCCTCTATTTATAGTAAATAATTGAAGGAAATAAGAGGGAAAAAAGATGATATAAAGCCCTGGTGCAGAATTTTGAGTTCGTTTCGATTTTGCTAGGAGCAGAAGTGAAAGTTTGTGGAAACTTTGAGAAAGTTTAGGTTCACAGTTCAATAAATTTGGATGAAATTATTTTGAAGAAAATGATGTGAATGAAGGAGAACTTCAATCGAAAATTTATTATCACGCTATAGATCTATCTTACATATGTTAATTTAAAACAAAAACAAAATCTACCACTTTGTAACCCTAGGTAGGTAGACAATACAATGTGCACTTGTAGTTGCAAGGGTCAAATGTGCAATATCAATATAGAAATACGCTTCACCACATCCTCTACACAATATGCGTCAAGTCATAGTTACAACACCCTTAGCAAAGAGTGGCAGCTAACAAATATAGGAATTGATATTAGAAGTTGTGAAGAGGTTGGAGGCACCATTTATGATTTATATGGTCTTAGGACACTAGTTAGGATTAATGTTCTGGGTTGTATCAACTTCGCACCAAATCGACAAACTTCGGAGAAACATTGACAACAATTAGAGGATGTTGGGAGTTGTTCTGAAAAGCAGTTCACAGTGCATGGTGGAGAGGATATTGTGTGGATGGTATGCAGGAGTATATACAAGAGTATATGCAGTTTTAGATTTTATTAATAACTTGATTATATATAATCAAAAAATAACATATTGGATACATAAGCTAATCATTTAAAATGTATAATATGCAATATATATTTTTTCATGTCAACATATTTATATATGTGTATGATATGTTTATATATTTATGTATATGTATAAACAAATGGACTGTGTGTAATACATGTACAAATATTGAGATTTATTCATACAAAACACTAATATTTGTGTAGCATGTGTTTGTGAATAAATCAAAATGTTATATAAATATACTAGTATGTGTGCACATATTTGTATGTAGATATATTGTATACATGTATGTATACATTTTGAGGGCAAGATGGCTCGATTCATTACTTATAAGCCATACGGCATCTACAATTTGAGTCAAAAATACAGCAGGAGCAAACAAAGATCAAGTTAACATCACTACAACTCATATCGGAACGAGAATAGAACGCTTCCGTATTGATTCTTCTTCCTTGTTGCTGTCTTAAGCAGCTTTCCACGAAGAATTCCTTCGACTTGAGTGTGTAGTAGTGATAGAGGCCCTGGATCTGTGCGGTGTTCCGATGCATCATCGTCTCAAGGGATGCCGTATAACCAAGTAACAAACAAGTCACAGCAAGACACAAGGAAAACTAAACGCTGACAAGCAACGGGTAAACAAACGCTGACAAGCAGCGAGCAGAAGGCTAACCTGTAGCGACTAGAAACAAACGCTGATGAACGGCGACTAAAAGGGCAGACTGAAGCTGCCACAGACCACTGAAAGGAAAACAGAGCAAAACCAAAAAGGAAGAAACGGGCACCTCAGCCCCTCACAACCGCACCGTTTCCCCCCTGACTCGGCAAGTGCCTACAAAGGTAGCGGCACCACCCTGGGCGAGATGGATAAGCCCCCACCAGGCGAGGAGCTATCCTGGAGCTCGCTCACGGTGGCCGCAGCGCCACCCAGAGGACCCGCCGCACAAGAACGGCGAGAGGCAGGAACCAGCCGAACGGGTTCGACGATAGCTTGGTGGAGACGAGGCGAGGTAGGAAGAGGCTCCGGGGGGGAGTAGGGGAAGAGACACATGTATGTATACATATCATTGTTTTAAAAAGAAAAAAGTGAGCGAACAAGACGTTGTAGCCGATTGATCGCCATGCGGGAGATTAAGCGAGCACTTTTTTAAAGAGAGGATGCTTATTTTTCAAATATTTTTAATATTTTATATGAAAATATGCATAAAATATAAATTGTGAATGCTACATAGTTACCATGTATTCCTTTAAATGTCATACTAAATAATAATAATAAAGAGTTGATAAATTCAACATCTACAGCAAATCACCTTCTCAATGTTAGATTGTTAGTAATAAATAGCTAACTAGCTATATTAAAGCAGTAACTAATAATATATAAAATTAGTAGCTAATTATACATTTATATTCATTTAATATAAGCATATAAGTATATACTCATACAAATCTCAAATCACATTACTGACATTAATGTTACTGAGTATAAATTATCTAGCTTCCTATATAAAATCAGTAGTTAAGAATTTATTATCAGTTGCTAACAATACATTTCTATTCATATTTGATATAAGCATATAAACATATATAGATAAGTACCAAATCACATTACCCATGTTTTAAAAAGATGGAAGTGGGAGGCGTGCCGACAACACCTTGTAACTGCTTACGCGCCATGCAGGCGCTTAAGCGGGTGCCTAAATTCTTATATATTTTATACAAAATTACACATATTTGTATATGACAATATATTTTTAGAGAACTTATATACATATTTAATCAGAAAATCAGTAATTAACTAAATATTAAACAATATTTTACTACTAATCAATATTTCTAATCACTAAAATCAGCAAGCAAATCAGTAATTGTAAATAATCAACTATGTATTTATTACTAAACTCCAATGTTTTAAAAAGTGTTAAGTGGTAAGCGTGTGGACAACACATTGTATCTGGTTAAGCCGTTAGTGGGTGATTTTTGAAAAAATAGGTTTAAGTTCTCTATATAAATTTATACAAAATTACACATATATGTATCTAAATACTATACTTTTTGGAACTTTATATATATCTAAACACTCTACTCAACAATATAAAACACCCAAATAGTTTATAACACAGCTATAAAACAACGATTGTAGCTATAATATGGTAAACAATAGACTTGTCATGGAGAAATACCCTACATGCATGATAAATAAAAAATTTGCATCATATGTTTTTGGTCGGTAAACAATATACTTATCATATAAAAATTGCATCACATGTTGATATAGATGAACAGTAAACAACATACTTATCATGGATACCTTACTGGCATATTTTTATATATGCATATCATGAGTAGTCATAGATTACAACAGTATATTTACCCAATACATTCTAAATTAGATAATAGTTACATGTAATTTACTTGTATACATTACATCAGTACCTATTATCATGACTTACACACAAATTATGCATATGAAATTAGAGCTAAGGCTTATTATAGAACATTTAATGTATATAAGTTTAATATGTTATAGTCAATAATACTTGGACAATATGATTTACTTCATGTTAGAGGTTTACAACAATATATAAAAAAAAGGGAAAAAACGGGCAAAAAGGGAAAAAAGCGGAAAAAAATGGGTTAAGCGGTCAAAAAGTGACCTTTTTTGTAAATATGCTAAGCGGCCGCTCAACAACAATATTAAGCGGCTGGAACTCTTGACCGATTAAGTGGCCGCCCAGAACGTTTTTCAATACAGTGCTAAACTCTATACTACTAATTAGTAATAGTAATCGGTAGAAATAAAAGAAAGTAACACTAATCGGTCAAATAAGCAAGCATATCAGCAAATCAACATTTAACTAAGCATTTATCAATACTTACTACCAATCAATATTTCTAATCACTTAATTCAGCAAACAAACCCGTATTTGTAAATAACCAAATCTGATTGAATTATATAACACTTTACGATTAATTTGTAATACTAAGAAAGTAATCAGTATTGTGTCAAAAAAGTAATACTAATCAGTCATCATTGAAAGCATTTATCTATGTGTGTGTGCTTGTGTGTGTGCGCGCATGCGTGTGTGTGTGCGTGCACGCGCGCGCGTGTGTGTGATATGATTTACGCCTAGGCTCTCCTCAGATGGGAAGGACAGACTAGCCGCCTAAACAAGTATGATATTTACAATTATCTACCCTAAATTAATGAATATTAACAATATTACTTGGTTAACGTGTAGCTTTCAATAATTTGGTGCTATTGTGTTACTGAAATGTAAATATCTACACTATTTTATTAAATAGTCAGCTTTGTAAATGTTTGTTTCATTAGTTGTTTCACACTGAAATGCTAAGGGAAGGTTGGTTGCTCACTTGTCGCGAGTAAAACCATGGTTGTCCAGGTGGCCACCTAAACTACTGATCTTGGGCACCCAGTCTATTTAGGCGTTTGGGCGGTCCGAGGGGCCGCCTAGGCGGCTGCTGGGCCTAGTTAATAGCTCTCTTTTCCCTATGTTTTCTTTGTTTCTCATTTCTCCAACCTCCTTGTTATTTTCTTTTTTGGTATACGTTCTAGTCTTCAATTAGAATCGTGTTTCCCTTTTTTTCTTAAATTACCAAGTAGAACTTTATTGCTGCATGCTCCTCCATTCTTCATATTTTTTTTCAGTTTTTGTTTCAGCTCAACCATGCTGTAAAATGTTGCCATGCTAATGGTTTTAAGTTTTAACTTACTGCTGCCCCAACATCATATTAATCTGTTTTTCCGCAATTGTTCTACCAAGCAGCAACATGCTACTATACAATCACATGATTTCTTTGTTTTTTAAATTTGCTCTACGTCTCTACCAAGCGGCAACACTGCTGCTCCACCATTGCATTATTTCATATATTTTTTCCTATTTGCTCTACCGAGCAGCGTATGCCTGGCTTGCACATTCACTACGTTTATATTTATATGTAGGCACTATATTGATTTATAAGGTGCAAATAGGGTAATATATAAAATATGTATACAGATGTAAGAAAATAAATTAGAACGCCTAGGCACCTAGGCTTCCTGGGTGCCCCTAGGAAAGATCATTATGAACAAGAAAGTAGTTAATTTTTGTTTATAGATGGCTCTTGATTCCATTTCCTCCAATAGAAGTGAACTCAAAATGAAATTACAATATCATACAACTGAAACTACTTAAGTAATGGATAATTAATGTGTGATCATACATATGATCTTATCCTTCTCCTCGGATAGAAGTGGTCTTTTTTAGAAAGCCAATGAAACCCCCCGCTTTGTGAGTTATGTCTTTTATGGTTTAGCCACATGGAGGCATAGGTGGGCATAGGCCCCACCCGTGTATGTCAAAATGTACATTGATCAAGGCTTATTTGTTAAAGATTTTGGAAAAATTGCAAGTAATATTGTGTGTTGTGTCCTACCCATTCACCTGCAACAAAAGGTGCCCATCCCTTAACAAAATTATATCTCTGCCACTGCTCTCCACTTAGTATACAATCATATTATGACTACATTGCGCCAATTAATGTCACATTTTTGGTCCTAAATAGGGACTTGACAAGTCACTTTGTGTGATTTCTTTTTAATAGGTGAGTGATTCTATGAGCTTAGGCGGAGAGATAGGAGAGCATCAGTGTAGTTCTTCTACTACTTCATAGCAACACAAACTTCCCGAATTCCCTCTGCTCAATGTCACATGCCAAATAAGATGAAAAATATTTACAAATATCAATAACTTGCCAAGGATAAACCATAGTTATATTAATATATTCTTAAAGATAGATAAAGACAAGTTTATACATAAATCACATCAGTAGAACACAATTTACAATTATATTTTCAAAATAAATATTTGTTTACATTAATATAAAAATAGAAACAATAGTCACTTCCTGAGTATATTACTTTGAAAAAGTAAAAACTTTATATTAACATGCAATTGTAAGTGATTAATCTAGTGTATGATCATATTCAAGGGTAGGAAACATCCCAAATCACATAATATCATGGTATAATTCAAAACATAGACTCAAATTACAAGAACAAATAATTTTTTTGTGATCGAGAGAACCCATTATGGGTGAACTCGACATGGTAAACTCTCGAGGCATGAGAGGATGTGGTCAGGTCACCCCCTCCCTCTCCAAAGCAGCATGAGTTGTCGTTCGCAGAGTGCCTTCAGTGTGCTTCAAACCCGAGTTCTTCAGTGAGACTTACTGAGCTCTTACCACCGGGGTTACTCCGATTGGATATAATGAATAAATCAACAATTATGTTAAGGTAGCTAGGGAAAATAAGATAGATGACTATGAGATATTTCTTATTGGTTGACAACAAGCTCCCCTCTTATATATAGAAGACGAGAACTTAACCCGAATAAGCCAAGACAATTAGGCCCACAAAAGTAATTAACAACTCTAACAATAACCCTTACATGTGTCTAAAAAGTATATCATTTTGGTAGACAAGCCAAGAATATGAGTCTCAATACAACCCATTTTTGGAAGGAAAAAAAACACTAGTTTATTATTTTTGATACAATTATGAAATATTTAAATGGAAATGGTCATAAAATAGTTCATCAACTGAAAGTAAACTAGGAAAATTGTTTTGATGTGTTTCCCATGTAATTCATATGTGGTAAGAATTGTATCTTTCTTATTTCATAAGTACGAAGGAAATATCAAAAGTGATTCTTCCTCTCCAATATTATATTTTTTGCAACTATAAATGCATATTATTATGTACAATATGTTATTGTATATAACATATCATTATATAAATAATTCATAACGTTTCAGATACATTGCTAATTACATAAATGAATAATGTGAATATCCCTATTAATGGTTATTTTGAAAGTGGCCACCCAAATGAAAACACTTGATGTTCTTAACTTGTTTATTATTCTTATGGATTTCATGTAATTATGCTCTATAATTAAACTTCATTTGGAGGGGGTGGGTGTTTGGTATAGATTGGAATTAACCGACCACTAAATTTTATGTAGTATTGCCGACAAAAGATGATTAGTTGAATGTAAATATTGCAATCTCGTTCGCTTGATGAGGTAAGTCATCTTCATAATCAATGTAAATATCATAATGATTTAAGTATTTAGTTAAAGTTAACTGAGAAATTAATGGAAAGACCTCTTTATGCAATTGTTTAGCCAATGCTTAGCCTCTATTTTAGAAGACATGTTACTCGATAAGACTTAGAGTTAAACAATGTACTTGAAAATTTCAAATGCACTATAAATGTTATGCTAGGACAAGGCTAAAATCTCAATATGTAGTTGATAAAACTCATTCACAATTACCAATTAATTTTACAAGCATCATTATCTTGAGTAAGTAAGGAAACATAAAATGAAGGTATGTGAGTTTAATGGCTCCAGATGTTGTTTAAATTCTATTTTAAAATTACAATGTATTTCTTGGGAATCATGTATGTATTTAATGGTCTAACAGAATGGTCGAGTATCATATAATTTATAATATTATAATAGAAGGGTTATCTCATGTGTTCTCATTGTTCATAGATGAAAGTGGTCATGAGTGTGAAATTTGAGTATGAGACAAGCCACCGAGGAAGTAATGGGACTAGAATGTAACATTGATGGTACTCTTCCCATATATATTATATTATTAAAATAAAGTTCAGTTTTATTCATATATTTTCTCATGATATTTCCAAATTAATGCATGAATTTAGAACAAAGTGTGACCGACAAGACCAATAAAAACTAAAATTAGAGGAAAACATCCCCACTGAAGTTACTCAAAATAAACAAGAGACAATGTGCACCCTCGCTAGAAGTGTCTTTTTATTAGTTTTTTTCTTCTTTCTTTTGGATTCTTTGCATCTCACAAGTAGAAAAAGAACTATAATTTTATGATTTAGAAGACTTCCCGTGTCATATGCTTTCATAATAAAAAATACACATCTTCGACTATGATCAATCTTACTTTCAACTGTCAACTATGTATGTCAACAAAACTAAGCATTTTATTCACTCTCCTTGATTTAGGGAAAATGTGATCCTATATGGAGTACTCATAAAAAGAGATGAATGTGGGTTAGCAATTTCTTTCTAAATTGTAAATCATTCATCAAGTGTTTCTATCATATCAGTTATTCATGTGAGGTTAAATCATATTAATAGATTTGAGTGAGAGATATATCCAACCATGTTATTTGGGTTAGACCTGAACCATCCAGTTAATAAGATGGTTTCCTAGGTTGAACTACGAGCATTTTATAGTTGATCCATCAAAACCAAAAATGGTATACATCTACTCCAACGGTTGTGAGGTTTTGAGAATTTTACTATATTGTGATGTCCTTATGAGCACTGGAGTATGCTATTTTATGCTTGTGCGCAATCCATATATGATATATTTTAACTCACATGATATTGTATTTATTAGGCTGATAACAACAAACACGATCCACCCAACGTGATTGAACGCAACTAGAGTGGGTACGGGTCCTTTGTTTATTTACTAAAATTGACATTGATCTAGAGACAAAATGTCACAACTATTTATAGGACGGATGCGGGTTTTGTAAGCTAAACAAAAAAACCCATAAAATGACATGTTTTGGACAATAGTACTTTACTATCTTTCTCTATTTAAAAAATCATATCATATTGTTTTATGGAAAAAATATCAGTAATTGTATGCTTTGTTGTCAACTTATGGCACATATGTTGTATCTTTGAAGAAAAAGTGAGTAATAAATACTTATTTTGCACAAAAATGAAAGCATATATCTATATTTTTTTTGTGAGGCCCATGCGTTTCTTGATTGAGCGGGCCAGGTAGTTCTAACATAGAAAATAATGTTGTAGGTTTTGGTTGGAAAAATTGTACCCTATGTTAGTTTTATTTTGGGATCTGATGTTGCATTTTAAGCCTTAAAAAAAGGAATTCTTATAAAAATAGACCCCACTCTCACGAGCCTAGTGTGTGTGGATTGTTTGACGTATATGTACAAAAGTTGTGTACTTGTGATATTAATGACAATGTACATATTTTAAGTTATTTTTTGTCAATAAATGAAGCATAATCGTTATTCTATACTGGATTTCTATAAAATGACAATTGGTTGATTTTTTTTATATTTCATGTTTAATGGAAATTCTAGGTGAACCAGATAATGATGACTGATTGGTTCAGCTGAATATGAACTCATGTAGTGACCTAAGTTCAAACCTAAAAAAAACCCTTAATTTACCTCCTCATTGCACATCAGCTAGTTTATTTTGTTATTCCAGAAGAAAGGGCCATCCTTCTTTTTTTTTTAAACAATAAACAAGTATTGTTTATGTTTGTTAGACAATAATTTACTTCAAGTTACCATTTTATTATGTATGACAATAATTTGCATTATATTAGCTAAGTGGGATTTTTCGTGTACCAAACACCAATTTACACAAACTAATTAATGTTTCAATATTCTTTTGTCAACAACAAATTTTTCTTTTTATCTTATAGGACATATAAAATGATAACAACAAGCTTACAATGGATTTAACATTTTTTTCTTTTATCACAAAAACAACTATGTAATTTAGTAGAAAATTTGGAATTTGAAGGCTGACCTATGATCCATCAAGTCTATTTTAAATGTGCATGTTACCATTCATTCAAAAGCAGTTTGGTATTAGGTGTGGTTTTTACCAATCATTTAAACATGTGTCCTTTTAGGCACACTTTTGAGCACAACCATGAAACTATCACACATAACGTTATCATCCAAAACTAACCTGGTCCATCCACTTGACAAACATAGCCTCATATTATTTGTGTCTTGTATAACCATCATATTCTAGGAGGATTTGACTATTTTGGTGATGAATATCAAATATCACTGCAATGTCTTGTACTAGTATCTAAATATAACTATAAGTCATCAAATATGAAACATTATTGAAAAATATGGGTCTTCCAGTAAGTTAACCCAATTGATTAAGACTTCTCACCAAACACACCTAATCTCAAGAAATATTTATGTTACTTGTTCATAAATCTGTTATAAAATTAGATAACTCACATTGAATATATGTTTAAAAAATCTTCTATAGAGATAGGACTAGGTCTTGGACTTGTTAAATAAACTAGAGAAATTATCTGTTGTGCATCAACATCATCCACAATCTCTCATTTCAAAAGGTACATTTCAAAGTCTCTTTTGTTAATTGTGTAGCAAATACCAAACTTATATACTATAATAGAGGTCAAAATCCAACTCAAGTTCTAGGGTGTTGTATGATGTTCCAAAGTTCATTCCAAAACTTCTAAATGGAAGTTTCAACATAGTTTCTCTCTCTAGTCTTAAATTGATCCAATTTTCTAGTTTACATGCAAAAACTTGTTTGTTGTGATCATTAAGCTTGATTTCTAATCATACTATAAGGTTTTTTGGTTTAGATTTATGTAAATGAAGTTTATTTTTCTATTTTAAAGAAGATAGAAAGGTCATCTAGGAAACTCCAAAGTGTGTATGCAATACGATTATTTCTCAGCTCTTGTTAACTAGCCTAATGCATACAAGTAATTCTTGCATGTCCATGAGGAACATATATAGAGAAGGTAACCTGTTGTATACCATTAGATAAATATAATGGAAATTTTGTGTCTCCATTGAATATAAGTGAATGTCATGCAAACCTCAATGCAGTGAATCCAATAGGTAGAGCATTCAATCATTTTATGGTTGAAAACAATTTACTTCTTATTTATTAAATAATATAAATTAAAAGTGATTGGATTATGCAAATACTAAATCATGTACAAGTAGGATTATAATTCCCATAAGAATTGAGGTTGTTGTTAATTGGTTAGTATTTTTGTTATTACCTTAATATGGAAACCTATAATGTGAAGTGATTGAAGAATGTCTAGATAAACTATAAGAGTGTAAAGTTAGAGTTTGTGAATGCTATATGCTAGGAAAAACAAAGTTAGAAACCTAAGAGAACCTGAACATGGTTCAAAATATGAAATGAAATAAGGAATACTACAACATGACATATTGAATTTTTAGGATATATAAATCAAGACCATGCCTGCATTGCAAATTTCATATATTCATTGGGAAAATGATTATAATATTGAAATATTAAAGAGGGAAAGAACATTATAAAATCACCTGATAATGACACGAACTGCATGGCTATCAAACCCCACTCTTCCATTTCTCTTTCCATTTCACCATACCAACACCAACCATTCTAACTATCTTGCTTAGCGGCAACACAAGATGGTTGTACACTTCAAACTCGATGGGTATTATAGTAAATTAGTAAGCATGGAAATGGATTGTTATACCAAAGATCTTAGAAACATAGATATTATGGCCATGAACTGAAATACAAAACTTTTTGAACTATATAATTTGATATGCTTCTAATTATTTTATAAAGAATATCAACAATATAGACTTGATGGTTGAAACTTGTTACTACCAGGTGTTAGTTGGTTGTGTTGCTCCCTCGGGAATTTCCTCATCCTCTCCATTTTTTTGCACAAGATTCAATACTCCCTCCTTTTCTTAGTATGGTAGACATTGATTTTATATGATCCAAATGTTCATATATAGAAAGATGAGAAAAATGTATGTATTGGAATATCATATTGTTGTTTATTTATGTAAGGCATAAACACTACATCTTACACGTCGTGGCTCTTGTCATCAAATCAAAATTACTCAATCCTTGCTCTACTCTTATTTTCTTAGTAACAAACCTCTTTAATAATATTAAACATGGTTTGGAAGAGTTCGTAGTCACTAACTTAGTGTCATCAGTGAATCTACTAGACATGATGAAGCTCAATTAGAACATGATTAGGTTCCTCTCACAACAAAACACTGTCAATATGCAATTGATGAGTTCTGGTTAGGATATAAGACAACTCCTATTCAACTTAAATCTGAAGTATTTCTACAATATGTGGACTCCATCTTGCCACCAGAGTGCTCATGCTTAAGGGATCCCAATTAGTTTAAAATTTTTGATCTCCTTGTTGGTAGTAGGGGACTAACCCAGTTATTAGATACTTATGTTTCAAGGGGATCGGTCGAGGGAGGTCAATCTTCTGCTACACCCATGTATTGACATAGAGTAGGTTCATGAGAAACTTTGACATCTAGGATGTGTTCAAATTGTTGTAAGTATCATACCCCCATCCTACTTCCATATGTGATCTTATCATCACATGCTTTCAGATAATCACACTTGGCTAGCATCTTCATATAAATATATATTCCACTACAATTAACATAGGAAAAATTATCTGAATATGTGATTTAGAGAGAAATATTTCCCCCTCTTACTCCCATGATATGTGGAAGAGGCTAGACTCCTGGAAGGGGAAGAATATTGAGAAATGATTGTCAATGTGGTCTGAAATTGGATTCTTCCATTGAGGACAATCAAAATTCCCAGCCATGCTATCCCTTACCAGTCAATATGTTTACACAATATGACACATAAACATAGAATCAAGATGCATAACATAATTAGTTCAAATCCAATGGGATAAAAAGCATCCAAATCTTATACAAGAAAAGGGATCTCAGTAAATTTGCAAACATTGCATAGAAGTAGAAAATAATTATGCAAACAACACCATATAAAATGTTTCCTTGTATACACCTTATGTCCTCTTACCTAGGATATATGACACACAACTGAGTATTATATGCATAAGAGTATAGTAATATTTTCTTTCATAAACCTACTAAGAGTAAACTCTTACATGGTCTCTTTAAAGACTAGTGTGAAAATGTATCAATAAAAAAATGGGCAATCAAAAACTTAACATCATGAAATATTGAACTTTGTATAAACCACTAAAACCTAGTTCACGTCTGCGAACTATATCCTTCCAATTATTATTTATCATAAAGATACATTGAAGAAGTCCTTAAAGGACATATGCAATATAACATATAATTAAACTCCATCTATAATATGTATATAAGTTTGACAAGTTTTATAATGTCTCCAATCAAAATCAATCGTGTTTGCACATGTATCCTTTCTCATGAATATGATGTAAAATATGATGTGAATCTTTGGTACAAAAATATTTCGTTGAGATCAAACAAGATATAAGCTACATATCCATGAAGGTTGGAGTGATTTTCCTTTTTAAAGAATCATCAAATGCACACTAATTTAACATGTAATGAATTTTAGAACAAAATGGAATAAGAAGTGGGTTATAAGGTCATACTTTGTAACCCATTTCCACTCACTCACTTTCTAATCCCTCTTAAAAAATCTGATATGGTTGGGTGAAATTACATTATAACACCACTTGAAAAAAAAATTGTAGCACATCCGTTGCAATACACACACCTTACATTGAACCAATTTCCACATATACCTTTTGCATAAGAAAATTTTAATTTTTTCATACAAAATGTGTCAGATAATATTATAAGAACGAAAAATACACATGTAATATAGTTATCATTTTAAATGAAAATATTTGATAGGACAACAAATAAGGTGTTTGTTTGTCTTTTCAAAGACTGACATTTATGTTGCATATGAGACTCCTATACCATATCTAAACATATACTCCTCAACCCCGTTCCTAATTTTGTTTGTGTGCTACCTCTCCAAAGAATTCATATGATTTACACACTTTTCATCATATATACCATGAAATTATGAACTTTCAAGTAAGTGTGTTTTCCATGAAGTGGTATAAGGATGGGTGACAAAAAAATTCCCCAACTTATCTTCTTGTCATCGTAATTATATGAAAAAATGTAGACTTTAGGTTTGGGGGCCAGTGCATGACAAAATGATATCATAGTTAAATCACACTAGTAGGTGGAGTACATATTGACATGTATCATTCATTCATAAGCCAAGTAGTCCACATGGATAAAGAAGGAAAGTGCACATAAAGTACATTAGTTATCACTCCATTTTTACATTATTAAAAACATAATCATACTATTTTGATTAAGATGCTTTATAGATTATCTATTACAACTTATACTTAAAAGGACCAAAAAGGAATTCAACCAAATTAGTAGTTTATATGATAAAAGTATAAACAACATGATAATAAATTTAGTTATCACATTCTACACTTCACCCATGAACCCTATGTGATGAACAAATCACTATCTAGCTCGACTGATACATGTACCTAACTACCTTGGTCCTCATACAAAACCAAGAAGAGTCTTTATCACTCAATCTTAATGTTTTTCATTCATATATGTATAATGATAATAATATCCTAAACATGATCCTCATATGGACCCAAATATGATGAATGGGTCCAATTTGTTACTTGTGTGTTTACTTAAGTCCGTTTATGGCTACATAAAAATTTGGGATACAATTCGTGAAACTTTCATTGAAAAAATACTGAGAACAAAATCTGATTGAAATTTGGTTAATAGACTAATTTTGGAAAAATAGACGCGAGATTTGGGTGTTTTATGAAATATGTTCTTTTGATAAATTTATATATTTGTTAACCTAATATATGATTATGTGGAAACTAAGATGGAATACTAATGAAAATTTTCTTATTTATAGACAGAAAGCTCCACTCATATATATAGGAGAGTAGGTAAGTAGAAGGGAAGCGAACTTAACCCTAATGGTCCTAGAGAATTAGGTGCATTATATAATGCACTAAATAACAATAATTCAAACACTCTGTCAAAAGTACATATGAGTGAAATACATATCTAACTTGGACATACAAGGTTCAATTATGTAATAAAACAAATATAATATAAAAATGTCACTCCCCATATAAGATATTTACCCCCCTTAGACATGACTCTACAACAGATGATTTGATGAGGTCACATTTGTTGTAATATTCTACAGGCAGGAAATACTTGAGATCTGGTATGTGTCTCCTAAAGTGCATTTGAATGAAGAACATCACCATCAATCTGAAGATGATCAGAGCACCTTGATTATGCTATGTTCACTAAAAAGGAATGCATGATTGGAATAGGTGCAATAGACAGATACACCGATGTAGAAATAGAGGTATAAATACAAATATGATGAGGCAATGATGACTGTCAATCTATATATCCATATAGAGTGTTACTCTAGGGGCTTGGGAATGAAGGAACCCATCAAGGAAGCCCATGTTTATCGCTAGAAGAACCATTATGGCACTTGAGAAATGGAAGATGCAAGTTTGAGAAGACATGAATGAAATATCTTAGTGAAGACAAAATATAGACCAATAAACAACTTTACGTGCAATATTTATAGTCTTGATACAGATGAGATTCTAAAATGTAACTATCTATATTATGAGACGTGGAAGTAATGACACAAAACTAACACCAAAGGCAGCAAGCGGATGAAAAGAAGTTCCACAAGCTCTTACCTAATGGGTGTCAATGATATTACTGAGATCCTTCAACTTGTATGAAAGTGGTCATTGAGAAATAAATACACCAATAATGTACTAAAATCATAGTAACATTGGGAAAGAAATACATCATGGTGCACTTGAAGCACAATGTTTAGTGGGAATGTAGCTCCATAATGACATCAATGTGTAATGATAAGAAACTATGTGCATATTAGAATAGCCTGGACTGATACATATAATCTCTCTCTTTATTTTCATACTCCTTCTTCATATTTTATCTCTCTCCATCTTATCACACACTCTGTCTCTACTCTTTATCCCCTAGTAACCAATTATAAAGTGAATGAGTAGTTGGTGTGGAAAAGAGACAATACTTCCTACACGTGGAAAGGGAGACACACATGGGGTGGTGGTGGTAGGGGGAATAAAATTATCAAAGGATAGGAAGAAAGAAAAGGCATCATACCCCTTTCTTGAACTTTATAATCTAGCACGTAGTCTTTTATTTTCTAATATGTCGTTGATATAACTTATAACACGATTCAATGTGTTAAGTGACCCCATTAGATGGAATCAGATAGAGAAATACATGGATCTATGTGTGAACTATAATGACACATTATTTTGTTACTAAGGATGAAAAATTTAGGCACCTCCGATGGTATAGATTAAGTCAAAGGTCAAATCCAAATAAGGATCCGATCAGTAATTGGCATATTGTGTATGTGGGAAAATTTTGGGCAAGATGAGATTGTGACCAATAACATGGGTAATGGCAATGAGTTTGTGGGCAATGTCATTGAACATGCTAACCATCTTGTGGACATCAAGATCGTCTGGGTGCCAGATAACTCAGAAGGCTTTGCTTCTACTTTGGGGTGGCGGGGAAGGCTCATGGGAAGCATCATAGACCATGAGTAGTGTTGGGTCGACCATGTCTGTAAGTTAGAGTTTTGTTGTAAGTCATACTCGATGTTGGTACTTAATATGAAACACTAGCCTTATATCCTAAGAGTGGCCTTCTTGAATGAGATTTTTGCCCAAGACAATATATGTGTGAGAAGTGGCTGAGTGTAAGGTAGGAGGCATACAAGTTGTGGGTGTCACATTAGATGTGAACTGAGGAAGAGTCAACACCAGTGGACAATTCTTGTGTAAAATATGAGAGCAATATTGGACACGTGTATCACACATGCTAAACTAGAATGTATCAGTTCTATTAGGGGGATACTACTATGGCCTTGCACGCCAAGGAGGGGAGGATTCCATAAAGAAAAGAGTGAGATAGGGATGGATTGGGGTGAAGGAAAGGGCATATAAATATTTGTGATGGTCAAGATGAAGAACATCGATATTTAGGTTCAAAAGAGATTATATTTTTATGAAAGAATAAGAAAGGAGACAACCATTGAAGTTGGAAAGATGCCTGGTGGGTGCCCAAGCCAAGATGAGATGGCAGTTTCCCGTGGGCGCAAACTCTTTCCTTTTCTCCCTTGGGTTTGGATCAATTCTCTAACACCACGTGTAAAATAAGGTGGAGGTTAATGATATATTTCAATTTGATAGAAGGAAAACTTCCCTTATACGTATACAAGAGGAGGAAAGTACAATGTAAGAAAATGTAGCCCTATTTGGTTAAGAAAATTAAGACCATATTACACAATAAAATAAATAACAATAATTGTACCGAATTCTTTATATGTTGATTTGTTAAAATGGAGTTGAGGGCCCGAGTTTCTACAAGTTTTGAGTTTTTTTGCAATGGAATCAAGGGGAGATATAATAACGATGTTCAAAAATATGCTGCATTCAAATAATAATGATGCTTAATGTGTGAGGATATATCAAAATTTAGATCTCACCTTGAGTGAAATCTTGAAAGAAAATATATTATACAAATTTTGTGCTCTGATGAATCTATTAAAAATAAGTTATTCTACTAGTACTTTATGGAAACAAAGATGTAAGTGAACCAATTTTATGTGAGTTATGTAATTCTACAACTTGATATTCCTAGTCTTACAAAACCCCAGTAAGATTTTTTGTGTATATAAGATCTATGCTACCAATTTTTAGTTGAACTATTCTAATGTAAGAAATCCTAATGTAATTAAGTATTATGTTTTAATAGAATAATATGTACTTTTCACAATTAGGGATGGGAATTTTGCAATATGTATTGGAGTTATTGGACAAATAATAAAGTTAGTTCATGCATGTATTTGAATATGCTTCAGTAAGTGATTTATATATTTTTTTGGTCAAAATGCACATATGTGTTTCTATTTTGTTCCTAATAAACCAAAACACTATATAGTTACGTGATTTATGGTGGACTATGCAAATTAATGTAACTATGTAAGATGATACACACATATTTTGTGAATGTTGTTTTGGAGACTAATTCCTATGATGTATTATAATATTTGATGTTAGTTTAAACTTTGTAAATAGAGTACATGTGTAGGTATGAAATGTAACTTGTATTATTTCAATAAAATATGTATGACTTTTATGTAATGTTAAGGGATAATTGATAGATCTGATGTTTTTGAGGGGTACTAAGAAGATATTCTGGATCCACATAATGACTGACAATAAAGGAAAAACAGTTGATGATATGTAATTTCTAGGGTCATGAAAGATTATGATAAGATATTTAACTTGTTAATTGGAAACCCAACCCATATCCAAAAACTAAATCTTGGCCTAAGGGTATTGATAGACTAATGGGTGCTCAAAAACATGGTTTTTTTCTACTCATAAATATTGAGCTTTGCCCCCGATATAGGGATGTTTTAGGATTTTACTTTGACCATGAGATGTGGGATATGTCAACTGATCACATATGTGCATTTGACATGCTACTTTCATGTGTCCAAAGTATTATAATATACGTGTTTAACTTTCTTTTTGTTATATAATATTGATGCTTTGACATTATATTATTGAATAAATCTATATCCCAAGACTTAAAATAAAAAACTTATATATCATTTCAATTGTTTAAACTTTCAGAGATATTGGTTATTTTTTTGACAATATGATGAGCATAAAGAGGTTGTTAATCATGTGTTTTTTTTTTATCAATGTGAAGTTGGTTTCATTCACTAGGTCATCATGGTGCATAATATGCATACACTTACAAACAGGTAGTACCTAATGTGCGAATAATGATGATAAAGAGAATTGCGGTATCAAAAACATAGAGCTTATCCCTTGCATTATAAAAGAAAAATAAAGCAGCCAATAGAACAATGGGAACATTTATTGATTTTATGTCACTTTTATCTTTTCAAAGATATACCATAATATGCAAGATTGTTGAATAAATGGTCATCCCCAAATCAAGCTTTTATCAACCAATAGCCATACCACCATAATGTTTCATAGAACATTTGAACAATTATCGTTCAATTCACATAATGAAATTGAACTAAGAAAGATTAATGAAACATATTTGGACGCTAATTTTTATATAATGATTTCATGTTGAAATTATATCTCATATTCATTTCAAATGTTTTCCACAAAAAGAAATATTTCATTTTAGCCATGGTATGTAATTACAGTAATGTTGGATTCCACTTTTATTGTTTATTCTCTATTAGTGCATACTTGTGGATGATATATTCATAGATATAGAGCTTCAACAGGGCCAGTTGAGATAGATAACACAATTGAAGTGTAGTAGGATTGCACGGGTAGGGTAACACTATATATAGAGATTATGTCAACATATATTTAACGCATACAAGATTGTCATTTCTATTTACGATTTATGAAGAAATATAACAATATTGTAGTTTTTATTGGTTTCATAGAACTTCATTATTTATTAGACACTCATAGTTATATAATAATCCTAAATGTGATTTATGTTCATTCAATCGTGTGTTGTATAAAAAGGGATAATTTTGATATTCAAGTGTGATTCTCTTTTTAGTTCTCTTGTAGGTGTTTGACTTGAAATAAGAATATAATGTTGTATAGTATTGTTAACCGTCTCAATGAGTGGTATTCTCCACATAAATTTCGATAGATCCACTTTGCTAGAATATAATAGAGTATCAAATTTATGATAGTGTATATCAAAATTATCTAGAAAGGAAGAATATGAAATGAACATCTAGATTCTTTACATGGAAACTAGGGAACTCATATTCATTATATAGTTTAATAAAAGTTATCTAACACTTCTCGTATGGATCATAGTTCATTGGTGAAAATGTAATTAGACTAACCATTAATTTATCTAACTCTTAACCAGGTTCACTAATTAGTTAAGCTATCAATTATCTCAACCTTTTCCCTAGACACAACTAGATGGTACTACCCAAGTGAATATAACTCATACAACCTAGAATCTCACTATAAAAGTCATAATATATAGGTTGGACCTTAGAACTAATGTAACATACAAAAACATAGATATAATTATTAAGAGACCCTAATCCTACAATTGGATGAAAGTTGATGTTGTGACAAATAATTAATCGAATACAATTCAAATGTGTATTCGATACCATTGAGGTAACCCACATATATCATAAATCCTAACCCTAAGATTTGTATGAAACTCTTATATGTAAAATGTGATACTTTAATTTAGATAAATATGATATATTAAAGACATAAGTAACTAAGTGCATGATATGTGTTGGCAAACCTACTAGTAACATTGTTTTACCCACGAGAAAATCGTTCAAAGGTATAGACTGGATGGTCACTGTAATAATCAAAACACATAAAAAGGTAAGGTTTGGGTTGCCACTGTGTTTAATGCAAAAACATTGAAAATAGAGGATAACCATTGAAATTAGTGAGAAAATGTAGAAAAGACCAAAATTGGCTCCACCCTAGAGAAAACAAAGGCACAAAACATGGCCATAAGAATAGATTTGGCAATCTTATTATGACTACTAAAGGTGTTAGGCACCCCCATGTTGTCAGTAAATTTGATATTTTATTATTATTCATGAGTTCATTAAAAGTGCCAATTTAGTTTTTATTAGGGAAAACAAAATGATAACAACAAGGATAACATAATTTTTAGTTTGTTAATATTTGGAAACTAGATATGACAATGTATTTCCTATACTTACCCGTAAAGATTCTAAATCTTTTATTAAGAGATCCCATTTGCCTCATTATCTCCCATAGTGGAGATCCATCTTTGGGAAATTGGGATGAACAATAGGAAATAGAGAGATATGTTAGATAAGAATTCAAGCACAAGCAAACAATATGCTTAATTAAACACATAAAATAGAGATGAACAACTAGACTACATAGCAGTTGATTACATGTATGGATTTGATTTGAGAAATTGAAGATTATCAACAACAATATGAAATTTTTTGATCCTATTTAGTGGGTTCTAAGGTGATAGTTTACACATATCATGACTCCATCCTCTATCTGATGACTAAAAAGGATTCGAAGACAAGGATCATTCGATCGATTTTTTCTTCTTCAAGAATTTGATGTAGAAATTTGTGATAAAAATGGCTCCAAAAATGTTGTTTCCAATCACCTCAGTCGCATTAGCCTCCAACTTGATCAAGGAATTCTAATTGATGACTCCTTGCCAGATGATCAAATGCTTAAGTCTAAATTTAATTTCCCATTGTTTGCCGATTATGTGAATCATCTATAGCCATTGTCCCCATCTTGAATAAAAGGGCATTCAAAAGTAATTTTTTTGCATGAAATTAGGAACTTCTATCGGGATGACCCCTATCTATTTTCACTATGTGCAAATGGTCTTTACTGCATATGCATCACCTATGAAGAAACTCAAGACATTCTAGCACAATGTCACTCAGGCCCAACAAGAGGCCACATGACTTCCCAAAAGGTGACAAGAAAAGCACTTCAATGCATATTTTATTGGCCCAACTTTTTTGAAGATACATATGAATTTAGTCTTGCATGAAAAGAATTATAGAGATATGGAAATATCTTTAAGAGGGACTAGCTGTCTATGATTTCATGGCAAGAATTAGAAAATTTTGACATTTGGGGCATTAACTACATGGACCATTCCCTCTTCCCGCGGGTTATTTTATATTATTATGGTAGTCAATTATGTGTCCAAATGGGTGGAAGCCATTCCTAAAAAAACTTGCCACTCCAAATCAATGATGGAACTTTTTAAGGATAAAATTTTCCCTAGGTCCAGGGTCCCTCACATTGTAATTTCATATAGAGGATCACATTTGTTAAAAAAGAACTTTGATACATTTATAAAAAGGATATGGTGTTTACCATAAAGTTACCTCCCCATAACAACCTCATACTAGTGGTCAGTTATATGTCTCCAACTAGACAATGAAATCAATCATGGATAATACCATGAGTTGAACTATGAAGGATTGGGTTTTGAATCTCAGTGATTCTTTGTGGGCTTATCAAACCACCTTCAAGATACCCTTGGAAACCACATCATTCTGACTTGTTTATGTGAATGCTACCACTTGCCTATAGAAATGGATTACAAATCCAATTGAGCTATTAAAACTCTTAACTTTGACTTCTCCACAACTAGTGAGCAACACTCCCTCTCAATTCAAGATCTTGAAGAAATCTGCATGATGGCCTATGAGAGTTTTAGGATTACAAAGACTAAAATAAAATGTGGCATGATGGCCATCTAAGATGGAAATACATTCAAGTGAGTGACCATGTCTTAGTATACAATTCTAGATTGAGACTGTTCCACATACAACATTCATGCTATGTGACAAATTCACGAGTGACTTCGTCGTAAATATAGGTAGACTCAAGTGCTATCTCACTGTAGATGATTTTATGGCATAAGGAGACATCACCCTCCCACAACATATCTAGAGATAAGGAAACCCCAATCCTTGCTCCTCTAAGAACTTGAACTGTTGATGACTTGATTACTAGCATCATGCCTTCAATGATAAACAAGGCACTTGTTGGGAGGCATCTCAACATTTTCCTTTTATTTTCTCTTTTTTCTTATCTTCCCTTTTTCTTAGATTTTCCCAATTCTTTTCCTCTTTACTCACTCATTAATTTTTTTTCCTTTGACATTACAAGAAAGTTAAAAATGGGAGAATCTGAATCGATCAAATGGCCACCCAGTTGATTGACCGAGTAGAGTGGGGATACACCTTAGTTGATGTGAAGGTTCAAATTCCAGTCAAGTTGATCAACTAGATTCCTAGTCGTTCCACTAGAGGGTCGCCCAACAAATCTAAAACCTTGCCACTTGGGGGTGAATCATATCAAGCCCTTGACTCCCCTCCTCCAAGCAGTAAGTTGTCTGCCCAACAACCATGCCACCACTTAGCATCTAATGATCCAAGGCCTTGGTTAAATAATTTTAAAAGGAATGATTGGACTATCTATATAACCAAGGCACACCTCCTTTTAAGGGATCCCATCACTAAGTACTCTATAGTTAAGCATGCTTAGCCCAAAGTAGTACCAGGATGGGGGACTAGTCAGGAAGTTGATCTTGTCTTGTACGTGAGTGAGGACAAAATGGGCAGCTAAGGTCAATTGTGGTATGTGGGACCATTCATTGTTCTGGAAACTCTACTAGAGTCTGGGGCAGTGGTCATGTGCGTTAAAAATGGTATCATAGCCTACCTCCCAGTCATTCGGTCAGTCAATTTTCCCAGTCGATCAGTTGGCACCTCTCTAACTACAACCCTCCAAGCAGCTAGTCAATTGACCCTTTTGCTGGTCAATCATTGACATCTCCAACAACATCATCCATGGATTAAGAAGATTCATGATGTGGTTTCTTTAACTACATTTGCAAGGGGAAGGGCAAGGAGACTTCTCAACGAACCACCCATTTAAACCCCCACCGCCATCATAATTGGGGGGGAATTTGCATCGAAGAGTCCTGAGACACTACACACTCTCCTATCTCAGACAACATGGTGAGAAACATCGATATGATAGATGAGCTTCTTGACCAGGCCGAAGTCAACCACCACACTCATTATAATTCCATGCTATCCTCATCTATAGGGCATCATATTCCCCCCATTCTAGACAAGTATGTTTAGTTCACTGACCACAACCTCCTTCAATGATACCAAAACATGATAGGCATTGGAGTCATTCTTTCCCAATGGGCATGCATAGCTACTCTCTGTGTTAGGTATCTGTGACTCCATTGAAACATCTTGTGAAATAATCACCTTTTTCACTTCCCCTTCTTAATTCTTTCGATCTATGCTGACTTGACACTGGAGTTCATCACGACCTTTCATAGACATTGCAATTCATGGGAGGGACCCAGTTTCTGATTTAGGATCTTTGGTGAGAACTACTATCTCACTAAAAACACATCACCTCCCTCATCCTCGACAGATAAGACACATCTTGGACAAAGAGATGTAGTGTGCATAACCACCCCTTCTTTCATTACCAGTATGACATAGGAAAATTTAGGGCAACATCACCAACTCAAATGTTTACATTCTTTGGTCCCTTCTCAACGGTGAACCCATAAATTGAGGGAGATCTATCATTTGTTACTTCCATCTCCATATGACCCACAACACTAGTTCAGAATTTATCCTAGGCTACATAATCAGTGCTGTCACCATTTCCTTGGGATATACTATAACGCTCGGGCCCACTACCCATGGCTCTAGTAGAGTCTCAGGAATGACGACTGGCCCCATAGACCACCACTAGCCTTAACTACACACTTTGTCCTCACTCGTGTGCAAGCCAGAGGCAACTTCCTAGTTGGACACCCATCCTAGTACTACTCCAAGATAATCACACTTAATTATGGAGTTCTTTAGTGATGGAAGTATCCAAGGCATCAAATCCTGGGACGTTACAATCTCCCCCACATAGACTCTTGATGTCCTCATCAAGGTTCAACTATATGGCCTCATAATCTTTTCCAATTTCAGTGTAGATTGAAATGTCCCATGCACACCCAACTCCTGATCACGGCTACCAATGCAGGGGAAGATCCATCAACTAGGATAGACCTTTCCAACGTGCCTAGACACTACTAGTACATGGATGGCTCCATCAACTCAGATAGCCCTTCCCAACATGTGATGACCACATGACTCAAAGACTGGCATGCCTGGCCCCATAGACCATCACTAGCCTTAATTGCGCACTTTGTCCTCACTCATGCGCAAGTCGGGGGAAACTTCCCAACTGGTCACCCATCCTAGTACTACTCCAAGCTGAGCATACTTAAGTATGGAGTTCTTCACTGATGGGCTCCCAAAAAATGAGGTGCACCTTAGTGATATGGGTAGTCCAATCATTCCTTTTAAGTTCATTCTATCCAAGCCCTCAAATCTTGGGACATTACATACATCCACGTCTCGTTTGAGGCCTCTTGCCTAAGGGGACTTAGAAGTTGATTGATCTATCCTATCTATAGCTTAGTCATGTCTTACCCACTAACATATAGGAAGGTACCCATTCCCTCTTTTTCGTGGTCACAATGTTCAGATACCATTTTCCATTCACATTAGGTTTGCTGCGACAATCCTTTTCTACGATCTTGACAACCTGACAATCAAGATATAATGTTTTCTACATGAGCACCCACTTGCAAAGGATGCCATTCCTGAGCCCACATCTCATCTCTAGAGTTTCTCTTTGGAGATGAACGATGATGTCACTAGACCTCCTCTACTACCAACATGCAAAACCCGATGTTGAACCACTAAGGATGCATGTCCAAAGGGACCTTACAACTTTTGTGAGATTCAACAACAATTGGACCACATCAAGAAATCCTAGGTTTACATGGAGCGCAAGCAAACGGGCCATCATCTAAACCATGTATATCTCATGCAGCTATCTCAGGAGATATGGCATGTCAACCGCGACCACTAGCCACTCACTAGGACATACTATGAGCCATATGGAGATCAATAATCATACCCACGTCCCACTTGTGAGTATTGGGAACATGATTATGATGATCCCTATTTTGAGAACTGGTCCCCTTGGGCATTGCATGGCAACACATATGATCCCAATGCATCACATGCTCCTCCCCATCTCATCCTCCACCACCATCACCACCAGCACCACCAGGAAACCTTAAGACAAATAAAATTATCAGTTCCAGATGGAGGTGGGTGGTACGTACTCATTCCACCCATTCTATCTTCCCTTTTTAGCATTTGTCATTATGTTATGTAGTTTAACTTAAAATAATTCAAAATTTTCCCTTTTTGTTTCATTTTTTTCCTTTATGTACTCGATTGGTTATGTCAGGTTATCAATGGACCTCATGAATAAGTGAATCTTCTTGCAACATCTTCACAAACAACCTTTGTTAGAAATCATCTAAGTCACCTAGGATATTAAGTAGCACTACTCCTTGGAAATGATGGTGACCCGTAATTGATAGATAGGAATCAAACACAATTTGTCCTTACTTTGAACTATGCAATAAGTTGTGGGATTTCTTGATTGATTTCTTGTTATACAGACAATTGAACTGATGTTTGGGTACTACCAATGCATTAAAATTCAAAATATGAGATAAACAGGAACAACCTTCTTCCAACATCTTCTTACCCCTCCCACTCGTAGAAAATAAGCAAAGGTTAATAATTTACCAAACTCCAAGTTTGGAGTGGCACACCATTCCCCCTTCTATACCTTCACCCATATGCCTCTTAAATTTAGTAGGGGAATACCACCAAGAAAAGATGACAAAGCACACAGTAAAAATATGCAATCAATGTTATTTCTATTGACTTGAGAGTTATGCACTATCCATAATTTGATAATGACTTAACCATTCCATTTATATGTATCTAATATGTTTGTTTAATATTGATTTTAGGCTTTAGGTACATGAAAATGATCAAATTACACAGGCCCTAGCTTGTCCAAGTTCAAGTCAAAAGCAATGCAAGTGTGCAATTTGGGAAATCACTCCAAACCACCTTAGAATATTTTTTGTAATCATTTGCATTTATAAAGAGTGTGACCCAGAGGGGATCCACTCCCTACTAAAAATTTGAAGAATACAACCTCTAGTCTAAACACACCCAAAAGGTATCTTGGAGTGGGTGTAAAATTTTCAAATCCTAATTAATGATAATCAAAACAATCAAAGTGTAGCAGTGGAATAAAAATAAAGACTATATTCAATTCTTCATAAAAGATTTAAAAATTACATCATAATATCCCACATAGGGTATACATGTAAGATACAACATATGGATCTAGTAGAGGGAAATCTAAACCATAACAAGTTTGTCTCTGAGCTTTAAACTCCTTATGCTAAGTCCAGACCTTCATGCCATGTCCTTCTTGTCCTTCACATAGGGTTGGAAGCATACCCCAGCAAGAAGAGAAAATTGATGACATCAGCAAAGGCTAGTACGTGCCTACTAAAAAGAAATGGAGCAATATAGGGTATAAAGGACATCAAATATAAAAGGCTTCCCATAGAAAAGTAAAGGACTACCCAATCAAGCATAAAAGAATATGATCATAACAAAAGTGATACTTGCCATTAAAATAATAAAATTGTGTCATACTAACACATAAAAAGAATTAGGGCACACACCCCATAAATATCAACCTGCGTGCATGTGAGATAAACATAGCCCTTGAAAAATATAAAGACAAAGCCGGCCAAGCCTCACAAACTTGAAACCTGATAGAGAATGGCATACTTACAAATTTCCAATATATATAAAAGTGGGCCAAACCTCATAAATTTGAAACCCGAGTATGGAACCACCTCCATCCCAAAATAATAGGAGCATACTTCCACAACAAGGAAATACACATTTTCCAAAAAGAACCAATGCAATTACACTACTCTACTGCTACTGAATCACATAGTATGTTAAATGTAGAGTCAAGTAGAGAGTATAGTCAAATTATACAAAAGTAGTCACTGAAAAAGTGACCAACATATACATCCACCTCACAAGTGGGAAAAAGACATCACAAGTCATCACAATGATTACATCATGAACAAAATATAAGAAAAGACCAAGAGAATGTCCAAACATGATCACAAGATCAATAACAATTTAAGATACTTCACATGAAGCACATTTTTTAAAATAATAAGATATTGCGTAGGATAATGTCCATAGGACCAAAAGAATGATAAAGATAGGTTATTGCTCAATTTAGAATAATAGGAGATGCAAACATACACTAAGAGGGAAATTAGAAATTGCTCAATATAGAAATAATGTGAGATGCAATCATACCTTACTCAAGAATCTAAATAGTCCAAAGTCAGTCCTAGATCCAAGCCTAGGTCTCCAAAGAACCTATGATGCATATATTTAGAGTTAGGGTTAGGTTTACATTAATTATTCAAAACCCTAAAAATGGCCTTTTTAATATTAGTAAGTTAGTTTACACACCATATTTTAAGTTATCTTTTTTTGAGTTCAAAACTTATTTTATTATATTTTTCTGACTTTTAAATATTTATTTATGAATTTTTTTTAATTTATTATTTATTTAGGAATATCCATTAAAATCACATATTTACAATATTCGATTTTGGCAACAAAACCAGTACCATTAGAAAGATCGTATTTTTTTAATCTGGGCACATATTTTATTTTATTTGTGATAAAAAAGGCTCCAAAAATGTTTTTTCCAATCACCTCAGTCGCATTAGCCTCCAAATTGATCAAGGAATTCTAATTGATGACTCCTTGCCAGATGATCAAATGCTTAAGTCTAAATTTAATTTCCCATTGTTTGCGGATTATGTGAATCATCTATAGCCGGTGTCCCCATCTTGAATAAAAGGGCATTCAAAAGTAAATTTTTTGCATGACATTAGGAATTTCTATCGGGATGACCCCTATCTATTTTCACTATGTGCAAATGGTCTTTACTGCAGATGCATCACCTATGAAGAAACTCAGGACATTCTAGAACAATGTCACTCAGGCCCAACAAGAGTCCACATGAGTGACAAGAAAAGAAATTCAATTCAGATTTTATTGGCCCAACTTTTTTGAAGATACCTATGAATTTAGTCTTGCATGAAAAGAATTCTAAATATATGGAAATATCTTTAAGAGGGACCATCTGTCTATGACTTCATGGCAAGAATTAGAAAATTTTGACATTTGGGGCATTGACTACATGGACCATTCCCTCTTCCCGCGGGTTCTTTTATATTATTATGGTAGTGAATTATATGTCCAAATGGGTGGAATCCATTCCTAAAAAAACTTGCCACTCCAAATCAATGATGGAACTTTTTAAGGATACAATTTTCCCTAGGTTCAGGGTCCCTCACACTATAATTTCATATAGAGGATCACATTTCTTAAAAAAGAACTTTGATACATTTATAAAAAGGATATGGTGTTTTCCATAAAGTTACCTCCCCTACCAACCTCATACTAGTGGTCAGTTATAGGTCTCCAACTAGAAAATGAAATCAATCATGGATAATACCATTAGTTGAACAGGGAAGGATTGGGTTTTGAATCTCGATGATTCTTTGTGGGCTTATCAAACCACCTTCAAGATACCCTTGGAAACCACATCATTCTGACTTATTTATGTGAATCCTACCACTTGCCTATAGAAATGGATTACAAATCCAATTGAGCTATTAAAACTCTTAACTTTGACTTCTCTACAACTAGTGAGAAACACTCCCTCCCAATTCAAGATCTTGAAGAAATCTGCATGATGGCCTACGAGAGTTCTAGGATTACAAAGACTGAAATAAAATGTGGCATGATGGCCATCTAAGATGGAAATACATTCAAGTGAGTGACCATGTCTTAGTATACAATTCTAGATTGAGACTGTTCCACATACAACATTTATTCTATGTGACAAATTCAGGAGTGACTTCGTCATAAATATAGGTAGACTCAAGTGCAATCTCACTGTAGATGATTTTGTGGCATAAGTAGACATCACCCTCCCACAACATATCTAGAGATAAAGAAACCCCAATCCTTGCTCCTCTAAGAACTTAAACTGTTGATGACTTGATTACTAGCATCATGCCTTCAATGATAAACAAGGCACTTGTTGGGAGGCATCTCAACATTTTCCTTTTATTTTCTCTTTTTTCTTATCTTCCCTTTTGCTTAGATTTTCCCAATTCTTTTCCTCTTTACTCACTCATTAATTTTTTTCCTTTGACATTACAAGAAAGTTAAAAAATGGGAGAATCTGAATCGATCAAATGGCCACCCAGTTGATTGACCGAGTAGAGTGGGGGATACACCTTAGTTGATATGAAGGTTCAAATTCCAGTCAACTTGATCCACTAGATTCCTAGTCGTTCCACTAGAGGGTCTCCCAACAAATCTAAAACCTCGCCACTTGGGGGTGAATCATCTCAAGCCCTCGACTCCCCTCCTCCAAGCAGTAAGTTGTCTGCCCAACAACCATGCCACCACTTAGCATCTAATGATCCAAGGCCTTGGTTAAATAATTTTAAAAGGAATGATTGGACTATCTATATAACCAAGGCACACCTCCTTTTAAGGGATCCCATCACTAAGTACTCTATGGTTAAGCATGCTTAGCCCAAAGTAGTACGAGGATGGGGGACTAGTCAGGAAGTTGATCATGTCTTGTATGTGAGTGAGGACAAAATGGGCAGCTAAGGTCAATTGTGGTATGTGGGACCATTCATTGTTCTGGAAACTCTATTAGAGTCTGGGGCAGTGGTCATGTGTGTTAAAAATGGTATCATAGCCTACCTCCCAGTAGGTGGGGCCCACATGGGCCATTGCGTCCTAGTTTTTGAGTCGTGCGGTCCAGACATGTTAGAAAGGGCTATATATGGTAATGGAACCACCCTCTCGATCATGACTTATTTGTGAGTGAGGACAAAGTGTGTAGTTAAGCTCAATGGTGATATGTGGGGCCAATAATCATTCTTGAACTCTACTAGATTCTTGGGCAATGGGTACGAGCATTACATCCACCACAAGAAGAAATGTCGCTCTGTCCCAACCTTCCTCCGAGTCGTGCCAGCATCCTCCCTTGACCCGCACTGCTACTACATGGTTCACTAACTGTCTCCTCCATTCTAGGTGAATTGATCGAAATTGTCCACCAAATAGTCAGTTTGCTAAATGCAACAACAATTTTAAGCTCCCAGTCATTCGGTCAGTCAATTTCCCCAGTCGATCAGTTGGCACCTCTCTAACTACAACCCTCCAAGCAGCTAGTCAATTGACCCTTTTGCTGGTCAATCATTGACATCTCCAACAACATCATCCATGGATTAAGAAGATTCATGATGTGGTTTCTTTAACTACATTTGCAAGGGGAAGGGCAAGGAGACTTCTCAACGAACCACCCATTTAAACCCCCACCGCCATCATAATTGGGGGGAATTTGCATCGAAGAGTCCTAAGACACTACACACTCTCCTATCTCAGACAACATGGCGAGAAACATCGATATGATAGATGAGCTTCTTGACCAGGCTGAAGTCAACCACCACACTCATTATAATTTCATGCTATCATCAACTATAGGGCATCATATTCCCCCCATTCTAGACAAGTATGTTTAGTTCACTGCCCACAACCTCCTTCAATGATACCAAAACATGATAGGCATTGGAGTCATTCTTCCCCAATGGGCATGTAGAGCTACTCTCTGTGTTAGGTATCTATGACTCCATTGACAACATCTTGTGAAATAATCACCTTTTTCACTTCCCCTTCTTGATTCTTTTGATCTATGATGACTTGACACTGGAATTCCTCATGACCTTTCATAGACATTGAAATTCATGGGAGGGACCCAATTTCTTCTTTAGGATCTTTGGTGAGAACTAATATCTCACTAAAGACACATCACCTCCTTCATCCTCTACAGATAAGACACGTCTTGGACAGAGAGATGTAGTGTGCATAACCACCCTTTCTTTCATTACCAGTATGACATAAGAAAATTTGGACGACATCACCAACTCAAATGTTTACATTCTTTGGTCCCTTCTCAACGGTGAACCCATAAATTGGGGGAGATCTATCATTAGTTACTTCCATCTCCATATGACCCACAACACTAGTTCAGAATTTATCATGGGCCACATAATCACTACCATCACCATTTCCTTGGGATACACTATAACGCCTGGGCCCACTGCCCAAGGCTCTAGTAGAGTCTCGGGAATGACGACTGGCCCCATAGACCACCACTAGCCTTAACTACACACTTTGTCCTCACTCACGTGCAAGCCAAAGGCAACTTCCTGACTTGACACCCATCCTATTACTACTCCAAGATAATCACACTTAACTATGGAATTCTTTAGTGATGGGATCCCAAAACAAGAGGTGTAACTTGGTGATATGGGTAGTCCAATCATTCATTTTAAGATCATTTTATCCAAGGCATCAAATCCTGGGACGTTACAATCTCCCCCACTTAGACTCTTTACGTCCTCATCAAGGTTCAACTATATGGCCTCATAATCTTTTCCAATTTCAATGTAGATCGAAATGTCACATGCACACCCAACTCCTGATCATGGCTACCAACGCAGGGGAAGCTCCATCAACTAGGATAGACCTTTCCAACATGCCTAGACACTACTAGTACATGGATGGCTCCATCAACTCAGATAGCCCTTCCCAACATGTGATGACCACACGACTCAAATATTGGCATGCCTGGCCCCATAGACCATCACTAGCCTTAATTGTGCACTTTGTCCTCACTCATGCGCAAGTCGGGGGCAACTTCCCTACTGGTCACCCATCCTAGTACTACTCCAAGCTGAGCATACTTAAGTATGGAGTTCTTTAGTGATGGGCTCCCAAAAAATGAGGTGCACCTTAGTGATATGGATAGTCCAATCATTCCTTTTAACTTCATTCTATCCAAGCCCTCAAATCTTGGGACATTACATACATCCACGTCCCGTTTGAGGCCTCTTGCCTAAGGGGACTTAGAAGTTGATTGATCTATCCTATCTATAGCTTAGTCATGTCTTACCCACTGGCATCTAGGAAGGTACCCATTCCCTCTTTTTCGTGGTCACAATGTTCAGATACCATTTTCCCTTCACGTCAGGTTTGCTGCGACGATCCTTTTCTACAGTCTTGACAACCTGACAATCAAGATACAATGTTTTCTACATGAGCACCCACTTGCTAAGGATGCCATTCCTGAGCCCACATCTCATCTCTAGAGTTTCTCTTTGGAGATGAATGATGATGTCACTAGACCTCCTCTACCACCAACATGCAAAACCCGATGTTGAACCACTAAGGATGCATGTTTGAAGGGACCTTACGACTTTTGTGAGATTCAACAACCATTGGACCACATCGAGCAATCCCAGGTGCACATGGAGCGCAAGCAACATGGCCATCATCTAAACCACGTATATCTCATGAAGCTATCTCAGGAGATATGGCATGTCAACCGCGACCACTAGCCACTCACCAGGACATACTATGAGCCATATGGAGATCAATAATCATACCCACGTCCCACTTGTGAGTATTGGGGACATGATTATGATGATCCCTCTTTTGAGAACTGGTCCCCTTGGGCATTGCATGACAACACATATGATCCCAATGCATCACCTGCTCCTCCCCATCTCATCCTCCACCACCATCACCACCAGCACCACCAGCAATCCATGGCTCATGGTGGCCACAATAGTTATCTTTACTCCATCCTAGATCTAGGATCTTCTTGAGACAAATAAAATTCTCAGTTCTGGATGGCGGTGGATGGTATGTATTCATTCCACCCATTCTATCTTCCCTTTTTAGCATTTGTCATTATGTTATGTAGTTTAGCTTAAAAAATTTCAAATTTTCCCCTTTTTGTTTCATTTTTTCCTTTATGTACTCGATTGGTTATGTCAGGTTATCAATGGATCTCATGAATAAGTGAATCTTCTTGCAACATTTTCACTAAGTATCTTTGTTAGAAATCATCTAAGTCACCTAGGATATTAAGTAGCACTACTCCTTGGAAATGATGGTGACCCGTAATGGATAGATAGGAATCAAACACAATTTGTCCTTACTTTGAACTATGTAATAAGTTGTGGGATTTCTTGATTGATTTCTTGTTATATAGACAATTGAACTGATGTTTGGGTACTACCAATGCATTGAAATTCAAAATATGAGATAAACAGGAACAACCTTCTTCCAACATCTTCTTACCCCTCCCACTCATAGAAAATAAGCAAAGGTTAATAATTTACCAAACTCCAAGTTTGGAGTGGCACACCATTCCCCCTTCTATACCTTCACCCATATGCCTCTTAAATTTAGTAGGGGCATACCACCAAGAAAAGATGCCGAAGTGCATAGTAAAAATATGCAATCAATGTTATTTCTATTGACTTAAGAGTTATGCACTATCCTTATTTTGATAATGACTTAACCATTCCATTTATATGTATCTAATATGTTTGTTTAAGATTGATTTTAGGTTTTAGGTACATGAAAATGATCAAATTACACAGGCCCTAGCTTGTCCAAGTTCAAGTCAAAAGCAATGCAAGTGTGCAATTTGGGAAATCACTCCAAACCACCTTAGAATATTTTTTGTAATCATTTGCATTTATAAAGAGTGCGACCCATAGGGGATCCACTCCCTACTAAAAATTTGAAGAATACAACCTGTAGTCTAAACACACCCAAAAGATATCTTGGAGTGGGTGTAAAATTTTCAAATCCTAATTAATGGTAATCAAAACAACCAAAGTGTAGCAGCGGAATAAAAATAAAGACTATATTCAATTCTTTAGAAAAGATTTAAAAATTACATTATAATATCCCATATAGGGTATACATGTTAGATACAACATATGGATCTCGTAGAGGGAAATCTAAACCATAAAAAGTTTGTCTCCGAGCTTTAAACTCCTTATGCTAAGTCCAGACCTTCATGCCATATCCTCCTTATCCTTCACGTAGGGTTGGAAGCATACCCCAGCAAGAAGAGAAAATTGATGACATCAACAAAGGCTGGTATGTGCCTAATAAAATGAAATGGAGCAATATAGGGTATAAAGGACATCAAATATAAAAGGCTTCCCATAGAAAAGTAAAGGACTACCCAATCAAGCATAAAAGAATATGATCATAACAAAAGAGATACTTGCCTTTGAAATAATAAAATTGTGCCATACTAGCACATAAAAAGAATTAGGGCACACACCCCATAATCATCAACCTGCGTGCATGTGAAATAAACATAGCCCTTGAAAAAATATAAATACAAAGCCGACCAAGACTCACAAACTTGAAACCTGATAGAGAATGGCATACTTACAAACTTCCAATATATATAAAAGTGGGCCAAACCTCATAAATTTGAAACCCGAGTATGGAACCACCTCCATCCCAAAATAATAGGAGCATACTGCCACAACAAGGAAATACACATTTTCCAAAAAAAACCAATGCAATTACACTACTCTATTGCTACTGAATCACATAGTATGTTAAATGTAGAGTCAAGTAGAGAGTATAGTCAAATTATACAAAAGTAGTCACTAAAAAAGTGACCAACATATACATCCACCTCACAAGTGGGAAAAAGACATCACAAGTCATCACAATGAGTTACATCATGAACAAAATATAATAAAAGACCAAGAGAATGTCCAAACATGATCACAAGATCAATAAAAATTTAAGATACTTCACATGAAGCACATTTTTTAAAATAATAAGATATTGCGTAGGCTAATGTCCATAGGACCAAAAGAATGATAAAGATGGGTTATTTCTCAATTTAGAAGAATATGAGATGCAAACATACACTAAGAGGGAAATTAGAAATTGCTCAATATAGAAATAATGTGAGATGTAATCATACCTTACTCAAGAATCTAAACAGTCCAAAGTCAGTCCTAGATCCAAGCCTATGTCTCCAAAGCACCTATGATGCATATATTTAGAGTTAGGGTTAGGTTTACATTAATTATTGAAAACCCTAAAAATGGCCTTTTTAATATTAGTGAGTTAGTTTAGACATCATATTTTAAGTTATCTTTTTTTGAGTTCAAAACATATTTTATTATATTTTTCTGACTTTTAAATATTTAGTTATGAATTTTGTAATTTATTATTTATTTAGTAATATCCATTAAAATCACATATTTACAATATTAGATTTTGGCAACAAAGCCAATACCATTAGAAAGATCATATTTTTTTATCTGGGCACATATTTTATTTTATTTTTATTATCTATATATAATTAGTTATGGATTTGCAAAAATTGGCCAATCAAGAAAATACATGTCATTACTTCCTTTGCGAGAGGGAAAGAGAGAGAGAGGGAGAGGGCAACACATTCGAAATGGCCCAATCAGGGTTGGCCAATTCTGCCGTCCACTCATCCACATCAGTGAGACTGAGGTACAAAGCAAAGAGACGAAAGGGGCAAAATGATGAAAATGCCATCGATCGGAAAACATAGCAAAATAGAAAATACTGGAGGATAAAGTGGAGACATTATATCAGGGATTCTCCCCTTGACCACAAACCCGCCATGGTGGCACCGAAGCCTCAGGCCAAGCAAAAACTAGGAGAACAAAGCCGCAAAGCAACCAAAATCAATCCCATTGTTTTTGTCATGATGTCGCAAAGACAATGAGCCAAAGCAACAATGATTCCCGCCATCAGAAACTTGAGATCAACCATACTCCATGACTAGAGTAGAGGTCAGGTCCACAGGGCTCAAAGAAGCAAAAACTCAGGAACTAAGTCTGTAAACATGATAGTCGGACAACCTCAAAGTCAGGCATAAGATTTCCAAAATTGAAGGGTCATTAAGTAGCAAAAATAGGATCTGCCGTCGAGAAGCTTAACCGCGGTTATAAGACAATTTGAATTATGGTGAACTAAGGCAAAAAGAATAAGGTAAAGCAGTAGTGGAGGTCCAAGGAAGCTTATCATGGTGTTGATTGCATTCAAGGTGGCGTCGCTGAGGAGATACAATTTAGAGATACCAAAGATGTAAAACAAGTTGTCCATGGTAGCACAATGCTCTCAAAGGCCAATTGGAAATGGAGGAGGTTAGGACAAACATCGATGAAGGATTATAGATATTCACACGGTGATGGGGGGTGACAAAGAATCTTCTATGAAAAATGGTGGAGAAAAGGGAATTGGGTTTTTCCTAATTATAGGGTTATAGCACTTGAGTCAGTTATCAAATGACTCAAAATCTAAAAAGGAATCCATAGGTGAAAAAATAGTGAGCAAAGGTTGAGTGTAGGCCGAGAAATATATATCAACAGGGGTGGCACTTGTTTCCTATTTTGGCGAGAGCTAGGTGATGACTTCCTAGCCGTCTGATGAAGGATCCAATGGCCAAAAACGTTGCATGAGCACTAAGCATGAATAAATCAAAGGTGTGACATTATTTTTCACTACGAGTATGAATCCAAATAAAGTGATACTCACATTATTTCCTATTTTCTTTCTCTTCATTTAAGGGTTCAAACAAACTCCAAATTAAATGAAATTTTGCATACAGGTTGATTAAGGCATGCAAATTCTGATTACAAAATTAG
Organism: Alisma plantago-aquatica; assembly: GCA_963693085.1. NCBI lineage: Eukaryota > Viridiplantae > Streptophyta > Magnoliopsida > Alismatales > Alismataceae > Alisma > Alisma plantago-aquatica. The sequence goes on along the minus strand of OY856409.1, from coordinate 662,621,609 downwards.
ATTTGCCTTTTGAAGACTTTTCATTAACTAAAATTAGTAAATCGTATTTTCTCTTTTCTCTTGCATTAATGATTATAAGATTCTCCAAATTTGATGAAACTTCACCCACAAGTCATATTTAATGTTTTGGATGCTAATTTGCCATTAATTTCACATGTTGAAGTTGTTTCTACAATTATTGAATATTTTGAAGGTTCTACACACTTTCTCTCTCCTATTTTCATTTTTTAATCAAACATCTTCCAAATTGGATGAAAATTCACCCATAGGCTATTTTTATTATGTAAATTACAAATCCAAGATAATTTTCTTCTTTTGGAGTCATTTCATATTTTATTTGATATTTAAGGGAAAACTCAAATCTTCTCTTTCCAAATTGAATTAAATTAATTATTATTATGTGAATAATGTGAAACTTGACTCCCAAGGCAATTGGGACCCAAGGAACATGATTCTTAACTTAGATTCCACTTTTGAGATGTCTTTTAATGAGATATGTTATAATTAATATTTGTGGCCATTATTATCACATTATTTCATTATTTTCACTATTGCTCATCCAATTATGTTCCATAACTTACTATTATCAACAAAGAGTTATTTAGGATTATTTTACACGGATTCTTATGTATTCTTTTAGTTATCTCATATGACATATTTTATGTGTCCATTATGGGTCTAAGAATAATGTAAGAACATTAGGTTACATTAGGGCGATTTATTGATGCATTAGTTCATTAGAGTAGTACTAAACTTCCTTTAGGTCTAACCTCAACCTTGTTTGGCTAAGCCAAAAAGGTCAAAGTTCTAGGGTAGGGTCCAAGATTTAGTATGTTATAGTACTCCACCACTTAAAAGGATTTTTTCCTCAAAATCTATTGATCCAAACATCAACAATCAACTACTCACCACCCCTTAAAAGGTTTAACCTAATAAGTCAAGCTAAACAACATTTAGGGTTACCCACATATCTTTTAATTGTGAATGTTTTTGAAAAGAATGTAATTAAAGACATTTGACCAAGCATAAAGCTAACAAGGCAGTCAAATAGAATGTTGGGCATTGTTTATTATAAATGCAAGGAAGCCTCCATTCTTCAAAAAACCAACCCACATTATCTCATAACCCTATAAGGGAGAATGGAACAAGGAAAGGGGAGATGGAGTCACGTTCTTCCTTAGAGAGTCTGCAAAGTATTTCTAGAAAAATATTTCTCTATGCCCTATCTTTCTTCCTGCTTGAATGAGAAATGTGAAGTGGTTACCTTTTGTTAGGACATGGGGAGGAGCCCCATGATCCCCTAACTTATCTTATCTAACTTTCATTCCATTAAATAAATAAAATATGTGTCTTCGTTCATTTAAAAACATGAATTATGAATTGATCCCTTGTTCTTCATGACTGTTATGATCCATTATGATGAGATCTTGGAGTTATGAACCAGAACATCAAATGACACTCATAAGATTCCTGATGAGATTCCATGTGGAAATTTATTGGATGATCAAACCATGACCCACAAACATCGATATCCTAGGCTTGTGGGTAGCTTTATCCATGAAAATTAGTCCAAAAAGAATGGGTCTACATAATCCTAATCTGTATATTTGTTTAAAAGAATTAAAATTGGTAAGATAACTATGAAAGCTTGTAGTAGTGAAACCCAGAGTTTCAAAAATCTTATTCATTTAAATAATCATTGATTGAACTTCTTAATAATTTAGTTTACTTCTACAAATATATTTTCTTATTTTAGTTTTATCACTCTTTTCAAAACTAAAATTAAAATATTGTGCATCATGATTGGTTTGAACTTTTAAAAAGCTTGTTCCTTGGGACCGATATCTTTCTATCCTAAAAATTTACTTATTTACAAGCAAGTGGTTTATCACTAAAATGTTAAACTATGGGATTTCCTCCTAGCAATTTTTTTTGTGCCGACGATGTGCCTCAAATTTTGGCATTGTTGTTGGAGAGATTCTTGATTGGCTCTCATGTATTTTATTTGTCATTAATGACCAACCAACTTTGGTTGAGCCTACTCTCAAAAATGTACCATCACCCTCCTATAGTGAACTAGTGGATTATTTTGAAGAAATGCTTTCTCATTAAGAGCCTTGGTGGATTATTTTGAAGAAAGGCATTCTCATCAAGATCCTTATATTCTACTTCAACCACCCTTTATTCTGCATCAGGTTGAACTTGATAGGTGATTCCACTTCTACAAGAAGTTTATATTCATTTTTTAGATAGTTATGTGGTCCATTTTGAGTCCATTAAGTTGTACACATGCTTCATGAAGGAATTAGATCCACATTTTAGCATTGTAAAGGATCATGTGCCATCACTAAACTTAACATTGATCTGATGACCGATGAGGAAAACACATAGTCGCATACAAGGTTGTACCTAGCTGATTAGACAACTCTTCCCATGTCGGCACCATGCCTACTACATGTAGATCTAGGTGACAAGGAGAAACCTGAGATGGATACCCCCACCCGATCTACCATAGTCGGCACTACACAGAGTGGATATATCTTATACCATGTTCTCATTTGAAAAATATGATGTACCACGGGTCTTTGGGGAAGAGGTAACCCCAAAGGCATGTGACGAGTACCATCATGTCCCCGATCCAAACACATCGCCTACACTTCCTCCAGTATGGAAGGAAGATCTATGGATCCTACTATTTAGAGACTGTGAGGTGCAAAGATACATCATTTTAATCAACCAGACAACCCCTTTGTAATTCCTGGACCACTCAATCAATGGGTGCACCATGAAGCTTATATGTTCAAGCCTCCAACCCTCATCAAGATTCCATTTAGCTAGATCTTTTTTGAGTAACTACAAACACTTGGTGATTTCAATAAAATTATTCCCTCCATTCCAGATTTAAGTTTTTCTTGGGATGAGAAATATTTAAGTTCCAGACAGTGGTGGGTGGTACTTACATATTCTACCCACCCTATCTTTCCCTTTTTAGAATTTTTTGTTATGTTATGTAGTTTGGTATTAAAATTGTAAAAACTTTTCCTTTTCTTTTTATGATTAGGAATTTATCTTGTGGGCCAGTTATGCATGTTAAGAAATCAACTCCCTGAATAAGTGAACTCTTCTTGTTATATTTTCATAAAAAATCATTGCTAGAAATAATTTGGTACCCTATGACCTTAAATTAGAATTATTCCTTAGAAATGTTGGTGAGATCTAATAGACAGATACGAATCAAACACAATGTGTCTCTATTTAGAATTTGTAAATAGCTTGTAAATTTTCTTGATCACTGCAATATTACAGAGAGAATTGTATTGATTCCACAATACTCTCAATGCGTTGAATTCCAAATTCAAGTTTCACAAATCCAGCCTTTTCTACATTTCTTCCATCACCTTCTTATCCCTCCATCTGCTAAAAAAATCAAAAGCCAAATATGTGCCAAACTTGAAGTTCATGGTGGAAAAGCCTTTCCCCTCTACCACTTCTTCCATATCCCTCATATTTAATAGGGGCATACCATCAAGAAAAGAATCCAAAGTGAACACGACAAAAAAAATCAATGTAATTGTAATAAAGAAAATAAAAAAAGATCTCGAGTCAAATAGAGGACATATCACCTTCTTCCATACATCCTTTGTCACATCCCAATTTTCAAAGCCAAATTAAAAACTTAGAATGGAGTTCCTCATAAATCATAGTTGTTAAGGGGTTAAATGCAAAAAGGCCAATAATGGTTGTCCTTATATGAAAATGGGATAAGAAAACTTAAAATAAGACTCAATTTCATAATTTCACTTGCAAATGTGCATTATATGGACCAATTAACTCAAGATCCTATTTTCTTTTTTCTCTCCTCCAAGATTGCCATAAAGCATAGGAAGAGGTAATAGAAGTAACCATGTGATTCTTGAATGAGTAAAACTCAAAATTGTGACTCAAGGATTCAATGATAGGATCCTTTTCAAATTACCTTACCTTTAAATGTCTTAATATTAAGAATAATGACCAAAACAGAAGTTATGGACCAAAATGTGTACAAAATTGAAATCTGGTTGTCTAGTAATGTTCTAGACTCTCCAATTAATGTATGATCCAAATTTGGAGTCATTTGGGCCATATTTGACCCTTCAAAATGAATTTGAAAGATTTGAACATACTTTGACCTAGGTTTGAATTTGATTTCATCAATGTGACATATTTAACCTAAGTTACAAATTTAATTGTATGTCACGTGTTACATAATTAATTCCTTTATTCACACACACATACCAGCCATTGATTCAAGATCTGGTGGTAGGCAGCTCGTCATCTACCTCCACAAAGTTTGTGGATCAGTAGCCATTTCACACTACGGCCTTCCCCAATCTCTTTCTCCATCCACCAAATATTATTTCCATCAATTCTTTTACCAACGAAATTGTGAAGTCAACATGAATCCAAAAATCCATAACTCATCTCCTATCTTGTCTTGTACACAAAACGCCCAATTGGGCTCATGCTAACTTCCTCAAACTGAGTTATAGAGAATATCCTGACTCATCTTTTTCCTATTTAAGGAACCGGGGTAGAATCATCGAACCTGAGGCACTCTTCCTCCCTACACAATTTCATATCCAGTACCTGAGACCTCTAGACCGGCTCACCCTTCCTTCTCCAGAGACCCAGGCTTTTGCCTGCCCTCAACAGTGCCTCCAACCAATTGATGGCCCCGTAAGCATCCCAGACACCCATCCTTCTTTATCCTATCGTCGGCTTGCCCTGGGTTTTCCCTAAACAATGGGTCCTAGAAATCATCATTCATCCTCACTGATGTTCCAGTTCCTTTTCGCCCTGGTGTCACTTCAGCCACATGACTACCTCCTAGAGATTCTCCCTATCTTAGTGAGGGTATTCTGATCTTTAGGGCCATCTCTTCCTCCCTCTCACAAGTTTTTAACCTCTGTCTTGTTTCCCTTGTTTTCACGATGTTTCCTGACAATTTTGGGACTCATGAGTTCTTTATTCACTTGGTTCTCTCATTCACTTCCGCTGAACTCCCATAAAATGATTCATGCTTCGTTCTCTTTTCTACCCAAATTTGTGGGGTTCCTACCTCCTAACAGCCTCACCCACAACCATAATTAGGAGCCTGATGCTCCAGTGTGCCCAAGAGCCCAAATCTTGGCTCTTTGGGTTTGGCTGGACACAAGGAATCACCCTATCCCTTCCTTTTTGTTGGGTAGATTACAAAGCATGATCTCCTGATCAGAGTTCCACCAACAGGTGACCTGCTCGAGCCATGGCTCACGAGGGAGAAGAAAACAAGTGACCCTATATGTTTAATCAAATGATTAAAAACTCAAGGGTATTATGCAAATTTTATTCACCCTGCCTCATTGACTAATGATCTGCTGGGGCGAGCCCATGTGCATTGGTGGGCATCAATTGGCCCAGGTCAGTGCGGGCCCATGTCCATTGTCCGCTGACTTGTATTATGAAGCACGCATGGCTTTTTCTCAATTTTTGATTGGTCAATTTTCAAATATTTATAATAAATCATAGGATGATTAGAAAATTATAAATAAATAGTCAACGGAAAGGATTTTTTGAATAGAATCTAATTTTATGGTTTTCAAGCCATGTTTTTCCTTCTCATTTTAATTTTTATATGAAACCCTAATCTGACTCATGAAACCCTAAATAAGTATCCCATGTGATTAATGTGACCTAAACCGACCAAGTTTTCCCAACTCCATGATATTTATCAGTAACCCTAACCCTCAAACCCTAATTCACCCTAATTCAACCTAAGATCAATACAAGGTATTGATTTATGATACTTAATAATTTTGAAGAGGTGTTTAGAGCATAATCAAGACAAGGGAAGGTTTGACGTAGATTTGACTCAAAGATCAGAGAGGCTATCTTAGGATCATTTTTACTCCAAGGTAAACAATCCATGCTATAGTGCACAAGTATTTATGGTTGATTGCATGCTAATTATGATTTTAAGTTTAAGGTTTTAATATATCAAATTTCTTGATGATTGATATATGTTATGTCCTATGGTTCAAATGGTCACTATGATTAAAGTTTATGATTAATGACTCATTAAATTCGTATTAATGTTCAAGAGGGAGAAGTCCCATTATGATAAGAGATCATGTTAATAGGGAGAAATCCCATCATGTTAAGTTTAAGAATCATTTTAATGTTATTGTCATGGTAATGATCAAGTTAATTGGAATTGAACTAGTCTTTATATGTTCTCGGATCATGGGCCACAAGAGGTAGTTAAGGGTTTTCCTAGCATCAAGGGCTTTCCTAGAAATAATGTGCTCCTAAGGGGGAGTCATAGAGGGATGCATACATTTACTATTCAATTCTTCATGTTAATAATGATTCAAGAATGCTATAGTTAATTCATGTCAAGTTTTCTTACATGTCAAGTATATCTACTTTGTTTGTATTATAAAGTGCTAGTATCGTTTACTGATGTGTTATTTCTCCCCTTTGCATAAATGGGGATGCGGTGTCCCCATGAGTTGGAGAAAGGACTCAAGAGGAGAAAGCAAGGACTAGAAAACCTTCTAGAGCTAACTGGTGGGGTGCCATCCATACTAGGAAATCCAATCATCTAGACATTTTTACCTTTATGAATAGTTTTCCATGTTTAGAAATGTTATATTTCCCTATTCAAAGAACAATATATGCATCTCAATGGTGATTTATGTATTTATTTTATATGATTTCATAAATGTGACATCCCCCTCCAAGATAGATTCTTCCGCTCATGTTTAACTGGTCAGATGTTACATCCTTTCATTCTTCTTTTCTACCCAAGGGAATCTACAAAACCCAAAATCATTCAGTTCATAAAACCATGTTCTTATGCAAAAACTTGTGAGATTATGTGGGAGTACCAAAAGTAAAAAGGATAGGAAATTTGTTTCTCTATAGGTCTTGAAATGGATATATATATATATATATATATATATATATATATATCACAGTAAAATTGTCATATATTTTACATCCCAGTGCAAACATTAATATTTAAGCATGAGTCAGAAAGGAATTTTATTGTCTATAGAAAATTTGTATTTTTGGGTGGCTTGTCCAGTCTGTTGACTCGCTTAACCGTTCGAATCACTTGTAGATTTTTCTAAACTATGTTATATATCCCACACCAAAATGACCATAGCTTTTCCATCACAAAATGGAATTTAATGTTCAAATATAATTTTGAAAGAGAACTTCATTACATATAAGAAAATTGTATTTTTGAGAAGCTTGACCATTCGGTCAACTTCCTGTCCAGATGGTTGAGTCACCAATTGCATAAATCTGCAACAAATAGAGTCAAAGAAGTTGAATGGTCAAAATATTAAATGAAGACATTTCAATAAATTTCTCGATTTGGGGTAAACTATTAATGTTGTAAGAGTTTACTCTCTTGATTGGGAACAAAGGAAAGTTGGTCAATGCCGTATGATTTTGTGTGAAGGAAATAATGTAAATAAAGACATTTGATAAAGCAAAAAGCTAAGAAGGAGTTCAAATCAAATGTTGGGCATAATTTACTATAAATGCAAGGCAGATTCCATTAGTCAAGAAATAAACCCCCTATCTCAAAACCCTGTTCGATAGGATAGAGAAAGGAAAGAGGAGATGGAGTCAGATTCTTCCTTGTAGAGTATGCAAAGTGTTTCTAGCAAAAGATTTCTCTATCCCCTATCTTTTTTCCTTATTCTGTGAGAAATATGAAGTATTTCCCTTTTGTTAGGATATGGGGAGTAGTCTCGTGAGATCGTAACTTGTCTTAGCCAACTTGAATTCCATTAAATAAATAAAAGATGTGTCTTAATTTGTTTGATAATGTAGGAATTGACCCCTCATTCTTCATGAATATTATGATCTATAATGATGATATCCTGAACATATGGACCAGAACATCATATGAGACTCATAAGATTCCTGATGAGATTCCAAATGGAAACTTGATGGATGATCAAACCATGACTCACAAATATTGAGATCCCAGGTTTGTACGTAGCTTGATCCATGAGATCGATTATGAAAAGAACAGATCTACATAACCCTAATCTATATATTTGTTTAGAAAAGGAATTAAATTTTTTAAGTTAACTATGAAGGCTTATAGTAGTGAAACCCATACTTCTAGCAATCTCATTAATTGAAATGAATCCTTGATTTATTTGTTTCACTTTGCAAAGTTTAATTTTTTGTTTTAATTTTAAATATCTTGATAATTTAGTTTACTTTTGCAAATTTACATTCTTGTTTTAGTTTAATCAATCTCTTATTTTTATCACAATTGGGTTGAATTAATCTCTTAAAAATATTGTTCCTTGGGAATGATACCTTTCTATTCTAAGAAATTACTTGCTTGTTTAAAGTGAGTAGTTTGTTGTTGAAAGGTTGAACTCTACTATTTGCTCCTAGTGAATTTGTTGTGTCAACGACACACATTAGTATGCTACATAAATATGAACATTAGGAGCAAAATAATATGTTCGTGTGAAAAGAAAATTTTGACCCTAGTAAGAGTTATGTGAATTGGAAAAAAGATATGTTATGTACCAAGCTTTAAGATAAATCCTCTAAGGAGAATGTTGATTATGAAATGAAATTGTGAAAATGGCTATGAGGTACTATAAAAATAAGTATGGAATAAATAATTGTACTAATAAATGAGAACTAATAGATAAACTAAATTATTCTACATGGAAGGTTTAAATTATGACATGAAGATGATAGGAATTAGGTAATCTAACATAAGAAAGTGATATATGAATTTTAATATCGAGTATCTTAGGTTGTAGAAGAAAATGTGAAGAGTGAGAAAACATTACATAATTGATTTTCCATGATAAAGATAAACTATGTTTGGATGAGAGAAAAGTCCCAATGGAATGCTAAAAGTGATATATCTTTGTTTCATAAATGTTTTCCTTTTCTGTGTATTCCTATCTTGTGAATAAAGAAAAATAAATATACCTGAAAATGAACTAATGAGAAAATTAGAGAAGCTTAGAAGGGGAGTTATTGAATATAAATGTAAGAACAAAGAATGGTAGGTTATTAGATAAGAATTAGTGACTTGCATGAAGACACTATGAGGGAAATTTTATGAGGAAGGTTTAAATGAAAACTTAAGATACAAGGAGTTATGTTCCTAACAGTATTAACAACAAACATAAAATAGATATCTAGATAATAACAACATATGCTCCTCATTATCTGACCACCATTGGAATTCATGTAATGATCTTGAGAAAGCTTCTATCCACATAAATATAAGTTTTTTTAGTCATGCGGATCCTATATAAATCTCAAGAGATAATTTCATGTAATGATCTTGAGAAAGCTTCTATCCACATAGATTTTTTTTTAGAGCAAATGGATCGATTCATTACTTGTTAGCCATATGACATCTACAATTGAGAAGAAACATATAGACAGAACATGCAACATCACGTTCAGTAACCCAAGGGCACAACAACTCATATTGGAACAAGAGAAAGGCACTTCTGCATTGATTCTTCTTCCTTGAGGCTGTCTTAAGCAACTTTTCCTGAAGAATTCCTTCAACCTGAGCATTGAGTAGTGGTAGAGGGGCTGGAACAAGACGATATTCTGCTCATATATCAACTCAAACGAAGCCATACAACTGAGTAATAAGATCAATCCAAAGTAAAGATGAGATCTAGCCATAGCAAGATATCTCATCGCTCTCCCAAAGAGAGGTCACAACGAAGTGCGACAGATAAATGCCTACTAGCGACGACAAAACAGGCAGATAAAACTGTGAAAAACCACTGGCTAAACAAGCCAAGACAGAATGAAAAAAGGGAAACAATGTAGACTGATAAACACACAAAGGAAGAAAATGGGAACTTGGGTTACGCGGTCCCAGAAAGCCGAAAACCTGTGGCAGAAAGTGATCATAGCAGCAAAGAGGGGAGTCGAGGTGTGCCTCAGCGCCCCTTGCGCCGTAGCCACCACCCCCACCGTGAGTACCGTCGAGAACTAGACCCTAGGGACCAGAAGTCGGTGCCGCTTGGAGCAAAAGAGGAGGAAGCCGATCCCGCCACATCTGACCACTAGGATCTGGATCCGCCCTACCCAAGCAAAGAGAGAGCCTGGGGGAGAAGGTCGGCGCACACCGGTAGTCGGAACCCCTCCCCCAAGCCAGTTGTCGTGCACAGGAACGCCGGCCCTAGTCACCCCTGCTATCTCCAGACGTGAGACGCGAGACACTCTATTATGTAGCATAGATTTATACCATTGGCATTGGCACATTTGGTCTATCATCTCTAGTTGTTCTTCTATTATTGGCACATTTGGTCTATCATTGCTAGATGTTCTTCTATTGCTACTCTACCATTGGATAGTTACAATTAGTCATAGATACATGTTTACTTATCAATAATACAATAAGAAAGAAAACTTAGTGGAGCATCTAATCTTTCCAGTTGATTGGCATATTAGAATCCCACATCAAAGAACATGACAATGAAGTGTGATTGTGTTCTATAGAAATACCTAACGATACTTCTTATGGTTGCTATTATCAAGCATACGGATGGGTATAGTTTGGGAGTGTAATAAAATGTAAGATGAATATAAAAGCTTGAAATAGAGAGAATTTTTTTAAATGAATAATTTAAGTAAATATATAAAATTACGTATGAATTTGATGGAATAAGACCAAAAGGAATGAAACTAATCTTAATCGATAGTTAATAAGGAATAGTAATATCTAAGAAAATTCTGTAATTCACAAGAGGTAACAAAGTAAAATTATTATTATCATGAAAGTTAAGCTAAATGCAGTTGATTAAAATTATGATATTGCCCCTATATGTGGAAAAGTACAATTAATATAAATATGTTAGAGTTGCATGAGAAATATTATTAGAAATAATACCCGTGATTATGAAATGCATGCAATAATGATGAGAAATATTAATTGTTCTTCGATTGATGTATTAACACCATACTCTAGTAAACACTTAAAATCCAATAAATAATCATGATGATAAAGAATGATAATTTATAGATAAAGAATGGTGTCAGGTTCATTCTACTAGATGTGATGTTATATTTTATCCATCTCTTTTATTTTCAGTTGAAATCCTTATTATAGGAGTTATTTGTCTAACCCTAGAGCCTTATTAACCTTTACTCTACATTTTTCTTCTTAATTTTGTGCTTTTTCCATATCAGTGTAAACACCACATTTTATTTTGTTGATTTATTAATTAACATGTTATATAAAGTTTGGGTTTACTAGATAGGATTTGGGCATACAAAACCCTATATTGGTTAAGATTAGGGTTTTTATCTTGAACACTAAAAGGGTTGAAATCGTGAAATTATGGTAAGTAAATTAATAAATTGATTTTCACTATTTAATAGTTAAATTAGGTTACTAATGGAATATATAATAATAATTACATATAAATTTAATGTTCAATATTTTGTATGTCAAAAGTTCAAGATATACCAAATTCTAATTATGGAAAACAAAATTTAAAGAAAAACTTTAATTGTGGATCTCATTGCAAAATTCCCAAACACCTCGTATGGCCTTATTAGACTATTCTAACTTGAATCTCCTCGAAACCATCCATTCTTCTTTTTAATTTTTTGGTTGAAGGTAAAGAGGTTATTTTATGGAGAAGATGGCCTAGAGTTGATATAGTCAAGTGAATGAGCAACATAATTTTTTTTTCTTGTAGAACAATTATAAATGTATAATTCATGTATTGAACATGTGGAACAGTCAATTTTTAATAATAAATAAGACTCGTGCATCAAATATTTTCTCGAACTATGTATTTTTAGCCATTTTTAGCCTAAATGACCAAAATCTGTCAAATTATGCAAAAATGAAAAAATATGAGATTTTATAAAAAATGGCATAAAAGAAATTTATGTTCAAGTAGGTTTGATATCAATAAATTTATATAATATATGTAAGAAAACCAAATTTTAGAATAAAAAATCAAATTTTGTCACAAAATTAACCAAATTTTCTAAAATATGGCTAAATTAGCATCAAATAGCTCAAACTGAGTTTATTGCATAACTAAGTATATAAATGTGTGTAGATCCACTCACCCTATCTATAATAAGAAGGTGAAATACCTCCTTGTTCCAACAAGTTGAATTCCTTAATTCTAAAAAAAAGGTTCACCAATCCTCTCTAATGTTGGAAATCACCACAATCCCTAGCTTAGGATCCTTCCCATATGAAAGCATGAGAAGAGAGAGAGAAGATGAAGATATTTGAGTTTTTGTTTTACTTTCAAAAATTTGTATACTGCACCAATAGAATTAATTAAACATGGATGAAGGAAGAAGAAAGCGAAGAACTTATGATATTCTACTTGAATTGAAAAAGAACTTGAGCTAGACAAACTCTAGGTCACCATCTACACTAGATTTCATGAAAATTGTCTATTCACCTTCAACCTTGAAATTTCATAGAAGAGTGGTGGGTTTTGAAGTCTTTCATGTAAGATTAGGCTTATAAGGCATTTGAGGTGCTTGTAAATTGTGCAAAGAGATCCATAAATGAAATTTTCTTTAAACTTTTGTTATTCTGGAGAATTATTTGGCATATCATGAGCACTTGACATCCAAATAAATATCCACAAAAGTCTATTTATTGAAGTTTGATTATACTTTCCACTAGTATCCTAATATCATTATAGTCGGTGAAAGTTACTTTATTAGATATATTTACCATAAATTCATCATTTTAACCCAATTTTAGGGCAAATTTAGAACCACAAACCCTATTTTCATCCTATCTAGGGTTTTGTATGCTAAAGTCATATATTGGGAACCATGATCTTAATATAACATGTTAATCAATAAATCAAAAATATAAATGTGAGTTTTGTAATGATTTGGCAAAAGCATAATATTAAGTATAAAAATACATATTAAAGGTTAATAAGGGTTAGTGCTTGAAAAATCACCTATCCTCTAAAGATTTTTCTCCAAAATCTTAGAGAACGATAAGAGATAACGTCACAACTAGTTGAATGGCTCTCTCACACTTTATTTATCTCAGTTATCTTTATTTATCATCACTCTTCATTTATTGGAAATTGGTATATAATGAATATAGTGTTAAATAATCAATAAATAGAACAAGAATTTCAAATTTCTTATCATTATTGCATGTGTTTGATAATCAAGGGTATCATTTCTCATTATCTTTGTTATATAGTCTATCATATTTACAATACTATAATTCTCCTTATATAGGAGCAATACCACAATTTTCATCGATATCTACAATTAGGTTGACTTTCATGATACCATCATTTTACTTGGTTGTCTCATCTAACTTTAATGGTATCATCATTATTTATAAATTAGTATTAGTTGCACACCTTTGTGTATTACTCCATCAAAGTTATGTCTAGATTTATATATTTATTATAAATTCTTAATATTGAATAATTTTTCTCTATTTCAAGCTTTTATATCAATCTTACTTTTATTATATAGCCAGACTATCTCCATCTGGATTTGTGATCACAGAAATTGATTGGACTAAATCACATATCCAAAATGAGTGAATCTAGAGTAATTAGACTTCTTAATTTATAACTCGACATTCAGGCCCCCCAATGATAATATAAGGTTTGATGTAGTAGATTGGGGTCAAAGACATGGATAAGGTTGATAAGTGTTAAGACCATTTAAGCCTTAGCTTAGTTTCACCAATCAAAAGTGTAAGGTAAAGTTTGTGTTCCTTATGGAACAATGATTCATAAATAAGAAAATAAACTAGTAAAATAGATCTAGATTTAAAATAAAAGAACAAGAATGTCACAAGATAACGTATCAAGTATGGATGCGGAAATTTGGATTGGGTTCCGCCATCTAAGGTCTCTCACTAGCTTGCAACTCCCACATCTATTATTACCCTTAATAAGTTTACAAACAATCATCATAAGTGTCAGTTCCCTCCTCTCTCAAGCTTAAAATAAATCTAGACTATAAGGTTGTATCTCTCTCTCAAGATGAAAAATGAAAAATCAAATTAAAATCATATGATCATTAGCTTAAGCATTCTAACATTCAAATACATTCATGCAACTCCATAACACTTATATATATATATATATATATATATATATATATATATATATTAATATTTATATTGAAGGCATTAACAATCAAACAACACAAGATGGTAGCTAATCATGCAAGTGAAGCATTAAGAACAAGAGTATGGAGATAAATTTTGCTAAAAGCATATATTTAATAGAGGTAAGCATTTACATGTTGAGAGAGCCTTAGTGGATACTCCCAACCCAAATTAGATGCCACTCATGGTGGTGAGCAGCATTCCGAAATCACAAGTATGGTGAGACATGAAGATGGAAGGAAATAAAAGGGGATGAATAGATTTTGGGAAGAAGGAGAAAGATACACAAACAATGACCATGTACTGGTCAAGGTCGATGTAGAATCTATTCACTCTAAATCTGGCATCAGTTGTGAAGATGGTTGCTAAGTCTCCCTCCTTCTCTCAAAGAAGGAACCTACAACTACTCAACAGAGATGGTTTGTTGCTCCTTGTACTTTTATCCTTAGATATCATGAACTGATGGCTTGAGGTGGAGGGCAATGGTGAGATGGCTTCGTGGTAGAATTTCTTCATCTCCCTTAGGTAGATACCTTATTTTCCTTGCATGATGTATCAACACTTGGTGCGGGACTCAAGGTACTTGAGGGGGTACTTGTGCTTGCACCGAAAGTCTGAGCATGTGCCTCAGGGCATGCACTTAACAATCTGAATAAATGATATGTATAGTTCCACCATCGTTGGGCATGTTTTGTAGGGAATCCATCCTCTGCCGGTTGGAAAACTCTAGTGTGTCATCAATTTTTGGAGCTTATCAGGCAGACCATTGGTTACCACATCTAGTCTTTCTGTTGGATGAGCTCAGACTAGCGATTGCTAGGCACTTTTCTTGGGTCTATACGGGCCATAGATTTAGGGAATCAATGGTGGTATTGATAGGTTTGGTTGGCCATCAGTTCTAAGAGTCCCATAATTAGACATTGATTTTTGGGAATGATGGTTATCCTAACTGCATCTCTTGATGAACATGGGCATTGTGGGAGGTCATCGGTTTGGAAACCTATGGTCGGTCAGCTTCGATGATGGTCTGATGCTAAGGGTGGATGGTCACCATTGGTTGTGGAAACTGATGGGAGACCTTCACAAGGGTGGAGCCCATCGCTTGGTGAGTTACCTTCATGGAAATGAGTAGCTACTTTTGAATCAAGTATAAATCGTAAACATGAGAAAAATAGGAGAAAGTTAAGGCAAGTCTGCATAAAGAGGGGAAATAGGATTAAAATTAGGCATGAAATATCCAAAAAGTTGGATGTTATCAACCTTCCGAAACATAAGAGTCTATTTTGTCCTCAAGATAATAAATAGAATCAAGTCATCAAAAAAATGTTAAGGGATTTATTTTTTAGTATTTTTTGACTCTTGACCATGTCCTTATATCATCTTTAGGTCAAGACCTCTGCCTAATCGCTCAATCTACTTTCTATACTCCTAGCTTCCTCCCTCTCCAATATACAGTTGCATGGCATCCTTTGCCTGGTGTATCCTCTTCTTAGGAGGAGTGTCCTTGTACAAAATGCACCCAATCTAATTTCTTGTCCGTACTTATGCAAAATGACATTGAGGTAGTTTTCACACCCAACCTTTATTATCCTGGATAGTCCTAACTAGTGGTGTAAGGATGGGCCAAGCTTGCTTGTGTTTCCTATCTTTCTAAGGTTCATTCAACCATGAGTACTATCATAGAAATAGTTCTACTTGACTGTTAGTCCTGATGTAGTTTTAGGTGGTGAGGCACCTGTTGAAAGACAAGTGATTTTTTTTGTTTGGCATCCAAGTTTCACTATCGGGCATGACATATCTGCATTCTTAAGTGTAGCTATACACTGGCCAGATGGAGCCTTTTGTCATCTTTCCAGATACAACTCTCATGTTTTTATTCAATCTCAACTTTAATTGTTGCTCACAAGGATTTTAGGGATGGTATCATTAGGGGGAGGTGGGATGTCAAGCCTCTTTTGTTCTCATAGTGGGGATTAAGCACTGAAGGGGTAGGTGTTTCCTCTATTGCTGGAATTTGCACTTTCCAACCTATACTGAGAAGCTAGGTGATCAATATGGGGTACACCAGGCAGGGTCCTCCTTATTTTATAGGGTTTCTATTGGGATACTAGTGTTCCTTGGTTGCCTACAATATCTTGAGATAAGAATGATGTAAAGACATAGTCAAGTAGATTTTTCTTAGATGAATTAGTAGCCCAAAACATGACTCTTGGAATGATTATGCCAAGAAGTAGCTTGAATATAAGAAGTTATAAGATAAGAGTGGTGACAACACCCAAGAAAATTGGATTCAAAGTTTATCTTCAAAAATTACTATTTACCTGTGTTTTTTCTAAGGATAAGAAGACAAAATATATACACAGGCAAAATTTTATCATCTGACTATCAAAATTCAAAATTTTTGCATAAATGACGAAATATGTAATACAAAAAGTTGAGATGTTGGGCAAGTAGACATACTAGCTCACCTATTTAGATCCCCCTAAAACTTATCATGCACCATGTCCTCAGGGTGTCAAAGAGTGAGGTTGAGCAAACAGGTGAGTTAAGGCTTTGCTCTTATTAATGCCCATTAGGACATTAAGATCTACATTTTGTATGTCCCTCGAATGTAGTGGTAATAACCTTCTTGATAATATTCCTCCTTCTTATCTTATGTGACTAGCATTTACATCCATTATAAAATGAAGAAACCATAGTCGTTAGAGCCTAGTACCTGTTATGGGCTCCTGTGATGGAACTGTAGTTTCTCAAACTTCAAACCTTCATCTGGGAGCCCCCTTCCATACATTTTTATCAGCTCAATAATTTTTGTAGCCACCTGGGAAACTTTCTATTCAGTGACGTTGTTAGATGTTTTGTGTTAGGTGGTCCTTTTCATGCTAAACCTAGCGTCTAAGATGGTGTATTGTTTCATCATTTGAGCCCATGTATTAAATGATAAAAGTGTCCAGTGTTCATCATGCAGAGTAGGTATAAATATAAATTACGGGATATTATACTTTAAGTGATCTATTAGTCATTGGAGATCCCCCAAATCTTTTTGATATATTATGTCCTCCAATGATATCGTAGAAGGACATATATACATCTTTGAGATTGTTTATGAAAAGTAATTGGCAGGTCGTCATGACGTTGACTATCATATAACCTCCAACTATAAGAATCTCACGAAGGTCTAGATATAGGACTTGAACATTGTCACATTCAAAAATGGTGACAACTTCATTGTCTTGTGGCCTAAGTTCTTCCATGATGAAAGTCAGATCGTCAACCAACAACCCATAGCAAGCGTTTTGTCAAGATTTTCAAAAGTGGGTTGCATCAAATTGATTGGTTCTAGTTCATCATATTCATTGGCTACATCATCATTATCTACTCTTGCTACTTCTCCTTATTAGTTGGAGGTGATTGGGGCTTTAACTTCTTCATAGTTGGCTACATCCTCTTCCGCCTCTGGTTTGTTGATAATGTCTTGAGGTGAGGAAGTATGCCTTGCAATTTCAAAAGCAGATGCAAGTATTGGAGTGGGGTGAGTTAGGGTATGCTCAAGAGTTTTTTTTGGAGCCTCTAGTGTAGCTTCCACTTCTTCTATGGTTGGTTTGGGAGGGATATTCATTTTTGACTGAGGAGTTGATGTGGATGATGTGACCGAGGAGGAGGAATCACCAGGCTAGTTATCCATTTTTCAAAAGGAGGGACTTCTATTCCTTTCTCTATATTTTTCACTTGGTCCCTCCATGAAGGTCGTTAAGGAAGGGGTATGAGCATGTATATTCTTCTTGGGATCCATGTGTTCATCATAGAAAAATATTTGTCACAAATAATTTCCATGACATATTTTCCTCTCAGCACATGGAAGTCCTCGTTAACAATTTTCTCAAAGGGAAGTCATCTATTTAGTGCTTAGATGGTCCTACACACTATGAAGGTGTTGTCCCTAAAGTTAGGAAGTTGTTGGGATCTGCTACAATCAACGTGGAACTTGTTCTAGTTTGGGCAGTACCACCTGTCTGTCCTCTATATCAGGCATTTCAAGCAGTTCAGTATCATCTATATTTCCCTTTATCTAGTTTTTCGAAGGCCATCCCTCCACACGGTAGGTCCTTGCCATTGAAGTTGTAAAGTGTAACCCACCTTGTGGAAAGATTCACCATGGTTAGTAACCAATGATTGAAGGCCTTGAAAGGAAGAGTTATGAACTTTAGCTTCCTTGTTTTATGCAGCGTTTCTTGTAGATTTCAACACATTGTGTGTTGTAAGTTTTTTACATAGTTGGGCAGATAGAGTGGATGTGGCATTTACGACGGGTCCTATTTTGTCCCTGTATATATATTCTTCGATTATTGTTCCACAGAGCACCTTGAGGAATACTAGCCATATGTCTGAAAGTTGATCGCAGGTCATTCCTTGTCAGATAGTATCTTTTGTTATTGTATACAATATCTTCTCTCGGTTTATCATGTTTAGGATATCTACCAAAACATGGACTTCAGGGAGCAACATCACTGTTATTGAAGTCATGTCTATGTCTTTCATTTTACACTGCAACGGTAGTGGTTGGGTTTGTACTGGCTATAGTTGGTGGTTCAGGAAACACTGGATTGTCTAGTTTCTTCTTTGTGTTATCGAAAATCTAGTTTATATTCCATTCATCTTATTTAGAAATTTGCTCCTCCATCTCCACCTCTAAAGGATTTAAATGAACTCCTCCTTTGATCTGTTCATCCAGTATTAATTGGATCATAAAGTCTTCATAGTCAACTAGAGGTGGTGAATCATCATGCACAAATAGAGGATTTATCCTATTTATCACATCCTCAGTTATTTCTGGTGCCTCCTCCCTTGCCTCTAGGGATTTTAGGATGATGTCATTTTTGTCGATTGTTTTTATATATGCGGCATGGATTGTCTACTTGGTATATTTTAGAAAAACATGTATTTGGCTTGTTAATTGGTTCTTCTTCTTGGTGTTTGTTGGTGAAGTGCCCCTGGGGAGACAGGGGAATTGGTATGGTATTTTTTCCCAGTGGGCACTTCCATGTTTCTGACATAATTTTCTTCCCTTTGTTCAGTAGATAGTTCTATTGTGGCTTCTGGTTTTGGGGGTTGTGCAACTTTCTTGATGTCTAGTTTTCCAGACACCATTTCTTCTTTCAAGTGCATGTCCATCTCTATTTTCAGTGATGAGGAGGCTTCCTCGTCGACAATTCACGACCAATTAGAGGTTTCCTTTTTAAGGGAAAGTGATGTCATTCATGCCTTGTTTTAGTTCTTCTCTTCAACGTGCAACCTCTCATTTTCTCATTTTAGGCCATCCTGCTCCTAGCACAATAGGGCAATCTCTCTATCCATTCATGTCAAAGCTTCCACTAACTACATTTGATTTGTATCCAAGATCCGCATCTATTGCGGAAAGGTTAGCAATGGTTGCATGTCTGTTGTTATCTTCTCAACCTGTAAAGTTAGCACATACAAATTTGTAATTAAATTTAAAATATTTAGAGCAGAGTTAGAGACGATCTCACATAGGTTGTCAATTTGTTGCCCTATCTCCATGAATAATGTTGGGGAAGGGGCTCATTGTGGCTTCTCTTCGAATTTCAATGAGTTCACGTCCTTCTAAGATCTAACAGACCTTTCATGTTCACTACTCATGTGTAGGCTTTTCTCTTCATAACTTGGCAGGGGATATCTTTTTTCTACTATCTCCTTCTCTTGTACCTCCCTTTCATCTGTGTAGTTTGAAATAGGGTCATTTCTTGTTGCATATATTATTTCCTTGTCAACCCCTCGGCTGGCTGGCGTGTTAGTTAGGACATTGTTGTCAGTTGGCTCTATCCTAGAAGTGGTGCGGTGTGACACCACACTCGCACTGATGGAGGTTTCATTCATCTTCTCCAATTCTGGATCTATTAGTATCTCTAGTATATCATCTCTATTGATATCAATGGAGTTAGATGATGCGTAGTACCCATCAAAGCTTCTTCAGGCACCTCTGGGATACTGACGAGAGGTGTATTTGCTGTAGAACTGTCTCCATTTCTTTTGATGCCTCTGGGATAACGATGGCATATGTAATTATATGAGGTTATTCTTCATCTTTCTCAAGATGTACTACCTCGAGTATGGGGGATTTATGCTCTTTGTATTAGCCACTTTCATCTTTTGGAGGCATATTATTACTCTTTTCTTTTTTCACCTTGTAGGAGTTTCTTCTATCAACTTCATTGGTGGCTCAGTTGGTGCTTTCTCTGTTGTTTGGCTCCATATTTCATCTTTTAGACATCATCATCACCTAATAGAAGTTTTTCATAGTTTCTCATTTTAGGAAGGAGAAGTAAGCCCTTCAATCTATAGAATCTGTAGAAGTACTTATCCTTCTGCCTTGCCAATACATTTGTAGCAATTAAGTACTTCAAATCTACTAGCCTTTCCTCGATATATTTAAGGAATAACTTCAATTCACTGGGTTTGACTATATTGTTGGCAATGTATGTGATGAGGCCACTCATGAAGAAGTCACAGGAGCCTTATGGTCCAACTATTTTCGCTAGCCTATTAATCAATATCCATCCAATATTGATTGCCTTCTTTTCCATGATACTCTATAGAATGTGGATATTCGTTCTGGTAATGCCTTGTGTTTGTCTTGAAGAACATGGTGTTTATGAAGATCTTATGCATAACACGCATGATCCCCGAACGTATCTTGGAAGCCTTCGACTGCCCTAAGTTGTATCGGCTCTCTCTAGATAGTTTTTCCCATGTCTGGTCAGTGAAAAGCCTTGAGCTTATTTGTCTCCTTTAGCTCTATTTGTGTTCATGGCTTGTTCATGTGACTCAGTGAAGATTGAATTCAATCATTTCTCAGTAAGTATATAGTCCTCCTTGATAGTTTAGACTTCCAACTTATAATGTCCCCCGCACCCTTTGTCTTATTTTGTAACTAGTAGATTCTTCAGGGATGACATGCTCTTTAAGGTGAGTTCATCATAGGAGATGTGGTTGTTGAAGCAAATTTTGTAGATTCCCACCTTTTCTAGTTTTTTCTTCACCCTTTGGTATATTCCTAATTTTTTAGGGTGTCGACCTCTCCAAACTTTGTGGATCTAAAGGTTTTACTTCTATACATATCATCCTAGGCATTTATATGGTCATCATCTTTGGGAAATAAGTAATTTTTAGGTTGTTCCTTGTGGATGACATTCATTGTTTGTGGAACAGTCCTACCAAGAACTTTAGTGCTTGTGGTTATCATTGATCGTGGCCTTGTTTGTCTTCTAGTGCTTTATATTTCTAACACCTTGGTACTTTACTTTGCTATCCTAGGGAGATGGACTTGATGCCCCTCTCTTATTAGGGTTTTGTCTATCCCCTAAAGGGGTATACTCCAAAGTCCTTTCCCTATGGACTCGTTAGAGTTGGAGGATTCCTCGAGGATTGGATCTTCTAGAATTTTTAGTATATCTTCTTCTAACCTGGTCCTGATACTTCCTTGTGTGGGATCCCCAAGGAGTCCGATATAGGCAAGAACTTCATCTTTTAATCTCTCTATTCTATCTACCTCGTCATGACTCATTATGCTTCTGATCTTACTAATCTGGCTCATTGATTTGACCTCTTTACCTGTGTTACTAGACATTTAAATTATTTTTGTAGTGTATATATTAATACATCTCATGCAAAGTTAGTCCAACAAGTAGCTTTAAGCAATATCTAGAAAGGAACTATAAATCGATGGTTTATATAAAGGGTATGTGAATGGATGGTTTGTGAAAAAACTTGAAATCAGGGATCTAATGGTTTGGAAATAGGGTGATCAGAAGAACCGATGGTAGGATGGCAAACCTAAAAATGATGGTTTTTGAATGAGTAGCAATTGGTAACGTGATGGCTTCAGGGAGGGTGGAAAATTGATGGTCTATTAGGGTGTAGGAAGATGAACCAATGGTTCCCATAGGAAGGTGATATTCCAATGGTTTATAAAGGTTGGATAGAGGCAGTCTTAAGCTGATGGTTAGAAAAGATTGAATAAGTCATCAGTGTGAGGTGATGGTTTGTAGAGGGGTAAACACCTTCTGATGGTTTACACCTACTTTGGAGAGTTTGTATATCAGAAGGCAGAAGGATAGGAAGTTGAATTGATGGGGATGAATTGACAGAGATGAAAGTGGTAGTTTTGGTAGAACACAAAAAGAACCAAGAATAAAAAAGAAGGTTAAGCAGTGGATTTACCAATTTTCGATGTTGGCGGTAGCATCGTCAGTGGATTCATTCCTTGATGAGTCCCCTAGTCAGTGTGTCGTTGTCGATCAAGCCCTTCTTGCACCGCGGTGCGTTTCTAACCCTATCTAACAAACGTCATCATCATCAAAGGGGTCCTTTTCTAGTTCGCCGTCTTCACATTGTTGGGAGTTGAATATGATGTGCGTCCTTTGATGGCTTCAAAAATATTTTGCCTTAGCTCATACGATTAGGTGGGTAGGGTTTACTTTCTGCTTTTACTAATCATGTACAATTGTACAGAGTGTCAAGTCCCCCTTTTACTTTTATAGCAATAGATCTAAGTTAAGGTGGGACCTATGCCATCATTAGATGATGTTGTGTGCATTCTGACGGTTCACAATGAGTGCAACTCTTATGATGGGTCAACTGACCATCGATCTTAAGATGATTTGATAGTGACTTATAATGGGTCCCCCAACTGCAATGTGTTCACCCTCAATAGTTGAAAGAGCCACAGTGATTTGTTGCTTAGAGAACCAAGAAACTAGGCATGGTCCTAGGAAGAAGTAGGTATCACTTGTTCAGTTTCTATCAATCAAACAACCTACGTAATCAACATCACTATAACTAGTAAGAGTAAAGTCTCGTGACAAGGGATACCATATTCTAAAATTTTGAGTTTTGGCTACATACCTCAAAATCCTCTTTACACTATAATATGTGATTTCCAAGGACTTGATTGAAAGTGATCACACAAGAAAACACTAAATATTATATCAGGTCTAGAGGTAGTTAAATAAAGTAAACTTCCAATCATACCTCTATTGAGTTTCTCATCTACCTTTTATCCTTTTTCATCTCTATCAAGCTTGGCAGTATTTGACATGGGGGTGTCCATTGGCTTGATGTTCTCCATCCCAAAGTTCTTAAGTAGTTCATTGGCACACTTGCCTTGGTTGATGGAGTTCCCATTGTTTGTTTGCTTGATTTGGAAGCCAAGGAAGAATGTAAGCTCCCCCATCATGCTCATCTCAAACTTACTCTGCATAAGAGAACTAAAAGCTTTGCGGAGATCAAGATCAATCCCTCCAATACAACATCAACATAAATTTGAATGATCAAAAAATTGTTAGAAGTGTGCTTTAGAAACAAGGTAGAATCGACTTTTCCCATGATATAATTGTTATCTAATAAGAAGTTTCTTAGTTTCTCATACCAAGCTTGAGGTTCTGGTTTGAGACCATAGAGAAATTTTTGCAACAAATAAACATGGTTAGGCAAGTTATCATGTTCAAATCCCAGAGGTCGGGCAACATATACTTCCTCCTCAATTGTACCATTCAAAAATGCACTTTTAACATCCATTTGATAAAGAAGAAAATTCTTGTGACTGGAAAAAGCAAGCAACATTCTAATTGACTCAAGTCTAGCTCTAGGTGCATATGTTTTATCAAGATCTTTGCCATGTTGTTGATTGTAGGCTTGAGCGACTAACCTTGCTAAATGGAGGGGCTAGTCTCAATAAATAAAACATTGATAAATTCTTCCACTTTACACAATTCAATGTTAAATACTCTATAAGCCTTGCTAGTAGTTCTATAACCAAGAAAGCAAGCCTTGTTAGCTTTTGGATCAATTTTGTCTAGGGAATCCTTGGTGTTCAAAACAAAACAAGGATAACCAAAAACATTAAAAAAGTCAATGGAAGGCTTTCTACCACGCTATAGCTCATAGGGGTTTTCTTCAAAAGAGGATGAGTAAAAACCAAATTTTGCACAAAATATGAAGTATTGACGTCTTCGGCCCAAAACTTCTTTGGAGTGTCATACTCTAGAAGAATAGTCCTAGCCATCTCCTATAGTGACCTATTCTTTATCTCTACAACCCCATTTTGTTGTAGCATTCAAGGTGAAGAAAAGTTATGACCATACTCAGATTCCTCACAAAACCATTCAAACAAATCTTTTCAAACTCTCCCCCATGATCAATGTATATAGAAGCAATCCGGAAAGAAGCTTAATTTTCAACTCATTTACAAAAATTCGAGAAAACATCGAGAGTATCACTTTTTGAAATAAGAAAGAAGGTCCAAGCATATCTAGAAAAATCATCGACAATCACAAGAGAAGACTTGCTACCACAAAGCAATTATGTACACATTGGTCCAAATATATCAATGTGAAGAAGCTCAAGAACTCTATTGGTGCTAACAACTCCATTGGATTAGAAGGAGTACTTGGTTTCCTTTCCTTGGGTACAAGGTTGGCATTCCTCATCCTTTTCAAAATCCAATTTAGGAAGTTCCTTAACCAAATCCTTTTTTCTCAACTTCTACGTTTGATGCATATTTACATGACTAAGCATATGGTGCCATAAAGAAATATCATTCGAATTGGCACAAGACATCTACCAACAATAGGCGTAATAGAGTCAAGAACAATAATTTAAAGATTACCATTTCTAGTTCCCTTATATATGACATTGTACGAGAGGGAATCTATAAGCAAGCATTCTAAAGAAGTAAATAGAATAAGATAACCATTATCACAAAGTTGACTATCAATTATGAAATTGTGACACAAGAAGAACATTCTTGATTCATAGTGAATCACTTACATCACCCTCACCTATTACCTTACCCTTGTTGTTGTCCTCAAATGTCAGTGATCCTCCTTTCTTCTTGATGAATTGATTGAAATGGCTGATTTCACCTGTCATGTGTTTTGAGCAGCCACTATCAACAATCCATTTTCCTTCTACCTATAAGAAAGGAAGATAATAGGTTCCCAATTAAAACTTTGGGATTTGGGGTTAGCTTGGGGACCCACTTCATCTTTGGGTTGGTCTCCTTCTCCATGTAAGGACAATAAGTAGAATAATGGACATCACTCTTACAATGAACACTAATCATAGGGTTCAAAGACCCAGAAGACTCTCTGGAAGATTGTAGGTTCCTTACTCTTCTTCTCACCTTTTCCTATGCCTTTTCCTTTTGAGGAACCCTCATATCTTAAACCAATCATTTCACTATGTTTGGTTGAGTGATCCAAGACTTCATTTAGGGACTTATTCCCTTTGAGGAAGGTTTGCAAGTGGCTCTCAATTTGTGATTATCATTGGTAAGAGTGACAATAGTAGAAGATAAATGAGCAATATCATTAGCAAGTCGGCCTCTAAGAATAGGGATTTAGTCAAGTAATAATTTCTATCTAAGGAAATAGAAGAAAATTCATTTCCAGGAAAAATAGGACTAGAAGATAGATCCTTAATTTTAGCAAGCAACCTAACATTTTTAGTTCTAAGAAAAACCACCTCATAAAGATAAATTCTATTTTCATCCTTAGTCATACCATAATAAATCTTAAGATCATTAATTTCAATTTCAAGCAAAGAAAGCTTATCTACTAGGGCTTGCTTTTCTTCATTAAGACTAGTGATGTTCTTAAGGTAGACACCATTCTCAAATTCAACTCCATTGTATTGAAGCTCAAGATCAAGAAACTAACCTTGCAAGAAATCAATGCTATCAAGATGTAACTTTTCATTTTGATCAAGAATCTCAACCTTAGCATATAAATCATCGATGATATTACCCAACCTATTCTTCTTAGATTTACATTTGGAGTAAGAAAAGCAAGTAGCATTAAGCATATCAATAAGAGTTTCTTTGGATAACTCATGCAAGCTTACCTCACTTACCTCACCAATGTCTTCACTTGTGGAGACCATGAGTGCAAGATGGAATTCTCCTTCATCGGAGCTTCAGTCACTAGAGAACTCCTCCCAAGCTGTATTAGCTACATCCTTGCTTCTTTTATCCTTCTTATCCTTCTTCTTGTATTTGCCTTCCTTCTTGTAGTCATCCTTTCTCTTGTGGCTACTCTTGTGATGGCTCTTCTAGGCCTTTGGGCATTCATTTTTTGTAGTGTCCCTTTTATACATATGCATATCACTTAAGAGTTGAGGATGAGGAAGACATTCCCTTGAAGTGTTTGCCCTTGGAGTAGCTTTCTTCAAGATCACTTGGGCCATCATATTCACTTGAGGAGGGAGGAGAGTGCCGACAAGAAAGTTGTTGTTGGATAATCATTGCCTCCACTTAAGCTTTGAAGGCATTGCCTTTTATCTTCTTTGATTCATTCTCCTCTTGCTTGTCTTCTTCCTCTTTCTTTTCAAGCCTTGGCTCATGAGCTTGAAGTTTTCCCATGAGCTCCTCGGTGGCTAAGTCTCCAAGGCTACTAAATTCTTCAATTGAAGTCACATTGGGTTCCAATCTCTTGGGAAGGGGCCTAAGTATCTTGGATTTGATTGCCTCTTTATCCAAGGGGTGTCCCAAAGCTGCAAGTCCATTGACGATGGTGTTGAGCCTTGAGTACATGTTTGCCACTCTTTCCTTCTTACCCATCTTGAAGTTCTCAAGTAGCCCGTTGAGCATGTATATCTTTGATTATTTGACTTGATGCGTGTGCGTGCCTTCATAAGTGATGCACAACTTGTTTCAAATCTCATTGGTTGTGTCCCAAGATGAGATCTAGTTGAACTCATACATAGTGAGGGCAGCATAAATGATGCTAATCTTCTTGGCATCGATCTGCACCTTCTTGATTGTAGCTTCATCCCAAGTAGTTACATCACCAGTTGGCTCCTTGTATGGAAGAATCACCAAACTCCACATGTTGTAGTTGGTCCCTTGAAGGAAGAACTATATCCACCATTTCCAATAGAGGAAATTGGTGTCATCAAAGATCGGGGGTCTCATGGATAAACTTCCTTATAGGTTGAGGGACCCAAGTAAGTATCATATATTCTTGTCTCATGGGAGATGCATCAAAGAAGACTGTGGCTCTGATACCACTTGTTGGATTAGAGGGCTCTAGAGGGGGGATGAATAGAGCTTCAAAACTTGCACAAAAATAGTTAGACCTTAGATTTACTTCAACTAGGCATAATTGCAAATAGTTAATTTGACGGTAATCTAAACATGCATAGCAAGGATGAGAGAAATTCAAGAAACCAATTGTACAACATGTTTTAGAGTGGTTCCACTCTTCAAACTAGGAGAGATTCAGTCCACTACCTAGAGAGGTCAAGCTCTTGGATTTCTTAAGCTTGTCTACTCCTTGTATTCACTTATAAGAGTTACAACAAATAACCTTCCTTTTCTGGGACAAGGATACCCAACTTTCCTTTAAGGACAAGGAAGCTAACAACCTTACAATCAAGTTCTTACCTATCTAAAAGCTAGTCTTCTATGTCACCAAGGTCTTACCCACTCTTGAAATAAACTGGATGCCTTCACCAAGGTCCTCCCCTTCATGCAATGAGTCTTTGGCCTTGAGGCTTTACCCACTCAACTACTTGGATCTTTTGCCTTGATCTCCTCCTTCACTCGAAGAAGATTGAAACACCTTCTTGTATATCTCGAAGAAGCATGAACCTCATCTTTCACTTGGAGAAGCCTTCATCAACATGATCTTAAAGAAGGGATTGGGAAGGAGAAGCTTTGAGAGCTTTTACAAGTGTACAATTAGGAAGCTCTCTCGCATAAAACCTCTCTCACTCATATGTAAGAATTGAAGTGTAAACAATAGAGAGAGAGGATATCAAGTGGACATAAAGCACTCAACTATAGCAAGGAGCTTGAATAGCATGAATGAGAAACCTTGGAATGAACTCCATGAGGTCCTATTTATAGTTGGGGTGTCTACTAGAGTGTGGGAACTCTTACGAATGTTTTCTAGCCATTTGGAGGGTTGCAATGGATATTTTTATGAGTTTTGCAACTTTGCAACGGTTAGATTCACTTTTTCTGTGTTTTCCGTAGTATATTCAGTCGAGTTTCAATAAAGATAACTCGACCGATCCTACTATATGACAAGATCCATTTAAACCATTAGTCAAGTTTGTCCTGGTGGCAACTCGACCAATCCACTTAAATTGATATTGGGCAGAGTGATCTTCAGTTGAGTGTTGTGGATGGACAACTCGACTGATTTATATCATTATAAAAATCCATTTAGGATTGGTCAAGATTGAAACTTGACCAATGAAGTTCCTTTAATGAATTTTCTAAAATTATATTTAAGTGATCAAATGTTTGAATTAAGTGACCATGATTTTTTCTCATCTTAGTTACAAGTCATATCATCATTACAAATGATTACAAAGTTAATCTAAGGTGGTTTATGTTGGATCAATGGGCTCTAGAAGGGCGGGGGTTTAATAGAGCTTCACAAATTCTCACAAGATAAATTAGACCACCAAATTATATATTTGAAAATCTCAAACAAGCAGCAATTTGATGTCCTAATCTAACATGCATAGCAAGATGAGAGATAGTGAAAAACAAGCACTTAGACATGTGTTTTAGAGTGGTTCCATGTCCTAAACTTAGGAGCAATGTCAGTCCACTACCTATAGTGGGTTAGTCTCTAGGATTTGCAATCTTGGTACTCTTATATTCCACAATAAGATTACAAGACACAACAACCACACATCCAAGGGCATAGTACCTCAAGCAAAGATCTTCAACCTATAGAAGGAGCTTACCCACTTGAACCATAGAGTCTTTAGCCATCAACATGGACTTACCCACTCCTTTCTTCAAGTCTTCTGCCTTCAAGGGATTACCTATCTTCCTTGAGTGTTGCCTTGCTTCTCTCCTTCACTCGGAGATCTGGAGCACCTATCTCCTTCACTTGGAGACCTGGAGCATCTTTCCTTCTTCAATCTTGAAGAACAACACCTCCTTCTCCTTCAATTGGAGAGGGATCTTCAACTTGACTTCAATAGGAATTGAGGTTGGAAGATGGAGGAGGAGAGCTTTACAACAATACATGGAGTATCTCTCTTAAACAGGAACCTATCTCACTCATACTCACGAATTTGACTTGAAGGTCGAGAGAGAAAGGGGCTAAAAGTCTTAGAACACTCTCATCTATGCTAGGACTAAGTTTGCAATGAATGAGCAGCCTTGGAATGAACTCCAAGTGTTCTATATATAGCTAAGGGTGTTTCTTTGAGTTAGGTGAACTCTTGGGCCGAAATATAGCTATTTTCCTTCAACAAAATGTCTCCATTTTCGATCAAATAACCCACCAACGGTCACATCACTTTTTTCTGCAAATTTCATACAGCGAAATCGGTCGAGTTTCAATAAAGTTAACTCGACCGATAGAGTAAACGACAAACTGATTTTCAAAATATCGGTTGAGTTTGTTTTGAAGAAACTCGATCGATCAATGAATGATCATTTTGATCAAGTACTCCATCGGTCGAGTTCTGTGTAGACACAACTCGACTGATGCAATCTTCAGAGACTGTATCAAGGTGGATCGGCCGAGTTTGTCCTGGGGAGAAACTCGACCGATTGACAACCTGATGTCAATCTTTGAATATGCATCTAAAGTGATCAAACATTGGTGTTTTATGTCCCAATAAATTTTTTCACCTTAGTTACAAGTCAATTCATCATTACAAGTGATTACAAATATGTTCTAAGGTCATTTACATAAATTTCCAAAAAAGCACACTTGTAGCTCTTTGACTTGAACTTGAGTCAATCTAGGGTTTTGGATTTGGGATACTTTTCATGTACCTAATACCTGAAATCAATATTTAATACACATATTAGATACATATGAATGGAATGGTTAATTCATTATCAAAATATAGGCAATGTATAACCTCTAGGTCAACATTCTCCCCCTTTTTGATAATGACAAACCATTCCTCAAACATATTGAAAAGGATGTAGAAATTATACCTTTGCTTTGTGAAATAGGAAGATTCATGAAATGAACAATGTGAATTTCTCCCCCTTAATCCGTGCTTCTATTAACCTGAATGGTTAATCTATCTACACAATGCAGTAGCAATATACATGTAGTATGTAGTCCTTTGCAAGTTCACATAATAAGCAGTGAATTGAATAAGAAAGAATCTCACTAGCAAAAAGCAATATTATAGCAAAGAAAAACCAATATGATTGAGTTTCAAGACTTGATCTATCTCTTCAAATATCTCTCCCCCTTTTGACATTATCAAAAAGGTAGGGGGGTAGAAGAGAATAAGCCAGGTCTTCTCCAAAACACACATAGCCATATATGCAAAGGAATAAGTAACAGTTTAAAAGCATATATCACACAAGGACAAAAGATAACATACATGCCAAGTTAGAATAAAAAATATAACTCAATATGGCATCAATGCATAGGATAAAAATAGAGGAAATAGCCATAGTGCACATCAAATATATTACAACTCAGATATATGTCCACATGAGAGCAACTACAAGCACAAAAGTGATGAAACAAAGATAAGAAATAGTACAACTCAGAAAAATGTGCCAAGATGTTTCTTATACAAAAATAGTCTAGAAAGATGTATATAATAAGCATTCTAGACTACAAATGAAGAAACCACCTAAACATCTAAGCTATCTATATCAACAATGTCATCATCGCCAGGTGTGTAATCCTCGTCCCCATCAGAAGGTGGAGCAGTAGTGCCAGCATCATCGTCAGCACCATCACCATCACCATCATCCAAAGCATCCTCATCGTCACTGTCATCATCATCAGCATCCTCAGCCTGGTCTGGCATCTCCTCATCAGTAGGAGGTCCAAAGGAATGACCGAGCCAGTGAGAATTCTGCTCAGCCCAAGACATACCAAGAGCGTGAAGCTCATTGGCCTATGGGAAAGACAGAGCAGAGTCACCCAGTGAGTCTAGCAGGGTGGCCAGGGGGCCAGCAGGTAATAGGAGGATGACATGAGCGGAGCTACCAACAGCAAAAGGTGGTGGAGCAGCAGTGAAAGGCTCGGGAGTAGGATAGTAATGATCATATGCATATGAAGCATAAGCACTATCGGGATAGGGCTGGTAGGAGGGATAGGGGTGAGCATAGGAAAGGTTCATGGTTGACATGATGGAACACAAATCATGGTGCAGGTGGTCCTGAACCTGTTGGTTGTACGCCTGTTGATGCATCATATAACCCAAAAGGGTTTCATTTGACACACAGAAAGATGCATGGTTGGGTCTAGGAGGAGGCTGCAGAGGTGGAGCTTGGGTAGAGGAGGATGGGGCTGCTGAAGCGGAGGTAGAGGCAGAGGTAGAAGCACCAGAGGCGGACGAAAACACAGGAATAGACTTTTAAAGAGTGGTTTCACTAATACAAACACCTTTTCTAGCAACCGGGTAATGGAAGTCAGAAAAAAAGGATTTTTCAGTGACGAACTTGAAAAGACCAAAAATCAAAGTCGGGTAGGGTGGGTGGGTGCCTTTGGTATTCTTACCAGTGTCGAAGCAGGTCATATGATGTAAGATGTATCTGGCCCACTTGACATCGATATTTTTCAACTACAATACATAATGAATGCAGTGTTCTCTGCAATGTCTATTTGATTTTTCTTTGGAAGGACATTACAGTTGATCACTAAAGCCAATATGTGCCTCTTTAGGTTAAGAGAGGATGAGGGAAGGGTGTACCTCTTCTTGTAAGCCACGTCGGGTTTCTTCAAAAACTAATGAATATCCGGTAACGTCAATTCATAGTGATTGTAAAAACCTTCCAGGTCAAGAAGATCAAAGTACTCACCATAATCCTTACGCCAAGTGTCATTTTCCTCGTCTCTGGCAAGAAAGATATTTAAAGTATCCTCAGAGATTTGGAAATGACGACTGACGATCATAGATGTAAGAATTACTTGAGTATTCGGTGGCGGGATAAGCGAATCGTAGTTCCAACGCAAGTTGGCATAGAACTCGTGAACAACCTTAGTTCTTGACATGGAGTTGTGAAAGCAGTCATGTTCGATCGCTAGGGCGGACAAATGGTGAACGACGAGCAACCTAGCCACCTGAGAAAGAATCACTTGATACCTAGGAGAAGGATCGATCAAAGCGTGAAAATGAAAAGGTCTTCGAGGAAGAAGGTCCTTGTACCTATTTACAGCCTCAATCAATACAAAGGAGGTATTATGAAAGGGAACCAAGCGATTTTGCGAAGAAGAGGAAGGTGCATTGCATGGAGCAACTCGTTTTCTTCTTTGGAATCCATGGAGGTGAAAATGAGATAGAAAATGTGCAAACAAGCAAAAACTCAAACTTCATACAAAAACCACCAGAGACGCTCGAGAAGGTCTAGGTTGAGCTTTCTAGGTCAAACTAGGACTAGGAGCGGGAGGTTTAGGGCTGGGGGGTGAGAGCTTAGAGCTAAGAGATGAGGAATCGGTCGGCTATTTTCAAGTTGATAGGGAAAATAGTCGGCCGATCCTGACTTAATATTGGCTCAGCCCCCGGATCGGTCGAGTTTTGAGAGTGTAAAACTCGACCGAACGGTTCTCTGAAGAACAACTCTCAACTCCTGATCGGTCATGTTTTTCCTGGTGAAACTCGACTGAAGGTCAACCTGACCTAAAAGTCACATTCTTGGTTTCTAGCCATATGCATGCCAATTAAATTCATTTTTCAAAACTATTATGTATCATTAACATACTTAGGTACATTTTTCTCATCATTGGGTATTATTTAGAGATAAAACAAGAAATTTGATAAAACCCAAAATTAGCAAGAACTTATCATGATAACAAGCAATTTAGGAAGATTGAAGCATATATAGGCATATAAGATGAGAAATGACATGGGCAAGCATATAGGTTGAAAACAACTAGCTAGATTACATAGAAACATCATCCAAAGCAACAATAAGCAATTTAGATCGAATAAAATTTAATTGATCTCTAGCTAGAGGTTTAGTAAAGATATCTGCCAATTGATTTTCCATGTCCACATGCGTGATATAGATATCCTTCTTGGCAATGTGATCACAGAGGTAGTGATGGCGAACCTCTATATGCATGGCTCTACTATGCAATATAGGATTGTAAGAAAGATTAATTGCACTAGTATTGTCACAAAAGATAGGAGAAGCATCAAAAAATATGTTATAGTCTTGGAGCATTTGCTTCATCCATAGGACTTGGGCACAACAACTCCCGGCTGCAATGTACTCATCCTCGGTAGTTGATAATACTACGATGCTCTGTTTCTTGGAGAACCAAGACACTAAGCACGGTCCTAGGAGAAAGCAAATGCCACTTGTGCACTTTCTATCAACCAAACAGCCTGCGTAATCCGCATCACTATATGATCTAAGAGTAAAATCTCTTGATTTAGGATACCATAGTCCAAAATTTTGGGTTTTGGCTAGGTACCTCAAAATCCTCTTAACAACTATAAGATGTGATTTTTTAGGGCTAGATTGAAAGTGAGCACACAAGCCAACACTAAACATAATATCAGGTCTAGAGGCAGTTAAATAAAGCAAACTTCCAATCATACCTCTATAGAGCTTCTCATCTACTTTCTCACCTTCTTCATCTTTATCAAGTTTGGCGGTATTGGACATGGGTGTATCCATTGGCTTCATATTCTCCATCCCAAAGCATTTGAGTAGTTCATTTGTGTACTTGCCTTAGTTGATGAAGTTTCCTTCTTTGGTTTGTTTTATTTGAAAGCCAAGGAAGAAGTTCAACTCACTCAGCATGCTCATATCAAACTCACTCTACATAAGAGAACTAAACTCCTTGCAAAGATCAAGATCAGTTCTGCCAAAAATGATATCATCAACATAAATTTAAATAATAAGAAAATTGTTAGAAGTGTGTTTTAGAAACAAGGTAGAATCAACTTTGCCCATAACATACCCATTATCTAATAAAAAGTTCTTTAGTTTCTCATACCAAGCTCGAGGTGCTTGTTTGAGTCCATAGAGAGCTTTTTGCAACAAATAAACATGATTAGGTAGTTTGTCATTTTCAAAGCTCAGAGGTTGAGCAACAAATACTTCCTCCTCAATTGTACCATTCAAAAACGCACTTTTAACATCCATTTGATATAGCATGAAATTTTTATGACTAGCAAAAGCAAGTAGCATTCTAATGGATCTAATTCTAGCAACAGGAGCATAAGTTTCATCAAAGTCAATACTTTCCTATTAGTTGTAACATTGTGCTACTAACCTTGCTTTGTTTCTTACCACTTTGTCTTGCTCATCTAGCTTGTTGCGGTGGACCCACTTGGTGCCAATGATCTTTCTATCACTTGGTCTTGGCACTAGAGTACACACATGATTCTTCTCGAATTGCTCCAGCTCTTCTTGCATGGCGAGGATCCACTCATCATCACCAATGGCTTCTTTAATGTTCTTTGGCTCTAATTGTGAGATGAAGGCACTGTCTGCTTGTTCTTTGTTGTATGAATCTCGTGTCTTCACTCTCTCGAATGGATTGCTGATAAGTTCCTTGGTTTGATTCTTTGCAAAGCGGGGAGTAGGATCCTTCTTTTCTTATTTTTCTTCTTCTCTCACTTGCTTGCCTTTGTTGTCAATTTTGAGATCTTTTAAGATAGGAATTAAGTCATATGCAACTTCATTATCCACAACATGCTTGCTAACAATAGGGTTAGTTTCAACAAACTTAACTGTAACATCCCTGACCTGGGTTATGCCTTAACCCTAGGAATTTTGCTTAAGAAAGTTAATTAAATCCTTAATTTTATCTTGTGAAAAGTAATTAAGGCTCAATAGTAACTTATATTTCAATTTTGGTCTTATTTGTGTCATGTTGAAGCAATGTTTGCTTATTTTGGACTAAACTGCAAATTACCCAAGTTAAGGGGTTAACTTGCAAATGTTACATGAAAATATTTTCCTCATATGTTGAAGCATCATAGGAATGAGTATGATGCAGTGGTATGGCTTTCACAAGCTTGAGCACCAAGAAAGAGCTGATAAAGCAATTTTTGTGCATTAAAACCTAGTTTTGGTGTAAAGTGCAATTTACCCAAAACCTAGGGTTCAATATGCAAGTTATCACTTCAATAAGGTCCCTTATGTTTCTTGGAATAATTTAGAGAAAATAAAATGAGAGGGGTGCCTCATTTGAATTAATTTGGAGGAGAGAGAATCTTGATATTAAAATAATCAAGATTTATGCATAATTGAAACCCTAATTCAATTTAATGCAAAAAGAAATATATTAATTAAAGATCCCTTCAACCAAAAGTTGAGGGATGAATTTGCAAAGAGGTTGGACGATCTTGTGCCTTGCAACGGCATGAAAATATCCAACGGAAGTGGATAACTCACTCACATTATTATAAGAAAAAGAAATATCCACTCACTTATGGATATTATTATAAAATGATTTAAGGTGCTTAATTTGTTTTCTTTAAATTGTGGATAATTGAGAGGAATAAGAGGAAAAGAGTATATCCTCGTCCCAAAATAAGAGAAGGGGGCAAGTGGCAAGGATAAGGGGGAGATAATCCCTACTTTCTCTCTCCTAATTGAATTTTTAATAAAAATTGCATATAAGCTCATTTATCCATAGAGTAAAAGGGGAATTTCGAATTCACTTCCAACCTTTTCTTGCAAAACGACCTTGGAAGCTTGGGATCAAGAGGAGAACGATCCCCAACCTGTTGGTAAGTTTCTTGACCCTCTTTCACCTTGAATCCATGGTGGAAATCACAAATCAATGCATGATTTCTTCCTATCTCGATTCCCTCTTCAATTCTAACCATTCCTTTTCACCCAAAGCATGAGGAAGAGCCTTGGTATAGTGAAAGGAGTTGCATCCACCATTGTTGACATGAGCTTGAATATTTGGAGCTCAATTGGAGGCGGGTTATATAACTTGAACACCTCTACATTGTTATTCAACTATTAATCTTGCAATTTCGTTGATTCCTTCATCTTCTTGATTAATTTCTTGTTGAAAATGGAATTTCCATGAAATCAGATGTAATATGAGTTACATGAACGAGGTTATATGATTATGACATCATCTTGGACACTTTTCCCAAAGAATTGTATCTCATTTGGTTTCAACAAGTTGCTCATTCAGTTTCAACAAAACTGTTTGAAAGCAAACAGTTTCATCAAACCGTTTGAGGCTAAACGGTTTCAAACCGTTTGGGAGCGTTTACCAGGGTTGACCATTTGGAAAATATGATGCTAATATTTATGGTTAATGACCCATAAAATTGTATTGATTAATTCCAAAGGGTTCATCAGTTGAAGGTTAATCAATTAGCAAACCCTAATTGGGTTAAGTGCTGAAATTCAATTTGGTTAATTTAGATTTTTAGGTGTTTGAGCCCAAACGGACTCAAGACCGTTTGAAGGTCACCCAAATGGTCTCAAGACCGTTTGGAGGTCACCCAAGACCTTTTGGAGTTTTAGGGTTAAGTATGGTTGAGCAATTGAAGGCCCAGAGATACCAAATTGAAATGCAATTAAGTGTTGATTTGATGATCAATCTAATGATCTAAACCCTAATGAAATTTCACAAAATATAAGTATAGGATGGGTAAAATGGTCTCACGACCATTTAGAGGTCATCCAAACGACCTCAAGACCGTTTGGGGTCAGGTCATATCAAAAATTTGATGATGATTCATTAGTTGCAATGGAATCAATTCCACAATGTTGACCATTGATGGCTACTCAATTCAAAGCCCTAATTGAAGGTTTCTTGAGTAGGATTTCTAGATCAATTGGGTTCGGAACCCTAATTGATGGTATAATTGAAGGTTGGTTCAATAGTTCAAGTAACAAAGAAATCAAGGATTCAATTGATAATCGATTCATCCATTGAAATCATGAATCGTGTAAGTGTTGAAAGGATTTTTTGGTCCATTCGGTTTTGAGAGGGTTTGGACCAAACGGTCTTAATACCGTTTGAGTCCAAATGGTCCCTGACCATTTGAAGACCCAAGACCATTCGGTTTCAAAACTGTTTGATGATGAAACCCCAAAACCGAATGAAGGTCAAATGTGATTCAATCATTTGGATATTGAAGGTAATAATTGTTCCATTGATCCCATGATTGATAGCAATGATAATCAATGATAGGTATAAAGGTTGAATCCCTAAAGTACTTAGATGATTAGTACCTTTAAAGGGTTAAACCCTAATTGCTTATAATAGCAATAACTCAGTACACTATGTTAATCATAGTTGTATATACTTGATCGTATGATTGATGTAACCAAATCAAGTGGAGAGAATGATAGAGTGGAATTCATACTTGAGTACGATTCATGTGGTGATTAAGGGTATGATCCTTAGTAAAGAGATCATAAAACCCTAATCATGAGCATAAAACCCTAATTGACAAGGTTATTGAACCCTAACCCTAATTCAGGGAAATTTTGAGTGAAACCCTAATCTAGGGTAAGGATGTAACCCTAATCCAGGGTGATGAGATGTGTAAACCTAATTTAGGGTAATGTGATGTAAAACCCTAAATTGGGATGAATAGTAAACCCTGATTAGGGATACTTGAATGGGAATCCTAATTGGGATGAATAGTAAACCCTAATTGTGAGTAATTAAAGTGGAAACCCTAATTGAGGATGATTCCATATGAAACCCTAATTGAGGATGACTCCATGTGAAACCCTAATTGAGGGTGATGCCCTATGAAACCCTAATTGAGGATGATGCCATGTGAGACCCTAGTTGAGGGTGATGCCATGGGAAATCCTAATCTAGAGTAATGCCACGTGAAACCCTGAATTAGCATAATGTTATGTGGAACCCTGATGTAATGATGTGATGTGAAATTTAAATTCGGGGTGATGCCATGTAATGATATATGAAACCCTAATGAGGGTATAATGGCCAATACACGAAAGTAGAGTGTGGCTGACATAATCAAGTAAGATGAGAATGTTACACCATGAAGGGTAAAGTTGATGAACCATTTGAATGGTAATGTTGATACTCTAATAAATAAGGATATAAGGGACAAGATGATGCCTAGATCATTATATATCTAACTCCATGCATGTGTAACAACCCTATATACCTTACAAAGATAAGAACATGAAATTCTTAGGAATTATGTATGCAACACTAAATAATGATGTGGATAACATCCTAAGAGTTGAAATACATAAAGTGGTTGATAATAGTTTATTCTATATCAGCAATGCTAAACCATTAAGATAAGTCCATATCATTAAAGATAGTTCGATAAATCTAATGTGTAACCTATGCACTATATAATGAAAGTGATAGGTGAGTGGTTAAAAGTATTAAGAGGGAAATACCTTAATACAAGGTTTATTGATTAACCTAAGTAAGATGGAAATGAGGAGAAAAGTTATACAGCAAGACATGATAGATATTACATTTAGCATTTCAGGGTTGATATACCTTGATGCATCTTATTCCAACATACTTGGATAAGAAACACAAGAAGTGTGTGTTATGTAAATTACTACAATGAAGATGTAATGAATTCAATGCATTCTGATAAGTGTTGGCTAAACACTATGAGAAAGGGGTTAAACCAAGATAATGGGTATGATATAAACATACCATGGTAAGGTTGAGAGGTGAATTCGTACCTTGAATTGATATTCATAAATGATATATGATGAAAGTAATGATCATGAGTAAATACTTATGATAGTTTTGAATGCTCCTAGAAGGGTGGAGCAATATATTGGGGTTGAACTAATGGTATAAACATGAAACCCTAACTAATGAGAAATGGGAGATCCTAACCCTAAATTGAGTAATGGAATGGAAACTCCTATTTGATAGTAAACCCTAATCCTGATAAAGGAATGGTGGTGTTACTATTGTATCAAATGATGTGATAAGTGACTTTTATGACTGGCATCATGTCTATTAATCATGCAAACATCATGAGATGATGATCATAGCCAGATTTGAGCTATGACTTTTACATAATGACAATGTTGATTGGCCTTGTGTGCCTTAATGTTGTTGTTGTTTAGTAAAAGAAACAAAATGTACATGGACTTTATGAGTCATATGAGTAAGTTGTTTCCTAGCGAAAGGTGACAAGACACATAATGGGCCTTGTGAGCCATGTGTGATGCTTGTGTAACAAGTATCATGTATACCTCAGTCTGAGAACCTAGAGGTAATAGTTACCTAACAAGTGGTAACAGTGATTAGTGATGAACTGAGGGTATGAATACCCAGATTTGATAAGTGAGATAATGATGTTACTGTGAGATGTGAACTTTCAAGTGATGAGATAGGGGATTAAGATCCCAATGTATTATAAGTTTTGGTAAAGCAATTGATAAGAGCTTATATGTTTTTCTGTAGCAATTGTCACAATAATTCCTGTTTGAGAACTTGACTGATGCTAAAAGAATGTGCTAATGTACTTAATTAATCAAGTGAAATCATATCATGTAGAGCCCTGACCATAGATCCATCAGCGTCAGAATTTGCTGAATGGTGAAATGGGTTGCTCCGCGGCATAACCCGGAAGCCGCATATTTTTGAATATGTGGGGGTAATGTGTGAATATATCCTTACACCTCATAGGAATGGCTACGGGCCATATTCTATGTACAGGAATGGTTACAGACCATATCCCAATAAGAGTATGGCTATGGGCCATGACTCCACAACATAATACGAGTATGGCTACGGGCCATGACTCCACAATATAATACCAGGCATTGGCTACGGGCCATATCCTGAAGAGAGTATATTCTACGGGCTATAACTCTATAGCGAAGATGTCAATATACCTTGGCAAGGTAATTGCAGTTGACACATGATGTCTCTGCCATATAATCTCATGCTGACCGAGAAAGTTGAGGTCTTGGATTCCGGCTCTTCCATTGAACTTGTATGGTACCGATTTCGAATTTGCAGTAGTCGGTTGGAGTATGAGTGGTATACCTCATCTCCTCAGGGCATAAGTGTGATTGTAAAATGTAATCAGTCGTATAGCATGTTTGCTTAGGGATTGAATATGGAAATTCATTGGCTGATGTTACATTTCTTTTATACATCTCTAGCTGATAGATGTTATTGATATCTCTTTTTACTCATTGCAAATAGATGGATGAATTAAGATTCTACCATGGATAGATGCAATGCTCTCCTTGGGAAAGGAGATTACTTTACTCTGTTCATTCAATGATTAATACCGTTGTTAATATATAAGAACTCCTGCTCAGTTTTATTATAATAAATTGCTATAACAATGTTTTGGCGGAGAGTTATATCTCCCGTTGGGGCAATTTATAATTGTCTCACCCCCGTGGGATCCAATGTTTTTAGGTGGACGTGGACGAAGAGGCAGAAACCCTATAGTAAAGAAAGAACAACAGCAGCATCAGGGATAGTAGTAATATCTCCGGTGGAGATACTGCTTGTCAAGTCATATAGATAATAGTCCTATGTGTTGTCTATGTACTCTCAGGTCCTCGGAGTTTATAGTTAATGTTTTAATGAATCGATCTGAGTTTTTGGCTTGATGCCTCGAGGTTCTCATGTTGTCTGTATATAATGTTAATACGGCAGCTAATGTTGTAACCCTCGAGAAGAGATGATACAAGTTATGTACTTATGAATCAGGATGTAGATGTTACACTTTGGTTCATGATGAAAAACATTTCCTATGAGTGTATATCTTTGCAAAAAGTTTTAATTTTTAGTGATTTTCAGTAATCCGCTGCAAATGATTCGCTTTCGCTTAAGTAAATCTTGTTTTTGTGAGTTGGATGCCACAATTAAGTGGTATCAGAGCTCTAGGTTTGCTGAGTCTACAGAGACATAGGACTAAGGTAGTAAAGTCTGTTCTAAGTATCTTCTAGTCCATCTAATAGTGTCTTCTACTCATATAGGAGAAGAAGAACTTGAAGATGGTTGGGTCACATGAGGAATATGTTGCAGAAAGCAGCAATGCTGCACCAAGAAGAGGTATAGGGGATCAAAGCAGAGAAGAACATATATCTACACATCCCCAATTGACCTAGCCATGATAGAGAGACCAGCTTTCTCTACTCTGTTTGAGCAATTTAGGACAGCTATGGTGCATATAGTAGATCGTGCATTAGCAATGCAACCTAGACTATCATCCCCCAATGATGAAGTTTTGAACTCCAATAGGATTCTTGCTCAACATCAGCACATTGGAGCAATGAATAATGATGGAAGGAATAGGATACAACCTGAAATCAGGGTCTGTCACAAGTGTAGGAAACCTGGACATACCAGAAGGTATTGCCCAGAGAAGAAAAATAAGGTGATGATTGAGAAAAGGCCTATCCACACTCAGGAACAGAGGCCTACTAGTTCCAAAAGGAAGAAGTTTTTGGTACAACCAGAGCCTAGTGTACCAAGGCAATGGCTACTTGGAAAGGGTAAAGAACCTTCTAGACCACATCTAGAGCTCAGAACTTGTTACCAATGTAGACAGGTAGGACATCTGGCAAGAGATTGCTCAGCCAGAAACGTTATGATGAATCAACCTCTGAGGCAGAGTCAGCCTGAGGCAGTGAACCATCCACGAATCATGACAGGTTAGACAAAATAATGTCATTCTAATATGTCATTTTATGGTTTCCTGAGTTTAATTGAGAAAGAAATTGATTGAGCTTTCCTTGATTAGTCCTAAGAGGACTTACATTTTGCAAAGTAAACAATATAGATGTTTTATATTGCTCTTACCTCTATGAGAGAAGATGAGGTATA
Organism: Alisma plantago-aquatica; assembly: GCA_963693085.1. Taxonomy (NCBI): domain Eukaryota; kingdom Viridiplantae; phylum Streptophyta; class Magnoliopsida; order Alismatales; family Alismataceae; genus Alisma; species Alisma plantago-aquatica. The sequence continues at coordinate 662,579,645 of OY856409.1, read as the reverse complement.
GAAAAGATGCCTGGATAAAATCCAAGAATGATGAATCTTATGCTCATGATGATAAGAAAAGAAAGGAATATGATAGTATATAAAGTGCATACTACTTAATCTCAGTATTTATATACCCTGTCTAGGAATACAACTATTTATGATAAAGTGAGTATGGAAACTCTAAGATTGTTATCATTTTGATTGCTCTGATTAAGTAGTCATTCTGAGACAATCTAATGAGTATCATGAAATTAGAAAAATGGAATGAAATAAATGTGTCATATTCTAAGCACAAGAAAGAGAAATCTAAGATAATCTCAGATGAGTATGTGTGTATGAGGAAGTAAAAAGTATACTCCTCATAAGATAAGAATGGGAACAAGGGAGATGATCCCTGTCCAATAAAGTTTGTAAGTATAATAAAGATCTTTTCCCATAATATGGAGATGGGAAATTTGATGAGATTATAAGATGCTCATGAACATGTCAGATAATAACAAAGAAAGGAATAATGTTATGTAAACATCCTTATAGATTCCTATGTTGAGGGCAAGGGACCTAGGATGAGATAAAGAGTAAATGATTCATGAACAGTTGAAAATACGTGAAATAATAAGAGGAATATGATTCCGTGTTTTCTTTCCTTCCAGGGACATGGCAATCAAGTGGGTCTTAGGGCACTTGATGTGCATAAAATAAAAATGTTCATATGATGAATACTTAGATAAGTATCAGTTTATCTTGGACTTTGGTTCCAAGATGAAGATATATGTAGCAAGTGATGTCCCAAGCTGAAAGGAAGATAAATATGTGATGTGTTTTCAACACATGTGACAGATACCAAGGTAAGAGATTCTAGTATCTAAGAAATATTAGATGGTTTATGTTGACTACTTGGAATGGTCAACCATGAAATCAGATTAATCATGTAAAATAATATGAACATCACATGTTAGGGGTTTATTCTTTGCATAAACATAATAATTAAAGATACATTTAAGATAAATTCTTAATTGATAAGTAACTTCTCCTTATGATGATAAAATGTACAACTAATGAGATAGTTAGTACAAGTAATAAGGGAAGTGTTACCTGACACAGAATCAACTCCCCAATCAATAATAAAAAGGACAGTGGAGTATGTGTCTGTGTGAACCATTCCATGATAAACTTGTGTGGAATAACTTGATGTTGATCAAAGACTTATGATATCTCAATAACAATGAAATGTTATGTAGAGACTTGATAGAATAATGAGTAAATAATATATGTCTTCCTTTATCTGGGATTTCGGGGATGAAATCCTTGTTATGGGTTTATAATTTGTAACATCCCTGACCTAGGTTATGCCTTAACCCTGGGAGTTTTTCTTAAGCAAGTTAATTAGATCCTTAATTTTATCTTGTGAAAAGTAATTAAGGCTCAAGAGGAACTTATATTTCAATTTTGGTCATGTTTGTGTAATGTTGAAGCAATGTTTGCTTATTTTGGACTAAAGTACAAATTACCCAAGTTAAGGGGTTAACTTGCAAATGTTACATGATAATATGTTCCACATATGTTGAAGCATCATAGGAATGAGTATGATGCAGTGGTATGGCTTTCATAAGCTTGAGCACCAAGAAAGAGCTGATAAAGCAATGTTTGTGCATTAAAACCTAGTTTTGGTGTAAAGTGCAATTTACCCAAAACCTAGGGTTCAATATGCAATTTATCACTTCAATAAGGTCCCTTATGTTTCTTGGCATAATTTAGAGCAAAGAAAATTAGAGGGGTGCCTCATTTGAATTAATTTGGAGGAGAGAGAATCTTGGTATTAAAATAATCAAGATTTATGCATAATTGAAACCCTAATTCAGTTTAATGCAAAAAGAAATATATTTATTAAAGAGCCCTTCAACCAAAAGTTGAGGGCTGAATTTGAAAAGAGGTTATACGAGATTTTGCCTTGCAAAGGCATGAAAATATCCAAAGGAAGTGGATAACTCACTGACATTATTATAAGAAAAAGAAATATCCACTCACTCATGGATATTATTATAAAATGATTTAAGGTGCTTAATTTGCTTTTCTTTAAATTGTAGATAATTGAGAGGAATAATAGGCAAAGATGATAGCCTCATCCCTAAAGAATAGAAGGGGGAAAGTGGCAAGGATAAGGAGGAGATAATCCCTACTTGCTCTCTCCTAATTGAATTTTTAATAAAAATTGCATATAAGCTCATTTATCCATAGAGTAAAAGGGGAATTTCGAATTCACTTCCACCCTTTGCTTGAAAAATGACCTTGGAAGCTTGGGAGAAAGAGTATAACTAGCCCCAACCTGTTGGTAAGTTTCTTGACCCTCTTTCACCTTGAATCCATGGTGGAAATCACAAATCAATGCATGATTTCTTCCTATCTCGATTCCCTCTTCAATTCTAACCATTCCTTTTCACCCAAAGCTTGAGGACGAGCCTTGGGATAGTGAAAGGAGTTGCATCCACCATTTTTGACGTGATCTTGAAGCTTTGGATCTCAATTGGAGGTGGTTTATATAACTTGAACACCTCTACATTGTTATTCAACTATTAATCTTGCAATTTCGTTGATTCCTTCATCTTCTTGATTAATTGCTTGTTGAAAGTGGAATTTCCATGAAATCAGATGTACTACGAGTTACATGAACGAGGGTAGATGATTATGACATCATCTTGGACACTTTTCCCAAAGAATTGTATCTCATTCGGTTTCAACAAGTTGCTCATTCGGTTTCAACAAAACCGTTTGAAAGCAAACGATTTCATCAAACCGTTTGAAGCTAAATGGTTTCAAACCGTTTGGGAGAGTTGACCAGGGTTGACCGTTTGGAAAATATGATGCTAATATTGATGGTTAATTACCCATCAAATTTTATTGATTAATTCCAAAGGGTTCATCAGTTGAAGGTTAATCAATTAGCAAACCCTAATCGGGTTAAGTGCTGAAATTCAATTTGGTTAATTTAGATTTTTGGGTGTTTGAGCCCAAACAGTCTCAAGACCATTTGGAGGTCACACAAACGGTCTCAAGACCGTTTGGAGGTCACCCAAGACCGTTAGGAGGTCTAGTGTTAAGTATGGTTGAGCAATTGAAGGCCCATAGATACCAAATTGAAATGCAATTAAGTGCTGATTTGATGATCAATCTAATGATCTAAACCCTAATGAAATTTCACAAAATCTAAGTATAGTATGGGGTAAACGGTCTCAAGACCGTTTGGAGGTCATCCAAACGACCTCAAGACTGTTTGGGGTCAGGTCATATCAAAAATTTGATGATGATTCATTAGTTGCAATGGAATCAATTCCACAATGTTGATCATTGATGGCTACTCGATTCAAAGCCCTAATTGAAGGTTTCTTGAGTAGAATTTGTAGATCAATTGGGTTCAAAACCCTAATTGATGGTCTAATTGAAGGTTTATTCAATAGTTCAATTAACAAAGAAGTCAAGGCTTCAATTGATAATCGATTCATCCATTGAAATCATGAATCGTGTAAGTGTTGAAAGGACTTTTTGGTCCATTCAGTTTTGGGAGGGTTTGGACCAAACGGTCTTAAGACCGTTTGAGTCCAAATGGTATCAAGACCGTTTGAGAACAAATGGTCCCAAACCATTTGAAGACCCAAGACCATTCGGTTTCAAAACCGTTTGATGATGAAACCCCAAAACCAAATGAAGGTCAAATGTGATTCAATCATTTGGAAATTCAAGGTAATAATTGTTCCATTGATCCCATGATTGATAGCAATGATAATCAATGATAGGTATAAAGGTTGAATCCCTAAAGTACCTAGATGATTAGTACCTTTACTAGGATAAACCCTAATTGCTTATAATAGCAATAACTCAGTACACTATGTTAATCATAGTTGTATATACTTGATCGTATGAATGATGTAACCAAATCAAGTGGAGAGAATGATAGAGCAGAATTCATACTTGAGTACGATTCATGTGGTGATTAAGGGTATGATCCTTAGTAAATAGATCATAAAACCCTAATCATGAGCATAAAACCCTAATTGACAAGGTTATTGAACCCTAACCCTAATTCAGGGCAATTTTGAGTGAAACCCTAATCTATGGTAAGGATGTAACCCTAATCCAGTGTGATGATATGTGTAAACCTAATTTAGGGTAATGTGATGTAAAACCCTAAATTGGGATGAATAGTAAACCCTGGTCATGGATACTTGAATGGGAATCCTAATTGGGATGAATAGTAAACCCTAATTGTGGGTAATTAAGGTGGAAATCCTAATTAAGGATGATTCCATATGAAACCCTAATTGATGATGATTCCATGTGAAACCCTAATTGAGGGTGATGCCCTATGAAACCCTAATTGAGGATGATGCCATGTGAGACCCTAGTTGAGGGTGATGCCATGGGAAATCCTAATCTAGAGTAATGCCATGTGAAACCCTGAATTAGAATAATGTTATGTTGAACCCTGATGTAATGATCTGATGTGAAATTTAAATCCGGGGTGATGCCATGTAATGATATATGAAACCCTAATGAGGGTATAATGGCCAATACACTAAAGTAGAGTGTGGATGACATAATCAAGTAAGATGAGAATGTTACACCATGAAGGGTAAAGTTGATGAACCATTTTAATGGTAATGTTGATACTCTAATAAATAAGGATATAAGGGACAAGATGATGTCGATATCATTATATATATAACTCCATGCATGTGTAACAACCCTATATACCTTACAAAGATAAGAACATGAAATTCTTAGGAATTATGTATGCAACACTAAATAATGATGTGGATAACATCCTAAGAGTTGAAATACATAAAGTGGTTGATAATAGTTTATTCTATATCGGCAATGCTAAACCATTAAGACAAGTCCATATCATTAAAGATAGTTGGATAAATCTAATGTGTAACATGTGCACTATATAATGAAAGTGATAGGTGAGTGGTTAAAAGTATTAAGAGGGAAATACCTGAATACAAGGTTTATTGATTAACCTAAGTAAGATGGAAATGAGGAGAAAAGCGATACAGCAAGACATGATAGATATCACATTTAGCATTTCAGGGTTGATATACCTTGATGCATCTTATTCCAACATACTTGGATAAGAAACACAAGAAGTGTGTGTTATGTAAATTACTACAATGAAGATGTAATGAATTCAATGCATTCTGATAAGTGTTGGCTAAACACTATGAGAAAGGGGTTAAGCCAAGATAATGGGTATGATATAAACATACCATGGTAAGGTTGAGAGGTGAACTCATACCTTGAATTGATATTCATAAATGATATATGATGAAAGTAATGATCATGAGTAAATACTTATGATAGTTTTGAATGCTCCTAGAAGGGTGGAGCAATATATTGGGGTTGAACTAATGATGTAAACATGAAACCCTAACTAATGAGAAATGGGAGATCCTAACCCTAAATTGGGTAATGGAATGGAAAATCCTATTTGATAGTAAACCCTAATCCTGATAAAGGAATGGTGGTGTTACTATTGTATCACATGATGTGATAAGTGACTTTTATGACTGTCATCATGTCTATTAATCATGCAGACATCATGAGATGATGATCATAGCTAGATTTGAGCTATGACTTTTATATAATGACAATGTTGATTGGCCTTGTGTGCCTTAATGTTGTTGTTGTTTAGTAAAAGTAGCAAAATGTACATGGACTTTATGAGTCATATGAGTAAGTTGTTGCCTAGCGAAAGGTGACAAGACACATAATGGGCCTTGTGAGCCATGTGTGATGCTTGTGTAACAAGTATCATGTATACCTCGGTCTGAGAACCTAGAGGTAATAGTTACCTAAAAAGTGGTAACAGTGATTAGTGATGAACTGAGGGTATGAATACCCAGATTTGATAAGTGAGATAATGATGTTACTGTGATATGTGAACTTTGAAGTGATGAGATAGGGGATTAAGATCCCAATGTATTATAAGTTTTGGTAAAGCAATTGATAAGAGCTTATATGTTTCTCTATAGCAATTGTCACAATAATTCCTGTTTGAGAACTTGACTGATGCTAAAAGAATGTGCTAATGTACTTAATTAATAAAGTGAAATCATATCATGTAGAGCCCTGACCATAGATCCATCACTGTCAGAATTTGATGAATGGTGAAACAGGTTGCTCCGCGGTATAACCCGGAAGCCGCATATTTTTGAATATGTGGGGGTAATGGGTGAATATATCCTTACACCTCATAGGAATGGATATGGGCCATATTCTATGTATAGGAATGGTTACAAACCATATCCCAATAAGAGTATGGCTACGGGCCATGACTCCACAATATAATACGAGTATGGCTACGGGGCATGACTCCACAATATAATACCAGGCATTGGCTACGGGCCATATCCTGAAGAGAGTATATACTACGGGCTATAACTGTATAGCGAAGATGCCAATATACCTTGGAAAGCTAATTGTAGTTGACACATGATGTCTCTACCATATAATCTCATACTGACCGAGAAAGTTGAGGTCTTGGATTCCGGCTCTTCCATTGACCTTGTATGGTACCGATTTCGACTTCGCAGTAGTCGGTTGGAGTATGAGCGGTATACCTCATCTCCTCAGGGCATAAGTGTGATTGTAAAATGTAATCGGCCGTATAGCATGTTTTCTTAGGGATTGAATACGAAAATTCATTGGCTGATGTTACATTTTTTTTATACATCTCTAGCTGATAGATGTTATTCATATCTCTTTTTACTCATTGCAAGTAGATGGATGAATTAAGATTCTACCATGGATAGATGCAATGCTCTCCTTGGGAAAGGAGATTACTTTACTTTGTTCATGCAATGATTAATACTGTTGTTAATATATAAGAACTCATGCTCAGTTTTATTATAATAAACTCCTATAACAATATTTTGGCTGAGAGTTATTTCTCCCACTGGGGCAATTTATAATTGTCTCACCCCCATGGGATCCAATGTTTTTAGGTGGACGTGGAAGAAGAGGCAGAAACCCTATAGTAAAGAAAGAACAACAGTAGCATCAGGGTCAATAGTAATATCTCAGGTGGAGATACTGCATGTCAAGTCATATAAATAATAGTCCTATGTGTCGTCTCTGTACTCTTAGGTCCTCGGAGTTTATAGTTCATGTTTTAATGAATCGATCTGAGTTTTTGTCTTGATGCCTCGAGGTTCTCATGTTGTCGGTATATAATGTTAATAGGGTAGCTGATGTTGTAACCCTCGAGAAGAGATGATACAAGTTATGTACTTATGAATCAGGATGTAGATGTTACACTTTGGTTCTTGATAAAAAAGATTTCCTATGAGTGGATCTCTTTGCAAAAAGTTTTAATTTTTAGTGATTTTCAGTAATCCGCTGCAAATGATTCACTTCCACTTAAGTAAATCTTGTCTTTGTGAGTTGGATGCCACATTAACATTAATAGATTCTTCAATTTTAGACAATTCAATGTTGAATACTCTATATGCCCTGCTAGTAGTGCTATAGCCTAGGAAGAAAGCCTTATAAGATTTCAGATCAAACTTGTCAAGAGAATCCTTCGTGTTTAAAAGAAAACAAGAACATCCAAAAACATGGATGAAATCAATAGACAGCTTTCTACCACGCCATAGTTCATAGGGGTTTTCTTTAAAGAAGGATGTGTAAAAACTCAGTTTTGCACAAAGCATGAGGTGCTAATGGCTTCAGCCCAAAACTTCTTAGGAGTGTCATACTCAAGAAGCATGGTCCTAGCCATCTCTTATAGTGACCTATTCTTCCTCTCTACAACCCCATTTTGTTGAGGCGTACGAGGAGAAGAGAAATTGTGAGAATAACCAGATTTTTCACAAAAATGCTCAAAAAGATCATTTTCAAATTCTCCCCCATGATCACTACGGATAGAAACAATTCGGCAAGAAGCTTCATTTCAGCCCGTTTACAAAAGCTCGAGAAAACATCAAGAGTATCGCTTTTCGAAATGAGAAAGAAGGTCCAGGTATATCGAGAGATATCATCAACAATAACAAGACAATACTTGGAACCACGAAGCATTTGCGTTCTCATTGGTATGAATAGATCAATATGAAGAAGTTCAAGAACTCTCTTAGTACTCATGACTCCTTTGGATTTGAAGGAGGATTTGGTTTGTTTCCCTTGTGTACAAGGTTGGCATTCCTCATCCTTTTCAAAATACAATTTGGGAAGTCCTCTAACCAAGTCCTTTTTGTTTAATTTCTTCATTTGATGCATATTCACATGACCCAAAATGGTGATGCCAAAGAGAAATATCATTTTTATCCACTACCAAGAATCTATCTAGTATGGGCTTAAGAGCATCAAGAACAATAACATAAAGATTACCATTTCTAGTTCCCTTATATATTACATTGTAGGAGAGGGAATCTAGAAGCAAGCATTCTAAAGAAGTAAACAACACAAGATATCCATTGTCACAAAGTTGACTAACACTAACCAAATTGTGATGCAGGCCATCAACAAGCAATGCATTTTTAATACATATCTCATTGCCCACATCACCCTCACCTATGACCTTACCCTTCTTGTTGTCTCCAAAGGTAACCGATCCTCCTTTCATTTTCATGAACTTATAGAAATGGCTAATTTCTCCAGTCATATGTTTATAACAGCCACTATCAACAATCCATCTCTATTTAACCTAGAAGAAAGAAGGATGTCAGAAACCCAACTCAAACTTTGGGATCCGGGGTTAGCGTAGGGACCCATTTCATCTTTGGGTTGGTCCCCTTGGGCTTGTAAGGACAATAAGTAGAGTAATGGTCATCGCATTTACAATGAACACAAACCATAGGGTTCTTAGAGCCGGAAGTCTCTCCATGGAAGATTGGAGGTTCCACACTCTTCTTATTACCCTTGTTCTTTCTCTTTTTATTACCTTTGGGAGCAGTCCCATCATATCCCAAATTGCTAGTACTAACTTGTTTGGTAGAGTGTTCTAAGACATCATTGAGGGATTTATTTCTTGAGAGAAACTTTTGCAAAGAAGATCTTAACTTGGCATTATCATCACTAAGGTTAATGACAGTAGTAGAAAGACTAGCAAGATCATCTCTAGCATGCAATAGGTCGGCCTCAAGATAGAGGGCTTTAGTAGGAAGGGAATCTCTTTCTAAAGTTATGCTAGAAACTTCATTACTTTGCAAACTAGGTCTAGAAGATAAGTCATTTACTTGAGCAAGCAATTTGGCATTTTCAGATTTAAGCAAAACAATTTCTCTTTGATAAGCATAAACTTCATTTCTCCTAGCATCGTCCATGAGTTTGAGTTCTACATTTTCAGTTTTAAGACCATCAAGCTCATATAGGCACAATTGGTTTTCTATCTTAAGATTTTCAATATTTTTAAGATATACACCATTCTCAACCTCTACTCCATTATGTTGAAGCTCAAGGTCAAGAAATTGCCCTTGCAAAGAGTCTATGCTATCAAGGAGCAGTTTTTCATTTTTATCAAGGATTTCAATTTTAGCATAAAGATCATCAACTATCTTGCCTAACCTTTTCCTTTTAGATTTGCATTTAGTAAAGGATGATTGGCATTCATTTAGCATATCAATGAGAGTTTCTTTAGAAAGCTCTAGCATATTTACTTCACTTACCTTGCTTACCTCACATACATCTTCATTAGTAGATGCCATGAGAGCAAGATGGCATTCTCCATCTTCAGAGCTTGAGGAGCTTGAAGAAGACTCCTCCCAAGCTGCATGGGCTGCATCTCTTGATCTTCTTTCTTTCTTGTCCTTCCTCTTGTACTTGCCTTTTTTCTTGTACTCCTTATGTTTCTTGTGGATGCTCTTTTGATGGATCTTCTTGGCCTTGGGATAGTCCCTCTTGTAGTGGCCTTTTTGACCACACTCATAGCACCTTGGAGTTGAAGAGGAGGGCTTTCTCTTGAAGTGTTTACCCTTTGAGTAGTTTGTCTCATGCTCATTAGGGCCTTCATCTTCACTTGAGGAAGGGCTGGGGGACTTCAAAGAAAGTTTTTGTTGCCGCACCATTTCTTCAATTTGTGCTTTGAAGGTTGTGTCCTTTATCTTCTTGGACTCTTTTTCTTCTCTCTTCTCTTCCTCTTCTTGCTTGTCAAGCCTAGGCTCATGGGATTGAAGATTACCAACCAGCTCCTCGGTTGATAGCTCACTTAGCTTGTACACCTCTTCAATGGATGTCACCTTAGGCTCCCATCTCATTGGAAGAGATCTCAAGATCTTGGAGTTGATGGTGCCTTTGTCTAGCACACTCCCAAGGGCTGCCAATCCATTTATGATGACATTCAGCCTAGTGTACATATCATCCACTCTCTCATTCTTACCCATCTTAAAGTTCTCTAGAAAACCACAAAGCATGTAGATCTTGGCTTCCTTCACTTGCTCAGTTCCTTCATAGGTGACACACAATTCATGCCATATCTCATGTGCGGTGTCCCATGAGGAGATCCAGTTGAACTAGGATGGAGTGAGGGCGGCGTAGATGATGCTCACAGCTTTGGCATTGAGTTGAGCATACTTCATTTTAGCTTCAGTCCATGTGGTGATGTCCCCCTTTGGATCTTCGTATTTGAGTTGGACTATCTTCCACATTTCATAACTCACACCTTATATGTAGAATTGCATCCTTCTCTTCCAATAGAGGAAGTTGGTGTAACATCCTTAATTTCATAGCTAAAGTAAGCCTTTTATGTGGGGTTTTCTAGTAAAGGCATGCCAATGGACATAATGAACATAACCATGGCTAGGTACGTAATTAACTTCATAAAATGTGTATGATTGTGTTCGGTTTTATATGAATATAAATGAATTATTCTTGTGAACAATAATGTGATGAATATATAATATGATGAGTCCAGTTCATGGCTTGAGCCTTAGACCTAGCTTAGGTCTTCATGTTATATAACTAAAGAAATATTAATCACATATGTCATACATGAGCTTCAATTGAGAAATTATATTGATTGAAGACATATTTTCATGATTTAGAATACAATTAAGCTCATGGACCCTTTGAAATACTAGGGGATGGGCCATGTGCCCTAGATCCCAATTCCAGCCCTATTGGACCATTTAAGTTTCACATATGGGTCCTTGGAATTCAAATTTTAGGATTTAGCATTTTGCATTCATAATGAATTCTCAATGTAATTTTGATAGATGGATATTTGATATACAAGATCAAGGGAGAAAATTTAGATGTTTTTGATTTATCTAGTGGCCTAGGTGATTATATTTGTAATTATCTAGTTTTTATTTAAAAGATAGTTTTAGATTTTCTATCCAGTTAGATTCTACCTAGAATCTTGCTCATGTAAAGATGAAGATAATATAGTGTTTTCACTAAAATTTGGGATCAATTTGAGCTATTAACTAGGCTATTTAATTATTTCTTTGCTTTGGACTTTTATCAAAAAGAAGAAGAAAAACAAAATAAAAAAGGGGGGCGACCCCAGTCCGCGCGGACTGGAGGCTGCGGCCCCTGTTTACAGGGTGCGAACAGAGCACCCACAAAAGGGGGCCCTTTCCCATGATCACAGGCTTGGGAGGCTATAAAAACCTCAGATTCCGATTTATGAGGGGCCAACGACTTTGATTCTAGGGTTTCACATGAAACTGAGGGTGAGAGAAAGAGAAAGCATAGAGAAGAGCCATAGCGATGGAAGTAGGGTAGAGGCTAACAATTCCGATCTTGGTCTAATGGTGCTTCTCGATGGTGCTGGCAAGGGCAGGGAGGTTGGACGGAGGTAACTGATGTTGGGGCGCAAGCTGTGACGACCTGACTGTAGAGATTGAGGGTGCCAAAGGCAAATCCTATGGCTGCGGCAGCCTGTGCACATAGAATAGGGGACCTCCCCTCATTCAGGTTCGCGGGTGAACAAGGAGATGGGTCATGCTGGATTTGTGACCCAGAAAGCAAGGAGAAGGGGGATGCATGCCACAGTCCCTTAGATCTCAAATCAACAGTTGGTGTTGATCCAAATTGAGGCATATTCAAAATTCCATATATTGGCATTGCGAACTCAAATTTTATCAAATAAGGCATCTACAAAAAATATCATGATGTTTACTATCCTATAAAAATATAGTCAAAGGGTGTGTTAGATGTTCGATATTTATTTTAGTTTCATTTCTAGAATATAAAAGATTTCGATATTTTGGGCATTAAAAATAGAAAATGAATTTAGAAATTCATGCAAATTTTACAGAATGTGTATTATGATATTCTTAACATAATTTCAAAGCCTGATTTCTATTATATGAAGTTTTATTGAGGTTTGTGATATAAACCCTAATAAGGGTATTTTGGGTATTTCACCCATTATCTGATTATGAAATAACCTGATATTCTAATACATGATCTTAATACATTGGATGATTACTATTCTGAAAGTTTTGATGGAGTTTCAAATATAATTGGCTTCATATTTAGTTTTTGTCCTAAGTAGCCATTATGTAAGTTGATCCATGAGTGTTTGTGAGGCAACATGTATTTTATGTGCCTATTTAGTATGGAAAATTATTATAATTATATTTTTCTCTAATTTTATAATGAGCCAGTAAGAGTAGTATATGTGAGTATGTATGGAGTTTACTCCTGGTATATGAGGTATATACTTGCATATTAGTGTATATGCTATTTTTTTTTGGTACAATGAATATATTAGTATGTGTATGCCATATAATGTGTGAATCAAGTTTAATTCAATGTTTAAACATGAAACATGCTTTGAATTAGAGTCAGTCTTAGTTAAATATGATTCCTAATTCAGTCTAGGGGATTAGGATGATGGGGTGTGAGATTTAGAAATGAAGAGAGGAGATTACACATGGACTTATACAATTTTGTTGATGACTAGGTATGTATGCTGTGAATCAAGGAAACAAGGCTACATCAAGAACATCTTCAATATAAAGGTAAGTGGTTCATGCCCATGAGTATTCATATCTATCAAACTTAGCATATTTTTGTAAAACTTTATACTCTATGTGATCCAATGTTCTAAGATTTGATGTTAAGATATGCAAGTATGATTTTTATACATTCATGGATACATCCTTACATGTGCCTAATACCTCGAGAAGAGATATGTTATTAAGATTTATAAGAGTGATAGGGACTCATGAAATAGGTTCATGAGAAAGTTAAAAAGTCATGTTCCTATAAGAATTCTTAGGAATGATGAGAATTAATGGACAAGATTGCAAAATAAGATATGCAAGTAATGTAGTCATGCTTGGTTCATGATTGGGAATAACTTTGTATTTAGATTTTAGTATAACCATGTATTAGAATTTCAATTATAATCATGTTTTCTTATATATAGAGAGATTCAAGAACTAAATAGTTAATCAAATTCTATAGAATGAGTAATATCTAGAAGTGAAGTACAATGAGAGAATACAAGTTTTGAACATATGAAGACATGATCCAGTTTTCAAGATAAATGTATTTTTGGGATCACAATGTATTGTAAAAATGAGTTCATGATGGCATTATAAGATAATGACACATTAAGTTATGATTAGGTTGTAATACAATATTTTATAAGATTTCTATTTTGGTATTTAAGGTTTAATATGTAAGTTCATATGCAAAGTTTTAGGGTAACATCATATTTTATAAGAAGGATTGAACCATCTTGTCAGAATTGATATTTTTAGATATGTTGTACTTATGATACTTTCATAAGCTTGACTTAAGATACTTTGTATACTTAGTATTTCTATATTCATGTCAGATCCTTTCTCATTAGACATTAGACTCATTTATGATATAATTGGTATAAAAGTAATCTTACCAAATAAGAGTTTTAGAATAAAGTTTACCCAGATAATGAGATACATGTTCAAATCCAATTATGGATTCAGTTTAGAACTTAAGAATAAGAGATTTAGATTCAGACTTAGATTACTCACTGTGTGGGTAGCCAGATTTTGATAAAGATACATGATATAGGTTATAGACCCAATCTCAATTATGTAGTATTTTGAGATACATATTCACATTCAGATATAATTTCAATTAAGAAGTTAAGAGCAGAGATTCAGACTCAGAATTCAATACATGTTCAGTACTCAGTGTTCAGTTTCAGATAAGTTCAGATTCAAAGTTTAGTAAAGATACAATTAAGATAATTAATTCAAACCTTCACATAATACATTATATAATAAGTCCTCACCAGAGAGTCCCGGGACAATTCAGAGAGTGTGTTGCACCAGACACTGCGGGTGTCATAGAGGGCATGTTATGACAATAGAGGGTGTGTTGCACCATACAGGACACTTCGGTGTCAACAGAGGGCATGTTGTGTCAACAGAGGGTGTGTTGCACCATAGAGGACACTTCGGTGTCAATAGAGGGCACGTGCCAACAGAGGGTGTGTTGCACCATAGAGGACACTTCGGTGTCATAGAGGGGGACTTATTGTATAATGGTGGCCACACTTAGATAAAAATTGTAAGTAAAAGATACCTTAGTTTATAGCATGCCCATAATCTCATCCATGAGTATCATGAGTGGGAATCAGATAAGATAAGTATGACCCAAGCACTTTGGTGTAGGTCTTGAGATCCATGTACGTGTACATGTCTCCAGAATAAGATAAGATATGAAGATAAATATTCATATTGAGAAATGAAATGCTTTATGTTTTAGTTTTCTCACAGTTTGATGTTAGTTCATGTTTATAATATCCAATTTCAGATATTTAAAAATATATATTTTAGAATACTCATGCCACTTACTCTAACGTCTGTCTTTCCCAATGCATGGCTGGGGACGCGATGTCCGCAAGTTTTTAGAGCGATTGAAGAACAAAGGGACCAGCAAAGGCCTAAGAGACTTTCAAGCTTGTCTAGTGGGGTGCCATCTACCTAGATGATCCTGAGTATTGACATCTTTTTATTATGAACTTATGCATAAACATGATGTAGTTTTATGTTGACAAAAAGCTATGTATGAATCAGCTTTATAGTTTTGCAAAGTGTTTCATTTACTTTTATTATAATGGTTATCATGTTTGTGACACTCCCAGAAAAAAAATTGCTTCCGCTCATGTGATATAAAATTATGGGTGTTACAATATGGTATCAGAGCAATTTGGTAAATGGCCACTAGGCAAGTATGATTCTCATAGTCACCCTAGATGAAGATAAGAGATTAGGGTTTAGGGATAGATTCCCAAGAAAAGATACAATGATCTAAAATGACTAAGAGTTTTCATCTTAGAAGAAATAGAGATGTCAGAGCTAGATGTTTACCTATTCTAGGTCTCATGTTTCAACCTAACCCTAGTTAATGATGTTGCTTCTCCATTCTCAATGGTTATGGCCAGCCAATTGAGAATTGAAAAGGAATTTCATGAGCACTAGACTTTTATGCATCTCTCCTTTCTTACTATCCCTTGTGGTATGGGACACATGTGTTAGTTGGTTAGTGAGGGATAGCATGTCAAGATCCTGCATTTCTAGGTATGTGCCTGATCACCACATATCTAGGAATGTAGGAGTTACCTAAAGAACCCAAGATTAGACAACCATGTGAAACTAATGTTAGGAAGTCATGATAAGGTTGAGGTAGATGCCCTAAGTATAGAGACAAGTTTAGTTTCATAAACCCTAAGTATGAGTTGAGAAATAGACCAAGGTAATAAATAATACTCACATAAATCATTATGAAAATACATTACATATCTCTTTTCATGCAAAAGTTTGAACATAAGTGTGACTTACAATAAATGAAGAGGTAAGCAGAACCCTAAGGTGGGTAGTAGCCTAGAGAAATTTCAGGGATGAAATTTATTTTAAGGTGGGTAGAATTGTAACATCCTCAATTTCATAGCTAAAGTAAGCCTTTTATGTGGGGTTTTCTAGTAAAGGCATTCCAATGGACATAGTGAACATAACCATGGCTAGGTACGTAATTAAGTTCACAAAATGTGTATGATTGTGGTCGGTTGTATATGAATATAAATGAATTATTCCTATGGACAATAATGTGATGAATATATAATATGATGAGTCCAGTTCATGGCTTGAACCTTAGACCTAGCTTAGGTCTTCATGTTATGTAATGAAAGAAATATTAATCACATGTCATACATGAGCTTCAATCAAGAAATTATATTGATTCGAGACATATTTTCATGAGTTAGAATACAATTAATCTCATGGACCGTTTGAAATACTAAGGGATGGGCCATGTGCCCTAGATCCCAATTCCAGCCCTATTGGACCAATTAAGTTTCACATATGGGTCCTTGGAATTCAAATTTGGGGATTTAGCATTTTGCATTCATAATAAATACTCAATGTAATTTTGATAGATGGATATTTGATATACAAGATCAACGGAGAAAATTTAGATGTTTTTGAGTTATCTAGTGGCCTAGGTTATTATATTTGTAATTATCTAGTTTTATTTAAAAGATAGTTTTGGATTGTCTATCCAGTTAGATTCTACCTAGAATCTTGCTCGTGTAAAGATGAAGATAATATAAGGTTTGTACTAAAATTTGGGATCAATTGGAGCTATTAACTAGGCTATTTAATTATTTCTTTGCTTTGGACTTTTATAAAAAAGAAGAAGAAAAACAAAATAAAAAAGGGGGGCGACCCCAGTCCGCGCGGACTAGAGGCCGCGGCCCCTGTTTACAGGGTGTGAACAGAGCACCCACAAAAGAGGGCCCTCTGTGACAAAGTGGTTTTTCTGGCTTAATTCCGAGGAAGGAATTTCTTTTAAGGTGTGTAGGATGTGATGGAGTGGACTTTTGCAATGTCTTTAATCGTCCAATGACATAAGTGAGGTCATGCATGTTGAGTTGTTTGATAGTCCTAAGTGTTTCATAAAGTTTGGAGTGTTGTTGAGTTTTATACAACGTTTTGGATCCATAATTTTATGCCTTTTTGAGGAATTTAAGTTGATTGATCAAACAATTGAGTTGTGACACCTAATTATAGTAGAGTGTAGCTTGTGCCGTGTTAAGCTATGGCAGAATTTTATATTGGCTTGGTGCGGGGCCTTGGTCAGCCTTTGGTGTGATAATCTTCAAGTACCTGGTCCATTGGAGCCTTTAAGCCGTGTGGCAGGTGAGGATCCACTTCACCACGATCTATGGACGTGGGATGATAGTGAAGTGTGTGTGGCAGTAGTTGTTTCATCTCAAATAAGGGATTTGAAAGACCCATGCTCTGAGTCAGTTGCTGTAGATATGAGGGAGACCAAGATCTCTACCCACCATCGCCGCTTGCCCCTTTCCACTGGTTCCAGGAGGTGCGAGGTCGGCACCGGTGCTAGACTCAAAGTCTTGGAGTCTGTAGCGGTAGGCGGGGAAGACCATAGCTTGCATGAATACCCACTGGAGACTGGAGCCCAGTAGCAGCACTTGTAGAAGTGGAGAACCGAGATGCTGCAATCAAAAACTGAGCGATGAGCATCCTCATGGAAGTAAACGCGTGGAGGATCATCCCGCCGCTACTCCCACGCTGAAGAGGAGAATTGGCAGCGCTCACAAAGCTGAGGGGCGCGAACCTCACATAGAGCGGCGGTGGCTTGCCCGCGGACTCACGCCCGACGGCAACGCTGAGCGGGAGTCTCACCCAGAACGGAGAACACAGGTAGGCTCGGAAGTTCTAAGGAGGAGGACCTGCTGCTGATCGCTTGCCCAGAAGTCGGGAGACGAGGAAGGATCAGTTGATAGTCGTGCGGCAGCGTCTCCGCATAGAAGCAATGGCGAACGCTGCCATGTCGGGGTTCTGGCCCTTGACGATAGCAGATCTGCTACAGTTCGCCGTGGTGCAGCGACGCCCAACACGAGGAGGAAGTGTTGATGGCTGTCCACACACCGGAGACCCAATCATGAAGTGAGGTGTGCTTCTGAGTAGTAGATTGATCGTCGTAGCTCGCAGCCGTGACGGTGACTCTATTGCAGGTTCACGTTGATGGATCGCATGAGGATGAGATCGTGAAGGAAGAAGAAGAAAGAAGAGCCTGAACTGGGACCAACCAAACACATCAACCCAATCGAACTGGGTCCAAGCCCCCTCAATGAATGATATACGGAGCCACGTGGTGACCAACGATTGGCCAAGAGAGGTAAATAATTTAGATAACTCACAATTCTTGTATAATTCATAGAAATTTCCTCGATTATCAGAAAATGACATATAATATACCAAAATGTTCAGAAAAATGTGAAGAACAATATGAAAGTATAATATCAGGATTTTGAGGAACTAATATTAGTGATATCATGTAAGATGTGTAATGCTTGTTTAATGGATAATAAATATCAAATGATGCCCTAAAATTATGAGAAAATACATATAAATCATATTTCATGTTCATAATGCATTGATGTCAGTTATGGTCATGATGATGTACGAAATCATGTAATTTGATTAATATGTCTAATTAGGGCTAATAACACTAAAGATGATGTAATTAATACATGCATGCTCAATAAATGATGCGATTTACAGAAAACCCTCATATCTGTAACTGAAAGATAATATGTAAATATGAGATCAGTTAGATACATAGAATTCAAGTTATATGAAGATGGCCATTAATACATGTTATGAAACCATAATCTTGGTTAATGATGCAACCTAGGGCTAATATGTGCACATTAAGGATATGGAACCTAATGTTCAGATAATGAACCACAATCTGGAATACGACATCAGTAAGATAATCCCAAGAAGATAATACAAGTAATAATGAGAATATCCTAATGAACTAAGAGAAACCCTAATGGACATAATTAGGGTTAAGATGAGATATAATAGGATGAGAACCTGATGATAGTGTATGATCTTGTCTTGATCAGGTTTAGAAAAGATATGGTTGACATGAGGAATGTGTTTATAATGATCTATCTCTTTGGAAGGTATGCCATTACCTCTTACTTGGCTTATTATAAAATATGCTTGTGTTATATGTGTACTAGAATACTTGGCATATGATATTGGATGAATGGTTGTTTTTATATGATATCTTGCTTGATTTTCCATATTTATGGCTATGAACACATGAAACATAATATGTTTGTTCCATTATATGAAAGCACTATATCTCTTTGGTAAGCATAGTGCTAGTGAGTGATCTATCTCTTTGGTAAGTAGATCGCATGTACAATGATCTATCTCTTTGGTAAGCAGATCATGAGGCCTAGATGCATCTATCCCATTGGTAGGCAGATGCACAAGCATATAATGGAAAATGAGCTTAAAATATGTGTTCTCTTTTGTTTAATGCTGCCAAGTATTAGTTTTATCTTATTGCCAAGATATGATGAGAGGTATATAAAAGACACATAGGCGTACTCAGTACAATATTCTTGAATATTGTGCTGACGTGTACCGCATGTAATCTTTTGTTTAGGTTGTGGACATATGTTCTTGAAGATCCAGGATAGATAGAGTTGTGTGGCGAGCTAATGTACAGGTGGACCTGTTGTCTTAAGATCCTGCAGTTTAGTGGTAGTACATGTATATGTAAAGTTTGTTGTTCAATATGTAATATCAAATGTTGTAACAATTCATGATGTAATTATATGTTGAATGGTTAAAATGTGTTGTGGTTTGTTTATTGTTCATGTGCATGTGCTACTGATTGTTTCCTTTTGACTCCCTTTGATTTTCTTCTTCTTAGCCTAGTGTGGGATGTTTAAATTGGGATTCTCGCTGAGGTGAGGGTTTCAATTTGGATGTCACACGTCAGATTAAGTTTTAGAAAATCTGGGGACATCACAGGTGGTATCATAGCATGAACAATAGCAAAGCCTGACATTTTCTCACTATGCAACTTAAAACTAAAGAACTGTGAACCTTAATAATCTTTTAGGGTTAGATTAGTCGTCTTTTAGAGACTAGATCTGAACTTGCCTCTAGGTTAGAACCTAGATGTCCGAGAACTAGGTCTAGATTGGTGCTTGTTGAGTAGCAAGTCCTTAGATGTCGTTCTTTCCTTGTAGTGCATCGGTATGGGACGTTGCACTGTTTGGAAATGACGTGCATAAAAGGAAGAGAAACCCTAGACATATTGTGCACGTTGTCTAGAGTAGCTACACTAGTCTACACCATGTTCTCTCCCTTTTCACTAGTTTTCATGACACTGTACTCTCTACTATGTGTGGGACACTCGTTTTCAAGATTTGGTTTTGGATTCCAATTGGATCGAACCTTGATAGTTTTCTCTGACGCACGTTTTATCAGAGAAAAACTATATAATATTTTATTATGTATATGTATTCCAAAAATGTGTCCCCACACATGTACGAGTAGGAGGTGGTCATGCAACCTAAGTGAAGGTGATGACATCAGTCTAGAAGAGAGAGTAGTTCTAGATTAGATGTCTAGAGCCTTGTTGGAATATATGATAGATGGAATAGATGAAATAAGTTTTGATGATATGATGTAAGTCTCATATAGATGATATAATATGGTTTATGATGATTAATATGTCTTTGAGGACTTAAGTCCATTTTTTAGGTTCTGAGATAATTTTTGATGATGCTAGTAACTAGGCGTTTATGAGATAAGATATGCTAAGTTAAGATAAGGTTGTGAGTCAGCATGAGCCTCAAGCTCTTTTACAAAGGAGGACCTCTAGTGTTGGGACCAGTTTTGGGGTTAACTCCAGAGAGAGTGAGACCCATTGGGAGAAGGTTAGAGAACCTAAACTCCAAGCTATGAGAATTATGTGATATGATATGTCCTAAACTAGAATACTCCTGAGTGAATGAGTTGAGTTTCTTAATGCATGATTCCTATAGTCTTCTTGAACCCTAGATGTCCTTGGGAGGACCAAATCCTAGAGACAGAGAGAGGCTGGTTATATATGTACATGCGAACATGAATATGAGTGCCTACCATCTGGGTGAGGGAGAGAGCCCAAGACCCTGGAGGAGGTATCTATGTTAGTTTGGGTGAAGCCTCATGCTCGGGTTGGTGGTTTCCCACATAGGAATCTAGTGGTGTATATAAGAGAGTTTTGGGTAAGCATGTTTCATAGGTAGAGATCTATGATGAGAATATCATAGCATGTTTTGGTTTGTGCTTACGTGGCTAGAGCTATGAAGCTATCACTAGTGCCAATGAGGTAATCTGATAACCCTAGATCACAGAGGAAAGATAAAGTATATGCATATGAGATACTCATTGAGTTGAGTTGGCTCAGAGAGACTGAGCATGGTATTACTCTCATGACAAGGGTTAGGACCTCAATTGGACTAGATGAAGTTTGATATATGTTTAAAGAGCAACTCACCTAAGTTTGTTTAGCACAACCATGATATAATATATGTAAGGACGTGATCTAATCTCTAGACATGATATGATAGAAACCTAGTAATGGGTTAATAAGTATCAATGTATAAATCGTTAACCATCTACATGATTAATGATGTTAATGTGAAATTGTTGGTTAATCTTGTGATAAAATCACTAGCAAATATTGCAATTTATTATGAGCAATGAAATAAAATCATATGAATGAAAAATGTTACATGAGGTGTAAATCTTAGTGCTTAATAAGGATGAAAGATATAGTTGATAGTTAGCACAACATAACAATTATGACACCTTGATATGATCTAGATGGATAAAGTGGGTTAACTATAGTTAACTTCCTCCTAAAAGGCATATGTAATGTTGAACATGTCCTAATAATTAGCTCAATAAAATGTTGATGACACCTTGATAATGCATTAACTTGGGTTAACTCCTTTGGAACATGATAATATGATGTGGAAACCCTAATGCACGGGTTAAGATAAGGATGCAGCCCTGATATATGAGATATGTCATGACATAACCTAAGTTTCTAAACCTTGAGTTTAACCTTGAATGGAGTGTTTGTGCACCAAGATGGTTGTAAAAACCCCTAATAGTGCTTCAGATACATGGTTCTAGGTAACCTTTGCGGATAGGTTACACATAGAATAGTGCCTACATGTGGATGAAGGCAAGATAAAGTTTTCCCTAAAAGTATGAGTATGGTTACTTTTGAGGACGAAAGTTCTTTTAAGATGTATATGATGTGACAAAGTGGTTTTTCTGGCTTAATTCCGAGGAAGGAATTTCTTTTAAGGTGTGTAGGATGTGATGGAGTGGACTTTTGGGATGTCTTTAATCGTCTAATGACATAAGTGAGGTCATGCATGTTGAGTTGTTTGATAGTCCTAAGTGTTTCGTAAAGTTTGGAGTGTTGTTGAGGTTTATACAACGTTTTGGATCCATAATTTTATGCCTTTTTGAGGAATTTAAGTTGATTGATCAAACAATTGAGTTGTGACACCTAATTATAGTAGAGTGTAGCTTGTGCCATGTTAAGCTATGGCAGAATTTCATATTGGCTTGGTGTGGGGCCTTGGTCAGCCTTTGGTGTGATAATCTTCAAGTTCCTGGTCTATTGGAGCCTTTAAGCCATGTGGCAGGTGAGGATCCACTTCACCACGATCTATGGACGTGGGATGATAGTGAAGTGTATGTGGCAGTAGTTGTTTCATCTCAAATAAGGGAGTTGAAAGACCCATGCTCTTAGTCAGATGTTGTAGATATGAGGGAGACCGAGATCTCTACCCACCATCGTCGCTTGCCCCTTTCCACTGGTTCCAGGAGGTGCGAGGTCGGCACCGGTGCTAGACTCAAAGTCTTGTAGTTTGTAGCGGTAGGCGGGGAAGACCATAGCTTGCATGAATACCCACCAGAGACTGGAGCTCAGTAGCAGCACTTGTAGAAGTGGAGAACCGAGATGTTGCAATTGAAAACTGAGCGATGAGCATCCTCATGGAAGTAAACGCGTGGAGGAGCATCCCGCCGCTACTCCCACGCTGGAGAGGAGAATTGAAAGCGCTCACAAAGTTGAGGGGCGCGAACCTCAAGCAGAGCAGTGGCGGCTTGCCTGCAGACTCATGCCCGACGGCGGCGCTGAGCGGGAGTCTCGCCCAGAATGGAGAACGCAGGTAGGCTCGGAAGTTCTAAGGAGGAGGACCTGCTGCTGATCGCTCGCCCAGAAGCCGGGAGACGAGGAAGGATCAGTTGATAGCCGTGCGGCAGCGTCTCCACATAGAAGCAATGGCGAACGTTGCCATGTCGGGGTTCTGGCCCTTGACGGCAGCAGATCTGCTGCAGTTCACCATGGTGCAGTGATGCCCAACACGAGGAGGAAGTGTTGATGGCTGTCCACACACCGGAGACCCAATCACGAAGTGAGGTGTGCTTCTGAGTAGTAGATTGATCGTCGGAGCTCGCAGCCGTGACGGTGACTCTATTGCAGGTTCACGCGGATGGATCGCATGAGGACGAGATCGCGAAGGAAGAAGAAGAAAGAAGAGCCTGAACCGGGACCAACCAAACACATCAACCCAATTGAACCGGGTCCAAGCCCCCTCAATGACTGATACAAGGAGCCATGTGGTGGCCAACGATTGGCCAAGAGAGGTAAATAATTTAGATAACTCACAATTCGTGTATAATTCATAGAAATTGCCTCGATTATCAGAAAATGACATCTAATATACCAAAATGTTCAGAAAAATGTGAAGAACAATATGAAAGTATAATATCAGGATTTTGAGGAACTAATATTAGTGATATCATGTAAGATGTGTATTGCTTGTTTAATGGATAATAAATATCAAACGATGCCCTAAAATTATGAGAAAATACTTGTAAATCATATTTCATGTTCATAATGCATTGATGTCAGTTATGGTCATGATGATGTACGAAATCATGTAATTTGATTAATATGTCTAATTAGGGCTAATAACACTAAAGATGATGTAATTAATACATGCATGCTCAATAAATGATGAGATTTACAGAAAACCCTCATATCTGTAACTGAAAGATAATATGTAAATATGAGATCAGTTAGATACATAGAATTCAAGTTATATGAAGATGGCCATTAATACATGTTATGAAACCATAATCTTGGTTAATGATGCAACCTAGGGCTAATATGTGCACATTAAGGATATGGAACCTAATGTTCAGATAATGAACAACAATCTGGAATACGACATCAGTAAGATAATCCCAAGAAGATAATACAAGTAATAATGAGAATATCCTAATGAACTAAGAGAAACCCGAATGGACATAATTAGGGTTAAGATGAGATATAATAGGATGAGAACCTGATGATAGTGTATGATCTTGTCTTGATCAGGTTTAGAAAAGATATGGTTGGCATGAGGAATGTGTTTAGAATGATCTATCTCTTTAGAAGGTACGCCATTACCTCTTACTTGGCTTATTATAAATTATGCTTGTGTTATATGTGTACTAGAATACTTGGCATATGATATTGGATTTATGGTTGTTTTTATATGATATCTTGCTTGATTTTCCATATTTATGGCTATGAACACATGAAACATAATATGTTTGTTCCATTATATGAAAGCATTATATCTCTTTGGTAAGCATAGTGCTAGTGAGTGATCTATCTCTTTGGTAAGCAGATCACATGTACAATAATCTATCTCTTTGGTAAGAAGATCATGAGGCCTAGATGCATCTATCCCATTGGTAGGCAGATGCACAAGCATATAATGGAAAATGAGCTTAAAATATGTGTTCTCTTTTGTTTAATGTTGCCAAGTATTAGTTTTATCTTATTGCCAAGATATGATGAGAGGTATATAAAAGACACGTAGGCGTACTCAGTATAATATTCTTGAATATTGTGCTGACGTGTACTGCATGTAATCTTTTGTTTCGGTTGTGGACATATGTTCTTGAAGATCTAGGATAGATAGAGTTGTGTGGCGAGCTGATGTACAGGTGGACCTGTTGTCTTAAGATCCTGCAGTTTAGTGGTAGTACATGTATATGTAAAGTTTTCTGTTCAATATGTAATATCAAATGTTGTAACAACTCATGATGTAATTATATGTTGAATGGTTAAATTGTGTTGTGGTTTGTTTATTGTTCATGTGCATGTGCTACTGATTGTTTCCTTTTGACTCCCTTTGATTTTCTTCTTCTTAGCCTAGTGTGAGATGTTTAAATTGGGATTCTTGTTGAGGTGAGGGTTTCAGTTTGGACGTCACACATCAGATTAAGTTTTAGAAAATCCGGGGACGTCACACCCTCGCCCATGATCACAGGCTTGGGAGGCTATAAAAAACCTCAGATTCCGATTATTGAGGGGCCAACGACTTTGATTCTATGGTTTCACATAAACCGAGGGTGAGAGAAAGAGAAAGCGTGGAGAAGATCCATGGCGATGGAAGTAGGGAAGAGGCTAACAATACCGATCTTGGTCTAATGGTGCTTCTCGATGGTGCTGGCAAGGGAAGGGAGGTCGGATGGAGGTAATTGACGCTGGGGCACAAGCTATGACGACCTGACTGTCGAGATTGAGGGTGCCAAAGGCAAACCCTACGGCTGCGGGAGCCTACGCACATAGAACAGGGGACCTCCCCTCGTTCACGTTCACGAGTGAACAAGGAGACGGGTCCTGCTGGATCTGTGACCTAGAAAGCAAGGAGAAGGGGGCCGCATGCCACAGTCCCTTAGATTTCAAATCAACAGCCGATGTTGATCCAAATTGAGGTATATTCAAAAATCCATATCTTGGGATTGGGAACTCAGATTTTATCAAATAAGGTATCTACAAAAATCTCATGATGTTTACTATCCTATAAAAATATAGTCAAAGGGTGTTTTAGATGTTCGATATTTATTTTAGTTTGATTACTAGAATATAAAAGATTTCTATATTTTGGGCATTAAAAATAGCAAATGAATTTAGAAATTCATGCAAATTTTACAGAATGTGTATTATGATATTCTTAACATAATTCCAAAGCCTGATTTCTATTATATGAAGTTTTATTAAGGTTTTTGATATAAACCCTAATAAGGGTATTTTGGGTATTTCACCCATTATCTGATTATGAAATGACCTGATATTCTAATACATGATCTTAATACATTGGATGATTACTATTCTGAAAGTTTAGATGGGGTTTCATATATAATTGGCTTCATATTTAGTTTTTGGACTAAGTAGCCATTATGTAAGTTGATCCATGAGTGTTTGTGAGGCAACATGTATTTGATGTACCTATTTAGTATGGAAAATTATTATAATTATATTTTTATCTGATTTTATAATGAGTCAGTAAGAGTAGTATATGTGAGTATGTATGGAGTTTACTCTTGATATATGAGGTATATACTTGCATATTAGTGTATATGCTATGTTTTTAGTATAATGAATATATTAGTATGTGTATGCCATATAATGTGTGAATCAAGTTTAATTCAATGTTTAAACATGACACATACTTTGAATTAGAGTCAGTCTTAGTTAAATATGATTCCTAATTCAGTCTAGGGGATTAGGATGATGGGGTTTGAGATTTAGAAACAAAGAGAGGAGATTACACATGGACTTATACAATTTTGTTGATGACTAGGTATATATGTTGTGAATCAAGGAAACAAGGCTACATCAAGAACATCTTCAATATAAAGGTAAGTGGCTCATGCCCATGAGTATTCATATCTATCAAACTTAGCATATTTTTGGAAGACTTTATACTTTATGTGATCCAATGTTCTAAGATTTGATGTTAAGATATGCAAGTATGATTTTTATACATTCATGGATACATCCTTACATGTGCCTAATACCTCGAGAAGAGATATGTTATTAAGATTTATAAGAGTGATAGGGACTCATGAACCAGGTTCATGAGAAAGTTAAAGAGTCATGTTCCTATCAGAATTCTTAGGAATGATGAGAATTAATGGACAAGATTGCAAAATAAGATATGCAAGTAATGTAGTCATGCTTGGTTTATGATTGGGAATAACTTTGTATTTAGATTTTAGTATAAGTATATTGATAATTTCTCATATATATAGGTATAACCATGTATTAGAATTTCAATTAGAATCATGTTTTCTTATATATAGAGAGATTCAAGAACTAAATAGTTAATCAAATTCTATAGAATGAGTAATATCTAGAAGTGAAGTACAATGAGAGAATACAAGTTTTGAACATATGAAGACATGATCCAATTTTCAAGATAAATGTACTTTTGGGATCACAATGTATTGTAAAAATGAGTTCATGATGGCATTATAAGATAATGACACATTAAGTTATGATTAGGTTGCAATACAATATTTTATAAGATTTCTATTTTGCTATTTAAGGTTTAATATGTAAGTTCATATGCAAAGTTTCAGGGTAACATCATATTTTATAAGAAGGATTGAACCATCTTGTCAGAATTGATATTTTTAGATATGTTGTACTTTTGATACTTTCATAAGCTTGACTTAAGATACTTTGTATACTTCGTATTTCTATATTCATGTCAGATCCTTTCTCATAAGACATTAGACTCATTTATGATATAATTGGTATAAAAGTAATCTTACCAAATAAGAGTTTTAGAATAAAGTTTACCCAGATAATGAGATACATGTTCAAATCCAATAATGGATTCAATTTAGAACTTAAGAATAAGAGATTTAGATTCAGACTTAGATTACTCATTGTGTGGGTAGCCAGATTTTAATAAAGTTACATGATACATGTTATAGACCCAATCTCAATTATGTAGTAATTTGAGATACATATTCACATTCAGATATTATTTCAATTAAGAAGCTAAGAGCAGAGATTCAGATTCAGAATTCAGTACATGTTCAGTACTCAGTGTTTAGTTTCAGATAAGTTCAGATTCAGAGTTTAGTAAAGATAGAATTAAGATAATTAATTCAAAACCTTCACATAATACATTACATAATAAGTCCTCACCAGAGAGTCCCAGGATGATTCAGAGGGCGTGTTGCGCCTGACACTACGGATGTCACAGAGGGCATGTTTTGCCAATAGAGGGTGTGTTGCACAATAGAGGACACTTCAGTGTCAACAGAGGGCACGTTGTGCCAGCAAAGGGTGTGTTGCACCATAGAGGACACTTCGGTGTCAACAGAGGGCACGTTGTGCCAACAAAGGGTGTGTTGCACCATAGAGGACACTTCGGTGTCACATAGGAGGACTTATTGTATAATGGTGGCGACAATTAGATAAAAAGTGTAAGTAAAAGATACCTTAGTTTATAGCATGCCCATAATCTCATCTATGAGTATGATGAGTGGGAATTAGATAAGATAAGTATGACCCAAGCACTTTGGTGTAGGTCTTGAAATCCATGTACCAATACATGTCTCCAGAATAAGATAAGATATGAAGATAATTATTCATATTGAGAAATGAAATGCTTTATGTTTCAATTTACTCGCAGTTTGATGTTAGTTCATGTTTATAATATCCAATTTCAGATATTTAAAAATATATATTTTAGAATACTCATGCCACTTACTCTAATGTCTGTCTTTCCCAATGCATGGCTGGGGTCGCAATGTCTGCAGGTTTTTGGATCAATTGAAGAACAAAGGGACCAGCAAAGGCCTAAGAGACTTTCAAGCTTGTCTAGTAGGGTGCCATATACCTAGATGATCTTGAGTATTGACATCTTTTTATTATGAGCTTATGCATAAACATGATGTAGTTTTATGTTGACAAAAAGCTATGTATGAATCATTTTTACAGTATTGCAAAGTGTTTCATTTACTTTTACTGCATTGGTTATCATGTTTGTGACACTCCCAGAAGAAAAAAAATTGCTTCTGCTCATGTGATATAAAATTCTGGGTGTTACAGTTGGTGTCGTCAAAGACCGGAGGTCTCATGGAGAAGCTTCCTTCTAGGTTAAGCGAACCAAGTGTCAAATCGCCCATCTTCTCCTACTTGTTGAAGTAGCTTGGAGAAGACCTGCTCTGATACCACTTGTTGGATCAATGGGTTCTACAAGGGGGGTGGGTTGAATAGAGCTTCATGAATTCTCCCAAGATAAATTAGACCACCAAATTATATATTTGAAAAGCTTAAACAAGAAGCAATTTGATGTCCTAATCTAACATACATAGCAAGGATGAGAGCTAGTGAAAAACAAGCACTTGGACAGGTGGTTTAGAGTGGTTCCATGTCCTAAACTTAAGAGCAATGTCAGTCCACTACCTAGAGTGGGTTAGTCTCTAGGATTTGCAATCTTAGTACTCTTATATTCTACAATAAGATTACAAGACAACAACAACCACACATCCAAGGGCTTAGTACCTCAAGTAAAGATCTTAAACCTATAGACGGAGCTTACTGTGACGACCCCAATTTCTATATACTTTCCATAGTGACATTCACAGATATGTGTGCACTCATATATATAGATGTCAAAAGGGAAAATATAAGAGATTAAGGTAGTCAACTAAAAATAGAGATTTAGCCAAGATCAAGTCCACATCATCATATAATGCCACACGAACATTCATTCATATGGATAAAATAAATTCATTACATAAGGAGAGAAAATATTGTTCTAGGAAAAGATAACATTATTACATAGGTGATAACACCAAATTTTGTGATGTTTTGGCACTTATTTCGTTAACAAAACTGCCCTTTTAAATTGTTTTCCTCTCCTTTTTGCCATGTTTTTTAATAAACAGGCCTCGCTATGCTCTTAACTCAATTGTATCATCTTTTGCAGAGTTTTCCCCAATTTTTAACTCATTTATCAGCTAAAAGTCCCGTCCCGGCCCACAAATGTGTTCCACCTGCATCGGCCTTCCTACCAACCAATCGGCCGATACGCTCACTGCTCGACAGGGCAGCACGATACACTGCCGCGCAATACGAGTGTGTCGTGCAAGAGGAAGCGGACGAGTGATACGTTGTTTACCCGACAGGGAGCCGAACCCACCACGACTGTCGAAGCGTGTCGGGCGATACAGGCCACCCACCGGCAGGCACCACTCGTCACAATGACCGACATCCCGACATCCTTGTGCCGGGTTACGTGCATATCGGGTGTCCCTGAAGCCACAATAATGGAGCTGAAGGAAGAACACGTGGCATCCGAAGCACCATAACTTCCCCAACCGCTGCCTATAAATAGCAGCTACAGGACTCCGAGGGGACAGGTCAGAACCCTGCACAAGCCAACTCAGGAAAGCTTCAGGAGCTAGTGTATCGTGCCTCAGAGGTGTGTCGGGCAATTCTAGGTGAGCACTTCCCCATCCCGAGAGGGAGGGAATGGTTCACTTAGGGTCGTCCCGGATACCACTGCAGGCCGATATCGGTCAACAAGGATACCCGATACAAGTGACCGATACTGGAAGCAACACACTAGTCCGACACGATATCGAACCCCGATACGCATCGTCAGTCACGACGTGTCACCCGAGAGGGTGCGCCCGACGTGATCGTATCGGGCAAGGGTGCCCCGCACGATACGTCTGCCCGTTATGAGCATGTCGCCCGAGAGGGTGCCGCCTGACACGGGCGTATCGGGCAAGGCCCCCGCCTCGTATCGGGCTGAAGAGTCTGCTGCTGTCTGTCGCCCTTCTAGATCAAGGAGGCGACATTTATCTTTACCTATTTCAGTCATTTACTTCCTTTACTTATGCAATGTATTCAGACCCTTATATGTTAATGGAAATAGAAGAGTTTTAATTATCTGCTACTTTATGTTTGGTACCCTTGTTGGATGATGGCTATGTTTAACATTTGAACTCTAGCTTGTACGCTTAGATCGCGATTCGATTAGCTACCGAATCGTGTTTTTCCCATTGCAACAGCCTTGAGAGAGGTGTTGTGGCTCTAGTGTTTGGTCCGGTACTAGAGTACGAGAGTGCCCAGGATCGGAGTTACTGTAGTAACATTTCCACTCTAACTTAGGTCCAGCAAGCTCGAGAGGGGTGTTGATACTTAGTTAGAGGTACCCGCTTCGAGAGAAGGGGTACATGATGTTTCTGCTGCCGCTTGTTTTGCCGAAGCTTTCTCCTTCGTTCCTTGCTAATGCAATAGTTTTATCTCTCTTTTTCCGTTGCATGAAAACCCTAAAAATAGATAAATGCTTAAAACCTATTTTTTTCCTCGTAGCTCCAGTTGGAGATAGTTTTCTTTTGTTTCATCGATCTTTGCCTGTTGTTCCCTTTGGGAATTTTACCGTCTCCTTACCCATACCAGAGTGTAAAGTGTCGATTCAGCATTCTCATCACTACCACCCTTGTCCCTGTGTTCGACCCTGCATATCTACTTCAACCCCGTAATCAAAGTTGTGGGGGGCTAGAAGGTTTCGGGTTATAAATTTAAAAAGTCCGACTACTTCAAATCCGCCTCCACTTTTCGGACGTGCGATTTAGGCCGATCAACTTTTTGGCACCGTTGCCGGGGACAAGGCAAAACGGTACTATTGACAAACTCGAATCCACTAACTACACTCCAGTGCCTCGAGCTTAGAAATAAGTTTGACAGCACTCTCTTTTTCCCTTCTTATTTTATCTTTATTCTTACCTGAAATGAATAGTTCGTATTATTAATAACAGATTTTTCTAACTTGATTTTTACACAATGCTCAGGTACTCAGAAGAAATGCATTCTGTTCAACTAAGAACCGACACCATCCAACATGCCACCTTGCATTGAGCCCCCCCCCCATTCAGAAGGTGAACGCCAAGGGAGAGCTAGGCCCCATTCGCCTCCACCTGAAGTCAACGATCGCTACGACGACAATGATCAACCTGAAGATCCAGAAATGGAGCAGTTCGAGGAAGACCATCGCCGTGATAGACATCATCACCACCAGAGGCATAGAAGAAATCACAATAATTAAGAACACCGCCAGGAAGGCAGCGATAGCGATGATTCAGAAGAAGAAGAAAAGACTCTGAGGGAGCTAGCTTCCATAAAGGCTAACAATTCCCGATGCCCTATCATCATCCCGTGATTCAACGCCACCAATTTCGAGCTCAAGACATCGGTCATCTCCATGATTCAAAACAAAAGCTTTAGGGGGAGTTCTAAGAATGACAACCCCTATCACCACTTGGATGCTTTCAAAAATATCTGCGACACCATCAAGATGCGGGGGGTTCCCCAGGAGGTAATCTTCTGCAAGGGCTTCATCTTCTCTTTGGAAGATAAGGCTCTATCATGGTATCTGGGGCTGCCCCACCAAGCTCTGAATGGATGGGGAGCACTGGCGGATGCCTTCGTGAACAAGTTCCATTCGAGTTGTACACTCATAGAACTTGACCGACTGACTCACTGACCAAAAATGATTTTGACTGATCGGTCAAATTACCCCAAGACAAACTCAACTGGTAGTTTGAAAATTGCCTATTTCGGGTTGTGGATCAGTCGAGTTATCTTTATTGAAACTCAACCGAATGTACTGTACAGAAAATGCAGAAAAAGTGAATCCAACCATTGGAAACGAATATAGATTCGTTGCAAGTTGTAAAACAACTATTTTTCATTCTTAAGTGATCCCATACTCAAAGGAACACCCCCAGCTATAAATATGACCTCTTGGAGTTCATTCCAAGGTTGCTCATTCATGCTATGCTTGGTTCTTGCTATAGTTGAGTGTGCTACAACCCTTTGAGCCCCTTTCTCTCTCTCATTTACCAAGCATTTCATGATTATGAGTGACTTAGGCATGTTGTAAGAGATCTACCTCCATGTTACCTTGTAAGGCTCTCCTTCTTTCCATCTTCCCAATCCCCTTTCTCAAAGAGCAAAGGTTGAAGTGATCTTCTCCAAGTGAAGGAGGAGTTGCTGGTCTTCTTCAAGGTTGAAGAAGGTGTGAAGATCTTCTCCAAGTGAAGGAGAAGGACAAGGCAATAGATTCAAGAAGAGTGGATAATCACTGTGAGGCCAAAGACTTGATGCAATTGTGGGTAGTTCATTGGTGAAGGTTGAAGACATCTTAATCAAGTGGGTAAGTCCTTGTGTTGGTGGAAGACTCTTGGCTTGAATAGGTAAGTCCTTGGATGTATGGTGGTCTTCTTGTATCTCTTCTAATGGAATATAAGTATACATGGGTTGCAATGTCCTAGACGTTAACCTCTCTAGGTAGTGGATTTATGGTCTCCTAGTTTGGATATTGGAACCACTCTAACCACCTTGTCTAAGTGTTTGTTTCAATCTCTCTCATCCTTCCTATGCTTATTTAGATAGAACTTAAAATTGAGTTTTATCTTTTGGTTTAAATTAATATAATTTGAATGTCTAACTGTTCTTGTGAGATTTCTAAGCTCTATTCACCCCACTCTAGAGCCCTAGATCCAACAATTGCAACAAGAAATAAAAGATCTCTAGTCAAATAGAGGATAGATTTCCTTCTTGCATGCCTCCGTTCACCCCATTTTCTACCTAGGGGAATCTACATAGCACCAATGCAATCAAACAATAAACCCTATTCTTGTGCAAAAACTTGTAAGAATATGCAGGAGTACCTAAAATAGAAATGATAAGACATATATCTCTTGTAGGTCTTGAAATGGATATTAGTTGTAAATAATCTTGAATAGGGAATATAGAAAATTATTTTTTGTGATTCCAAGAAATTAGGGTCGCTGGCTCATAAACTATGGTAAGGATAAAGTAGCGATATGCAAGTGAAGAGGGAATTGTGGCGATGTTAATTGGTGTATCTTTGTGATTATGTGTTGCTCGAGGAAAAATAATGTTCAAGTTCAAGATATTTTGATGAATGCATATTCATCCACTTTTACATCATCTTTCAAGTCATTTATGTTGGTATGTATGCCTAGAGAGCCAATCACATGATGATTGGATTGGTATACGTCATGATTGATTTGATAAATATGAAAGAGCTTCCAATTGATTCTAGCTCAATCGATTATGAGATAATTGATGGAGCAAAACGAATGTCTAAAGAATGACAATACTCAATGACGTATGTCTTCAGGTTGAGGACCTGAACAATGAGATCATACAGATGCTAAGAGTATGTACATTCTTGTTATGTCCCTAGTCAGATGTCATTGTGGAAGGTTGATAGACAACAATGACACATCAAGACTAGAGTGTGTGTTGGTTGATGATAGTGTCTCATTAGTCATGATATATGATATCAAACCAAGCACATAGATACATGTTGGAGAACAGTGTATCAGACATACCCACCATGAGAGTGATGTATGGATCCATGACATGGTAGTTAAAATCATCTCTCATAGTGATGGTGGTGTTTGTGATTCTTAGACCTGAAATCACTACACCTTTTGAATGTGATTGGGTACACTTTGACATCATCAAACACAGTCCTGAAATATGGGTTGTTATAACGATGATGATTGGGTGGCTTTGATGCATGAGATAGACTGTGAGTGATAGATATGGGATTTGTCCCTCCTAAGGGAGTATGATGTCTAGGCCAATTGATAAGCGAGACTGAGAAAGGCATGCGCATGGACATGTGAATCAATATATGATACTGTTGTCACACATATCTCAGACAGTCTACTCTAGTTCAAGAAACATGAATGAACATTGAAAAGATGACAACTCCATGCCTTGAGTTCATTCAGGATATCAAAGACAAAGGAATTATACATTCACTAGAACACCAATCATAGACTGTAGGATTTAAAATTGTTCTCCAATTTTCCTTTTCACTTGTGTAGCACTGATGTTTGACTATGTACTTCTCTTTGCTTGTGATGTCATAAGCTAGTTATAAACATTCACTTCCAACATGAAATGGACCTATAGGGTCACACACAAAGGATTAATCTGGAAGAGGAGTTTATCCATGAATGATGTTTGAATTGATTACTAAAGTGTTTATGTACTCAATCAAACATTCAATCAATAGACTTATCTCAAAATCATCAAGTTTAAGTGTTCAACTAACTGATTAGAGTGTTAGATTGATTGTGAACTAAATTGACTATGTTCTACACAATATCGACCACAAACCAATCGGTTCACTGGGTGAATCGATCGGCTCATGGTCAGTGAGACGACTGATTCACTCTAGTGAACCAATCGGTTCATTTGGACCAAAGAGATAGTGTTGGGTTTTCCCGATTTGTGAGAAAAGCTTTTTCGGTTCACTTGTTCAATTCGATTGGATCAAGAATTGATATTTGCTTTAATTAGAAACGAATAAGGAAAGTCCATTGCATGCAAGTCTGGGAAGTGAAATAACCAGTTTGTTGGGTGAACCGATCAACTCACACTCCCAACCAACCGGTTCACTAGTGAACCGATCGGCTCACCTTGCCAAATGATCGGTTCAGTTATGAAATGACCGATTCGCCTGTCACAGTGCAAATTATTCATGGAAATTCTGGATTGTTCTACTCCCGCACAGAATGGGAACCCTGACCCTACCCTCTACTGGGTACAGGGAGTTTCTCTAGAGATACAACTCAAAACATCAGTTGTTCTACAAAGTTGTTGTCCTTTCTGGTTGTGGTAAATGAGAGAGCCCAAGAAAGTTCTACCCGTCCAGGGAGGAATAGCGAGGGAAAGATGACTACAAAAAAGCAACTGGTGGTGGGAGAGTGTGTTGGCTATTAGTACGCCAATAGAAGGGAACAACTCCTTCTAGTCTGTTCTTCAGGATGACTAGAGTTCTCGGTCGTCTGTGTGGATTATCTATAGAGGTGGGAAACTTCTGTTGCTCAGAAGGACGACAATCAACCGCAATCTGGGTCAAGACCAGGACCTGCACAGATGTCGTCGAAGACATGTGGTTGAAGACTGCACTTGCTGCAAGGTATATTCGCTGAGCAACCCTCGGGACCCAGTATTTCTCACTAAAACCAACCTTCCCATTACATAGATATTGATTCAATCTAGTGGTTATGGGTTTATGGTCAAGTAAAATTTTTGTTTTCATTGTCTACTCTAACCACATAAAACCCAACAGTGTTGTCAGAGCCACATCAATACTCTATGTTTTGGGATAATCGATATGATCAAATTTTGGTTTTACTGTCTTTTATTTATTGCATGCGATGCGAATATTTAAATGACTAATATGAATATCCAATTAATACCACATGATCCCAAACTAATATATACATATATGATATGGTATATATATGCAATCGATATGCACCACCCTAAAATGGCTTTGATGGTGGATGTGTAGCATGATTATAGCCTATAAACCCTATGTGCATGTGTGTGGTTGGTTATGGTTGTTTGCATCTTAGTCTGTGAATCGAGCCCTCTTCTTCTATTACAAATGTAACTCGAAATTCTATTCTACCTTTGCTCCCCTCGAATGTAACTCAAGGTTTCACAAAGATTGTGTAAAATAGGATTAGCTTTATTTCTTGTTATAACAAAGACTGAAGATGACCGCTTGATGGACTAAGACGACCGACTGTGGAGTAGTTGGTGGACCGACAAGAAGCCCAGACGACCAGACAAGCTGACCATCTAGAGGAGCCAGACGACCGGCTAGAGGAGACCAATCGACCAGCCAAGAGGTGAGTCGACCGGTTCAAAGGTTAAACCAGTCAATCCGGATTGGAAAGCACAGATCTTCATCAATAACATGTTGCATGTGATGTAGACCTTAGATGACCGTAGTTCCTTGTGGCTCCAAGGAACTACAATAGGATGGCCATAATCATCACTTTATTGTTATTGTATGTTTTCATTTGTGGGATATAACATGTATATGATACATACTATATATGTGGTGATTGGATACATATATTCATATATAAGCATATTAAAAACACCTCAACAAACATATTAAGTTGAAGATGCCTTCCAAAAGTAGCACACATGAAAAGCTTAATCGACTAAGCGTGGGCATGCCTTCACGTGGTGCACCGTCTATCTCATGGAAGTGTGATGGTGAATATGTGGGTCTACCTTCATAGGGTGCATTTTCATCGTGTTGTCTTTTGGGTCAGACTTAACTCAGTGACCTTTGTCAGATCAAGCACCTTAAGGTATAAAGATGAACATGGAAAGGAGTTGTGCATGACATCTATCAAGAGTTGCATATGATGCAATTGGCAAAGGTTGCCTACCTGAAAGACTCTAGTTGTGGGTGATAGCCCTAGTTGGTCCATGGCTTAGATGAAATCAGGATCTTGCTTACTAGAAGGTTGTACGTTGCAATCTTCCGAATTGATGGTGAGGGCTATCATTTTGATCAAAATAGTGGGAGTGATAATTAATTAAAGATCCAATTAATATCATCAATTTTCAAATCAAATCAAATCAAAAGAGTTTTGGACTAAAATTACAAATTTCCTTTTTGTAAAATAAATGGCTACCAACAACAATCACTTTTCGTTGCAATCGGTTCTTGAGAAGGAAAAGCTAAATGGGAACAATTTCCATGACTGGTATAGGACGTTGAGAATTGTCTCACTCAAGAGTGAAATCTCTATGTCCTAGATACACCAGAGTCAGATGAACCTACTCCCACCGCACGAAATGCTGAAAGAATGCTTACAAGAAGCATATTGAGGATGTCATTGATGTGAAGTGCTTGATGTTGTTCTCAATGAACTATGAGTTGTAGAGATATGACAAGAGAGATATGATGTCTCCAAGGCACTTTTCAAGTGCGTCATGACATAAAGAGTTCCAGTAGGCCCTCACACACTCAATGTGATTGTGTATGTGGAGAACCTAACTCAACTGGGATTCCCTCTGAGCCAAGAGTTGGCAATTGATGCGATACTACAATCATTTCCAGAATCATACAGTTAGTTTGTGTGAACTACAACATGAACAACTTTGACAGGCCACTGACAAAGTAGTTGGGCATGTTGAGGACAGTCGAGGCACAAATGAAGAAAGACAAACCCAAACCTATGATGATGATCATAAGAAAGAAGGGAAAGTCTAAGGGCAAGGGCAAGGGCAAAGCAAAGAAAAGTTCTGATGCTAGCTAGTAGCCCAAGTCATCTTTAACTCTCAAAGCGAAGGGAGGTGTGAACAAGGGAGGCAAATGTCACCATTGTCATGAGCCATGACATTGGAAGAGAAATTGCCCTCTCTACATAAATGAACTAAAGAAGAAGAAGGAGGGGATGGAAGTCTACACCTCAGGTATCATGAAATAAAAATGCTTCTTTATCTTAGGTATATGATACCAAGATATAGATCTGACATATATAATGTGCAGGATCTAAAAAGAAGTGATGGCCTTTATGAAAGGACCAAAAAGGAACACTCATCAACATTGGAGCAAGTGTTGCTACCATAGATAATAATACCTTTTAGTTTATTTCAGCCCAAAGGGCATGTAATAGAGTTATGAACTACTATTTCATTTTTCCAATAAATAGAAACACTTTATTTCTGCATCTTGTAATGACAAGGATGCCTATCAATAAAGTTCATGTTTCAATTTCAAAGATATGATCTTTTATGCCAATGCCTTATTTATCTTGTGGTACTTGGTATGCATGAGATAAAATAATAATACCTAAAAGTTATTGATGACTCAAACAATAAATTAGCATTATCATCTAAACAAATGAATGAGAAATTCATCTCTAGGTTCCATATTGATGGATAAACTAGGCTCTCTTGGTTAATGAACCATTAAGAGATATGAATGTCTTGTTTATTGGGCATGATGACAAGTCAATATTCACTAGATGTAGTGGGAGAATGACTATTCTATTAGGTATAATACATATTAATGTATATACATACCTATTGGAGTAAATGCTAATGCTTCATATATGGTATTTAATTGAATACCAATATGAATATCTTGAAATGTTCAAGAATATCATAAATGAAGAACAAACTTGGTAGAAGTATTAATTCTTTGATATGATCAATGAACAAGATACTTAAACCAAATGTTTGAGGACCTTGTGAGTAACTATGATAGTGTATCATAGAGAACTCATGATTAAGGCATAATGATGTCTAAGGCAAAGAAGGAACCATATTCTATATAGTAAGAGCATGATCATCAAACAAATAACTAATCTTCTATAATTCTTCTAAATAACATGCTTTACACTAAATAAAGGTATAAAAGGAGATTAAGAATCACAAGTGTTATGGAATCTCAAATTCTTTATGTAACAGATACACCTCATATATCTAGTAGATAACACATTGAGCTTGATGGATAATGATATCCTACAAACTCAAAGGTGATGAATTGGTCATGTGATGATGAGCCAATAATCTATCTAGATGATGTTGAGGAACAAAATTTTGAGTTATGACTTGAAGCCATAAGATCCAAAATGACTTCCATGTGAAGTAAATAAGGTATGACCTTAATGATAGAACTTATAAGGATAAAACCCATAAGTGCAATTGGGTCTTAAGAGTTAAGACTGGCATGGATGACATTTGAAGAGATGATTGGTTGAAACGAATTCAAGTGAGTTCAAAGTGTTGAACCTTATGGTTTTATTTAACCAATTGTAGTGGCTATAGGCCATGTGAGATCATGCTTGCTATTGGAACTTAAAGACTATGAAATTTGGCATATGGATATATAAACTGCATTCCTGAAGGGTTTTATAATTCCATTAATGCAAATGTAGTCTATAAGTTATAAGAGATTTGTGATAGACTGGATTTCTAGCTTAATTTCGAGGACAAAATATCTTTTAAGGTGTGTAGGATGTGATGGAGTGGAATTTTAGAATCCTAAATGTCCAATGACATAAGTGAAGTTGTGCATGTTGAGTTGTTTGAGAGTCCTAAGTGTTTTGTCAAAGTTTCGAGGGCAAATGATAAGTATATCATGATTAGGATCTTTAAACTTATGTCTTTTGAAGTATTTAAGTGGATGATCAAACAGTTGAGTTTTGACACCAAATTTGTGTACAAGGTAGCTTGAGTTGTGAGGAAGCTATGATTAGTTTTTCTTTATTATTTAGAGATTCTTAGAAAGAGATATATAGAGTTGAATGTAGTGAAATTATTGATATATTAGTGCATCGATGAGCAAGGTAAACAAATCTTTAGCCTAAGTTGTTGGGATGTGCCTTCCCACGTCTTGGTTAATCGGGTGGATGATGTGGATGTTTTCCTCACTAGGTGGTGCAGTCCATACACAGCCTTCAGGTCACAGACTGGGATCTCATGGCCCTTGTATGGCTAGATCATAGGGTTGGGAACATATCTATGGCAAAAAACCCTAAATGGCACATTTGCCAATTTTAATTACCTAAATGGCACGTTCTTGAACTTATTGCCCAAAATGGCACATTTTGGAGCAATACGTCCCCTGCTGGGACGCATTGCTCTCCCGCGAGGCAATGCGTCCCGGCGGGGGACGCGTTGGTCCCACAGGAGGGCAATGCGTCCCGAGCCGTGATGCATTGCTCTGTTGTGGGGCCAATGCATCCCCCGCCGGGACGCATTGCTCCAATGTGTCCCAGCATGAGACGCATTGGTCCTACAACAGAACAATGCGTCCCGAACCGAGACGCATTGCCCTTCTGTGGGACCAATGCGTCTCCTGGCGGGACGCATTGCTCAATGAGTCTCCATGCAGGACGCATTGTTTTTTTTAATCATATTTTTGTAGTCACTGGTATTGTTTCATGGTTATTCATATGTATATTAACAATATTGATTATATTTATACATTTATAATTCGTTCACTTGTATTTGGATGTCTATAATATACTCAATTATTATAAATTTGTCAATTTCAATAGGTCGTAACATGCATATGGAATATATAAGTGTATTGCAACCAACATTGGTTGGTTCCTAATTGATTATATAATACGAACTTAATCCAAAAAAAAATGAGATAGCAATTAAAAACAAGGTTAAAACATGAACCAACATGACGAGAAAATAATACACAACAAAACAATATGATAGATCCACAACAACATGATCCAAAATGAACCAATGTGATATCATAATATGATAGATCCACATACAATAGATGTCCTCACAAAGGCATACATAAAA
This sequence comes from Alisma plantago-aquatica, assembly GCA_963693085.1. Lineage (NCBI taxonomy): Eukaryota > Viridiplantae > Streptophyta > Magnoliopsida > Alismatales > Alismataceae > Alisma > Alisma plantago-aquatica. The sequence goes on along the minus strand of OY856409.1, from coordinate 662,538,812 downwards.
AACTGTACAATATATAAAAAACTAAGTATGTCGTCCTCGCCCACGTCCCTCTACATCAGGATCCTCTGTACCGATGTCATCTGGAGACGGCTGAACTGGGGACAACTGCGTAGGAGGCTGCTGGCGAGCATCAGGGAAGAAATGAAAAGGTGGAGGTGGGGTGAGGGGTCTAGGAAAACCAAGATAGGATGCATCAGGTGGGGTGCATCCTGAGAAATCAAACGGAGTAGGTGAATATGTGACATAAGATGGTGGTCGGCTCTCAGGAATAATTGCTGGTGGGAATGGAGTGTATGGAGCAGAAGAAGAACTTGCTCCATGGTATGATGGTGGTTGAGGTGGGGTGATGAATGAGGAATATGAAGCAGCTCCTAAAAAATATGGCCATGTCGGTCCCCATGACATGAACTGAGAAGTGGGAGTGGGAGTGGGAGTGGGAGTGGGAGTGGGAGTGGGCTCAACCGTAGGAGTAGGAGTAGGAGTGGGCTCAGGGGCTGTGGTATGAGTGGGTATGGGATCCCACGGCCGAGCATAGTCTGGAAGACTATCAAAGTAACTCCCCTGGATGTTATAGATGTTGTCTCTGATCTGTGCAGGGGCGTGCTCTACTGCCGCTCGGATCGCCACTTGTGTTTGTACCTATAAAATAAATTATGTACACATAATAAAGACCAATTACATATATTACAAATAACAAAGATAAATAATAACAATTTGTAAAAGAAAATAATAATGATACTCACAAATTCCTACTGACGATAACTTTGTGGGTAGTATATGCTTGGAGGCATAACTGGAGGGGGCACAATGTATTGTGGATGATACCATGCATAGTGAACCTGAGGACTGAAGACTGTATCAGCTGGTGGAGCGGGAACTAAGCTCTCACGTCTGTTGTTCCACATCTACACCTCCTGCCTATAATGAAGCATCCAATCCTCAGCCGCATGACCCCTCCCATCTATCCGGCTAAGCTTCGGCAGATGAAGAGTAGGTTGTACTTGAACAAAGCCGAACTGTCCAAGTACTCTGTCGGGAAAGTGCCACTCCACTATTGTGTAGCACAACAGAGGCACTCGTGCCAACCAAATATCACTACCATCTCTACAAATGGCAGGCAATCTCTCGAGAACCTCAGCAGTGTAAGGAGTCAACTCTATCTGTTATTCATATAAACAACATGTATCATATAAAATGGAGTAAATTGTAAATAAATAAAACATACCATACAACAGAGGTAAGTAAGTTATACCTGTGAGGGAAAAATCTGGTCAAATGCTGAATCGTAAAACTGAATTGTTCCCCTGATAGTTTGACTCCTTTGGACAAAGGTAGGTCACCTATTAAATTGACAAACTAAATTTAGATAAACACTACATAATATTTGGACAAATATAAAAATTAATTGTGTTGATCTTTAACCTGTAACCCAAGGGAACATCTTCTGGCCAATCATTCCAGCGCATTGCAATTGTACCTGGGCGTCCAATTCCCAACCTCTCCCAACACCACAGCTGTAATAGGCACACACAACCTGATAGATGGGTTGTTCTCCTAGACCGGGTGGTTGCCTTATACAACTCCCTATATAAGAAAGCTAGAGTTGCAGCACCCCAAGATAGAGTGCCACAACGTTCAAAATCGGACACAAGAGGGAGATACCTAACATGAACTCTATCCCCTGTACTATCTGGGATAAGGTAACTACCTAAGAAATATAAGTGATATGCCCTAGTATACCTTGTCCTCATTTCTACTTGTTGTTCTTCATCACCCGCGGTAAGATCCATATCCTTGAAGGTCTCATGCAACCAAATCATGGAGATATGCCCCTTAGTCATCCCATCTGGTGCATCTCCTAAGAAATTCTCACAAAGGTGAGTCCATGAAGAAAATTGCCCCTCATCTACACCTAAAGGATATGAAGCTATAACCGGTGGGCCATCAATCCTCAGGCCTAAAAGAACTGCAACATCCTGAAGAGTGACACTCATCTCAAAAGGGGGAAGCCTAAAAGTATTGCTAGAGTTGTCCCACCTGTTAACTAATGCAGTGATTAAAATAGGGTCAAGGTGGATACATGGTAGCCTATGAACAAGCCTAAAACCAGCTATGGAAATATTGTCTAAAACATCATGGTCAGTAATAGGCCATTGCGCCAACATAATGTGGTGATGGGAGAGTCGGTAGGTTTCTTGTCTAGGAGCCATATCTATGAAAAGTGCAAATATTACATTAAATGAAAAGTGCAAATAGTGTACAACATTTAAGATTGTCAAGATTCTTCATTAGATAAGATGAAATTACAACATGAATTACATGAACAAACAATATAAAAATACAACATGAACTACATGAAATTACTGCATTTGATTCAGTATCTCATCTAGAGGTTCATAAAATGGCCACATTTGATGTACCACTCGATGTATCTCTGGATGTGATACAGCTAACTAGTTTTTTACTTGTTTGTTGATTGGCATTGCTTTCTATTTTGTGTGATCCCAATACCAACCAGGTAGCTCAAGAAGTTCTTCATACATGTGAAACATTTGCTTTAAAAATTGCCAATGAAATTTTTCGTGTTCTTTTGTCACTATAAATCCTAACTTGTTGTGCAACAAATCTGGTACGTCATTCCAGTCATCATCCAATAGAATTTGATGAGCCATTTTTCCCTGTAGGCACTTCGTAGCTACTATTTGGATTAACTCTACGGACATGTGAAATGTCCATGTCCTTCGATGAGCCATCTATACAAAAACCATTATAAATTCATTGTTTTAATGAAATTGAAATTGCAAACATTACATGACTTTAGTGAAATTGAAATTACAAACATTACATGAATTTAGTGAAATTGAAACTGCAAATATTACATGACTTGAGTAAATTGAAATTGCAAACATTACATAACCAACCATCATATGACATTAGGAAAAGTGCGTCTATTATGGCCCTTTCTGCCACACTTATGACAGTGATATGTATACTGATTTGGATCAACATCCATACTTGAATGCCTTCTCTTTTTCTTTGGTCTTCCAGCTTGCCTTCGTTTCCTAGGGGGTAATAAGGGATAAATAACTCTACTTTCATCAAATTGAGGCCAATACCTCTTGTCGAGAATGCCATGAAATTCAGTTCTGTATGCATTTAGATAAGCCTCATTTGTATAATATGCACTCACAAGTGCATCAAGATCCCAATTGACAGAGTATGCAGCTACCCAAACATGAGAGCATGGAAAATGCCATTGTTGTGGAAAACCACAGCTGCATTGACTGCCACCATTTGGACGCACTATTACTTGAAATTTATATCCATCCATGTCACCAACAAGCCATTCATCATTGTTCACACGGATGTGTATTGTCAAGTTTTTTGCATCCTCTCGAACATTATGAAGCTTATCATGAACCTTAAAGGGCCATTTAAATCCATCTTGTGCACGTTTATTTGTGAGATTACGCCTATACAGCCACATGGTCACAGAGCGATATTATGTGGCAACAATTAACGCTTGTATTGGCAAACCTCTAACACCTTTTAAGACTCCATTACACCCTTCAACATGATTGATAGTCAATGACCCATACCTGCAACCTCTGTCATATGTGAGAGCCCAATGTACTGGATTTTGGCCTAATAAATATGACTTCGCTGCTGGTTCTATGGTTTCTATAACAGTCACATGACTATCAAATTCATGTGTATCAGTTGTGGATCCCACCTTCCACATAAGGTCCCTCAACTCCTTGGACTTGAACTGCTTATGGAAGTTCTCCCGAAGATGTCGAAGACAATAATGATGTTGAGCCCAATGAAATTTTGATTGAAGGGCTGGAAAAATCCCACTCATTCGATCAGAAATAATACACAAGTCTGTACGTCGTGGAATGATTGGAATACAAGTTTGTAGAGAACCAAAGAACCACTCCCATGAGTCCTTATTTTCTTTCTCGACAACAGCAAAAGCAAGTGGAAATAGACCATTATCATCATCTATGCCACATGCAAGGAGAAGTATGCCAGTATATTTTCCTGTTAAAAATGTGCCATCAACAGTAAGAACAGGCCTACAATAGGCCCAGCCCCTCACAGCTGGACCAAATGCCCAAAACACCTGCTTGAATCTACGAGTGCCTTCAGTTTGAAGGGTATAATCATCAATAAGGTGGGCATATATAGTTCTTGGAATATATTGTGTTAGAGAAATCAGGAACGGCAAAAAACTATGATATGATGATTCCCAGTCTCCAAATATTTTACAAACAGCCTTCCTCCTCGCTAGATATGCCTTCTTGTAAGATATATTGAGCCTTAGTTCAACATTCACCTTGTCACGAATTTCTCGTGTCGACATATCCAATCGTGATACTAGGATTGGCATTATCATTCGAGCAATATAAGATGATGTGACTTGGTGATGATCATGATTCATAACAGTTAATTCACAAGTGTGGCCTGCTTTACAACATTTTATCTTCCACATGCCACCTGCTTTTTTGGACTGGCAAGCGGTCAATCTCCAAGGACATCGTTCATCATGGATACAAGCAAGTTTAAGATGATGATTATTTGAGCGTAATGTACGGTACTGGACATTCTTTTGTACCGACCATTTTTGGAGTGTCTCAACCAGTACAACTTTAGATGCAAATAAAGCACCCTCATATATAACAGCACTGGAAGGATTGTAATTGAGACGAAATTCATGACAAAAAATCTTCCACCCAGTCATCATCTTGAAAAGCTTCATAGTTGGAATCAATGTGTTCATGTTGGGGCCATTGGTTGTCAAATATGGATGGAATATAACTCAATGCTGCAATAGAGTCAGGGAATGGATGTGTGTGCTCATCATCGGTTTCAGTCAATGACTCATCCTCATGTGGTTCACTGTTATTACCACCTTCAATGTCACTATTGTTATCACCTTCATGATCACTATCATTATCACCTTCATGATCAATATCATTATCTCCCTCCTCAACCTCAACACCAATATTCTCAGTAGTAAGATTTTGAGAAAATTTAGGTGGTTGACTCCACTCAGCAGTTAAATTGCTAAGACTGAATTGAGGTGTAGGACTGAATTGTGGTGGTTGACTCCATTTAGTAGTTAAATGACTTTGACATAATTGAGGTGGTTGACTCTGAGAGAATTGAGATTGAAATTGATTCAATAGACTCATTAAACAAGGTTGTTGGTGGATATATGTTTTTTCAAGAAACACATCAATATAGGCATCAGTTGAAAGTGATAACAAGGTTCTGTATGCATCATCATCATCAACTTGTACGAGCATATGATTTTCTCCAGGGAAAAGATAGGATATTTTGATAGAGAAGTGGTTGGGATTGATGTCAAGTGTTGTATAGATATATGATTTTAGTTCAGATAGGGTATTAATAAGTGAAATGTTTATGGGTCTAAAAGATCGACTAGAATAAGACCCATCAGAGAGAAATTGCCCATCATATCGCATCTTCACAATTTGTGAATTTGAACTAGATGCCATGTTCCTATATTTTAGAATATTATATTAACATCAGAACAAATTCATATTTTATGACATTATATCAACATAAATTAATATTTTAGAGCAGTGACATCAATTTGGAATTAAATTTATTGGACTACTTTTTCTATAACATTAACAGTGAACAACAATTAAGAACAACAATTTTGCTATTTTTTTCAGTAAAATTAACTAACATTTCATAACAACAATTTTGCTAATTTTTTAGTAACACTAACATTTCAAAATAACAATTTTGCAATTTCGAACAATAATTTTTAAGGTATTAAGTAGCCTTCAATTGTCATTTTCTACATCATTATTTCAGTAATGTGCAATTAAAGAGTAACAATACAATTATTTCAGTTGTAATATTTCGTACTAAAGTTAAGTTCATATTTTGAAAATTAAAATTTTGGTAGAATAAATACCTGAAATGGAGAGTTATGTGTTGACAATCGAAGAATAGAAGAAGAGAAAGAAGAAGCTCCAAATATTCTCCGAGCAGTAGAAGATATCAGCTCCAAGATCGCCCGAAATAACCTAGAAATCACCCAAAGCAATAGAATCCGAGAAAAAGCTCCAGAGCAATGGGAGTATAGAGCTAGATGAAGGAAATGAAGAATGGTGTGAGTTTGGGGGGTTGTTTTCGGCCTATATAGGGGAGCAATGCGTCCCGGTTGGGGACGCATTGCGCCCACGTGGCACCGCCCGGCGCCGCGCGGCGGCCCCAACGGTAAAATAGTTGTTGCCCTGGGAGCAATGTGTCCCCGTCCCGGACGCATTGCCCGTGTGACAATTTCTAGCCGTTGGGCACGTCGCAGGGCGCGACGCATTGGTCCCACAAAGGGCAATGCGTCACGAGCCGTGACACATTGCACTCCTGTGGGGTCAATGCGTCCCCTGCTGGGACGCATTGCTCTCCCGCGAGGCAATGCGTCCCGGCGAGGGACACATTGGTCCCACAGGAGGGCAATGCATCACGGCTCGGGACGCATTGCCCTCCTGTGGGACCAATGCGTCACCCGCCGGGACGCATTGCCTCGCAGGAGAGAAATGCGTCCCAGCAGGGGACGTATTGCTCCAGAAATGTGCCATTTTGGGCAATAAGTTCAAGAACGTGCCATTTAGGTAATTAAAATTGGCAAATGTGTCATTTAGGTTTTTTTGCCCATATCTATTACCCTAGTTCAAACCAACAACGTGGGAGGCAGTTCACATCTCGTGGGATGTATACACCATGATCAACGTTCATGGGTTGAGAGCAATTATGAAAAGAGTAGTCCGTCTTCAGATCAACAAAAGAGGTTCAAAACCACCCCTCATTGGGGGGCAAATAGAGCAGAGGGGAGGGAGTCCCACTTCATCAATTTGGCTGCTTCTCCACCCAGTTTACAGGCAGAGATGAGAGGGAAAGAATGGGAAACTAAGTTCGATTGTGAGTTCGGGAGAGGCTAAGAGCTTCTTCAGTTCCTTTGGAATCTTGACATCGAGATACCTGGCTAGGTGGAGGCCTCCCCCATGCTAGACCAATGAGGTTTTCATGGCACCAAGCAATGGGCTTGGTGAAGGATCGTGAGGCATCCTCACCGAAATCAAAGATGCCCATGAGTTCATCTAGGTTTGCAGCGCCTGAGGAACCTTTTCTGGACGTCCTCCGTGTTTGGGGAGGATTCTCCCCTTTTCTTGCCACCATGGCAGCTGCTGGTGGTGCTGACCTCACGGAGAAGGGGAGTCCAAAGCTAGACTTGAAGATGGTGAGGCTGTAGGAATCCGGGTGGCTGAAACGAACCCGAAGACCTCATGAGTGGCAGAAGAAGTACATCCCTATGTCATCGTTTTCTCGCCAGAGCACAGGCTCACCAGGCGGCGACGCTGCATATGGAGAACCCTCGTGCCCAGTACTGCGTCAAGCGAAAGAAACGGAAGAGGGAGAAGGCGACTAGACTGGGTTCAAAGTACAGTGAATCGGGCGGTCCAGTCATACCAGTAGTGAACCAACCAGATTCCACTATGACCCCAGGCAACCAAGTGAAGCCGCGCCCCCCCCACCCCCCCTCCCCCCCCAAGGACACATGGCGGACTTCCATTGGCAGAAGAAGGTAAAATATCTAAAAAATGTTCAGATCTTACAAAATTCATAATAATTACATCCTTTGTCAAAAAATTACAAATAAGGTACCAAAATGTTCAGAAAAATGAGTAGAAGAACATGTGATCATGATATCAGTCTTTTTAATCGCATATGTCAGTAATCATGTAAAATGTTATATACTTGTTTCATGGATAATAAATATGAAACGATGTCATAAAAATATGATAATATTTAAGTATTTCAATATTCATGTGTATAATCATTTAAGGTCATTGATTATGATGTTGATGCACGAAATCATGTAATTTGCTCCATATGGCTAATTAGGGCTTTTAACACTAAATAAAATGCAATAAATACACACATGCTCAATAAATGATGAAATTCACATAAAACCCTCAATCAGTAACTGGAAGATAATATGTAAATCTGAGATCAGTTTTACACACGAAATTCATGTTATATGAAGATGACCCTTAATACATGGGTTGTAACCCTAATTTGAATAATGTATATAAACTAGGGTTAATATGTGCACAAAAAGGATATGGAACCTAATATTCAGATACTGAACTATAATCTGGAAAATAAAAATAGTAAGATAATTCTAAGATAATAATACAAGTAAAAGTGGGAATATCCTAATGAGTTAAGTAAACCCTAAAATGGATATAACTAGGGTTATGAAAGTGACGAGAACCTGATGGTGATATGTGATCTTGTCTTAATCAGGGGTTGACCAAGATATAGTTGATACCAAGAATGTGATTAGGTTTGTCTTTCTTGATCAAGGTATGACATTACCTCTTACTTGGATTATTATACAATATGCTTGTGTTATATGTGTAGTAAAATACTTGGCATATGATATTGGATGAAATGATTGTTCTTACATGATATGTTGCTTGATTTTCCGTACTTATGGCTATGAACAAATGAAACATAAAATATTTTGATCCATCATATGATAGCACTAAACTCTTTGTAGTATAGTGCATTGAAGAAACATCAAAGACCTTGGTGGTATATGTAACATCAAAGCCCTTGGTGGCAGATGTACGAGTTATATGACAAGGCCTAAAAACATCAAAGCTCTTGGTGGAAGATGTATGAGATATATGATGGAAATGTGCTTAAAATATATGTGTTCTCTTTTTTTAATGAACATCTTTGTGCAAGTATACACTTTTTCTTATATTTTTTGATAACTACCAAGTAATAGTTTTATCTTATTTCCAAGCTTAGTAATGAGAGGTATATAAAAAGACATGTAGGCGTACTCACTACAATATTCTTAAATATTGTGCTGACGTGTACCACATGTAATCTTTTGTTTAAGTTGTGGACATGTGATCTTGAAGAACCAGGATAGTTGTGAGTTGTGTGACGAGCTGATGTACAGGTGGACTTGTTGTCTTAAGATCATGTAGTTTAGTGGTAGTACATGTATATGTTAAAGTTTGTTATTCAATATGTAATATCAAATGTTGTAACAATTCATGTTGTAATTATATGTTGAATGGTAAACATGTATTGTATGGTTTCATTATTGTTCATGTGCATGTGCTACTATTATTTCCTTCTGACTCCTTTGCTTTTCTCTTTCTTAGCCTAGTGTGTGATGTTTAAATTGGGATTCTTGCTGAGGTGAGGTTTCAATTTGGGCATCACACATCAGACTAAGTTTTAGAAAATCTGGGGACGTCACAAGATTAATCAATATGATTGATTAAATACAAGCACCTTAGAACTGGAGTCTTTATTTGATTATATAGTCAAAAGGTTTGACAGATATATCAAAATAAAGAAGGGATCTTTGATTACAAAGATTTAGTGGGAGCATATTCATATTCCACATGATGATGAGGAATAAAATGAAACTGTTGTGGAAATACCTTCTTTAAAGGGATAAAGAGAAATGTCCTATGTGACAGGAATAGAGACCTATAGAGATAGTTCTCGAAAGTATCTTGATCTGATAAAGAGAGAGCGGATATAGGCAGTCTGTACTGAAGGGTTCAATATGTAGAGATTCAGTGGGAGAAAACTTGTCCATATTACATGGAGTTAGTCTCTCAGATGACTAGTGTCCCAAATTCTTGTGAAGAATAGGAACACATAGATAGATGCCTTATGCATTCAAAATTGGATCTATCATGTATGTAATCATCCCATTATCTTGTATGTATTGGACATGACAAGAAAACATATATGCATTCATCATCTTGTATGTATTGGACATGAAAATATGATATGCTCATCCAGTTATCTTGTATGTAATGGACATGATGAGTGTATGTTTGTCTACTTCCAGTGAGAGTCACTAGAATACCATAAAGAACTTATTTAAGTGCTTGTGAAGTATTAAAGGACTAATTCTATGGTAATAAAAGGAAGAGTTGAGTGTAAATGAGTTACACTGATGCAAGCTTCCAAAATGACAGAAATTGATCGCAAAATACAAAATATAAAAGTGAATATGGAAATGTTCTGAGTAAAATTAAAAGCCATTTAATTCTAAAAGGGAATGCCAAGTATCCTTGTGTTATGAACAATAGAGGATACTATATGGATCTAGAAGTTCATACAGATGAACTTATAGATATTCCAACCGTTGATGACAGAGTAGAAATACTAAGTCAAACAATGGAGCTAATTGTTAGGCAAGGAATATCAGATAGCTTATTATGACAACTCCATCTCATACGAAATGTCGTACAGCGAGGAGATGTGAAATATGCAATATACTAACTAAAGCAAAGTGTTGCTAACTCACTGGATTATCACTAGCACAATAGAAACATGTGGGACATGTTTAGAGATCACTAAGAACATGATTTAGAGGTAATTGGCTCTAAGTGCAAGTGGGAGTCTATTGGTATGTATGCCCTGAGAGCCAATCATATGATGATTGGATTAGCATACATCATGATTGATTTGATAAATATCAAAGGCAAGCTTCCAATTTATTCTAGATCAATCGATTATGAGATAAATGATGGAGCATAATGAATGTCTAAAGAATGACAATATTCAATGATGTATGTCTTTGGGTTGAGGACATGAACAATGAGATCATACAGATGCTAAGAGTATGTACATTCTTGTTATGTCCCTATTCGGATGTCATTGTGGAAGGTTGATAGACAACAATGACACATCAAGACTAGAGTGTGTGTTGGTTGAGACAATGTCTCATTAGTCATGATATATGATATCAAACCAAGCACATAGATACATGTTGGAGAACAATGTATCAGACATACCCACCATGAGAGTGATGCATGGAACCATGACATGGTAGTCATAATCATCTCTCATAGTGGTGATGGTGTTCACTAGTACGTACATAATCGGCCTTTAGTGTCAGTTATTTAAGGCCTTTAGTGTTAGTTTTTAAGCGACACCTATGTGGGCGCCGCTAAAAGCAGGGATGAGACGACCCATCGCGGAAAATGAGATTAACTAATGCGGAAGCGAATTATTAGCAGCGGAATAATGAAAAATCACTAAATTTTAAAACTTTTTGGAAAAAGAACTTTAAACCATAACTCCTTTATAAGAAAACAAGGTAAACAATTTACATTATAGCTTGACAATACATCTTTGTGATTACATACATCCATTGCCTTATTATCTGAAGAAGGAAAGATACAAAATCTCGAGGCACTAAACCAAAAACCTCAGACCTACTGACTCCTAGGACCTGAGAGTACAGAGACGACATAAGACATACTATCTACGAGAATCGGATTGGTTCCTCCGTCCTCGACGTCCACCTAAAAAGTCGAAACCCACGGGGGTGAGACAATTTGAATAATTGTCCCGGCGAGAGTTATAACTCTCCGCCAGAAGCTTTGTTATAGCAATAAAGGATTAACATAAGCAATATACTCTTTAAGACATTCAACCGCAGATTTGGTATTAAGTAAGACAACATTTACTTAAGCAATTATTTCAATAAGGAAAATGAAGAACATGTATACTAATCACATGGCTAGAATATTATAAACAATGTAACATAATCATTGTTTCTCGTAGTTCAACCTAAGAAGTTATGCTACACTGCTGATTATGATTTTCAATCATTATTATGCCCTACGGAGATGAGGTATGCCACTCATACTCCAACCGATCACTACTAAGTCGCATCGGTATCATACATAGGTCATCAAAAGAGCCGGATTTTTATGACCTCATCTTCCTCAGTCAGTGTGAGGATCAACATGCAGGACATCTCGTGTCTCTACTACAATAGCTTACCAGGGTATTCTGGCACTTCGCTATTAGAGTTATAGTGGCGTTCTGTACTCTCTTTGTCATCGAAAGATCTCTTGTTTATCTCTCATCGATGCGGCATTAAAGATTCCCTCGGGAGATTAGTGATACATCATCCCGGCATAAACATATAGTGAAGGGTTGATAGATTTAAGATACATCTACATCAATTCCTACACTAGGACATAAGGATATTCGCGTCCATAATCCCCCACATACTCAAAAGTATGTGTTCCAGGAGTTCTCTTAGGAAAACATGTGTCACCATCATTTGGCTTCTAACAATGATGGATCTATGATCAGGGCTCTACATGATATGATTATACTTGATTATTTAGGTACATTTTAGCATTCTTTTAGCATCAAGCATGTTCTCAATCATTAATCATTAAAACACTACTATAAAAGAAGAATACTAAATGTATCAAGTTTAACTCACATCAGTTATCATATGGATATTAATTCTTAACCATCTCATCATATGATTCAGGAACATGGTTATTCAAACCCTCAGATTATCATAACACTTTCTACCAAGTGACATATAAGCATCAAGTCATCTAACAACATGACCATGATTGAAGCAATGTATATACTTTTCACATATCATTACTCTAAAAGCTTATAATTGTTTTCAAGGAATATGACATCATAACTCTTACCTGGCTATGATCACCTCCTAATATCAACCTGCATGACTAATACAATTAAGGACATGCATATATAACAGTCTTAGCACAATACCAAAACTTTTCAATTTCTTTATAGGACACCACGGTCGTGCCACCTTGCACAATCGTGTAAAGTAAGGTTACCACGGCCGTGCTCCCTTGCACGTTCATGCAAAGCAAGGTTACCACGGCCGTGCTTCCTTGCACGGTCGTGCAAAGCAAGGTTACCACGGCCGTGCTTCCTTGCACGGTCATTCTACAGAATATTACTACATGATTCATATTTATATATATGTATTCTAATCTTTCATCCTTTCAACTTGATTAGGTCACATCAACCCTCAATCAAGTACATACAACTATGTTTAACATAGTGTATCAAGCTATTAATCCTATAAGCAATTAAGAATTCTCCCTTTAATTGGTTCTAATCACTTAGGTATTATTAGGGTTTCAACCTTTGTACCTTCATTTATTATCATTACTAATCATTATTTGATCAATAGAACATTCATCATCTTAATTCTCAAAGATTCAATAACATTGGACCTCCACTTCATAAGGTATCCAGTTGAATTAGGGTTTCCAATGTTGATTCCTTCAATCATTGAATTCATGGGACCAATCATCAATTGGACCTATACTCATACTTCAAATGAGTTTAATAGGTCAACCTTCAACTGATTTGACCCTCAATTGACCCTTAGTTGATCTTCAATTAGGGTTTTAATCAATCGAATTAGGGTTTGGAATCAATAACCCTTCAACATATTTTAGTGTGGGTCTAATTGATTTGAACCCATTGAACCATCATTCAATTTGGACATGACCTGACCCCAAACGGTCTTGGGATCGTTTGGATTACCTCCAAACGGTCTTGAGACCGTCTTCCCATCATATCATCAAAATCCAAGTCAATCAATTAAGGTTTGGATCATTGGATTGATCACCAAATCAGCATTTGATTGCAAATCAACTTGGTACCTTTAGACCTTCAAACACCTAACTATACTCAACCCTAGACCTCCAAACGGTCTTGGGTGACCACCAAATGGTTTTGAAACCGTTTGGATGAGCTCCAAACGGTTTTGAAACCGTTTGGCTCATCCAACCTTTGGATTCTAGTGAAATTCCATTGGGGTGTGATCCATTGAGTTGATCATCAAATCAGCACTTAATTGCAAAATGATTTGATACCTTTGGACCTTCAATTGGTCAACTATACTTAACCCCAGACCTCCAAACGGTCTTGGGTGATCCCCAAACGGTTTTGAAACCGTTTGGGTAATCCCCAAACGGTTTTGAAGCCGTTTGGGTCAATCAACCCAAAACATCAACTCAATCACTTGCAAAATCAGCACTTAGACGATTAGGGTTCATACCACATCTTTGGATCTTCGAACACATAGCCATACTTTACACTAGACCTTAAAATGGTCTTGGGTGACCCCCAAATGGTTTTGAAACCGTTTGGGTGATTTCCAAGCAGTTTTGAAACCGTTTGGGCTAATCAACCCAAAACATCAAATTAACTCATTGGAATTTCAGCACTAATTTCAATTAGGGTTTGCCCAATTGATTAGCCTTCAACTCATGATTCCTTGGGAATTAACCCCTCAAATTTAGTGAGTCATTAACCAACATAATTAGGAACAGGAATCTCAATCGGTCAATGCTTGGTCAACTCACTCAAATGGTTTTGAAACCGTTTGCCCAAAAAGTTCAATTAATCAAGCTGAAAAATCAGCACTTAATCCAATTAGGTTTGCCTAATTGATTAGCCTTCAACTCACGATTCCTTGGGATTTAACCCATAAAATTTGGTGAGACATTATCCAACATAAATAGGAACAGGAATCTCAAACGGTCAACGCTTTGTCAACTCACTCAAATGGTTTTGAAACCGTTTTCCCAAAAAGGTCAATTAATCAGGTTGAAAATCAGCACTTAATTCAATTAGGTTTACCTAATTGATTAGCCTTCAACTCACGATTCCTTTGGAGTTAATCCCTCAAATTTGGAGGGCTATCAACCAACATAATTATGAACAGAAATATCAAACGGTCAACCCTTGTTCAACTCAACCAAATGGTCTTGGAGACCGTTTGCTCCAACCGACCTTGTGAAACCGTTTGCCCTTCAAACGGTTTTGCAAACCGTTTGCCCCAAACGGTTTTGCAAACCGTTTGGCCAGGGGGGGGGGGGGGCAAGACCGTTTGCTAAAGTAGCATTGGTAATCATTCCCATCTTCTTCTACCTCCAGATTAAGGTCTGTTCTTCATGGTTTTAGTTGCAAGAAAGCAAGGAAGGATGGGGGAAAGAAGGACAAATTACTTTTGCAAGAAAGAAAGATGCATAACAAAGTTTAAGGGTTTAGAGTTATAAAACCTGCCTTAGAACCAGCTCTAGAGCTCCAAGCTTCGAAGCTTTAATGGTGGCTTGAGCTCCACAGGTCGTCCAAGGTTCCTTCTTCAAGAATTGGTTGGAAAGGATGGCTAGAAAGAAGAACTAAGTAAGAAAAACTAGCAAACCAACCTTGCAACATGATTTCCTCCATGAATTCGAGCAAGATGATGATCAAAGCTTACCCAGAACTGCTTGGCCGTTCTCCTCTTCTCCAGAGATCTGTCCTAAGTCGGTCTAAGCAAGGGGATAAGAAGGGAAGTGAAGGAAACGATCCTTGCTAAGTGAGAAAAGGTGTATATATACTTTGGGTGAAATTCCAACATACGGACAACTTGTTTCTCCATTTCTCATCTAGGTCCTTCCCTTCTTCTAAGCCACGTTTCTCCATTCCATACTTAAGCAAAACTCATATTAAACCCAAGGTCTAAAGGTGAAGAAAGCCAACTTCTTACTAAGTTGCACATATAGAAGGGTTATTAGGCTTATAACTTGATTATTTAATTTATAAGGGTTATCATTCTTATTTGATTATTCAATTGAAGTTCCCTCTTCATCATTCTTACTCTAAATGATGCCAAGAGTCATAAAAGATACTCTAGAAGGTGTATTTTACAAGTTGCACCCCATATTTTAGGTAAATTGCACTTTAGACCAAAACTAGGGTTTTAAGTACAAGGATTGCTCCACAAGTTGCATCTTGGTGCCCAAACTTGGAGAATCCATCATACTTCATCATATTCATTCTTATGATGTCTCAACACCAAAGGAACATCTTAACATGTGCAATTTGCAAGTTAACCCCTTTTAATTGGGTAATTTGCACATAAGTCCCTATTAACAAAACAATATTATAACATTGTTTAAAAAGAGCAGAAATAGAATTATATGTTCCTTAGAAGCTTTAATTACATACCAAAAGATAATCACAAGTATCTAATTACATAATTAAGCAAAATACCTAGGGTTAGTTCATAACCCAGGTCAGGGATGTTACAAATTATCCACCCCTTACAAGGATTTCGTCCCCGAAATCAACAAAACATATTAAGAGAAAAGAGCAGGGTATTTCCTTCTCATCTCTTCCTCTAGTTCCCAAGTGGCTTCTTCAACACCACGGTGATTCCAGAGGACTTTAACAAGACTTATATCTTTCTTTGTCAACTTTTTAATTCTTTTATCAAGGATTGACACTGGTCCTTCCTCATAAGATATGTCATCATTCAATTCTACCTCCATAGGTTGTAGAACTGACTCTGTATCAGGGTGACATTTCCTCAGCATAGAAATGTGAAACACAGGGTGTAACTTCTGTAACTCTGGTGGCAACTCTAGTTTATAGGCTACTTTTCCAATCCATTCAATGATTGGATAAGGCCCCATAAACCTAGGAGCTAACTTCCCTTTCCTTCCAAACCTCAGAATTCCCTTCCAAGGTGAGACCTTGAGATACACTCTATCTCCAACCTGGAACTCCAAAGGTCTACGACGCTTGTTAGCATAAGATTTCTGCCTATCCTGTGCAGTCTTGATCTGTTGTTGTATTACTTTGATCTTTTTTGTGGTCTGTTGCACAAGATCAGGACCTAACAGTTGATATTCACCGATTTCATACCAACATAGGGGTGATCTACAACGTCTACCATATAAAGCTTCATAAGGTGGCATGTCAATGCTATGTTGATAGTTATTGTTGTAGGCAAACTCTATCAAGCTTAGGTGCAGATCCCAACTCCTTGTAAACTGGAGAACACATGCCCTCAGCAAGTCTTCCAAGGTCTGTATAGTCCTTTCAGACTGTCCATCAGTCTGAGGATGAAAGGTCGTACGAAACCTTAATTGGGTGCCTAAAGCTTTATGAAGTCGTTCCCAAAAATGACTCGTAAACTGGGGACCCCTGTCTGAAACTATAGTGATTGGAACTCCGTGCAGTTGCACTATCTCCTGAATATACAACTGTGCTAGCCTCTCAGTAGAATAGGTTGTTTTCACAGGTAATAAATGTGCTATCTTTGTCAACCTATCAACTATTATCCAAATGGAATCATACCCTTTGCTTGTCCTAGGTAGGCCAACAACAAAGTCCATGGTTACGTGATCCCACTTCCACTGTGGTATGGGCAATGGTTGCATTGTCCCTGCAGGCTTCTGGTGTTCAGCTTTAACTTGCTGACACATAGGACACCGCATAACAAATTCAGCAACGTCCTTCTTCATCCCAGGCCACCAATACATATCTTTCAAGTTTCGATACATCTTGGTGCTTCCTGGATGCATAGCATACATCAAATAATGAGCTTCTTCCAGGACTAACTTTCTCAAGTTATCCACATCTGGCACTATCATCCTCCCATGATAACAGACTACTTGGTCATCAGAGTCATGGAAACCATCTCATTTCTCATCACCAAACTCCGATCTGATCTGCTAAACTGTAGCATCAACTTGTTGTGCCTCCTTGATCTGCTCTCTCAGAGTAGGTTTTATATGCATCTCAACTAACAACCCGTCTAACAATGACACCTTCAATTGTACATTGTCTTGCCTTAAGGAGATAAGCATATCTCTCCTAGAGCATACTAAAGAGTTTATTTGTGCCCTATATAAGGTTGGTGTTTCTGATTTCCTACTCAAAGCATCTGCAACTACATTGGCCTTCCCTGGATGGTAATGAATTGTACAATCGTAGTCTTTTATTAACTCCATCCAGCAATGTTGCCTCATGTTAAGTTTGTGATGAGAGAAGATATACTTAAGGTTCTTATGATCAGTGAAAATCTAGAATGTCTCTCTGTAGAGATAGTGTCTCCAGATCTTCAAGGCATGAACTACAGTAGCTAGCTCTAGATCGTGCATCGGATAATTCTCCTCGTGTTTCTTAAGATGTTGAGAAGTAAAAGAAATCACTTGTTTGTCCTACATCAACACACATCCGAGTCCATTCTTGGAGGTGTCACAGAAAACTATGTATCCTTTACCTTGCTCAAGTAACACAAGTATAGGTGCACTTGTCAACCTCTCCTTCAGCAACTGGAAGGATTGCTGACACTTATCACTTCAAACAGAAGGAACATCCTTCCGGGTCAACTTAGTCAAAGGTAGGGCTATGGAACTGAAGTTCTTTATGAACCTTCAGTAATAACCAGACAACCCTAAGAAACTATAGATTTCCGTCGGTGTCTTCAGTTGTTCCCATTGTAGGACAGATTCTACCTTTTTAGGGTCAACACAAATACCCGAGGCAGATATCATGTGTCCAAGGAAAGATACTTCCGGTAACCAGAACTCACACTTGCTAAACTTAGCATATAGCTTGTGTTCTCTTAGCAAAGTTAGAGCCTGAAGAAGATGTTGTTCATGTTGTTGAGCATCTCTACTATAGATCAGAATGTCATCTATAAAGACAACAACACACTGATCGAGGAAAGGTCGGAAGATTCTATTCATGAGTTCCATAAATGCAGCCGGCACATTAGTTAGTCCAAACGACATAACTGTGAACTCATAGTGGCCATACCTCGTTCTAAAGGCAGACTTGGGTATGTCACTGTCCTTAATACAGAGTTGATGATATCCGGATCTCAAATCTATATTTGAGAATATAGTTGCACCACGCAACTGGTCAAAAAGATCATCAATCCTCAGCAGAGGATACTTATTCTTTATTGTTACTTTATTTAACTGTCTGTAATCAATGCATAACCGCATTGATCCATGTTTCTTTTTAACAAAGAGCACTGGAGCACCCCAAGGAGAAGTACTCGGTCGGATGAAACCCTTCTCAAGCAACTCTTGTAGCTGTTTCTTGAGTTCTACCATCTCAGCAGGTGCCATCCTATATGGTGTTTGTGCTATAGGTTGTGTGTCTGGGATCAAATTGATTTCAAAATCAATTTCCCGAGGCGGTGGTACACCTAGAAGTTCTTCAGGAAATACATCTTCAAATTCCCTGACTACAGGAACTTCAGCAGGGTTAGGACTTTCCATGGTAGTATCTACCACATGGGCCAAGAATGCGTAACATCCTTGCCTCATCAGCTTCTCAGCAACCATAGCTGACACAAGACAGGTGGGTAGAATCTTTCTCTCTCCTTGAAAGATCCATGTGTTGCTTTCATCAACAAACACAGCTTGCTTGGATTCACAATCCAAAACAACCTTATACCTTTCCAAGGTATCCATCCCAAGGATTATGTCAAATCCTTGCATCTCAAGTGGTATAAGATCCACTTGAATGCGGTGTTCAGAAAAGAAAAGGATGCAGGAAGAGCATACCTCCTGTAACACAGCAGACCCTCTCAACGGAGTCTCTAGCAACAGACTATCTGCTCTATGACTAACTGTCATATTGCAGTTACGAATCATCCTTTGAGTGATAAAGGAGTGTGTATCACCCGGATCAATCAAAACAAATACAATGCAGGATGTAGACATATCAGAATATAACAACTTAATCTGACCTGCCACAACCCGAAGGTTGATAACTGCATCAGGTGGATTCATTGCATAGAATCTTGTTGTTGCTTGTGGTTGATTCGGTGTTGACGATCCAGCTTGGGACGCTTTTCGACGTCCTCTAGCTCCTCTTAGAAACTGTCTCCTCTACGATCCTTGCTGACCCTGCCTCTGTGGTTGGGTTACACTCACTGGTCTAGCTCTGCAGTCTTTCATCAGATGCCCCATCTTCCCACATATATAACAACTTCTATCTTGTTGTTGTGGTCTGGGTGGTCCTGTAACCGACATAGATGCAAAACTGCGAGCCCCATGTAGTGGTAGGCTTCGTCCTCTACCTCTACTCGGTGTCCACTGTGTCTGAGCACTAGGTCTAGGTGGTGGTGGTATAGGCACAGAAAATCTAGTCTTCTTGAAGTATCTGGATGAAGATCCTTGGAACTGAGGATACATCCTCTTGTTATGGGTTTGCCTCTTCTCTGCTACGGACCTCTCTATCCTTCTGACAGACTCTACAAAGATAGCAAACCTTTCTCGGTTCTCTAGGGCAGAGACAGGGGTAGTCAACTCAGCGTTTAACCCCTTCTCGAAACGCCTGATCCTTTCTTCATCTGTAGCATCCATATGCGGATAGAATCGTAACAACTCCATGAACTTAGCCTCGTACTCACTAATGTTCATCAGACCTTGCCTTAACCTCTCGAACTAAGAGATTTTCTCGTCTAGGAACATTTTAGGGAAATATCTATTGATAAATTCCCATCGGAAGACTTCCCATGCAACCTCCACACCAGGCCTCTTCTGCTCTTCCATGGTCCACCAATGCCCGGCACTCCCTTTGAGAAGATAGACAACATGTGTAACCTTCTCAACTTCTGGGATGTTTAGGATTCTAAAATCTTTCTCTAGTTCGGTCAACCACATATCAGCATCTGCGGGATCATCCGTTCCAAAGTACTCGGTTGCTCCAACTTGGCGAAGTCGTTCAAATGTCTTGTCGATTCCTTATCCTTCAGATTGGGTAGGTGCCCTAGGTGCAGGCATGGGCATCCTATCTGTTATGTGTCTCATGGCAGTCATAAACTGCCCAAACATGGTCTGGACGGCTGGATTCCCCATGTCAATTGGATTGAACTGGGGTGGCTCAGGTACAGGTTGTTCTATCTCCTGGTTCCTTGCACCTTCTCGTGGTGCAGCAACGCTACTCTCTGCCACATATTCCTCATGTGGTCCAGACATCCTTAACTTATCTTCTTCTCCTAAGGAGCAGAAGACACTATTAGATATACTGGAAAACACTAAGAATAGACTCGACATCCTAAGTCTTATGTCTCTGTAGACTCAACGAACCTAGAGCTCTGATACCACTAAATTGAGACGACCCGTCGCGGAAAATGAGATTAACTAATGCGGAAGCGAATTATTAGCAGCAAAATAATGAAAAATCACTAAATTTTAAAACTTTTTGGAAAAAGAACTTTAAACCATAACTCCTTTATAAGAAAACAAGGTAAACAGTTTACATTATAGCTTGACATTACATCTCTGTGATTACATACATCCATTGCCTTATTATCTGAAGAAGGCAAGATATAAAATCTCAAGGCACTAAGCCAAAAACCTCAGACCTACTGACTCCTAGGACCTGAGAGTACAGAGACGACATAAGACATACTATCTATGAGACTCGATAGTCAGTATCTCCACCTGAGATTCACTGCTGCCCCTGGTGTTGCTGCTGCTGATACTGCCCACCCTCAGATTAGTTCCTCCGTCCTCGACGTCCACCTAAAAAGTCAAAACCCACGGGGGTGAGACAATTTGAATAATTTTCCCAGCGAGAGTTATAACTCTCCGCCAGAAGCTTTGTTATAGCAATAAAGGATTAACATAACCAATATACTCTTTAAGACATTCAAACGCAGATTTGGTATTAAGTAAGACAACATTTACTTAAGCAATTATTTCAATAAGGAAAATGAAGAACATGTATACTAATCACATGGCTAGAATATTATAAACAATGTAACATAATCATTGTTTCTCGTAGTTCAACCTAAGAAGTTATGCTACACTGCTTATTATGATTTTCAATCATTATTATGCCCTGCGGAGATGAGGTATGCCGCTCATACTCTAACTGATCACTACTAAGTCGCATCGGTATCATACATAGGTCATCAAAAGAGCCGGATTTTTATGACCTCATCTTCCTCAGTCAGTGTGAGGATCAACATGCAGGACATCTCGTGTCTCTGCTATAATATCTTACCAGGGTATTCTGGCACTTCGCTATTAGAGTTATAGTGGCATTCTGTACTCTCTTCGTCATCGAAAGATCTCTTATTTATCTCTCATCGATGCGGCATTAAAGATTCCCTCGGGAGATTAGTGATACATCATCCCGGAATAAACATATAGTGAAGGGTTGATAGATTTAAGATACATCTACATCAATTCCTACACTAGGACGTAAGGATATTCGCGCCCATAATCCCCCACATACTCAAAAGTATGTGTTCTAGGAGTTCCCTTAGGAAAACATGTTTCACCATCATTTGGCTTCTAACAATGATGGATCTATGATCAGGGCTCTACATGATATGATTATACTTGATTATTTAGGTACATTTTAGCATTCTTTTAGCATCAAGCATGTTCTCAATCATTAATCATTAAAACACTACTATAAAAGAAGAATACTAAATGTATCAAGTTTAACTCACATCAGTTATCATATGGATATTAATTCTTAACCATCTCATCATATGATTCAGGAACATGGTTATTCAAACCCTCAGATTATCATAACACTTGCTACCAAGTGACATATAAGCATCAAGTCATCTAACAACATGACCATGATTGAAGCAATGTATATACTTTTCACATATCATTACTCTAAAAGCTTATAATTGTTTTCAAGGAATATGACATCATAACTCTTACCTGGCTATGATCACCTCATAATATCAACCTGCATGACTAATACAATTAAGGACATGCATATATAACAGTCTTAGCACAATACCAAGACTTTTCAATTTATTTATAGGACACCACGGCCGTGCCACCTTGCACAGTTGTGTAAAGTAAGGTTACCACGGACGTGCTCCCTTGCACAGTCGTGCAAAGCAAGGTTACCACGGTCGTGCAAAGCAAGGTTACCACGGCCGTGCTTCCTTGCACGGTCGTGCTATAGAAGATCACTACATTATTCATATTTATATATATGTATTCTAATCTTTCATCCTTTCAACTTGATTAGGTCACATCAACCCTTCAATCAAGTACATACAACTATGTTTAACATAGTGTATCAAGCTATTAATCCTATAAGCAATTAAGAATTCTCCCTTTAATTGGTTCTAATCACTTAGGTATTATTAGGGTTTCAACCGTTGTACCTTCATTGATTATCATTAATAATCATTATTGGATCAATAGAACATTCATCATCTTAATTCTCAAAGATTCAATCACATTGGACCTCCACTTCATAAGGTATCCAATTGAATTAGGGTTTCCAATGTTGATTCCTTCAATCATTGAATTCATGGGACCAATCATCAATTGGACCTATACTCATACTTCAAATGAGTTTAATAGGTCAACCTTCAACTGATTTGACCCTCAATTGACCCTCGTTTGATTTTCAATTAGGGTTTTAAATCAATCGAATTAGGGTTTGGAATCAATAACCCTTCAACATATTTCAGTGTGGGTCTAATTGATTTGAACCCATTGAACCATCATTCAATTTGGACATGACCTGACCCCAAACGGTCTTGAGACTGTTTGCCCATCATATCATCAAAATCCAAGTCAATCAATTAAGGTTTGGATCATTGGATTGATCACCAAATCAGCATTTGATTGCAAATCAACTTGGTACCTTTAGACCTTCAAACACCTAACTATACTCAACCTTAGACCTCCAAACGGTCTTGGGTGACCACCAAACGGTTTTGAAACCATTTGGATGAGCTCCAAACGGTTTTGAAACCGTTTGGCTCATCCAACCTTTGGATTCTAGTGAAATTCCATTGGGGTGTGATCCATTGAGTTGATCATCAAAACAGCACTTAATTGCAAAATGATTTGATACCTTTGGACCTTCAATTGGTCAACTATACTTAACCCCAGACCTCCAAACGGTCTTGGGTGATCCCCAAACGGTTTTGAAACCGTTTGGGTCAATCAACCCAAAACATCAACTCAATCACTTGCAAAATCAGCACTTAGACGATTAGGGTTCATACCACATCTTTGGATCTTAGAACACATATCCATACTTGACCCTAGACCTTAAAACGTCCTTGTGTGGCCCCCAAACGGTTTTGAAACCGTTTGGGTGATCCCCAAATGGTTTTGAAACCGTTTGGGCTAAACAACCCAAAACATCAAATTAACTCATTGGAATTTCAGCACTAATTTCAATTAGGGTTTGCCCAATTGATTAGCCTTCAACTCATGATTCCTTGAGAATTAACCCCTAAAATTTGGTGATTCATTAACCAACATAATTAGGAACAGTAATATCAAATGGTAAATGCTTGGTCAACTCACTCAAACGGTTTTGAAACCATTTGCCCAAAAAGTTCAATTAATCAAGCTGAAAAATCAGCACTTAATCCAATTAGGTTTGCCTAATTGATTAGCCTTCAACTCACGATTCCTTGGGAGTTAACCCATCAAATTTGGTGAGTCATTATCCAAGATAAATCGGAACAGGAATCTCAAACGGTCAACGCTTGGTCAACTCACTCAAATGGTTTTGAAACCGTTTGCCCAAAAAGGTCAAGTTAATCAGGTTGAAAATCAGCACTTAATTCAATTAGGTTTACCTAATTGATTAGCCTTCAACTCACGATTCCTTTGGAATTAATCCCTAAAATTTGGAGGGTTATCAACCAACATAATTATGAACAGAAATCTCAAACGTTCAACCCTTTTTTAACTCAACCAAATGGTCTTGGAGACCGTTTTCTCCAACCGACCTTGTGAAACTGTTTGCCCTTCAAACGGTTTTGCAAACCATTTAGCCAAGGGGGGGGGGGCAAGACCGTTTGCTAAAGTAGCATTGGTAATCATGCCCATCTTATTCTACCTCCAGATTAAGGTCTGTTCTTCATGGTTTTAGTTGCAAGAAAGCAAGGAAGGATGGGGGAAAGAAGGACAAATTACTTTTGCAAGAAAGAAAGATGCATAACAAAGTTTAAGGGTTTAGAGTTATAAAACCCGCCTTAGAACCAGCTCTAGAGCTCCAAGCTTCGAAGCTTTAATGGTGGCTTGAGCTCCACAGGACTTCCAAGGTTCCTTCTTCAAGAATTGGTTGGAAAGGATGGCTAGAAAGAAGAACTAAGTAAGAAAAACTAGCAAACCAACCTTGCAACATGATTTCCTCCATGAATTCGAGCAAGATGATGATCAAAGCTTACCCAAAATGGCTTGGCTGTTCTCCTCTTCTCCAGAGCTCTGTCCTAAGTCGGTCTAAGCAAGGGGATAAGAAGGGAAGTGAAGGAAACGATCCTTGCTAAGTGAGAAAAGGTGTATATATACTTTGGGTGAAATTCCAACATAAGGACAACTTGTTTCTCCATTTCTCATCTAGGTCCTTCCCTTCTTCTAAGCCACGTTTCTCCCTTCCATACTTAAGAAAAACTCATCTTAAACCCAAGGTCTAAAGGTGAAGAAAGCCAACTTCTTACTAAGTTGCACATATAGAAGGGTTATTAGGCTTATAACTTGATTATTTAATTTATAAGGGTTATCATTCTTATTTGATTATTCAATTGAAGTGTCCTCTTCATCATTCTTA
This sequence comes from Alisma plantago-aquatica, assembly GCA_963693085.1. Taxonomy (NCBI): domain Eukaryota; kingdom Viridiplantae; phylum Streptophyta; class Magnoliopsida; order Alismatales; family Alismataceae; genus Alisma; species Alisma plantago-aquatica. Next base: position 662,513,564 of record OY856409.1, on the reverse strand, counting down.
CTCTAAATGATGCCAAGAGTCATAAAAGATACTCTAGAAGGTGTATTTTACAAGTTGCACCCCATATTTTGGGTAAATTGCACTTTAGACCAAAACTAGGGTTTTAAGTACAAGGATTGCTCCACAAGTTGCATCTTGGTGCCCAAACTTGGAGAATCCATCATACTTCATCATATTCATTCTTATGATGTCTCAACACCAAAGGAACATCTTAACATGTATAATTTGCAAGTTAACCCCTTTTAATTGGGTAATTTGCACATAAGTCCCTATTAACAAAACAATATTATAACATTGTTCAAAAAGAGTAGAAATAGAATTATATGTCCCTCATAAGCTTTAATTACATACCAAAAGATAATCACAAGTATCTAATTACATAATTAAGCAAAACACCTAGGGTTAGTTCATAACCCAAGTCAGGGATGTTACAAGAGGGGTATAGGTGTCACAACCGACGCCACAACCCTTCGCATGCCACTGAAAATGCGCCAGCAGGGGGTATAGGTGTCGATTATTAGCTTTGAAACCGACGCCATATACCTTCGCGCCACAGAAAGGGAGCCATATGGGGCACTATCGGCGTCGGTTTATTAGTGATAACCGATGCCATCCCACTCGCTGCCATAGCTGTGCTGGCCAACACGGCCGTGGTGTCTGGCCCGCTGCCACGACCATGCTGGCCAGCACGGCCATGGTGTCTGGCCTCATTAGGGAAATCGACATCGGTTACTAGTAGGGAAACTGACACTGTAACCATTTGTCGTCGGTTTTATACAAATAACTGACGCCTATTTTATGTTTTTTTTCTGCCAGTCTGTAGACCTACTGTGGCTGGTCACAGGATGAGAAACCTGCAGTTTAGTTATGAACTGTAGGTTTTACGACATCCATTGATATCTGCCAACAACTGGCCAAAAACCTACAAAATTAACAACATAAATGTTCACACATTTAGCAACCTGCAGTTCCATTCAATTTTCACACATGTAGAAACATTCATGTAGCAATCTGTAGTTCAATTCATTTCCACATTCACGCATGTAGAAACATTCATATAGCAACCAACAGTTTCATTCATTTTCACTCAGACACATGTAGAAACATTCAAACATGTAGAAACATTCACACATATTATAATTCAGAAATTCATTTACAAAATATCATTCTTTAGTCATTCTTTGCTATCAACATCCCAATTATATGTTAAAACCCCCACTACTTGTATGGTTGTTTCCCATTCTTCTCTTAGATCATTTAATTCTTCCATCGTATAGGGAGCATGTACATTTGGTAAGGCCTTTCCTGTATTGTGGTCAGTTTTAAACACCTACAAAGAGAATGATGTATATATATAATTAATAATATATAAATAAGAGTGATATATTTCATATTATCTAATGAGACTATATATAATACCTCAAGAATGGTATCGATGTCCACTACGGCATATTTGATAATCATGTGCATAAATGGCATCACATAGTATGTTCATGCCCATCCGTTGTCTTGTGTAGCACACTATAAATTGAAACATACAAATTATTAAAAAAATACAACTAATTAAGCACTGTTCACATAAATAATATATACATTGCAGTCGGGATCTTACTTCCACGTTTGTCCAAATTATTTGTTGGTTATTTTTCCTGGGGACCTTTCCTCCAGCCTTTTTGAACTCATCTAAACCCCTACATGTTAATGTAACACAGTACATTGCATAATTAAATAGTAATGTAATAACATATGTTAACGGATATGAAAATGAAATATTTATCACCAGAATAATGCCATTTTCATTATGTGTCCATATTTTGAATTCAATTTAGTCCCCTTAGGATCTATATAATAGATAGTGAACGTCTCGGGGACAATAACTAGTAACTCCCAATGCATACCACTAGAGGTAAAAAAGTTAAAAATTAATAACTCAAAATCCACAATAAAAATGTAATTTTCTTAAGTCCAAATTATAAGCAAAGTAAACTTACTCCATATTGAATGGAGCTATTATCAACGTCTTCTTATTATGAGAAAAACTTGTAAAAGCATCACAGCAGTATTGTTGAACTGACGGAGGGTCTTTAGCTACTAGACTAATCAAATATGGAATCAAAAATCCTACATGTTTGAATGAAAAATCTGCATATATCTTGTCTAAGTAGCTGCAAAACATGTATTACGTATGCATTAATAAATAAGAAACCAGATCACTAGATCCTACACAAGGTATATGGATGTATAAAGAAGATCTCACCTTAGCCATAGCTCTATCACAGATGTATTCAGCCAATCATATCGAAGCAACTCCAAAATATCTTGTATAAATAGGTTGCTTTCGTATGATTGACCTGCATCATCCGCATCTATAGAAACAGTTATAGGGCAATTTATATCATGTTCGCCTAACCATATTGCCATACCCCTACAATCAGGACCTAACAGGACAGGTAGGTCATGTGGAACCCAACCTGGTAATGTAGGAGGTGGAGGTGGAGGCCTAGATGTTGTGGGTGTCTTCTTTTTAACATGTATATATATATATAATTTCAGATCAACTGACATCATATACGCACACTTACAATTTAACGTAATGTAAATTTACCATACAGTTTCAGTATAGAGGACAGCCGCTTTTGGCCACAATATCACTCCACCTTCTGCCTCACCAAGCATTTCACAATCTAGGTGGGCATATGGCAATGAAAGATCCATCCAGTTGGGGAATATACGTAGTGGGCTCACACGAACCCAACCAGCTGGTAATGGAGACCCATGAAACATTTCCCCTGGTAGGGATGGGTAAGCCGACACCTCTGCAATGACAAATTCTTTACTTTTTATACGGCATGGCTTCAACCCCTACAAATGTTTGTGTAAAGAATGTTATATACATATATACATATCATCTTGAAAACATATCATCTTGAAAAGACTAGTTATTATGTCATAAAAATACTTACATTGGATGTGCTAGGTGGTGGGTCTATAGGATTACTCCCAACCTCTGTAGTAGGAGTAGAGCGGGACGCCATAGGTACTGTCTACTGAGTGGCAGTCTAAGATGCCTACCACTTGCTCAGTGCTTCTTTGAGTTTCCTATCAACTAGCTTATCTACCTATACATGGATAAAGGAAACGTTAGCTTCTGATTATTGAATTCTATTTTACAGTAACATTATAAAGAAAGAATAGGTTACCTCTTCTTGTGAAAGTCCCGCTTTTGGGACATGTTTGCATTGGGATGGCCCAAAGAATGCTTTGATGCCCACACCAGCGCCTACAACCCTAACACGTCCAGGATGCTCTGGGTTACCCAGAGCAACTGTCAATTCATCCCTTATGCCCTTAGGGATGAACTTTCCTTGTTTCCTCAGCTCGTGCAGCTCCCGCTAATCGCCAAAACAAAAATTTGTAATTAAGTAAACACCACAAATAATCAATATTCGAACGATTGTTGTAAGAGTTGTATTTTACCATTTTTGCAGCCGCCTCAGCAGTTGCGGGCTTCCTTATTTCTCCCTTCTTATTTTGCCTCCCAGTTATCCAGACATCATGGTGAGGCAGAGGTGTGCTACCTATAGTATAGGACTCCTGAGTAGCAGTAGACTGAGTAGTAGCCTCAGACTGTAGTCTTTGGCAAATGTCTGCATACCCCTTTGGGCCCATTGTGTGGTCATGCACATTCAGTGCACGCCTTGCTTTTTGCGCCTCACTAAGGGCCTAGTTAGTATACACATTAATGATTTGGTTAGTAACACTAAATGTTAATCTTGAATAGGTGAATATAACGTATATTAATTAAATTGGGGTGACGCCTAATACCTTGAATTCATCAGTTTGTCTTGAAGCAACAAATGCGTCCCATTCTTCTTAGTCCAGGAAGTTCCACTATTCTGTGGTTGTCTTCTTCCTCTTGTCACCTTCTTTTATGTATTCTCGGGTGAGATTTGTCCTATAGTTCCTTAAGACTCTCCCACAACGTTGCATCACACATTTACGATGCAGCTTTTCATCCAATTCAAATATACTCTGCAAAATAGAATTGCTATTAACTAGTATCCAAAAAAATAGTAATCTAACAAATAGAATTGCAAATTAATAATAACTCACACATAAATCCTTCCATATTACATATTTCTTATCCTTAGGAACTTTATGCCAAGAATCTATCTTACAACCGCAATGGCTACGAGTAACATACCCAAGATATGAAACAAATGAATTGCGATTCACTCCAAGTGCATTTCCTACATTATCAAAATCCACAACAAGTTTTGGTCCATTGCTCCTTTACGCTATTAACTTCTTCATCATAGTGATGCCCCTTCTCTTGTCAACTTTTTGGTGCTACTCATCAAGTGCCTCAAGTGCTTCAGAGGGTACATTTGCATCATCAACCTAAAATTTGACAAAATAAACACACTTACAGGATATAACTAGAAATGGACATATATGATATATATTTTTAAAACTTACATTGTGAGGCGGCGCATTGATGTACTCACCCTCACGGTAATCATCAGCACGGTCATCAGGAGAATGCTCAGCCATCTGAAAGTTCACATTCACATTGTAATGTTCACATTGTAAAGTAATTCATATTGTAAAGCTCACATTGTAAATTTCACATTCACATTGTAAAGTAATTCACATTGTAAAATTCACAGTGTAAAGTTCACATTCACATTGTAAAGTAATTAACATTGTAAAGTTCACATTCAGAAAAATAAAACATATAAAAAATATAAACATGCCTCTAATATTGCGATTTTTTATCAGTTAACAATCCTTCATTGTGATCTCCGCGCACATACAAGTCATCATTAGCTTCAATATTTGCTGGTGTTGGCAACCCAACTGAGAATGGACTAGAGTCATCATACTTATCATAGTACTCTTCGTCATCTATAGGATCTTCAATGAACTGCCTTTTACCATGAAGAACAACCGACCATTTATCATTTGTAGGATCATCGATATAAAATACTTGTTTCATCTATGATGCCAATACGAATGGTTCACCCTTCTCACCAATCTTTTCAAAGTTCACTAAAGTGAAACCCAATTCATCCACTATAACTCCTTTGGTGTTATCAACCCAATTATATTTGAAGAGCGGAATTGTGAAATCTATGTAGTCAAACTCCCATATGTCTTCAATGACACCGTAATATGACATTTTAGCTTCACATGGACTCTTATCCTTTGCACTTGCAAAAAACATAGTCGACGCTTGAAGGGTGACCCCACTATTTTGGACGACACTCTTATCATCTTGGCACTTTGTGTAATATGTGAATCCATTACTGTCATACCCTTCATAAGACATAACAGTCACTTTTGGTTTAAAGGTGAGGCATTTGATAGTTTCAGTAATATCATCTAGTATTTGAGATAGTTGATGTAAGACTTTCTATTCGAACCACTTAATAAATGTCTTGTTATGCTCTCTAGCAAGCCACATTGTATTGGCTCGAGGATATAGTCTCTTGATGCAATTGGTATGTTCCTCGATATAAACACTCACTTCATCCATGTTGTGTAAAATATACAAGTGACCCTGTTCCAACTGCTCACGGCTGATTACTTTCACCCGTGATCCCAAAATTCCTTTGCCAAATTGCTCCTCAATATTCTTGTCATTACCAGGAGGGTCATTATCACTGAGAAATTCATTGCAAAAATCCATAACCTCTCTCACCACATAACCCTCAATAATACTCCCTTCAGGCCGATAACGGTTTTGAACATCACTTTTAAAAATGCTCATGTATCGTTCAAAGGGATACATCCAATGCAAGAAAAATGGTCCCAACATTTTCACTTCCCTAGTCAAGTGGACAACAAGATGTACCATGATATCAAAGAACGACGGAGGAAAATACATCTCAAGCTGACATAGGGTAACAACCACTTCTCTTTGCAAATTATCAAGAGTATCAGGGTCAATAACTTTGCTGCACAGACTGTTGAAAAAGAAACAAAGTCTGGTGATTGCAAACCTTACATGCTTCGGCAATATAGATTGAATTGCCACAAGCAATATTTGTTGCATTAGAGTGTGACAATCATGAGATTTAAGACCTATCAACTTCAGATCTTTCATTGATACCAATCTACGGATGTTGGATGAGTAACCCTATGGCACTTTAACATTTACCAAACATTCACAAAAAGCTTTCTTCTCCTTTCTAGACAATGTGTAACAAGAGGGAGGTAAGTATGTTCTCCGATTTCCCATTTCACGTAATTTTTTAAATTCTGACCTTATTCCCATTTCACATAGGTCCAGTCTGGATTTTAGCCCATCTTTAGTCTTACCTGGTATATTCAACAAAGTACCAATGACACTATCACAAACATTTTTCTCAACGTACATGACATCGATACAATGTCTGACTGTCAAAGAACTCCAATAAGGAAGATCCCAAAATATTGACTTTTTCTTGAATAAAGATTTGTCACTCTGTATGGCCATAGTACATTGTGATCTCTTACTAAATTCATTGACAAAGACTTTTACTCTTTCATAAACAACCTCCCCTGGTATAGGTTTAGGTGCACTCCGTTCCTCATTCAATCCATTGAATGCTTTGTGCTTCCTACGATACAGATGGAATTTTGTAAGAAACTTTCGATGAACGAGATATACAATCTTACCACCATGTTTTAGTCTTGTTGAATCAGTGTTCTCTTCACATATAGGACATGCTTTAGCTCCTTTGACATTATATCCAGACAAATTACCATATGCTGGAAAGTCATTAATAGTGCAAAACAACATAGCATGCAAACGAAATGTCTCTCTTCGTGAAGCATCATAGGTCATCACACCTTCACCCCAGAGTTTCTTTAAGTCATCAATCAGAGGTCCAAGATAAACATCGATATCATTTCCAAGTTGTTTAGGGCCCGATATCAACAACGACAACATTACGTACTTATTTTTCATACACAGCCAGGGAGGAAGATTGTATATAACAAGCATGACTGGACAAGTGCTACGTTGGCTGCTCAATGTCCCGTACAGATTCATCCCATCTGTACAAAGCCCAAGTCTTAGATTCCTGACTTCTTCACTAAATTCAGGGTACAATAGATCAATCTTCTTCCACTGTGGGGAATCAGACGCATGTCGTAGGATTCCATCATTATTTTTCTTAACATATGCATGCCACCTCAAATTCTTTGCATCTATCGGATTGGAAAACAAGCGTTGAAACTGTGATATTATAGGTAGATACCACATCACCTTGGCAGGAGAACCAGTTTTGGACTCCTCCGAAGTCGTCAATTTATACCGTGACGCACCACATTTTGGACAATCTTTCAAATCCACATAGTCCTTTTGAAATAATACACAATCATTCGGGCATGCGTGTATCTTCTTGGCATCCATTCCCATTGGGCACAACAATTTCTTTACCTGGTATGTTGAGATTGGCATCTCGTTTCCTTCAGGAAGCATTTCTTTCAACAAAGACAACAATGACATGAAGCTTTTGTCGCTCCATCTATTGTTAGCTTTCAGCTTATACAATCTCAACACAACGCTAAGCTTCGTAAACTTAGTACAACTTGTGTATAACGATATCTCAGCATCATGCACAATGTTTCTAAAAATGGGAGGTGGATCGGTGTGCTCTTTTTACTCCTAATGAGTAAATCTTGGATGGGTTTCTAGGCCAACAAATACATGTGTTGTCATTTTATAACATTGATTTCAACATTTCGAGTGTCCATGCATGTTCATCATCAAGATAAAGATTACACATAAATTAGTATGACCTAGCTAGGGATGGAGAGATTCATAATTGATTTCAAAATTTCAAACTAGCTCATGCATTATCATCAATCTACATCATACAATAGGGATTCATATGGATGTTAGGGTGACACATCACTACAAAATTAGAGATTTAACAATAGGGTTTTAATATCTTACATAGATTGATCACAAGATTTCAACAATATACTTAATTCAATATTATGGTGAAATGTGTATTAGGGTTTTAATATCTTAATTCAACATGCATCAAAATTTACAGAATTAGGTCAAGCATTAGTATTCAATTACAAATGTATCTTCTTCTTCCTGCTCCCTCCTTACCAAATGGATAAAAGCAAGGCCACGACCGTGTGGGTTGGCCAAGAGGTGGAGGAAGAAGAAGAGGTGGAGGCCCACACGGTCGTGACCTCCTCATGTTGCTTCCAGGCAGAGGATCGGGCAGCAGAACGGTAGGGCGAGCAGGTGTTGAGCAAGCAAAAGAGAGGGAGAAAGCGAAGAGGGTACCTCCTCTGTCGAGCGGCAGCGGCGGTGAGCTACAGGTGTTGAGCGGCGGCGAGAAGTCATGGTGGGTATCGCGTGGTGACGGTGTCCGGCAGAGGCAGTGGTGATGGTGGCAAGCGTGGAGGCAGTGGCAGCGACCAGCGGCAGAGGAGAAATCGATCGCCGGAACAAACCCTAGAGTAGGACGAGAAAGAATGAAATAGAGAAAGGGGAAGAGTCGGGCTCGTGCGGGTGTTGTTAAGTTAACAATAGGTGTCGGTTCCTAAATAAAACTGACACATAAAACTAAAGGTGTCGGTTCTATAAACACATCGACACCTATTCTCAATGATAGTTGTCGGTTTTTACTAGAAAAAAAAATGGACGTCTATCTACATATGCCGATTAAAAAATTGTTCTCAATTAATGACCATAGTCGTCGGTTTCTTTCAAAAACCAACACTCAAAGGGTGTGAAACATTTCCTGGGAACAATGCGGGAAAACCAATAAATGTCAGTTATTGTAGCAAAATCGACGACCAAAATGTGCCCAATTTCTGTTTCACGAATAACCTTTCGTCGTCGGTTTCGTAGTTAATAACCGACGCCATATGTTAAATTTTGGAGGTAATTTTTTTCACTGGAAATTTTGGATGTGGCAGTTAATTTTAGGCGTCGGTTTATTATTAGGGAACCAACACTGAATAAAAGCGATACCCGTGTCTGGTCACCCTCCACAGATAGATGTCGGTTTTTTAATTAAACTGAGGCTTTAGGGTTTAGGTGTCGGTGTATTTATACAACCGACGCCTTTAAAAGTGACGTTATAAGTCATTTCTATAGTAGTACTTTGTGATTCTTAGACCTGAAATCACGTACACTCATCGAATGTGATTGGGTACAGTTTGACATCATCAAATGCAGTCCTGAAACATGGGTTGTTATAATGATAATGATTGGGTGGATTTGACGCATGAGATAGACTATGAGTGATAGATATGGGATTTGTCCCTCCAAAGGGAGTATGATGTCTAGGCCACTTGATAACCGAGACTGAGAAAGGCATGCACATGTACATGTGAATCAAAATATGATATTGATGTCACACATATCTCAAACAGTCTGCTCTAGTTCAAGAAACATGAATGAACGTTGAAAGGATGACAACTCCATGACTTGAGTTCATTCAGGATATCAGAGATAAAGGAATTATACATTCATTGGAACACCAATGACAAAATGTAGGATTGAAAGTTGTTCTCCAACTTTATTTTTCACTTAGGTAGCATTGATGTGTGACTAGGTACCGTTCTTTGCTTGTGATGTCATAAGCTAGTTATGGACATTCACTGCCAATGTGAAATGGGACCTATAGGGTCACCCACAAAGGATTAACCTGGAAGAGGAGTTTATCCATGAATGATGTTTGGATTGATTATTAAAGTGTTTAGGTACTCAATCAAACATTCAATCAATAGACTTGACTCAAAATCTTCAAGTTCATGTGTTGAACTAAATGATTAGAGTGTCAGATTGATTGAGAACTAAATTGACTGTGTTCTGCACAATCTGGACCACCAACTGACTGGTTCACTGGGTGAACCGATCATCTCATGGTCAGTGAGATGACCGGTTCACTTGGACCAAACGAGTAGTGTTGGATTTTCCCAATTTGTGAGAAAAGTTTTTTCGTTTCACTTGTTCAATTCGATTGGGACAAGAACTAATATTTGCGTTAATTAGAAACGAATAAGGAAAGTCAATTGTAGGCAAGTTTGGGAAGTGAAACAATCGGTTCGCTGGGTGAACCAATTATCTCACACTCCCAACCAACCGATTCACTAGTGAACCAATCGATTCACCTTGCCAAACGTCCGTTTCAGTTATGAAATGACCGATTCTCCTTCCACAATGCAAATTATTTATGGAAATTTTGGACCCTTCTACTCCCGCACAGATTGGGAACCCTGACCCTTCCCTCGACTATAAATAGAGGGGTACATGGGGCTTCTACAGAGACACAACTCATAACATTAGTTGCTCTGCAAATTTGTTGCCTTTTCTATTTGTGGTAACCGAGAGAGCCTGATAAAGTTCTACCCATCCAGGGAGGAACATCGAGGGAAAGACAATTGTAGAAAAGTAATTGGTAGTGGGAGAGAGTGTCGGTGACTAGTACACCAACAGAAGGGGACAACTCCTTCTAGTCTGTTCTTCAAGATGACTAGAGTTCTCAGTGGTCCGTGTGGACTATCTATAGATGCGGGAGACTTCTGCCACTCAAGAGGATGACAGTCAACCACAGTCTGGGTCAAGACCAGGAGCTACACAGACGCCATCGAAGATAGGTGATTGAAGACCACACTTGTTGTGAGGTATAGTCGTTGAGCAAGCCTCAGGACCAGGTATATCTCGCTAAATCCATCCTTCCCATTACATAGATATTGATGCGATTTGCTGGTTATGGGTTTCTAGTCAAGTAAATTTTTTGTTTCCGTTGCCTACTCCGACCACGTAAAATCCAACAATTTATGTAGAACATCATGTTGCTTTTTCCGAATTTTAGGTATTAACTGCAATTACTTTGCTTTTGTATCTTTAATTAGAATTCTTATTAATTGTATTCAAATTTACGTAGGTTTTATGCTCACTCCTCTCCTTCTTCTCCAAAGTCTAATAATCCACAACATTGTCCGAAGAAGCAAAAGATCTGAAAGACTCAACAATACACTTTTAGCCCTCCAGAAGTCCAATCGGTTGATTTCCCCCTCCAATTGACCGACTTAATAGCAGAATTAGAAGTAGACAAAAATATCAACTAATCGACTGGCCATCCTGTCAATTGACTCGACCTAATCTAGGAAGGTGTGTTTTCTAAGACAAATTGTCCAATTTGACTCAAATCGTTCCATTGAGTTTTTTTTTTAGCCGAAGCATCATCCCAATCCATTCGACCAATTGGAACCCAATCAGTCAATCATCACCGCTTAGAAGATATGAAACAATTAATCTAGTCGACTGACTGGCCCTCCAATCGATCAACTGGCACGCCGAATCCAATGATTTCCAAATGCCTCCAGGCCTCTCTCTAAGGTTTCTCCAAGTACTTCCTCTTCTATATAAGGAAGGGGGAGTGCTAAATAGTATCTATCAACCTCCAATCATCTCAACATTCTATCTAGGAGAACGGAGAGAAATGAAGTCTGCAAAGTCTAGCTAGCAACATGATTTCTCTTCCTTCTATCCTTATTCATGCTTCTATGAGAGATGTGGAGTAGTCCCCCTTTTTCTGGGACTTGGGGAGTAGTGGCATGAGTTTTTAACTTGTCTTAGATAACTCTGATTCCATTAAATAAAAAAAGACATGGATCCATTCATTTAAAAAGGTGAAGCATGGGAAAGATACCAAGAGTACCATAGAGAATGCCCCACCAAGTGTTTGATGTTGAATACATGGTAACCACATTTTACAATGGGTTGATAGAGAGTGAAAGGAGATCAATTAATGTAGCTACTAGAAGTGAATTCATGGGGTTGAACATTGGACATTTCTATGAGATTATAGAAAACAATAATACCACCCAGTCTAAATGTGAATATGAGAGGGGACCTGTTGGAAAAATTTTCTCCATGTAAACCACATTAACTAAAGAGAAATGGAGCTTATCACTTCTAGGTTTTACAAGATAGAGAGTAAAATGCATATGAAGAAGGAAAAAACCATGAGAAATGTGACTTATCAGATATTTGAACTCTAGAACTACCTGACACATTTGGTAGATCTATTAAAGAACCATGATTAGAGAATCCCATATAAAACTGAGAAAAACTCTAGGGATCCTGAATATGCCATGTTGTACACTCTGAGATCTAAACCATTCTAGAGTCATCTATTGAACCTACCTCACCTAAAATCATTAATGTTGAGCAAGAGGGAATATCTAAAGCTATCCCTGAGAAGACACCAGTAAGGGAAGAGGTAAGGTAAAGCAGCTGATGACATCAAAAGAGCCAAATTCTACTTATGAAGTCTTCACCAACACGAACCCATATGATCTCAGGATACTATTCCTATACAAGATAGTCAAGCCTCATCTCAAAAAGAGGTATGATAAATTCATCAAAGTTGTGAACAAGTTACGCCTTAATATCCCATTCCTTAACGCTATTGAAGAAACACCGTTTATAGTACTTGTTTAAAGACCTGATCAAAAGAGAAGATAGAGAGAAGAATTTGAAAATGTTAAGCTAGAAAAGATGTCAATCACTTTTATTCATTGAAAAAATTCGACAAAAAAAGGGATCCTACCAATTTTTGGATTCCATTCAATGTTGGAGACAATGTGAAAAGAAAAGAGTTAGCCTAACTAGGCACTAGAACAATTTTTTTGCCCTTTTCTCTGGAAACACATCTTGGTATGACCAACATGGTGAAAATGGTAATGATAACTCAACTCATGTATCACTCTTTCACAAAATCTATAGGAATTGTATAAGACATTCCTGTAAGGGTGGGGGTGTTTTTTATTCCTTGTGACATAAATTGTGGTTGATATGTTTTTGACCCTACTTGCCCTACAATTCTTAAAGGACCTTCCTCTCTATGGAAATAGAAATAGTAAAATCATGGATCATAACAAAGAGGGTTGAAAATGACCAAATTGATTTTATGTTAAGAGTTCATGTGGGGACCTTCTTTATTTAAATAAGTGTATTTTTTTATTTCTATAATAACTGTGTGAAGATATCCATCTTAAAATGACCATAACTTCCTCATGAAAACTCCAATTTGGGTGATATCTTCACCATTGGATCAATGGTTTCATCCTCTTGTTTATTGACAAATATTGAGATCAATGTAAAGAGGTTGACTTGTCTCAAAATATTCAAAAACATCCTCAAAGTTAATTAAAGAACTACTATGCAAATGAGTTCAATATTTCAAATTATCCATCATAACTCATAAATTGAGCACCATGTAAAAACTATGCTATAGTAGATCCTTGTATGAGGGTCTTGACTAACCAAACATTAATAATAAAAAAACCTAGAAGTGGAGGAACTGCTAGATTTTTTTAGCATTAAGGAATATAATGTTATCATCATGGATGAGATGAATTATGAAGAACCAAAAAGTGTTAATTACATCTCTTTGAGGAGAGATACAACTAAAGAAGAGACACCTAAATATGTACCCAAACTAAAAAAACTATCTAAAGGTCTTCAATACAAACTTTTAGATAGATAAAGAAAAATATCTATTATAGTTAATTTAGTTTTGTCTAGGGATAAAAAAGAATGATCACTTTCACAATTGAAATTGATACATAAGGACATCTGATTATTCTCTAGATGATATCTAAGGTTTATTCCCTATCAATTGTATTCATAGAATCCATCCAGAAGACAATTATAAGTTGCAAGCCTGACGTCAAAGAAGGCTAAATAGAAAACATCAAGACGTAGTAAAGTACGAAATCACTAAACTATATGATGCATGAATTAATTTATATCAACAATTATAGTAGTTGGGTAAGTCCAATCCATACCGAAGAATATAGGTATGAAAATAGTGAAGGGTTATAATGGAAATGGACTCACAACTAGAATGTATCTGGATGGAGGATGTTCTTTGATTATTGAAAGCTAAATTCAACTATAAATAAGGATAACTTCCCTTTCCCATTTGTTGATCATTTTCAAGAGAGTATGACTCAACATTGCTATTTTTACTATCTAGATGGTTATTTTGAAGTCTACAAAGTTTACATACATATTGATGAAGAATAAAAGATGAATTTTACCTGCATCTTGGTACATATGCATTTTGCAAAACATCTTTGGTTTATGCAACACGCTGACCACTTTCCAAAGATGTATCTCATCAATTTTCAATGGTTTTATGGAGAATATTACATATTTTTGTTATGGAAAAATTTCTATGTATGAGTTCACTTTTTAGGATTGTTTGACAAACATTTCCCTAGTTTCACAAAGATGCTAAGAGAATCACCTTATTCTGAATTTGGAGAAATGTCACTCTATGGTCTAGGAAAGGATAGTCCTTGGACATAAAGTGTCAACTATGGGATTAAACTCTACCAAATTAAGATCAAAGCTATATCTAAGCTTCCTCAACTATCATCTATTGATAGAATCAAAAGTCTAGGCAAAGTTGGTTATTACTGTCAATTTATTTGTGATTTTTTGAAAATGTCTAAGCCCTTATGAAACCTACTTGTTAAGGAATCTCCTTTTAATTTAGATGAGATTTGTCTAAAGGCTTTCATTACTTTGAAGAACTCTTAGAAAATACCCCAATCATCTGAGTCCTAGATTGGGAATTGCCTTTGAGTTCATGTAAAATGTGAGTGATTACGTAGTTGGAGCAGATTTAAGGAAAAAGAAAGATCAAAAAACATCAGGTCATCTATTACACCAGTAAAATGCTCAAATAAGCCTAGGCCAATTATAGAATCATTGGGAAAGATATGTTATCTATTATCTATGCCTTTGATAAGTTCATGTCATACCTAACTTGATGTAAATGATAAATGTACATAGACAATGGGGCTATCAAATATATGATTGCAAAAACATGTAATGTCTATAATTCTTAGTTGGGCACTCTTACTTTCTTACTTTAAGAATTGGACCACAATTTGTCAAAAAGCAACTAAGAATGTGGTGACCTACCACTTGTCAAGAATTCACGTAGAAGAATATTAGTCCCTTCTAATCAACAAAAAATACCCAGATGAGTCATTGATGATGATAAAAGGAATTGGCCCTGTTGTCCCATAGTATGCTAGTATCAACAATTACCCACCATTCTAACAACTTCCTCTAGAAATAAAATACAATGAAAATAAAAAGCCTTTTTCTTATATGAAAAGCTATGACATGGTTGACCCTATTTTATTCAAAAGGTGTGTGAAAAATCTCAACTAAAGATGCATACCCAAAGAGGTAGTACAAAAAATCTTGTATGAATGTCATGCTTTTCCATACGGTGGACACTTGACAGGAGACCACACTGCAAAAAAAGGTATTGCATTCATGATCTTATTACCCTACTATGTTGAAGGATGCAAAATCCTATGTGAAAGCATGTGGTGAATGTCAAAGTACAAGAAACATATATAAAAGGAATGAAATGTCTATATATGAATAGATAGTGGTGGATATGTTTGACGTATCGGGTATTAATTATGTGGAATGCTTCCTTCTTCTTGTGAAAATCAATACATTCTATTTTTAGTTGGTTACATATAAAAATGGGTAGAAGAAATAGCAACTCCTATGTGTGATTAAAAGTCCATGATTAGAATATTAAAAACAATCCTCTTCCCAAGACATAAAGTTCCCTTATCGTTAATAGTCATGAGGGATCTCATTTTGTTGAAAAATAGTTTGAGGATCTTCTAGGAAACACCTAGTAAAATATAAGGTCACAATGCCTTATCATCCCAAGACATCAAGACATGTCAAAATATCAACATGAAGATAAAGCAAATACTAGAGAAGATGGTTGGTAAATCTAGAGTGGACTACTCTACCATGTTAGATGACACCATCTAAGTTTATAGGACAACTTCCAAGATAATAGAAACCACCCACTATAGGTTAGTCTATGGAAAAGCATTCCATCTTCCAATACTCAAACGTAAGGCCTTCTGGGCAATTAAATATGTAAACATGGACCCATATCTGACAAGCTAGGAAAGTAGTTTCTCTATTCTTACAGTATATTTTGTGTTTTTCTCATCCTTTAGTTTTAAGATGAACATAATAAAATGTAGTATAGCGAATGATATGAATTTTATTGGGTCAATGTAGGGTAGTCATTTGTCAAAAAATAGACACTAAAATAGTTGAAATTATAGAGTTCTAGAATTCCCATCGGTTTATGAGTACAACTGATTTATTGATATTCAATTGATGGACTTCATAAATGGATGAAGCTATCATTTCCATCAACAAATGTAGATATTCATCGAGTAAGTCAGGTTCGTGGCCTTTGTCAATTATTAAACTAGGAGTCTCAATGGAAGGCACCCACTATATTCCCATTGGTTGAGGAAATCTGACACACCATTAGAAGACATGAACCATCTTATTCATCTGTAGACTAGGGTTGAAACTCCATCCAACAAGGGATGGTAGATTTTTCATTATCTACCACTTGTTGTTTATTCGTCTATTTATGAAGCCCAAAATCACAACATACCAAAACATAAAGACTCTATCATGTTTAGGACCTTCAAATATTTAGTGGTCCTTCGCCTACTGATGATACCATGCACGCCATATGCACTTATGTGCATGGGTATAAAAGCCACTAATAGATGTTAGGGAAATCTTTTAGCAAACCTTATACCCTAAAAGATGGTAAAGAGCCATGATTTAATCACTTTCAAGCCAAATACTCTCATCAGTGGTGAACATCACTGGAATTAAGAATTCATCAGTTGATTCATCGTCAAGTTCTTGTCGTTGGTTATCACAAGATACTTTGTGATAGATATCTCAAGTTCCTCTCTGTAATTTGTCTTGACACCGGGTCAAAGGATACTCATTGACCATGGTAACTCCTAGATCTATGACAAGAGCTGACCCCCAATCACCAACAATATCCAATGCAAAGGAGATCCTCAAAGTTGTAGTTTCATCCCATGGTCATCCACACAACTGAAGAATCATTTTCTATTCCCTATACCAATTTCTTCCTTTTGTGCTTTCTCTTCCCTTTGTAACAATTTTCATTGGTGTGCAACTCTTCTTAACCACCAATCTATTATTTGATACTAGTGGCATCTTGACCATGATTTCTATCAATGCCAGCTTCAATTAGATTTTCATCTATTCCAAATCTTATCAACTTGGGAAATTTCATCAATTTATTATCCTCTTAGGCTTCATTATGTCATTCATTTAAACACATGTTTTATACCAACCATTAGACTATTTACACAAATCTCATTAGTTGTTGTGTCCCTAACTTCCTTCAGTTGATTAATACTACCAACCATTGAATATGTTTTCTTTGGCGATAGTTATACCCATTTTTATTGATTGTTAATATATAATAATTTTAATTTATTGCTGAATACAATTCACCACTAGTAAGATTTCATAAGATGAGCACATCAACCAAATTGAAATTAACCTCCCTTTGCTATTGTTAGGCAGTTTTATTTTAGCACAAATGTCTAGATTGTCAAACTATGAATGGATGTCATGAAGGAAAGCTAAGAAGTTGCTAGAGATGGAAAAAAAGTTCTTTGAGAATCTTTAAGGTGATACCACACCTAAAATTATCAAGAAAATGAACATTAAAGTTCACATTCAAATCACTCTATCTCCTAACCTCGATGAGTCAAGTACTAATGAAGAGGAACCAACTCCAAATTCATCTGATTACATGCATACTAAGGAGAGTGAAAAACAATAAAGAGGAAGGAAGTTAAAATGATTCACACAAGCCTAATACCAAAGGGAACCACCACAGGGTAACAAGAGTAGATAGAGATAGGTACAAGGGAATAGACAATAAGCTAGGAAAATCTTGTAATTAATGTTGCGATTAGTAGAAATCATCTCCTTAGAACCGACCATGCAATCATTTGTGGCCACGACTTCAACCACAAATCCTACAACGCCACATGCATCATGGAAACCAAAAAAATCATTTTGTCCTATGAGATAAAGAGCACCAAGACAACTATGATAGAATGATGCATAAAGGTAATTCAATAAAAATGATGCATCTACAACAAAATATTAGAGAAGATATGTATACATGATAGTGTCAAAGTACTACTGAAACCTACAAAAATCTTTATGATATGCTTTTACGACTAAACGTGATACGATGAGGTGAGTCTCAAATTCATGTCCTCCCTGAAGATACTCCCAATGTAGAAATAAGAGGCACAACATACTTTACTATTACAACTAAGGTAATAGTTGAGATTATATACTTCTATGATTTAAATACAATAAGACTAATAATCAAATTGTGAACTAACTATTCTGATTACAACACTAACCCAATTAACATAAACTTATAAGTTACATAGTAATATGAGATGCTACATAACTTAAACACTATGATAATGACTACAAATATGTAAACAATTAAATCAACCAATCTTCAATAAAAAAGTATTGTATTATTTAATGTAATTATTTGATGTTAGTATATTATACATAGAAATATCTTGTTGTGTAGATATATATACAACATGTTTAAAATTTTCTTAGATAATTAATAAGATATTTTATGTAAAACTTCTTACAAGCATATCCACACTGCATTCATGAGTATTGCGGGTACAGAACAATGTGGGTTTAGATTTTTGTTATACATGTTAAGAATCAAACCTGGGCTTTCTAAATTAAATAGGTATGTATATGAAAATGTCCATACGAGCACCATACCCCCATCGTTTACACCTCTAGTTCCAAATACAATTAGGGATAATGAAGGTTATCCACAAAATCATCACTTGTGCAATATTTAATAGAGCAAACAAAGGAAATGTCACTAGAGATAACCTACACATACTCCAGAGTATATTGGAAAAGAAGCATGTGAATATAGGGAGGAGATCTATTCATAAGATGACAATAGCAGTGGCCTAGACGGGTAGAAGGAACTTTGTATGGGAGGTCTTATTACTTCAATTGGTCATCATCTAGGGTACCCTAGAATCTTACACATTTTCATTCAAACAAAAGGGAACCAATTTCTATACCTCAAATACCTAACTTCTACCAGAGTTATTTCCAGAAACAAGGATAAATATGTATACATATATGAAAGCCAAATAACTTTCTACCTCTTCCCAAGATGAGCAGTTACAACTTTGACAAGCATATTTTGTCAATAGAACAACTACAACTATCTCGGCAACTAAGCCAAAGGTGATAATGACACAAAAGGGGGACAAAGAATCTAATGTAAAGGAAAATGGATTCGTAGCCACAACTCAACTTCCTAACTCTCTCTAGTGAGGAAAATTAACCGTAAGGATCCAAACAAAGGATTCTTAGGAGACACAATTGAAGATGATTAAATGTGATGAACATGAGATTGTCATGGATGAACAAGACTAGTTGAGAAGAGGAAATAACCAGAATCTAGGGCTGGTAACAACCAAATGGTAGTTGCAAAATTTGTTCATGCATTCAAAGATGGAAGAGATGAACCCATTAAGGTCATGATGGCACACTCCCACCAGGGACATAACAACAGAGGGACTAGGGGAACTACCCAGGACCAACTAGAGTCCCACTCTCTTCAACATGAATATATCCACCTAGAGACAAGGTGGCCATGCAACAAAGACCTTCCTTAGAAACAAGTCACCAAAGTGTGTCGGGATTAGGGACTCAATTTGGACGTTAGTTTGGTGTCATGCATGAGGCAATCTTATTCAACTTATTTATCTACATTATCTTCTAGCATGCAGTCACAAACAAAATATATATCATGAATAGAAGTGCAGATTCAATAAATTTTGGTCCTTCCACGATATCTAGACCAACCTGTAGCTTGTGAATGGAGGATGGTAGAAACCATGACCAACCCGGTAACACAGTTGGCCAAAATACAAAAGAAGCATGATGAAATGAAGAGAGAAAGGGAATAAGAGATCAAGCATTTTGAAGAGAAGTGTGGGAAGAGGAGACTAAGATGAGAGGAACAACCATCTTCTTAATCATCTTCATTGATCCAATCCTCATCCTCATTCTTTTCCTTATCCAAAGAATAAAGTAGAAAATTGGCATTGAGCAAAAGTGATACTTCTCCATTGAACGTCAATTTGAACCCATTGTCAATAATTGAAGTCACATGTTGAAGATTGAATAAGAGAGAGAGAAGCTTTAAGTCAAATAGAAGGAACTTGTCCTCACCCAATCCTTGAAGAAAAACCTATATGAAGGATGAGAAACACTACAATTGAAGAAAAAAAAACCAATGTGGTGGGATTCATAACTAATATAACTAAGCAAGAAAGGCCACCGGTATACCTAAAAATAATGGTGAAAAAAGTATTGAATAAGCAATGGATAAATTATTACATATTTTCAGTTACCAACACCCTTTTTTTTCTTTTCTTTTTTTTAAAAAATTGGCGATTCATTCATCCCGTCACCTGGGTTCGAACTCATGACCTCTCGGTCTTACATCATCACTTTCACCACTGGGGTGCCACTTCATTGGCTCAGTTACCAACACCCTTCACTCTACAATGAATACCTATATTGCCATTAAAAAGAAGAGAAAACACCAAAATATATGGTTGATGCCAACAAGGTTGTTTCAAGGGAATATGATTCGTCAGGCAAAGATGAAGAAGGAATGTTGACATTCTTCAACAATTCTCCTGCAATAACATCAATCCACACTCTCTTGGACCAAAATTCTTTATAAGCCCATGAATCCATAGACTTCCACCACTCACATGGAAGTTGAGAGGCATGTAAACATCCTCATCAAGAATATCCCCTAAGGATACTCATGTACTTATTAATATCTTTTGAAAAAGTATTTGTTGATGGCGTTCTTTATTTAAACCAGAGGCTCAGGGATGAATCATCCAAAAATTTCGAGAGAGGTCTTATATATAGACCTCCTGAAAGGAAAGGAAAAAAAGAAGCTAAGTTACTAAACAAAACAGACCCCTACCAAATAGCTATCGGACAACATCCAAAAAGACCAACACTAGACACTAGTAGTAGAAACACCTTCAAATTGTGACGTCCTGGTAGTCTGAAAGTTGACCACAGATACTAGAGCAGTCAGTATCGTCAAGGAGAGATGAGAATCAGATATTCCTCCACCAATCCTAAAATAAGCTTCCGAGTTGCAGAAGATAGATCCAAAAGGGTCCTTCCATGAGCTAACTATCGGTTTATGTCCTTGAATTGAAACAATTACCTTTCCTCTATTGGCATTTGAATCATCCCTGAAAGTGTGAAGTACATAACATAGTTGGAGCATTAAAAACATAGAATCAAGTTTTAAGTATGAGAGAATTAACTATTCTTTTCTGGTAGCACTTTCATGTGTTTATAATATATTCATTATTAAGAAAAATATAGATTCTTAGAAGACAAGCTAAGAAAATGAATATCGAATACAACCCACTCATTGGAAAAAAATACTAGTTCATTTTTCTTGTATACAAGTATGCTACATTTCGATGCAAATGGTCATTAAACTAATTCATATATTGAAATTAAACTATTAAGTTTTCCACATGTGTTGCCACATCTAATTTGTAAGTGGTAGGAGTTGTATCTTTCTCATTTAGTAAGTATGAAGGAAGGATGGAAAAGTGATTCTTCTTGTCCAATATTATGTTTTGTGCAAATGCATACGCATATTATTATGTACAATATGTTAGTATATACAACATGTCATTATACAAATAATTTAGAATGTTTTTAGGTACATGGTCTATTACATAATTGGATCATGTGAAGATTCCTATTAACTCTTTCAAAGTGACCACCCAAATGACAACATGTGATTTTCATAACTTATAGTTTTCTGATGATTTTCATGTAATTATTCTTTATCATGAATCTTCATTTAGGTGGGGGTGTAGATATGCATTAGAACTAGTTGTCCATTAAATTTGATGTGGTATTTCCAATAAAACATGTCTAGATGAATGTCATAATTGTAATATCATTCACTTGATGAGATAAGTGGTCTTCATAATCAATGTAAATTCCATAATGATTTAAGTATTTGGTCAAAGTTAATTGAAATGAATGTAACAACCATTTAATGTGACTTTTAATCTAATTCTTAGTTTCAATTTTAGTATATACATTACTTGATGAGACTCAAATTTTGAAAATGTACTAAGAAGATTAAAAATGGTTCATAAATGTTATTCTAGCATAAGGTTAAAATCTCAATATATTATTCATACAACACTTTCACAATAACTAGT
Organism: Alisma plantago-aquatica; assembly: GCA_963693085.1. NCBI lineage: Eukaryota > Viridiplantae > Streptophyta > Magnoliopsida > Alismatales > Alismataceae > Alisma > Alisma plantago-aquatica. Next base: position 662,491,316 of record OY856409.1, on the reverse strand, counting down.
TAAGTTCATAGCCATAATTCTCTTGAGCAGACAAAGCAACATAAAATGAAGTTATGTGAGTTAGTGTCTCCATATAAGCTTTCTGTATTTTATTTTAACATTGCAATCTATTTAAATGGAATATGTATGTATATAAGGTCAAATAGAATGGTCGACTATTATATAATTTATATAATAATTTTAAAAGAGGTATTCTTATGTCTTCTCATTGGTCATAGATGAAATTGGTTGTGAGTATGATCTTTGAGGATGAGACAAGCCACCAAGAAGTAATAGGATTAGTATGTGATGTTGATGGTACTCTTTCCATATATATATATATATATATATATATATAATTTTCAAAAAGAAAATCAATTTGGCTTGTATATGGTCTCATGTTATTTCCAACTTAATGCAAGTCGATTGGAACATTTTGAGATAGACAAGACTCTGAAGCATCTAATTATTATCGAAACGGATGTAAATCCCTCTACTGTCCTTGAGGTGTTGAAATCTGGAGGTCAAGAAAAGTTGATTTTTTTTTTGAAAACTCCTTCCCACCTTTAATTAATATCAACCAAAGAGAGATTAACAATGTTGTTCGGAATGTTATTCATTCCAACAGCATCTACTACAGTATCTAGAAGAGCAGCTCTAGCCACTGCATGAGCAACTGAGTTACATTTGTGCGGCGAGAAACAGAAATGGCAGGAAGAAAGGAGGAAACAAGAAATCTAATGTCGTTAATAAGACTACCAAGATAATCTCGTCTGACCAGGCTAGAATTAATAGCGTCAATTACGGTCCTTGAATCCGACTCCACTGTGATCTCGTTGAAACACCATTCAACAGCCTTCTCGAGAGACATGTAAATGGCATATGCTTCAGCTAGTTCCGGACTCCACGCCATAAGGGAGTGACCTGACGACGCCACCTGGACCACCCCGAGTTCGTTTCTTGCAATGCATCTCCAGCTAGATTTGGCATCCGGAAGGATCGCCGCATCGCAGTTGATTTTCACGTGCCCCGGTTCCAGTGGAGTCCATCGGGAGAGCGCAGCAGTTCCGGTCACACCAGGCCGGTCCGGCAAGGAACGAGCCTCCTGGTAATCCCTGACTAACGCCCTGAGGGGCTGAAAGAAGGTCGTGACCGGTCTTTGATCATATGAAAAAACCTTTTTGTTTCTTGCAGACCATAGACTCCATAGCTACACAAGGGCTGTCATGAGATGATCAGCAGTGAGGTTTGTCTGCAGGTATAGCAGAGCTTCACTAGTTAAAAGAGTCGAGATTTCTTGGAGATGTCCCGTATCAAGACAATATCTCCATGTTCCCCTAGCTACCGGACATTCAAAGAACAAATGGTGGATAGTTTCATCTGCCGAGTTACATACACTGCATGTTGGATTAACATTACAGTGACAGTCACGTAGTCTAGCCATGGTTGTCAAACTATTGGAACAGAACCTCCACAGAAAGTGAGATAGTTTGGGAGGCCAGTTTGAATTCTAAACCAGTTTCCATACCCCGCTCTCCAACGTCGTTCTACTTGCCAGGAACTCATTTCTGCCCAGTAGCGCCAACCAGTAGGTAGTCCTGGACGAAAAAAAAAACCCTCTTCTTGGGCCACCAGAAAGGACAGTCGACTGTACTTTGTTTACTGATCGGAGTCGAGAGGATATCTTGACAGACTTCCATTGGAAACAGTGCATGGAGTAGCTCGCAATTCCAAGTCATGTCCTCAGTCGAGATAAGTTCATTGATGTAGTGAATGTCATAGTGAGGGATATTTAGTGAGGTTTCAAGGCTAACATGGCATCCTGGGATCCAGTTGTCTTTCCATATATTGATGCTTTCACTGGTACCCACTCTCCAATGCAATCCTTCTAGTAACACCGGTTTGGCCCCCCATATGCTCCTCCATGTGAAACTTGGATTGTGCCCCCTAGCAGCCTCTAGGATAGAGGTTCTGGGGAAGTACCGGGCTTTTAACACTTAATATGCTAGTGAATTTGTATTCATGAGCAGTCACCATAGTTGTTTTGAAAGGAGAGCCTGGTTGAAAGCATGCATGTCTCTAAAACCCATATCACCTGCCTTCTTGGGTTTACATAAATTTTGCCAAGAGATCCAGGAAAGTTTCCATTCGCCGTCTTTTGCACCCCACCAGAAGCGTGCTATGCAGCTCTGGATTTCATCAAGGAGACCCACTGGGAGTTGAAAAATATTCATCACATAAGCAGGGATAGCTTGAGCTATAGATTTAATAAGCACTTCTTTGCTCGGTTTAGAAAGAAATTTTTCCTTCCACCCTTGGAGTTTTTTCCAAATCATGTCTTTGATGTAGCCAAACACCTATTTCTTGGATCTTCCAATTGTTGCTGGAAGACCCAAGTACTTTGTATGTCGTTCTACCTCTTTCACTTTAAGAAGACTACATAGCTCTTGTTTTTTGTTGGACGGCACTCCTCTGCTGAAAGCGACTTCCGTTTTAGATATATTAATTCTTTTCCCCGAGGCCTGTTCATACTGGCTAATCAAGTTAGCTAAAGTCAAGCACTCACCGGTTGTCGCTCTAGCAAAAAGAATGCTATCATCTGCAAAGAAAAGATGAGAGATATTGGGCCCCCTCCTGCTCACTTTTATACCATGTATATTTTTGTTTTGTAATGCGAGGGAAATAGAAGTAGAAAAAGCTTCGGCACATAAAACAAAAAGATAGGGAGAGAGAGGATCACCTTGCCTTAGTCCTCGAGTAGGAAGAATCTTTGTGGACCGGTTCCCATTGATGGCAAACATAAAATTGACAGACGACATGCACTCCATGACTTTTATCCTCCATTTTTGCCCAAACCCCATTTTTAACATAACAAAATCAAGAAAGGACCATTCAACTCTGTCATAAGCCTTTGACATGTCAAGTTTTAAAGCCACCGACCCCCTTGTATTTTTCGTTTCATTCTTCATCTTGTGGAAGATTTCATAGGCAACCAAAGCATTATCGGTTATCATCCTGCCTGGTATGAAAGCACTTTGATTTTCCGATACCAACCCATCCATAATTCCTTTTAGCCTGTTAGCCATGACTTTAGATGCTATTTTGTATACTACATTACACAATCTAATCGGTCTATACTCAGTCAAATCAGAAGGGTGTTGCACTTTCAGGATCAGGACGACTAGAGTAGAATTCATCTCACCAAACTCCACATTACCTTTCCACCATCCTTTTATATAATTTTCCATGTCAGTGCCAATAACATGCCAAAACTTCTGGAAGAAAATAGGCTTAAAGCAATCTGGCCCGAGCTCTTTATGAGGATGCATCCATTTTATTGCTGTGTGAATTTCATCATCAATAATATCCCTCTCGATGAAGTTTCGGGCCTGGTCATCAAGTTGTATGGATATTCCCTTAGTGGCCTCCTCAAAACCTGTAGGACTAGAGGAAGAGAAAAGGTCTTCTAAGAAATCAAGGATGATTCGCTCTATGTCCGCCTCATCGTCCCGGATCACACCCTGTCTATCCTTGAGTTTATCAATATGGTTCCTTCTTCTTCTATGTGAGGCTTTGTGGTGAAAGTAGGCAGTATTTTTATCTCCCGACCGCATCTCATTAACTCTGGCTCGAGCATGCCAACACTCATCTTCTTTCCTGCGCCAATATTGGAGGGTCTGTGCTAACTCTTCACATTTGCAGAGCACCCTGTCATCGGAGGGTAGGCATTGTTCTCTTTCAAGTTCTTTTTCAGTGGCTTTTATCTTGTTCTTCATCTCCCCAAATACCTCATTCACCCAAATAGCAAGTTTCTCACCGCACCCTTGAAGTTTTTCTGGTAGGCTGCTTCCTCCCTATCTGTCCCAGTACTCAGTAATGACTTTTGTGCATCCTTCCTCATCAAGCCACATAGGTTCAAAATAGAAGTATTGTTTCCTTTTTTTCTTCTTCTTCATGACTCTTTCTGCGGAGAGGACAATGGGCATATGATCCAAGCCATTTTTTGTCAAATGAAAAACTTTATAGAATTTATACATGCTCCTCCAGCTGTTATTTGCCAAAAACATGTCCAGTCTTTCTCTAACAAGTGTTTCCATGGTGGTGCCTCTTTCCCACGTGAAAGGAGGACCCGAAAAACCTAAATCATAGAGCTCACAGTCATCGATCACGTCTTTAAAGTCCTGCATCCACTTTTCCGCTCTAGGGGGGCCACCCCACTTTTCTTCATTTTTGATGATCTGATTGAAATCCCCAAAATAAATAGTAGGATAGTCGCTGCCTTGATTAAGTCTTCTCATCAAGTCCCATGTACGGAATTTGACTTGTTGATCGGCCCACCCGTATATACCAATCGCTCTCCATTGTTGTCTCCCTTCCCCTTATACCACTTTACATTCAATGTGATGTGAAGAGTAGCTAAGGATGTCCACTTGTATATTTTTCCACCACACACCAAGACCACCAGATCTCCCGTCACTGGCAACACAAAGACCCTCAGTGAAACCGCAGAACTGCTTTGCTTCATCCTGTCTAGCCGTATCAATCATAGTTTCTGACAGAAAAACTAGATTGGGACATTCCCTCCATCATAAGGCCTGGAGAGTCTTTTGTAAGTCGAGTTTGCCCAATCCTCGACAATTCCAACTTAAGATCTTCATTGTTGTTCACGGGTCTGACACTTGTCAGCACCCGCTACTTGAAGGGCATGTGTACCCTCCTGTGTTAGAATAGAAAGAATAGAGCTTGCTTGTTTTTTCGCCACATAAACAATTTCCATCTCATCATTAACTTCCATCGTTGCTAGCTGCATGTCTCTATTCCTCTTTGTCCCTTGGAGCAACATATCAGTTTCGTGACTTTTCTTTTGGTATTTTTCCTCTGGAGAATTCTGCCTCGCAATCACTGGCTTCCGCTTATTTTTCATCGCTCCTCCCTGTTCTTTCGTTTGCCCCGCCCTTTCACACTTTCTTTGTTTGTTCCCTCTTGTTAGTCTTTTTGGTTCAGTAATACCGTATTCGAAGGACAGATGCATGCCCGACACCTCCGATTCTGGTACATTCACCACTTTTACTGCATGTGTATTTCCTTTCATCAGTTGCCCCAATTGTTTGTCTTGTATCGGCTCATCAGATTGTATAGAGGAAGATGTTGTGAGTAGAACATGTGGGTCAACTTTAGACTGCTTCAATATATTCTGCATTGATGCCTGAGTATGTTGCACGTGCACATCAGCACTCAGCGGGGACGAAATTAAGCGCCATGTACCACTGTCCCTCCCCCCGGCGACGTCTTCATCGCCCTTTGCTGCTTGCTCGTTACTTTTATGGGATTCATGTGCCTCGACAGGGATCTATCTCTCCTTATTGTTCTTTTCCATCGTGACTTCCACATCCAGGCCCTCCCTTTCAATCGAAACTAGGATATCTCTTCTTACACTGTTCATCTTCTTCGCTAGAGTTAGGGTTTCAGTATTGGCCAGGTGCTTCGGACGCACGACGAAAGTAGGTTTTGCCTGCGCCCCTCCCCCTTCAGAACTTCCAGACTGGTCCGACGTTCTTAGCTTCCTCGGAGAGGCACGAAACCAGGCCCCCCAGCCGCGATTATTAGTATTTTCTTCATCATCTGTGGGGCAGTCACGATCTAGGTGATCTAATTTTCCACATAAATAATAGAAACTCGGCAGCCTCTCATACTTTATATCGATGGTAACAACTGATCCATTTTTTCCTCTTATCCTCTGGGTTCTTTTAATGGGTTTTGTGATGTCGATCCCAATGCGGACTCTTATCGACGTCTCCCACCCCAATGCGTCTCTGTCCACTTCCACGACTCTTTCGATATGATTTGCTATCTTCATCACTGCCGCTTCCGATCGCTGGCCTAGTGGCAGTCCATAGAGCCTCGCCCATATTAAAGATTCATTGAACTCAATTCTTCCAGGAACATCATTCTCGTCGACGTACTTTGTGATGAGAAGTCGGTTGTCAAAGTGCCAAGGCCCTCCGTCTTCCACCTTCTTCTTGTCCTTCCAATGGGTAAACTGGATAATGAACATTACAGGATCAATAGGCTTAAAGTCCACCCCGTGCCGTAGCGCCCAGGCCTGCGTTAATGTTCGTTGCATGGCTTTGAAGTTATAAGGCTGATCTGTTAGAAGCCTCGCCGTAAGGGCCAGCTCCATATGCTCCTCCGCCTCCACTTTGTCCTCCGCCTCCAGATCAAGAACCAGATCTTCTTCATCTTCCAACCCCAACCTTGCATATCTATCAATGATATCGTCTGCCATATGTCGAAACTGAGCCCACAAGGAACTAGATACTCTTGGACCTGCAAGAAAGGAAACCCAGAAAGGCTAAGGGAAAACCACGAGGGAGAAGGGGGATCCCACCGCCACCGCCCTAATCGCCCAGAGCGCTTAGGGTTACGTACGAGGGAGACTAACATAGTAGGACTTTATTTCAAGAAAAGTTGATAATTGTTTCTTATAAAGAGATATATGAGAAAAAGTGATAAAAGCATGCAAAGTACTCATTGTTGTAATAGAAACATGCTGAAAACCCATATATTGTGAGCCTAAGTGCACCCTAGAAAGAATTCACTGATAGGCCTTGCAAACTGGAGAAATAATTGTTGTGGTTGAAAATATGTCCAATAAGAATCCTTTCTATACTCTTTGAACAATACATAACATGATGTTTTGTCACTCCTTCAAAGTCAATAAATCAATGTTGTTGTTGTTGCATTAGTTTGACTATATATTAAAAGATAAAATTACAGGAAAATATCCCCACTAAAGTTACTCAAAATATACATAAGAGACACTATGTCCCCTTCTTAGAAGTGTCTCTTTTGCCATTTTTTTTCAGAAGATGATTTGCATCTCACAAGAGGAAAAATAAATGTAATTGTATGAGTTGAAAGACTTCATGTGTCATGTTGATTATTTTCTTATATGTTTTCATAATAAAAAGTACACATCTTGGGCTATAATTGATCGAACTATTTGTTATCAAATGCATCCAGAAACAACATTAAGCATTTTACTCACTCTACTTGATTAAGGGACAATCGGATATTATATGAACTACTCATAAAAAGAGATGGATGTGGGTTAGCAGTTTTATTATATACTGCAAATCATTCATCAAGAGTTTCTATCATATTGGTTGCTCATGTAAGGTTAACTTAAAAGATAGATTTGAGTGAGAGATTTATTCAACCATTTCATTTGGTTTCAACATTTCCCATCCAATTTATTTGGTGAATCTTCGAGGTATGACCTTGATTCAACAACTTTGTCATCTAAATTTGCCCAGCAGAGATACGACCGAAAACCACTTTGAATTGGGTTGACATGGACCTCTGTCAGTCGAGATTATTACCACTAGGTAACTTGGCCAGTTGATGTATTGATTTATAGGGAACTGTGTTGATAGTTTTTCTTACCATGAGATAACTCAACCATCTATTTCTTTGAGTAGAAAATGAATTCTATCAGTTGAGTTTCTCAAAAGGTAACTCGATCATCATCATTGTACCATCAAATTCTAAATAGTGCATTTAGCCATTTGAATGGTTTATAACTTCAAAATAGAACCCCTAGAAATTGCTAGAATTCTATCTAAGTATCCCTGTTGGTGGGTAGACATTCTCGACTATAAATAGGGACACTTGAAGTTCATTCCAACTTGGACTTTTGTGTTCCTATGCTATAGTTGAGTTGTTGTTCCTCTAAGAGCTCCTAATCTCTCTTAAGCTTAGTCACTTCTCTAGTGTCATATGAGTTAGTTAGGATTTTTTTCAGAGATCTAGCATTTAATTTATCATTGTAAAGCTCCAATCTCCTTTCTTAAATCTCTTTTCATGAAGCTTGTTGACTGAAGAACTCTTCCTTGGTGAAGGAAGGTTAATATTAAAGATGGAAGACTGACTGGCCTAAATCGTGCGTCCAAAAGGAGTGGATTTGAAGTAATCGGACTTTTAAATAACCCGACTCTTAGGCCCCCGCAACGATGACGGGGTCTGAAGTAGCAATCGGGGTCAAACCACAGGGACAAGGGTGGTCGTGCTACGAATGCGGAATCGACACTCTACACTCCGGTAAAAGAAAGATGAGGATAAAGTTCCCAAGGGAATGGCAGGTGAAGATCGGTAAAATAAAAGAAAACTATCTCCAACTGGAGTTACAAGGAAAATTAAGGTTTTGGCATTTATCAATTTTTAGGGGATTTATGCAACAGAACTGGAGGAGATAACGTGATTGCCTCGGTAAGGAACCAAGGAGGAAAACTTCGACATAACAAGCAGCAGCAGGAAACATCTAGTACCCCTTCTCTCAAAGAGGGTACCTCTAACTAAGCACCAACTCCCTCTCTCAAGGTTGATGGTCTAGGGTTAGAGCGGAAAGATAACTGAAGCAACTCTGATCTGGGGTACTCTCGTACTCCCCGATCAGACCAAACGCTAGAGATATAACACTTCTCTCGAGGGAGTTGCAACAGGAAACACGATTCGATAGCTAGTCAAAACATGATCCAAGCATACAAGCTAGAGTTCGGATGCTAAGCAAAGTAATCATCCAATGAGAGGGACCAAACATAAAGCAACAGACATTTAAAAATCCTCTAATTCCATTAGCATAAGCATTGTATAAAAGGGTTTAGTTACATTGCGTAAATAAAGAAAGTAAATGACTGAAAAGGGGAAGATAGCTATCGCCTCATTGATTTAGGAGGGTGACATACAGCAGCAGATCCCTAAGGCGCCTCTAACCCGATACCGGGCGAGAGGTCTGCCCGATATGCCTGTGTCGGACGGCATCCCCTGTCGGGCGATAGGGGTTGATGGGCAGACGTATCGAACAAAGCACTCTGTCCGATACGATCGTATCGGGATTCCACCCCCTCGGGCGACACATCGTGACGGGTGGTTCGTATCGGTCTCAGTATCGCGTCGGGCTAGAGACAACTTAGGGTATTGGGTTCCTTGTATCGGGTAGCCTCTTCGGTCGATATCGGGCTACTGCGACTACCGGGATGGATCCTAAGTGAACCATTCCCGCCCTCTCGGGTCGGGGAAGTGCTCACCTAGTATCACCCGACACGCCTCTGGGACGCAACACACTAGCACCATGTGCTTTCCAAAGTTAGCTTTCGCGATATTCCGACCCGTCCCATCAGAGTCCTGTAGCTACTATTTATAGGCAGTAGTCTGGAAGAAGTGGCAGATCTCCAGGCGCCACGTATCCTTCATCGACTCCTTTTACGTGGATTTGGGGATGGACGTCACCTAGGTATCGCCCGGCAGCCTTTGTTATCGCGTGCTGGGTTGCGGTGGTATCAGGCAGTTGTGACGGATAGGCGCTTTTCCGGTGAGTGGCTCGTGTCGCGTGATATGTTCATTTCGGGATGACTGGCCATGGCGTGATAACGGCTCTCTGTCGGGTAGTAGCGTGTCACTCATCAGATTCTGTGCTGCGTGATACGCCAGTGTCGGGTTGCCGCCATGTCGTGCAGCGACTGCCACGGGAAGTGGAAGTGTCGTGCAGCTAGTAAAAAAAAGGTTGACTCCTTGTAAGTGGGTCGGGACGGGCCATCTTGCTGATTTTTAGTGAAAAAGTGAGGAAAACTCTGTAAAAGATGATAAAATGAGTTAGGAGCATAGTGTGACTCATTTATTCAAAATCATGATGAAAGGAAGAGGAAAACAGTTTAAAAGGGCAGTTTTGACAACGAAATATGGGCCATAAATATCACCAAATTGGGTGTTATCAACTCCCCCAAACTTAGCATTTTGATTGTCCTCAATCAATTTTAAAACTTTGTTTGTGATACTTCTTCTTAACCGGTATAGTTTTCAAACTAGGGGTTTGAGCGAGTATTGAGATGTCTTAAAGAGAATATTGCCCGACCACGAACAATAGACTTTACTTTTCCTGCCTTATTTAAGAAAAAATTTCTCCACAGCTTCGACGAGACTTGGGTGCATGATTTTGAAGTTAGCTTTCACACCAAACAGCTTTTGGGAACAGAAAGTTGTGTGTTTGGGTAGGCTTAAGGCTTTTTGGGTTTTTCTTGTTTCCCATCAGTCCATCTAGGTACGGGTCTGTTAGCGGGCAAGTGGTCCCTGCAGTCCAAGCTAGTTGGCTTTTGAGCAGTGATTTCACATCCTACGTACCACTGCCCCGGATCTACCATGCCTAAAGATGGGTACTTTTGGAAAACAAGTGTGTGTATGTGTGTGTGTGTGTGTGTGTGTGTATATATATATATATATATATATATATATATATCATTTGGCACAACTCTCATGCTTTTATTCACTCTCATAAGGCTATTCTCTCTTTTTGGGATTTTGTTGGGTAAGGGAAAATAAGCGAAATTTTTGCTATTTGGGCAGCTTTTTCCTTCTGCATACACATCTCTTAGCTGTTGCGAGATTATTTTTCGAAATTTTTGACGTGGAAAGTCGTCGTCTTTTGTCGTTTGAGGCTGCATTTTCAGAAAGACATAACAAAACCTACACCTCTTTGGACACAGAGAAAACAAACTGGCAAGAAATCGTATCAGGTTTTTACTATAAAGTGTCTTTGTACATATGTATAGAGACAAAATAAGCAAAATTTAAATTTTTGTATCAGGCATGTATATGTATAAGTACACATGTTATAGAAAAAGAACAAAAGGGGTGAAGTTCGAAGGGCTTTTAGTACCTCCCTCACTGGTACATAGAACCCCCCCCAAACTTACTCCACACTCATCCCAGAGTTGTGAAGTAGGTAAGGTAGGGTAATGTTAACTCAGTGAGAGTTAGTTGGTGAGCGTGCCTTTTCCAGATAGAAGCTCCCACACATATTCTCCGTGTTTGATGTGGTAGTCGATGTGGTGGAGCTGGTCAGGCGTCTCTTGGTTTGATATCCATTCCAGCACAAATATGTCGCAGTCGTTGGATAGAGGAATTTGTTGTAGACTGTGGTGGCAGAACTGAAGCTCGTGCCATTTGCTTGTTGTTGTCTCTACGAATGGTTGTATTAGCATCGCCACCTCCTCGTAGTATTTTCATACTAAGTGCTCGAGGGATGTCAACGTTGTCGATGTACACTTTACCAGATGATCTTTGTTGCTATCCGAGCTGTTGTAGAAGATTCCTGCTCGTTGGCGAGTGTACACCGTCAGGAGCGTCCAGTGGTTATAGTGCAGGATAGGTAGGAAGATGATGCGTGGAACCCTGCACTGTAACTCTACCAGAAAGGATTGTTTTGCTCCTACTCATCGGCAAGGCAGATGTCATTGAACAGCATTGGATGGGCTATGTCTGCGTGTTCAAACTTCTTTTGTAGTATCTGGATGTAGGCGGCCACCACTGATATCGCCAAACATCCTCCTTTTACCATGTCCCTCAAGTCGTCAACTGGGACTATGACACTGCCTGCCTCATAGATGACGTCTGTGGGGGTAGAGTCGGCTAACTTCAGAAGAACTTCATTGACCTATTCATGTATGAGTGTAGAACACGAGAAACGCTCGAAGTTGTTGATCATTTCTTCTGAAGTGTCAGGCGAAGCGGGGTCTTCAATTCTGCATACTTACCGTAGGATTTCTAACCGCTTGCTTGCCCCGTAGGCGTCTGTTTCTGTCTCAGCTTCTTTTTCTAGAGTGTTGCTGGGTTGCGATGATTCGTCTACTTGGTCACTATCCAGCAGCTTGTCTTGTACCCCTGTGTCTTAGAAGTAGCACTTGTCTTTGATCAGCAGCAGAGATTAGGTGCTCCTGAGATGGAAGAAGTCTTGGCCCTGGAGGTGCCTTATGTTTCCAAATATGTTGAGCAGCTCCATGGCGTGCAAGACGATAAGGGCGCTATTCCCACTTCCTGATTCTGATTGGACGGGGAAGTCTCTGATAGAAAAGAAGTTCCAAACACCGCTATGACGTTGAACTCCTTGCTTGATAGCTCAGAGAAGACGCATCGGGAGAAGCCTGAGATGTTTATCCTCCGGGCGACTGAAGATAAGTCCTCAGCATGGCACCTCCTCATTGCAACAGTTGAACAGCTGGACATCATGGTTTTGGAGGTCTGCCACACATAGGAACCAATTGTTGCGGTGTTTGTATGGGGCCAACACGAGGTTCATGTTGTGCTCTTCAAAATGCCGCAGCATGTTGGCCACCGTGATGGAGTCTGATACTCCCATCATCAATCTTCTTGCCAAGGTCGGGGTGGCATTGTATATTGTTTGCCGACCTGTCGTGGTGCTGACATTCTCGATGATTGCACCCTCTAGGACCCTGAATAACTTTTTTCTGATGACGGCTGGCGAGTGGAACATGCTTCTGAGTGTTCCCTTTCATACGGAGAAGTAGTCGTCTCTCCAGATGACTTCTTCTTCGTCATCCTGTGACCTCAGGACCTTATTCAGTAGATTCTGGTCACTGATCATCAGGTATCTGATGGCCCTTCTGTCAAAGTTTGCCATCTCAAAGGAAGATATCTCTGATAGCACAGAAAATACATCTGCCATCGAGCTTCTTCCTCTAGGGGGGTGTCTTTTGTTGGCAGCATCAATCGCCCCCCTTCTCCCTCCGATTCATCAGAAGAATCATCCCTGATGCTGACAGATTTGTTGTTATCTTCGACTTCATCTATGGAGGCAGAGGGAGTGAAGTCTTCTACGCCTCGGGAGCTCTCCTCTCCTGCTGGAGACCCATCGGTAGACTTGTGTGTCGTCCCTTTGTCAGGCGTTGAAGAAGGCCCGCTTGAAGGGGACGACGTCCCAGAAGTAGAGGGTGCAGATGAGGAGGGTGCAGAGCCTGAGCTAGGGGGCGACGGAGACCTCCTCGGCTGCCTCAGACGCGGGTGGTTGTCCCTTCTGTTCATCCTCTCCTCGATCACATCGAGGCATTGGAGGGCATGCTGCAGTGTGGCATTGAGAGCCTCTAGTTGGCCGAGAAGACCAACTAGAGTCAGCAGTTGCCGCTCCTGGATATTCAGTCTCTACTGGAAAATAGAGAACTTGTGGGTTAATAAAGTAAAAGTAACTGAGTGGCTTCCTGTTACCTCCCACAAGTGATCGAATTCATGCCCCAGCATTTGTCCAAGCGAAAGAGGGGTTGCTACAGATCTCCCTCTCGTCCTCGCGACACTCCTCTCATGTGAGGATCCACCCGATGAGTGTGCAGCCTCACTCGGGGTAGTATCGATCTGAATTGTTCACAAGGTTGTTGCTTCTGGGTGAGGCATCAGCACTTTTACGGTTGTCTCTGCCTCGCCTGCTTGTGGTGGTGGAGAAGGGCACGGTGTGGGTAGATGTTGCTCCACCTCTCTGTTGTCAACGACCTCCTCTGCAGCTACCACAGGAGACACCAGCGGCGGCGGCGGCGTAGGCTGCGCAGCCCCGAGCTCCATCTCGAGGATCTCGGCGAACGCCCCATTACTGGCGTCCAGCTACACCACTTCTTCCGCCACTGAGGGCACCACAGAAGTTTCGGGAGCTGTGGCTGTCTCTTCCACGGCAGCTTCCCTCGGGGCTATCGAGGTTGTCTCAGCCCCGGTTGTCTCAGCGACCTCCACGATTGCCGTTACTTATTCATCCGCGGCAGATGTTGTCGTGGTCGTGGCTGGTATGGTAGGAGTGACGATAGATTTATTAATGGTTGTCATCAGCTTCTCTGGAGCGCTGGGCGGCTCGGTATGAGTTGTAGAAGATTTGTCCTACCATGCGTCGAGAGGAATTGGTTCTCCTCTTGCAGCCGCCCTCTCTTGTATCCTGGTGGTGGTGGCGTAAGCAGCTTCGACTGCCACAGCTTCAATCTCTGCTGTGGTGAAGACTAGCTTTTCTGCGTCGTAGGTGGCACAGCGAGGGAGTAGAAGGTGGGTGTTCATTCTAGAGAATTTGTAGAAGTAGCTTCGCCCCTCCTTCTTAATGATGATGGCCCTCATGAGGAACTTGAGGTTGATCTTCTCGTCACCCCTTGTCCTTGAAAGGTTACACGGTTCCTTTCGGTATCCTAACCCGACCGCAATCAGATTGACGACACCACCCATGCAGTACTCCTTGGTGGCATCCTTTATGGGGTGCAGCCTATTCAGCAAGAAGCGTCCCAGGTTGACCACATTTCCCTCCATCATGTGCCACATGAGATTGAGTTATTCGGTGTAGATGTTGCTTGATTCGTTCTTGGTGAAGAGCAGGCACGCCACAAATTTGTGAACTATTCTCCAAAAGCAGGAGTGCACTACCGCCACCTTGCTTCCCGGCTTGAATGATGATTCATCGGTCATCTTTCTCCAGAGCTCCACCGAGTTGAACTTGTCTCCTTCGGTGATCCTTGCACTGTTGTTAAGCAGTTCTTTTTCTGCCTCGCTGGAAGAGAAGATTTCATTGAGCAGCTTCTCAGATATGACGTGCTCGGCATTATACAGCCACCCTTGTAATCTGTTTGCCCCGCCATATTCTTCGATTTCCTCGGGTTTATTTTGTACCTAGTGGAGAGACGACATGAACTCTTTGGTGAGTTCAGTGTAGGAGGCGGAGTGGTTGAGGCAGATCTTCCTCAGCCCTGTTGTAGCTAGGACATTTTCCAGTCTGTCGAAAATGCCTAGCTGAAGGAAGGATGACTAGTGGCAGAATTTTCTCAGCTTGTAGATTTTTGTTTCCAGTTCTGAGTATCGATGCCCGTTCTCGGTGTCTCTGGGCACAAACCTACTTGGTGAGTGATCTAACGGTTCTGCCTCTGCAGCTAAAGCTGTTGTTGGGGCCTTCACTTCTTCTATCCTTGGTCTCTTTTCAGCCGTGGATGGCCCAACTGCTTCGGGGTTTGGACGTTTCTGACTGACTGTTGTAGCTTCGGCTGTGGCCTCGGTGTTGATCCTCTGACCGTGTTCATCAACTTGGATAACGGTTTGTTTGGTGCGGGCCATTTCTGTAATCATAAGGCAAAAGTTTATTAAGCACCTAAATGATTCACCTTACCCAATATCAGGTAGGTGAAAACTTAACAAAATCTGAAGGCGTTAAGTCGATATTGGTGACAAAAGTCATAAAAGCCTGACATGGTCTAAAGGAAACTACTTGCACGATAAGACAAAAAGCTGGGCCTGATACAAGAGCTACCTGACACCACCGTATTGGGCTCCCAAAACCAAACGATATGATGTTTGCTTGATACGCCTGTGTCGGGCGGTGCAAGGTTTGGGCCGATACCGCCATAGGTTTATCGTGAAACACCGGGCGTCACTGCGAACAACTACCCTGCTCGATACAATTGCTCTAAAAAAAGGGTGTCGCCCGACATAAGCAACACGCGAGGTGATACAAGACTGGGCGACACGGGCATTACCCGATATAGGGTATCGGGCAGGCGTGCGATAAAGATGTGTCGCGCGACACAGTCAAAAGGTGGGGTAGCCGACACAAATGTGTGTCGGGCGATACAAGGAACAACTAAAGCCGTGAGTCTGATACAAGATGCGCGACACGATGGTTGTCTCGGGTAAGCCAAACGATACACCTGTCTGGTTATACCTTTGTTTTATGAAAGTGGTTGCGCGATACGGGAGCAGAAGCTAGGTTGACTGATATGCGAGCAAAGGGACAATTAACTGCACGATACGGGACTAGGTGAGAAATTAAATGTTAGTACCCGACACAGTAAAACAAAGTTAGTATATATAGCAATCCAGGTCGGGGGTGAAACGGGTAAAACAGGGGCACATGTCACGCAAGGAGACAAATCATTCCCGAGACGAGCAGTAAAATCAGTCTAATCCATCACGTCGGAAGTCATTTAGTCTTCCCGAGCATGACTTGATCAGGGCGGCAACGTGTATCACGTAGCACGGTTTGTCGCTCGACATGTTGCCCGTCGGGGCTAAAGTGATGCAGTCGTGTCGGTCGATACGGATGCACGCTATTTGGTGTATTGGTCGATACGGCTCAGCTTAAGGTGAGATGCCCGATACCACAGCCCGATAAGGGCGTGTCGCGTGTTGTGTGTCTTTGCCTGATATCGGCCAGGAAGCAAGGCATATTGGCCCGATACGAAGCTTCAGAACAAAATAATTGACGAAAAACTAAAATTAAAGCGAAGGAAAAAGCAATTGATGGGTAAAACATCACTGGCCTAAGGTGAAGTTCCTAGCCTCATATGGTATTACTCATCAATGCTTATAAAATCGAGTGGTGGCCCATAAAATAGAAGAATTTGAGCATGTGGCGCATGCACTGACTTGGGCCTTATTACAATCATTCTGTTCATAATGTTTTTCTTGCAGGAAAGGAAATAACATCCTATTCTAAGAAAACTAAGAACTCGGGTTGCCTCCCGAGGAGCATTGTAGTTAGCGTCGTCATCTTGACAGCTTCAGATCTTTCACTTTGTGCCTTCGGCTGCTTCTACATCCTTCAAACTTATCTCTGACCTTCTTACGAATGATTCGTCTTCATAGTATCTTTTTACTCTATGACCATTCACTGGAAAAACCTTAGCTGGATCGTCTTTATCATACAGCTCCATCATTCCTGATGGATATATCTTTGCTACAGTGAAGGGTCCAGACCACCTTGTTTGCAGCTTACTTGGAAAAAGACGAATAGAGGATTTAAATAACAAAACTTTGTTACCTTCACTCACATCCTTTTTCCTCAGGTGGGCATCATGCCACACCTTGGTCCTCTGCTTGTAGATCCTTGCATTCTCGTATGCATGTATTCTCAGATCTTTGAGTTCCTATAACTGTAGATATCTCTTCTCCCCTGCCTTCTCCAGATCCATATTCAGGAACTTAATCGCCCAAAGAGCCTTGTGTTCCATCTCTAAGGGTAGATGACAGGATTTTCCATAAATCAACTTGTAAGGGGTAGTACCAAAGGGTGCCTTATATGCAGTTCTGTAGGCCCAAAGAGTGTTGTCGAGCTTCATTGACCAGTCTTTCCACGTGCGACTGACAGTTTTTTCCAAAATCTAATTAATCTGTCTATTCGAAACCTCCACCTGCCCAGAAGTTTGAGGGTGATAGGGTGTAGCGACCTTGTGCTTGACCCCATACTTCCGCAGGTGTGCTTCAAACTATTTTTCCCCGAAGTGCAATCCACCATCGCTTATCACAGTACGAGGTACTCCAAAGTAAGGGAAGATAGTTTTCTCAAACAACTTGATCACATATTTGGAGTCGCAAGTTTGAGTGGAAATAGCTTCCACCCATTTAGACACGTAATCTACTGCGACTAAAATGTATTGATACCCTTTTGATGGGGGAAAGGGACCCATGTAGTCTATTCCCCAGACATCAAAATCTCAACTTCGACCCAGTTGGCTATAGGCATCTCGTTCCTTCTTCCAATGTTTCCTGTCGATTGGCATTCTTTACAAACTTTTACATAACTTGCAGCATCTTTGAACAAGGAAGGCTAGTAAAACCCCAATTGCAGCACCTTAGCGGCGGTCCTTTCACTTCCCAGGTGTGCTCCATATGGTGAGGCATGGCATTCTTTCAAAATGTTTGGCACTTCTTCCTCAAGAATACACCTTCTATATAGGTTATCTGCACACCTTCTAAAGAGAAGAGGATCATCCCAATAGTAATTTTTTACATCTGAAAAGAGCTTCTTCTTTTGATTGTATGTTATTTCCGGAGGTAATTCCCCATAAGCAAGGTAATTACAAATATCTGCAAACCATGGCAAACTCTCATCTTTGGTTTCTACCATTAGCAAGGCCTCATCTGCATAGTTATCGTTGATAGGTGGCTCCTTCTTGTCCTCGACTATAATCCTTGATAAGTGGTCGGCGACTATGTTTTCCACACCTTTCTTATCAATCATCTCGTGATCGAACTCCTGGAGTAGCAAAGCCCACCTTAACAGCCTGGGCTTAGTGTCCTTTTTCTGCATAAGATATCGTATCACCCCATGGTCGGTGTAGACCTTTACCTTTGTTCCAATCAGATACGATCTGAACTTGTCGAAAGCAAAAACAATCGCAAGCATGTCCTTCTCTGTTGTCGTGTAATTTATATGTGCTTCGTCCAGAGTACGACTGGCATAGCAAATGACATGGTGCCTTTTGTCCTTCTTCTGTCCCAGGACTGCTCCTACGGCATAGTCACTGGCATCACACATTAGTTCAAAAGGTAGCTCCCAATCCGGAGCTTGAAGGATAGGTGGGGAGACAAGTGCATCTTTCAAGGCTTGAAAAGCATTTAGACAATCGTTAGAGAAATCGAATTCAACATCCTTAACCAGGAGATTTGACAATGGTTTCAAGATCTTCGAGAAGTCTTTTATGAATCTTCGACAATAACCAGTGTGCCCGAGAAAACTTCACACTCCAGTTACAGACTTCGGTGGAGGTAGTTTAGATATAGCTTCAACCTTGCTCACATCTACCTCGATACCTCTCCTTGAGACTTTATGCCCTAGCACTATGCCTTCTCGTACCATGAAGTGGCACTTCTCCCAGTTGATTACCAAATTCTTCTCTTTACAGCGTTGCAGGACCAAAGATAGATTTTTCAGACAAGCATCGAAGTCCTTCCCATAGACAGAAAAATCATCCATGAAAACTTCCATGATGTCTTCCAGAAAATCCGAGAACATCAAGATCATGCAACGCTGAAACGTTGTTGGAGCATTGCACAATCCGAAAGGCATTCTTCGGAAGGCATAAGTACCATATAGACAAGTAAAAGTGGTTTTCTCTTGGTCGTCCGGTAAGATAGGGACTTGATAAAACCCAGAAAAACCGTCCAAAAAGTAGAAATAATCATGATGTGCTAATCTCTCCAGAACTTGGTCAATGAAAGGAAGCGAATAATGATCTTTCTTCGTGGCCTGATTCAGCTTCCGATAATCGATGCACATTCTCCATCCGGTGATAGTCTGGACCGCTACTTCGTCACCTTTCACAACTGTCATGCCTCCTTTCTTTGGTACCACATGGATGGGACTTACCCAGTTGTTGTCACTGATTGGGTAGATAATTCTTGCATCCCTCAGCTTGATCACTTCTTTCTTTACAACCTCTTTTAGCATCTGGTTCAACTTTCTCTGGAGTTGAGCCAGGGGTTTAGTAGATTCTTCCAAATTAATGTGATGCATACATAGCTCAGGGATAAGACCTTTGATATCCTCTACCGAATATCCTATAACCTGCTTATGGAGCCTCAACTCCTAGATAAGCCTTTCCCATTGTTCCTTCGTCAGACAGGCATTAACGATGACTGGATTTCTCCCTTCTTGATCTAGAAATTCATACTTTAAACCTTCAGGCAGCTGTTTCAGCTCTGGATTAGCCTTAGGTGCCTTTTCTTCTGGTGTCTCCTCTAGAGAAGCAAACTTAACTATCTCTATTACCTCCTCCTCGTCGCTTAGATCTTCATCAAATCGATTTAGATAGTTGAGGATCTCGACAACCTCAGGATCTTAGGAGTCAGAGTCTTGATTGCTCAATGCTCTCACAAGACGGTCTACCATCATGATATCTTCTTCTATTTCATCACAAAACTGGTTGTAGCTATCCACGAAGTAGGTAGATTCTAGGAGGGATGGTCCTTTCATAGCGTCTTTTACCTTGAAATCTAAGTGATCTTTTTCGACCCTCAGAGTGATTATTCCTTCAGCAACATCAATCAACGATCTTCCTGTAGCCAAGAAGGGACGCCCAAAGATGATAGGACAGTTAGGGTCCTCCATAGTGTCAATGACCACAATGTCACAATGAATGAAGAATCTTCCCACACGGATCGGAACATCCTCAACAACTCCTACAGGTCTTTTGAAAGTATGGTCTGCCAATTCAATCCTCATGTTGGTCTTGACCATATCAGTCAAACCCAAACGTTGTGCGAGGCTTAAGGGAATAAGGCTGGTGCTAGCCCCTAAATCAGCAAGACCTTTCCGCTCGATGTCATCTCCAACAGCAAAAGGAATAGTTAAGGCTCCTGGATCCTTCTTCTTGGTAGGTAAATCTGCCTTCACGAAGGCAGAAGACATACTAGCAAGGTGCATTGTCTCGATCCTTCCTCCTCTTTTCTTCTTGGTGGTCAAATCCTTGAAAAACTTGGCGTAGGTCAGCATTTCCTCTAAAGCATCCAGAAATGTTACATCGAGGTGATGCTTCTTTACTGACTCCATAAACCTATCATAACGTTTTTTAAGATGTGCCTTTATGAGTTTGTAAGGGAAAGGCAATCTTGGAGAGTAAGGACCTTTTTTACCGAACAGGTCCTCCATGGATCTTGTTTTTGTCTTCCTAACATGAGCTTGTTGGGTCTCTTCCTCTGCGGGATTTTCTGCCGCAATCCTTGGTTCAGGTTCCTTGGGTCTGGTCTCATCAGGGCGTTCTACTATCTTCCCTGATCTGAGCACTGCCATTTTAGCAGATTTAGTGTTGGAGGGTATCTTACCGGAAGGATTCTTTATTAACTCAGTCATCTGGGCTAGCTGCTGGTCTATCTGGCGTTGGTGTGTTTGCATATCCGCCATTTGAACCTGCATCGTATTTAGAACCCCTGATTTGGACAGCGCGCTCTGTTCCAGCTGGTTGTTGATAGTATCATGTCTTTTGACAAAATCGAACAGTTGACCCACCAAGTCCGGTTGATTCGAGTTCTTGTCCTGACTCTGCTCCTTAGCTTGACCTGGCCTTGACTAGGGTTAGCTGCTTGGCAGTTTTGGTACTTCCCTTGCCCTTGAAAGTTTGCCTTGTTCGATTGGAAATTGGTAGTTCTGGTGAACTGACCTTGTCCGCCCCTTTTCTCGAAACCTTGCGGTTGCTTGGGTGGATTATTCAGCTGATGTGAGTTTTTCACCGCATCCTTTTTGTCATAGTTAAAACTAGGGTGGTCTGGTCTTTTGAAGTTGACAAAAGAGACATTCTCAGCTTCCTCTGCTAAGGATTTGCTTTCAATTGACTCGTCAGGTCGGGTGTAAACGTAGTTATCCATACTGTGTCCACCTTTTCCGCAGGTGACACATTTCATCACTTTCTCAACCTGTTTCTTTCCTTTCCCTCCTGATTCTTTTAACTATCTGATGTCAGTGGCTATCTTTTGGATTTGAGTGGTGATAGCTTCAAGAGCTTTGGATTTGACCGAAGGTCCTTCGTTAGCGACCTTCTTAGAATATCCTCTATCATACCTGTCATAGTCGGTACCAGCCTGTAACTCAGCCATGTTTTCAGTGATCTTTTTGGATCTACTGGGCTTCTTCCCCAGAAATTCGCTTCCTGTAGCTGCATTCAGCGATACCCTTTCTTCAGGGGTCAGACCATTATAGAAGGTGGTTATCAGGAAACCCTTCTTGTAGTTGTGATGAGGGCAGTCTCTCTGATACTCCCGATACCTTTCCCAAGCTTCATGAAGATTCTCATTCAGCTTCTGCATGAATGACGTGATCCTTTGCCTATTCCTGACAGTTTTCTCCGTAAGGTAAAACTTGTTTACAAAAGCGTCGGCCATCGTGTTCCATCCGTTCAAAGCTTGATGTGGTAGCCCGAGGTACTAGGATAGGGCCTTGTTCTCTAAAGAGAAGATGAAGCCCTTGCAATAAATGACCTCTTGTGGAACTCCCAGCATTTTAATGGTATCACAGATATTCTTAAAATCATCAAGATGATGGTAAGGGTTATCGTTTTTTGAATTCCCTTATAAGCTCTTGTTCTGGATCATAGATATGACAGATGGTTTCAGCTCGAAGTTTGTTGCATTGAACCTTGGGATGACAATAGGACATCTTGAGTTATTGGCCTTCGTGGCAGCCAACTCCCTGAGGGTCTTTTCTTCTTCATTAGAATCTTCACTGTCGTTGTCCCCATGGTTCTGCTCTTGATTATGTTGATTTCTCCTACGTCTGTGGTGATGATGACGTCTCTCGTGACGATGATCATCCTCAAATTGTTCTGTTTCAGGTTCTTCATGTAGATGATCTCCATTATAACGGTCATTGTCCCCACGCGGAGGTGAGTGTTGTCCAACTCTAGCGTTTCTCTCATCCTCAGAAAGAGGTAGTTTGACGCGAGGTGGCATGTCGAGCGGTGCTCGAATGACCAGAATGCTTCTTTCCTGAGTACCTGAATAGAACGTATTATCGAGTTAGAAAACTTGTGTTAATAAAACGGACTATTGTATACTCATTTCATGTTAGAAGACTAAAAGAAATAGTGTTGTCAAGCTTATTACTAAGCTTGAGGCACAGGAGTGTAGTCAGTGGATTCGGGTTCATTAACAGTACCTTTTTTTCCTTGTCCCCGGCAACGGCGCCAAAAAGTTGACCGGCCTAAATCGCGCGTCCAAAAGGAGCAGATTTGAAGTAGTCGGACTTTTAAATAACCCGACTCTTAGGCCCCCACAACAATGATGGGGTCTGAAGTAGCAATCGGGGTCGAACCACAGGGACAAGGGTGGTCGTGCTAAGAACGCGGAATCGACACTCTACACTCTGGTAAAAGAAAGATGAGGATAAAGTTCCCAAGGGAACGGCAGGTGAATATCGGTAAAATAAAAGAAAATTATCTCCAACTAGAGTTACAAGGAAAATTAAGGTTTTGGCATTTATCGGTTTTTAGGGGATTTGCGCAACAGAACCAGAGGAGATAACGTGATTGCCTCGGTAAGGAACTGAGGAAAACTTCAGCATAACAAGCAGCAGCAGGAAACATCCAGTACCCTTTCTCTCAAAGAGGGTACCTCTAACTAAGCACCAACTCCCTCTCTCAAGGTTGATGGTCTGGGGTTAGAACAGAAAGATAACTGAAGCAACTCCGGTCTAGGGTACTCTCGTACTCCCCAATCAGACCAAATGCTAGAGCTACAACACCTCTCTCGAGGGAGTTGCAACAGGAAACACGATTCGATAGCTAGTCAAAACATGATCGAAGCATACAAGCTAGAGTTCAGATGCTAAGCAAAGTAATCATCCAACGAGAGGGACCAAACATAAAGCAACAGACATTTAAAACTCCTCTAATTCCATTAGCATAAGCATTGTATAAAAGGGTTTAGTTCCATTGCGTAAATAAAGAAAGTAAATGACTGAAAAAGGGAAGATAGCTATCGCCTCCTTGATTTAGGAGGGCGACATACAGCAATAGATCCCTAAGGCTCCTCTAACCCGATACCGGGCAAGAGGTCTGCCTGATATGCCTGTGTCGGGCGGCATCCCCTATCGGGCGATAGGGGTTGACGGGCAGACGTATCGAACAAAGCACTCTACCCGATACGGTCGTATCGGGATGCCACCCCCTTGGGCAACACACCGTGATGGGTGGTTCGTATTGGGCTCGATATCGCATCGGGCTAGAGACAACTTAGGGTATCGGGTTCCTTGTATCGGGTAGCCTCTTTGGTCGATATCGGGCTGCTGCGGCTACTGGGACGGATCCTAGGTGAACCATTCCTGCCCTCTCGGGTCGGGGAAGTGCTCACCTAGTATCGCCCGGCACGCCTCTGGGACGCGACACACTAGCTCCAGATGCTTTCCAAAGTTAGCTTTCGCGAGATTCTGACCCGTCCCATCGGAGTCATGTAGCTACTATTTATAGGCAGCGATTTGGAAGAAGTTGTAGATCTCCGGGTGCCAAGTATCCTTCATCGACTCCTTTTACGTAGCTTTGGGAATGGACGACACCTAGGTATCGCCCTGCAGACTTTGTTATCTCGTGTCGGGTTGCGGCGGTATTGGGCGGCTGTGACGGACAGGCACTTTTCCGATGAGTGGTTCGTGTCACGCGATATGTCCATGTCGGGATGACTGGCCATGGCGTGATAACGACTCTCTATCGGGTAGTAGTGTGTCGCTCGTCAGATTCTGTGTTGCGCGATACGCCAGTGCCGGGTTGTCGCCATGTCGTGCAGCGACTGCCACAGGAAGTGGATGTGTCGTGCAACTAGTAAAAAAAGGGTCGACTCCTTGTAAGTGGGCCGGGACGGGCCATCTTGCTGATTTTTAGTTAAAAGTGAGGAAAACTCTGTAAAAGATGATAAAAATGAGTTAGGAGCATAGTGTGACTCATTTATTTAAAATCATGACGAAAGGAAGAGGAAAACAATTTAAAAGGGCAGTTTTTACAACGAAATATGGGCCATAAATATCACCAAATTGGGTGTTATCAAAGCCCCAAAGTCAAGAGAAGGTCTTGTTGGTGTAATTTTCATAAGAAATGTAAGATGGGACTTAAGTGTTTAGAATACTAGGGTTTAACCTCTCTAGGTAGTGGAGTACATATCTTTGAGAATGGAACCACTATAATTACTTGTGTTCTATGTGGTTTGTTTAGTCTCTCTCATCCTTATTTATATGGTTTATCCCTGGCGGTTATCCATGACCAAGTACAAAGGCAAGACGAAGCGACATTCTTCTCTCCTCTTTTCGATTCATCGCGAAGCTGCTGAGGAACGAGCAAAAGGTGGAAGAGCAGCCATGGAGGCACGCCAGCAGCAGACCAACAAGGGCAAAGCCCCCACTGTGGTTTCGTCCGCCATCGCGCCTCACAGGAGGATGGCGTCGCGCAGTCAGTCATCCCCCCGGGTCGGTGCTTCCTCCAACGGGACCAAGCCTGACGGAGTCGGAACCCTAACTGAAGGGGGCGGGGGTGATGGGAGTCGACGGAGCCCCTCCCAGGCACCTGTCGTCCATGCTGAATGAGCCCGCTCCAGGGCACCTCCGCACGCTGGCTCGTCGGCGAGGAGGACCTTCGCCCAGGTGGCTGCCGAGGGTCAGGCGCCGGTGGTGTGGCCCATGAACGTCGACGTTGTTGCCTGGGCGGACCTCTCCACCCGCCAATCCACCAACGCCACCATCCCCGGAGACAAGGTCCTTCAGTTCGTCGCGCCGATCATGGACCCGGACAGGGGCCCTATAGCCGAGATTCCAGCTACGGTCATGGAGGCATTCGTTGAAGCTCAAGACAACACAGTGTTGTTCTACGTCATCGACGCGTCTCCCCATGAGATGGTCATGAGAGGCTGGCTGAGGCGTGTCTGGAGACCAAAGGGCACGTTTGAGTTGGCCCGGCGTTGTGGCGGCTTCTTTTATCTGAGATGTGAGCAAAAGGAGGACCGGGACTCGATCCTTCATGGCGGTCCTTGGTTCTTCGACGGCCGGTTGCTCATATGCCGGCCTTGGACCCCGACTACAACACTCACGTGTGACCTCCTTGCAACGGTGCCGTGCTGGGTCTCATTCCCCACTCTGGGGCATCTGAGATCCCTCGACATCCTTTCTAGGGTGGCAAGCTGCGTCGGAGTCCCCTCCCATGCGGGGACGTGGATAACTGCTGCCGATGGGTCGACGCATGCCATGGCCATGGTCGACCTTCCTGCAGATAGGGACCCCCCCTCCTCGGTGTGGGTCCGCTTCCCTAGTGCTGAGCCTGAACAGGTGCCGGTGCAGTATGATTTAGTGTCGTCCCGGTGCACTTCATGCTACGCCTTTGGCCACGGCCTGCACTGTTGCCCTTTCGTCACTGACCAGGTGAGGGCTCACGCCCTGCGTCTCTTGGAGGCCAACAGGAAGCCTTCTCCACCCATTGGTCGGCGTACCAACAACAAGAGGAAGACATCCGGCCTGCCGGCGGACGCCCCCGAGGCCGACAAGCCTGCGACCACTGGGGCGACGGACAATCCTGAAGACGAAGGCATCGTTGCGGATGTCGCCGCTGAGCCAGTGACCACTGAGGCGACGGAGAACCCTGAAGATGTAGGCATTGGTGCGGATGCCGCCATTGAGGAACCCCCCCTGAGGACGATGACGTCTTGACCAGCCCTTCCCAGGGCACGCCCAAACGGGGGAGGAGCAGAAGTAAGAAAAGCAAGAGAAGCAGGAAGCAGAAGGCTGAGACGGGAGGCGTCCCCAACACTGCGGAGGGAGCCAGCAATCCTGAGCTGGTGATGGTGGTGGGTGGGTTGAATCCTCCTAGAGGACCAGACGAACCCATCACCATCCCGGAGGTGACTGACACAGCTGACAATGTGGCGGAGGAACCTGAGGAGCTTGACCCGGAGACGGGCGTCTCTAACCCGACGGAGTACGACATCCCTGCACCTGAGGTGACGGCGTCTGGCGATGGTGGCCTTGACGTGACAGGTGAGGATGAAACCATGGTCCTTCTTGTCGACACCGGGTCTGTGGCGGCGGTTGACGAGTCGAACCCTCCTGGAGGGGGAGACGCGCCCATCACCGTTCCGGACCAGGTCTCCTTACCGGAGCAGGAGCCCGTCCTCATGACCAGCGACGAGTCACCTACCAGGGAGCAGATTAGACGGAGCAGGCGTGGCCGTACCAGGTCCACCGCGGCCAGCAGCAGGTCCACTGCGGCCAGCAGTAAGCCAGTGACCACCACCAGGAGGGTACCCCCACCGGCGAGGCAGGTGATCATTGCTCTCCCGGCGCCGGGCTACTCCTTCGAGGTTACTGATGGTGTTGGCACGAAGGGCCAGGCAGGTGTACGGAAGATGGTTGTGATGGAGGTTGTCCCTCCCTCGGCGCAAGCCTCTGAAGCCGAAGCAGCTGAGGATGAAGACGAAGAGGAAGACGAAGGAAGTGAAGACGAACAGATGGTGGAGGCAGAGGATGCTGCTACGGCGCCCGCTGAAGCTGAGGTGGAGCCCAGGCGGAAACCTGGGAGTCAACAGTAGTCCCCCCCTCTTTGTGTTTGTCCATGTCATTCCTGATGTGGAATGTGTGCGGCGCATGTGAGTCGGAAAAAAGGAAGGTTGTGGCCCTGCTTGCCCGACAGCAGGGGGTAACGATGTGTATGTTTGTGGAGACCAAGTTGACTTCAGACTTGGGAGGAGATAAGGTGGTGAAGGAGTTGTTCCCTTTTGGTTGGAGCTGTGTGTCCAACCTGACGATAACAGGGAGGGCGAGGATTTGTTGGGGCTGGGACCCCCGGGTCTGGTCGGTGCAGGTTACCTCCATGTCGGCGCAGCTGATTTCGGGGTGGTGTACCAACAATGGAGGGATGAGGATCCTTCTGTCAGCTGTCTACGCCCACAACCAGTCCCAACAGCGTCTGGACCTCTAGGAGGAGCTCGTGGCTACCAAGCCTGTCGCCCTTGTGCCCTAGATGGTAGCAGGTGACTTTAATGCCATCCGAAGCGATGAGGAGAAGGCGGGGGATCGGGAGATCTCCAGGAAGGTGATGCGGGAGTTTAACCTTGTTGTGGGGAGCTCTGGGCTTCTGGAGTTGAAGACCTACGGGGGCGCCCTCACCTGGTCCAACAGAAGGGAGGCGGAGGCGAGGATTTGTTGTCGCCTTGATAGGGTGCTTGTCAACGATAGATGGGTGGGCCTGTTTCCTTCGGCGCACACCTGTCTGTCCTTCTCTCACCTAAGTGATCATGGCATGCTGATCACTTCCCCTTTTGCCTCGCCGGAGGAGCGCCGTGTGAAGCCGTTCAGGAGCCTCAACGCCTGGGCGAGCTGGGATGGTTTTTTGGATGTGGTTAGGAACGCTTGGGGTTTCCCCATTCATGGGAACCCTCTCTTCGTGACAGCCATGAAGCTCAAGGCTGTGAAGGGTAAGCTGAAAGCCTGGGCAACCAGGAGGGGTGATGTCGGCACACGCAAGAAAGTAGCTAAGGAGGAATATGCGGCCATCCAGACCGAGTTACAACACTCCCCGTGTTGCACTACTTTGGTGCGGCGCGAAAGGGAGGTTCGAGAAAGGCTGGACCAGCTCGATGCGGAGGAGGAGCTCTTCTTCTATCAGCGGAGTCGTGCTCGGTGGATCCAGGACGGCGAATGTAACACGGCCTTCTACCAGGAAGATGTCAAGTGGAAGCAGATGCAGGACACCATACACTATCTCATCAGCAATGACGGAGATCAAGTCAGCAATCAGACGGCTCTCGAGGGGGAAGCGGTGGCGTTCTACAGCGGTCTCTACAACGACGGCGATGCCCACACCTGCCATATGCGACTACAGCCCACTAACCTGCTAACCGCGGCCCAAGGGCGCATTCTTTGTAGACCTTGTACGTGTGAGGAGGTGAGAGACGTTGTTTGGTCCATCGGGCCGGACAAGGCGTCGGGCCCTGATGGCTTCAACGCTAGCTTCTTTAGGAGCTGTTGGAGTGTTATTGGGGATGACGTGACGAAAGCCATCGTATGGCTTATGAGGGGGGGGACATGGTGCGAGAGGTCAACCATTCCTTCTTGACGCTGATCCCTAAAGTGGATGGCGGTACTCATCTTCGCGACTTCAGGCCCATTGCCTGTAGTAGCGTGCTCTACAAAATTTTCACAAAAGTGCTAGCTGAGAGACTTAATGAGGTTATGGAGTTCTTACTTGGCTTCGACATCAAACGTGCTAAACCGAAAGCCTGCCTGAAGACCGATTTATCCAAAGCCTACGATCATTTTGATTGGGAGGCCTTGTGGACTATCATGACTAGAATGGGTTCCCCCCCCCACATGGGTGGGCTGGGTTAAACAATGTGTTTCAACCTGTTCTTTTTCGGTGCTTGTAAATGGGTTCCCGGCGGGGTTGTTTAATAGCTCGCGCGGGTTGAGACAGGGGTGTCCCTTGTCACCACTCATGTTCACGATTGTCATGGAGTACCTCACCACTCTTATGACGGAAGGGGAACGGCAAGGCCTTTTCGCACGTACAATGTAAAACGCACAGTCGTCATGTCCCACCTCATCTTTGCGGATGACGTGCTCTTTTTCGTGGAGGGCTCTAGAAAGAGTCTTAGGGGGATCAAGAAGGTGCTGGATGAGTTCAGTGCCACGATGGGGATCAGGGTCAATCCGACAAAGTCTAAGCTCTTCCTCTCCAAGGCGGCTGTGACTAACGCTTCCCGGCTCAGTAGCATCTTGGGCTGCCCGACGGATGAGCTCCCTACCCGGTACCTGGGCTTCCCTCTAGCAGCTCGGAATCACAAGGCAGCCTTCTTCAACCCATGTTTAGACCAGATGAAGAAGATGGTCTCCAAATGGCCCCCGGACAAGATCACGATGGCGGGGCGTTGTCTCCTGATCAGATCCAACCTGCAGGGTTTAGTTACGTTCTGGGCCTTGCAAGGCCACATTCCCGACAGCACTTGCGACTGCATGGAGATGATGATGGCGGACTTTGCGTGGGGGTCTAACTATCACCCTATGCGGTTTGAGCGCTTGGCTAGGCCTTGTAACGAAGGGGGGCTGGGTCTCAAAAGGGTCACTGTTGTGAACCGTTGGGCTTCTCTCAAAAGGCTCGTTCGGTTTCACACGTGTGCCCATTCCCCCTGGACCCATTGGATGCGCAGGCGCTATGGTCTCGTCCCTCCCGAACCAGCGCTGCTGCGACATGGTGCCTCTAACGCGTGGAAGAATATGGCCCGGGCTTGGGCTGAGCACCAGCACATCTTCGAGCGCTCCCCCACCGGCCTTGTGAAGCTCGCCAATCCCGGCGTCAACTTGTGGAGGGTCATCCAACCACAGCAAGCCCCTTGTGATGTCGGCAGAACCATATGGGCTGGGCCCCTCATTCATAGATGGAGCTTCACAGTCTACAGAGCTTTCCACGGTGCCCTTGCCACTGCCGACAAAGTTCACGAGTGGAACAATGAGGCGAGTGATCGATGTGTCTTCTGTAGGCAGAGGGAGGATGCTCAACACATCTTCTTCCGATGTAGATTTTCTAGGCACATCTTGCAGTCTGTCATGGACCTCTGCGGCATCAGGGTCCCGAGGACTGCCACCATCACCGGCACTATAAACCTTATAAAAGACAAGACCAGGGGATGGAAAGGATGGAAGTGGCTGGCTGTCACTGCATGGACATGTTCGGCGTACTTCATCTGGAAGCAACGTAATGAGAGGCGACACGACGTGCGGTCCCTAAGTTCTGCGGAGTGCAGGGAACTAGTGGTCAAAGCTACTAGGCGTGTCGCGGAGGTGCGGGGATGGAACTCCACTATCCCGACCCACATTTGCAGGGCATGGCGGATTCCTTTCAGCAGCTAGATAGTTCTGTATAGCGCCCATGAGCATAGACGGGGTTCTTGTAGAGTTACCCCCGTATACACTCCCTTTTTGTAGTTACACAGGGAGGCGGGACGCACCCCACACCGCCTCCATAGGTGTGCGGCGTGTCCTGTTTAGTTTGGGCTTTTCTGCAGAGGCTCTACTCTCTCTTGAGCCTGTTTGACCCGGTGCTTCTCGCACCTTGGGGTCCCTGTAGGGGTGGTTCTTCTTTGAACCTCCTTCATCGTTTTTTACCCATCTATTAATATATAGACCATTCCGATGATTTATTAAAACTCAAATTTCCATATAATTTGAATGTATAATGACTTTTAATTAGCACTTTAAGCTATATTCACCCCCTCTAGAGCTTATAGATCCAACAAAACAAATTGTTGGTAGCTTCTAGTTTGGTCCCTTTGTAAGTCTGATGCAATTCTAGATTGCATTTGTTGAGTTGCAGTCCTTCATATAATGTAGTTGTCACAGATTGAAACTCAAGGTAAAATGTGTGTCCCTTAATTAATGTTGGACTTGTAACAAAACTATTTTTTTACATGAATAAATTTTATATATTTGTGACAACATAATTGATTCACATATTCCTTCATACAATTTTTTCTCTCTTGTTATTTTCATTATTTTCTGCTTAAAAAATAGTATGTTATCACATCCAGAATGACAAATATATATATGTTTATATACGAGTACGCACGGTACAGGAGCTCGGGGGTGCACGACTCTCCAGAGGCGGCTAGGGTTCGTGCGCGCGACTCTCCCGCTCGGGGGAGGTGGTCGGCTGTCGGCGCGTAGCCACCCTCTCCCCCTTGGTGTTCGTCGGGCGACTGTCCTCTTCGCAGATCGTGTGGCGCTGGGCTGCGGCTGGCTGGCTCTCCTCTCCGTCGCCTTCGTCCTCCGTGCCTTTAGATCGGGGTTTCAGGGTGGTGGGGTGGCGCTTTCCTGGGCGGTGGCTTCGTCTCCGGCGAAGCTGGTCACTTGGTGGAGGCAAGGAGGTGGCCGCCACGAAGCTTTTGGCGTGGATCTGCTGGGGACGGGCGTTTCTCGCATTGCTGCTTTCGCTCTATTTTTCAGTTCAGTCTGTGTCGGCTCCCTGCCTTTCGTTTTGGTCCTGGTTCTAGGCAGTTTCTTGCCTTCTTCTCGCCGTGTTCCTTCGGCTTTTGTCTCTCCCTTCGGGGTTTGGGTGTCTCTCCTTTCGTGAGAGTGACGAGATCTCTAGTTGGTCTCGTTTTTGCCTCAGGTTCTTTGTTGCTCGAGTCGTGCCATGGATGGTAGAGTCAACAATCGGACAGAATCTCGGTCGGGTTCATGCTTAATGTCGTTGCCTTATGCTCAAGTTGAAGGTATCTCTCACAATAGTTGCTTTGGTCAGTCACGAAGAAGAGAGTTCTATGCAGAAGTGTTTCAATCTCGTTCCAATATGAGTGGTAATGGTATTAGATCTATATTCTTGACTGATCTAAGTTTCTTCTGGTTGTACTTCTCTACTTGTAGATGCCGTATGGCTTGAGTAATAAATAGATCTATTTGTTTGCTGTCAAAAATATATATATATACGAGACAAAATGATGGTTATATATCCTTGCAGGTAACGTTTTATGCTATCTGTGGGCGTGAGAGACCCGGTGCCCATAATATTAGCTGGCCCATGGCTCATCGCCCATAGAAGAGGGTAAACACCCCCGACCGGATTGACAACCATGCCCGTTCTCTGCGGCTATCGTGGCCAATAGCGGCAGCGCCGCCTCAGGTAGCAAACGAATGCTTGTGAAGGGACTGGTAGCCATCTTACCAGATACAATGGCACGAGGTCCGGTCGGCGGCTGATTAACCAACTCAGACTCTCGACGGTCATACAACTGCGTGGGTCAAATTTGCATGTCTTGGACGGCAAGGAGGAATCGGAGTTCTCCATCCACGAGAAGCAGCTGACTGGGGCTATAAAAACTCCTCGGATCTACCTCAACCAGCATGACTTTCCTCATCATCTGATTTCTCCATCGTTCCCTGAACCCTCCTCTGTTGTCTCCCATATATTCCGTGTCTATTCTTGGAATCGTGAAGACAGCAGGGGTAAACGCACTGGCTGCTTGCATTCGTTAAGACTAATTCTAGCCATAGGCATTAGCCCACCCGTTGGCATATCCGAAGTATGGGAAAAAGTGAGCTTTAATGTATCCCACCAGCACAGCCGACTTTCTATATTATTGCCATGCAACAGTCAATTAATAGCATGTAAGTGTTGTTATACTCTCCAATTACTTGTACATGTGATATCCCACTCACTAGTGATTACGAAAAGTATTTAGATATAATTTTTTTTCGTTTTCATATTCTTCTATTTTTTTTCAAAACTTATGTTCCTCCAGATTTTTCCTTAGTCTAGATTTCATCTCAAATACGCATGTATTGTACGTACACTTACTGATACTTATTATTTTATAATTTATTTAATATATTGCATGTAATACTATTATATATACACACCAATTCAGTTTCCAAATCTTAATCATATATATATTATTTTACACAACATTACATATTGCAATATTTACTCATGAATAATATCATTTTTAACTCAAATTTCACGTACAGCATAAGATGTACAGTACGACACATACATTACTAATGTTATTAATAAAATACTTGTAAAATTTGTTATTAGCAATGTACGTCATGTACTTAACGTCTTGTACTGTAATGTTATATAAAGAATAAAATGTGTGCAATACATGTAAAAAATGTTGTTAGTATTGTACGTCTCGTATTGTACATATGTCTCGTACTGTAATATTATATTATATATTTTGTACTCCAAAATGTGGTTGTTCGTATTATGCTTCCAGTATAATGTATCTATTAGTATTGTACTTCTTGTACACATTTTATCAAACACTACTTTTGAATGCTTCATATACTGACTTGTTGAAATTACTGTATTTCATTTACAAGTGTTGAAATTACTGTATTAGTATTGTACTTCTTGTACACATTTTATCAAACACTACTTTTGAATGCTTCATGTACTGACTTGTTGAAATTACTGTATTTCATTTACTGTACTTCATTAACGAAAGATGGTTGATACATATAGGAGCCGGAGGCATGAGTAGGAGGGAAACAGACGAGAGAGAGATAAGGATGGGCATCAATTACAAAGATAGTGCATGCACCAGTGTATGGGATGAAGAGAAAGGGGGACCACTACGTGGGGAATACACGAGGAATATTAGTACATGGGAAAGTATTATAAGGGACACTCTAAGGCCTTGTTTGGGAGAGACATTTCAGAATGCGGTATTTGTATATTGTCGCTGCAGTATCATATTTATAAGGTGGTAATAACAAATGCTATGTTATTCAGATTTAATAGCTAACGATAGCATTTACAAAATACGTCATATACGATAGCTTTTCTGATCACTACGTTTCCGTCACGTTGGGGCTTACGGCAAGAACTCAGCTACATAATTGCAGCAGCAAAATCAGTATAACCGACGAACCAAAA
This sequence comes from Alisma plantago-aquatica, assembly GCA_963693085.1. NCBI lineage: Eukaryota > Viridiplantae > Streptophyta > Magnoliopsida > Alismatales > Alismataceae > Alisma > Alisma plantago-aquatica. The sequence goes on along the minus strand of OY856409.1, from coordinate 662,457,867 downwards.
TACCACCCGGACACATTTTATACATTGAATACCTGTAGTCGGAAAAGTAGGACGCAAACGGCCCCTTACATCTATCGCAACTGCGTTCTTTCTCCTTGCACATCTATCTTCCGTCGTAGTCGTTATCCATCTGAGTTGCAGGGACACCATAGGATTGCATATTCATGTCCTGACGATTCCCCAACGTCAATGACCGCACAGCCGGTAATATTCTTCTCCTCCTTGTTCCGACGATACGCGGTGATCTGAGATTATGTTCTTGCGGGCGACAGAAAGAGGTCGACGATCGATAATAACGAGAAAGAAGGGTCGCTTCTCTGCGTTTTGCAAAGGCACATTTTAGTTAACTGTATTAAAATGTGAACCAACAACCAACACACCATTTCACGACCACTATACAGTATACATACGAACGTAATTGGAAAGCAGAACATAAAACAATCAGCTAACGGGATGGGTATGTTGATCTAATAGTAAATTAAAATATTCATCTATGAACGGCCATTCGATTGGCTCTTTTAGTTGTGCTTAGTTAATTTGAAAACAATGCTAAAACTATTAACTTGGGATATTGTATACCTGGAAACACGAAGTACGATAATGTAAATGAAGAGTCTATTAAACATAGAAGCAAAAGTTGATGGCATAATTCGCATTCATGTGAATGACTAATAATAAGGGTACCGCACACTTAATAGGATCATGGCTCAACTTCATCTCACTTGGAATAATATAGCCATGTGTGTGATTATAAGGAGTGTCCTGATGATGGCCCACATAAACATCAAGTACATTTATAAATAATTAGTAAATTGACTGTGAGAGAATACTTCTCCTAAAGTAGAACTTAGTCAATTCTAATATCAAGAACTTAGCATGTAATACCAAGTTTTGTATGTAGAATTCTAATAAGAGAGCTATCTAATGATTGGTGTCTTTACCCTCTTTTCTCCATATAATGCATACAAAAAAGTAAATACAACCCTACAATAATTTGGGAGATAATGAATAATTGTGTAAAATAAGATTTGGGTGAATATTACAACATGATACATCCAGGTGACCCATCCTTAACCAATCTAAATATAGATTTACCAATTTTTGCAATTCGAATGATAAGGATATGGGTGTGTCCGATAAAAATATAAACAAGATTAAGAAATCAATGAAAAATTATATGCGCTTGGTATTTGGGTTGAAATAACTTGGGAGAGCGGTCCAAACTCGAGGGTCGTCTTATAATGAAATTGTTGACGTATATACTAATTTAATTTGTTTTTCATATGTTGAAATAGGCAAGTTCAGTGGGATTGAAAGCAACTTCTACATCAGGGTTTGTTTTCCAAACTAAGCAGCTTTTATAAAGGTATGTTGCCCTTCAATTGGGTGAGTAAGCAGGGGTTTATCCCCTTATTGATTTATCATCTTCTAACATTATCTCAACTCATATCATGCACTTTTGAAATTTCCAAGTGGAAAACTGTCACCTACATGTTGTTGGATCTCCATAAAAAGCTTGTTATTGTTGAAATACTTGTATATCTGGCATATGTGATACGAGTGAACCCTATTGGAGGGAGCGGTGCTCATAAGTCTCCTGGTTGTCTATGTAGACTGGGGATTTTCCTCCTAGTGCGTGTTGGTATGGCATGTGGGCCCAGAGACAGGAGTAATTGCTTAGCCTCAGTTGACTTGGTAGATGTGGGTTGAGACACATCGGTGGGTTAGCCTTAGTAAAACTGCCAGATTTCTATTAAAAATATTTTTGTAAACCTACTTCTTACCTTTTTATTGAAATATTTCTCTAAATCATACATACATTAGTGTCTAATGAAAACATTCGATATATGTGCGTTTTCTTTCTCTATTATCATGTTCTCACTCCTGCTGCTCGAATGGAGTATATACAAGCTTTTGTTGACTCCTAACTTTCTCTGTTTTCATGTATAAATCTCGCAAACTTCAGAAGAGGGGGAAGACTACTCAACTACAACAACAACTTAGAGATTTTTGCTAAAAGCCTCTGTCACAGACCTGGATTGGTGCTCCTCTGTGCTAAATTATATTATTAGGCGTAGATATCATGTATAGGGTAGATATGCAACTTTTTGTAAAACCCTATACTCTTTTGGTTTGTAAGAGTAAATGAATAGTCGAGTTGTCAGGCTTGACTTGTGGCTGAATATATATATATATATATATATATATATATATATATATATATATATATATATATATATATAGAGAGAGAGAGAGAGAGAGAGAGAGAATCAGGCTAGAATACACTCGAGTGTACATATCACGCCGTACACCCCAATCGTGTTTGCCTATCTAGACCATGTTTTTCCAAAATCTAATCCATTGATCTTCATGGTTACAATAATAATAGGTCACATACAAAATTTGAACTCATTTGGATGAGTGTAAGTCACTCATCCAAGGACAACAAAATCGACGCACAAAACTAATTTGAAATACATGATTTTTGCCTCCTTTAGATGCATGACCTATAAGTGTCCAAATGAGCTAAATTTTTTTATATAGTATGTTCTTATGATAATTAAGAAGATCAACAGTTTATATTTTTCAAAAATTTATTGCATCTTCAAAAATGACTGAGGTGTATGGTGCCTCCGGTACACTCGAGTGTACACTAGCCTGACTCTATATATATATATATATATATATATATATATATATATATATATATATATATATATTGTAACATCCCTGACCTGGGTTATAAGTTAACCCTAGGTGTTTTACTTAAATCATGTAATAAAGATACTTGTGATTAACTTCTGGCATGTAATTAAGTACCTAAGGAACATACAATTTCATTTATGTCCTTTTAAAAATGATTGTAGTATTGTTTTGTTATGCAGGGACCTATGTGCAAATTACCCAATTAGAAGGGTTAACTTGCAATATTAACATGATATAATGTTCCTTTGATGATGAGACATCATATGAATGAATATGATGAGGTATGATGGATTCTCCAAGCTTGGGCACCAAGGTGCAGCTTGTGGAGCAATTCTTGTGCTTAAACCCTAATTTTGGTGTAAAGTGCAATTTACCTAAAATGTGGGGGTGCAACTTGTGATATACACTTTCTAGAATACCTTTTATGACTTTTGACATCCTTTAAAGTTATAATAATGAAGGAGATAATTCATTTGAATAATCATATAATAAGAAACACCTTTGTAATTAAACCACCAAAGTTGTAAGTAAAGGAGACCCTTATATGTATATGTGCACCATAGTGACAAGTTGACCTTCCTTGCCTTTAGTCCTTGGTCTTAGAAGAAGTTTTACCTTATATATGAAGAGGAGGGACGTGCCTAAAAGAAAGGAAGGACCTAGTTGTGAAAAGGAGGAGTAAGTTGTCCTTATGATGAAAATAACCTCAAAGTATATATGATCCTTTCCTTTGCAACCAAAGGCAACGTTTCCTTTCTTCCCTTCTTATTCCCTTGCTTAGACTGACTTAGGCAGAGATCTGGAGCTCAGGGAAATGACCAACCTGTTCTAAGGTAAGAGAGCACCATCTTCTAGCTTGGATTCATGGAGGAAATCCTTGTATAAGGTTGGTTTCATGGTTAATTCACTTAGGTTTCTTGTTCTAGCCGATCATCTCCATCTTTTCCTTGGAGAATCACCTTTGGCCAACCTGTGGATCTCAAGACGCCATTAAAGGCTTGAATCTTGGAAGCTTGGAGCTCTAGGAACAACACTTGAGGCGGGTTTTATAACTCTAAACCTTGCTTTGTTATGCATACTTTTATTCTTGCAAATAATAGTTAGTTCTTCTTCTTCCCCATATTTCTTTGCACTCTTGCAAGCTTTTTCATGAAGAACAGACCTTGGTTTCAAGGTTGAAGACAAAGGGCGTTAATACCTATGTTGGTCCTTATCCAACTTTATTAAACGATCTTGGACCAATAGGTCTAAACGGTTTGCAACCGTTTGAAATCAAAAAGGGGTTCAACCCGTTTGATCTCAAACGATCTTGCAAGATCGTTTAGTTTTAAACGGTCTTCAAGACCGTTTGATAGGGTTGACCAAGGGAAGACCACTTAAGGAACTGTTGTAAACATATTGAATTTAATTCCTACAAATAATCATAACCCAATTCAAAACCAATCACAAGTTGAAGGCACTTCAACTCCTTAAACCCTAATCGGGTTGAATTGAGTTTTTCAATGATAGATTTTGGTGAACTTTGGGTTGAAGGACCCAAACGGTCTCAAGACCGTTTGGGGGTTCACTCAAACAGTCTTAAGACCGTTTGGTGACAACACAAGACCGTTTGAAGGTCTACGGTTAAGGAAATTTGATGGTTTGAGGGTCCAATTTCAATAGGTTGATGAATTGATAAAAATGCTGATTTTGGACCTAGTTAGGGTTCAATCCTTATCAAATTGAATTAGTTTTTTGATAAAACTTTGGGAAAACGGTCTCAAGACCGTTTGGAGGATATCCAAACGATCCCAAGACCGTTTGGGCCAAGTTTGGGCCCAATTGGAGCTCAATTGATGGGTTCAACTACAATTTGTTTCACATTGTTGAAAATTGATGATTAGCCAATTGAAAACCCTAATTGAGTGGGATTTAACCCCAATTAGCTTTCAATTGAGAATCAATTTGGTGTCTAATTGATTAAGGCTAATCCTAATTTACTCAATTTGTAAATGGTTAACAAGGGCATGGCCAATTGAAGGCTTCAACATAGGAAATCCTATTCAAACATAACCTTTGTTTCACCTTTTATGTCCATGCGGTTTGAACCCATTTGGATCCAAACTACCTCAAGGTCATTTAAGCTCAAATGGGCTCACACTGGTTTAAGCTCAAATGGGTCCACACTCATTTAAGCTCAAGTGGGTTCACACTCGTTTAAGCTCAAATGGGTTCACACTCGTTTAAGCTCAAATGGGTCCACACTCGTTTAAGCTCAAGTGGGTTCACACTCGTTTAAGCTCAAATGGGTCCACACTCGTTTAAGCTCAAGTGGGTCCACACTCATTTAAGATCAAATGGGTCCACACTCATTTAATCTCAAGTGGGTCCACACTCATTTAAGCTTAAATGGGTTCACACTCGTTTAAGCTCAAATGGGTCCACACTCATTTATGCTCAAGTGGGTCCACACTCGTTTAAGCTCAAGTGGGTTCACACTCGTTTAAGCTCAAATGGGTCCACACTCATTTCAGCTCAAGTGGGTCCACACTCGTTTAAGACTCAAGTGGGTTCACACTCATTTAAGCTCAAGAGGGTTCACACTTGTTTAAGCTCAAACGGGTTCACACTCATTTAAGCTCAAATGGGTCCACACTCGTTTAAGCTTAAATGGGTTCAATTAAAGGATACCTTGTTTTAATCAAACCCTAATCACATGATAGTGATGTGTTGGCTTGTGTTGTTCAATGAGGACTTAACCCAACCTAATCTAGAGTAATGTAATCATCATCTAGAAGTAAGAGGAGAGAGAGGACTCCTAATATAATCAAGCAACATATCTTCAATGCATAAGAATGAACAGATTTAGGGTATGATCCATCAAGATGAGATCAAGGAAACCCTAACTATGATGATTGATGAATCTTAACCTAAATGGAGGGCATCAATGATAATGTTCCTCATACATGATGATAATATGAGCTCAATTCACTATGAGGTGAATAGTAAACCCTAATTCTAGGGTAATAACATGTAATGTGAATAGTAAACCCTAAATTGGGGTGAGGTTGTAAAAAGAAGTAACTCTAGGTTATAACTATGAGTGTGAAACCCTAATTACAAGTTGTAGCATGAGGAATCTATTTACCTTGTAAACTAAAGAGATTCAATAACCCCATGATAAGGAGGAATGCATCCAAACCCTAAAATCAGTAGAGGTATACTGATTCATAGCACGCCCGTGCTATGGAGCACGGCCGTGGTAACCTTCCTTTGCATTACCGTGCAAGGAAGCACGGCCGTGGTACTTTATTAAACAAATTGAACAGTCTTGGTATTTGTAAGGATGTTTTTAAACATGCATAATCTCAGTTATACTAATCATGCAGGCGGTTAGCAAGATGTAATCATAGCCAGGGTAACGGTTATGACATTATTTTCATTGAAAGCATGTCAATAGCTTATGAACAGAAATAACTATGTTGCCTAGATGCAAGTGGCATCATATGAAACTGATATGCCTTAAGAGCCATGAATGACATCAAGGTCATGCTAATAGATGACTTGATGCTGACATGTCACTTGATAGCAAGTGTTATGATGATATAAGGGTGTGAGCACCCATGTTCCTGAATCATAAGTGATAAGATGATTAAGAATTGATATCCATCTGATAACTGATATGAGTAATACCTGTTACATTTAGTATTCTTCTTTTATAGCCATGTTAGTACTTGAATGCTTGGAAACATGTATGATGCTAAAAGAATACTGAAATGTACCTAATAACCAAGTATAATCATACCATGTAGAGCCCTGATCATAGATCCATCATTGTCAGAGTTTAAATGATGGAGAAACAGGTTTTCCTAAGGGAACTCCTGGATCACATACTTTAGAGTATGTGGGGGAATATGGATGTGTATATCATTACATCCTAGTGTAGGAGTTGATGTGGATATATCTTAATCCATCAACCCTTCACTATATGTTTATCTCTCATCGATGCGGTATAAAAGATTCCTTTGGGAGAATAGTGTTACATCATCTTTTAATAAAGTTGGATAAGGACCAACATAGGTATTAACGCCCTTCATCTTCAACCTTGAAACCAAGGTCTGTTCTTCACGAAAAAACTTGCAAGAGTGCAAAGAAAGATGGGGAAGAAGAAGAACTAACTATTATTTGCAAGAATAAAAGTATGCATAACAAAGCAAGGTTTAGAGTTATAAAACCCGCCTCAAACGTTGTTTCTAGAGATACAAGCTTCCAAGCTTCAAGCCTTTAATGGCGTCTTGAGCTCCACAGGTTGGCCAAAGGTGATTCTCCAAGGAAAAGATGGAGATGATCGGCTAGAACAAGAAACCTAAGTGAATTAACCATGAAACCAACCTTATACAAGGATTTCCTCCATGAATCCAAGCTAGAAGATGGTGCTCTCTTACCTTAGAATAGGTTGGTCGTTTCCCTGAGCTCCAGAGCTTTTCCTAAGTCAGTCTAAGCAAGGGAATAAGAAGGGAAGAAAGGAAACGTTGCCTTTGGTTACAAAGGAAAGGATCATATATACTTTGAGGTTATTTTCATCATAAGGACAACTTACTCCTCCTTTTCACAACTAGGTCCTTCCTTTCTTTTAGGCACGTCCCTCCTCTTCATATATAAGGTAAAACTTCTTCTAAGACCAAGGACTAAAGGCAAGGAAGGTCAACTTGTCACTATGGTGCACATATACATATAAGGGTCTCCTTTACTTACAACTTTGGTGGTTTAATTACAAAGGTGTTTCTTATTATATGATTATTCAAATGAAGTATCTCCTTCATTATTATAACTTTAAAGGATGTAAAAAGTCATAAAAGGTATTCTAGAAAGTGGATATCACAAGTTGCACCCCCACATTTTGGGTAAATTGCACTTTACACCAAAATTAGGGTTTAAGCACAAGAATTGCTCCACAAGCTGCACCTTGGTGCCCAAGCTTGGAGAATCCATCATACCTCATCATATTCATTCATATGATGTATCATAATCAAAGGAACATTATATCATGTTAATATTGCAAGTTAACCCTTCTAATTGGGTAATTTTCACATAGGTCCCTGCATAACAAAACAATACTACAATCATTTTTAAAAGGATAGAAATGAAATTGTATGTTCCTTAGGAACTTAATTACATGCCAGAAGTTAATCACAAGTATCTTAATTACATGATTTAAGTAAAACACCTAGGGTTAACTAATAACCCAGGTCAGGGATATTACATATATATATATATATATATATATATATATATATATATATATATATATATATATATATATATATATATATATGGCTTGACTTGTGGCTGAATATATATATAGGGTATATCTTCGCTACCCGTGCAGGTAACTAAGATTCGCTACCCATGCATCAGTTTTGTAATGGGAAGGTATGCATTTGTAATGAGGCAATCCAAATTTGTAATGAGACGACCGAAATTGTAATACAAAGACTCATTTTGTATTACAGCGTTGTGACAGTAATAAATATATATTTATTACTATAACAGCGTTGTAATACAAAATGAGTTTTTGTATTACAGCGTTGTTACAGTAATAAATATATATTTATTACTATAACAGTGTTGTAATACAAAACGAGTTTTTGTATTACAATTTCAGTTGTCTCATTACAAATTTGGTTGTCTCATTACATATATGTGTCATCCCATTACAAAATTGATGCACGTATAGCGAATCTTAGTTACCCGCACGGGTAGCGAAGATATATATATATATATATATATATATATATATATATATATATATATATATATATATATATATATATATATATATATATAGTTTCTGATAAATATTCTTTTCTTATCAAATGATCCTTAAGCAAACTCTCAAGTTTTCTTTTGTATGAATATATGAGTCTAGTTTAATATTAAGTAAGGATCACTTGATAGTGGGCCTGCATGTCTACAAGATCCTCGTGATATGTGCATCACAATAGTATTCTCTCTTCATGTGAGCCTCATCTAGGATAGGACCCTAGAGAAGTATATTGTCAATGTGCTTCTTCATTGTTCATGGTCACTCTTTTGGGGAGCATTAAACCAAATATAAGTTTTAGTTTTTTGATGAACTTTTAGTCTCCTGATATGGGTCCAACGTCCTTCCATATGAAATTTGTGATGCTTCATTAGAGTGTTTTAGATGGATTTCAATAAAAAAACACCTTTGATGTACGTATTATAAATACAAATTACATATATGATAAGTTTTGATATTGCATTACATTACAGTGGGAGTGAAATTAGAAAAAAAATTATATAACATGAAGTCTTGATTTTGAAAATTTCATCCAAATTTATTGTCAGTGTCAAAACCATTAAAATTTTATATAATAAAAAAACAAGTCATACCTCAAATGTTTTAGTAAATAAAACTAAAAGTAGGAGAATATAGAAAATATATAGAATAATAATACTTAAAATAGAACTTTCATATACAACAGTTTTGAATGAGATTCCCTTGAGATATCTTACAAGCTAGACAATTACGAACAAGGAAATAGTCCATTATTTATTTGTTGGTGACCCTTGATTCCCTGTCCACTAATAGAAGAAAACTCAAAATGAAATTACAATATCATACTACTCCAATTTCTTGAAACTACTTGAGCAATGAATAACTAGTGTGTAATCATAGGATATGGTCATCGATCCTTGTCCTAAGATAGAAATGAACTCTTAAGTAGATAGTCAATGAAAATCCCCACTATATGAGTTATGTATTTTATTCATTTTTATCCTCTCCACTTTGTATACCATCATATTACGACTAAATTTCACCAACTGATGTCAAATGTTTTATCCTAAATACAGACTTCTCAAGTCACATTGTATGATTTTTTAATCTACATGTCAACTAAGATGAAAAAACATTGAAAAATAATAATACATTGTTAAGGACAAATTGTAGTAAAATTTTCTTAAACATGGATAAATATGAGTTTATTCAGAAACCACATTGGTGGAAAATTATTGACAGTTATATTTTTAAAATAAATAATAGTTACCTAAATAAAAAATCTGAATATGTAGTTACTACAATGGGTTTGGATTTTATACATTTATTTGGAACATATAAGTATTTGGGTGCACTAGAATATAAATGGATATAAACTAAGTTAGATCAATATCGTACTTTGTCCTATGTGTAATTCTTAATACTAAAAGTAAGAGAATTTGTATGAATATGTAATTATTAGTGGTTGGTCTAGTCTATGAACATACTTAAGGATAGTACACGTCCTAACTCACATAACATGGTCAGAGCATTCAAAACATAGAATCAAGATTTACGTATGAGATAATAAGTAATTCTTTTAAGGTAACACTTCCATGTGTTTACAATACATTCATTAAAGCAAAATTATAGATTATCGGAAGACAAGCTAAGAAAATGAATATCGAATACAACCCACTTGTTTGGAAAAAGCACTTGTTCATTATTCTTTTATACAAGTATGCTACATTTCAATGCAAATGGTCATTAAACTAATTCATATATCAAAATTAAACTAGTAAGTTGTCCACATGTGTTGCCACATCTAATTTGTAAGTTGTACAAATTGTATCTTTCTCATTTAGTAAGTGTGAAGGCAGTATGGGAAAGTGATTCTTCTTGTCCAATATTATTTTTAGTGCAAATGCATACACATATTATTATGTACAATATGTTAGTATATACAACATGTTATTATACAAATAATTTAGAATATTTTAGGTACATGGTCTATTACATAATTGGATCATGTGAAGATTCCTATTAATTGTTTCAAAGTGACCATCCAAATGACAAACATGTCATTTTCATAACTTGTTGTTTCCTGATGAATTTCATGTAATTATTCTCTATCATTAATCTTCATTTAGGTGGGGTGTAGATATGCATTGGAACTAGTTGGCCATTAAATTTGATGTGGTATTGCCAATAAAAAAATGTCTAGATGAATGCCATAATTGTAATCTCATTCACTTGATGAGATAAATGGTCTTCATAATCAATGTAAATCCCATAATGATTTAAGTATTTGGTCAAAGTTAATTGAAATAAATGTAACAACCATTTAATCTGACTTTTAATCTAATGCATAGTTTCAATTTTAGTATATGCATTACTTAATAAGACTCAAAGTTGGACAATGTACTAAGAAGATTTAAAATGTATTATAAATGTTATGCTAGGATAAGGCTAAAATCTCAATATATTATTCATATCACACTTTCACAATTACTAGTTAACTTTACAGCCATAATTCTTTTTAGTAGACAAAGCAACATAAAATGAACTTATGTGAGTCAGTGGCTCCATATAAGCTTTTTATAATTTATATTAAGATTGCAATGTATTTAAATGGAATATGTATGCATATAAGATTAAATATAATGGTCAAATATTATATAATATATATAATAATTTTAGAAGAGTTATTACTATGTATTCTCATTGCTCATAGATGAAAGTGGTCGTGAGTGTGAATTGCGGCAAGGACATGCAAATAGCCACAACTCTATATAGTATTCCCTAACTGCATTGTGTTCCCAAAAATGGGCCGATGAAAAAGTATGGGATGTTTAGTGTGTATATGTACCATATAAATTATGTTAAGATTAAATAGTCCCATCATCACCCTATCCCATTGTTGTCTAGGTGACTAAGTAAGATGAGACTAGGGATCCTAGGCATTTCTAGACTTTTTTATTGTTATTTTCTTACATATACATAGTAACATTTAGTTATATTCAAATAGATACATTACTATGTATACTTCTAACGGTTATATGTAAGTTATAACAATCTTATTTGACCTAAATCACACCTAACATGACCTAAACTAGACATCATTGGCACTAATCTGACCTATCTTAATCTAAATTGGAGTTAATCTGGCCTAAATCTAACCTAATTTCGAATATCATAAACTTCTTAGACCTGAACTTTCCTAATTTGCCATGTATTTCCCTATATGAGACCTAATCTGGATAAATCAAACCAAATTTCCCCAAAGAAAACATATTTCCTCAAATCAGACGTGCTTTCCCCAAATCAAACCTAATTTTTCATAACATAGCCTAAACATACCTTACTTCCCCTAGTTTATCCTATAATTACCTAGATGAGACCCAAGTTTTCGCAAATATTACCTAATTTCCCCAATTCAAACGTATTTTCCTCAAACATACCTAATTTTCTTATCTGATTTGGCCTCAATTAGACATAATTCTGCATAATGCGACCTAATTAGACCTCACTTAACCTAATTTACCCCATTTTGACTTAAATGGGACCCAATTTGGCTAGATTGGACCTAATTTCCCCAAATAAAACATACTAAACTTAGAACGGCTTTCTCTGAATCAGACATTTGCCAAATCTTGACTTGATTTGGCCTAAACCATACCTACTTCAACCATAAAATGAAGGTGGTCTGAACCAAATCCAAATCAAATACCTTCTAATTTAGCCTTTTAATGGCTTAATTTTAGCTAAAATGCTTTAGACGCCCAGTTAGTATGCTTAATAGATTGGGCACCTACTTTGTGGTACCTTGTCTATCACTTAGCGTGCCTTCATAACTGAGCCCAATACATACCCAATTCATGGTGAATCAAACTATGCTTAATGTAAGAAAAATCGAAGGTGGGTGAAAGAATGTGTGTATTACCCCCACCTTGAGAGATAAAAAGGTTGTGATAAAGTGAGATTTTACATAATTTATTCTCTATTTTGAAATTAGAATATCTTTGATTAGTTCATCAAGTTTTCAATCTTATACTATCCACTTTGTACTCTTCAATGAATGACCCTTGTTAGGCACTTTTTGGGAAGTGAGAAACTCTAATTGAGATCTTAGGGTGATATTAATATTTTATCATCTATTAAGATTTCAATGATTATACAATCCACTATACATTTTGATAGTGTTGTCTTCTTTGTGATACTGAACACTTCAAATATACTTTGCTTTATGATAGATTCATCGGTTCTACTTGAGATATATACAATCACCTTTCTAGTGTTCTCATCTACTTCAATCATTTTTATTTCATCCAAACATTTTCCTATTGTGAACTCATAGTCAGAAGTTCTTCCATGGTCTGTTTGACCTCTGCCTCTTCCTCTATCTCTATCTCAAGAGACTAAAACTTGTTGCATTGTTTCTTGGAACTTTGGTTTGGCTTAGCATTTTTCTTACTGGACAACTTCTTTCTTGTGTGTATAGTTTTCTCATAAATCACTTGTCATTTACCCTCCTCCTTGATCCACTTCAACACCTACTTTCTTATTGGTTCCTTCTCCCCAAGATTTTCGATCCCCACCTTACAACTTTCAACAGTGTGTCCTAGTAGGCCACATGATAGACAGAGGCTAGGTAGTACCTCGTACTCAAGGATATAATCAATGTTATTCATGATCATAGAAGTAAGAATTAGTTGTGGTGTCTTCACTATCACAGAAATCATTCTGTAGTTGTTCATGTGTCTAGATAATGTACAGTCATCCACCTTGGCTAGTTGCCCCAGCATAGTGTAATACATGTCGATGAAAATTGTGCCATATATGTGTAGGGGGAGGTTTAGGATCATTACCCAGGTCACAATATAGTCTAGAAGTTGTCACTACTTTGGAATAGGGCACCCCACCTCCACACCATAAGACAACTACCATAATGAACTAGGGGCTCCTATGATTGAATGCTCATAGTCCTTCATGGAGAATTGAACCACATAATAGAACTTGTCTAGTTAATATAGCATGGTCTTTTTTATTGGTTTCCACGGAAGATTTAGCATGTTTGGCATCATCACAAAGCATATGTCTTGCCTATTTGCTTCATGATGAGTGAAAATATTCATTGAGATTTTAGTTCTTTGCCACCTTATCCTCTATGAAGATCTCTGAGACTCCTCAATCTAGGACCAGTTCGATGTCTGTAGGGTCAACACAGCATGTCATATCGTTGTCAAGGAAGTCTTAATCTGGTCCACCAGAATTGATGCTCACCTCTTTCCTTTTAATCTTTGATCTGCATCAAACTCATACATTTCCTCTTTGTTTAGATGGTTCATTAGGTTCTTGTGGAACCCTAGATATCCATTTAATCTTACAATTCTTCCCCGTCTTGTTTCTCAAGTTCTCACATCTCTTCATTGCAAACATTAAGCTCGATCTTCTGCACATAGACTATCACTCCCTGTGAAGATGTATGCCCTAAGATCCCCCAGCCTCCCCCTTTCTCGTGTTTCCCTCCTCAACCTTGGACCCTGGTAAGGAATGTATATCTCCCACCATTAGAGGTATCCTTGATATCCTATGACCTCCCCCTCTCCCATGTTGTCCTCTCCAACCATGGACACGACCAAGTAACATAGATCACCCACGAATGCCATCCTCAGACAATATCCTCATCTCCAGCGTTTCGTATAACAAATAATACAACATCAACGTTATGTGCTAAAAAAGTTAATTAAAACCTATAAATTTTAAATCTTTATTTATTGTTTCTCATTATATAAACTCATCTCATCATTTTTATGAGCACACATTGTGTATTTGTTTTAAAAGTAATTTAATTTTTAGGCATTTTTCTTAGTCAACAAATTTTTAGGTGTTTATTTTTGTATGTATAGTATCTAAAGTAAACTATATGACCTAATGACATTGAACTTAATACCATATACTTTTTACTAAAAAAATCAGACATTAAAGTACTTTTTTGCTAAATTGATATACTTTTTGTCAATGTTGTATTTTTTGTTTGAGATATTTTTCTATCAATATTGAGATTATTAATTTAATTTTGAGAATACTTTAGCTATAATGGTGTATAAATTTGAATGAGGTATTGTGACTATAGCTACTGTGTTAAGTTAACATACCCAGGGTGTTCTAACAACTTTGCATTATAGATGCAGTTTCAAGTTTCTTTGTTACAAAGATAATATTTTTATAATGAATTGTTGTACTTTCATCTATGCTAAACGCTAAGGTACTTTTGATCAGCTACAATTTGTTTTTCTAATTCAGTTACCACACTACTAGTTTGGGTATTAAGTACTATTGAGGTTGTAACACTGCTAGCTATTTCAATTGTGTTGTTTTGTCAATATTACAAAATATTTCATGATAAAAAAATATTTATAAACAAATAAAATATTGTTTTCATTAACTTTTTCAAAATTAAAATAGTATAGTTTTATTCACATTGTTTCTATGTTAATATATTTTTTATGTTATCTGAGGTTTCTATGCAGACTTGTTATATATTATGAACATCCATGTTAAGTAAATAATAGCAGGTTTAGTGGATCATATTTTTATGTATGTTATTTCAAAAATAGTATTTCTTTTTCATTGTTGAGGTACATTATATCATGAATGAGGTACATATTATCCATTGGGAAATGCAAAGTCACTTTTAGGATGAAAAAATATAATATAGCCGTAGTGGAAGATAATGATGTTAATTTGAGGTGCTTTTTTGATAAAATAAGTTATAATATGAATTGTTTTTCATATAAAATAAGTACTCACATGCGACATTTAATGATATAATAAAATATATGAAAATAGACACAAAAGATATATGATTTTCCCAAGAACATGTCTATCAATAGGGATAGATTATTCTATCTAAAGATACTTTAATTTTAACTACTTCTGCATAAACTAAGTACTCGCATAAAGAATCTAATGCCTTGCTACAAGGATCCACAACTCTATATAGTATTCCCTTATGGCATTGTATTCCCAAAAATGGGTCGATGAAAAAAGTATGGGATGTTTAGTGTGTATCAGTACCATATAAAATATGTTAAGATTAAATAGTCCCATCATCACCCTACCCCATTGTTGTCTAGGTGACTAAGTAAGATGAGACTAGGGAGCCTAGGCACTTCTAGACATTTTGTTATTGTTATTTTCTTACATATACGTAGTAACATCTAGGAATGTAGTTAGTTATATTCAAATAGATACATTATTATGTATACTTCTGATGGTTATATCTAAGTTATAACAATTATATTTGACCTATATCACACCTAACATGACCTAAACTAGACATCATTGGCACTAATTTGACCTATCTTCATCTGAATTGGAGTTAATCTAACCTAAATCTAACCTAATTTTGAATATCATAAACTTCTTTGACCTGAACTTTCCTAATTTGCCATGTATTTCCCTATATGAAACCTAATTCGGATAAACCAAACCAAATTTCCCTAGAGAAAACATATTTCTTCGAATCAGACGTGCTTTACCCAAATCAAACCTAATTTTTCATAACATAATATAAACATGCCTTATTTCCCATAGTTTATCCTATAATTACCTATATGAGACCCAAGTTTGCCGAAATATTACCTAATTTCCCCAAGTCAAATGTTTTTTCCTCAAACAGACCTAATTTTCTTATCTGATTTGCCCTCAATTAGACATAATTTTGCATAATGTGACCTAATTAGACCTTAATTAACCTAATTTACCCCATATTGAGTTAAATGAGACCCAATTTGGCCAAATTAGACCTGATTTCCCCAAATCAAACATACTAAACTTAGACTTGTTTTCTCTAAGTCAAACATTTGCCAAAACTTGACCTGATTTGTCCTAAGGCATATCTATTTCAACCATAAAATGAAGGTGGACCAATTTTACCAAATCCAAATTGAATACCTTCTAATTTAGCCTTTTAATGGCTTAATTTGGCCTAAAATGCTTTAGACGCCCAGTTAATATGCTTAATAGGTTGGGCGCCTAGTTTGTGCACTACTATAGAAACAGCATTCAATGTCGCTTTTCTGGGCGTCGGTTTTTTAGGAAAACTGACGCCTATACAATTCAACATCAGTTTTAGGAAAACCGACGTCTATATTTCGAAGACTAGCCAGACACGGGTACCGCTTTGTATTCAGCGTCGGCTGGGTATATCAAACCGACGCCTAAAATCGCCTGCAAAATCCAATTTTTGAGCGAAACAAATTTTGGCCCCAAAGTGTCACATACAGCGTCGGTTGTTTAACTAATAACTGACGCCTATATAAGATGAAAATTTGCACAAAAAGTTCCACTTTTGGTGTCAGTTATCCTTTGATAACCGACGTTGATAATGGTTCCCACCAAATAATTTAGGGCAAAGATTATCTAATTGGACGTCGGTTGTTTACTATCAACCGACGCTGAAGAGTAAACGGCGTCGGTGTTGTAGATAACCGACGTTGTTGACAAACTTAATAGACATGTATCACCCAACTCTTCCCCCTTTCTTCATGTTTCATCGTGATAATTTTCTCCTGTGTTGTTGCTCGCCGCCGCTCGCCTAAAATCGCCCGACAACCCCCGCTGCTGCTCACTGCCGCTGCTGCTAGTGCGCCTTTGCTTGCCGTCACCGCCGCTGCTGCTGGTTCTCCTACTGCCGCCGCTCGCCTCCACTGCTTCTCTACTCTTCTCTGCTGCTCTGCTCTTCTCCTGGTGCCACTGCTGCTCGCCGCTCTGCTCTGCTCTTCGCCTGCTCACCGCCGCTCTTCTCCACGCTAGCTCCAGGTAGCCCTAGCCTCTTTGCTTCCTTCTCCCTAGCTCCTTACCAACAGCAAGCACGGCCATGGCTGTGTTGGCCTACCACGGCCATGCTGGACAGCATGGTCGTGCTTGCTGTTAATAAGGATATGAACAAATTTTTATGTAATGCTTTATGTAAATCCTAGGATACGAACAAATCTTTTGCTTGCATATATTTGTGCTTCTAATCCTAATGTTTGACCTAATTCAGTAAATTTTGATGCATGTTGAAATAAGATTTAAACTTGTCCATTCTAGCATCCTAATTTGATTTGATTAAACCTAACATTGATGAAACCCTAACATCAATTGTGATGAAACCCTAACATTAATTGTGATGAAACCCTAACATGTACATATCTATTATTGTGTTTGTTGGCCTAGAAACCCATCCAAGATTTACTCATTAGGAGTAAATCTTGGATAGTCCCCGGTCTGGGACTGTTCTTAAACACCTAATCTCACTTAGGATGTAAGTGTATAATGTGTATTGGGTTTTTCAGAAAATTTCGATAGCATTTCCCCATTTGTTCTCTAAGTACATATGTACTTAGAGAACAGTGGGGAAATGCTGCCAAAATTTTCTTGAAAACCCAATACACATTATACACTTACTAGTGAGATTAGGTGTTCAAGGATGGGATAGGTGGTACACATTTATTATATATAAGATTGACATCACGTGTTTGTCGGCCTAGAAACCCGTCCAAGATTTACTCATTAGGAGTAAATCTTGGATAGTCCCCGATTTGGGACTATTCTTGAACACCTAATCTCACTTAGGATGTAAGTGTATAATGTGTATTGGGTTTTCGAGAAAATTTCAGTAGCATTTCCCTGTTTGTTCTCTAAGTACATATGTACTTAGAGAACAGCGGGGAAATGCTGCTAAAATTTTCTTGAAAACCCAATACACATTATACACTTACTAGTGAGATTAGGTGTTCAAGGATGGGATAGGTGGTACACATTTATTATATATCAGAATGACATCACATGTGTTTGTTGGCCTAGAAACCCTAAATTTCACTACTACAGAACATGTCTTTGGCGTCGGTTGTTTATGCCATTTTAGCGACGGTTCTAAGTGACGCCTATGTGGGTGCCGCTAAAGGTCGAACTCTTCGGCGTCAGTTTTATAACTGACGCCAAAGGCTTCGCACCACCGAAAACGCGCCAGCAGGGCACCGATAGGCGGTACACATTTATTATATATCAGAATGAAATCACATGTGTTTGTTGGCCTAGAAACCCGTCCAAGATTTACTCATTAGGAGTAAATCTTAGATAGTCCCCAGCAGGGCACCGATAGGTGGTACACATTTACTATATAGAATGAATGACATCACATGTATTTGTTAACTGTAGACCCTAATCTTGTCCTAATATATACTTGTTTTCTCTTTGATCATAGAATGGATAGATCATGGATGTCCATTCGCAATCGCTGCACCCCAGAGTTTATATCTGGTCTTGATCAGTTTATTAGATTTGCCGAGGAACATAGGAAAGAACTTGGAGATAGGTTCTACTATCCATGTAGGCATTGCGGTAACAATTTGAAAGTCAGCACTGGTGACGAAATCAAAAGTCATGTCATGTGCAACGGGATTGTACAAGGCTATACAGAATGGCACTGGCATGGAGAGATTTCAAACTCGAAACCAGTGGATGTCGATAGCAGTGCTTGGGTGGAAGAAGAAATTGCCTCCGATGATGTAGATGTGAACGAACCAGTTCCAGTAGACATCGTTGATGCGATGTTGGATAGTTGTAGGGTAGAGCACACCGATCCACCTCCTATCTTTAGAAACATTGTGCATGATGCTGAGATACCATTATACATAGGTTGTGCTAAGTTTACAAAGCTTAGCGCTGTGTTGAGATTGTATAAGTTGAAAGCTAACAATAGATGGAGCGACAAAAGCTTCACTTCATTGTTGACTTTGTTGAAAGAAATGCTTCCTGGAGGAAACGAGCTGCCAATCTCAACATACCGGGTAAAGAAATTGTTGTGCCCAATGGGAATGGAGGCCAAGAAGATACACGCATGCCCGAATGATTGTGTATTATTTCAAAAGGACTATGTGGATTTGAAAGATTGTCCAAAATGTGGTGTGTCACGGTATAAATTGACGACTTCAGGGGAGTCCAAAACTGGTTCTCCTGCCAAGGTGATGTGGTATCTACCTATAATATCACGGTTTCAACGCTTGTTTGCAAATATGAAATATGCGAAGAATTTGAGGTGGCATGCAGATGAAGAAAAATAACGATGGGATCCTACGACATGCGTCTGATTCCCCACAGTGGAAGAAGATTGATCTATTGTACCCCAAATTTGGTGAAGAAGATAGGAATCTAAGACTTAGGCTTTGTACAGATGGGATGAATCCGTACAGGACATTGAGCAGCCAACATAGCACTTGGCCAGTCATGCTTGTTATATACAATCTTCCTCCCTGGCTGTGTATGAAAAATAAGTATGTTATGTTGTCGTTGTTGATATCGGGCCCTAAACAACCCGGAAATGATATCGATGTTTATCTTGAACCTCTAATTGATGACTTAAAGAAACTCTGGGCTGAAGGTGTGATGACCTATGATGCTTCAGTAAGAGAGACATTTCATTTGCACGCTATGTTGTTTTGCACTATTAATGACTTTCCAACATACGGGAATTTGTCTGGATATAGTGTCTAAGGAGCTAAAGTGTGTCCTATATGTGAAGAAAACACTGATTCAATAAGACTAAAACATGGGGCAAGACTTTATATCTTAGTCATCGAAGGTTTCTTTCAAAATTCCATCCATATCATAGGAAGCACAAAGCATTCAATGGATGGAATGATGAACGGAGTGCACCTAAACCTATACCAGGGAATGTTGTTTATGAAAGAGTAAATGGCATTGTCAATGAATTTGGTAAGAAATCACAATGTAGTATGGCCACACGGAGTGACAATTCTTCATTCAAGAAGAAGTCAATATTTTGGGATCTTCCTTATTGGAGTTCTTTGACAGTCAGGCATTGTATCGATGTAATGCACACTGAGAAAAATGTCTGTGATAGCGTCATTGGTACTCTGTTAAATATACCAGGTAAGACTAAAGATGGGATAAAATCCAGACTGGACCTACATGAAATGGAAATAAGGTCAGAATTACGTGAAATGGGTAATAAAAGATCATACTTACCTCACGCTTGTTACACGTTG
Source organism: Alisma plantago-aquatica (assembly GCA_963693085.1). Lineage (NCBI taxonomy): Eukaryota > Viridiplantae > Streptophyta > Magnoliopsida > Alismatales > Alismataceae > Alisma > Alisma plantago-aquatica. The sequence goes on along the minus strand of OY856409.1, from coordinate 662,437,341 downwards.
TCTAGAAAGGAGAAGAAAGCTTTTTGTGAATGCTTGGAAAATGTTAAGGTGCCACAGGGTTACTCATCCAACATATGTAGATTGGTATCAATGAAAGATCTGAAGTTGATAGGTCTTAAATCTCATGATTGTCACACTCTAATGCAACAAATATTACCTGTGGCAATTCTATCTATATTGTCGAAGCATGTAAGGTTTGCAATCACCAGACTTTGTTTCTTTTTCAACAGTCTATGCAGCAAAGTTATTGACCCTGATACTCTCGATAATTTGCAAAGAGAAGTGGTTGTTACCCTATGTCAGCTTGAGATGTATTTCCCTCCTTCGTTCTTTGATATCATGGTACATCTTGTTTTCCACTTGACTAGGGAAGTGAAAATGTTGGGACCAGTTTTCCTGCATTGGATGTATCCCTTTGAACGATACATGAGCATTTTTAAAGGTGATGTTCGAAACCGTTATCGGCCTGAAGGGAGTATTATTGAAGGTTATGTGGCGAGAGAAGTTATGGATTTTTGCAATGACTTTCTGAGTGGTAATAACACTCCTGTTAATGACAAGAATATTGAGGAGGGCAAAGGAATTTTGGGATCACGGGTGAAAGTAATCAGCCGTGAGCAGTTGGAACAAGCTCACTTGTATATTTTACACAACATGGACGAAGTGAGTGTTTATATCGAGGAACATACCAATTTCATCAAGAGACAACATCCTCGAGCAAGTTCAATGTGGCTTGCTAGAGAGCATAACAAGACTTTTACTAAGTGGTTTGAAGATAAAGTCTTACATCAAGTATCTCAAACACCAAATGATATTACAGAAACTATCAAATGCCTCGCCTTTAAACCAAAACTGAATGCTATGTCTTATGAAGGATTTGACATTAATGGGTTCACATATTACACAAAGTGCCAAGATGATAAGAGTGTCGTCCAAAAGAGTGGGGTCATACTTCAAGCGTCGACTATGTATTTTGCAAGTGCAAAGGATAAGAGTCCACGTGAAGCTAAAATGTCATATTACGGTGTCATTGAAGACATATGGGAGTTTGACTACATAGATTTCAGAATTCCACTCTTTAAATGTAATTGGGTTGATAACACCAAAGGAGTTATAGTGGATGAATTAGGTTTCACTTTAGTGAACTTTGAAAAGATTGGCGAGAAGGGTGAACCATTTATATTGGCATCACAGGCGAAACAAGTATTCTATATCGATGATCCTGCAAGTGATAAATGGTCGGTTGTTCTTCATGGTAAAAGATAGTTTATTGAAGATCATATAGATGAAGAAGAGTACTATGATAAGTATGATGACTCCAGTCCATTCTCAGTTGGGTTGCCAACTCCACAAAATATTGAAGCTAATGATGACTTATATGTGCGCGGAGATCACAATGAAGGATTGTTAATTGATAAAAAGATCACAATTTTAGAGGCATGCATGTTTATATTTTTTATTGAAACTAAATGTTTGCTTTTTTAATATCAATATCATTTTCAGATTTGATGTTTCATTATCTTCTAGTTAATACAAATGTTAAATGTTTTCCTTTTTAATGACATTTTCATATGGCTGACCATGATGAGCATGATATCCATGATGAGCATGAAGTCCATGATGAGCATGGTGTCCATGATGAGCATGGCGAGGATACCAATGTAAGTTCTAAAAACATATCCTGTATTTCTATAAAATTCATTATCTTCTATTTATGTCATATATCCTATATTTCTATATTGGGCTAATTCAGTGTGTTTATTTTTGTCAAATTTTAGGTTGATGTACCCACTGCAGCACTGGAGGAACTTGATGCGCATCACCAAAAACTTAACAAGAAAAGGGGCATCACTCTATTGAAGAAGTTAATAGAGCTAAGTGGCAGTGGATCCAGATTGGCTGTGGAGTTTGATAATGGAGGAAATGCAATTGGAGTGAACCGCAATAACTTTGTAAACTATCTTGGGGTTGTCACTCGAAGCCATTGTGGTGTTAAGTATGATAATTGGCATAAACTTCCTCAGGCGAAGAAATACATGATATGTAAGGATTTATGTGTGAGTTATTATTATTTGCAATTCTATTTTGTAGATTACAAATTCAATTATTTGCAATTCTATTTTTGGATACTAGTTAATAGCAATTCTATTTTACAGAATCTGTTTGCATTGGATGAGAAGTTGTATCGTAAAAGTGTGATGCAACGTGCTAGAAAGATGTTAAGGAACTATAGGACAAATCTCAATAGAGAATACATAAAAGATGGTGATAAGAAGAAGTCAGCACTTGAACAGTGGAACTTCTTGGACAAAGAAGATTGGGACACATTTGTTGCTTCAAGAAAATCTGAAGAATTCAAGGTATTAAGTGAGGCGCAATTCTATTTTTGGATACTAGTTAATATAAGTTGTATTCACCTATTCAAGATTAACATTTAGTGTTACTAACCAAATCATTAATGTGCATACTAACTAGGCCCTCAGTGAGGCACAAAAAGCAAGGCGTGCACTGAATGTGCATGACCACACTATGGGTCCAAAGGGCTATGCAAGCATTCGCCAAAGACTACAGGCGGAGTCTGCTGCTACTCACGAGTCCTCTACTACATCTGCCACACCCTTGCCTCACCATGATGTCTGGATAGCTGGGAGGCAAAACAAGAAGGGTGAAATAAAGAAGCTCGTAACTACTGAGGCGGCTGCGAAAATGGTAAAATACGACTCTTAGAGAAATCATTTGAATATTGATTATTTGTGGTGTTAACTTACCAATTTCTGTTGATGGTGATTAGCGGGAGTTGCACGAGCAGAGGAAACAAGGCACATTCATCCCTCAGGGCACAAGGGATGAATTGACAATTACTCTTGGTAACCCAGAGCATCCTGGACGTGTTAGGGGTGCAGGCACTGGTGTGGGCATCAAAGCATTCTTTGGGCCATCCCAGCGCAAACCCAGAGCGGGACTTTCACAAGAAGATGTAACTTATTCTTTTTTTAGAATGTTACTACAAAAGGGAATTCAATAATAAGAAGCTAATGTTTCTGTTATCCATGTATAGGAGAATAAAAGAGTCGAGGATCTAGTTTCTAAGAAAGTCGAGGATATAATGCAGCGGTGGCAGGCATCTCAGGCTTCCAATCAGCCTATGGCGACCCACTCTTCTCCTGATGCACAGACTATGAGTAATCTTGTAGACCCACCGCCTAACACGTCTGTTGTAAGTATTTTTTATGACATTGTAGCTAGTCTTTTCAAGATGATATGTTTTCAAGATGATATGTATATATATAACATTCTTTACGTAAATTTGTAGGCGTTGAAGCCATGCTGCTTAAGAATATAAGATTATGTTGTTGTAGAGGCGCATGCTTACCCATCCCTTCCTGGGGCAACATTTCATGGGACTCCAATGACACAGGGCTACATTCGTGTGAGCCCGATACGTGTATTCCCCGATTGGATGGAAGCTACATTGCCATATGTCCACCCGAATATTGATACACTTGCTGAGGCAGAAGGCGGGGTGATATTGTGGCCCAAAGCAGATGTCGTCTACACTACTGAAATTGTAAGATAAATTTACATTAATTTAGATTGTTAATATGTATATATGAGGTCAATTTATCTGAAATTATATATACAGGTTAAAAAGAAGACACCCGGAGCATCTAGGCCTCCACCTCCACTTCCTACATTACCAAGTTGGGTTCCAAATGACCTAAAATACCCATTAGGTCCTGCTTGTAGGGGAATGGCATGTTGGCTACGGGCACATAATATACATTGCCCTATAATTGTTTCTTTAGAAGCGAATTATGCAGGTCAATCATACGAAAGCTCTTTATTTATACAAGATATTATTGAGCTATTTATATATGATTGGCTGAATACATCAATGATAAAGACATGGATAAGGTGAGATCTTGTTTATACATCCATATACCTTGTGTAAGATCCGGTGATCTGGTTTCTTATATATTAATGCATATGTAATACATGTTTTGTAGCTACTTAGTCAAAAATCAATGTAAACAATTTGTATTTGACCATGTGGGATTTTTGATTCCATCATTGATTAGTATGGTAGCTAAAGACCCTAATAGTGTTCAACAATATTGTATAGATGCTTTTACAATTTTCGGTCAGCAAAAGAAGACTATAATAATAGCTCCATTCAATGTCAAGTAAGTTTACTTTACTTATAATTTGGACTTAAGAAAATTACATTTTTTATTGTGGATTTTGAGTTATTAATTTTTAAGTTTTTTACCTCTAGCAGTAGGCATTGGGAGTTACTAGTTATTCTCCCCGGGACATTCACTGTTTATTATCTAGATCCTACGGGGAGTACATTGAATACTAAAATTGGACACGTAATGAGAATGCCATTATTCTGGTGAGAAATATTTCATTTTTATATCCGTTAACATATGTTATTACATTACTATTTAATTATGCAATTTACTGTGTTACATTAACATGTAGGGGTTTAGATGCATTCAAAAAGGCTGGAGGAAAGGTCCCCAGGAAAAAGAACCAGCCAATAATTTGGGAGAACGTGAAAGTAAGTTCCCGACTCCAATGTATATATTATTTATGTGAACTGTGCTTAGTTATATTTTTTAATATTTTATATGTTTCAATTTATAGTGCGCTGCACAAGACAACGGTTGGGCATGCGCATACTATGTGATGTGATTTATGCATATGATTATCCAATATGCCGCATTGGACATCGATACCATACATGAGGTATTATATATAGTCTCATTAGTTAGTATGAAATCTATCAATCTTATTTTTATATTATTACTTATATATATACATCATTCTCTTTGCAGGTGTTTAAAACTGACCACACTATAGGTAAATGCTTAAAAGTTGTACATGCTCCATATATGATGGAAGTATTAAATGAAGTAAGAGAAGAATGGGCAAGAGCCATACAAGCAGTGGTGATTGTAAGATATAATTGGGATGTTGATAGCGATGTTGAATGATATTTTGTAAATGAATATTTCTGAATGTTTATACATGTCTGAATGTTTCTACATGTCTGAATGTTTCTACATGTCTGAATGTTTCTACATGTATTTGAATGTTTCTACATGTGTGAATGTGAGAATTGAATTAATGTCTGAATGTATCTACTTGTGTGAAAACTATATTTGTTGATTTTGCAGGTTTGTGGCCTGTTTGTTGGTTGATATCAATAGATGTCGTAAACTTGCAGTTCAGAAAACTGAACTGTAGGTTCTCATCCTACTGACCAGCCACAGCAGGCCAGCAAACTGATAAGAAAAAAAAAATAAAACATAGGCGTCGGTTATTTATAGAAAACTATCATCAAAGGATTACAGCGTCGACTATTGGATAAAAACCGCCGCCTAATGTGACAAACAACCCGACCGTGCAGGAAAGCACGGCCGTGGCAGAAAAAGTGTCTGTTATTAGTATAAAAATGACGCCTATAGTACTAAACACGGCCGTGCAGGGAAGCACGGACGTGGCGTCTAGGAATATGGCGTCGGTTTTTTAGTTGCAAACCGACGTAGAAAGTGTCCTAGATGGCGCCCTTTTTGTGGCGCGAACCCTTTTAGCGTCGGCTTACTATACATAATCGACGCCTATATGTGCCCTACTGGTGCATTTTCAGTGGCGTGAAGCCTTTTGGCATCGGTTATAAAACTGACATCGAAGAGTTCAACCTTTAGCGGCGCCCACATAGGTGTCGCTTGAGAACCGTCGCTAAAAGGGCATAAACAACCGATGCCAAAGACATGTTCTGTAGTAGTGGTGGTACCTTGTCTAGAACTTAGGGTGCCTTGATAACTGAGCCCAATCCATACCCAATTCATGGTGAATCAAACTATGCTTAATGTAAGAAAAATGGAGGGTGGGTGAAAGAATGTGTGTGTACCCCACTTTGAGAGATAGAAAGATTGTGATGAAGTGAGCTTTTACATAATTTATTCTCTATTTTAAATTTTGAATATCTTTGATTAGTTCATCAAGTTTTCAATCTTATACTCTCCACTTTGTACTCTTCAACGTATAACCCTTGTTAGGAACTTTTTAGGAAATGAGAAACCATAATTGCGCTCTTAGGGTGATATTAATATTTTATCATCTATTAAGATCTCAACGATTATACAATCTAATTCCATCTCCATGTTTTTACTATAGCAAGATTATCCTACATTAACACCATACATAATTTGTATCGATGAGACTTACCAATCACAATTTATTAGTATTTTAAGATTTGAACATTATATCATAAATTTATTGACATAGATAAAAGTTTGATAAATTAAATTATCAGGTTGTGACACATATATGTCACGCGTCCTCTGTTGGTTGTGTGTGGATGTGATTTGTGTTGGTATGCATGCCCAAAGAGACAATCATATGATGATTGTCATGGCACATCTTGTAAATGAATTGATTTATAATAAAGGCAATATTCCAATTTATTCTATTTTATTTACTTATTAGATAATGATGTAACATAATGTCTTTGGGTTGATAACCTAAACAATGAGATAATATGGATGTCAAGGGTAGATGCATTCTTGTTATGTCTCTAGTCGGTTGTTATTGTGAAAACTGATAGACAAAAATAACACATAAGACTAGAGTGTGTGTTGGTTGATGACAGAATCTCATTAAGTCATGATATGTGATATCAGACCAAATATATAAATACTTGTTAGATAATAGTGTATCAGATAGACCCACTTTGATAGTGATGCATCGAAACCATGATTGGTAGTTAGAATCATCTCTCATAATGATGGTGGTGATTGTGGTTCTTACACATGAAGTCATTACAATCACCACATGTAGTTCGATGTACTATGACATCATCCATTATGACCTTGGAAAAGGGTTACCATAAAGGTGGTTCTTGGGTGCATTGCAACACATGGGGATGACTGTGAGTGATGTAGATGGGATTTGTCCCTCCTACAAGAGTATGGTATTCTAGCCACTTGATAAGTGAGATTGAGAAATGCATGGCCATGCTCATGTGAGTCAATGTGTGATATTGATCTTACATATATCTCAGACAGTCTACTCTAGTTAAGGAATAGAGATTGGATGTTGAAGAGGATGAGAATTCCATGCTCGAGTTCAATATAATATATCAGTGAAAAAGGAACTATACATTCAATGTAACACCAATCACAGATTGTAGGTTGATGTTGTTCTCCAACTTTTCGATTACTTGGGTAGCAATAATGTCTTGCTAGATACCACTCATTGCTTGTGATATCATAAATCAGTTATGGACATTCTTTGCCAACATAACTTGGAACCTATAGGGTCGCACACATAGGATACATTTGGAATAGGAGTTTATTCATATATGTAGTTTAAACTTGATTACTAAAGTGTTCAGTATTCAATTTAAACAATAGTAACTGAAAGTTGACTGACTGGACTATGAACTAACTGGTTCAAGTGTTGAATCGATCAATTCAAGAGTTAGGTCAATTTGAACCAACATCAACAATCAGAACTCTGAAGCGACTGATTCCGCAAGTGAATCGATCAGCTCAGATGTCTGGACCGGCCGATTCATATTGTGAACTGACCTCTGGTTAATCAATACAACTAGATCAAGGATTAATATTGACATCATGTTGTACATTAATTATTAATATTAATTTCCAGTAGTATTGTAATTCATAAACATAGTGAAAGACTAGTTCAGGTGTTGAATCGATTGGCTCGCATGTGAACTGACTGGTTCAGCTATGAACCAATTGGTTCAATGCTCCCAGGTTCCTAAAAATTCATGAAATTTCATCTCTTCATTTCCCACACAGACTAGAACTCCTGACCCAAACCCTCCTATAAATAGAGGGGTAGTCAAAGATTTCTAGAGACGCAACAATAAGATTTGATAGTTGTTGTCTTCTCACGGTTGTGGTAGTGTGAGAATCCAGGAAAGTTCTACCCATCAAAGGGAGGAACAACAAGGGAGAGACAATTGTGAGAGCAGGTTGACACTATCACATAAACAAGAAGGGACAACTCCTTCTTATCCCATTTTCTAGAAGGATAGGCGTTCCCAGTGGTCCATGTGGACTACTACAGAGGCGAGAGTCCATTTCCACCCGCTAGGGGGATGCGTACAACCGTCGTCTATGGTGATCAACTAGGAAGTTATTTTTGTTGTTGTCTAGGTGCAACTTGAAGAAAGATGCATCCTACTACAAGGGATTATTGTTAGACTTACTCCAGGATCAGGTATAAATCTTACAACCCTCCTTCATTTTACATAGTTGTTGATGTGATCTACTCTTCAAAGGGGAACATGGTAGGTAAATTTTTGTTTTTGTTGTCAATATTTCCATACAATTTTTAGCACATGCATATAAGTGGTCCATTCCAAATCCAATGATCTGAATGTTGTCTTCAACCTCTGGATTGCTCGAGCCAACTGTAGTGTAAGAACATGGGAAAAAGTTGTGTCCAACCCAATAGCTTAGATTGTGCCTAATTGTTATGAGAGGAGGAGGAGTCCCTCTATCCATGATGAACTCAATAAACTATCCCTTGTGCCCCTTAGTACTCAAATCAAGAGAATGAACTTCGACTTTCCCGCACCTCTCACATGTCGATGCAAATCCTTTAGTGCTTTTCAAGACAAGATATCAACACTTATTTAATATCATTGGAAGCTCTGTCAGACCCCCTTTATTCATCAGCAAGCCCTCATGGTCCATGAGAGATAGTAGTTCACCCTCTACAACCCCACTTCCTTTTACATCCACCCAACCTCAGCGACGTCAAAAACACCTTGGAGTCTCAATTGATCATCCACTTCACCTTCATGGAGCTTTGGCGTATCTCCACAATGCATCTCCCAATCTCAGGGATCCTTCCTCACAAACATTCCTTGCTCTAGCAACCTTCACTATTACAATGATGCTTATCTCCAAGGGAAGTTGCAGCATAGTCAAATTTGAACCTCAAAGGTATATCCATCCTCAGTTGACCATGAGGGAGGACATAGCTTGTGGTAGACCTTAGTGAAGTTGTGACCTAGAGTTGCACATCATGAATAGACAAAGAGAAGGCAAGGAGGAGACATTGTCACCTGGATCCCAATGTGGACCAATCGTCATTTTCCACCTCATCACTATTTTAAAACCTAAGGATCAATCTGGGTCATTGATTCAATCAAATCAGTCCACTGATCAAGGTTAGTTTTCTTTTTCCCTTTTAGTTGAATATAGAAAATCATTTTATCTTTGAACATTCATAATCACTAATGGGAACTACAGATAAAGGCAAACTTACATATATATATATATATATATATATATATATATATATATATATATGTATACACATTAAAAGATATACAAATTCCAAATAAAATATGCTCTTTACCTACACCCAACCCATGTTTTGAAGATTATCTCTTAAAGAATAATTTATTGACTTGTTTCCTTTTCTCGATTTAGAAATATGGAAAATTATTACCATGATCTAAAGTTAGTGGTTTTTTAATTTCAAAATATGTGTGAACTCTCTATTTATCTCAAGCATCAAATCCTTGTTTGGTGATCAATAATGACCCAATATCTTATAAACAAAAATATTTAGCCTTTTATAATGATATGAAATTAGTTAATTAACCATATGATTATTGACACTAGATCAATCCCAAATATTTTGACATATGACTCCATAACTAGGTAAACTCTGATCAAACCGTAGGATAGATATGATTAACCTAGTTAAGCCACATTCTCATTTTGGATATTATGAAAGCTTAATGAAAATGAATGATTAATTTCATTTCTAGAATGATTAATCTATCTACAAATAAATCCTAATATTTTTCAAAGAATTGCTTAATCGAGTGTGTGGGTTGTACTAATTATATGGCTTTTTTTATTGCAAAGATACATATTAGTATGATCACTTTCTAGTATCAACTATTGGTTGTAATATGATTTATATGAAATGTGGGTTTTCAAAACACATAAGAACATTATTGAAATGGAGGATTTTAGCTACGAAGTTGCTTCATATACTCCCTCAAAATTTAAGGTTTGTACACCCTCATAGCCCAAGAGAAGGATCCCCATAGTCCAATGGATGAGGAGGGGCTAGCATTAAAGTAAATAAGAAATGATACACACATTAGTAATGTAATCTCATCAAAAAGCTTATTATAATGAGTATATGTAACATATCGAAACTTGGTATCTTATCTCTAGAAATCCTAATTCCATGATTAGGAGGTTAGTATGCTTGTTTCCTTAGATTTGACCAAACAAGCATGGATTTACACCCTAATATAGTTTTTTGTAACCCAAATGAATATAGTTATTGCATGTAACATGAATAACTTAAAGGTAATCCTAACATGTATAGACTAGAAAACATATAAAATAAACTAAATGACTTTGGGTTCTATAATCAATCACATATCATGCTACACTCATATTAACCTATAACCTAAGTATGTGCTAACATGTAAGAGAGTTCATGAAATAAGTCACATATGTTTTAAAGATATGGTTAAAATATGTTTGTTAGAGGTATAATGTGCAAAATGTATGATTCGGAATAACGTTGGAGTTTTCATGTCCATAGATATGAATATTGTGCCATCCTCTAAGTTAAGACTGAATCAATAGACTTAATATCTTAAATTAGTAAAATATGGAAAATTGTGCATACTAATATAAGGTAACTCTTTTATTAACAATGTGGTGATAATAGGGATCAATTTAAAGAATGTTGATGTTATTGATGTAATACGAAAATAAATATAATGGTTATGATGAAACCCTTATTGTATTAGAACTCATAAAAGAAACTTTATAAACCAAGTCTAATGGAAATTTTGAGAAGGGTGCATCCCAATTATCTTGGGTGCCAAGTTTGAGATTAATCAGAGAAATGTAGCTATCCTAATTCCAATTAGGGGAGAAAACATAAGATAAACTCAAAAATATAAAATAATTTACTCGATGACCCCAAAAGTGGAAAGCAATTGTAAATTTGGGTCATCATGTCCTAGTTAGTCTAGGTATCAAATTTGGTTTCATTTGAACTTTGTTTAAACCCTCAAACAATTAGGGAAACAAAATATGTTAAAATTCCCCTACAATATGATTTAAATGGGTTAATATAGTTGCTTTCATGGATTGTATGATGTATCTCTTTTCATGCTATATTTTTTGAAATATCCTAAGGTCCTAGTTTACCATCATGCCAGGTCTCTTAATGTAGATCTCTCTTCAATTGTTGGATTTGAATCTCGTGGTAGTTGTATCATCTTCTTCCTTACTCCTGAATAGGAAACAAGTGAAAATAGTAGTTGTGATCCTTTCACCCATACAGATATCTCTCCCCTCTATACTTTTCTTTGTGATTTTGTTCCCAACACCTTCCCTAGATATTTCCATGGTGGATGATCCTATTCTTTCTAGAGTTTCATTGTGCTTAACTTGTAGTACATGAGTTTCTCCCTATTGCCCATTTTCTTCCCCTATTTCCAAATCTAGTAGGGATTCCTTACCAATAAATATGTACCCCTTTACCATCATAGAGACATCTACAATCATTTTGCATCTCTGGTTTGGTCTCCTTTCCTATAGATCCCTCCTCCCAACTTTCAAGCATCCCTTTCAGCTTCATCAACTTTGGTGACATGGTTGGAACCTCCACAACATCCAAAAACTATCCTAAAACCCTTGCTCAATCATGTTAATCAGTTTCTACCAACTTTTCTTCACTCATTCACTAGGGTGCTTTTCCTCTCCACCCAATTCACCTTCAGCAACCATCTAGGGTCTGGTTGAGGATTCTCATCCTCCAGGCGCCTAGGTGATGACCTGGATTTTCTGCTTGAGGATTCTTGAAGATAGTGGCGCTATCAATTTCTTAAATTTAGGTATACTTTGATGCTCCCCATTCTGAACGTCATTAATTTGATTTCTATTTTCTGTGGCACACGGGCATGTTGGTGAGTGAGTTCACTAATTTTTCATGCATATGATTTCTCTGTGATATTTCAAAGAGGTTTGTACCTTCTTTTTAATTGGTTTTTCATTAGGTTAGTTCTTCGAGTTCTTACTACTGTCATGACAAAAATGAGAGTAGCTCCTCTAAACATCAGGCAATCCAAAATTGTGGATAATAGGCTTTTCAGAAACCTAGGGAGCTAGATGGCAATGGTGGTTTTGTAGAGTTTATTCCTATGTTTATGTTGTGATCAGAGGATTAAGCTACTTAAGTTTTTTGGTTATACTCATTGCATGAATAAATGAAGAAAAAGAATCTCCAATGTTTCACGAGTCCATCCATTGATTTGGTTTGACAGTGTCACGTTTCCATTGGCTTTCCTTCCTTTCATCTCTAATATAGTATATTGTCATGGGTTTCATTCAAGTGATTATTTTACATGTATGTGTTATCACACGTCAAGGTAATGATGATTTATGCAGGGGCTCGTTGGTCTTTTGGTTTTGTTTTTTATTTTAAATATCAATGAATTCTCTTAATTTGATTATTCATATCTAATTATTTACTCATTAGAGAAATACATATAGATATTGATTGAATCAAAAAATTATATTTACCCATATAAATATGATTCACAACTCCAAATCAACTTGTAGTAGAAGTAGTATTCTGGATTTTATAATATACTTACTAATAAATAGTTTGTACATATAATTTTATGTTTGTTGAAAAAGTACCATGTTTTAATCCAGGGTTTGGACCCTGACAAGTGACATGTGTCTTTGAGGTATGTGTAGAAAATATGGCTAAAGAATAGGCAGCGGAAATAAAAATTTACTACCATACTTCCCATAAACCAGTGGATCGTGTCAAGAATTATATGATGGGAAGGATGGTTTCAAGGATATACCTGGTCCTGGAGTAAGTCATGCGACATCTCCTCATTGTTATATATGTGCAACTATCTTCTAGTTACATTGGGACTCGTCTGTTTCGCCTCCTGGTCTCACCATGGACATCATGTTGATGTTGTCCTCCTAGCGGCAGACAAAGACCTCCATGCCTCTATGGAAGTCCACACGGACCGCACTCATGTCATCCTACTAGAACAGACAGGATGGATTTTTCCCTCCTGTTCGTGTGCTAATCACCAACTTGCTCTAGAGCAATTGTTTCTCCCTTTCTATCCCTCCCTTTAGCAGGTAGGAGTTGCTCGGGATCTCTATTGGTTACCACAACCAGAGAGGTAACAATTGTCAAATGCAATTGAGTTGTGCTCTGGAAATCCCCCAATACCCCTCTAGTTATACGAGGGGTTAGGGTATGGGTTCTCGGTCTGTGTGGGAGTGGAAGGGACCAAAAGATCATGAATTTTCACAACATGCGAGCGTTGAACCGGTCAGTTGGCAAACAAATCGATCAGTTCACATGCGAGCCGATCAGTTCACTTACCCAACCTGACATTTTGCAATGTTCCCCAATCACATATGAATTAGAAAATCTGAATCCAATTAATGTCCTACATGACATCAGCACTAATCCTTGATGTAATCGAATTTCTCCACAATTGGATGTCTCGCCCTGTGAGTTGGTCATCTCACGATCCCAACCAATCGATTGGTTGAGATGAGCCAATCAGTTCACTAAGTGAACTAGTCAGGTTCGCTCCCTAGTTTAGGTAGAACTCAGCTAATTCAATATCCAATCAACCTATTATTTGTTGCTTGAATTGAATACCTAAACATTATAGTAATCAATCCAATCATCATTGAAGATCAAAATCCACTTCTAGGTCATGACCTATGTGTGTGACCCTATAGGTCCCATATTACATTGGCAGTGAATGTCCATAACCAGTTATGATATCACAAACAATGAGTGGTTCTTAGTCGCACATCAATACTACCCAAGTAAATGGATAGTTGGAGAACAACTTTAACCTACAATCTATTTATGGTGTTATAGTGTTTGTATAGTTCCTTTGCCACTGATATTCAGATTGAACTCAAGGCATGGAGTAGTCATCCTCTTCAACTTTCAATCTTGTTCCTTGAACCAGAGCAGACTATCTAAGATATATGTAAGCTCAATATCACATATTGACTGACATGTGCATGGCCATGAATTTCTCAATATCACTCATAAAGAGGCCTAGGATATCATCCTCCCATAGGAGGGACAAATCCCATCTACATCACTCACAGTTAGTCCCCATGTATCCCAGTCTGCCAATCATCACCTTTATAACAATCCTTATTTAGGGTTACTTTTGATGATGTAAAAGCATATCGAACAACATGTGATGAGTGTAGTGACTTCAGGTCTAAGAACCACAATAACCACCAACACTATGGGAGATGACTATAAATACCATGGTAATGGCCTCCATGTGTCAGTTTCATGGTGGGTATGCCCGATACGCTATTCTCTAACATGTATTTGTGTTCTTGATTTGATATCACATATCATGGTCAATGAGATTTTGTCATCAACTAATGCACACTCTAGTCTTATGTGCTATTGTTGTCTATTTGTCTTCCACAATAATAGCCAACTAGGGACATAATCAGAATGTGTATACTCTTAACATCCATAAGATCTCATTGTTTAAGTCACATACTTGAAGACATACATTATTGAGTAATATCATTATCTAGACATTTATTATGTTACATCATTATCTCAAAACTGAACAAAATAGAATAAATTGGAAGCTTGCCTTTCATTAATAATCAAATCATTTACAAATTATGCCATTACAATCATCATATGATTGGCTCTTTAGGCATACATACCAATAGACTCCCACTTGCACTTAGATCCAATCACCCACAAATCGTATCTCGAGTGATCTAACATGTCCATCATGCTTCTGCTGTGAAAGTGCCTTTGTCAAGAAATCAGCAATATTGTTCTCAGTTGGTACTTTGCAAATCTTTACATCTCCACATTGTAGGATCTCTCGTATGAGATGCGACCGCCTTTGTATCTACTTTGAGAATTGATGTGATATGGGTTCCTCGACTTGTGCAATAGCTCTATTGTTGTCACAATATATCTCAATTGCATCATTGATACTTGGAACAACCCCAAGTTCAGAGATGAACTTCCTGATCCATTCAACCTCCTTTGTCGCATTTGACGTAGCAATATACTCAGCCTCTAGTGTAGAATCAATAACTATCTCTTTCTTGGAACTCTTCCAGCTCACAGCTCCGTTGTTTAGGAAAAACATGAATCCTGATTGAGATCTGTAATCATCTTTATCAGTTTGGAAGCTTGCATCAGTGTAACCCTTTGCCGCCAACTCTTCCTCTTTGTTGTTGACAAGGAATTGATCCTTAGTTCTTCTCAAGTACTTATGTTATTCACGGTTGTCCAGTGAGCATCACCTGGATCTGACTGATATATGCTCGGCATGCTCAAGGCTTATGAGACATCAAGACATGTACACAACATTGCATACATGATTGATCCAATTGTTGATGCATATGGAATCAGACTCAAGTGTTCCCTTTCTTCACAAGAACTAGGACTTTGATCTTTAGATATGGTAACTCCATGAAGCATGGGTAGGTTTCCTCTCTTTGAGTTCTCCATGTTGAATCGCTTCAACACTTTGTCAATGTATGTTCTCTAACTTAGTCCAAGAATCCTTCTAGATCTATCTCTATAGATCTTAATCCCCAAGATCTAGGAAGCTTATTCCCAAGTCTTTCATAGAAAATGTATTTACTATCCATGTCTTTACCTTTTTAAAAGTAGGGATTTTATTCCCCATCTACAGTATCTCATCTACATATAATATGAGGAATGTCACTATGCTCCTGCTAACCTTCTTGAATACACAAGGTTCATCTTCATTTTGAATACAGCCAAACTCTTTGGGTGTCTCATCAAAATGAATATCCCAACTCCAAGACACTTGCTTCAATCCATATATTGACCTTTGTAGCTTACAGACTTTATTTTCATTCTTTGGATATATAAAACCCTCAAGTTGTGTCATATGCACATCCTAAAGAATATTTGTGTTAAGGAATGTGGTTTTAACATCCATCTGCCAAATATTATAGTCATGATAAGTTGCAATAGGAAGCATGATCATGATGGACTTAACCATGGCCACTGGAGAAAAGGTTTCACATATTCAACACCTTGAACTTGTATGAAACCCTTTGCAACCAATCTGCCCTTACATGTTTGTACTTTACCATCCATGTCAGTTTCCTTCTTGAAGACCCACTTGCATCCTATGGATTTTACCCCTTCAGGTGGATCCACCAAGGTCCATACCTTGTTGGTATACATGAATTCCATCTCAGATCTTATGTCCTCAAGCCTTTTCTCAGACTCTAGTCCCTCAGTAGCATCTACGTAGGTTGTTGGATCATCATCTATGACCAACTCACCGCCTTCCTAAGTCACAAGATATCCAAATCTCTCATGTTCAAGGTGTGTCCTATTAGATCTATGAGGTACTTGTGTTACTTGAGGAATTTGAGATTCCACAACACTTTGTGATTCTCTTTATTTCTCTTGTAAATCTATCGATTCAATGTTTTCTTGTAGATCGTGAACCTCTTTGAGTTTCACTTTCCTCCCACTGATTCCTTTAGAAATAAAACCCATCTCTAGGAATGTAGCATCTCTGGCAACAAAGACTCTATTTTCGGATAGGGAATAAAAGTAATATCCTCATCTCTTTAGGATATCCAACAAAATAACATTTATTGGATTTAGGACCAAGTTTTTCAGGAACCATTTTCCTTACATAAACTTCACATCCCTAAAGCTTCATAAAAGACACTTTGGGATGCTTCCCAATCCATATCTCATATCAAGTCTTTTGAACATAATTAGATGGTTCTCAATTTAGTGGAAAAGTGGTGGTTTCTAGAGCATAACCCTATATAGTCAGAATCTCAGCTAAACTCACCATTGACCGTACCATATCTAGTAATGTGTGATTTCTTCTCTCTGATACACCATTATGCTTAGGTGTTCCAGGTGGAGTCCATTGAGATACAATCCTATGGGCTCTAAGAAGGTCCTCAAACTCTTGGCTTAAGTATTCTCCACCTTGATCAAAACAAAGTTCCTTAATACTTTTTCCAAGTTGGTTTTGTACTTCATTCATAAACTCCTTGAACCTATCAAGAGTTTCTGACTTATGTTTTATTGGGTAAACATAACTACCGAAGTCGTCAGTGAATTTAATGAAGTATTGATACCTACCTCTAGTGGTTATTCTAAAATGCCCACATACATCAGTATGTATGAGTCCTAATATATCACTAGCCATGTCAGTGTTACAAGTGAAAGGGGTCTTAGCCATCTTGCCCAACAAACAAGATTCACATGTCTCTATTTATTCGAAATCAAAAGAATCCAGATAACTATCTTTATGGAGTCTAGATATGTGATTCTCATTTATGTGTCGTAGATGACAATGCCAAAGGTATGTTTTGTTTGAGTTGTTAAGTTTTAGTCTTTTGGTATTTACATTATAAACATCTATCTTTATATCTAGAAAATAAAGACCATAAGACATTGGGGCACTGCCATAAAAGATCCCCATCTTTAGAAATAGAACATTGACCATTTTAATATAGAATTAAAATGCATCCTTGTCCATGCAAGATACAAAAAGATATTTCTATTTATAGAACATACATAATAGCAGTTCACTAACCTATCATAGGCCCTATGGGTAGAGATAAACTATAGGTTCAAACTGTAGTGGCTTCAACTCTTACACCATTTTCAACTCAGAGTTCAACCTCACCCTTTCCCAAAGGCCTACTTCTTTTCAGATCATACATATTTGAACATATGTGAGATCCACATATGATATCTAGTACCCAAGATGAACAAGGTCATAGGTTTATCTCAATAACGTATATACCTGAAGTGGAGATATGTATCCCCATCTTCTTTTTTCTGAATGCCTTCAAGTACAAAGGATGAGTTCCTCTTATACTTTTCTTTCTCCTCATGTTGAGTGTTGAAGATATGGATTTGGGCTTGGCCTTAAAACTCTTCACAGTCTTTCTTTCATCCTTGGACTCAACCTCATTGATCACCATCATGGATTTGTTCTTCTTCATTCTTACTTCGGCATGAATCAGTATACCAAGCAAATCTGACATCGATCTGGCCATATTATTCACATGATAACATGCAATAAAGGGTTATATGATTCTAGCTATGATTTTAGAACCATATTTGTGGCCAACTCTTGTCTCAAAGAGAATGCCATTTCTTCAAGATGATACATGAATCCAATCATATTGATCACATGTTCTTTTATTGAGTTTCCCTCTGTAAGCTTACACTCAAAGAGCATCTGTATGACATAATCCCTTTCTTTTTGTGTGAGATTATGATTCACTTTCCTAAGATGTGTTACCATCTCAAGAATCCCCATGTCCTCGCATTGCTCATGCAACTCATAGTTCATGCAGCTTAGCATAAGGTACTTTATGTCCAAGGAATCATTGGCATGCTTCCACTAAGCATCCAATTTTTCCCTAGACACGTCAGGAGCAGGTATTTCTGGTATTAGTTTATCAAGGATGTAGTACTTGCATTCTTCATTGAGAACCCTTCTCAAAGTCAAAACATGGTCGTGGAAATTTGTCCTGACAAGTTCATCCTTCCTAAGGACTAATCGCAATACTGATTTGTTCATCATTTGATTCTACAAGAGAATAATTTGAATTTTGTTAGAAACCCTTTTTGATTTAATTTGATTTGAAAACTTTGAGGATATTAATTAGGTATTTAATTAATCATCACTCCCATTATTTTATTCAAATTGATAGCCCTAAAATATCAATTTGGAATAGTGTAGCGTATAATGTTCTAGTGAGCCAATATCCAAAATAATTCAACTATTATCTGGACAATGCCAGTGTCCATAGTTAATTATCAAGGTAGGAAACTTTTTCCAACTGCATCATATGCAACTCTTGGATAGATGATATGTGCAACCCCTTGCCACAATCATGTGCATGCTTCTGGTGCTTAATCCCATTAAGTACACACAATTAAGCCTGACCCAAAAGCCAACACGATAATAATGCACCCCGCTTGGGAAGAACCTACATTAATACCATCACACTTCCACAAGATGGATGGCACACCATGATTCAACGTAACCTACACTTAGTTGAACAAGCTTTTCATGTGTGTTGCTTCTGGAAAGCATCTAAGACTTAATATTTAATTTGAGGGAGTTTGTATTTATAAACACATATACTATATCCAATCACCAAATATATAGTACCTATCATATACATGATATATACAACAACAAAAACATGCAATAAACAAAAATTGATGGTTATGGACAGCCTAATGTAATTCTTTAGAGAAGAAAATAATTATCACTACCTAGGGTCCACATCATATGCAAAAACATGTTAATGATCAAGATTGGTGGTTGCCAATCTGTGTTGGTCGGTTCAACCCTTGAACCGATCGGCTCACCTCCTGACTGGTCAGTTAGTTGTCTCACCGATCGTCTGGTCATGTGGTTTGCCATCTGCTTGGTCCTCCATCCGATCGGTTCAGCTCGTCCTCCTGTTCCTTCTCATCCCTCCACGGTCCTCCAGTCAGTCGGATCGCCTTCAAGATGGTCAGTTGGCCTAAGCGTCTTCATCTTTGTGGCAACAAGAAAGTAAAAAATCTGCTATTACATGATTATAGAGAAACCTCAAGTTACATTAGAGGGGAGTAAAGGTAAGAGATAATAATACTTTTATAATTGGAAGATAAGGTAGAGGCTCAATATGTAAACCCAGATAAAACAGGAATAACCAACGGCACAACCATACACAGATAATTAGGGTTATTGTACATAACCACGATACACGTCCACCATCAAAACTTTCTTTGAGGGTGACGTGTGTAAATTTCATATATATATATATATATATATATATATATATATATATATATATATATATATATATATATAAGTTGGGGATTATGCATGTATTTGAATGGATAGTATTATTTGCATTGCATGTAAAAATTAAATGATAAAACCAAAAATCCGATCATAACAATTATTCCACAATATAGTAGATTGACGTGGTTGTGATACCACTATAAGGAAATATAGCTACAGAATAGGCAGCGGAAAAAAAATTACTACCATATTCCTCATAAACCAACATATTACATCAAGAACTATATAATGGGAAGGATGGTTTCAAGGACATACCTAGTCATGGAGCATGTCCAGCGACATCTCCTCATCGTTGTAGATGCACAACTGTCTTCAGTTGCATTGGGACTCGTCTGCTAAGCCTCCTGATTTCACCACTGATATCATATTGATGTTGTCCTCCTAGCAGCACACAACATTCTCCATGCCTCTATGGAAGTCCACACGGACCGCCTAGAACTCATGTTGTCCTACTAGAACGAAAAAGAAGGAGTTGTCCCTCTCGTTGTTGTACTAGTCACTAATTTTCTCTCCCACAATTATTTCTCCATTGTTATCCCTAGGACTTTCTCGAGCTCTCTATTGGTTACCACAACTAAAGAGGACAACAATTGTCATAGGTAATTGAGTTGTGCTTTGGGAAGCCCCCATTACCCCTCTATTTATAGGTTGGGTTAGGATCTTGGTTCCCAATCTGTGTGGGAGTGGATGGGACCAGAAGATCATGATTTCATAACTTGCGAGCACCAAATTGGTCAATTAGAAAGTGAACCCACTAGTTCACATGTGAGCCGATCAGTTCACTTGTGGAACCGGTCGTTTCACCATGTTTCCCAATTTCATATGAATTAGCAAATTCGGATCCAATTAATGGTCAACATTATGTCAGCACTAATCCTTGTTGCAATCAAATTTCTCCACAAACTAGATGTCTTACGTTGTGAGTCATTCATCTCACAACCTCAACTGGTTAGTTGGTTGAGATGAGTCGATTAGTTCACTAATTGAACTGGTAGGTTCGCTCCCCAGTTCAGGCATAACTCAACTAATTCAATATTTGATCAACCTGACACTCCAACCAGTCATTTCATCACATGAGTCGATTGGTTGGGTGTCCAGTCAGTTGATTTTTTTCTTGAATTGAATACATAAACATTTATTAATCAATCCAATCATCATTCAATATCAAATTTCTCTTCTAGGTCATGACCTATGTCTGTGACCCTATAGGTCCCATATTACATTGGCACTGAATGTCCATATACAGTTATGACATCACAAGTAATGAGTGGTGCCTAGTAACACATCAATGCTACCCAAGTAAATGAGAAGTTAGAGAACAACTTCCCAATCTGTGTATGGTGTTATAGTGTTTGTATAGTTCCTTTACCACTGATATCCATATTGAACTCGAAACATGGAGTAGTCATCCTCTTCAACATTCAATCTTGTTTATTAAACCAGAGTAGACTATTTGAGATATATGTAAGCTCAATATCACATATTGATTGACATGTACATGGCCATGAATTACTCAATCTCACTAATCAAGAGGCCTAGGATATCATACTCCTATACGAGGGACAAATCCCATCTATATCACTCATAGATAGTCCCCATGTATCATAGTCAACCAATCATCACCTTTATGGCAATCCTTATTCAGGGTTACGTTTGATGATGTAAAAGCATATCGAACAACATGATGAGTGTAGTGACTTCAGGTCTAAGAACCACAATCAATGCCAAGACTATGAGAGATGACTATGACTACCATGGTAATGGCCTCCATGTGTTAATCTCATGGTGGGCATGCCCGATACACTATTATCTAACATGTATTTGAGTTCTTGGTTTGATATCACATATCATGACTAATGAGATTTTGTCATCAACCAACACACACTCTAGTCTTACAAGTATTGAACTCGAGGAAAGAGTAGTCATCCTCTCAAACATTCAATCTTGTTCCTTGAACAAGAGTAGAGTGACTTAAATATATGTAAGATCAATATCACATATTGACTCACATGTACATGGTCATGCATTTCTCAGTCTCGCTAATCAAGAGGCCTAGGATATCATACTCCAATAGGAGGGGGAAATCCCATCTACATCACTCACAGTCATTCTATGTGTGTCACAGTCACCCAATCATCACCTTTATGGCAACCCTTATTCAGGATTACATTTGATGATGTCAAAGCATACCCAACGACATGTGATGAGTGTAGTGACTTCAGGTCTAAGAACCAAAATCACCACCAAAACTGTGAGAGTTGACTATGACTACCATGTTAATGGCTTCCATGTTTCAATGTCATGGTGGGTCTGCCCGATACACTGTTCTCTAACATGTGTCTGTGTGCTTGGTTTGATATCACATAACATGATGAATGAGATTTTGTATCAACCAATGCACACTCTAGTCTTACATGTTATTGATGTCTATCTACCTTCCACATTAACAGCCGACTAGGGACATAATGAGAATGTATATACTCTTAACATATGTATGATCTCATTGTTCAAGTCACGAACTTGAAGACATACATCATTGAGTAATATCATTCGCTATACATTTATTATGTTACATCATTATCTCATAACTAAAATAAACAGATTAAATTGGAAGCTTGCCTTTCATTAATAATCAAATCATTTTTAAATAATTCCATAATAGTCATCATATGATTGGTTCTCTGGGCATACATACCGACATTATGTTGCATGAGTTGAGCTAGAAATTAATCTAAATTTTCTTTCTTTTGATGTATGTTGCATTCCTCTATGAGTCATATTGAGCAATAATTTATTTACTCTCTCTCTCTATTGGGCCTCTTTTATGTATTTTAGTAATGAAATTTTTCTTTCATGTCTTGATGACCTATTTGGGTCTAATCATAATGAATTTGAGACATGATATTCTTGAACTATCAATAATTCATGTTTGGTTCTAATATTGTATTTTGCTTCATGATAAAATCCTAGTTGTAGAATTGAACTAATTTATTTCTCATTGAGAGATTGAATCCTAATTTATCAGATTTTGTGGTGTTTGTTTCCTATTTATCCATTTTTGTGATGGAAATCTCATTAACTCTATTTTTGTGACTTTACTTTCACTTGCCTCCACATTTATGCATGCTTGTTGATACAATAGCCCTAGAGTAATATAAGTTCTTTCATTTTGTGTTATGTGCCCATGTTATGTTCTAGGATGGAGGTTATGTGTCCCATACTCGGGTTGTATGCCCATGTTATATTCTGGTATGGAGGTTATGTGCCCCATGTATGGGTTTTGTGCTCGGTCTTAAAGAAAGTTATTAAAGGTCATTCTTTATTAGTTTTAGGTTATGTGTTCTAACTTCCATTGTTTATTTGCATTTCACTAGTGATATGTTTATCTCACTTGCATGCAGGTTCATTATTATTAATGGGTTATGTGCCCTGGTATATTTGATTATGCTTATGTGAAACAAGTTAAGATTTTGATATATGGCAAGTGACTCTTTGTATCCTTGTATTGTTTCTCTTTGGCATTTGGATGTTTATTTTCCCTCTTTGTTGGAAGCCTTGTATAATTAATTGTTGTCCCTTTTCTATAATGTTGCTCAGTCCCTATCAATATGTGCATATCGGAACTTTTATGCTAACAACTTCCATTTTGTCTTCTCTTGTGGGGCATGCTTCCAACCCCTTAGGTGAAGCACATGGTGGACTTGGCATGATGACCTAAACTTGAATTAGCAAAGATGACTCTTGGGATATAAACTTGAGATAGCTTGGACTTCCCTCTACTTAGTGAAGAAGTTGTTTCTTGCATGTAAACCTCAAGTGGGAGATTTTTTTTGTAATATTGTAAAATTAAATATAGTCATGATATGCTATTTGTGTTGCTACATGTTTGTCTATATGATAACCATTTATGAAAGATCATGTAAAAGTTATTATTCCAATCGTGAAAAAATTATGCATCTTTGTTATGGATGATGACTCTTATTTGATTTAATTAAGGAGTGGACCCATCTCTGATTCGACTCCTTACAAGTTGGTATTATATCCAAGGTAGTTGGATTCTAACTATTTCAATTTTATCTCCCTAAGTAAAACATCTAACATACATGGAAACTCTCTAAGTGAGTTGGTTATCCTAGAATATAGATATGTAGTCTAGGAAAGGATGAAAAAAAGGTTTGGAATCATATGATATGCATATAAAGATCTTTATGACCAAATCCTAATGTGATGAGACTCTAGCTACTCATACCCTATGATGTAGGTTAGTTATGGCATGTATCATTGGATGTTATGAGGTTTGACTTGCGGATAGAGTTATGTTATGAAAATGTTTAAGAAGTAGGATAAAGTGATCTTAATATGGAAAAAATAGTGACTTGGTTTTTGCATTGATTTTGGTACCATATTTTGTTTATGTTGATTGTTTGCATTGTCAAAAGTTATTTCCTAATTATATTATTATATGTACAAAACACTTGTTTGTATCGATGATTTCTTAAACTAAGTCACAATAGAGAGTGTATGAAATTTTGGATGATTGAACCCTAGAATTAGGTTGAGTAGAACTCTGAACTAGTGTTGAAGTAGGCAGTGATGATTAGGAAGGTGTGTCATGTGCTAAAAGTGTAGTGGCCCTACCCTCTTTGACCCCTTTGATTACCCTACGACTTAATGGATGTTCATGTAAACTTTAGGTTTGTAAGGTTAGAAATACAGAACCCTAGAACTAGGTTGAGTAGAACTCTGAACTAGTGTTGAAGTAGGTAGTGATGATTAGGATGGTGTGTCATGTGCTAAAAGTGTGATGGCCCTACCCTCTTTCACCCCTTTGATTACCCTACTACTTAATGGATGTTCATGTGAACTTTAGGGTTGTAAGGTTAGAAATACAAGGACCTAACTCAGCTCTGGGTGGATATGGCATGTTGTTTGGATGCATGACCTATGAATAAGATAAACACCTAAAGTATTCACAATTGAAAGATCCATCTGTAACTTAATACCTTAGTGTTGATTAGTTTGACTTATTAGGTTAAACATTTTAAGGGTTGGAGAGTAGTTGTTGATATTGTATAGATAATCATATTTTGAGGAAGAAATCCTTGTAAGGGTTGGAATGTTATGACATATTGAAACCTATCATCTTGTCTCTAGAAACCCTAATCCCATGGTTAGGAGATTAGTACGCTTAGTTCCTCAAAATTGACCAAACAAGGTGTGAGACCCCTGATGTAGCTTATGGATATACATTCCTAATTAACATAATTGGATTCTTAAAAGCTAATCAAACCTTAGGATATGCTTTGATATCATGTGAAAGGGCTAAGTTTCAAGTTTGGTCCAGCTTGGACACTGTTTGAGCAAGTTTTGCTATATATGTGCTTATTTTGGGATTTTATGAAATTTACCCATATATAGGGTTTTTTTTGTAACTTGTAACATTCTTGTTGTGCCTCACATGTTTCATATCATGTTTAATATAGTTGTATCTTGGGAACCTTGTTGTACCTTGGTTTAGTGGTGACATCTAACCTAGGGTTTAGGGCTAGGTTCCCTCACCTAGATGCCCTATCTCGATGGTCTTTCCTTTGAATGATGGGATACGATGGTCCACCACTAGGTGGTGGGTTCCAATGGTGGTCTCTTGATGCTTTAAGGTTGATGGTTTTCCCTCTGAAGGAACTTGTCTGAGAAAGTTGTAGGCATTGTTGCATCAGGGGTTGGCAAACTACTTAGAATGGATCTCGTGTCTATTCAACAAGAATCCTTAGGAGAAGCAAAGGCCCTGGTGGAAATCCATGCCAAGGAAGATCCACCAAAGGAAGATATGGGTTGATTTACCTAAGAGAGACTCGATCCCAGTGTAGATTCAATACCAATACATACCGAAGAAGTGCCATGAATGCAAAGTGTTCGGGCATGATGAAGATGAATGCCCTTTGCATGAAAAGGAAAGATAGGAAGCACAAAAGGAGAAACCTAGACAAGAATGGATCCCTGTCAACAAGAAAAACTCATTTGTAGGAAAATAAAAGGCATTTGGTAACATACCTACCCAAAATAGGTATGAGAGGCTGAATTCGGATGAAAAAATGGATAACCAAAACAATGATGCAGGCATGAATAAAGAAAAGGGTTCCAAGAATGTTTGAGTGTGTTCTAGGGTGGCAGAGACATGTATAACTTGATCCTCTAGCATAGGTCATTAATGACCTTCTTAATGTCTAATGTATGTGGCTCATGCAAGTCACATAGAAGGAGGGTGGTCTAAGAAGTGATTGATTAGTTCAATCTTCAATAGATGGTTTAGTGGAGACAAAGATAAATTGCCAGAGTAAAAGTCTGATGGAAAAGGTGTTTCTTACAGTTTGGTAATGGATCAGGAATCATGAGCATGACAATAATGGAAGAATTAGTGTACGATGGAATCCCAAATCCTGGGATCTAGATTTGAATGACATGGATGGCCAATAGATCACAGTCAATTGCTTGAATAAAAGAGGTCTAAAAGTTTTAATCTGATGGTATATGCCTGTAATCTCACGAGTCAAAGAATGCACTCTAGGATAAACTAGAGTACTTTCCAGCTAGAATAAATTCGACATGGATTGTGTTTTGTGATTTCAACAACATAAGGAAGAGGGAACAGAACACAGGAGGAAGAGAGGTGTTGAATGTGATCTTGAGCTCTTTTAATATCACAATTGACAAAGCTTGTCTAACTGAGATCGTAGTTATTGGGAGGGAGTCGTTTACCTGGCATAATAATGCTAAGAAAGCCAAATGTGTAGCTTGCAAGATGGATAGAGTAATTCAATGATGATTGTCTTGAATGCTTCTTAGGATCAAAAACCAAACTTCTAACATCTTTCTTTTCAGATCATGCTGCTTTACAAGTTAATCTCAAGGAGGTCACTCAAAAAAATAAGTCGTTTAGGTTCCTGAACTTATGGAAGGAATGGTAAGGATGCAAGGAGATCATTGTTGAAGCATGGAGGGAGGAAGTCCAAAGAAACCCACTCTATTATTTCAATTAAAGACTCAAAAATGTAAGATGGGCACTCACGAAGTGGTCCAGGAATATGTGAATCTTCATAACTTGTTGAAAGAAGAAAAGAGGGAACTATAGGATATTGATAGAACCCTCATGCAAAATCCTTTAGACCAGGAGCTCATTGATGTTGAGAGAGTTACGATTGATAGAATGCCACCTAGTTCGATGGTTCTTCTTGTGTAGTGCACCAACCGATGGTGACACTAGGGTTTTGCTTGGTGACCAAGGGAAGGAAGCAACCGATGGGCCACCTATTATTGGAGGGCTCCTCTAGGGTTGACATACTATGGCCAACCTAGCTTCCACAACCAATGTATGTCCTTCTTGTGCAAGGAAGTGATGTTTCGGCCATGGGATACATGGTATGCACACACCTCTACCTTCCTTTCTCTTTTATCCTATGCTTTATTTACCTCCTCCTTGCATGAAAACAAGTTCCTTACACACCTACCTCATCCTCTTCATCATTATTTCTTCTTGGAGCTCGTCCCTCTTGCTTGATGGAGAAGAAGGATCTCAAGGTAGAAGAAGCTTGGTCGATCTTCCTTGCGTGTTCACCTAGGGTTCAGACCTACCCTCTCTTCAAGCTTGTAGGGCTTCCTAAGTTTGTTCCTGACCTAAGCAAGTAACACCTTCCTCTTTCCTTTCATTTTCCTTGCTACCATACCTTCTCTCTCTTCCTTCTTGATCGAATCCATGGTGTTTCTTGGTGGAGCATGAGCTAGATCTTGAATAACACCTTCCTTCGTGCTTCTTTGACGTGGGGTTTGCTTGTTCTTGGAAAAGGAGCTAGATTGGATGTGTGGAGTGCTCAAGCTAGGGTTTTTTATCTCTCACTCTTTGACATGCCTTGCTTTTTGGACCTTCTTCGTCATCTTTGAGGCAATTTATATAACTTTCTCTTCATTTATTGTGTACTCTTAATTTTCATGTACAAGATCTTGCTCTAAAACGTAGTTCTAAGTGCAAAGATGATATCTTTGCCTAGGGTGTGAGTAATTAGGAGTTTGTGCATTGATAATCTCCCTAGATGTACACCTAATACCTTGTGTACGTTTCTACCTTGGAAGTGAAAGTTGTGGACCTTGCATGCATGTGGAAATCATGGTTTTGTTTCCTCAGATGATGGTTTTTCTCAAGTTCTTGGATATGATTTCTCTTTGTTTTCATAACTCGATGGTTTACTTGATGTTTTGGACTTGTTTTTTCACCTAATATTAACACTTGATGGTGCTTATGGGTTCCCAAAAGATGATTCTTCTGGTTCCTTGTTCAATGGTCCTACTGGATCCATGGTCGATGGTTTAACTGGGTCTTGGTCGATGGTTTGTTGGAAGTCCACAACCGATGGTGGGCCTAAAGTACACAACTAATGGTGAACCTCATGTCCACAACCAATCATGTTTCTAAAGTCAGTAAATGACGGCCTTTTTAGGTGTATGATCCTATGGCTTCTCATGATCCGATGGTGAATGTATATGATTCAATGGTCATGTTTGCCTTAAACCTGATAGTTTTATGTTTGATCTATGATTTGTTAGTTCATGTTTACTACACCTAATCCTATGGTTTGAATTTGATGATTTAGAATTGATGGTTTTAAGTCCATGATTTTGTAGTCTTACCTTTGCCCTCGAATGGATGTAAACCTATGGATGTTCTAGAGTGATGAGTCGTAGTGTTAGCTCAGCTTGCTTTATTACACCTAGACCAAAGTGATTAAGTGATGATGATGGTTAGCTTCAATTAAACTTTCTTTTAAGATGGTTATGTATGAGGAATAATATCATACTGACTATGGTAGTCCTGCTTTGTTATTTGTTGAACCTCATAGCTCTTATGATAAATAGAATGTTATGCTAAACTGTGTAACACAGTAAAATGGTGATTGTTGAGCATTTTATAAAGGTGTGGAAAGATAATGATGCTCTTACAGGAATTTATGAGAGTGGGCTTAATGACCTTTGGGCATGGTTGAGCCCTAACAGAGGTGTAACCCTCTTCATGATGTAAAAGGGATTGGTATCTCATGGTGAGGAATATGTCTCATACATTTTATATCTTCTGAAGTTACAACATACCTATGTTCTTATAGAAATCCATTAGGATTGTATGTAACTTGATTGATGTAGTTAAAATATATCCAAATGGCATTAACTAACCAAGTGAAACATTAATCATATAGTGCCATGTGTCGTAGAACCATTCTAGTGTTAGGATTTGTTGGATGGGGAAACGAGTATTCCTGAGGCTCTGATTGGTTTGTCGTAACTGATCTGGAAAACTTATGAACTAGAGTTCCTTGAGAAGTTTTTCATGATTGGTTTAAAGTAACTGTTGGAACTTGAGTTCCGTGACTTCCGGTGAGTTCCAGACTTGTAAACAAAACACAGTTCCTGAGTTCCCTCTTAAAAAGAGTGAAAAATGAGTTCCGAGACAACTAATAACATTTCTTATACAATTATATTCTTCGTTCGTTATAAGTGACACAATTAAAATATTTATGACTAAAAATATTAGTGGTGTGGATATAGTACATTCCTAAAACCACAACATAATATGACAAAATATCATACACTATAATCACACTATGTAAAATATTTTACACTATAACCACTATTATCAGTACAATCTACGTAATAAAAAATACAAACATCATGAAAAAGAAACACACCGTACCATGTGAAAATAATGTGATTTACGTAATATTTTTTAATTCTTCATGTTTAAACAATATGATGTGAAAAATGATAATTAATTGTAACCATACACGAATAATTTAGTAAATTTCTCTAAAAATTATGTAAAAATTAATATTCTACATTGCGTGAAATAATGATGAACCAAAACTTATATTTACAAGAACATGAAATATAGATATTATTATAATACTTTTGTATACACAAAGTATTATAAAAATATTATGATGTGATTTTAATCATAATATTTTTATTAAAAGGTTATAATTATACCATAATATAATATTTTTAAAGGAGCAACATGTTCACCATAATCACTTGTTGTGGTTATTATGATTTAAGAATATTATGATTTTTTATGGATATGATTTTTTATGTCCTTGCCATCTTCACTTATTTATATTATACAATAAAAATTAACAATATTTTTAATAATTTTCGTATTTACACTTACAACAAACCAATCACATGGAAGGTAATGGAACTTAAGTTCCAAAAACTGAACTAGAGTTCCCAGAAAATGACTTTCACGAAACTCATGACTTACACCCAACCAATAGGAGCCTGAAGGGAAGCCTAGAGTTGTGTACTATTGAGTATATGTGGGTGCAAGAGACTACGCGTCCTTGACATCTTGATCCCAAGGTTTTGAGGATGGCTAGTCATTCCTAGGCAGGAAAACATCTACGGTCCTATATATATATATATATATATATATATATATATATATATATATATATATATATGTATGTATGTATGTATGTATGTATGTATGTATGTATATATGTGTGTGTGTGTGTGTGATTGAGAACAAACCTTGGATGATAGGGTTTTGTATTACCTAGTTACTAGTGTTGTGACCTATATACCAAGGGCAGACTAGATTTTTTGTAGCTTGACCTTTTGTGTCATTATGGCTGACTCGTACTAACTGGGGGCGGATGAGATTTTAGGATTTCTACTCTCCTAGATCTTGTAAAAAACTAATTTCGAATTAGCAGTGGTTAGTTGGAAGTTTGAGTGGTATACCTCAAACTCCCCATGGCTTAATAAAAGACATAATCCAGTCATGTAGCATGTCTGTTTAGGATTAAACATGAAAGACATTGGTCGATAACCCTTGCTTGTTTCTTATAGTGTTTAGTTGTTATATAATACAATAAGAGAAATCAATTGTTTAGATATGATAGCTTTATATGTTCCTTTACATATCATGTTAAACATCCTTGTTGGTATACTATCTATTTAATCTACTTAATCTATTTAACTTGTTTATTAAACAACATGTTGTAATCCATAACCTTTGTTGAGAGTTATATCTTTCGCTAGGACATGGGTCGCACCTTGTCGGTCACTTCATATTTTTAGGTGATGGTCAGTGACATCGTCATGTTTGTGAAGGTGAGGAAGAGCAGCTTGAAGAGCAGTCAGATTAGAAGGTTGGCTAGTACTTAGTATGTCCTACAGTTATACTATTACTCTCAGGTCTGGGCAAGGGGATGTTTTGTATATGATATGTATATCAACTCAAGTTTTTGGCAGTATGCCGATGTTTGTATATGGCACGTATATGTGGAACAGTGCTTTTGTATACAGGTTGTGTCCGCAGCCACTGGACATATATGTATATACCTGATATGGTATGTGTTGTTGTACATGTAGTTGGATTTATATGTAATTTTCCCCGAACATGTTGGTAATGTTTTAAATTGGTTTTAATTTACCCTCTTTTCTAAATATGAGATTAATTAATGATTGATCACGTGTTTTGTTTTGAGTAATCTCATTTAGCATATGATGGTGCATCACAGTTTGATTGGTATCAAAACTTTAGGTTCACTGAGTCTACAGGGACATAGGACTTAGGTTTTGTGTTTGTTCTTACGTAGTCCAACATATCTAATTAGAGCTTATGCTTATGCAAATATGTATGGAGAATGTGAAGAGCATGCGGAGAGTAGCTATGTCGTGCCAGGAGGTTGTGGTAGGAGGTCGAAACATGATGGCAGAGTGCCTGTAACATGGCCAGCACAGCCCGTAGTGCCTTAGTTTGACCCTGCGATCTTTGAAAATCTAGCTTTCAACTCCATGTTTGGATAGATCATGGTGATGATCATGCACTTAACATATAGAGCACTCATACCCCAAGCTATGGAAGCCGTCCCTGATGTGGAATCTTTGAGTTCTTGGAAGATGTTTGAGAGGTTGAGACATGTGGGAACCTTCAAGTATGTGGGTACGGTAGACCCAGCTGACGTATACATGTGGTTAACTGAGCTTGAGAAGGCATTCAATATCTTAAACATCCTAGAAGAGGACAAGGTGAAGCACGATGTTTACATGTTGAAGAGCAGTGATGGCCATTAATGGGTCATAGAAGAAGAGAAGAGACCGGGAGTCATGGTGAGTTGGGAAGAGTTTGGGTGAGAGTTTGTGAGTCACTACTTCCCATAGACATACCTAGATGAGAAGATAGCTCAGGTTTAACATTTGCGTCAAGGTTTGATATCTATCAACAAGTATGAGTCAAGGTTCATGGAGCTTTTGAGGTTTTGTCCTCATATGGCAGTGATGGAGAAGGAGAGGATTTGGAGGTTTGATAAGGGTCTGAGTTCGGAGTTGTCTGTGACAACATCAGCTTTAGAGAATAGAGAGAGGTTCTCTACCTTTGTGGAGTCAGTAAGAAGGATTGAGAAGTATGCTAACGAGAAGAGTGAAGCCAATGCTAGAAAACGCCCATCTCAGTTTCAAGGACAGTCATCTAGAGACTTTAGGAAGCTAAGGTTTTCCTCACTGAAATCATAGTAGAGGTCAATTTTCTCTCATATGAGATCAAAATTGTCATACATGCATTCCTCGAGTAAGGGTAGAGGTCGCAGCTTTCCTCCAGTAGCAACACGTAGTACAACATTAGTGTCAGTGGCAGGGCCATCTAGGTTGTAGTACAGCATTAGAACTTGTCATAAATGTTGACAAGTAGGGCATTTGAGGTGGGTGTGCCCTATGAATGATGAGGAAGTAATATTGTAGTTGAGGCAGAGCCAACGAGGCTCGGCAACAACAATACAGCAGTAGTGGTGGTCGAGGACGTGGTCAAGCATCGTAGGAGGGGTCATCTGGACCAGATGGCAGAGGACGAGGATGACAATAGGTGACGTCTAGATTCTATGAGATGAGTCAGTTGGAGGGAGAGGTCAAGCCACAGGTGTGATTGGTCAGATGGAACATTTCCATTCTGACTTATCTTCTTCTTCTTTTGTTTTTATTTTGGTTGACCCGCATGCAATGCACTCTTTTGTTTCCAGAGAGGTGATAAGTAGTTCTAATCTACCTATTTTAGTAGATCTAATAGCCATATCCTAGAAACTCCTTTAGTTGGTTTCGTTGAGTTGTGGGAGGTGTGTCCATCTTGTGTTCTTTCGTTCTCTGGAAGCAGCATTCAAGTGAACATGATGCCACTTGACATGCATGCATTCAATGTGATCCTAGGGATGGATACCATGAGAAGTACAAGGTTGTTTTGGATTGTAGTTCTAAGATGGCAAAATTCTATGACGGAGATGTCTCTTGGACTTTCTAAGGAGATAGGAAGATTCTTCCTATGTGTTTGGTATCGGCAGCGATATCAGAGAAGTTGATGAGATAAGGGTGAGTCTTTCTTGTCACATGTTGTGGATACCAAGAGGAGGAGTTCTAGTATCTAGGAGGTACCAGTGCTGTGAGAGTTTGAGGGTCTTTCTTGAAGAGTTTCTTGGTGTTTTCCCTCCTAGAGAGATTGACTTTGAGATCAATCTTGGTCCTAGAACACAACCCATAGCATAGTCACCTTACATAATGGCACCAACAGAGATGCATGAGTTAAAGAAATATTTGCAGGAGTTGTTGGAGAAGGGTTTCATCAAACTGAGCACTTCCCCTTGGGGTGCTCTTGTGTTGTTTGTGAGGAAGAAAGATGGATCAATGAGGATTTGCATAGAATACAGATAGTTGAACAAGGTCACTGTGAAGAACAAGTATTTGTTTTCGAGGATTGACAATCTTTTTTATTAGTTGAGAGGTACTATAATGTTTCCCAAGATAGATTTGAGGTCAGGATATCAGCGGTTGAGGATTAAGGTGGATGGCATACCTAAGGCTGCTTTTAGGACTAGGTATGGTCATTATGAGTTTGTGTTTCTCGTTTGGTATAACCAATGCACCAGTAGCTTTCATGGATCTGATGAACAGAGTGTTCAGGCCATATATGGATCAGTTTGTAGTAGTATTCATAGATGATATCTTGATATACTCTAGGGACAGTTAGTAGCATGAGCATCACCTTTTTCAGGTGTTAATGTTGTTGAGGCAGCACTAGTTGTATGCCAAGTTCAGCAAGTGTGAATTCTGGTTGACCGAGGTGTCTTTTATGGGTCATGTCATATCTTCTAAGGGTGTTTGTGTAGACCCAAAAAAGTTGGAGTCTATGCTAGAGTAAGAGAATCCCAAGACACGTACTGGAGTTTGAAGTCTCCTAGGTTTGGTTGGTTACTACAGGAGATTCATTAAAAAAAATAGTGTTGTAGTGTTACTCCTAACCAAGTTGACTAGGAAAGGTGTTTATTTTGTTAAGGATAACAAGTGTCAGTGTTCTGTTCAGTTGTTGAAGGTGATGTTGACCACTGCTCCAGTCTTAGTGTTTCCAAAACAAGGGAAAGTCTACATCATCTTTTGTGATGCTTTTAGGAATGGTTTGGGATATGTGATGATGCGAGATAAGAATGTGATTTCTTTTGCTTTGTGACAGCTTAAGAAACACGAGGAGAATTAGCTGACACATGACCTGGAATTAGCAATTATGGTTCATGCCTTTAAGATTTAGAGGCACTATCTATATAGAGAGAAGTCTCAGATCTTCATCAACTATAAGAATCTTCAGTATATCTTATCGCAGTAGGTGTTGAACATGAGGTAGAGGAGATGGATGGTGATGATCAAAGACTATGATTGCATGATATACTAGCATCTAGGTGGTGCGCGCCCGCTAGAGGCTTACAACACCGGCCAACTAGGGTGGCCGAGTGCAATCCACGAGGTCGGGAGGCACAGGATGATGGGATCTTTGCTTTCGAAATTTGTATGGTCCCAGATCGAGTCTATCACTAAAACTAAAACAATTCGCCCGCAAGCGTACAGGGTACTGTTGTAGTATAGATCAAAGGCAAGATGTGGGGTCGAACCACGGAGATAGAGGGGGCGCAAGAGTTAGATGATGTATGCTACGTTCCTATTGCGGAGAGTAAGGTTTTTAGGGTTTTAAGGTTGATTGGTTGTTGATTAAGCTAAGAGAGCGAGTAGGAAAAGCAATATGAAACTAAGCTATCAAAAGACTAAATTAGCAATTTAAGTCAACAAACTATCTAAACAAGAGCAAGAACAAACTAAACTAGACTAAGCAAGCAACTAGCAATTGAGAGCCTATAAGTTAACCACTAATCAAGATCAAAGACCTAAATTAACACTTAGCTAGCAAAACTAGACAATCAACTAAGTTAACTAAAGCAATTGAACTATACTAGCATTAACAAGCAAACAGAGCAATTAAGGTTTTAAGCAATTAGATGAAGGAGGTGGGCCATTTGGGAATGTGACCTTGACATTAATTGGGGGATGTCACCATAATAAGCAATTAACATATTCCATTCTAGACTACCAAACCAAATAACAAGGTGGGCGCTATGAGGATGTACCCTATGCTACTAGTTGGAGAACTAGGGCTAGGTGTAATTCTCATAGGACTTACCAAGTCTAGGTCTCTAGGATAAGTGGTATTAGTCAATTGAGGACCAAGGGTAAGGATGGGAGTAGAGATGAGGATATTTGACCTCATGCCACTAGCCACCTCAGCCTTTAGGAAATCCTAGGCAATTGCACTAATCACACTTATACTAGTCACTTAGAACTCACATTTGCATGTAGGAAGAAGGTGATTATGTAGGAAGATAGGGGGATAGCTAGGGATCCGAATTAAAGACCTAGGAGCCAATCCTATGATAGATACATAGAAACCAAAACATCCTAGAGGCAAATGTCTTCAAACACCACAAGGCAAGCAATCAATGTAATTAAACAACAATCCCATGCACATGTGATGGGAAATGAGATACAAGCAAAGGCAATCATCATAGAAGTGAAATATGTTCATTACAAATTATATTCCCCCAACATGGTATCAAAGTCACATTTTTGTCCCAAACAGCCCACCCAAGGGGGGCTTAGCTATACATGATCAAAACAGAAACAAAGGAGAAGGGAAAGAGAGTAGGAAACACCATGGATGCTTGATGAAGCTTGACTTCTTCACCTCCTTGCTTCCAGCCACGATCCTCCTCCTCCAATGGTGCCCAAGAGCATGGAAATGGTGGAATGGATGGATAGAAACCTAGAGAAACTAGGTTTCTATGGTGGAAATGAGTGGAAAGTGGGTGGAAATGGGATTAAATGCAAGGAAGTAGGTGGATGGGAGTAATGGATGCAAGGGAGAAGCTGGGGGTGGCTAGGAGGTGCTCTGTCTCGAGCCCTAGAAGTAGCTAGTGCTTATATAGGAGCTAGGGCTAAGTGGGGGTAAAATAGGAAAAACAGTGAATAGTTGTATAGGGTAGGTGATCACCACGGTCGTGGTGGGTGTTCCACAGTCGTGGTGAGGGTAGTGGGGATTGGCCGTGGGGGTGAACACGGTCGTGGGGTGAAGGAAGCGGTGAGATGGTGGTGGCCACGGCCGTGGTGGAGTGCTACGGTCGTGGTGGTAGCATGCACCATGGCCGTGTTGGGTAACACGGCCGTTTTGGAGGAGTTGGAGGTGACCGTGGGGAGGGGCCATGGGCGTCTTGATCAGCTTCGGCCACGGTCGTGGCTTTCCGGGCAAATTCCATGTTGGCAACTGACTTTTCGCAATTAATTCCCACGACCGTGGCAAGGTGCCACGGCCGTGTTCTCTTCTCCTGACCACGACCGTGTTGATGGCCACGGTCATGTTGTCTTCACTGGCCACAGTCGTGGCTGGGAGGCCACGGTCGTGGGCGATCTAAGGAATTCCATGTTGCAACCTGTTGGAACTTGGCAATAAACCCACGACCGTGGCATTGGGGCCACGGCCGTGGTGAGGCTTGACTTCTTGATTTTGCTTCTTACTTTGTCAATTTCGGATGTCTTTGCTTGGGGATGATTCTTGGCCACTGGAGGTAGTTTGAGGGAGACTTTGGGGCCTTCTTTGGGTCCCTCCTTGAGTGGGGGAACTCTAGAACTCCCTCTCTCTCTCTTCCATCTAAGCATGGTCCAAGTACCTGAAAAATAGTGCAAAGAACATCCATAAGCATATTTGCAATGATATTCATATTGGTGAGAATAACATGTAATTCTAATGCATTTGAATGTGATAAAAGTACAAAATGACACAAGATACAGCCCTAGAATAGGTTTGGATCACCACCCCAAACTTGAAACATACTTGTCCTCAAGTATGCTCCAACTCAATCTCTTTTCCGTTTTCTACAATCAAAAGATATGACAAATGCAATATGATGGGCGACAAATGCTAAATGGGATCAATGGTGACTAGGTACATGCAAATCACTTCCCTCCTCTTCTACTTTCACAAACCAATCATGAAGAGAGCACAAAGCACATGAACTTTGCATATAATGCATGGGTTGCACAAGTTATCAATATCTCATCCATAAGGTTCCGGGTAGACCGTTTCATGATGATGTTAATCGCCGATGACTAGGAGTGTTGCTTCACCTTCATGCGTTCAACCTTATGCTTCAAGTTATGCCAAATGACCCACATGGCTGCGGAAAGGGATAAAGTGAGCTAGGTTTAATGTTTCCTAGCTCCATGGGTATGAAAGAAGAAGAAAGGGTTGCGGTAATATTTGGAGTGCTTTTACACACTCTTGTTTTCTTTATTTGAATGCTCTTAAATAGGAGCATCCTTTTATTTTATTTTTGCTTCTCTTTTCTTTTTTCTTTTCCCTTGGTGTAGATAGGGCATATGGTGGATAGAGTGAATCGGGGAGATAAAGATGTGGCCACCCCAAACTTTTGGAGGTGGCCACGGCTAATATGTGCACTTTGGCATCTTTTCATGAGGCGGGGAGGTATGAAGATGATGAAAGAGTGGTCGGGTCAAAGAGGGGTCACTTGGCATAATCTTTCACATAAGGTCTCCTACATGAAAACTAGTCTGACACTTCACCATAGATATCACATCACATGAATGAACCAAATGAAATCCATATCTCAATCAAGTAACTCCACACACATTAATTGTTCTATGCTTGCTCGGATCATAATTCAATCAAACCAACACATTCCCAAGGGAGGTGATGAGCATGTAAGAAGTCACTCGTTGATACCACATAGCACTTCATCATAGCATATCATCTTATATTTGTCAAAGATAAGCAATTTCATTCAATATGGTAAAGATTGGGTCAAAACACGCTTTTTGGACAAGAAACATCAAATCTGGGCAAAATTGGCCAAAAAGGTGTCAAATTGCTCTAAATCACATTCAAACACAATTTTAGGTAAAAAGCAAGTAAATCCTAGCTAAAACATGCAAAAAAATTGAAAAATTACTAAAAAATGCATAAATCAACTACATGTCATGCAAAGATGCAATGAAGGCACACGAGGTTAGGATAGATAACTATGAAGGTTAGTCGAACTATTTGATAATCTTGCAAAATGTAGCACAAGGCACATAGAGAAAAATGCGGCGAAAGAAGGCTTACCGCCCTACCACCCCAAACTTTTAAATCATGATGTCCTCATCATGAAATAGAAGTTTAGACTAGTAGGGTAAAAAGGCGTGGGGTTGCGAAAGGCAACCGATGAGAGCTGGAGTGGTCAATGTAACTTTAGGTGAGCAAGACGGGGCCACCACGGCCATGCTGAGCAGCACGGCCGTTCTGGCCTTCTTCTTGTCGCTCCTCCATTGATTTGCAATCTCTTCTTCCACTTTAACCTCCGCCTTGGCTAAACCTTCAGCATCATCTTTTCTTTCTTGTGCCAGTGCTAAAATGATTCACAAATAGAAAAACTATCAAGTATAGTGTGTGTGTGTGTTTTTGTGTAAAACAAAACTAAAGTATCAAAACAAGGGTTCGAGAATCTCAAACCACGTGGGTTGCCTCCCACTAGTGCTAAATTTAACGCCTTCAGCCAGGCTTATTGATTGTTGGACTTTTTCACTTTTTCGAAATCTTCAAAAGATCCTTGTAGTAAATCCCTTTCTCATCCTCGTCCAAGCATTCTTCTTCCTCGGATTCTTCTTCTATAAGCATAACAATATCAAAGTCTTGATTGGCCTTGTCCGGGCCGACTTCAACAACAGATTTCAGCCTTTTCCCGTTGATGGCAAATTCCTTAGCTCCTTCTTTTGCACAAATAATCACTGCCCCGGATGGGTACACCTTCTTGATAAGGTAAGGACCTTCCCATCTAGACCGAAGCTTTCTGGGAAAGAACTTCATTCTTGAATTGTACATCCATACCCATTTGTCGGGCTCAAACTCTTTCTTTTTTATGAGCTTGTCATGTAGAAACTTGGTTCTTTCCTTGTAGCTCTTTGACATTTCATATGCTTCATGCCGCATTTCTTCTAGCTCATGAAATTAAAACTTTCTTTTCATTCTGGCTTTCTCTTCATCGAAGTCCATCTTCTTCAAGGCCCAAAGTGTCTTGTGCTGTATCTCAACCGGCAAATGGCAACTCTTACCATAGACAAGCTTGAACGGTGTAGTGCCAATCAGGGCTTTATATGCAGTCCTATATGCCCATAAAGCTTCATTGAGGCAAAGTGACCAATCCTTGCGGTCCGGTCGCACCGTCTTCTCTAAGATGAGCTTTATCTCCCGATTTACCAACTCAACTTGACCACTCATTTGAGGGTGGTAAGGAGTAGCTACACGATGGTGCACTCCATGTCTCTTTAGCAGCCCTTCAAAGGTGCGGTGGATGAAATGACTCCCGCCATCACTAATCATAGCCCTTGGAACACCAAAACGGCTAAAGATGTTGGATTTCACAAAATCACACACCACCTTATGATCATTTGTCCTTGTTGCCACAGCCTCAATCCATTTTGATACATAGTCTATGGCGACCAAGATGTAGACATACCCGAAAGAAGGAGGGAAAGGACCCATAAAGTCAATCCCCCAAACATCAAACACTTCTACCACAAGAATAGGTGATAGAGGCATCATGTCCCTCTTTGAGATGGTGCCCACTTTTTGGCACTTGAAGCAACCCTTGCAAAAGTCATGAGCATCTTTGAACAATGTCGGCCAGTAGAATCCACATTGAAGAACTTTGGTGGATGTGCGTTTCCCTCCAAAATGGCCTCCACACACTCCGGAATGGCACATAGATAAGACTTCTTGCTGATCCATCTTCGGAATGCACCTCCTAATGAGTTGATCTGGGCAATACTTAAAGAGGTGAGGGTCATCCCAAATGTAGTTCTTTACCATAGCAAACAATCTCTTGCTTTCCTCTCTTGTCCACATGCTCGGTATCCTCCCACTCGCTAGGAAATTTGCTATGTGCTTGTACCATGGCTTTTGGGAAGATAAGATTAAGAGGAGTTTTTCATGTGGCATTGTCTCTCTGATTGGACTTGTCATATCAAAAGGTCCATCAAGGCGGGAGAGATGATCTGCTGCACCATTTTCTACTCCCTTCTTATCCACAATTTCTATGTCAAATTCTTGGAGCAACAAAATCCATCGGATCAACCTTGGTTTTGAGTCTTTCTTGGACATGAGATACTTCAATGCAGCATGGTCCGTGTAGATTGTCACTTTGTTTTGCAAGAGATACGGCCAGAACTTGTCAAGAGCGAAGATCACCGCAAGCAACTCCTTCTCGGTAGTCGTATAGTTTCTTTGAGCATCGTCTAATGTTTTGCTTGCATAATAGATAGCATGAGGAATTCGGCCAATGCGTTGACCCAGCACAGCCCCCACCTCCATATCGGATGCATCCATCATGATCTCAAACGGCAGAGAGAAATCTGGGGGTTGCATGATACGAGCAGAAATAAGCCTTTCTTTCAAATGATTGAAGGCTTCAACACATTTGTCATCAAACTGAAATTCAACATCTTTCTCAAGTAATCGACAGAGTGGTCTTGATATTTTGCTAAAGTCCTTGATGAAGCGACGGTAGAAACCTGCATGTCCCAAGAAAGATCGAACATGTCTTACGGTGGAAGGAAGGTCGAGTGTAGAAATAAGGCCCACCTTGGCCTTGTCAACTTCAATCCCATCTTTCGAAACTCGGTGTCCCAGAACTATACCCTCAGGTACCATGAAATGGCTTTTTTCCCAAGATAAAACTAAGTGAACTTTCACACATCTTTCCAGGACAGCAGCTAGATGTAGCAAGCACTCATCAAAGGTTTTCCCGAAAACTGAAAAATCATCCATGAAAACTTCAAGTGACGAATCAAGCATGTCAGCGAAGATTGAGGTTACACATCTCTGGAAAGTGGAAGGGGCATTGCACAATCCAAATGGCATTCTCCGGTAGGCAAATGTACCACTTGGACAAGTGAATGTCATCTTTTCCTGGTCCGTCAGATGCACAGCAATCTGAAAATATCCTGAGTATCCGTCAAGAAAGCAGTAGAAGCTCTGCCCAGCCAATCTCTCTAAAATCTGATCAAGAAATGGGAGTGCGTAGTGATCCTTCTTTGTCTTTTCATTGAGCTTTCGGTAATCAACGCACATTCTCCACTTGGATTGCTCTCTCACCAGCATAAGCTCGCCATCGGCATTTTCTGCAACCGTAATCCCACCCTTCTTGGGCACATCTTGGATGGGACTCACCCATGTACTGTCAGAAATGGGATAGATGATCCCTGCATCAAGCAACTTTACAACCTCTTGAGTTACAATGTCCTTCAACTTTGGATTTAGCCTTCTTTGCATTTGGTGGGTCGGTCTCGTATCTTCTTTTAAGTATATCTGATGCACACAAATAGAGGGGTCAATCCCTCTCAAGTCAGCAATAGACCATCCAATGGCTTGGATGTTCTTCCTCAAGACTTCCATCAAGGCATCTTCTTGCTCAGGAGAGAGAATGGAGGAAATGATCACCGGGAGGGTGTCATTTGAGCCAAGGAAAGCGTACTTCAATCCTTCAGGAAGTTTCTTCAACTCAAGAACGGGGGGTGCTTCAAGGGAGTTCTTCAATGGTGCAGAAATAGAAGGAAGGTCCTGACTTGCAGCCACTAAGGCTAGCTCACACTCTTCATCATCTTCATCTTCATCATCAGGAAACTCAACAATTGGTTCAAGACCTCTACCTTGGGTGGCAGTCTCAATCCACACAGGTAGGAACTCTTCAACAATCTCATTTAGGCATTCCACCAAATAACAATCTTCTTCGGTGGCCCCTATCACTTCAGCTGTAGTAGAAGACTTGAAGATGTTCAACCTGATCTTCATGTGCATAAATATAACATACATGGTACCTGTCCTCACATGGATCACGGCTTCAGCTGTGGCTAAGAAAGGTCTCCCCAAGATGATTGTCACCTTTCTAGCCTCTTTTTCCATATCAAGAATGATAAAATCGGCTGGGAAGAAGGCAGAAGTATCCTCATCAAGACGGACCAATACATCATCCACACGCCCTCTAGGCGTCTTCACAGATCGGTCGGCCAACTGTAGAGTGCAATGGGCTGGCCTCAACTCCCCCATTTGGAGCTCAGCAAACAGATCATACGGCATCAAGTTTATGCTAGACCCTAAGTCAAGAAGAGCCTGGTCTATGCGATGTACCCCGATGTAGCATGGGATGATGGGAGCACCGGGGTATTTTCTTTTCCGAGGGATGGTGTGTTGGAGAATGGAGCTCACTTGCTCAGTGAGCTTGATCTTCTTAGGCATCCTCCCTGTTGTTTTTCTTTTGAAGGTGCACAATTCTTTAAGGAACTTTGCATAGGACGGAATTTTCTTGACTGCATCTAGAAGAGGTACGTTGATTTTCACATGCTTGAAGATTTCCAAGATATCTTCCGCATGCTTTTTTTTTCTTTGCAACAGAAGGCTCCTCGAGTGCATCAGGATAAGGAGGGAATTGGGACCCCAATCGGTCCAAATCAACAGTATCATCCACTGGTATCACTGGAATCACAGTATCACGGCTCGGTATCACAGTATCACGGCTCGGTATCACAGTATCAATGCTCGGCGTCACGATCAACACTGTCTCTTATCACAGTATCATCAATCTGCATCTCAGTATCAACCTGCTCTGCCTCAGTGTCATCTCTACCAACAACTGTACCATGAGGCCTCTCCAAAGTCCTACCACTCCTCAATGTAGTCACTGCCTTCACATGCTCATGGGTGGTAGGAGAGGGAGCTTGTGGAGGTGGTTGTGGCTTTTGGGGTGGTGGAGGCCTTTGGTTAGGGGAGTTGGGATTTTGAAGGATGAATTGGGGTTGCGGTTGTTGTTGTGGTGGGGGTGATATTGTGGAGGTGGTTGTTGGTAGGTGTGAGGTGGAGGTGGAGCATATTGATAATTGAGTGGCGCTTGAGGAGGCTGAGGAGCATAGGGGTTTGGTGGGGCTTGGTAAGATGGTGGAACATAAGCACTCGAAGTGTTCCCTAGAAAAACCCCATCATTGTTCGGATTTGGCATTGGTTGAGATGGAAGTCTGCCTTCTTCTCTTCTAGCCAAAGAAAGAGAAATTTGATCCAAACACTGCTCAAGACGGTTAATCGACTGCCCATGTGCATTGACATCCTTTTTTACTTCATATAGGCTTCTTAGCCTTCCGAGTACCTCGTCCTCAAACTTGGAGCTGTAGTGTGGCTTTTGCTGCCCCTGTCCTTGTCCATCCTCATTCTGTTGTTTCCAAGAGAAGTTTGGGTGGTTCCTCCACTCGGGAGTGTAGGAGTTGGACATTGGGCCATGGTTGTTGCGGCCACCAAAGGAATGTAAAGCATTGACTTCC
This sequence comes from Alisma plantago-aquatica, assembly GCA_963693085.1. NCBI lineage: Eukaryota > Viridiplantae > Streptophyta > Magnoliopsida > Alismatales > Alismataceae > Alisma > Alisma plantago-aquatica. The sequence goes on along the minus strand of OY856409.1, from coordinate 662,393,597 downwards.
TCATCTACAGTGTCGATAGCCATTGCGGGTTGGCTAGAAGATCCACCCACTTGATTCTTCATCATCAGCATCATATCTGCCATCATTTTCATCATATCGGGGTCGGTGGCATTGCGTGCGGGAGCCACGGAGGAGGGTGGAGGAGTGTAGTTCCGGCCGCAATGCCCCCCCTTTAGTGGAAGCTTGGTGGCGTGAATTCTCGGTGAGATGCTCAAACAGCGGCCATGATTCCTCGGGCGGCTTTGCCATGAACGTGCCCCCGCAAGAAGAATCGACGTTGTTTTGGCTTTGCTCCTCAAGCCCGGTGTAGAAGGCCTGAACTAGCTGCCAAAGAGGAACCTCATGATGAGGGCAGTCACAAAGCAACTTCTGGAACCTCTCCCACGCCTCGTGGAAGGGTTCATTCTCTTTCTAGGCGAACGACGTGATGCACCTTCTCATGTAGGATAATTTGGCGATGGGGAAGAACTTCTTGAGAAACTCATTCTTCACCTCATTCCAAGTGACCAACTCTGGCCTCAAGACGTACCACTCCTTGGCCTTCTCTTTGAGAGAGAAGGGAAAGAGCGCTCTCCTAATTGAGTCATCGGTGGCGGCTGGCGTGCGGAAGGTAGAGCATGTTTCAAGGAACGCGTCTATGTGGTGGTAGGGATTCTCGTTCTCCATACCGAAGTATGTGGGGAGAAGTCCTAAGAGTGTCGGCGGGATGGAGAACTACTGACCGGGAATTTGGTCAACCAGCGTGGCGATGGGGGAGTTGTAGTTCCCCAGAGTGAAGTACTCGTGAAGCGGGCAATGTGGCGGTGGTGGCTGAGCGTCGACATCTTGGTTGTTCTCAGCCATCTCGGCCTCTCGGTGTAGGTTGCGGCGAGCTTGACGCCTTCTTCTCCCAATCTCAGGGTCGTAAACCACCAAGTCGATGCAAGTCGAACGCGTGCTACGCATGCACAGCTGTCACCTGCGCAAGTCACAAACAAACAACAAGGAGCTAAGTTAGCGAACCAATATGCAAGAGTAACACAAAGAATAAATAATAGCAATGGTGAGGGCAAAAGGAAAGGCTAAGCTACACTATCTAACTAGGCTGAGCACCTCTATCCCCGGCAATGACGCCAGAAAGCTTGGTGCGCTCCCGCTAGAGGCTTACAACACCGGCCAACTAGGGTGGCCGAGTGCAATCCACGAGGTCAGGAGGCACGGGATGATGGGATCTTTGCTTTCGAAATTTGTATGGTCCCAGATCGAGTCTATCACTAAAACTAAAACAATTCGCCCGCAAGCGTACGGGGTACTGTTGTAGTATAGATCAAAGGCAAGATGCGGGGTCGAACCACGGAGATAGAGGGGGCGCTATAGTTAGATGATGTATGCTACGTTCCTATTGCGGAGAGTAAGGTTTTTAGGGTTTTAAGGTTGATTGGTTGTTGATTAAGCTAAGAGAGCGAGTAGGAAAAGCAATATGAAACTAAGCTGTCAAAAGACTAAATTAGCAATTTAAGTCAACAAACTATCTAAATAAGAGCAAGAACAAACTACACTAGACTAAGCAAGCAACTATCAATTGAGAGCCTAAGTTAACCACTAATCAAGATCAAAGACCTAAATTAACACTTAGCTAGCAAAACTAGACAATCAACTAAGTTAACTAAAGCAATTGAATTATACTAGCATTAACAAGAAAACAAAGCAATTAAGGTTTTAAGCAATTAGATGAAGGAGGTGGGCCATTTGGGAATGTGACCTTGACATTAATTGGGGGATGTCACCATAATAAGCAATTAACATATTCCATTCTAGACTACCAAACCAAACAATAAGGTGGGCGCTATGAGGATGTACCCTATGCTACTAGTTGGAGAACTAGGGCTAGGTGTAATTCTCATAGGACTTACCAAGTCTAGGTCTCTAGGATAAGTGGTATTAGTCAATTGAGGACCAAGGGTAAGGATGGGAGTAGAGATGAGGATATTTGACCTCATGCCACTAGCCACCTCAGCCTTTAGGAAATCCTAGGAAATTGCACTAATCACACTTATATTGTCACTTAGAACTCACATTTGCATGTAGGAAGAAGGTGATTATGTAGGAAGATAGGGGGATAGCTAGGGATCTGAATTAAGGACCTAGGAGCCAATCCTATGATGGCTACATAGAAACCAAAACATCCTAGAGGTAAATGTCTTCAAACACCACAAGGCAAGCAATCAATGTAATTAAACAACAATCACATGCACAAGTAATGGGAAATGAGATACAAGCAAAGGCAATCATCATAGAAGTGAGATATGTTCATTAAAAATTATATTCCCCCAACATGGTATCAAAGTCACATTTTTATCCCAAACAGTCCACCCAAGGGGGGCTTAGCTATACATGATCAAAACAGAAACAAAGGAGAAGGGAAAGAGAGTAGGAAATGCCATGGATGTTTGATGAAGCTTGACTTCTTCACCTCCTTGCTGCCAGCTACGATCCTCCTCCTCCAATGGTGCCCAAGAGCATGGAAATGGTGGAATGGATGGATAGAAACCTAGAGAAACTAGGTTTCTATGGTGGAAATGAGTGGAAAGTGTGTGGAAATGGGATTAAATGCAAGGAAGTAGGTGGATGGGAGTAATGGATGCAAGGGAGCAGTTGGGGGCAGCTAGGAGGTGCTCTGTCTCGAGCCCTAGAAGCAACTAGTGCTTATATAGGAGCTAGGGCTAAGTGGGGGTAAAATAGGAAAAACAGTGAAAAGTTGTATAGGGTAGGTGATCACCACGGTCGTGGTGGGTGTGCCACGGCCGTGGTGAGGGTAGTGGGGAACGGCCGTGGGGGGTGAACACAGTCGTGGGGTGAAGGAAGTGGTGAGATGGTGGTGGCCACGGCCGTGGCAGAGTGCCACGGTCGTGGTGGGTAGCATGCACCACGGCCGTGTTGGGTAACACGGCCATTTTGGAGGAGTTGGAGGTGACCGTGGGGAGAGGCCATGGGCGTCTTGATCAGCTTCGGCCACGGTCATGGCTTTCTGGGCAAATTCCATGTTGGCAACTGATTTTTTACAATTAATTCCCACGACTGTGGCAGGGTGCCACGACCGTGTTCTCTTCTCCTGACCACGACCGTGCTGATGGCCACGGTCGTGTTGTCTTCACTGGCCACGGTCGTGGCTGGGAGGCCACGGTCGTGGGTGATCTAAGGAATTCCCTGTTGCAACCTGTTGGAACTTGGCAATAAACCCACGACCGTGGCATTGGGGCCACGACCGTGGTGAGGCTTGACTTCTTGATTTTGCTTCTTACTTTGTCAATTTCGGATGTCTTTGCTCGGGGATGATTCTTGGCCACTGGAGGTAGGTTGAGGGAGACTTTGGGGCCTTCTTTGGGTCCCTCCTTGAGTGGGGGAACCCTAGAACTCCCTCTCTCTCTCTCTCTTCCATCTAAGCATGGTCCAAGTACCTGAAAAATAGTGCAAAGAACATCCATAAGCATATTTGCAATGATATTCATATTGGGGAGAATAACATGTAATTCTAATGCATTTGAATGTGATAAAAGTACAAAATGACACAAGATACAGCCCTATAATAGGGTTGGATCACTAGGGAACACGAACATGGTGGCTGATGAGCTGAGCAGGAAGTCATCTTCGTTATCTTCTACAGACAAGGCATAGTTACACTCCATGGTGTTTCATAAGCAGGATATATTGATCTCTTTGTCAGGTGATGTACAGTTGGAAGTATCTATGTTGAAGGATTGTTGGCACAATTACAGTTGAATCCTACCTTGATACAATAAATCAAGTATGCACATAATAATGATTTTATGACACAAATATGAGATCAGAGTTTGATAGCAGGTTGCGTGATGGCTTTGATGAGTCATATGATGGGATAGTTTGTTTCCACAACAGAACCATGGTTCCAGATGTTGATGGTCTGAGGAAGATGGTACTTGAGTAGGTGATGTAGCCCTATTTTAGGGCTCCATCCTGTGCCATTTTGTACTTAAGTTGCATCTAAACATGTTAGATTACAAGTCTTTTTCCCTAATATGGTTATCATTGCAAATATGCTTATGGATGTTCTTTGCACTATTTTTCAGGTACTTGAACCATGCTTAGATGAAAGAGAGAGAAGAAGGAGTTCTAGGGTTCCCCCACTCATGGAGGGACCCAAAGAAGGCCCCAAAGTCTCCCTCAACCTACCTCCAATGGTCAAGAATTGCCCCCAAGCAAAGACATTCAAGAACGACAAAGATTGAAGTGTAATTAAGTGAGGCCAACCTCACCACGGCCGTGGGCACAACGCCACGGTTGTGCATTTTTTTAGAAAAATGACGCCAAGATCAACAGGAAATTTGTATAGAATCCCACGGCCGTGGCCCTCTACCACGACCGTGGCCATTGAAGACACCACGGTCGTGGTAAGCAAAGTGGAAAATGACTGTGGGCACATCCCACGGTCGTGCGAATTAATTATCAAAAGTTCAACTTGCAACAGGGTTTTTCCCTAGAATGCCATGACCGTGGCCACCTACCACGACCGTGGCCGAAGAAGCTCAAGACGACCGTGGTTCTTCTCCACGGTCACCTCCCCCTCCTCTAAAACGTCTGTGTTACCCAACACGGCCGTGGTGCATAATACCCACCACGACCGTGGCACTCCACCACGGTCGTGGCCCACCACCACACTTAAGCCTTTTACCATTCCCTCACCACCACGACCGTATTCACTCCCCACGACTGTTCTCCACCACCCTCACCACGGTCGTGGCACATCAACACGACCGTGGTGATCCACCAACCCTACCCTACTTTACACTGATTTTCCTAAACTACCCCCCACTTACCCTAGTGCTCCCCACCACCTATATATACATAGGTGGCAGCTAGGGCACGAAGGTTAGATGTCCCTACCTGTTCTTAGCCTCCACTCTCCTTCCTTGAGCTCTTTGTGCAATCCCCTTGCATTTTGGGCTCATCATCCACCATTTTCACCCTCATTCCACCATGGAAGCTTAGTTCCCTAGGTTTTCATCCATAATCCCCTGCCATTTCATGCACCCCTGCACCCTTGGAGGAGGGAGGACGTCTACAACAAGCTTGGAGGTGAAGAAGGAGACTTCTACATCAAGCTTCATGGAGTCCCTACTTCTTCTACCCCTTTCTTTTCTTGTTTTCTTGATCATGTCTAGCTAAGCCCCTTGTGGTGGGCTGTTTGGGTTTTAAATGTAACTTTGATACCATGTTGGGGGATAATTTCTTATAATGAACTTAATTCATATCTATGATGATTACTTCTTGCTTCTATCTCTTTTCCTATCTTATTGCATGTGGTTTGTGCTTCTTGTATGAATTGCTTGTTTTGAGGTTTTTGATGACACTTAGTTTCTAGGAGGAATTGGGGTGTATGTGGCAATCTTAGGAATGGATCCTAGCTCCAATTAGTGGATCCCTAGCTAGCCCCCTTTGTTCCTACATACACATCCCTCCTACAAATGAGTGTGAGATCTAAGTAGCTAGTGTAAGTGAGATTGATGTAATTGTCTAGGGCCTTCTAAAGGCTAGAGTGGCTAGTGGCATGAGGTTAACTACCCTCATCTCTACTCCCATCTCTACCCTCAACCCTCAATTACTCACTATCACTTACCCTAGAAACCTAGATTTGGTTAATATCATTAGAATTACACCTAACACTAGTCTTCTACTAGTAGTATAGGGTATGTTCTAATGGCATTGATCTTATTGTTTGGTTTGGTAATCTAGATATGAAATAAGAACCATGCATGTTTAATGATCTTCCCCCAACTAATATCAAAGTTACATTCCCCAAACAGCCCACCCGCCTTAATCACCTTGCTTAAAACCTTAATCGCTTAGTTTGCTTGTTCATGCTAGTTTAATCCAATTGCTTTAGTCTAACTTAGTCAATTGCTTAGTTTTGATCTTTAATGTTAACTTAGGCTCTTTCTCTTTCTAGTGGTTAGTTTAGTTCTTAATTGCTTCTTACCTTGCTTGAGTAGTGTAGCTCTTCTTGCTCTTACTTAGTTAGTTTGTTAACTTAGTTTACTAATTTGCTTGTTCTTCCATAATTTAGTTTCCATCTCGCATTTCTTACTTTCTCATTAGCGTAATAAAATAACCAAACCTTTTAAAACCCTAAAACCCTAAGCTCTGCAAAAGGAACATAGCCCACTCTGTCTAACTCTGGTGCCCCCTCTATCTCTGTGGTTCGACCCCTTATCTTACCAATCACCTATACTACAACAGTACCCCGTACGCTTGCGGGTGACCTATTTTCATCTTAGTGATCGACTCGGTTCGGGATAACATAAATTTCGAAAGCATAAGATCCCATATCCCGTGCGCTCTGACCTCGTGGGGTGTAAAAGCACTACTAGCGGGGATGCACCAGTAGGCTCATTCCTCAATGTATGTGATGCATCCTTCCAGTACAAAGATTTAACACAATCTGAAGGATTTGTACTGGTGTCCAGGCTTGAAGCGTGATGTGGCAGAGCTTGTTACTAAGTGACCAATTTGTCAACAAGGCAAGGTAGATCATTAGAATCTTGTATGGATGCGGCAACCATTGCCAATGCCACAGTGGAAGTGGGAAAATATTACCATGGACTTTGTGGTTGATCTTCCTAGGACATCCAAAGGTCATGATTCCATTTGGGTGATAGTTGACAAGTTGACCAAATCAGCTCACTTCCTTTCAATCAAGACGACATATACAGTAGAGAAGTTGGCACAAATCTACGTGGATGAGATAGTTTGTCTGCATGGTATCCCAGTTACCATAGTATTTGATAGAGGCCCATAGTTTACAAGTCAATTTTGGGAACATCTGCATACAGCTTTGAGGACACAACTGAGGTTTAGCACACTTTTGACCCACAAACAGATGGTCAGTCAGAGAGGACCATTCAGACTTTAGAGGATCTTTTGAGGGTGTTTTTTTGTAGTTTCTTGGTAGTTGGGATGTTCATATGAGTTTGATAGAGTTTGCCTACAACAACAGTTATCAGATAAGTATAGACATGGCACTATATGAAGCTTTATACAAAAGTCATTGTCGGTCCCCTCTTTGTTGGTATGAGATAGGCGATCGCTTTTGGGTCCTGAACTAGTACATCAAGTGATAGAGAAGATCACCATGATACACCAATAGTTTAAGGTATCTCATGATAGATAGAAGTCATATATCGATAACCGTCTTTGACTGTTATAGTTCCAAGTTGGAAACTGTGTGTATCTCAAGGTTTCTCCTTGGAAGGGTGTGTTGAGGTTTGGTAAGAAGGGTAAGTTGGCTCCTACGTTTATGGGACCATATTCTATTTTAGCACATGGTGGGAAGGTAGAATATAAGTTGGAGTTACCACCAGAGTTGCATCGGTTGCATAATGTCCTTCATGTATCCATGTTTAGGAAGTGCCACCCTGATACAGAGCAAACTTTATAGCCAATGGAGGTTGAGTTGGAGGAGGATGTGTCTTATGTAGAGGTTCCTTTTTCGATCCTAGATAAGCATGTGCATAAGTTGAGGAAGAAGGATATAGACTCAGTGAAGGTGTTGTGACATCACCGTGGTGTGGAGGAAGTGATGTGGGAGTTACAGGATGTGGTGTGTAGGAAGTACTCGTCCTTATTTGCGTAGGATTTTGGGGGCAAAATCCTAGTTAGGGGTTTATAGTTGTAAGACCCATGACCTATCTTTTTGGATAAACATGCTTAATTAACTTAAGTGGATGCTTAAAACCTTATTAAACCCTAATATGTGCTTTGATATCATGTGATAGGGCTAGGTTTCAAGTTCGGTCTAGTTTGGACATCGTTTGAGCAGGTTTTGCTATATGCATGCTTGTTTTGGTCTTTTATGCAATTTACCCATATGTAGGGTTTTCTTGTAATTTTTCACGTGCTTGGTGTGCCTCACATGTTTTCATATCATGTTTGGTATAGTTGTACCTCAGGGAGCCTTGTTGTACCTTTGTTTAGTGTTGACATCTAACCTAGGGTTTAGGGCTAGGTTCCCTCACCTAGATGCCCTAACTCGATGGTCATTCCTTTGGATGATGGGATCCAATGGTCCACCTCTAGGTGTTTGGATCCAATGGTGGTCTCTTGATGCTTAAAGTCCAATGGTTTTCCCTCTTGAGGCACCTATGTTGATGGTTTAGCTTGTGTAGTGAACCAACCGATGGTGACACTAGAGTTTTGCTTGGTGACCAAGGGAAGGCAGAAATCAATGGGCCACCTCTTGTTGGAGGTCGATGGCTCGTCTAGGGTTGATCTGATGGCCAACCTAGATTCTAAAATTGACGCATGTCCTGGTTGTGCATGTAAGTGGTGTTTTGTCCATGGGACACATGGCATGCATGGCTTGACACCTCTACCTTCCTTCCTCTTTCACCCCATGCTTTATATACCTCCCTCCATGCATGCAAATGAGTTCTGTACACACCTACCTCACTCTCTTCATATTCCTTTCTGATTGGATCTCATCCCTCTTTCTTGGTGGAGAAGATGGATCTTGAGGTAGAAAAAGCTTGGTCGATCTTGCTTGCATGTGCACCTAGGGTTCGGATCTACCCTCTCTTCAAGCTTGTGGAGCTTCCTTAGCTTGTTCTTGACCTAAGCAAGTAAGACCTTCCTTTTTCCTTTCATTTTCCTTTCTTCCCTACATTCTCTCTCTTCCTTCTTGGTCGGATCCGTGGTGCTTCTTGGTGGAGCATGAGCTAGAGCTTGAAGAACACCATCCTTCTTGTTTCTTTGACCTTGGGTTTGCTTGTTCCTAGAGAAAGAGCTAGATTGGGCATGTGGAGTGATCACTCTTGGGTTTATTCTCTCTCATTTTTCGATCTAAATTTTTGTTTAGACCTTCTTTATTATCTTTGAGGTGAGTTATATGACTTCTCCACGTCAATTGCTTATTCTTAACTTGCATGTACAAGATCTTGCTCGAAAATGTAGTTCTAAGTAGAAAGATGATACCTTTGCCTAGGGTGCGAGTTATTAGGTTGTTTTTGAGTTCATAATCTCCCTAAATGTACCCCTGATACCTTGTACACGTTTCTACCTTGGAAGTGAAAGCTCTGGACCTTGCATGCATGTGGGAATCATGGTTTTGTTTCCTCAAACAATGGTTTTTCTCTAGTGATTGGAGTTGATTTCACTTTGTTTTCATAACTCAATGGTTTACTTGATGTTTTGGACTTTTTCTCCACCTAGTGATAACACTCAATGGTACTTCTGGGTTCCTAAATGATGGTTCTTCTGGTTCACATCTGATGGTGTGTCTGGTTCCTTGGTCGATGGTCCTACTGGGTCCATGGTCGATGGTTTCATTGGGTCTTGGTCGATGGTTTGGTGGAAGTCCACAACCGATGGTGGGCCTGGAGTCCACAACTGATGGTGTTTCTGAGGTCAGAAAATGATGGCCTTCTTAGTTGTATAATCCTATGGCTCCTCATGATCTAATGGTGATGGTTAATGTATATGATTTAGTGGTCTTATTTGCCTTGAACCTGATAGTTTTAGGTGTGATCTATGATTTGATGGTTCATGTTTTCTGTTCCTAAACCAATGGTTTGTATTTGATGATTTAGAAGTGATGGTTTTAAGTCCATGATTTTGTAGTCTTACCTTTGCCCTTGAATGAATATAAACCTCTAGATGTTCTAGAGTGTTGACTCATGATATTAACTCAAGTTGCTTTGTTGAACCTAGCCCAAAGTGATTAAATGATGATGGTGGTTAGCTACAATTAATATTCCTATTATGATGGTTAAGTAGGAGGAATAATATCATGATGATTATGGTAATCCTTTTTTGTTATCTTTTGAGCCTCATATCTCTCATGATAAATACAATGTTATGCTAAATTGTGTAACACGATAAGATGGTGATTTTTTAGCCTTTTACAAAGGTATGGAAAGATAATGATGCTCTTGATGGAACTTATGAGAGTGGTCTTAATGACCTTTAGGCATGGTTGAGACCTAATGGATGTGTAACCCTATTCATGATGTAAAAATGGTTGGTATCATGTGGTGATGTGATAAGGAATATGTCTCATACATTTTGTATCTTCTGAAGTCGCAAAATACATATGTTCTGGTAGAAATCCTTTAGGGTTTATCTGTAACTTGATTGATGTAGTTAAAATATACCCAATTGGCATTAACTAATCAAGTGAAACCTTAATTTTGTAGTGTCGTCTATTGTAGAACCATTCCAGTGTCAAGATTAGTTGGATGGGGAAACATGTTTTCCTGAAGGGAAGCTCGGAGTTGTATATTGTTGAGTATATGTGGGTATAAGAGAATGTGTGTCCTTGACATCCTGATCCCAAGGTTTTGAGGATGGCTCCGGCCATACCTAGGCAGGAGAATGATTGTGGTCGTATCTTAGATATATGTATATGACATGTGATTGAGGACAGCTGTAGTTTTACCTCAGATGATAGGGTTTTGTATACACTGGTTACTAGTGTCGTGACTTATATACCAAGGGAGGACTAGGTTGTTTGCATTTTGACCTTATGTGTCATTGCGGCTAACTCATATTGACCAAGGGCGGATGAGATCTTAGGATTCTAACTCTCCTAGATCTTTTATGGAACTAATTTTGACTTAGTGATGGTCAGTTGGAAGTCTGAGTGGTATACCTCAAACTCCCCAGGGCTTAATAAAATACATAATCCAGCTGCGTAGCATATTTGTTTAGGGATAAACATGATTCACATTGGTTGATAACCCTTGCTTGTTTCTTATAGTTTATAGTTGTTATATAATGTGGTAACAGAAATCAATTGACTAGAAATGATAGACTTATCTATTCCTTTACATATCATGTTAAACATCCTTGTTGTTATACTATCTATTTATCTACTTAATCTGTATAACTTGCTTATTAAGTAACATGATGTAATCAATAACCATTGTTGATAGTTATATCTCTCACTGGAACATGGGTCTCACCTCATGAGTCACCACATCTTTTTGTTGATCGTCAGCGACGTCCTTAGGTTCGTGAAGGTGAGGAAGAGCATCTTGGAGAGAAGTAGGAGCAGAAGGTTGGCTAGTAGTTAGTATGTCCTAGATTTGTCCCTGTACTCTTAGGTCTGAGAAGGGGGATGTTTTGTAGATGATATGTGTATCGACTCGAATTTATGGCAGTATGTTGATGTTTGTTTATGGCATGTATATGTGGAACACTGCTTTTGTATACATGTTGTGGCCTCATCCACTAGACATATATGTAAATATCTGATATGGTATGTGATGTTATACATGTAGTTGGACTTATATGTAATTATCCCCAAACATGTTGGTCATGTTTTAAATTGGTTTTAATTTACCCTCTTTTTTTATATGAGATTAATTAACTATTGATCACGTGTTTTGTTATGAGTAATCTCATTTAGCATGGTGGTGTGTCACACAACGATGGAGTTATACCCTAATATAGTTGTTTGAAATACAAATGAATATAATTAATGTGTGTATTGTGAATAACTCAAAGGTAACCTAACATGTATAGGCTTCAAAAGATATAGAATACATAAAGTGAGTTTGGATTTTGTAATCAACATCACATATCACAAAACACTCATATTAACCTAATAACCTAAATATGTGCTAACATGTAAGAGAGTTCATGAAATATGTCATGTATGTTTCCTATGGTAATTAATAAACAAATAATGGCTAAAATATGTTTAGCAAGAGGTATAATTTGCTTAATATATGAATTGTAATAACGTTGGAGTTTTCATGTCTATATATATGACTAATGATCCATCCTCTAAGTTAATATTGTATTAATGGACTTAATATGTTAAACAGTAAAATATGGAAGCTTGTGCATAATAATATAACATGACTCTTTTGGTAACAATGTAAGGATAGTATGACTCAATTTAATGAATGTTTATGATAATAATGTAATATTAAAATAAATATAATTGTTATGACCATAGACCTAATTTTCTGAAAATTCATATAAGGGAACTTTAAGAACCATGTCTAATGGCAAAATTAAGATCCTTGGTTCCCAGTTAGCTTGGGTGCCAAGTTTGAGATTAATCAGAGAATCCTAACTATGCTAATTTCAAATAACAAAGAAAACATAAAATGAACTCAAAAATATCAAATAATATACTTGATGACCCCAAAAGTGGAAAGTAATGATAAGTTCTAGTTCTTTATGTCCTATTAGTCTAAGTACCAAATTTTGTTTTATTTAATCTTTGTTTAATCCCTCAAACAATTAGAAAAAGAGAATATGTTTAAGTACCTCTAAAAAGTTATTTAAATGGTCTAATACAATTGATTTCCTAAAATCTGTGATTTATCTCTTGCCACACTATATTATCTGGATTTCCTAAGGTCTTGGTTTAATATTTTCAGGCCAAGTTTCCTAATGTGTATTTCTCTTCAACCATTGGATTTTAATATTTTGGTTGTCATATCATCTTCTTCCTTTCTCCCGACTAGGAAACAAGTGCAAACATTTGTTGTGATCCCTTCACCCATACATATATCTCTCCCCTTTATAGCTTTCATTATGATTTTTTCCAAGATCTATATATTTCCTCATTGGATACTCATATTCTTTCTAGGGTTTCATTGTTCTTACCCTATAGTCGGTGGGTTTCTTTCCATTGCCCATGTCCTCCCCTATTTCCAAATTTGGTAGGGATTCCTCACCTCCTCTAGCCTTTGCTCCTATAAATGGCTACCCTTTTACCATGTAGAGACAACTACAATTATATCCCATCTTTAGTACGATCTCCTTTCCTATGGATCCCTCCTCATGACTTTCAAGTGTCCATGTCGACTTCATCAACTCTGGAGACATGGTTGAGACCTTCACAACATCTACAAACTATCCTAAAACCATCGTGTAATCATGTTGATCAGTTTCCACCACCTCGTCTTTTCTCCTTCGTTAGGGGGTTTTTCTCTCTACCTAGTTCACATTTGGCGGCCAACCAAGTCTGGTGGAGGATTCTAATATATCAAAATAAAAAAAATCATATATTGAAACAATCAACCGTGCAAAGTGGAGAAGCAAAAGGATAACTTGTTATTCAGCGAATTGATAAACACACAAATGGATAAACATAGAGACTGAAAAAAAAGTAACCAGGCAAGATGGCTATTAGAAAGCAGTCATGTTAACTATCTTTGATTCATATGGTATATAGCCACAAGGCCACTTGATTTTTAAATTCTATCCACACTGGTCGCTTGATTTTGAAATTCTAGTGATATTCAAATACTATCTGAGCGTATTTTTTCAATTTTATTCTTTATGCCATGTTTGGTATTGATATTAATAGTTCACATTAGTATTTCATATCACCTGTTTGGTTTTACTTGCTATTCTATGTATTTAGCTTACTTTGTTTGGTTGTTATACACCTATTCTTACAACAAAATATGTTTCATTTATATGTCAATACAATTAAACGAAGTAATTATCATTTTAAAAATATAGATACAATTAACATAGAGACAACAACACATATTTCATATATTACGTCAAAATGTGGAAAAAAATAATACTTTAAAATGTACACATAAAAAAGAAGTCATGCTCAAGTCGTACTCAGAATATAAATAACGTAGTTACATATTTTTACTTTTATAAATCCAAATTTTTACTACACTGAAATATCTATACTATATAAACAAATTGTTTTGGATTAATCATGCAATTTTTTTCAACATTTTTATAAATTACAAATGTGTCTTTTGTATCTAAGAAAGCCCACCACAGAGTGGGGTTGGATACAATTTTCTCCATTATTTTTTAAAAATTACATACTGCCCCCTTTGTATTTATGTATTCTATACTATATAAAACAAGCAGTTTCATATTAATCACGCAAATTTTCGCAACATTTTAATAAATTAAAACATGTCCTTTGTTCCTAACAAAGCCCCACATAGGGGGTTGGATGTAATTTTCTCTATTATTTTTTAAAATTACATATTGGGCCCTTTGTATGTACACCACATCTTTGTCTTTAATTTATTAAATCACATATTATGTTAGGAGTCTCATATATACTAATATGTGGATGTAATTTCCTCCATTATTTTTTGAAATTATATGTTGGTCCCTATGTGTGTACACCACACTTTTGTCTTTAATTTTTTAAATTATATATTGTATTAAGAGACTCATCTATACTATATAAGAAAGTCCGTAGAGGGGGTTGGTTGCAATTTTTCTCTATTTTCCAAATTACATACTGGTTCATGTGTGTACAACACACTTTTGTCTTTAATTTTTTAAATTATATGTTATATTAGGAGACTCATCTATACTATATAAGAAACTCCACGGAAGGGGTTGGATGCAATTTTCTCCATTATTTTTTAAAATTACATACTGGCCCCTGTGTGTACACGACACTTTTGCCTTTAATTTTTTAGTTATATATTATATTAGGAGACTCGTCTATACTGTACAAAAAAGTCTACAGAGCGGTTGGATGAAATTTTCTCCATTATTTTTTAAAATTACATATTGGTCCTTGTGTGTACCAACTTTTGTCTTAAATTTTTTAAATTATATATTGTAGTAAGAGGCTCATCTATACTATATAAGAAAGCCCACAGTAGGGGTTGGATGCAATTTTCTCCATTATTTTTTGAAATTACATACTGGTTCCTGTGTGTCAACATCACACTCTTATCTTTAATTTTTTAAGTTATATATTGTAGTAGGAGTCACCTATACTATATAAGAAAGCCCACAGTGGAAGTTGGATGAATTTTCTCTGTTACTTTTTGAAATTACATATTGGTCCTTGTGTGTCAACATCACACTTTTGTCTTTAATTTTTAAAGTTATATATTGTAGTAGGAGGCTCATCTATACTATATAAGAAAGCCCAAGGGGGTTGGATGTATTTTTCTCTATTATTTTTCAAAATTACATATTGGTCTATGTGTGTGTACACCACACTTTTGTCTTTAATTTTTTAAATTACATATTGTACTACTAGGCTCATCTATACTATATAAGAAAGCCCCAGAGAGGGTTGGATGCAATTTTCTCTATTATTTTTTAAAATTATATAATGGCCCTTTGTGTGTACGCCACACTTTTATCTTCAATTTTTAAAATTATATATTACATTAGGAGGCTCATCTATACTATATAAAAATGCCCGCAGAGGGGTTGGATGCAATTTTCTCTATTATTTTTTGAAATGACATACTGGTCCTTGTGTGTGCACACCACACTTTTGTCTTTAATTTTTTTTTATTATATATTATATGAGGAGGTTCATCTGTACAATATAAGAAAGCCCACAAAGGGGGTTTGATGCAGTTTTCCCCATTATATTTTGAAATTACATATTGGTCCCTATATGTGCACACCACACTTTTGTCTTTAATTTTTTAAGTTATATATTATATTAAGAGACTCAACTATACTATACAAAAAAGTATGCATAGGGGGTCAGATGCAATTTTCTCCATTGTTTTTTGTAACTACTTATTGATCCCCATGTGTGTACATCACACTTTTGTCTTTAATTTTTTTTTAATTATATATTGTAGTAGGAGGCTCATGTATACTATATAAGAAGGTCCCGCAGGGGTTGGATGTGATTTTCTCCACTTTAAAAAAAACATATTGGTCTATGTGTGTGTACACCACACTTTTGTCTTTAATTTTAAATTATATATTATATTAGGAGGATGTGATAAATTCTGTTACTTGGGTTCTATTATTCAAATAGATGGGGATGTCCAAAATGATGTTTGTCACCGGATCACTGTAGGATGGTTGAAATGGAGGAGTGCAACTGGAGTATTATGCGATCAGAAAATCTCTCTCAGGTTAAAAAGTAAGTTTTATAGAACAGTTATACGACCATCGATGCTCTATGGGAGTGAATGTTGGGCGGTGAAGAAACAAGGTCTCAACAAGATGAACGTGGCTGAAATGCATATACTGAGATGGATGTGTGGGAAGACAAGAAAAGATCGCTTGAGAAATGACTATATCAGGAATAAAGTGGGGGTGGCGAGCATTGAGGACAAGTTGTGCGAGGGCCGACTCAGATGGTACAGACATCTCCAACGCAGACCTACTAGTACGCCTATACGAAGCAATGCTATTGAGCCAACCACTATAAATAGAAGAAGAGGAAGGCCTAAATTAACATGCGATGAGCTTATAAAGAGAGATTTTGAATCTCTACATCTCAATCAGAATATGGCCCATGATAGAGCTGAATGGAAATGAAGGATCCATGTAGTCGACCCCAACATAATTGGGATTGAGGCTTAGATGATGACGATGATGATGATATTATATTAGGAGGCTCATCTATTATATAAGAAAGCTCGCGAAGGGGGTTGGATTCTGTTTTCTCCATTATGTTTTTAAATTACATATTGGTCCATGTATGTGTACACTGCACTTTTGTCTTTATTTTTTTCAATTATATATTACATTAAGAGTCTCATCTGTACTATATAAGAAAGCCAGCAGAGGGGTTGGATGCAATTTTCTCCATTTTTTGAAATTATAGACTGGTCCCTCTATGTGTACACCACACTTTTGTCTTTAATTTCTTAAATTTCATATATATTAGAGGACTCGTCTATACTTTATAAGAAAGTCAGGAAGGGGGTTGGAAGAAATTTTCACGATTATTTTTGAAATTGCATACTGGTCCATGTGTGTCTACACCACACTTTTGTCTTTAATTTTTTAAATTATTTATTATATTAAGAGACTCATCTATACTATATAACAAAGCCCACAGAGGGGGTTGAATGCAATTTTCTCTATTATTTTTTGAAATTACATGTTGGTCCATGTATGTATGAGAAAACCTAGTAAGATATATATTGTACATATTTATTGCATCTTCTTTTCTCAAAATGTAACCTAAAAATACTCATTGCAACATACTAAGGCACCTGTGCATAGCACGAGTTTGTGCCTAGTAACATCAAACGCATAGATTCCAAATTCATTACATATTGTGATACCTCTCCCAAAAATATATAATGGATCCAATTGTCGTGGGAGCAATGAAAAAAGTGAAAAGAAAATAATAAATCAATAAAACTCGAAGTCATCATGTCCTTTATAGAAATTATTTGAAAAGTGTCACGTCTTTTGTAGAAATTCCAAGAACCCTAAGAGTAAAAGGGTCAAAGTATAGGCGAAGATGAGTTCCGATTTTATGAGAAAAAAATGTTATCTATTTGTTCTTGTTATGGATGAGTTGACAAAGCATGTTTAAGATAGTATCTTAAGGTGCATGTTATTTGTTGATGATATTGTGTCAATTGATGAAAGAAAAGATACATTGAATGATAAAATTTGAACTTTGAAAGACATTGGAATCTAATGGGTTTATCAACAGTAGAAGCAAAATTGCATATATGCATTGCAATTTCAGCCAATCTAGAATTATGAATGGCAGGGTCAAGCTGGATGAAATGGATGTACCAATATATGATAAGTTTGGTATCCTAGAGTTTGCCATATTGGATTGTATTTTGGAATCCATCTATAGAAAATTTATGTTCAGTTTGTGGGATTTAGAAATGGAACTAATACTAAGATTTCTAGACATAAAGAGAATACCGCATTTGGTTCCCATCAAAATTCTCTCAGACCCCAAAATCCAGTTGTGCCTGGTCGGTGGACCAAGATTAAACAAACTTCACAAATCCTAGAAACCAAACAAAAAAAATTTATCTACGATTTGACAATAATGCAACATTTTACAAATGTAAGATGGCATAAGTACAAGATTTATTGAAAATCTAGAAAACTAAATGTGCCCTATATAGTAGTCAAATTGTTTTCCATACTATATCAATTGATTTAGATATGTGAGGAACATCCTTCTAATAGGAAATCTGACATAATCAGTAGGATAAATCATTGAACAAAACCTAACATAAACTAGCACACAACAAAAATCCAAAAGAAAAAAAAAGTAGAAAACTCGACTAAAAAGTTTCTTTTCTGAATAAAATCAATAAATCTAGCAAACTAAATGTGCCCTATATAGTAGTCAGATTGTTTTCCATACTATATCAACCGATTCAGATATGTGAGGAACATCCTTCTAATAGGAAATATGACATAATCAGTAGGATAAATCCTTGAACAAAACCTAACATAAACTAGCACACAACAAAAAGGCAAAAGAAAAAAAAAATAGAAAACTCGACTAAAAAGTTTCTTTTCTAAATAAAACACACATCTCAAGTCTTTGAGTCGGAATATATCAACATATGAATACCCTTGAATGTCTAACCAACCAAACCAAGAACAGATTGTACATTCCTAAACCTAAGACCCATAAAACACATCCCAAATGAGCCAAACTAACATAAAATGCATCATGATCATCATGAATCATACAAAGAATAACATGACATCATACTTAACCCAAAGATCTGATAGTGAAAGGTTTAGTTTATCTTTATTGATCATAACAAGTAGGTTACAAATTTATTTTTATATATGAAGGTACAAAATTTTCTAAAATATCCTTTACAATTATAAAATATAATAAAGAAAGTGTCATATGTCAAATCATATTGGATACCCACCCAACGCTCTAGAAGGTGAGCTTGATGAAATGGATATTCACATATTATTTTCCTAATTCATATTTGTACTTTTCCTAATACTTAATATTTTTTCTTCTTACCCCACTTCATCATTGGATAAACACTACATCTCATGTGACTCTCAAATTGGAAAAATAATAATAGTAGTGTGACTTGAGGGGTTTTGTGACATATTTATGAAACTTCAAGTAATTTGAAGATTTTTGGTGAATTGAGTGATTTTTGTATGCCTTGTTTGACCAATTCAATAATATTGTAAGCAACGTTTATGGAGTTGAAAATACATAAGATCAATTATGCATTTGAGTACGTTTTCAAAGAACCCAAATTTAGGTAAATACTACCTTATCCCCTTTTATTTGATAATCTTTTATTTTGAACCTACTTCTTAAGGTGGATTGAGATAGAATGTTAAAACATCCTGTAACGATTGGCCCCACAGACCACCACTAGCCTTAACTGCGCACTTTATCCACACTGACGCGCAAGCCATGATCAACTTCTCGACTGGTCCCCCATCCTAGTACTACTCCAAGCTGAGCACGCTTAACTATGGAGTTCTTTAGAGATGGGCTCCTTGAAAAGGAGGTGCACCTTGGTGATATGGGTAGTCCAATCATTCCTTTTAAGATATTTTATCCGAGGTCTCAAATCCTTGGATGTTACAATCTCCCCCACTTAGACTCTTGACGTTCTCGTCAAGGCTTGCTCTGATACCATTTGTAACACATGGGCCCACTGCCCAAGGCTCTAGTAGAGTTTCAGGAATGATGACTGGCCCCACAGACCACCACTAGCCTTAACTGCGCACTTTTTCCTCACTCACGCGCAAGCCGGGGTCAACTTCCCGAATGGTCACCCATCCTAGTACTACTCCAAGATAAGCACGCTTAACTATGGAGTTCTTTAGTGATGGGTTCCCGGAAAAGGAGGCGCACCTTGGTGATATCGGTAGTCCAATCATTCCTTTTAAGATCTTTTTATCTGAGGCCTCAAATCCTGAGATGTTACACATCCAAATATAAGAATTTTAACCAATAACATAATTATTTAAGGTTTTTATACAAGAATTAAGGGAAATACACTAGTTTGGGGGTAAGTTGCACAAATTTATCAAATTGAGGAATTTATGTTCAAAATTATTCTTCTAGATTTTTCCTATGCATAGGTATGGGGAATAAGGAGACACACACATATTTTGAATGATAAATGATAAAAGGAATAAAGAAATATGCTAAAAATATTACTTAGGCATTAAGTTAAGTTTTGATGGTTTAGGATTATCAAACACTAAAACTAATTGTGAAATCAGATTCCTCACCCCTCATTTACCTTACCATAAGACACGTGCTAAGCACGTGCTCAACATGTAAATTTATCAATTATATGGATATTAAAATATATAATGGTACATTTTTTATTATATATATATATATATATATTACTTACACATTTTTAAATATTATTTTTAATAACACTCCAAGCGGCCTCATAAATTGAATGTCGACTTAGACCGGCACAATTTAAACTTAAAATTAATTCTTTACCACAATGATAATTAGTATTTATAATAGTTTGCATACAATTCGTTAAAAGAGACAGTCGATTAATAATCAATTTTCGTTCACTTCTCTAACATGTGCATGTTGACCGTTAAGAAAATAGTACAAAAATAACTATAACTTTTCACATAGTTTTCCTAATTAATACTCACAATAAGTTACACAACTTAGTAAAAGAGGACAACTTCATTAAATATCAGTTGACTTCCTACAAATTATATACTGTGTCATTATCTAAATTACATCTACAGTTGACCCAAATCTACACAAGTTAATTTTAAAATTTATCATTTTGTACTTACCAATGATTCACGTACTATCTGTTAAAAGTACATCTAGATTAAATGTCAATGACTCTATCAAACGTGAAACATGTCATTACATAAACATTCATTATAGAAATTATCTTTATCGTTTATTTTTTCCAAATATAGCATGTGAAATATATATATGTCATTTCAAATAGTGTGTTTGATATCATTTTGTTGTTTGATCCTATTGGCTGCAAAGTAAATCAATTAAGCATGTCCAAAGACCGGAAAGAAAAGAAAATAATCACATGAAACATACTATAACCAAAGAGATTAAGCAATGTTGTAACAGTCAACCCAGATCGACATAATTTAAATACAAAATTGATATTTTCCTGACTACGATAATCATCACTCAGAAAATGTTATATACAACTACTAAAAGTGAACAACTTGATTATATGTCAACTAACTTCTCATCATTTAATATATGATACATACTACAAATATTCATGGTCATGCTAGACCAATAAACTCATAAACATGACATTAAATAATCTAAGTATGTTGGCTCAATGAGATAGCACACAAATGCAACATTTGACAGCACAATTGCATTCATCATTGGTAGCCCATCACATAAGACTAATGACAACATTTTCTCACAGTGAGAAATGAATAGCCAGTAGAGTTTGTTAATCGCTTCAGATAGAAAACACAATGTAAAATAAGAATGATGGGCAATCGTGTGTTTGCAACGCAATTGGTAGCAATTGACTCGTTGTCGGTGGTTGTTCATCGTTGCCCGAGTAATCACTACAGCTTTGCCAAACGAAACAAAACTGCTGAAAACAAACTGAGTCTAAGAGTTTGCATACATGTTGCCCACACGGTAATGAAGCACAAATATATATATATATATATATTACTTGTACTTATTAGCTGACAAAGATAATACAAAACAGTCAAAAAAGGAATAAGCACACACAAACCCTAGAACAATGAACATGTAGATTGATAAAAAAAAATATAAAAAAAGTCCAAAAAATTAGTGGACACACCCTAATGAGTAGGTAAACAGTTGGTTGAAGTCATGTTTATTATGATTCTAATGAGGAGTCTATATCCCCTATAATAAGAGGGAGTTTTCAACTGCTTCTCTTTTCAGCTGCCTTTCTTGCTGCTTCTCCAGATCGATATGCTAGTGTGACTTTTTTTTTATAATAAGAGGGAGTTTACAGCTGCTTCTCTTTTCAGCTGCCTTTCTTACTGCTTCTCCAGATTGATATGCTAGCGTGAATTTTTTTCTATTAAATTTTTCCACCCAATAAACACATGACGTACAACCAATTCCAGCTTCTTCTGTAGATCGGGATTCTAGATAAACTTTCTTCAACTTGCTGTATCACTTTTTCCTATCCAATTGAACATATGGCAAATATTAAAATAGAAATTGGCATGTATATGCCACACAAAGTATCAACTTATATTTCAGACACGACATGCTAGATGTGTGGTTATCTATAGTGTTTTTTATTTGGCCTTTTCATTAAACGATTATCAACGGCAACTTCACTTTTTATTAGTTTTTTTGGTCTTCTTCTTGCATTCTTCTCTTTATTAGAAGAACCTTATTATATCTACTTTATATAAGCATAACCTTATTATATCTATCTTATTTAAGTCTATATTATCTATAATAAGAGTTGAGTTTCAGCTCTGTGTCTACATGATGTTCAATGTTCAGCTGTGTGTGTTCTTATTCAACTACATTTTTATATTCCTTTCACACTGGTCGATGCACTATTAGATAAACATAAGAGTCCAGTGCCACAATTGATGTATAATTGGATAAACATGAAAATAGTAGTTGCATATTATCTAGCGGCTTGCTCAGACAAACCATTTTGATAATTATGCACCTTAGAAGAAGTCAACTGTTATTAGTTAAGTTGTTCACTTTTAATAGGTCATATATAAATTATCACAATTACTAATTATATTTATCTGTCCATGGACATACATCCAGTAAGAAAGCATGTGTGATTTTGTCATGAAGCAATACATGTTAGAAGAGTTTGTTAATTGTTAATCGAGATGTTCTTTATAAGTTATTGTGAGCAAGTATTATATATTAGTTGTCAACAAGCACATCCTTGAAAAATGAAATCACATATAAATTGAGAATATTAATGCAGTGCTCATCATGAGTCTAACGGAAATAATAATTTTGATTTAGATTTTGGTAATAATGCACTACGAGTAGGAGGGGGCCAACTGGTCAACTGACTGAATGAATTTGTATCTACTGGGTAGCTTGACTATGTGCTCATTGGTCTATTCATCATTTGTGTTCCAACGACATGTATATTTATTGATCAATCCAACCATTTTGTATGCTAATCAATTCAACATATTTGTGTGCTTATAGATTAGAATGAGTCAACTTGATATTAATCGATCTACTCTCTCTTAATGGGTTATTCATTTTTTTTTGTAATTCACAATTTTTTTTATTTTAATTTTCAATTTTATTGTGCATATTAGAGGGAGTCACCTATATATTTAAAGAGTTATTCTCTTTTAACAAGTTATAGGCAACTATTATTATTACTAATTATGAATCCAGAAAAAGATCAATTTTTGGATTAACTTTGAATACAATTTAGTTGTATATCAAAGATTTAATTATGCTAATTCAACTACTATTCATGTGCTTTTATCTAGTACTTTGAATATACAGAGCCATGAGGACTATTTTACTAAATTCTATTGAATTGCTTTTTGGTACGGTGATAATCGAGGAAAAGATAAAGTAACTTTGTAGTGTGTAAAATGAAGGACTTGAGCGGTTGGTTGGCGGTGACAAGGCAACAATATATACCTGCTTAGAAGGAGAAGCACAACTGTCAAAAAAATACATGCAATGGGGCTGCTTAAAAGCACAATTGTCCAGTAGATAAATGTAACCGGGTAAAGCTGGCAGGCAAGCAGGTACAAAAAGCACACATGTTATAGAATAGATATAGATTATAGATATTATCCAAACGAGGTTCATATTACAATCCAATGAGAATTAGACCAACTCCTATGACCCTATTTGGTACGGGACTGGGATTCTGTAGTCTGGACTGGGTTAGTCGGGGTTAGTCAGTAGATCTAGATTGGGGTAGTCAGGATCCAGTCTAAATCTGTTTGGCAATCTAGTCTGATTCTAGTCAACTAGTTTGGATTGAGTCATGTTTCAGTCTGATTCTGTTTGGCTAGCAGTCTGGATTCAGTCTGATTTTGTTTGGCAACGTAGTCAGGATTCGCTTATTCTATCCTATTTTTACATAACTGTTTTAACAATAACAAAATATGTGAAGTTGTGATGCCACTACAATACAAGTATAAAATTAACAAAATAAATCTAATTTGATACATAATGTGGGTGATATTGTTTGTTGTTTAGTGAAATGAATAATAATGAGTATGCTCATTTTATATATTTATTATAAATAAATTAAACTTTACAATTGTCTTGCATGGCACCATCATTGTGTATGTATGCATATAGTAGTGCATATTTGATCTAGTAATTGGTAACTGATAAGATAATTGTAATTGGAATAATAGAACATAAATTACACATAATTGTAACTGTCATATTCTTACATAACTGTTTTAACAATAACAAAATATGTGAAGCTGTAATGCCACTACAATATAAGTATAAAAATAACAAAATAAATATAATTTGATACATAATGAGGGTGATATTGTTTGTTGTTTAGTGAAACAAATAGTAATGAGTATACTCATTTTATATGTTTGTTTTAAATAAATTAAACTTTACAATTGTCTTGCATAGCATGTTCATTTTGTATGTATATGTATACAGTTGTGCATATTCGATCTAGTAATTGGTAACTGACAAGATAATTGTAATTGGCATAATAGAACATAAATTATGCACAAGTAGACCAAACATCATTTGAATGATAGTGTTATTAAAATGGCCATAATTGTTCCATAATAAAATATATGATGGAATAAAGATGATAATGTTTGTATCGGAACTTAAACAACGTCGAAAAAAAAGTTGATAAGAACATAATGTGGTCCCGGGCAAAATGTCATGAACCGAGGGAGAATGGACAAAAAAATGAGCAGCTTGCCCTGGGCCTAGACTTACAAACCCATACACACATGCTAAGACAGTGACCAGCCACTATGATGGGCATTCTTCAGGGTAGACAATGATTGTTCTTGCTCCCACGTAGGACCTTTCCAGTTGGCCCACTTTAGGGCCTCCTCGTACTCGTCCCATGACACGGGACAGTCCTCCTACAACGGTGGAGGTTGTTGTTTGATGTTGTCTTTTGGCCAATCAAACAGAAACGGAAGATGAGGAACATGGTTATTGACCCCATCCTTTCCTTCTTCCTGGCTCTCAAATTTTGCCCCTGTTGTGCAGGCTCCCCCTGGTGTGCAGGCTCGCAACATATTTTTTTACAAACAATGTATTCTTCAACATATTTATGTATCTTTGACGGGACATTGATATCTTTTCAAACTATAGTCATGACTTTGAACGCGATGTCGACATCTAAATTTTTAAAATAAATATAAGTAAGAACAAATAATCAGAATAACAAAGTACATATGACAACTGTTTATACAAGTTAAAGTTGGCAAGCAAACTTAGATAAGTAGAAGTTTGAACGCTATGTAAGACTTCTAAATAGAATAAGTACGTACAACTTTGATTAAATTAAGGTAAAAATAAAGTAATGATGGCCATAAGTTTTACAACAACATGTTGCCAAGCAATCATAAACAAATACAAGTTGGAGAAATTATTCATTCGTCTGCTTCACCGCCTAATGTTATAGTTGTGTTGTTGGTGATTTCATCATTGGTAAGGTATTCAACAACTCTTGGTGGATAGGTGCGATGAGTAGTCACAAAGTTGTGTTGAATGGCGTGTTGCATAGGCAATAATGGGGGAGGCAATAAATCTCCCAAAATGAAAAAATTATCTCTTAGAATTCTCTCCTGAGGTGATGTCAACGCAGTTACACCTCGCTCAAAGATATATAAGGCCCCCCTGTTATGTTCTGATAGTCATGCCACACCTCCCTCCAAGCCTATGCATTATATACTCCATTCGCACATCTCCCCATGTCATATTGGTTTCTCATTAAACCTCTGAGAACCATATCAAGCTCTGTTACACCATATAACATAAGGCATGGTGTGTAGTGCAGCCATATTAAAAAAATTTGTATGTAATATATTGCAATAGTGAGGCGTTATTATTGTATGTGAAGCTAATATGATAATTGAAAGATATATATTATAATGTGCATATAACAAAGGGCCTCGTATGTAGTGAAGCCATAAATAAACAACATTGTGATGAAGTAAGAGCATACATGTAGTAGCAAGCGTATGAAGTAGCTTTAAAAACAAGCAGGCTCTAGGGTCTGATTACAACAATTAAAAAGAGCATACATCTAAATGTAAACATGGACATTGTTGTGATGGTTTTCATTCATTGCCTACAACACCTACTCCTGCAACGACATGATTGATGTATTCAGCAGTCGTCACGTTTGGCAGGGCTAATTGATGCCTAGGCATCCAATCATAAAAAAGGAAATGATTTTGTCTGATAAATTGTTTCTTTAAGTTCTTTCAATGGGTTTTCAACATGTTCAAATCAATGCTAAGCACCCCAGTTATGCTATAAAAGTCAAGTAATGTCTCCCTCCAAGTCTCTCTAGTACATGATCCATTGACAAATCTCCCCAGGTCATACTGGTTATTCATCGCATCAAGTAGGATTTGATCGTGCTCCGCACACCATATTAGACGACCAGCCATAGAACAAATTCTATATGTAAGATGTTTAAATAGCATAAGGAATCCTTTTACAATGGTGGATATAATGTTATAATTCAAATATTACAATTTTGTGTGCAAATAACATAGGGCATACAATCTGATACATCCATAAGCATGCAACAAAATTACAAAAAAACTATGAAGCTTGTGATGTAAGTGTAACAACAACGGTATGGAGTCATCAGAGGTGAAGGAGTATCCAAAAGAAGAGTACAAATCTCCTCCAACTTATGAAGGGAAGTTTGTAGAACTTCATAGTCGATCTTTCTACATGTGTAAACATGTTTGGAGTTGTGATGGACTTCAACAAAGTCATTCATGTTCATCGCCTGGCCCCACACTGACTTGCACTCGCAAGTTAGTAACGTAATCTCAGTCTTCAATGAATCAGTGGTTGGGGGGAGATCGACTGCCCAATGAAAGTATTTGCATCAGTCTTTTCTCTAAAATGTTTTCCCAAATTCGAGTTAATAACAACAAATATGTGATGTACTTAGCAAGTGCAACTGATTATTTTTGGTTTTACTAGTGCACCTGACTAGAAAGACATATGTAATACATTTCTCCTGGCCTTTCACTAAGAATGCCAAAGTCATATAACCATGCATCCTCTGTGTTTAGCCGCAATTCTGCAACTAGACCACAATCACACATTAAAACTTCATTTGGAATCATCAACATCTAAAACATGATTGATGATTAGTGACATAAACTCGGGTTCAAAACATAGATTTCTACAAAACATAGTTGAAGGGTATTTCAATAGGACCAGTTGACTGTTCTAACATACAAGTGAAGCTTAGTTGGATAGATCAAAATATACTACATACTACATCTATAATGTATTGTATCTATCTTCCTCTGTTGAAGAGTCATTATCACTCGGTAGGTGAAGCCGTTTGCGAAGATATAGGTGCCTCTTCAGCACACTTTCAATTTTTTCTATTAGCACACTTTCAATTTTTTCTATTAGCCTGTCGGTGTCTCCTCTTGTGAAGCAGAAAAAGTCACATTGTTCTGACCATTTCTTGCGTTCGTTGCATGCATATACAAGTTGTGTTACCAACGCATCCTTAATTGCAGTAAGTGTGGCCACTGTAGGTTGTACTCACTGCGCGGGCAACATCATATGACATCTGGTCGGAACAAGACCCCTACCACATGTAAAATATAGCATGTGGGGGTTGTTGTCATCAAACCGTCCATTTGCCGCATCTGTGGCATCCATGCACATTTGTAGGGTGCATTGGAGACCACATGGACATGACAACATTCCATTATCCATTTGAAGATAGACAACCTAATGAAACATAATGTGACATTTTTTAGAAGTAGGTAAAATTTTAGTCAACAATAAACTTTGAGAACACAAGTGAATTCGTAGATCAATTTTGAAACAAATGTTTGATTGCTAAGTAATTATTACAACAATAAAAAATGGGTGTTCATGTTCCCAAACACAAAAAGCAACAAGGCAAAATAAATTTCTGAATTTCTAAAAAAAACAACATTGGACAGCAGACCATAACCTGAACCATCCTCTAACTTATGATGTTGAAGGGCCTCTGTTATTCCCACTTGTGCCAGCATCATTGGTTCCAATATACCACATGGATGGCATACTTGATGTGCTGTTGAAGTTTGGTGAAGGGGACTACGTACAAAGAAAATCCCTGCCGAGATGGCACAAAAGAGGATGGCATTAAAGATAGTGGTGTTGAACTACCGCCTTGGGACATTTCCCAAAGGTCTTGCAACCATATTGTTATTTTGTGCGGTGTATGTGTAAGGCTGAGGTAGATGTTGTGGTTTGTTGCCTCCTTTATGGAGTTCACAAGTGTTGTAAATATAGGGCTAGGGGCATCGGGGATGTGTCATTGAAATATTGCAAAATCATTGCAAACTCTTCTTTTTCAATGGCTCTGGTGACCACAGCTGTGCCTAACTCGTGTACCTTTCTGTACACATGTGTGAAATCCAGATAACACTTCATTAGAAATCATACATCACTCTTGTGACATTGATGATCACTTCTTATGCCTGTGGATAGGAGTCCTTCCCCCAACACCCTGGGTATCTGTTCTGCCTCCCCCAGTGTCACCCTCGCTTTGCATCCCAGGTGTGTGTATGGTTCCCCTACAGTGGTTTCTGTGTTCATGGGTGTATCAGACTCGTCTAAGTTGACAACAACTTCATCCTCAGAGGCGGCGTTGGATGGTATTTGTCTATCCGTAACAGACATCGCATGGTGTCCTCTAGCAATGTTCATAATCATCAAGGCATTGGATTTTACATTATGACGTATTGTAACCTTCATCCTCTGTTGGTGAATCACTATTAGTCAGCATGTGAAGTTTTTCGCGAAGATAGTCCCGTCTTCTACTAAGTTTCATAATTTCAGTGACCAACCAATGTGTATCTGCTCTTGTGGAACATACAAAATCACAACATGAAGACCAGTGCTTCCTTTCGTTTCGTGCATATGCTAGTTGTGTTACCATAGAATCCCTAATGCAGTTAAGGTTGTAACGGTATGTTGTACTCTATGTGTGGGTAACATCATACGACACCTATTTTCAACCAAACCCCTGCCACACATAAAATACAGCATGTGCGGATTGTTATCTTCGAAACAACCATTTGTTGCATCTATTCCATCCATATACACTCGCACGGTGCAACAAATTCCACATGGGCAGACAGGCATCCCGATATCCATTCGAATCAAACTTATTGATAAAAAAAATAACGACACACTCAGAAGTAGGCGGTATACCAAGCATCTAAGTTACACATCAAATTTGAAAAGTGAATAAGTCAAACATGTTGTAGAACATGTTTCAATGTCTGAAAGGTATACAAAATATGAAATTCAATGATTTTCCCACATAGAATTGGCAAGTCTTTCACGCAAAACATCTCCCTCCCTAGCATCAGCCTGGCTTGTTTGTTGGAGAGAACTCAAATCATTCAAGATGTCAGGTGTATTATGAGGGTCATCCAAGTTATTGTCCATCAAAGGATCACCATCATTTTGGCGTCAGATAAATTTGTGGATGATACGACAAGCCATTACTATGCGAGATTGTGAGTGCACAGGAAAAGTCGCTCCTTTTCGAAGGTAGGAAAACCTCTTCTTCAGCACACCAAAGGCTCATTCAACAGTGTTACGGAGTTGAGCATGTAAGTGGTTGAACATCTCCTTCTTACTGGTGTATGAGTTTCTGTTACCCCGATACTCTGCTATATGATAAGCTACATTTCGATATGGTGTAAGAAATTGGCGAGTGTTGGCGTACCCTACATCAACGAGATAATACTTTCTAGTGGGTACTTTGAAACTGCCTATGGTTGTATGTGTGTGTAGTACCCGTTGGTCAGCTGCAAGCCCTCCCAACAAGTCATGATATATGTAAACTCAATTGCAAAGTCTACTACAGCCATGACATTCATAGAAACATTCCCTTTTATATTTCTATAATGGTTCTGCTTATCGCGCTTCACCAAAATGGGGATGTGTGTCCCATCAATTGCGTCAATGGCTTCATAAGACAAGTATATACAAAATTTAGTGAGTACGAAAGTGGTTATACTAGCAACGGAATCCACATGGTCAACAAATTGATGGTCATACCTTGAAGTAAGGGTAAAATCTTGTACTCTCAAGTATGCGTCGATGCGGAGTTATGGATGCAATTTGCATCACAACATATTCATTACACAAAGCACACACTGCATCCAATACCTCAATAAACTTTCTACTCACTAGTAAAAAATGGGCCATTATTCACGAGTGAGTCCTGTCACAAACCCCTCTCTACATGCCCTCACAAATAGGGACGGTTGTGAGTATGGCCCTCACAAATGGTCCGTGAAGAGAACTCACGTGACAAATACCAGTGGCCCTCACGAATACAATTGTCACGGACCAACTGACCCTCAAGAATGTTATATTGAGGGACTATTTAGCCTTCATAAATACATTTTTGAGGGACTATTTAGCCTTCATAAATACATTTTTGAGGGACTATTTAGCCTTCATAATAACATTATTGAGGGCATGTTTAGTTCTCATAAATAAATTTTTGAGGGACTTGATGGTCCTGGAGAATATATTTTTGAAGGGATAATGCCTTCATTAATATTATTTTTGAGGGGCTATGTGGTCGTCATCAATGCAATTTTGATGGTCAATCTGGACCTTCATCAATACATTTATGAGGGACTACTGTAAATGATTTGGTTATTGATTATTGAATGATTTATTAAATGTTAATTAATTGTTACTATAGTGAATATCAAATTTTAAATGAAAACTTTGTATACATAACCTCAAGCAATATTTTTATACTAATTCACATGACATCATAAGAAGATTCAACACCAAAATGACACATAAAAATGTTAAATCACCTCAAACCAATTTTTGTTATTGAAGCAAAATATTATCCATACATTGCGTGCTCAACGTTGATATAAATAAAGAGTACATATGGTTCTAAAATTTGAGATTGATGACAATCAACATATCATGCTAGAAACTCTTAAGATCTATAATGTCTCCATATTCCTTCAAATGGTGTGGTGCTCTTCATCAATGCCAGGCCTCATACGGTTAGGTACTTGAATATTCTTCTCCTAAAAATGACAAATCATTATATTAATAGAATTTAAAGTTAATACATAAATCATAGTACAACAAACAACTTACCCTTATATTTCGGTTTTGGTCTACTCCAAGGTGCATTGTCCGTCGAAATCCATCATTAAAAGTAATTCTACCCTATCAATATAAATACAAAAAGGAATCAGAGTGAGTGAAAAGTAGAGATAAATGTAAGTGAACCAACATATATAGCAGCAACATGCACCCGTAAACTAAAATTATGATTGAACTTAGTACAAGGATGTGTATAAAAGCTGCATGACGGGTGATGATTGATTCAGCCCTATTTTAGGGCTTAATCTTGTGTCTTTTTGTTTTTCAATCACATCTATACCTATTAGATTGCATGTCATTCCCCCTAATATGCTTATTTGTATAAAATGCACTTATGGACATTATTTGTATGTTTTTCAGGTACTTGGACCACACTTGGATGGACGAGAGAGATGGAGGGGCCCAAAGAAGGCCCCAGAGCTCCCCCAACCTACCCCTAGTGGCCAAGAGTCAAGCTTAAGTAAAGAAGTTCATGGATAATGAAATTTGAAGCTCAAAGTGCAAGCTAAGCCCCCAACACGGCCGTGGTAACACAGAACGGTCGTGCTGCAAATGAAGAAATCACATGAAAAATCTTTACCACGGCTGTGCTGCGACCACCCACCATGGCCGTGCCACGCAGCACGGCCGTGCTACCAGATCCCACCACGGCCGTGCTGCGCAGCACGGCCATGCTACCCTTAACCCACCACGGCCGTGGTGACCACCACGGCCGTGGCCATTTTGGCTCATTTTTTACCACCAACCTGACATTTAGCCATTTTAACCAACACGGCCGTTCTCTTCCACCACGACCGTGCTCACCCCTACCCACCACGGCCGTGGCCATTTTGGCCCATTTTTTACCACCAACTTAACATTTAGCCATTTTAACCAACACGACCGTTCTCTTCCACCACGACCGTGCTCACCCCTACCCACCACGGCCGTGCTACTCACCTAATCTACCTAGTTTTTCCACTGTTCAAGCTGCAGTTTTCATTTTCAGCAGTTCAAGTTGCAGTTTTCTGGATTAGTTATTTTGTTCAAGATGCAGTTTAAGCTACAGTTCAAGCTGCAGTTTTTTGGATTAGTCATTTTCAGCAGTTCAAGACATGAAGGAAACCAAACTATTGGCCTAGCCGAAACTGAATTAGCATCAGAGCTTGAACGAAAACCAAACTATGACAGTAACTAATTTCAGTTTGAATTAGACCGGTGAATGTCACAGCAGTTTGGGGTTGGGTTAATTTAACTTGTACAACTGAGCTAGTACTCAAATCACAGTCAGGGTAATTGACACCAGAAATATTCTAGCATATGAACTGGCATTCAAACTTAGTTGTGAATATTACAAAAATGTGGTTTCACTATATAATCAGAATGTTATTGTTGCAAAATAAAATATGTATACATAAGGAGAGCAAAGTGAATTGAGTAGCTAAAGTAGTAGTTAAATATCTTGTACCTCCATCCAATCAGGCCCAGTGGGTGACTGTTAAGTAGGGATGTGCATTATAGGACCAACATGAGACAGGCCTAGACTGACCTGGACCAGTCCAAGGACCCTTCTCTTTACTGCCAATTTTACCAAAATCGGCCATGGACTAAACCAGACCACAAATAGAATTTTTGTTGTACTCGTTGTCTTCATTCTGCAATCATTTATCAGTTTCAAAAACTGATAATCAAATATTAAAATTGAAAACTAGCAGTAATGGTGTAGTCATTGTATAAGCTATTAATATTGATACATATTGGAAATCGTGGATGGGCGATATATTCACAGTAGTGTGTTATAATGTTACGTTTACAAGAGAGACCCCTCTCCTTTATATGGGAGAAGGCGGACATGACTCTAGAGACTTCTAGACCTGACTAGACTTGACTAGACTAGACAAGACTCTATAAGGCATCCAAGCTTGAAGGAAACAAAACCAAAGAGTAACAGTTTTTCTTGAATGGACTGGTGAATGCTGCACAGTCAGGGTTACACTGGTGTAACCAAGCTACTTAATCAGTTAACTGAGGTTTAAACTTCTTTTTCCACAGTTCATTGATCTCTATATACATTCCATGTCATTAAGAACAAAAACCTTTAAGATTTTGACTGCCTAAGATAACTGGAAGATTTCATCTAATAGAGATAACAATAGATAAGTAGACTGAGATGAAAGAGGATAACAATAACTACATACATAACCATGATACCCAAAGTGTCTGGAAATATAGAACCACATGGGCATTAACCATTAAGTAGATTCCTACCTTATATATTTGATTTGGCCTTATATATCAGATTTGGTATAAGTACAAGATATATGGATGGATACCCTAGAAGTTTAATCAAGCACGTATTGAATACCTGATTTAAACGCTGAGTTCTTGGTGTGAAAGACATTGATGAAGATGTGCTTGGTGTGCTCTGCATTTGAAGATGATTTTGTCGATTATTACCAGAAGTAGGGCACCAACTTTCAACTGCAGCCTTTAATAAAGTGTACATGTTAATATTCTTATGTGTATGAATATTGAAAATAATCTATAGCTGTTATGAGGTACCTGTGGCTGAAAGATTAGTGGATGTACATTGCCTTGAATGGAAATCCTGCCTACTCCATTCTCCCTTGAATTGCCTTGTATGGAAAGCATGCCTACTCCAGTCTCCCTTGAATTGCTTTGTCTAGAAAGTCTTCCTAAGCCATCCCCGCTTGAATTATTTTGCCTGGGAAACATGCCTACATCTGCACCACTACTTGTATTGTCTTGTATGTGAAAAGAACCCACACCCAACCTATTTGTGCCACTTTGCATGTGTAAGACACTTGTAGTATTCTGATTGGGGTATTCAGCTGCACAATCAACATTAATACCTCCATCCTATAACAAATAGATCAACAATGTCAAAAAAAATTATATATTACATTGACATAGACAACTGAATCTAAGTTACCTGTGATTGATTATACCAAGTCATTATTTGGGAGACGGAGTTCTTCAATCCATTTACTGTTTCTTCAAGTTCCTTAAGTTTATCCTGAAATAGAAAACAAATTACAAACATCGATCTAATAGACTAGTTGTAACTAATAGTTCAAGTTTAGTTATAATCCAACATACATCCTTTGCATTGCTTTCCTCAAGAAGCATTTCATATCTTATACGGGCAGCTTTTCCCCTATGTCCTATCTCTTTGTGCCCAATTCCAACACCTCGGATCCTAGCCTTTTTGGAAGGATTTAAAACTTGCAAATAAGCATCACGTGTTAGATTATCAACACTTCTAGGATCTATTTCTTCTTGGTTTGCTACTTGGTTTTCCACAATATCAGAGATTTCAAGTTGTAATTAGAAAGCATCATAAAAGGAAAGCTTAAATTGAGATATCTAAGCATATGTAGCTTTGTAGACATCATAGGAAAGCAAGTATCCATTTTCTAACCACTTGTGGGCTTTTGTCGTAAACTTTTTCCAAAAATTTGTTAAGAGGCACAACGAGTTGATCTTCACTGACCTACACATGATAGATAACATAATAATTGTCCATGTTATATGTTCAACTCCTACTAAGAAAGACAAGTATCCATTATTAATACCATTTCTGCCCGATAACAACTCCATGGATTTGATCCTGTGGTATGATCCATCACTTTTTTTGCTCTGTTTGCCTTGTTGATCTCGGAAATTTTCTAAACCATAAGAAACATATAATTAGAAAAAGTAGATAGGTATACATGCAAGTTATATGAAACCATTGTACCTTAGACTTCTCGGTTCCCCATTCTTTAACAAGATTTTTAAACTGGTCCATATCTATGGAAGCATTTTTCTCAACTTTCTTCATCATCAATTCTGGTTCAATCTTGTACTTTTCATAGTAATCT
Organism: Alisma plantago-aquatica; assembly: GCA_963693085.1. Classification (NCBI taxonomy): domain Eukaryota; kingdom Viridiplantae; phylum Streptophyta; class Magnoliopsida; order Alismatales; family Alismataceae; genus Alisma; species Alisma plantago-aquatica. The sequence continues at coordinate 662,358,683 of OY856409.1, read as the reverse complement.
TTCTTTACACGTGCCCTCCACACTGATATCCCTTTGCTAATGTGTTCATCAATGTGATTCCATGCATTAGGGTGACTGCCTAAATTGAAGTATTTCTACAAAAACATAGAAAATATTACTTTAGATATAACAATCATACAATTTGTTGGTCTTTTTATGAAAAAGATCACCTCAATAAATGATTTTCTATCTGCAAAAGCTTGTTGTGGTTGTTCGTTCCACTTCAAGTCTAGATGCCATATGTGTGGTTTCCTTGCTAGCATATGACAATAACGATTCAATTTGGCACCATTCTCCCCAATAGCATTTCCTTCATAATCACATTGGACCTTGTGACGTGGCTCCCCTTACTTAGGAAGTAGGCTTTGCTCACTTGCAGGCCCACGTCCATACTTCCTATTCTCCTATTCATCCTCAACATTTTCTTCAACTGTTACATCATTTTCAATATTGTTGGACAGTAGAGTAGGTTCATCCTCACAATTTTCTTCAATTGTGGATGGAGGGACAGTAATAGGTTGACTGGGTGTGTTGTTACAACTAGATCTAGTGATTCTTCTTCCTGCCATCCTTCAACTGACAAGAAAAAAAATTAGATTATTAGTGCAGAAATGTCAGTAACAAAAGTAGTAGCTACATTTGAAAAACAAATAAATTGCGGAGAATATGAGACACCAACATATGAATATTCACCATTTGAAAAACATATAAATTGTAGAGTACCTTGGTTTCATATCCCAAAAAAGAATAATGATGTCCTACTTGCTGGTATATGAAACAAGACTAAATAAATTGCAAAGAATATGCCATATAGTAACAGTTTGCCAAAAAAATGCAATAGAACATATTCCCCAAATAAATTATTCTAGACTTGCAAACAAAATAATTTGATGAAAACAGACAGATTAATGAACGAAACATTAGCCACATCATTCCATTTTTAGTTCTATCAACAAAAGATCCCTCGGTGTCACTCCTCGTCCAAGACACATCACTAGTTAGACCACCATCAATAGCTTCATATTGTAAACCAGTCAAGCAATTCTCAATAAGAGGTACTTTAGAATAATCTTTAGGAGGATGCTTTAGCACTGTGCACCAATCATCAGCATTAGGATCCTTCACATAAAAGCATTGCAATGCTTGAGAAGTCAGGATAAAGGGTTCCTCCTTTTTTTTAATCCTTGAAGTGTTGATTTGTGTGAACCCATATTCATCAATTCGCAACCCGTTAGAAGTGCTTTCATCATACCAAGAACATCTGAACAATGAAACTTTGATTCCCGGACCATAAGTTAGCTCAATAACCTCCTCTAAGTAGCCATAGTATGTGACTTCAGCATTTATAGGATTTTGATCTCTACCACTTGAATAACTTGAAGTGTCACCACACAAATACACTCCACTGTTTTGTGTAGTACATGTACTTTCAATGTGCTTTGAACGGAAACGATATCCATTGACCGAAAATCCTTCATAAGACATTCCCTCAGCACAAGGGCCTTGGGATAACCATCTCAAATCATCGCTAATATTGTTCGGCCTAATCTCTCGCATTTGCATTACCTTCATAAAAAGTAAAACATTAATGTAATCTACACTAACTTGAACATTAAGAGTGACAATAATATTTATGTTTGACACTTACATGCTCTTTCAACCACTTAGAAAACTCCTTTGCATGTTTTGTTTCTAGGGTCCGTGGGGCAATGTTGGGTTCCATATCTTGAAGAATACACATGTGTTCACTGCTTTATAAGAAGTGTCTAAATTAATGTACAACAAATATACAAATATCAGCAAGAATTTTAGAATGTAATTAAATCTTACCTTCTGTAAACATCCAATTCCTCTTTATTGAAAAGGACATAACGATGGGCTTGTTCTAAAGTGTGGATGTTGAAATTTCTTGACACTCCAATTCTAATTGGAGATCCATCAACATTATGAGGAGTGTGGTTGAGTTTTGTCTCAAAATTATGCAAGTACCTAGCACAAAATGTCAAACTTTCTTCAGCTAAATAACCACTAGCAATACAACCAGCCGGTTTAGCTTTGTTTCTTACATACTTCTTCAATTTCTCCAAGTATCTCTCTATTGGGTACATCCACCTAGTTTGGACAGATCCGGCTTGTCTGGCTTCATAAGCTAAATGAATGGGCAAATGCATCATGATGGTGAAGAAAGGAGGGAAGATTCTCTCCAACTGGCAAAGAGTGACAATAATTTCTTGTTCCAATTCTTTGAATTCCTCCACATCAATAATGTTAGAGCAAAGCTTGTTGAAAAATGAGCACAAATTAGCAATAGGCTTGTACACATCTAAGCTTATGTAATGTCTCAAGGCAACAGGTAGAAGTTGATGCATAAGAACATGGCAATCATGACTTTTCATCCCAACAAGTTTTCTATCAGATTTGCTAACACACCTAGATATGTTAGAAGAATAGCCATCAGGAACTTTCAACTTTTCTAACACAGATAGGAACTTATCTTTCTACACATTAGTCATGGTGTAAGATGTTGGAGGCAAGTAATAGTGGTCACCTGCATCTACTGGCCATAAATCTCTTTGAATGCGCATTTTCTTCATATCTTGACGAGCTTGTAAGTTGTCTTTACTTTTCTTAGAATCACCCAATAATGTGTTTAAAATATTCTCCCACACATTCTTTTCTATGTGCATCACATCCAGATTGTGTCTAACAGATAAATACTTCCAATAAGGTAGCTGAAAAAAGATGTTTATCTTATTCCAACCAGGAGGTAATGGTTGAATTTGATCTCCAAGCCTCTTGCGCTTATTCATTTTTCCAAATGTGATATTTTCATATCCATCAAATTGCCTCAGTATATCTTCTCCAGATAGTGGCTTAGGTGGAAGTCGAAAATCTTTTTCACCATCAAAATTTTTCCTATCACGTATATATGGATGATTCATTGGAAGAAAATGTCGATGGAAACCATAGCATTGCTTTTTCCAAAACTTTAACCATTTTGATACAGTCTCCACATTACAACAAGGACATCCCATATATTTCTTACCTTTAGTGCTCCAACCAGATAAGTCACCATATGCTGAAAAATCGTTAATGGTCCATAAAATCATTGCCCGCATAGTGAAGTTCCTTTTGCTATATGCATCATAAACTTTGACTCCAAGCTCCCAAAGTAGTTGCAGCTCCTCAATTAATGGCTCCAAGTATACATCAAGGTCATTGCCAACCATATGTGGACCTGGGATTAATAGGGACATCATAATAAATTTTTCTTTCATAAGAAGCAAAGGCGGAAGATTGAGAGGTGTCACCAACACAGGCCAGATGCTATGTGATGCACTCATATTGCCAAATGCATTAAATCCATCTGTTGCTAATGCCAATCTAATATTGCATGGTTCAGCAGCAAAGTCTGGATACCTGGCATCAATAGACAACCATTCTGGTGTGTCTGAAGGCTGATGAATACGACCATCCTTGCCTTTTCCTTCAGATGGCCAAATCATATCTTTAGCAATAGATGAAGACATATAGAGCCTCTCTAACCGAGGTATCAAAGGGAAGTGATATATGAACTTAGCAGCTACCTTCTTTCCCTTTGTTTTGTATTGCTTTTCATTCCATCTTGAAGCACCACAAGTATCACAATTTTCTTTTGAAGCTGCATCTTTGCGAAAAAGCATGCAATTATTTGTACATACATCTATAGTAGAATAATCAAGTCATAAATCCTTCACGATCGCATTTGCTTCATAGTACGTCTCCGGGAATAGACAATTTTCTTCTGGAAATCCTGCAATAATCAACTGTAATGACTTTGTGAAAGAATCGTTGGACCATCCAGATTCCTCCTTCAGAAATAGCAAGGCAACCAAATACGATAGCAAGGCAACCAAGGCTCAGAAACTGTAACAACTTTGTGAAAGAATATGTTGCACAAGAGTGGTAAAAATAGGATAGGGGCGTCAGGGTAAGTTGCATAAAAATGTGCAAAATGGTTTGATACTCATCTTTGTCATTAGATCTACTGGCAATACCGCTGCCCATTTCATGTACCTTTGAAAACACCTTTGTGGATTTGGAAACGACATCATTAGTAAGGCTACAACTGTCCTGTGTCATTGAGGCTCGCTTCCTGCATCTGTGTGTGGTATGAGTCCTTGCACCAACACCTTGGTTGTCGGTTCCGGCGTTGTTGTCCTCACTTTGCATCCCAAAATAACCCATATCTTCAGTAAGACCGGTTGGTTCTGGGCTGACAAATGTATCAGATGCATCTAAGTCAACAACAACATCATCTTTAGATGGAACATCAGAAGGAAGTTGTCTATCCATTGAGGACATTGCATGATGCCCCCTAGCAATGTTCCTCCCACCCATCATCTCGACTTCATTGTAGTGGTAGAATGGTCTGGTGATCAATCTCGCTAGTTCCTTGTTTCCCTAAAATGGTCAAGCACTACTGATTAGGTCAATTTTGAATAACTTTAAGTGAATATTTAATATATAGGGGGGTGCATCATTGGACATGCCGCAAGTGTCTCCCTCCACTCCGGGGTGTCACATAGTATTGACTTGTACCTGCTCTCATCCTAGCCAACACCACTTTTGTTGGTCACCAATCTTATCTTTGCAAAGTCTCTCCTGAGGTTCTTCCACTGAGTTTTAACCTGATCCATTGTACCATCCATCCTCCCCATCCTATTCTGCCAATCGCGTAGCGTCTCCCTCCACACGTCCCTAGTAAAAATTATGTCGATGCACTTACCCAAGTCATATTGTCTCCTCAATGCCGAAACCAAAGCTTCATCCAACTCTTTGGTCCATACAAAATGGATCTTCGGGTCTGGTGCAGACATATCACCAATGGCACTACAATAGATCACTATAGTCAGGGTGTTTAAACGAAACCTTTATGCCAACCTAGTTTGTGGCTGTTTGGGGTAGTTTAACAACAATAACTTGAATTAAAGTAGTCTATTATAGTAAGAGCTTATTAAGGTTCGATGATTAACAGAAGTAGAATTTAAAATAATAATATATAACATTGATTAGGGTGCTATTTAAGGTCATACAACCCATAGTAAGGGGAAAGGTGACACATAATTTGTTCCATATAAGTAGTTTGTTCCGATTACTAGTTTGTTATTACAAACAATATCAGTCTCATGATATTCAAATGAGATTGCATATATGCAATTAAGCAAATAACAAAGAAGCCATTCAATGAAACAGAACGTGGCATACAAACAACAACCAAGGGAAACATCACTGATATTTTGTTCCATCATACAAAAATTAGTTTTTTTTCCTGTACAAAATCATATAGACCACATTAAAGAGAAACATGAGACATATTTGTCCCCATCATGTGTTCAAAGTACTCATGTATGACAATGACATTCCAAGTTCAAAATACTCATATATGACATTTACATTCCAAGTTCAGAATACTCACATATGACAGACAGTGAAGATGGATATTTTTTTGTACCAGCATATATAAATAGTTTGTTGTTTTGTTCAAAATCAATGAAAAAGTTCAAAATCAAATCCAGAAAAATAATGCCCTATTCAACCATGGAATAGCATAAAAAGGTTCGATGAGTAACTTCAACATTGATGATTCTAATAGAAAAGAACAGACATAACGAATGCCCTCTAACATAGCAATATAAGTAGTAGAGTAGGCATAACAAGCAATGAGGACAACATTAATGATTCCAATAAAAAACAACAGACATAACGAATGTCCTGCTATCTGACACATTAAACTGAACATATACCAAATTTTGGTCAATCATTACAGTTGAACAAGCTATGTTTATGAATACAGAAAATATACACTACATAATAATAGGTTCCAACTTAAACAAACATAATACATAATAGGTGGAATCAAATTTTGGTCCAACATAATAGACCTAGTTCAAGGGGCCATACCTCATTCAAGGGATCATACAAGGTTCCAACTTAAATAAACACAATACATAATAGGTGGACTAGGTAAATATTGACTTGTTTATGAACATGAAAAATATTCAATACACTATCATAATGTTGATCATTCAAGGTAAATCATTTTAATTTATTTGGTATGATGGTATAATGGTTAAATAATGGCATAATAATTTAATTGCTACTCAATGCGACTCAACCACGAATTCAGACCTCATTCAAGGGATCATAGCACATTAAATTGAACAAATATACCAAATTTTGGTCAATCATCATGAGAAAATATACACTACACAGTAATAGGTTCCAACTTAAATAAACATAATACATAATAGGTGGAGTCTAATTTTGGTCCAACATAATAGACCTAGTTCAAGGGGTCAAACCTCATTCAAGGGATCAGACAAGGTTCCAACTTAAATAAACATAATACATAATAGGTGGACTAGGTAAATATTGACCTGTTTGTGAACACATAAAATATTCAATACACAATCGTAATGTTGAACATGCTATGTTGGACATGAAATTCAACCAATCATAAAGGTTAAATCATTTTAATTTATTTGGTATGATGGTATAATGGTTAAATAATGACGTAATAATTTAATTGCTACTCAATGAAGCTCAACCACAAATTCAAACCACATTCAAGGGATCAGAGCACATTAAACTGAACAAATATAACAAATTTTGGTCAATCATTATAGTTGAGCATGCTATGTTTATGAACAGAGAAAATATACACTACACAATAATAGGTTCCAACTTCAATAAACATAATACATAATAGGTGGAGTCTAATTTTGGTCCAACATAATAAACCTAGTTCAAGGGGTCAGACCTCATTCAAGGGATCAGACAAGGTTCCAACTTAAATAAACATAATACATAATAGGTGGACTAGGTAAATATTGACATGTTTATGAACATGGAAAATATTCAATACACAATCATAATGCTGATCATTCAGGGTAAATCATTTTAATTTATTTGGTATGATGGTATAATGGTTTAATAATGACATAATAATTTAATTGCTACTCAATGAAGCTCAACCATGAATTCAGGCCTCATTCAAGGGATCAGAGCACATTAAATTGAACAAATATACCAAATTTTGGTAATCATTATAGTTGAACAAGCTATGTTTATGAACAGAGAAAATATACACTACACAATAATAGGTTCCAACTTAAATAAACATAATACATAATAGGTGGAGTCTAATTTTGGTCCAACATAATAGACCTAGTTTAAGGGGTCAGACATCATTCAAGGGATCAGACAATGTTCCAACTTAAATAAACATAATACATAATATGTGGACTAGGTAAATATTGACCTGTTTATGAACACAGAAAATATTCAATACACAATCGTAATGCTGAATAAGCTATGTTGGACATGAAATTCAGCCAATCATTCAGGGTAAATCATTTTAATTTATTTGGTATGATGATATAATGGTTAAATAATGACATAATAATTTAATTGCTACTCAATGAAGCTCAACCACAAATTCAGACCTCATTTAAGGGATTAATTCACATTAAACTGAACAAATATACTAAATTTTGGTCAATCATAATATTTGAACAGGCTATGTTTATGAACAGAGAAAATATAGACTACACAATAATATGTTCCAACTTAAATAAACATAATACATAATAGGTGGAGTCAAATTTTGTTCCAACATAATAGATCTAGTTCAAGGGGTCAGACCTCATTCAAGGGATCAAACAAGGTTCCAACTTAAATAAACATAATACATAATAGGTGGACTAGGTAAATATTGACCTATTTATGAACACATAAAATAGAACATGAAGCTCAACCACGCATTCAGACCACATTCAAGTGAACAAATATACATATTGTGGTCCATCACAGAGGAAAAAATATGACCACATCAGTCATTACCTACTCAAACGTCTCCTATTATGGCATAGTTGACAGACAAGGTTCCAAGTTAAATAAACATAATACATATTATTAGGTTTTTATCAATTAGAGCATACATCCCTGGAACAAAGCACATTATGCAATCAAAACAAGACTACATACGAGTCTTGTATATAATACTGAGTGCAATTTAACTAATATGACAAAGTAAGACACTCAGCCATACAGAAAACAATATCATATTGCTTAGCACATATACCTGGTAAGCCGAAATCCAGGTAGAAGAGGGGATGACAGCCAATCGCCAAGAAATTGTCCGGGAATGCATGAAAACAAGGTAAGGGGAATACATACTAGCCTAATGAAAGAAAGTGTTAGTACATAACATGAAGCCGTCCTACTACTACATCCGCCTACTGAAACAAAAACATGGTCACCTTTAGAATACAGGGGCTCGACAACGACGACTTCAGAAAACACTTGGTGGAGGATACGAAGTTGAATAGGAAGGAGATCGATAAAGACACACATCACTTTATAGTAGCTACGACAGACTGTGCCCTCGCTAGGGTTTGGTTGATGCCTTGCACAGAGTGATAAGGAGGAGTCAAGGGTTAAGAGTTAATGAGAGATGACAAGTTAGGATGTCTAACTTTGATTCTTGCCGTCTAGTCTGGCGATGCCGTGTAGGCTGGCGTCGTAGCTCGGCGATGCCTGACGAACAAGCACACCCCGAATACGAATCTGACCTTCTGTTCACCCTACGGCCCTGCACTGCCATCGAGTAGGCAATGCGGCTACAACTTTAACTCACGGAGGTAATAGTTCTCGAGTAGGCAATGCGGCTACAACTTTAACTCACGGAGGTAATAGTTCCTCCCGATAGAAAACAGAAGAGGGAGAGGGGAGGATGCGAGGTTGGGCGCCTGTGTCGGGAGAGCAGAAGAGGGAGAGGGGAAAGGGGGGGTGTGCGGGCTAATCGCGGTCTGAGCGGAAACCAAGTTACGAAATGGAATCTGGACTCTCGCGGGACTGGCGTGAGTTGGTTTTTGGGGTTCCGTTATCCCAAAACGGGGCCAAAACTGGATTACAAACCAAACAGAACCCAGTCCCAATCGATTGACTATTTGGCCCGGTTGACACTAGACGACAAGCCTAAACTGGGTTCCAGTCCCGTGCCAAACACAGGCTATGATCCGAAGACTAGAATCTGACTTATCCAAACCAAACTAACCTGGTCCTAACTAGTAAGCCCCTGTTTGGTTCGAGATCGAGATTACGAAGTCCACACCGGATTAGTTCATATATCCAGAGTACTTTATGTGTCGGTCATGTTTTTGTTTGGCAATCCAATCAATTGCAAGCCCTCATTAAATTAGACTGGCTTCGTAACTTGTGTTTTTCAGTCTGACATATAAAACAAAATAACACAAAAGACTGAGTTAAATTTATTGAGTTCTCGAAATTTTAGTCTGAATTTCGCGACAACGAAAAATTCCAAAACGGGAGTGTTATGGGATGTTGAATCAAACACTCATCTAGGTGGGTAGTGCTGAAGTTGCACAAGAAGACAAGGCGGGATTGGATCTTAAAATCTCAGTCGCTAACCAAACAAGGCTTAGAGATTTCACATCACATCCCCCGCCGCCGACTCCGCGGGAAATCCTTGACCCCGACCTCGAAAGCTCCGTGCCTTAGGACCAACCAAACCGCCGCGCCGGCCGCTCAAAGCAGCAGTGGAGCTGGCCCCTGCAAGGAGCAGCGGCGCCAGCCACCGCCGGGAGCAGCGGCCACCACTCCGGAAAGCGGCGACGGTCACCACACAAGCTGCAGGTATGTCCTCCTTTCTTCATCCTTTCCTACGATACCTCCTGCTGTCCTCCACACATTCTCAGCCTCGTTTTCATTTACATGTATCTGATTCCTTCCATTTTTCTTCTTTCTACTCGCTTTTCTTCTTCAGATGCTAACAGCTCACATTCCAGAGGAGCTGTTTGTTTGTGAGTAGGGAACATACGATAGGTAAGCAGTCTTTCTCCACTTCTTCTGATTAAAATTTCACTCCCTCTGTCCTCAATTTCCCTCCCTCAATCGTACTCACTTTATTCCTCTGATTCTAATACACAGCCACGTATTTGGGCTGTTCGGGCTGTTTGAGGCTTCTGCATAGTGCATATAGTGCTCTAGTAAGTGTTGCAGTGCTCGACTACAAGGCTATTCCTGTCATCATCAGGGCGTGATTTTCTATGTAAGTCTCTCTAATCTGTTGTCTGTTCCTTTTTCAACCTTTTGGAACTTTGACATGATTATTCAGTATTGGTATTGCATCAATATGTAAATCATGTGTATGCTATATATATACATATCAATTTTTCCCTGAGTAGTTTACCCAACTTCTTACCGATTCCGAATATTCCGCATAATTCTGGGATACAGAATATTTCAGCCTCGCTGAATGATTGCAGAATCCCAAATTTGTGACTATGCTGACGACCAGGGGTGGAAGGGGAAAGGGTGACATTCTGGCATCTAGGTCATTGATAGAACATTAAGGATTGAGAGGTCCGCGATGCCGTAGTTGGCAATCAATGACATCAATTCTATTGCAATGACGGAATCATATATATACAGGGTGCCCCTTCAATTGGGTAACACCGAGGATACTAATACGTGTACAACAAGGCTGGCAGCGGTCCCAACTGTTTCAATGGTTTCTGCCATTGTAGCGGACACACAGACAGTAGTGGAGTAGGTTGGGGAAGAATCTATCCCAGAGGCCATGTGAGGGAGTGACTGATATACATCATGTATCAGTCCTCCCTCCGGGTTTGGACCATGTCTTATGATCCAACCAGGTTGGCATGCATCACATTCCCGGATGAACGAGTGGGTGGTATTCCACATCCCAAACTAATAGTAATCCCACCCTTTTGATGCATTGGTATGTTTCACCATCCCAGCTGTGGCTGTCATTTAGTATACAACAATTGACAAATATAATAGCCGAAATGAGAGAATCATCTTGACTAAGCAAGATGCGTTTGGTGTAGAAGAAATTGCCATGTTTGAGAAGGTATTTTACATAATCTAGCTCACACGCTGTGAAGTCCAAGTAGGATTGCTGAGTGTCGACAATGTCAGTAGATTCTTGGCAGACATTGTTGATCTATTTAGGCAGGGTGGTGGTTGCCATTGCTTGAAGCACCTTGTTGCGACGAGAGCATGTTTGAGAAACATGATTCATCGAGGTTTATATTCGACTTCAAAATCGAACTCGAGTAACTTGATGATCCACATAATTTGTGATGGGATGTTTATCTTCTGCTTGAAAAGTAATTTGAAACCATGGTGCTCTCAAGTGTGATGCTAATTTTGTCAGGATCACTAATATCATTTCCTTCTGGTATGTGCAGATGGTGGCTTGAGCTTCAGACAAAGTGGTGTTGACGTAGGTAATTGGCTGTTTATATTGCTTTAGGACCCTGCCAGATAGCCATACTCCATGTGTTCCTAAATGGCATGCCATAGTTAAAGAAGGGCCAAAACTGACGGAGAACAAATGGGCTCTGTCGAACCTCAATGGAATCCATCCTTGCGAAAGATGTTTGTCAGTGGTCTGACTAGGACTATGTAATCTCTAATGAACTTTTGGTACATATATGGTCCGTGCTGGTGGACCTGACCTGGCCAACTAATCAGTGTGGTCTTAGACCAACTTTGATTTCAGTTTGGTTTAGAACTCGTAAAACGCGGTCTACACTGATTAGATTGTGTAGGCTTGTAGCATAAAACAATCTCTTTGCATGAACGCATTAAACAAAATATGATTTTCTATCAATGCTAATGATTACAGAGGGTCATGGGAGTGGATTGCACTATGATTGATTCTAAAAATTACAACTAGTATACGACTTGGTAAAACATAATTATTCAAGGTTTGGAAGTAAATATTTGTTCGACTATTATATGAGTTGAAGTCACATAGATGTATAAGTAACTAAAGTTGCATATTTCAATGTTATATGATAGGTTAGTCTAGTATACAAATAATGTGTAAAAATATCAAAAACTATGATATTAGATACGATGACGTGCTTATGATTGTGGAGATAGGAAAGGAGGTTATCTAATGTAGCACAAGGCATCATACTTTAGTTACATCTGTTGTGCAGTTGCTAATTATTAATGATATCAAATGACTAATTGAACCAATACACTGTTTTCCATGATTTCCAACTAGCGAAAATCTTACTAATTTGGTTTGGTTCCAATCCGGTTCTTTTCTTTTTGGGTTTGGATTAGTTTGGACTGAATTCTCCTTAGTTAGGTTCCACTCCAATCCAGTTTGGTTTTTGGACTGATGTATAGCCGTATTGGTACTATTCGGCCAATCTTAAGATGCCATACAGATCTTGGAGAGTCAGTGGTCGTTGCTAGTCGGTGATGGCTTAGAGCTTCTTTGGGTCTGCCTGAGCTCTGACTGTCGACACGATGTGTCCCAAATGTCTTGGACACGTCGGAGCAACAATTTTGTGGCTTGATGTGTAAAATGGGCTTTGCAATGGACCTGCAAGGCAAGACGAAGGTGTTGTAGGTGCTCAGAATGAGTCATGCTGTAAATCATACTTGTTGAGTCGGCTGGTCGCTGGAGGGGGGTCCGACTAGCCTAGCGCCCAAATTTGGACCTCAGTTTGGCGTCCGCCCAGGCCGACTGGTCGGCTAGTCGGCCCAAACCAAGCCTGGGCGGCCGCTTAGTTAGGCCAGAGCCAAGAATAATAAGTTTTTTTTTTGCTATTCTAATCCCCCCACCCCTTATCTCGTGCAATAATGTGATGTGAACATCAATTTCATTGACAATACACTAGTTCAATTAATGTAGTTACAACAATTCAACAAGCACTAAAAGTCTAAATTCAATAATGGTATATCACTTTTCTCTATCTAATTATATTTGTTTAATTTGAATACATCAAATAGTCTTCATTCAAAAATTTTGAGGTGTTTTATGACATTATTTACCAAATCTAGGTTATTATATGCTTGGATACATGCTTACATTATTGGATCTATATGATTATTATATATAACTATATGTAGATGATCAATATTATGTAAATATCATACCTACGACTGGGCGACCGACTAGTCGATTGGTCGACGACTAGTCAGCCGGTCGCCCAAGCTGGAAAGGTGACCGACTGGCCGCCTTGACAAGTATGCTGTAAATTAATATATCCTTGAAGAATTCAAGAATGAATCGATAGATTTACGGTCCTTACATATTATTCATTAGGTTTTGAAATGTGGACGACACTTTGGAGAGGCTGAACAACATCATCAGACAATGATAGTGCTGTGAGTGCACTATGAAGGTGGTTTTCTTGACAATAAGGAGGATTTACACAAATCTAATGCTAACCATAGCGGAGATATAGCTTGAGAACATAGTTGCATCATGCAAGTTATCTAGAAGCTCATTGATTTCGGAACAAAAAATCTGTTCTTGTGTTCTTGATAATATTAGTATCGAGTGATGTGTAATTGACACATAAATGCCGACTTCCATTCACCTTTTTGACGACAAGTGCCCATTTGGAAGGAGTTGGAGTTGGTTTGAATGACCCCCTAGTCCAAAAGGTTTTGGACCTGTGTCTCTAGCTCGTTTCGGAAATTTCAGGCAACGTCAACGTGGAGCATACTTGTTAAGGCAGTAGGGCGCCAGGGCTGGGCGCATTAAGAAAATTATAGTTCTTATATAATTTACCTATGTGTATACATGTGTTTTGATTCTTATAACATCCTCATTTCATATATATGTTATTTTACCTATATCTATACATGTATTATGATTTTATAAGATTTCCCCGTCATATGTATGTTATATTTCATATATGTGTGTAGCTAAATCCGTAAAAGTTATGGTTATATATATATATATATATGTTGTATGGGAAGTGAGCATATTTTATTATTTTATACATAGATATATACATATTAAACACAACTAAACTTGGATACCTACAATTTAATTTGTTGCATACATAGACTTACACTTATTTTAGTAGTTGTAGTTGGATGTATATACATGATTTGTGATAATCATAGTCACAAATTCGGTATTCGGGATACGTACGGCCAAGCTGAAAAATCGGAATTCGGGAATTATGCGGAAAATTCGGATAAAAATCGGTCAGCGTGCGGTAAAAGTTCGGTCAACTATTCCGAAAAAGTCGACAGAAAATGAAATATATATATACATAAAAACATACAAACACACACACACATATAATGATTTAAAATGACTAAATATCAAACTGATTACCCTTATTTGAAAGATCGACTAATATGTAGATGTATCATAAATTTCAGAATAATCACCCAATGGACTGATAACTGATTGCAAATTGATATTGCAAATAAGAAGCGAACGAGAAAAGGAAGAAGGGTTACATGTTCAGTGGTGTTGTAGAGGGCTGACAAGCTTATTACTCATCTTGAGCTTGAATGTTGTTCGACTTGTGTTAAATTCACACATCCAGTGATCCCGACTTCCTTGAGCTAAAAAAAGAATGAAAATAAAAAACAAAACTAGGGGGAAACATGTGATGAGGATGTTGGATGGTGGATGAAGGGGAAGTAATTGAAGGCATGGGAGGAACAGGAATGAGGATGTTGGAGGAGGATATGTGGAAGCAAAAGAAAGGGGGAAATCAGCGAGGAAGGAGAATATAGCCAAAGATGGATAAAAGGATGGTATAGTATAAAGAGGAAACATACTGTCAAACTGTTTAACAGGGAAGAAGTAGAAAAAAAATAAAAAAATGGGTGAAATGAGAGGAGGAAGGAAAAAGGGACAAACAAGAAGTAGGGAGGAAGATAAAGAAGAGATGACGGAAAAGAGGTGGAAATGGAAGTTGGAAGCAGCAGGAAGAGGAAGAAAATGGGAGGAAGAGGGGACGATGGAGGAGAAAGAATGGGAAGAAACAGAATTTGCTGCAGCAGGAAGAAATCAGGGAGGAAGAGGGGACGGCGGAGGAGGAAAAAGGGGAAGAAGTGGAAGCAGCAAACAACAGGGAGAAATAAGAGAGGAAGAGGGGATGGTGGAGGAAGAAGGGGAAGAAGTGGGAGCAGCAAGCAACATGAACAAATAAGGGAAGAATGGGTGAGAATGGAGGAGGAAGATGGAGCATACATGTAGGATGTTGAGGGTACTCCTCCTTAGGGGTGTAAACGGTGCGGGTCTGGCCATACCCATCTAATTTAGCGGGTCCGGTTCCGGTTCTAGACCCGCATAATAAAAAATCTAGACCCGCACCATACCCGTACCCGCATTAATAGCGGGTTTGCGGTGCGGGTATGTGGCTAAGCGGTTCTATATAGAACGTCATGTTGTTATTGTAAGAAAATTATGATTATGTTGCGTTTATATTAATACTATAAGATATTGCTATCATATAGTACATTAACATGCAATAGTTGTATTAAATAACTTTGTAGATTGAAGATTAGTTGAGCTAGTTTGTATCATATTTGTAGTCATCGTCATAATGTTTTAATTATGTACGAAGCATATGTTGTAACTATTTTGATTTTAAGTTTACATATGTTTCTCATGATTGAAACTAGAATAGTTAATTCTCTATTCGATGACTACTCTCAACCTTATTAAAATTAAAGTGGGACTTAATCAAAAGTATTATATTAGTTAGACTAGGAAAGTATGATATAAATACAATATTATCTAAGTAGTTATTTATCTATAGCGGGTCTGCGGGTCTAGCGGGTCTGGGTCTAAGCATACCCATCAGTGGACCCGCTTATATGTGGGTCCAAGGGTACGCGGGTCCAAGGGTATGCGGGTACAAGAATTTAGACCCGTAACGGGTCTTTAAAGGGTTCGGATTTGCGGGTCTACCCGTACCCATTTACAGCCCTACTCCTCCTGGCTCAGGATGTGTCGGGGGATAGAGGAGGAAGGTTGGATGGTTTAGTGATTCATGGTAAGAAAAAACCCGCCTTGAGGCTCTCGAGGCTTACGCCTCTTGGCGAGGCTATCCCAAATGCGCCTCGAGGCTTACGCCTCAGTGTCCTGGACTGAGGCTTACGCCTCACAATGTCTGAGGCCCGCCTCAAAGCATTGAGGCTTTGAGGCTTAGCTGAGGCGCACGCCTCAATTCTAAATGATGACGTCTTATGTTAACCACCAAATTGTCTACTTTTAAGTTTACTAAAAACACTTTCTTCAAAAAAATCAAAGTTCTTGTAATCGATTGTTACTTTTCATTAATAAACATTTAATCATCATTTTCTGAGTATCATCTTTCGATCTTCATTGTTAAATTTCTCTTTGTTTGCTACCTTCTTATATACTATGTCGGTGAATTTCATATCATTGTTAACTAATTTTGGTTCCTCGTTCCTACTAATTTGAAATTCTATCTCCTTCAGCTTATCTATTGACATCTTTTATTCTAGTAGTATAAAGAATTGATATCTTATTATTTTTTTACAGATTTATTTGGTATTCTGGTGGGTCCTTAGTCTCTATTATCATTATTAAGTTTCAGAAATAATTACTATTTCATATTGTTGTGCATGTATATACATATTTTTGTTATAACACATTCATACACAACCTATAAAATATATATATATATATATATATATATATATATATATATATATATGTAAATGCATGTATAATTTTATTTTTTATGACCGCCTCATACATATTTTGAGGCTTACGCCTCAAACGCCTCGAGGCTTACGCCTTGCCTCACTGAGACAAAAACGCCTCGTTACGCCTTACACATTTTTCAATCTTGAGTGAAACCCTGCTGCAAGTAAAAAAGGACGTGGAAAAGAAATGTGAAGCAAAAGTATAGAACTGTATAAAATGGCAAAAAAAAAAAACCCGTATTGAACGCATTTAAAACACAATACGCGAATAAAACGAGAATTAAACGCGTTTAAAACGTATTATTCGGTTTGGAGTTTAAAACGACCGTTACATACGGCAGGTGAATAATACACGTTTTAAACGTGTTATTTTGAAAAAAATGGAGGATATTGTGACTATGGTGGTAATATGGGTATTTGACTATTATGCAAAACATACTTTTATATAGTTCTGTAATCCACTTTATATCAGTTTTATACTTGAGGGTTTAAGGATAGCAGTGCTTGCTTAGCATCAGTAGATAATTTTCATTACTTAGGGTTATTTTCAGCTTATGTATATAAATTTGCAGCTAATATGGCTGCTTGAAGTTCATATGGTAAGCAATAAAATATTTGTATAAGCAACATGATATTTATATTGCAATTTGATATCTAATCAGGAGAAGAAAATACCTCGATATCTTAATCAGATTTAAGCAACGACCAAGGAAAACAGTAAAACAGATATCAAGAGTATTGATTCCATATAATTATGAATTATACCACAAACATAGATACATATGCTTAATTTGAATTTAGAACACATGTATATCAAACAAATACCTATATATAGGGCCCAGGGTCTATAAAAAATCTTAAGCCGACATTTTGGTCAACGCGCGGATCAAGGCGCACCCCTTGGGGTGCCCTTCCGCCTAGGTGGCCGCCTAGCCACACACCTTAACTAGTACGATATAGAGTCGATCACCATTTTTGATTCGTCAAGCAGGTGGATGCAGTGATCGTGGGGTCATTGAGGAGGGATACCCGACGGCTCATTGAAGATAGATTTGAAGTCATGTAAGAGGCTCTTAATTTCTTGTGT
Organism: Alisma plantago-aquatica; assembly: GCA_963693085.1. Classification (NCBI taxonomy): domain Eukaryota; kingdom Viridiplantae; phylum Streptophyta; class Magnoliopsida; order Alismatales; family Alismataceae; genus Alisma; species Alisma plantago-aquatica. The sequence continues at coordinate 662,341,051 of OY856409.1, read as the reverse complement.
TGATGTTTTGCATGTTCTCTGTTATCCCACTATCTCGGTGGTGAAAAGGACATCCCCCGAGTGTTGAACGTAAAGGGAAGCATTCTCCGATGCATGGTCCACTTGGTGACGAGTAATTAACGGGAATGGTGATGAAGTGTAGGGGAATCAGACTTTCTACTTACTGAAGTGTCACATAAAGGGGTCATAATGCTAGAGCTATTCTATGCCTAGGACCACGCCATATGCCTAAATTGGCAACAAAGAGAAATTCCTTGAAATTCATGTTGGGGGGAAGGAAAGCTAGTAATGGCTCCTGCGTAAAAGAGGAAGCCCTCGCCGCCTCTTCTACTTGCAATGAGACATTGCTGATGCTGCTGGAGGACTGTGGCTGTACTACCGGGTCAATGAAATTACGTGAACTCTCGTTGTCCTATAAGATGTAGATTCCCAATTGTACTCTAGAGCTGAATAGTTTTGTTCCTCATTGGAAAATATTATAGGGATTTTTGTAGGCGGGAGGCAGAGGCAAGTCGATTGTGATGATGAGGACAGGTGGATTGAATAAGATTGTGTAGTGGATGGTGATTCTTGGGGTTGAGCGGTGTCTTTGTCACTCCGAGACTCGGAGTCTACCAAGAAAAGCAGTGGGTTAGCACATTTGTGCCATTGCAAGTTCTTCTCCATGCATTTGAAGCAGAGGAGGCCCTTTGCTCTGCATTCTACTTCTTTCTCCTGTAATAAGTGTTTAGGTAGGTGCCAAATTTTTGATGAAGTGGTGGGATAACAACGACGCTGTTGTTCGATCTTGTTCTAGTTGCTTCAGGTGTTCGATGTAGAGGTCCTTGCAAGCTACCTTATGACGATTGTCCTTTGACTCCGTTTCCTGTAGATCAATTTGATTTGAGTTCTTTCTTCAAGATTCTTAAAAAGTACTCATGTAGTTTCTACTCACAAATGTTGGGGCAGCGGCCCACCATGGTTTCAAATCCTTGTTGAAGTCCTGAATTTTTCCAGTCTATATGAGCTTCGATTGCTTGCCACAAGGGTTTGGTGTTAGGTTATCAAAATCTTGTGATGATGTCTTTTGAAAATTCTTCCTAAAAAGGGTTGATGATCTTCTTATTGTAGACAACATGCCACTCTGTTTCCAGAGGGTGGTAAGGCAGATGAGGTCAACGTCGTTGTAGATCTCGTCCAAATTGAAGTGATGATCACATTTGTGGAGCTAGTTTTCTGGTAGGGCAGAGCTACCATAATAGGGAATTTGCAACTTTTATGTTGCTGTAGGCTTTCCAGCCCATGGTGAGGCGCAGAGAACCTTGATGGTTCTGGTATGTGTTGTGGTATTCTGGGCCTTGACCTCTGCCTTCCATCATTATGCTAAGTTCGTTTACCTCCTTGTGAAGCATCTTGAAAATGGACTCATGGGCCTTGAGGAGTCTGCTTTGCCGTGTGAATAAATCACACAACTTGGCAAGTTCAGATCGAAGGAGGCCATGTGGCTAAGGGAGGGTATGTGGGAAGGTAAGGAGCATGGGTGGCGCCTTCCTCTGATACCAAGTTGAAACCTACTGTCGGTTCCAAGAACGTTGAGGTGAGCCAGGCGTCTATGACGACCAATGGTGGAATGGGAAAATGGGGAGCTCTCTGCAGCTGAGATCTTTTGCAGAATGCAATAGAAGGATAAGTCAACAATGCTATATCTGGTGAAAATATGTATGTATAGGGACCTACTTGTAGATGTGAGAAAATATCAGGGACCAATGTCTAAAGTGTGTAAAGTCTCTTGTATATGAATGTACTAGCACTCTAACTATGAGGGTGTGTTCAGGGATTCTCCCACTTTGCTCAAGCTTCTACATGGTATCAGAGCCACAGGGAAAACCCTAGGAGAGCCGTTAATCTCCCCGGGTTGCCTTTGGAGTCCTCTTTACCAAGAATTATCAAAGAAAGTCACTTTCTGGCCGCTGCTATAGTAGTCACACTGTAGCACGACGGGGACTACCGTTGCTGCTGCTCCGTCTCTACTATGAATTTGGAGTAGCCCTTCTGGATCCACTTTCCCTTGGTCCTAGCGACCCCACAATGCTGGTAGTCAGCTGGTATGCCCCTTGTTTGGTTCCAAATCTTCCTTCCTCGAGGAAATCTTAAACTGATTTTCCCAAGGTTTTGGAAAGCGCGAAGCGTGAAGCGTGCGGAATGCCCCCCATGAAGCGGGAAGCGGGAAGCGGGTTTTGAAGCGGACTAAAGCGGGCGCTTTTTGAAAAAGCGGTCCACATTGTTTTAAAGAACTTAGCAAAATTTAGACAAATTTGCATTTCACTTTCTCCCTTCACGCTGGATCTGGAATAGTGCATTACTTCCACCTTGGATCACTTGTCTTAGCCAAACTTTATTCACCCTCGTCCATACTAATTGTGATATAAAATAGAATAATTAGTAGATTAATTTCCAAATGGAGTAAGTATATTTTAGAGTCATAGAATCATAATGCATACAATTAAAATTTAAATATAACAATGTAGGCTAAGTCTTGATGAATGATACATTGCAGCAATTACTACTGAATTTACAATAAATAAATTAATCATAATATCAGTTTTTACAGTGATTAATATGTGACATTGCAGCATATTTTATTCATTATGGAATCATGCAATCATATACAAGTGTCATGATGGTATGTATCGATTCTTCCGACATGATGAAATTGTACAACAACCAACAACAAAAGCAATCGTATATATGTAATGGGATGATGTGCTTTCCTATAGGAGGTTACCTTATGAGATTGTGCAATATCAAAAAAATCATGCAAACTCAACCACAGCTGAAACATGATGTATTACTAATATTATATGATGTAAATTAAAATATAGCAGGAACAGGGATGAAACATCAAAGAAATCCTGCAACTATTACTAATATTATATTACAGACTCTATAAATGGCAGATGAAGTACATAGTTTATATATAGACGTACATAGTGTACAAACAGAAGTAATTAATTAGAGATACTAATTACCAAAGTGATTGTTACACCTATTACAATACATAGTTTTCATTCTTTTTAAATTTAGAAGGAAATTGGGCAAGTCCAGGAAAACCTGTTGTGAAGCGCCCTGAAGCGGCCACTTAAGCGGACCCAGAAAAGCGGCCTGAAGCGGGAAAAAGCGGAAAAAAGCGGCCGCTTCAGTGCAAAACGCCTCACAGCCCGCTTCAATGAAAATACAGCGGCATATGTGCTTGGGCGCTTAAGCGGCCGCTTCGTCCGCTTTTTTATTCACTGGATTTTCCTGCAACCGAAAGATTTGCTTCATTGATCGCTTTTGTGGGCTGTTTTCTTCCCTCTAATCTGGTCCATAGTGGGCTCCGCTACCCCTGCTACTTTGCCTCAGAAGGTCCACAACATCGGAGTTACGATGAGAGAGCAGCGCTCCTTTCTTCTCTCCTAGAACCAGCCGGAGTACTGTAGCAGTACTGCTGCAACAGTGCTGTAACTTGCTAATTGCTGCTTACTATTTGGAATTAGTGTGGGATTTTTTTGTTATCTTTTGCCATTGCTACTCGGGAGTGTACCAAACAGCCCCATTGGTCTAACATTCCATGTCGATCACTCCATCACATGTTCATTGGAGTGAAGTCAAAGGAGGAGGTAACAACTTGGTGAAAAAGAAAAATCTCCTTTGGTGAAGGAAAAGTCCGGAACTCTGCAATTAAGTCTGATTTGCTGACTTATGATCTGTTCTTTGCCTACCTCATTAAATCTTCTTTGGTTGGGTGCATTTGTGGTCAACATGGCTGGTATAGATGATACTCGGGAGGCTACATATCATGTCTTTCTGTCTAAAGAAGAATATGCTCAGTTGATGCGCCTTCACGCTTCAAAGCAGGCAATGACCACATAGGTCTGATTTGTCAACATGCATTTTATTGAGATATATTGTTGTATTTTACTTTTCAAGTCTTTCTTACTTAAGTATCCTGTAACCTGGGCCTTTGTATATGAGGCCCATTAGGGTTTTTCAGTTTACTTCCCTATATAGCCTCGTATTTATGGGAGTGAGTTTTCCCTTTTCTAAAAGTGGAAAGACGACACACTTCCACATGGTATCATAGTAGGATACCTAATTCGGAGTCCTCCCACAACAAGCCGCCGCTGCCATCTCTCCAATCCTCCTAGTTTCTCCCTTCTCCATCGCCGCCGCTGATCACGCCTATAAGGGGATCTACTCCCCTCTCTAACCCTGTCCTCTTCTTCAACAAGAGAATCTAGGGACATGGCCGATGATCATTCTAATGGTCTTATGCCCTGAAGACTACCGTTTTGGAAAGCCGTTCGACAAATCTTTGTGGTCATCCATGACCACCTATTATAGGGCTCTATCCACCTTGTTATTGATATGATTGGGTCTATCCAACATATCTCTCTCCTTCTTGGTGAACCATAGTGTTTGCCATTTATGCTGGATCATTTTTGACCTTATTATGTTGATTCGCCGCCTAACACGCTGTGCATGTGACTCAACATGGCATGTTGTCGCCAGCTGCTCCAGAATCTACTCTAGCATCGGTGTACAACCCCGACACCTAACATGACATGTTGCTTTATTGACTCGCCTGTGTCGCTGCTTGTTGCCGATTCTCTGTTGCTGCCTGCTGCTAATATTATACGACGTGTCAACTCTAGACACACCATGTCACTACTTCTGGAAACTACTGTCGCGATGCCTAGCACTACGTGTTACTTTCCTGACATGCCGTGTCACTGCCTGTCGCCGATTCCCTACCTTGTTGATTCACTAACTGGAGCTAATATGATGTGTTGAAACTAGACACACTGTGTAGCTATTGTTCTGGATCTGTTGGTGTACTATCTACACGCCATGTATTATCAAAACAGGACGTGTCTTGTTCCTGCTATTCTATCTTATTGGAATCATGGTCATGGCTTCATGCTCTTCCAATGCTGAAATCCTTGAGACACATGCTAGATGTGTAACATTTGATAAGTTCAACGACTCCAATTATATCTTATGGGTATGTTCTTTTCAAATTTATGCACACTCCTCGGGCAAGCTTGAGCATCTCACTGACCTTCCTACTGAAGACGAAATGACTGAAAAAGGAAAACCGACTATAAGAAATGAACAGTGCGTGACTTTTAAGTTCTCTCTTGGATTCTAAATAGCTATGAATCCCATGTCTCCACCAATCTTCTCTTCATTGATACATCCAAGGAAGTTTGGGATCATATTGCTCATGTTTATTCTAGCAAGGGAAATTTCTCCAGAGTTTTTGAACTTTATAATCGTCTGCATTCTCTGAGACTTGAAGACACTACATCGTATGCTTCACATTTCACAAAATTCAAAGGGATTTGGGGAGAGCTCAAACTCCATCATCCCTAAGAAGTAGCAAGACAAAGTTCATCTATGTTAGTTTTTGGCATCACTGCCTCCTAGCTATGAAGTTGTTCGTCAACAAATCTTGACAATGGAACCCTTGCCCATGTTAGGCGATGTCTATCTCCGACTGTCTCGCTCAATGTCCTCCAATACTAAAGAAGAGCCTGCTGCTCTAGTTGTTCCTGGATGAGGCGTGATTATTCTACTCGTGGCCGGGGCAAAGGTCTCAATAAGAGTGGAAGAGGGTCCTCTCCTCTTCAGTCTCGGTTCTGCAACTTCTGCAAACGGACTAATCACACTGAACACAAATGCTGGAAGAAGCGTGGAAAGCTAGAATAGGCAAATCAAGCATCCGCTACTAATGCTGATGGAGAGTCTACATCTACCTTCAGTGGAACCAATCCTCAGATGGTAACACTAACACTGAGTTTGTCTGACCTTGACAAGCTAATCTAAGCTGCCTCTGCTAATACTACCACACCTTTTGCAAATATTGCTGAACACTCATGTGATGTTTCATGTCTTCAAGCTTCTTTCTCTTTGACAAAAAAAGATTGGATTATTGATTCTAGTACAACCCATATGACTGGTATTAGGAATCTCTTCACCTACCTAAAGAAATCCACATATCATCCTCCTATGCGTCTGGCAGATGGATCTACTTGTCTGGTTACTAAAATAGATGTTAAAACACTCTTCTTAAATATGTTTTGTTTGTGCCCAGATCTCCTTTGAACTTGATGTCTATCATTAAAGTTACCAGACCTTCTTTCCTTACATTAGTCTCCATGTAGGATCTCGGGGTGAAGAAGACGATTGGTGGGCGATATGAAGGTGGAGATGGTTTATACTACCTACAGACCTTGTCAACTTTGCTTGCTACTGCTCTTGTGGCCCAGTCTACCTCTCTTTATCAATGGCGCCTGAGGCTTGGTCATCCATCTACTATTAAGTTGATTTTTATTTCACAGTTTGTCTTTTGAAAATTTTACATGTCAATCTTGTCAACTTGGAAAACACCATCGGTCTGTGTTTTCTCCTCATCGTGACAACATGAGTCCAAGTTTGTTTTATTTAGTTCACTTTGATGTCTGGGGACAATGTTGTTATTGGTAATCGTATTGGTGTGCGATATTTTGTAACCCTTATTGATGTCTGGTCTTGTGCCTATCTTTTAAAAGTTCGTTATGAATTCTAGATTTTTTCTCCAATTTCCTGAATGAAATAAAGACTCAATTTTTTGCCACTCTTAAGTTTGTTCCAACTGATAATGCCTTTGAATATGTGCAACGTGGTTTTCAAAAGATTTGCATCTCCAGGGAATTGTTCATCAAACCTCTTGTCTGTATAGCCCATAGCAAAATGACATGGCTGAAAGGAAAAATAGACATCTTCTTGATGTAGCTCATACACTCCTAATTGAAATGAAAGTTCTTAAGTTTTATTGGGTTGATGCCATCCTTTTAGCAAACTAGCTCATCAACCAGATGCTTATACAAAAGAAAATCCCCTACCAACCTCTAAACCCTCATGAACCAATTTTTGCCTCACCACCAAAAGTTTTCGACAACCTATGCTTTATTCACAATCACCAATCTGGGCGTGATAAAATGTCTCTACGAGCTTTTCGATGTTGTTTCCTTGGCTATTCTCGAACACAAAAGGGGTATAAATGTTTTAATCCTGTTGCACGTCGATTGCATGTCAGTGTAGACGTCACCTTTTTGGAAGATACATTCTTCTTTTCTAAACCTAGTAAACAAGTGCCACTTTCTACTGTGCCCCTTCCTAGTGTGCCTCCCTTGGACGTGTCTTCTACCCCTGTTTTGAAAGTGTATGAGCGGCGAAACAAAAGACGTCTACCTGCAATATCTTGTTATGACCTCTTCTAAGAGTGATGATCCACAACAAGACGATGGTAATACGCCTCTATTCCAGTTTTTGATTTTGACATTCCTATTGCATTATGGAAAGAACATCGGTCTGACACTAATATTGTATTTCTCAACATGTTTCTACAACCCATTAGAATGCTTTCATGGCTCAATTTTCTGTTGCTTTATCTGCTTTTTCTATCCCAAAGAATATTCAGGAGGCACTCCTACATCCTGGATGGACATGCTATGGATGAGGAGATGGATGCTCTTCAATCCTGTGGGACATGGGAACTTGCTGATCTCCCTACCGATAGCAATCCTGTTGGCTGTCGTTGGGTGTATCCTGTTAAATATTTGCCTGATGAGACAGTTGAACGTTTGAATGCTAGACAGGTTGTTGAGGGATACACATGAATATGCGGATGATTACTTTGTAACTTTTTCTTATGTTGCTCATCTGAATTCCGTACACATTCTCATTTCCGTTGCCGTTAATCAAGGATGGCACTTGCATCAGCTGGATGTCAAGAATGCCTTTCTATATGGTGATTTGCAGGAGACTATCCATATGTCACAACCTTCGGGTTATGTTGCTCAATGGGAGTATTCTGGGAAAGTTTGCCTTCTTAAAAAAGCTATTTATGGCCTCAAGTAGAGCCCCACAAGCATGGCTTGACAAATTATCCCTTATACTGCAAAAATTTGATTTCACACAGTCTTAGTGTGGTCATTTTGTATTTATCAAAATCACTACTTCTGGAATTATTATTGTCATTGTTTATGTGGATGATATCATTTTGTTTGGTAGTGATGACACAAGGATTGCTGATGCAAAGAAATATCTTATGAAGCACTTTGTAACCAAAGACCTTGGACATCTTTGGTATTTTCTCGGCATTGAGGTAGCACATAACAAGGATGGAGTATCTCTACCGTAGAGGAAGAAGTATACTCTAGACTTATTGAAAAATTGGAATGATGGGTTGTCAACTCGCAGTCTCACCTATGGATCAAGCACATGATCTATGGGCTGAGTGTGAGTCACTCAACCCTTACAAGATACATATTCCTACAAGCGATTGGTTGGTAAACTTTTATATCTCACTATTACTAGGCCAAATATTATGCTTTGCTGTGGGAGTTCTTAGTTAGTTTATGGATTGCCGTGGGCAGTGTCGTTGGGAGGCATCATGTCATGTCCTGAAATATTTGGAGAACATACCTGGACAGGGACCATGTTATAAAAGAAATGGACACCTTGATGTAATTGGATATTCCGATGATTATGTAGGGTGTAAGTCTGATAGGAGATCCACTTCTGGTTAGTGTTTTGTAGGAGGTAATCTAGTTACTTGGCCAAGTAAAAAACAAAATGTTGTTGCCGGATCTAGTGCAGAGTATTGAGTATCATGCAATGACACATACTACTTGTGAGCTGTTATGGATCAAATTAATGTTGCAAACTCTAGATTTCCTATCACTTATGTTATCCTGATGTATTGTGATAATCACGCTGCTACATTCATTGCTAGTAATCCGTCTTCCATGAGTAGACCAAGTATATTGAAGTCGACTGCCATTTTCTCTGAGAAGCTGTACTAGATAAGAAGATTGCTATTACTTTTCTGCCTTCACATGATCAAACTGTAGATATATTTACTAAGCCTCTCTCTGGCAAGAGAGTTGAGGAACTATGATGCAAGTTGGGCATGATTGATATCTATACTCCAACTTGAGGGGGAGTATAAAGATATATTGTTGTATTTTATTTCCTGTTTTAAGTCTTTCTTACTTAAGTATCTTGTATGATGGGTCTTTGTATAAGAGGTAGGCCCATTAGGGTTTTTCTGTTTGCTTCCCTGTACGACCTCCTCCTATCTATAGGAGTGACTTTCCCTTTTCTAAATATAGAAAGACGACACACTTTCACACATTTCACAGGCATCCAAGGCATCAATGTCCAAGCCAGACTGGGTCCTTGATTCTGGTGCAACTGATCACATCACCGGGGTACCAGAGATGTTCACCACCACACCCATAAGCCCAACCTACATGATGTCACCCTTATAGATGCCTTTGTTGCTTATGTTAAGGGAATTGTAACGATGTCATCAGCCCGACACTTCCCTTCCATCTACTTTGTTCATTCCCAAAATTCCTTTTTAATCTGTTATCAATTAGCAAATTAACTCGATCTCTTCAAGCCTCTGTCACTTTCTTACTGGATTCTTGTCTTATACATGTTTTGAAGACAGTGAAGACGATTGGTGAAGGATATGAATTGGCTGGACTCTACTACTTGCAACAACTTTCCGTGGGCTGCATCTCCTTTTATGGTGCACAATTGCCTTGGTCATGTGTCTATAGAAAAGCTCAAGTTTTTAATTACAAGTTTGTCCAACTTGGAAAGTTTGCTGTGTGAATCATGTCAATTGGAGAAACACACAAGGTTTGTCTTTAGCTCTGGGAAGTGTCAATCAACAAAGTTTGTCTTTGAGCTGCTACATTTGATATATGGGTTTCGAGTCGTGTTACATCTAAACTTGGATTTATATATTTTGTTATTTTTGTCGCTGATTATTCTCATGCTACATCATTTTATTTGACGAAGGAATGATATGAACTTTTGTTCATTTTTAAATCCTTTTCTGCAAAAGTGGAAACCCAATTTCAGAAGAAAATTTGTACTCTTCGTTCTAACAATGTCTTAGCCGTGTGCACAAGTTTTAATATTTATAACTTGAGTAGTACCCCGCAAATATACGAGTGCGTGTAGTAAGTTCGAGATCGTCCAAGGAGTAGGGTACCGCTAGGCGCAAGCGTGTTAATCTTCAACAATATAGATTGATTTACGAAAATTGGTTTGGTTTGTAGTTAATCTATTTTGCAAATCTAAGAAGCAGAAAACACTAATTGTTTGAAAGAGATTTAGATCAGGTTTAAAGGATCTTGGTTATGGGATTTCACTTCCACATGATTACTCACATATAACCACGAAAATTACCATACTAATTAACATGCAAGGAGGTTGCTGTCATCACACACCTCCCGGTGATATGAGACATCTCTAATCCCCATGTAGTAGTCCCATACTTATGCAAAGATTCGGTTGCAACCTTGGATCCTCAACGCAATCCCAACCACTCCCGTGGTCAAGGATACATTGCCAAGATATCTGCTCCTCCTCTACATATCTTCCCAGATCACATAAAGAAGCATAAAACATGTAAGTAAGAAGACTAGCAGTGCATACAATCATAAAAACACCATATCATATTTTGGAATAGCAAATTAGCTAGCAATGTTAAGAAATTTGAGTTCACTTGAGCAATGACGTGGGAGCTACTCTCCCGCACCCAAGAAAAGGAAACTACTTGTCCTTGGCGGTGAAGCACAAGCACATGCTGCAGATAACGAGTTCAACATGACAAAGAAGAAAAGAACAAAGGAAATCCAAGGAATGAGAAAGAACTAAGTAGAACTTCGGCTTGGAGATGAAATTTCGCGTAAGTTGGTTCTTCTCCTCCAGTAAACTTCTCTCCCGAGAGGTTCGAATGAGGTGGCTAAACTCCTCGTGCAATCCTTGAAGAAGAATGGAGGTTCTCTCTTGAGTAACCGCTTCTTCCTCCCCAAAATCGCCCTTCTTGTGATCTAAAGTGTTCTCTGGTAAAAAATAACCGTCCCATAAGTGAGTTTTTGTAGTTGAAACAAGGGACAATTGTTATTCAAAACTGTAGAAATCGAATGGGCCGTGTTTGACAACGACACAGCGTGTCGCCATGTATAAGTGACGCGCAAACTGCATTACTTGAGGAGGACAAGGCGTGTTGTATGAGAGACACGTTGTATAGCTGAGAGCTGGTGAAGTCCTGAGTCAAAGCTGATCGGGTTGGACATGACGTGTCTTAATAAACACATGCCGTGCGACTTTACAGAACTTCTAAGTGTATCGTTTGATCGGTTTGAGACGCCTTGTAGTCGAAGGAACACGTCGTGTCGCTGCTCTTCAGAGGAAAACGACATCGTCTATAATCTTACATGCTGTGTGTTAATTAACCCATGCCATGTTTCCTTTAGACTCTTCAAGAAGAACTCTGTGAAGAATGCAATCTTTTGGGGAATCCAACTAGGGTCGGACTTTGGTTGGATTAGCTCTATTTTCTCGTCATAATCATGTACTTGTGGTCACAAACATGAAACGAGTAAAATAACTAAAAAGGTAGGAAATCAAGTATGATTAGAGACAAAATGAGATACAATTTGGATTGAAAGTGTATGCTAAAGTGAGTGAAAAGTCTATTTAAAATGTGCACATCAAATCCCCCTAAGCTTGAACTTATGCTTGTCATTAAGCAAAAAGAGCAAAGCAGTGATTTAAAAAGCGGGTGAATTGGCCGCTTAAGCGGTCAAGCCTATGTCCCGTTGTAATTTTAGCTGAAGCGGGCTTTGAATCGTTTTGGATTGAAACAATCACTTTTTCCCGCTTCAGGCCGCTTTTTCAGCCCCGCTTAAGCGACTGCTTCAGGGCGCTTCATGGCAAATATTGCTGGAGTGGCCCAATCACTCGCCAAATCTATAGAAAAATGAAAGCACTACTTTTGGGAGATGTGATGCTCCAAATGTTGTATCTCAAAAGGTGTTAGAAAGTTTTGTAATTAGCATTTATCTTTACTTTGTTACTGCTGTTTGTACACTCTGTACAGCTAGACTAGTACTTTGTACTGTCAAGTTTGTTTATGATATTATCATGTATATTTAATGTTGTTTATTACCGCTGGTACTCTAATAGTCTCACATTTAGTATACTTGTACAAAACCTTTGCACAACCTTCTGTGGACTGTAACAAAATGATTTCGTAAAATATTGTTATATTGTCAATTATGTACTTAGTGCAGTAACTTATTGTTCTTTATGATTTACTATGTATGATATTGGCATGTATGTTTAATGTAGTTTATTACCACTGGCAAATTAATAGTTAGCCATTTTGTATACTTGTACAAAAACTTTGCACAACCATCTATAGACTGTAACAAAATAAGGTAGTAAAATTTGTTATATTGTTTATTATATACTAAGTCTAGTAGTTTATTGCTCTTTAGGATTTACTGAGTAATATCTAATTATCTTGATTCTACTATATATTGTCATGCATTTATCTTTATTACTGTTTAAATGTGCATCTATTTATATTATGTTGAAGACTACCTTACTCAGTCAACAATATTTGTACAGAGTACTAGTATTTAACTACTACTACCTCCAATTTTTTTTACTAAATGATAATTTCTAAGCCCAGCTGTTGAAACAATATTAAGTACATAGTACTAGTATGATACTTGATTGTTGAGCGAGGACTATGCGGTTTTATGAAGTTTTGAGTGTTTTTAGCTTGTAACAATTTATTTTTGTAATTAGGACCCTTTTTCATATGTAAAAGTCATTCTGATGTAATGAAATATCATTTAGATGCTTGATTAATGATATGTTAGCAGTACGATGGTCAATAAAAGTTTTCTACATTTTTTAAAACAATGCAGACCGCTTTTTCAAAAAGCTCCCGCTTTAGTCCGTTTTAAAGCCCGCTTTCCGCTTCCCGCTTCAAAGGGTCAATCCGCATGCTTCCCGCTTCGCGCTTTCCAATACCTAGGAGCAAAGAAATATAATTGAAGAAAGTGTTAAGTACACACACCTATCAAATGAAATAGGAAGAGGGATGAAATCCATCCAACCTTAATGGCTGATTTATGCTTTATAGCCATGAAGTCAACTCAAACACCCAAGATAGAAATTGTAGTTCAGCAAGAGTGGTAACAATCAAGACGGAATAACTAACAAATCGACACCAAGTAGAATTTAGATAACTAAGGCAAACAACTAGTGAATATGCAACCCGACACTTTCAATTATTAAGGATATAAAAGATGAATTCCAAGCTATCTTGAACAATTATGTAGCACTCTCCTTGTTTCCAAAAAGCATGTGGCAATAAGGTGTGTTCCGGCACTCGGCATCTAAAATAGATTTATGCGCACGTGGGATGCCTGTTGGGATATCTAACCCTCTTTTAAGATGTAGCACCTAACCGTTGTGGCCAGATCAAACTTACACTAGGTTAGCATGATACGGGGGCGGTTTAGCTATCTTTTCATAGGGTATGTGTGAATTTGGAAAAGAGAACGACCAATATTTTCACGAATGAGCCGGGTTCCGCTTAAGAACTACACGACCTTGAACTAAAGTTCTTTCTCTAAAACATAGGAGACTTCACTAGATTGCACAATCAATTGGATTTCATGCATTTATTTAATTTTTTTTATTCAGAGGTTTGTTGAAAACGCACTAAAAGCTTGGCAAAGACATCTAGAATGCTAAATAATGTTGTGGTGTTGATTAATCCAAAAAGATTGAACCATTACATGTATTCGACAATCATAGTGTAAAAGGTGATAATTCAGGTTAGAAGCATAAACCAAATTTTAAATGCTTATTGTTGGTTAAGGGTTTCATTTAATTGGTGCATGACTTGTACAATTTTTCATATAGTAATTTTCCAATCAAAATACGACAAACAGTTCAACTTAAAGGAGCATTAATCCAAACACAATGAGGAAGGCCTCAGATCATACTAGATTTTCCACAACTAAAACATAAACTAAAAAAAAACATGAAACAAATGATGGAAAGAAACTATGAAAAGAAACTACAACTACACTACTGACCGGATGCCCCCCCCCCCAAGTTTGAAATTTGTAGTGTCCTCACTGCATCAATAAAATTCAAGTTGGTAGCAACCGGATACATGCCATGGTGAATCAGAGTGAAGGGCCACTGCCCTCATCTCCAACTGTAAAATGTTGACTCAGAAGATCATCGTCAGGAATGTCTGTAGTAGGCGGCTCAGGCTGTGGTGGTTGTGGTGGCAGCAGCGGAGGCATGATGGCCTTGAGAGATATGCCACGCATGCATCCTCTGGAGCACGCTGTGCATGTCAGAGTACTGCTGACTCATCATGTCAAAATGGGTGTCCTGTTGATCAAAACGATGCTGAACATAGCCATAGAGATGCTGGACATTAGGCATAGTCCAACTGTACTCCGTCTGTGTGCCGGTGGAGGGAGGTAGGGATGGAGCTGCAACATAAGTAGAAGTACCATCTTGGTCACTAGATTTAGTCTCCTCATCAAACCTGAATTTCCAATTGTCTGTGTTCGTCAATGTGACTGCTTCTAAATCAAGGGATCTCAATGTACCCCTTATATCTAAAAAATATTTGCCTGAACTTCTCATCATTAGAGGGCTCTCTAGCAATTCGGCCGGAGGATATAAGGAACTTAAGATCAATTAATTTCCTCCCAGGAGCAGCCTCCAAGGCTCCAATCCAGTTAGCTCAACATTGACTTTGCGGGCAATATGACTTATCAGTCCTCCTATCATAATGTCACCGAATTTCATCCGTCAGTATTTAAAGAGCCAAAAGAGGATATGATAACCAACATTGATTTTAAAAATCATGAAGCATTGCCCACATGAAAAACAAATCTTGCTTCCCACAAACACCCTACGTCTCTTTTCTAGCAAACACACAAGTGCTAAGGATCCCGTGTACATAACGGAAAATGGGTTGTGGATATGTGTTGCCCTAGCTTTTGTAGTCTCATGCATGTCATCATCAGTGATTTCCCTCCAAAAATCATCGCTTTTGAATCGAGATGGATATGTCATTGCCCCTCCATAATGGCATTGAAAGGCATCACAAAAGTGTTTGAAAGAAATCTTATAGTTGTACCCGTGAAATCGGAATGTAATAATAGCAAATGGTTCATATGGCTTCTTGGAGTCTTCCTCGACATGCGAGGTAGTTAGAAACTCATAGGTTAATCTTGGGTAGGTAGGGTTTACAGTGCAACATGTAGACCTGAGCCCTAGTTCCTTGAGCAAGTTCAAGACTTAATCCTTGAAGCCAAACGCCTCCAAAGTCTCTTCACAGACAAATCTTGTAGGCAAGACTCTACAGGTGATCATTGTTCGATAGGCCTTGTCCTCCTTTGTGACATTGAATTGAGTAGAGGAGACATATTATGGGGTAGAAGAAGAACTCTCCCCTCTGTGGCGCTTTGCCGCTTGCTTGATGGGTGCCATTATTGCCTTGTTGGAGTTTCAGAACACTGGGACACAACGTGTGCCGTGACGCGTGTCTTCTAAACTCGGAGAAGGTGTTGATGAATGGCTGAGCACAACGTGTCCCATGAAACACACGTCGTGTGTTCTGCAGATTGGGCGTTTTTGCATGTCGAAGATGAACTGAGGTGTCACAGTGTGTTCGCTTCGGATCACGACGTGTTTGCTGAACTTGGCGGCAACCTTAGGTCAAGGATGACCTAGAGTGAGGGAACAAGGAGGATCTAGCGATTTCGGTTTAGGCAGCGTCTACCCTGCTCGATCATGGATCTGAACCCACGAGGATGGAGACGCTGCTTGCTTGATGGAGACATCGATGATTTCGACAGCAGCTTCGGGGCTGAGTACAAGCTGCGACGGCTGCTGTCGAAGTTGGAGTTGGAGATGATGGAGATGAAGCATATGGCTTAGCTCACGGGCGAGGGTGCACGACTATGACTTGTAGCTCTCTGCTCAAACACAACGTGAGTGAAAGGTAGGGGGAAGATGGCGGTTTCGAATTTGGGTTAGAACCCTAGTTCAAACGCCTGAACACGTCATGTATTTTGACAAATACAGTGTGTCCCTACTTTAGAAAACTTTGCTGATGAATCTCTTGATGGGCACGTCATGTGTTAATTAACACACGACGTGCAAGTTTCTAGTGGATTTATTGATATCTTCAGGCTGATGAGGACACACCGTGTGCGAATTTACACACGTTAGTTTCTAACAAATAATCAGTATGCAAATGACCTCGCGGACACGACGTGCGAATTTACACACGTCGTGTGACTTTCAAGAGGCTTCCCTGAAAAATTTCTGGGATGGTACACGACGTGCATGAATGCAAACACGCCATGTATTCTGGGCATTTTGCTCGAATGCCTCCTTGACTGTGGCGACACGTAGTGTGCTAGGTAAGATACGCCGTGTCTGACTGAATTTCTGTAAATAGAAACCTTGTGCGTTGATATTTTTGTAGTACCTGAAATGACGATGATATATGCTTCATAAGGGTCTAGATTATTACATTCATCCGTGGCAAATTTATTTAGAAAAGAAAAAGTTCTTGAGTTATGCGAGAAATGAAATCTATTCTAATTGTGGGGTCAACTCCCACAAGGTTCTCCATTTAGAGTTTAGAGTAAGGCTCTTCATACTTCTTCTTCTTCAGTGTGCTCTAGAGAAAGAGCTGGATGCAACAAACTTCCCTTTATCTTTCAGATTCAAGTCTCGTAGGCTTGGAAGAGATCCTGAAGTTTGATTGTTGGCAAGGGTTTGTTGAGCAACTTGGTTTTCTAACATCTTTGTGTGAGAGGCGATTCCATCCACTTCTTCAGAAATCTGTTGGATGGTGTCTTTCATCAGCCGTTCTTGTTGCAAAATTCCTCATTTTGCTTGATCTGACATGAGACAAAATTCTCCAGAAGTGACTCAAGATTGGTTTTGAGTATGACTGAAGTTGGTTGAAATTCCGGTTGACATCGTTGTTGAAGACCGGTGGATTGTTTGCCATTGGTGGTCGTTCCCCAAATGCAATGGTTGTTGACCTTGAACTTGTTGAGGGTTCTGAGGATTGTTATTGCGGTAGGAGAAGTTTAGATGATCACGTCAACCTGGATTATAGGTATTGGAATATGGATTGTAAGCCCGTTTGTTTCCAAAGCTTCCTACTACATTGCATTGCTCCGCAGTCTCCTCAAATGGGATATAAGAAGTGTAGTTTGAAGAAGCTACTTGTCCCATGGCTTCATTTGCATCACATATCAGGTGTACTGGTTGAGTTGATTGAGCATTCAACCTCTCAAACTTTTATGTTAAGGCATCCAACTTGGTAGAAATTAGATCAATGAAATCAACAACATGGACGTCGGCTTGTTTCCCAGAAGCAACAGAAGATGAAGGTGGCTGATTACTCCTTTTAGAACTCCATTCGCAATGGTTGATTGCCATGTCTTCTATTATAGCATAGGCCTCCCTGTAAGCATGTTTGTTTCCAAAGCTTCCTACTACATTGCATTGCTCCGCAGTCTCCTCAAATGGGATATAAGAAGGATAGTTTGAAGAAGCTACTTGTCCCATGGCTTCATTTACATCAGGTGTACTGGTTGAGTTGGTTGAGCATTCAACCTCTCAAACTTTTATGTCAAGGCATCCAACTTGGTAGAAATTAGATCAACGAAATCAACAACATGGACGCCGACTTGTTTCCCAGAAGCAACAGAAGATGAAGGTGGCTGATTACTCCTTTTAGAACTCCATTGGCAATGGTTGATTGCCATGTCTTCTATCATGGCATAGGCCTCCCTGTAAGATTTGTTCGTTAAATTCCCATTGGCTCAACATCTATAGACATCATGGTATTATAGTAAAGCCCATTATTGAATGTTTAGAGAAGCAACCATTTGCGGAAACCATGGTGAGGACAAAGATGTTGGAGGTTCTTGAACCTTTCCTATGTGTCATACAAAGTCTCTCCATCTCTTTGAGAGAAATTGGTGAGTTGGCTTCTCAGCTGAGCCATTTTGCTTGGTGGAAAGTATTTAGCAAGAAAATTCTTCAATAGTTCTTTCCAACTGTTTATAGAGTTCCTTGGCAAAGAATAGAGCCACGCCTTGGCTCTGTCCCTCAGAAAAAGGAAAGAAAAGTAGGCGTATCCCGTCAAGAGTAACACCATTAATCTTGAAAGTGTGTAGACATTACAAGAATTCAGCTACATGAAGAATAGGGTCTTCCATGGGAGTCCCTCCAAAGCGGTTCTGTTGAATCATCTGCATTATTGTCGGGCTGATTGAGAAGTTATTTGCCTCGATCTGTGGGCTGTTGATAGCCTCATTGATGTTTATTGCAGGTGGAACATCGAAGTGCTTAAGAGGACGATCATCTTCCTTGATTGGTTCTTGGCTGTCCGGTGAAGACGGTGGTGAAGATGAAGGTGATGATGGTTGTGTTTCCCAAGCTTGAAGATCTTCACTCGTTGCCCGTCTATGGCTGCTCAAGGTACGTTCGATCTCTGGGTCTAAGAACGCTGATGGTTGAAGACCACATTTTGAACGCCGCATGCAGTCCTGCAAATTCTCAAGTAGGTGAGAACACTTAACAAACAATGGAAGATATCATAGATGATAAAAATCACGATGGAAGATGAAATGGGGGTGAGTGATCTAGTCTCGCTTACTAATTAACACTTCTTACTCTAACAGAATAATACCAATGCTCCCCGACAACGGGGCCAAAAACTTGTTAGCCATGTGCACAAGTTTTAATATCTATAACTCGAGCACTACCCCGCAAGTATACAGGTGCGTGTAGTATGTTCGAGATTGTCCAAGGAGCAGGATACCGCTAGATGCAAGCGTGTTGATCTTCAATAATCTATATCGATTTACGAAAAAATCGTTAATCTATATTGCAAATCTAAGTAGGAAACACTAACCGTTTAAAAGAGATTTAGATCAGATTTTAAAGATCTTGGTTCTGGGATTTGACTTCTACATCATTACTCACATATAACTACGAAAAATTACCATACTAGTTAACATGCAAGGAGGTTGCTGTCATCACATGCCTCTCGGTGATATGAGACAACTCTAATCCCCACATAGTACTCCGTACTTATGCAAAGATTCGAGCTGCAACTTTGGATCCTCAACGCAATCCCAACCACTCCCGTGGCCAAGGATACATTGCCAAGATATCTACTCCTTCTCTATATATCTTCCCATATCACATAAAGAAGCATAAAACATGTGAGCAAGATGTCCACCAATGCATACAAGCATAAAAACACCGTAGAATATCTTGTAATAGCGAATTAACGAGCAATAGTGAACAAATTTGAGTTCACATGAGTAATGATGTGGGAGGCTTGGAGCTACTCTCCCACGCCCAAGAAAAGGAAATTACCCATCCGTGGTGGTGAAACATAAGCACATGCTATATATTTCAGAGTTCAACACGACATAGAAGAAAAGAACAAAGGAAATCCAAGGAATGAGAAAGAACTAAGTAGAACTTTGGCTTGGAGATGAAATTCCACCCAAGTTGGTGCTTCTTCTCCAGCAAACTTCTCTCCCGAGAGGTCTGAATGAGGTGGAGAAACTCCTGCTGCAATCCTTGAAGAAGAATGGAGGTTCTCTCTCGAGTAACCGCTTCTTCCTCCCTAAAATCGCCCTTTCTCTACTCTGAACTGTTCTCTGGTCGAAAAGTGTGTCAAATGACAAGAGATAACCGTCCCATAAGAGAGTTTTCGTATTTGAAACGAGGGACGGTTGTTTTTTAAAACTACAAAAATTGACTGGGACACGCCGTGTTTGACAACCACACGACGTTTTTCCATGTGTAACTAACGCGTAAACTGCTTTACTTGAGGAGGACACACCATGTTGTCTGAGAGGCATGCTGTGTAGCCGAGAGCTCGTGAAATCCTGAGCTGAAACTGATCGGGTTGGACACGGCGTGTCTTAATAAACACACACTGTGTAACTCTACAAAACTTTTAAGTGTATCTTTTGATCGGTGCCACACGCCGTGTAGTTGAAGGAACACACCGTGTCGCTGTTCTTCAGAGGAAAACAAGATCATCTGTAATCTTACTCGCCATGTGTTAATTAACACACACCGTGTTTCCTTTAGAATCTTCAAGAAGAACTCTATGAAGAATGCAATCTTTTGGGGAATCCAACTAGGGTTGATTAGCCCAATTTTCTTGTCATAATCACGTACCTGCAGTCACAAACATGAAACATGTAAAATAACTTAGAAGGTAGGAAATCAAGTATGATTAGAGACAAAATGAGATACAATTTGGATTTCAAGTATGTGCAAAAGTGAGTGAAAAGTCTATATAAAATGTGCACATCACAATGCTAGAGAGTAGTTTAGCTGGGAGATTCACCCATTTCACCTCCACACCGCATCATCCATCAATCATCTTGCCCACTTACTCCACAACAAAAAGGGGTGGCTGAGAGAAAAATCCGTCATACTATTGAGACCGCTCATACTCTTCTCCTTCTATGCATGTTCCTAGAGAATGCTGGGAGGATGCAGTTCTCACTACCACCTATAAACCAGCCATATGCCATCCTCGGTTCTGAAAATCGCATACCTGTTCAGATCATCATATGAAGCCATTGTACAATGTTCCACCTAGAATGTTTGGATGTGTTTGTTTTGTCCATTGTCTTGGTCCATGTATGAATAAGTTAAGCCCAAAGTCTGTCAAATGTTATCTTAGGTTACCCTCGGGTTTAAAAGGGGTACAACTGATTGAATCTGTAGATATCACCTTCTTTGAAGGCACATCCTATTTTGATGACAATTTTTCAGTGACACCCGTAGTTATGGAGGTGCTCTTGCCCCTTCTTATCATTGCGAGTCTCCTATTTTTGAGTCCCTAGTAACAATGGTCCTTATGATGTAGTTCCACCCAACTCTACTAGACCACCAATAACTCAAGTCTACACTCATTGTACAGGTGCATGTAAACAATCCGGTTTAGGTACCAATGTAGGTGGAATAGAAGCTCCTTCTAGTGCAACTCCTCCAGATGCCGCCTCCTCTGAGGTCAGGTAGAAATAGCTCCACCTCACTCGGCTTCCCATTGCCCTGTCGATATTGCACACTCAAAAATGTTCACCACCCTGTTTCTAATTTTGTCTCGTATAGCCATCTCTCACCTTCATATTATACATTTATTTCTTCTATATCCTCTTCTCTATACCTTTGTGTGTTTCAGTTGCACTTAATCACCCAAGTTGGCATCATGTTTTGGATGAGGAGATGTCAACTCTTCGTCAAAACAAGATGTGGTCACTTGTTTCACGCCCACATGACAAGTCTTTTGTTGGATGTCGTTGGGTTTATATTGTTGCAGATGGCTGTGTTGATCGGCTGAATGCATGTTTAGTAGCCAAGAGCTACACTCAAGTCTATGGTGATGATTATTTTGAGACCTCTCCAGTTGCAAAGATGGCATATATCTATTCAATATCTATTCACATCTTGTCTCTAGCTGCTAGTCACTCTTGGCCTCTACACCAACTTGATATTAAAAATGCATTCCTACATGGTGATCTGGATGAGGAGATTTAAATGGAGCAACCACCTGGTTTTGTTGCTCAAGGGGAGTCTGATCTAGTATGTCTTCTTCACAAGTCTCTCTATGGACTAAAGCAGTTACCCGTGCCTCGTCAGCTAGATTCAGTAGTACCCTTGTTGAGTTCTAACTTTAGAGATGTAGTATGGATCATCTAGTTTTCTACAAATGACAGAGTTTTGCGAGCATTTTCTTGATGGTATATGTTTACAATATCGTGATTACTGGTGATGACATGCGTGGCATTGCAGAGTTGAAGACCTTCTTGTAGGTTCAGTTTCAGGCACAAGACTTGGGAAGTCTTAAATATTTTTTTTGGGAATTGAAGTTGCCAAGTCTTAGTTTGGGATAGTTATATGAGGAAGTATATCATAGATCTTCTCACTGAGACATGGATGCTTGGGACCAGACCAGTTGATTCTCCAATGGATCCTAAAGTCAAATTGTCCATGGAGCAGGGGGAATTACTTGGTGATCCATGTAGATACAAACGACCTGTTAGGAAGTTGTTTTGACTGTCACTCGTCCCGACATTGCTTTTGCTACTAGTGTTGTTAGTCAATTCACAAGTCTTATGGAGGTTGTGATGCGCATTGCGAGGTATCTCAAGAAGTCTCCTATCAAGGGACTTCTATATCAGAATCATGGACATCTACATGTGCAAGGTTTCTTACATGCTGATTGGACTGGATCCAGTATTGATAGAAGGTCTATTTCTGGTTATTATGTAGAAACCCGGTGTCATGGAAAAGCAAAAAGCAGACTATAATAGCAAGCTCTAGAGTCCGAGTACAGAGCTATGGCCTTAACAACATGTAAGTTGCTACAGGTTCACCACTTATTAGAGGAGCTTGGATTTATGCAGAAAGCTCCAATGAACTTGAAGTGTGACAACCAAGCTGCTGTCCACATTGCCCAAAATCCTGTCTTTAATGAGAGAACCAAACATATTGAAGTCAATTGTCATTTTATATATGAGAAAAGATTCATGAGAAGTTGATTCAATTGTCACCTGTCAGATCAGAAGATCAGTTAGCTGATTTGTTTACTGAGTCCCTAAACGGTTGTCTGGCCTAATACTTACGTAACAATCTAGGCACATATGATATATATGCTCCAGCTTGAGGGGGTGTGTTAATATGTATGTATAGCAACCTACTTGTAAATGTGAGGAAATGTCAGGGACCTATGTGTAAAGTATGTAAAGTCCCTTGTATATGAATATATAAGCACTCTGACTATGAGAGTTTGTCGAGGGATTCTCCCACTTTGCTCAAGCTTCTACAACTGGAAATCAACGACAACAATTATATTGCAATGATGGAATTATATACAAACGTGCTCCAATTAATTGCGTAATACCAAGGAATGCTAATGCTTGTATACGGGTATACCATGGCTAGTAGTGATCCCGGCCATTACAACGATCTCTGCTGCAGCAGACATATCGTAGTAGAGCAAGTTGGGAAGCAGCTATTCCAGAGCCAATGCGAGGGAATGGATACCTCCACGATCTAAATCTGGGGTTGGCCTTGCCAGTTCAGGTGATCGAGATACTGTGTATCACTTCTTTTTCTTCACAACCAAAACATGTTTCTTTTCCATCATTAATCTCCAATCCGCTCCTCTTCCCTCTATACTCCCCCAACAGATTCCCCATCCCCTCTGCTCTGTAAAGTATCCACTATATCATCCCCTCCTCTTCCCTCTACTCTGCTTTGTCATTACTATTGTGACCACCAAATTCCTAATGTTATGCATTGTTGTATATTTAGGAAACGAATCTGGTAGATCTAAAGTTCGAAGTGGTGGATGTCTGCATTCCTTTGTGGCGAGTCTATTATTTTGAATTCTTCAAATTCTGTGGTCGACTTTACTCGGATCTTTTTGTTTATCTGTATACTACACACACATACATGTATTACATATTTATGGGTGTGTTGGTATTCATAATTTCATATACGCCTATGTGTATATACACACACACACACACAGGAATATCGTGTATGGCGCCCCGCCCGTGTCACGTCCTATATTTTTGGAAATCGTTGTCTTCAGTGTGTCTGTGTGTATGTGCTTTCTAGTTGGTAACCAGCGAAGAACAACATTAGCTGGTGGAGTTAATGTACATGTTGAAACGTTTGAATCAGGGATAAGGAAGAACTAACTCTGTTATGCTAAAACTTGTGTACTTCTTGGTTAGTATCATGTCCTGATCTTATTTTATATCTTAGCCACTGCCATGATAATTGCAAATACCTTTCTTTATTGAACCTGTAAGGACACACTCAAGCCCAGTTCATATGTCACAATTTCTTACCATTCATCAAATAGATGATGCTCAGTCAAATATGGCCAACTGAATGCCATGTCTTCAAAATGCCTTTTCAGATGTAATTTTGAATGTGAGGTACTGTTGGCTTTGTAAATTTCGCATCAACTGGTTGGGTTTCTATATGGATGATACTCGCCGGTTTTAGGTGAAACAGGGTTTCTTCTGGCTTTCAACCAACAGATATGGCGGACAGATCCTCTTTGAGTGATGCTCCTAGGAAGGTATGTGCTTTAGTTTCTTAAGTATCTTGTAGACCCCTTCAATAAAACTGTTGGCATCCTTTTTTCCTTGAACAGATGAAATTCATGCCAAAGATACCTCCTAAGAAAGAGCCCAAAGTTTTCACACCCAAAGCGTAAACATGTTTATGAATGCTTTATTAATAATAATTTACTATTGTCATCCTATCATTTTGTTGACCAAAAGTTTCTGCTTTTTAGTGAACCCACTGATGACACTTCAGATGACGTCATAGATGCCAAGTTGCTGAATCTAGCAAAGGTGCTATTGTGAATTGTGGTTTAGTTTGTAGGATTGCATGTTTGTAGTGTGGTGTGTGCTTGACTAGTTAATTATTTTATTACTTGTTTTTCTGTTGAAGTTTGTTTTCTTCATTTTTGATCTCCAGCAAAAGGCTAATAACGGAAGTGTGAGAGCCAAGGCTGAAAGAAAAAGTAAGATAATCAGCAATATCTTGAATAACTATCTTGTTTCTCATGCATTTTTTTATCGTGTATTTTTGGTTTTAGAAATCTTTAAGGAAATCCTGAGCTGTCTTCAGACGAGTATTTGATCTATTGCAAATGAAAAATAAATTTGACAATCTGGTTTGTCAGTTATGTTAATGGGAGCTGCTGCATGAACATAATAACTAGTTTACACATTGGTTTTATTAGAGCATGTGGCATAACCTTCAAATAACTTTGGAAATAAGGGGCACATATAGTATAAGTTTCATATTTCATACAAAATGTCCCCTATCAGACTTTGTTCTGCAAGAATAGAGATCGGAAGCTCCTTGTGTACCCAACATATATAAAGAAGTTATATTTTACTCTAGGTTGTCTAGGTGGCTAGGCAATCCTAGGGGCACTCAGGAAGCCTAGGTGCCTAGGCGGAGGCCTAGGCGTTCTAATTTATTTTCTTACATCTGTATACATATTTTATATATTACCCTATTTGCACCTTATAAATCAATATAATGGCTACATATAAATATAAACTTAGTGAATGTGCAAGCCAGGCATATGCTGCTTGGTAGAGCAAATAGGAAAAAATATATGAAATAATGTGATGGTGGAGCAGCAGTGTTGCCGCTTGGTAGAGACGTAGAGCAAATTTAAAAAACAAAGAAATCATGTGATTGTAGAGTAGCATGTTGCTGCTTGGTAGAACAATTGCGGAAAAACAGATTAAATATGATGTTGGGGCAGCAGTAAGTTAAAACTTAAAACCATTAGCATGGCAGCATTTTACTGCATGGTTGAGCTGAAACAGAAAACGAAAAAAAACAATATGAAGAATGGAGGAGCATGCAGCAATAAAGTTCTACTTGGTAATTTAAGAAAAAAAGGGAAACACGATTCTAATTGAAGAATAGAACATATACCA
This sequence comes from Alisma plantago-aquatica, assembly GCA_963693085.1. Taxonomy (NCBI): domain Eukaryota; kingdom Viridiplantae; phylum Streptophyta; class Magnoliopsida; order Alismatales; family Alismataceae; genus Alisma; species Alisma plantago-aquatica. The sequence goes on along the minus strand of OY856409.1, from coordinate 662,315,573 downwards.
AAAAAAAAAAGAGGAGGTTGGGGAAATGAGAAACAAAGAAAATATTGGGAAAAGAGAGCTATTAACTAGGCCCAGCAGCTGCCTAGGCGGCCGCTCGGACCGCCCAAACGCCTAAATAGACTGGGTGCCCAGGATCAGTAGTTTGGGTGGCCACCTGGACAACCATGGTTTTACTCGCGAGAAGTGAGCAACCAACCTTCCCTTAGCATTTCAGCGTGAAACAACTAATGAAACAAACACTTGCAAAGCTGACTATGCAATGAAATAATGTAGATATTTACATTTCAGTAACACAATAGCACCAAATTATTGAAAACTACACATTAACCAAGTAATATTGTTAATATTCATTAATTTAGGGTAGGTAATTGTAAATATCATACTTGTTTAGGCGGCTAGTCTGTCCTTCCCATCTAAGGGGAGCCTACCGGGAGCCTAGGCGTAAATCATATCACACACACGCGCGCGTGCACACACACACACACACGCCCGCGCACTCACACACACACGCATGCGCACACGCACACACACACAAATAAATGCTTTCACTGATGACTGATTAGTATTACTTTTTTGGCACAATACTGATTACTTGATTAGTATTACAAATTGATCGTAAAGTGTTATATAATTCAATCCGAGTTGGTTATTTACAAATACTCGTTAGTTTGCTGAATTTAGTGATTAGAAATATTGATTGGTAGTAAGTATTGATAAATGCTTAGTTAAATACTGATTTGCTGATATGCTTGCTTATTTTACCGACTAGTATTACTTTCTTTTGATTCTACCGATTACTATTACTAATTAGTAGTATAGAGTTTAGTAATAAATACATAGTTGGTTATTTACAATTATTGATTTGCTTGCTGATTTTAGTGATTAGAAATATTGATTAGTAGTAAAATATTGTTTAATATTTAGTTAATTACTGATTTGCTGATTAAATATGTATAGATGTTCTCTAAAAATATATTTTCATATACAAATATGTGTAATTTTGTATAAAATATATAAGAATTTAGGCACCCGCTTAAGCACCCGCATGGCACGTAAGCAGTTACTAGGTGCTGTCTGCATGCCTCCCACTTCCATCTTTTTAAAACATGGGTAATGTGATTTTGTACTTATCTATATATGCTTATGTTTGGAGTATATTTTGCTGGGGATCTGGAGCAGGCATCCTCATTTGATTGATTGAAGTAGGTAGGTAACAAACAATAATAAAACAATAAAATGAGCGGGAAAAAGTTTAGATGGACCAACGAGGCTAGATCTTGGAAAGCAGGGCACAGATGGGCCCCAGGCCCGGCTGTTCATCAAATTTAAAAGAAGCAAAATGCAGAAATCGACCTCCACCCTCTATTAATAGTACATAATTGAAGGAAATAAGAGGAAAAAAGATGATATAAAGCCATAGTGCAGAATTCTGAGTTCATGTCGATTTCGCTAGGTGCAGAAGTGAAAGTTTGTGGAAACTTTGAGGAAGTTTAGGTGCACACTTCAATAAATTTGGATGCCATTCTTTTGAAAAATATGATGTGAATGAAGGAGAACTTCAATTGAAAATTTATTATTATGCTATAGATCTATCTTACATATGTTAATTTAAAACAAAAACAAAATCTACCACTTTTAACCCTAGGTAGGTTGACAATACAATGTACACTTGTAGTTGCAAGGGTCAAAATATGTATACGTGTCCGTGTTTGTGTCCATATCCGTGTCCGTGTTCGTGTCAAAATATGGACACGGACACGGCAGCCTCCGGGACATGAACAATACAATGCAAGAGAAAATACATATACATATTGTATTATGCTATAGATTTTGTACTTATCTATATGGACACGGACACAGACACAGACACGGAAATTTTCAAAAATATAGGACACGGACACGGCGTTGGACACGGCAATATATATACATATATGCATACATATATTTACATAAATATATACAATTAAAGACATATATATGTATATAATTTATTTGTAAACACAACAAGCTCCATAATTCTTAACAACAAGCAGAAACAACGATCACCATGATATCCACTTTATATTCACATTTGTATTCAAACCCACTAAGCTGATGCTATAAAATTTAGCATACAAAATGATATATTAAAATCAAGAGGAAGAAGAGGGAAAGAGTTCCTAGAAAGGGAAGGAAGTTGCTTCTAATGGTTTCTCTAGGTGTTGGAAGCTCCTGCTGCAAATGGTTGTCACAAAAGGCCGCTGCTTATGGTGGCTTTAGCTCCTAGTGGTTGCTAATGCAAAGGCTGCTAGTAGCAGCTCCATCTCTTTATGGTGTCTGCCTGCAGCAACTTCAGGACCTAGCTGCTACTTGCAGCAACTGTTGCTAGAAGCGGTTTCATACGTTCTTTAAGGGAACAACAACAATTAGAGGGTGAGGCTTGTTGGTGAGGGTTTTGGTGAGGAATTGGGGTTTGGTTGAGGAGTCTACGGGGTTGGGTCTTATTTCCTCTTTTCTTTTTTAGTTAGATCTTCTGTGGGTTGGGCTGGCCGTGTCCACTAAGTGTCCTAGATGTGTCCACGCCGTATCTAGCTTGCAAATAAAAAAAATATGAAATTGGACACGCTGGAGGAGTGTCCGCGGCGTGTCCAAGGCGTGTCCGGGTTGGACACGTGTTGGACACGGACACGGCAGCCTCCGGGAAGTGTCCGTGCTTCCTAGCTCCAAAGGTGAGTGGCTGGTGTTTTCTCATGTTTTTCCGCTGCAACACAGTGACGTTTGCCTGAATGGTGAGTGGCTGGTGTTTTCTCATGTTTTTCCGCTGCAGCACAGTGACGTTTGCATGAATGGTGAGTGGCTAGTGTTTTATGGCAGCAACACCACTTGGTTCCTTGGCTCCATATTGCAATGCTTTTTTCTCACATTCCGCAGCTTGCATGTGCATCAGTTCAGGCAACATGGAAATCCTCAAAGAGGAGGCAGGGTAGATGAGAGATACTGATAAGTCTTTTGGTATAACATGACCTAATCAAACATTTCTTCCCTTAGTTTGTCCTACATTGACCTAAATGAGCCCTAATTTGGCAAAATCAGACATGATTCCCCCAAATAAGAATGTTTTCCCAAATCAGACCTATCTCCCCCCAAATTAAACCTTATCTGCCCAAATTAGATCTGATTTGGCCTAAATCCGACCCAAATTTTCCCTATGACCGAAATAGATCTAATCTGACCATTTTTCAGATCTAATCAATGCTAGTATGTCTTTTAGTGTTTTAATACGGGCCTAAAGGCCTTTGGCATCGACTTCAGTTATCTGAAAGCCTGGGCTCCCACTTTAAAGCGACCCACCTAAAGCCTAGGAGCCTAGGCAAGAGCCTTAATAACTTTGATTTGCGTAGATCTACACTACTAGACCGTTCTTCTGAACTTTTAATTCGTTCGTTTTGCCGTTGTGCACTAGGAATGCATCAATTGATATTTCCCTCAAATTTTTTATGGCCACCAAAACGGACATTTTCTTCCTTGGTTAGTTTGTTATTGACACAAACTTATTGTTACTTCTTATTACTAACCCATTGTTAATAAATTACTGTTAGTTCCAAATTCTTGAGATTATTCTGATAATTTCATGTTATTCTAATTTTTTCTAAAACTCTTTGGCTTGCAAATCAAATTTATAAGTTGAAATTACAATGAAATTAGGTTGGATGTTGACTGTAAATCTATAAATGCACTTATTAGTATATACACTTTACTGCTGTTTACATTTAGTGTATTTTGCTTATTTAGTCACTTGTTTTCTTTATCCCATATTGTTTATCTCTAAACACTGTTTTACTCTCTTGTTTTATAAAAGAGAGAGCACTGTATCTTTTCTTACTCAATAATAAGAAACACCTTTCCCAATCTCTAGATGGTATCCGAGCCTCCCGATCCTCCCTACCCCCCCCACCCAACCCTAGCCGCCACCCCAACCTCTCTCTCCTGCCTCCCGCCGCTGCACCCTGCAGCCTGCCCCTCTGCCGCCGCTGCATCTCCCACCACCGCCGCCATCTCCGCTGCCCTTCCTCTCCCTTCCCAGCCACCTCCATACGCTGCCACCCCCTTTTCTACCCCCAATCCCCACCGTCCAACCCCCTCCCATCCTCCAGCGCCGCCGCCAACCCCCTGCCACCACCCTGTCGCCGGCGCCACACCCCACCAACACCACCCAGCCACCCCACATCACTCCACCAGCCCTCCATCCACCTCCACTACCCTAAACTCCTTCCTCCTTGTGGCCTAATCCATCATAGACACCCACATCTCACCCTCCTCTTCCGATATCTCCGGACAACCTTAGCAACTTTCCAGATTCTGGCACGTTGACGGCGTAAAGGACTTTATCCGCTCTATTTGCCTGCGCCTCATGGTGGAGTGATTGTTCCTCCATGTTGGCGTAGGTTTCTACCTTTCTCTACTGCCCCTACGTGGGTTTTTCTAAGATCCATGCGTGGATCTTTCTATCTACTACTACTAGTCCATGTGTTGGAGTCCTGACTGGTGACTTCTGCTGCTTTCTGCGCCCGTATCTCTGCCCTCTTTCTGAACTCTCCGATGGCGACTCCCGACCTTCCGCGCAATCTGTGCGTCACTACCGTCAAGTTGGATGGCTTCAATTATCATCTCTGGGCAACCTTTTTTGAACTCTACGTCAAATCACAAGGGTGCTTCTCTCATCTCTCGACCAAGGGACCGACGGCTCCTGCTACTGATACTGATGACAAGACCAAGCAGGCCTACGATCTCTGGTCCAAGGAGGACTACGGTGTTATGACCTGGATGGTCAACAGTGCGGAATCGAAGATCAGCCAATCTCTTGTACACCTTAAGACTACAAAGGATATGTGGGATCAACTATGCCATGTCTACTCTCACCAACAGAATCCAAAGAAAGTTTTTGAAATCTTCAAGCAACTGGCCAAACATGAGTACTCTACCGATGACTCTGTGGAAGATTACTACAACAACTGTGCACTCTGGGATGAATTCCAGGTGTACCATCCCCTGTCTGCTGACATCACCGAAATCCAGCGTCAAAGGAACGAACTTCAGCTTGTCCAGTTCCTTGCTGGTCTGCCTTCTTCCTTTGCCGGAGTTGTTGATCAGATCCTCTCGAGTGATCCTCTACCTACACTACGAGACATTCTGAAACGAGTTCAACATCTTCCGTCTGTATCTTAGCATTTACCTGACACGTCTGATGGAGCAACCCTCGCTGTTCGTACTGGTGACTCTTTTCGTGACCGCGGTCGTGGTTGGGGCCGTGGTCGCGGGCACTCTTCTGGACCGAGACGTGGCTCCTCTTCTAGTACTGAGTCTACTGAACTACACTTCTGTAATTTCTGTAAGCGCACCAATCATAATGAAGATCGTTGCTAGATAAAGCATGACAAGCCAGCCTGGGCGAATCAACTCACTACAGATCAGCCTGATACTGCCACTACTTCTGCACATCCTTCTGCCGATTGGATCCGATCGGAATTTGAGAAACTGCTCCAGGCACGCCTTGCTTCTTCTACTGAGGCCTCCACTGATGGCAGCACTGCCCTCCTGATTCAGTCTGGTAAAAATTCCTGGGCGATCGATTCGGGTGCGACATCCCATATTTCTGGAAATCCTGCTTTATTTTCTCGTTTACATAATACCACTATTAGCCTGTTACATTGGCTGATGGGTCTCAGACTCCTGTTACTGGCATTGGTGATATATGCACTCCAAGTTGCCTGCCTCTGTGATCTACTCTATATGTTCCAAAATTTCCTATAAATCTTTTATCTGTCAATAGAACTGTCAAGAGCCTTCGTTGCTCTATTACTTTTGACCCGGATGGTGTTGTGTTTCAGGATCTGCGCACGAGGACGAAGATTGGTTCGGGCCATGAGGGACGAAATGATTTATATTACTTGGACGTTCCGAAGAATGCGGCGTATCTGACATCCTCTGTGACAGGCATCCAGTGGCACTACCGTTTGGGACATCCATCTACAGCAAAATTAAAGCATTTACTTCCTCATGTTTTAGATTCTATTTTTCATTGTGAAACTTGTCAATTGGGCAAACAGACAAGATCATCTTTTTCTAAGAAATCATGTATTTGTTCAAAGCAGCCGTTTGATATTATACATACTGATGTTTGGGGACCTTGTTCTGTCTCCAGTACTTCTGGGTTTCGTTACTTTTTGATTTTTATTGATGATTTCTCTAGAACTACCTGGATTTTCTTGCTCAAGGATAGGTCTACTATTCTTGAAACCATTACTGCTTATTTTTCTGAGATTCGTACCCAGTTTGACAAAACTATAATTTTTTTCGCACTGATAATGCCCTTGAATTTATGCAATCCCCGGTCAGCAGTTTTTGTCGCAAAATGGGTACCATTCACCAAACTTCTTGTGCCTATACACCGCAACAAAATGGAGTCGCCGAACGCAAGAATCACCACCTGCTCGAAGTTGCCCGTACTTTACTCTTTCATTATCATGTTCCACAATGTTTTTGGCATGAAGCTGTTTCCACTGCGTGCTATCTTATTAACCGCATGCCTTCTTCTGTTCTTGGGAATCAAGTCCCTTATCAAATCCTGTATCCTGATGCGCCCTTTTTTTCTGTTCCTCGTATTTTTGGGAGCACTTGTTTTGTTAAAAATCTTCGTCCTGGTCTCACTAAACTTGATCCCCGGGCCATCAAGTGTGTCTTCTTAGGGTATTCTAGAACTCAAAAAGGATACCGCTGTTATGATCCTGTGTTTAAGAAATGGTTTGTCTCGGCTGATGTTGTGTTCTTCGAGCACATGCCTTTCTATTCCTCTGCTGGGTCTGCCTTTGCCTCCGACTTATTACGGGAGACACCATTACCGATGATTGATGATATAGCTGAAACTGCTCCTCCTGCTGAAAGTCCTCATCTGAAAGTATATCAACAAAGACCGAAGACAACAACTCCCTCTATGGCCCCTCCAGAGTCTTCGTCCTCCATGCCAGATCAATCACCACCGCAAGTATTCTCCGACTTAGACATTCCTATCAGTTTGAGGAAAGGAACTAGAACTTGTACTAAACATCCTATTGGCAATGTCTGCACGACTGCTCATTTGGGGACTAATTTTGCAAATTTTACTACTGCTCTTTCTGCTGTTTCTGTTCCTAAAATGCTTCTCAGGCTCTTAGGCATCCAGCTTGGCGTCAGGCCATGGAAGCGGAAATGTAGGCCCTTACTGATCGCAACACTTGGCAATTGGTCGATCCTCCCACGGATTGTTCTCCCGTTGGGTGTCGATGGGTGTTTACTGTTAAATATCAACCGGATGGCACGGTTGAGCGTCTCAAGGCTAGACTTGTTGCCAAAGGCTACACACAGACTTACGGGGTCGACTATTTTGAGACCTTTTCACCTGTGGCACGGCTGAACTCAGTGCACATTCTTAATTCTGTTGCTATTAATTCTGATTGGCCCTTGTATCAGCTGGATGTGAAAAATGCTTTTCTGTATGGGGATTTACATGAGGAAGTCTATATGGAACAACCTCCAGGATTTGTGCTTCAGGGGGAGTCCTCTAAAGTCTGCCGGTTGCGGAAAGCTATTTATGGTTTAAAACAAAGTCCCCGTGCTTGGTTTGACAAACTAAGTACCATTCTTCAGAAGTCTTTTTAAACGCTCCCAGTCTGATCATTATGTCTTTGTTAAAAATACTACTTCTGGCATTGTTATTCTGATTGTATATGTTGATGACATCATTCTCTCAGGGAGTGATCTTGTTGGCATTCAGGCGACTAAATGTTATCTGGAGAAACATTTTGTCACCAAAGATTTAGGCACTTTGCGTTACTTTCTTGGGATTGAAGTTTCTTGGTCTACTTCTGGATTATGCTTATCTCAGCGTAAATATGTTCTGGATCTTTCTGACACAGGTCTTAGTGCAAAACCTGCCAGCACTCCTCTGGATCCAAACACCAACTGGGATGATGAGAACTCTCCTGCTTATCCTGATCATCATCAGTATCGCCGCATGTTTGACAAGCTTATCTATCTTACTGTCACTCGTGCTGATATTACATCTGCAGTCAGACTTGTTAGCAAATATCTTGATAAACCTCGACAATGTCACTGGGATGCCGTATGTCACATTCTCAAATATCTGAAGAGTTCCCCTGGGAAAGGTTTATTATATAAAAAACATGGTCACTGTAAGCTTGTTGGATATTATGACTCTGACTATGTTGGGAGCAAGATCGACCGTCGCTCCACCTCCAACTATTGTACTTTTGTAGGTGGCAATCTGGTTACTTGGCGGAGCAAGAAACAGACTGTGGTTGCTCGCTCAAGTGCTGAAGCAGAATATCGCGCCATGGCGCATACTGCATGTGAGCTGTTCTGGATACGAAGTTTGCTGAAAGATTTTGGCATTTCTAATTCTTCTCCTATTCCTATGTACTGTGACAACAAGACTGCCACCTTTATTGCCAGTAATCCTACCTTCCATGAACGAACGAAACACATTGAGGTTGACTGCCACTTTGTTCGTGAAGCTGTCTTATCTGGCCAGATATCTACCCCCTACATACATACTTCTGATCAAGTAGCTGACATCTTCACCAAAATACTTCCGAAGACGAGATTCACTGCAATGACTTCCAAGCTGGGCATGATTGACATCTACGTTCCAGCTTGAGGGGGAGTATTAGTATATACACTTTAATGCTGTTTATATTTAGTGTATTTTGCTTATTTAGTCACTTGTTTTCTTTATCCCATATTGTTTATCTCTAAACACTGTTTTACTCTCGTCTTATAAAAGAGAGAGCCCTGTATCTTTTCTTACTCACTCAATAATAAGAAACACCTTTCCCAATCTCTAGAGCACTATTGCATTAACTTCATTTTTGTTAAATAAACTCTTCTAGAATATGGATCGGATGAATTGCAGTGGTCATATTAAGTTGACGACATCCATTCATTAGGGTGCTTGTTAGGTTTTTGATCCATTACGAAACATATTCTGTATGTCGTATTATGTTGCTAGGAATATCTCTTATGGTCTGATTCTTGTAAATTTCAAATTCTTTTTTTTTTCCACCTACTTCTCAGGTCTTTTTTCATCCGAATCGCATAATGAATCTCCTTAAACTATATCTTTCTTTCTACGTTATGGTATCCAATAGGCACTATTGTTGTATTTATATTATCCAATCTTTATCTCTCTAATTAAAGAACACGTCTGCAACCAAGTGTGATGATCATGCACTTCTGTAGAAATATGCGAATATATTGTCGGAAGCATGAAAGGATGGCAATAGTGAATGTTGTTATAACTATGTTGATAAAGAGTACATGAGGTCATATACTGGGGAAAAATGCATTTACTGAAGAATCATTGAAACGGTTCAAAATTTGCACAGAAGTCACTATAGAACACCCAAGTGAAATACAACATGTTCATGAGCTCGAAAAAAGATTGAAAAATATCTTGTCGTTTTCATTTATATTTATCTTTGATTGATATTATATGAGCTTAATTTGCATTTTTATGAATGAAAGCAAAACTATATATATATATATATATATATATATATATATATATATAATTTTAGATTATTTATTATGTCGTATCCATTGCTGTACCAGTATCCTAAAATTTTCAAAATTTTCCGTATCATATATCTGTACCCATATCTGTAATCGTTTCCATACACATCCGTGCTTCATAGGGCATTGCTTTACTTATATAATAATGAAGATTTAGAAGTTATTATTCCAAGCATCATCCGATTTTGTCTGTCTTTACATTTCTCATGTCGTCCTCTTTTCACTGTTGCTCTTAGTTGGGCATGGCTGGGTCAGCTTTTTATCAACTCGATCCAAATGCACACCCACTGTTCAACCCGAACTTGGACCCAAATCCGACCAAGAATCTAGGCATCGGTTTTTTCAGAAAGTGCCCGCCTGGTGCGTAAGCAGTTACAAGCAGGGTTATTAAAACCAGTTTGAACCGGCTGGTTGGACCTATTGAACCGGGAACCGGTAACAAAATCGGTCCGGTCAGGCTCCAAACCCGGTATTCACTCCAAAACCGGCCAGTCCAACCGGTAGAACCGGTCCGGTCAGCCAGAACCGGCCGGTTATTGCTGGCACCTTTTTCTGTAATGCCAATGCCATTTCTCCGCTAATCCTTTGATACCAGTGCACAATAGAAGTTCCATCTACGGCTTTTCTCTCCCAGCTTCTCTTGCTGTCCGGTCAACTCTCATCTACAGCTGCAGCTTCAACATCTCCTTGCTGCAGATGCACCAATTATCTTAGAGAGGTGATTTTGTAGACTTTTTTAGCTGCCATCTGAAGGAGTGCCCATCCTGCCATTCTTTTCCAACAGTCCAATGCAGCAGGTGTTTGTTTGCCTTTTCTTGTTTCTTCGTCTACTCATCATCACCTGCTGCTGTCTTTTTCTTTTTAGTTTTTACGTTTGATCAGTGTTCAGAAAAGCGGTAATCGGTGTACGGGCGGATAGGGTACCGATTAGAGTATATACGGTATGCGGGAGTATAAGCGGGAGTATATTCGGTTTTAATCGGTTTTGATTTTTTTTTAAAAATTAATTATATATTCACATAAATTTAAAACTTGGTCCTATATAATTGTATATATTAATTAAACTATAACAAATGAGGATGTAACAAGAAACATAGATCCATTAAGAATGTTAATTAAACAACATACATCACAAACATGAAGATAGTTTAATGCACGTCAAAAGGTTCAAAACAAGTAAACAAACATCAAATAACCAAGCAACTCATGTCCAAATTACACAAAATAATACGTCAACAATCAATACAAAGCTAATCAAGGTAGCCATCTTCATCCTCGAACTCTGCAAAGACGGGCTCAGCATCATCATCATCACTAGATGGGTCCTCTGCAAGATCTTCTTCATCAATTTGAGACATTGATGTAGAAGTAGCAAGATGTGTAGTAGCACGTGTTTGTGAACGTGTGGCCCTAGCTTGTAGAACATCATCAACACATGCTGCAGCTGCTACATTTCCCCAAGTAAGTCCATCACTGCCAGGAACCTCATCATTCTTAGTTGTAGCATCTCCCATCCACTCCATGACATGTGTCCTATCACTTGTTAGAAGAGGATCTCTAGCCTTTCTCTCTCGTTGCTCTTGCAACTTGGCATTAAACTGGACATAGACCAAATCATTAAGTCTTTTCACCTCAAGTTTATTCCTTTTCTTAGTGTGGATCTGCCATTAAGACATGGACATTTTAGAGGGGAATAGTCTATAACTCTACACAATTGAAAATAAGCATTTAATATACAAATAGTCAAGTACCCCTTCAAAAGTACTCCAATTCCTCTCACATCCAGAGGAGGAGGATGTTAGGCTAAGAATTTTGATGGCCATTTCTTGCAAATGCGGTGCCGCTCCACCATGCATACGCCACCACATAGCTACATATAGATAAGTTTAATATTTTATATCACCATTATCCTAATAATCAAAATAAAGTAAGTTTTATATACCTGGTTTGTACTCATCATCATTAATTAAGCATTGTCTCATAGCTAATGCCTTGCCAAATGAGCCTAGCTTCATCATATAGGAACCCAACTCTGTCCTGCTGATCTTGTCTTGAATATCAACATCAGTGAAAAATGTCTCAATGCACTTGATCAAGCCATCCATCAAATCAGGTTGTTTTTCTATCTCATCCTGATTCTTGTAGAAGTAATATGGATTTAGATAGTAGGCAGCTTTGTGAAGAGGACTATCTAATCTGTCTTTGGTTTTAATTGTAATGGCATTGATGAATGGCCTAAAGGAGGCTTCAACTCCCTTGAAGAGGGTCTTGATCTCTTGTTTAGCAGCTTCTAATTCACCATATACAAATCCCATTGATGGCTTTTTATCACCATTAACGATTCTCGGCAAATAGATCAAAGGGGTACCCAATTTGATGGCTGATGAAACTTGATTCCAAAAAGTTGGAGCCAAAATTGTCGTTGCAGCTTTGACACCTGCTCTTGTCTTAGACCACTTGCATTGGTTCCATTCAGCAGAAATGAACATAAGCCTCAACTTGTCCTTCTTGTCAAGGAGGCTGTGCAATGTCAAGAAAGAAGTAGCAAACCTGGTGACTCCAGGTCTCAAAATCTCCCCCTTTTCAGTGCATTTGCGCATCAAACTCAGGGTTTTTGTGTGAGAATAGATGAAGCCAATCAACTCCCTTGCCTTTGTTATGGCAGTCTTAATTCTTTGTTCTTTGCCAAACTCTTCAAGTATCAAATCAATGACATGAGCCGCATAGGATGTCCAAAATATGTGAGGATACTTATCCTCCAACATTCTTCCTGCTAATACATTTGCAGAAGCATTATCTGTAACAATTTGAAGCACATTCTCCTGACCAACCTCCTGGATGCATCCATCAATAAAAGACATGATATACTCCCCCGTGTGAGACTCAGCAGAGGCGTCAATTGCCTTAAGAAAGCAAGTGCCTAATTCACAATTTACAAGAAGATTCATCAAGCTCCTGCTTCTACTATCACTCCAAGCATCTGTCATAATGGTGCACCCGTATCTCCTCCACATTTCTCTATGAGGTTGCAGATCATTTCTTGTATTTTCAACCTCCACTTTCAATAGAGACTCACTCACCTCATAATAAGATGGGGGCTTGAGGTTCTTTCCATATTGGCCAATAGCCTGGCACATTGACAGAAAAGCATTGTTGCAAACTGCATTAAAAGAAATTCCAGACCGATAAACCCACCTAGCAATATATTGATTCACCCGATCTCTTTGCTTCTTGTCTATAGCCTCCTTGATTCCTACTTGGCGCATTGAGGAATCTGAGCAAGGGATGGTGTTGAGGCGGGAATCATCAATCTCCTTCCCCTTAACCATAGGCAAGGTCAACTTCTTCTCGTACACTTGCTACAACTTTTGACTTGTCCGCCTTCTTCTTTTGAATCTCCTCCATGTTCTGCCTAATTTCCTGCTTGATGGCATTGTCAACTCCAGGGCATGCTTGCGTATTACCCTTTATGTGAGCTAAGTGTTGCTTCAGGCGATTCACACCCCCCCTAATTTCTTTCGTGCACAAGTCACATATAACAACACTAGGGTTGTTTTTATCTTTGAGTGTGCCATACTTCCATGCCGGATCAGTGGATCCAGGTGGAATCAAGCGTGACTGGGGAGTTTCTTGTGATTGGGTATTAGTCCCAATTGGGGCTGATCCAAGACTCTCCATGATTTTCTGGAGACAATAAAAAAAATCACATCAAACCAAACACACAAAACTAGAAGACTACAAGTACACCAATATATGGCTATGCTAATGCCTAACGTTTGAAAGAAAATATTAATAACACATGATTGTATCTAAATGAATTACACAAATAACAAGAAGAAATATATGCTAATAAGAAAGACATTTAACTATTATTTTGCTACTGATCTATAACAAATAATAACAAATAAAAACAAACAGATTGAGAATATGAAACATATTGCTAATATGGCAGCGAGGCAAAGGAAATGGAAACAAGGAAGCTCGTGTAAGGTGGAAACAGGGACGTGTAAGGTGGAAACAGGAGAAAAAGGGAGAAGAAATTAGAGGAGGAAAACGTGGAAGCTGCTACTGGATTGGTGAATCAGTAAATAGGGGGGGGCATCACAGCAGGAGGAGGAAAATATACAATGGAAATTCGAGGTGGAGAAAGAATAGTAGGGATTGAAGATGAATCAGTAAATATAGTGGAGGGGGATAGAACAATAGAGAGTGGAGTAGAGGGAAAGTGGAACGTGGAGGAGTGGAGAGGGGAAAAAGTGAAGAAGAAAAACGAACAGCAGATGGAGAAGAGAGTGGAGTGAAGAGAGGAAATCAATGGAGAAGAAGGTGAAGGGGAGAAGAAGTGAAAATAGAGGGGGGCGCCACAGTGAACAACAACCGTTGGATTTGGGAGAACTGAGGAGGAGAAAACTGAATGGAAAGAGTGAAGAAGACGACTTACGACAGTGGAGAAATCAAGCTGGCGCCGTCGCTGCTAGCTTGCTCCGAAGAGACGTCGTCGCCGCCGGATGGTTGCTGCTTCTACGCCCACAGCAGTGGCGCCTACGGCCACGATCCAGAGAGGCGCCGGGGGAGAGGGAACCGCCTGTGTAGCATGCGCCAAGGTGGAGAGCCGGCGAGGGAAGAGACGTCGCCGCTGGAGGAGGAAGTCATCGTCGGACAGCTGAGTGGCAACCAGAGAGTTGAGGGGGAGGAGATCGCAGCCCTAGTGCTGCTGGTTCCACGGAGTGTGTTCGCGATAGAGAAGAGTCAGGGCGAGTCGAGTGTCGGGAAGGTGGGGTGGGGAGTCGGGTTGGGGTTCACTTAAGTGGACCTTTTTTCTTTTCTTTGGTGGGCCTGATTTAGAAAATCGCAGAATATTCGGCCTTTTAAGCGCCCAGTTGGCCGAATAATCGGTCCAGGCCGATTTTATGTCCGATTAGGCCTGAGCGGTTCGCTTCACCTACGAAAACAAATATTCGGCCGATTATTCGGCCGATTAGGCCGATTTCCTGAACACTGCGTTTGATCTTCTGCTGCATACATCATTCTTCTTTATCTGTTTTTCGTTTTCCTCCCATAAGTTTCTGTTGCATTCATAGTACATAGTTACTGTCTTACAGAGATACTTCTCCATTTTCATATTTTTCCCCATCCAATTTCTGTTTGCATTATCCGTTTTGTTTTTCATTTGCAACTTTTTCCCGTTTGCTTTATCTGTTTACAAATTTCTGAATTAAAGTATAAAATATTAATTGAGATATTTGTATTTTGTGATTTCTTTTATTTTCTTTTGATGCATGATTTGAGAGTTGTTGTGTTCTATAAGTTTGACTTTTAGCTTTATCATAGTCAAAGTGAATCATATTCTTCTCAATATCTTGCTTATATTTTAGCATATTTAATATATACATGACCTCACACCGGTTGAACCGGTCCAATCACCGGTTGGACTGGTTAACCGGGAACCAGTAGCCTCACCGGTTTGATGACCGGTGCGATCCTGATAACCATGAGTTACAAGGTGCTCTCCCGCTCTTAAAAAAAATTAGTTACATGACTGGCATAAATGCTGCCGAAGTCTCCCATCCGGTAGCATTGACCAAGGGAGGAGGGTGGCGGCTAGGGTTTGCTTGATTGCCGCTCTCTTCCTAGTTCCTGCCATATGAAATTATATATCGCAAGTGATCAAGTCTGGGCGACGGCCATGCTTGATAAATTATATACTTTGCCTGAATTTTGCACACTCATGGGCAATTGTCCATATGTTCCACCCAATCATGCACACATACCTGATTAAAATCGTAATATTTGGGTTGGGCTGGTATTATTGCCATTCCTGCTCTTAAGACAAAAGACAAGGAAACATCATTTAGAATTTCTTTCCTATATGATTAACCTGAGCCCGAATTGGAGTTTGATATCCACAATTTCCCAATTAGTTCCACAAGTAATTGGAAATTTATCTACCTCAATTTTTTTGGATTAAAGATGCCCAAAAAATTTATTTGTTTACAATGTGTTACGGTGAATTTTGAATATTAATTCTCTTTCTGTTTGTGTTATTATGAATTTTCATCTTCATATATTTCCTTTTGCCTTAAGAGTCCTTTCTCATAAGGCAAGGAAACTCTGCTTGTACTAAGGGCCCACCTTCCGTATTTTTTTGATGGACAACGGTGGATAACCTACTGTGAATTATTAATGTGGTGCTATTCCCTAGTTGCACTTGTACCCTCCCTTGCAGAATGGTCGTAACATAGTAATTTGTAGAGAAAATTTAGCATACTATTTATTTTAATGAAATTGCTATATGACTAAGCAAAATCTTTTATTTTGCAGCTTTAGGGGCACAAGTTGCATTTGGACACGTCGATACCAAATCTGCGTCACGGTTTTCATATATACACAAAAAAATCCGTGAGGATCAAGGTGAGTTTGCACTCATTCTTGTTGTAATGTATAAAATTTGAGAGGAATACTGATTGGAAATACTGTTTGAGATGGCGATACAAAAATGGGGGAGAAGGAATACAAAGATCCATGGGTGAGTCACAGATAAGAAAACTTACATTAATGACATTTTTCAATCTCTGGTTTACACTTTCTCTGACTGAAATATGTGTGGTGGCTCCTTTTTATCCCCTCCTGTAGAATTATGATTCATACTATCCAGTTCTTCTTCCTTTGAGGCTGCCATATTCGGGTGATCCAGGTGTGCATCTAACCGATGTCAATATTGAACATGGCCTCCTATCTTGATTGTCTAAAATAACAAAATGCTTTCAGATGTACTGAATGATGAAGAATTTGGGAAAGGAAAAGTCGAATATGATGAGGCTCAATTAAATGCGGCCGAAAACCTCGGGCTAATGGTTTGCAAAAATTGCCCGCATCTATTTTTTTTCCTTTTTACATGGACCTTTTCCTGCCTCTAGTTTAGTGTGATTGGCCTTGACGAATTGCATCATTGTCACAGCTGTTTTACTGAATCAAAATGTACTGCATTGTAGGATGATTATGAGGATGGAAGCAGCAACCAGATGCTGTTTTTTCAATTCCCTGCAATGCTACCTTTAGGAAAGAGATCTACAACTGTCAGCAAAGTTCCGGCTGACGGTAGAAGAGGTGGCCCACCAGAAAGGTGTGTCCGATTGGAGGAGCTGCCTCCTGGGTACATGGGGAAGCTACTGGTGTACAGGAGTGGTGCTGTGAAAATGAAGCTTGGGGACCACCTCTTCGACGTAACTCCTCTGTTTGCAGTCAAAATGCCACTTAGACTACATCGTTTTTTACCTGCCTAAATAGGTTCACTTGTAATATTCAGTGGCAAATAATGTGTTTATAACTGTAACTGTAGGTGACGCAGGGTATGGACTGTTTGTTTCCCCAAGACGTGATGGCCATCAACAGCAAAGAGAAGCATTGTTGCCTTGTGGGAGAGATTAGGAAGCGAGCTGTAGTGATACCGAATCTGGACTCCATCCTGGAAATTGATCCGTGAATGTAGGCCAGCTTTTCCACCGGTGCCAGAAAGATGTATAGAATCTTTTAAGAAGATAGTACTTTTTCAAATCTCTCAAAATGGAATATGTTCCAAAACATATGTCATGGTTCGTTATGGTTAGGTTGTCAAAATGACCTTTGATTGACCATAAGCTGAATATTCAACACCATTCAGTTTAAAAGTTGGTATTACTATACTTGTATATATGTATCAGTTCATTTTTCATTTACATTGTAATATTGTAAATATTTACTTGAAACATGTGACTAGCCATGTATTTTTCCGTTTTCTTTAAGTAATGATATTGATATATTTTCGTTTTCAATAAATTCAGTGCTTTGTTTTATATTATATGTTTTCTGTATTAGTATCCTCTCGTAAAGATTTTAATTGCAACATGTACTCTTCCTCCCCTCATAAATCTGCAATTCTGAAACTTAGTATTTTATCTCTCTAGATTTAAACGAGGGGATTACCTTGTGATGACTCCACATTCAACACATTTTTCGTAAGGACACCACACGGGCATGTGTGCACACATACAAATAAAATGTCGAAAAAGAAAATATCAGGTTCGTGGTTATCAACTAATATTTCTACAGAAGGTGGACCAGTCCACAAAATCACATAAATTGTACATATACTATCATTAATAAATGAAGATGAAGGTTTATGTGTTATTGTGTTTGGAAGTCTTAACAATAAAAGAAAAGGAAATATAAAGGTATGACTTGCAATCTATAAATCATCTAGGAAAGAAAAAGAAATAATGATAGAATTGTTTACTAAGTAGAGGAAATGAAATAAGCTAATTTAGGGAAGTTGCTCCGATTTAATTATGTTTGCCATCTAAAATTTTTGTGAATCACCAAATCAACACACACGGGTGATGGTGTATGTGTAAAAAATACATATATATGCTTATTAAAACGTTAGAAAAGAGAAGAGCTTTGATAATTATTTGAATGTAAATAATGCATATTGTAAGGAGTGGGAGCTGAGAGGGGATTTTACTTCTCACCTATATCAATTAAGACTTGCCGTTATAACATGCACGCATACATTTTTCACAATTCAATTAATAACTTTTATTTGATCTTTTTATAAATGATTATCTTATAGATCGACGTATAATAGTAGAAATACAATATCATGATTATATTTAATTTTATAAGATTACATAAAAGTCTCCCACTTGAGGTTTACTTAAGAGAAACAACTTCTTCACTAGGTAGAGAGATGTCCAAGTTATTTCAAGTCTATCTTCCAATCAACTTCAATAATTCAAGTCCAGGTTATCATGTTAACTTCACGACATCTGTAACTTAAGGAGTTGGAAGCATATCCCACAAAAGAAAATAAAATGGAAGTTATCAATACAAAAATGTTGGTGTGTGTGTGTGTGTGTGTATATATATATATATATATATATATATATATATATATATATATATATATAGTTGACTACAATACACTCGAGTGTATATGGGCACCTATACACCTCAGTTTATAGGCGTTGGATCAAGATTCGACAAAAAGCAAAAACATGCCTCCTTTGTACAGCAGGCGCTCCCTTTAACGGCCGTCAACTGGGTCCCAACCCTCTCACACCCTGTGGCTCCCCTCCTCCAACGCTCTCTCTCTCACAGTGTGAGAACCTTCCGTCAAACTCTAGTCTCTCTCCTCCAATTCACTTTCCCTTCTTCGTTCTCCTCTCCACGACCTGTGAATCGCTTAGGCCTCTTCTTCTTCCTCATCCTTCCCCGTTTCTCCGTTTCCCTTTCTCATCAGTCCGGATCCCAGGAGACGCTGCTGCTTCCCCTCTCCCTTCTGCTGCTGCTTCCCCTTTCCCTTCTGTCCGGTTCCCAGGAGGCCACCGCCAGGCAAGGCAATGATCGCCAGCCAAGGTTGAAGGAACCACCGTTGCCAGTGACCACCGAGGCCAGCAGACCGCCGTCACCAGGTCGCCAGTAGACCGTCGTCTTCCCCTCTCCCTTTTGCTGCTGCTTCCCCTTTCCCTTCTGTCCGGTTCCCAGGAGGCCACCGCCAGGCAAGTCAATGATCGCCAAGGTTGAAGGCACCACCGTCGCCAGCGACCACCGAGGCCAGCAGACCGCCGTCACCAGGTCGCTAGTAGACCGTCGTCACCAGTAGACTGCCGTCACCAGATGGATTGGATTCCAGAAACCAGGGCGCAAGGTGTCTGTTCTCCGTCACCAGGTGGATTCACATCTCTGTCCTTCGCACCAGGTGCCCAGCTACGCTTCCCCTTTGTCACTGTTCCTACAGGTGGAAGCAATTAGTCTGATTCCCTCTCTGCCTCTCTAAATTCCCTAAGGTGTCTGTTCTCCGTCACTTCCCCCCCCTCTATTCCATCCGACTATATGGATTATCAAAAGGAAAATTGCTATACATCCTCTACATGTTCAAATGCGTTTCTTCAGAAACCTGCAGACAGAATTGGTGCGCATTGTGACTGTGGCTATGTGCTTGTGTCTAGAATAGCTAGGACACTGAAAAATTATGGCCGCAGGTTCTTTGGATGTCCAAATTTCAACAAGGAAGTATGTGTACTAATTGTAGGGTCTTGTATGAATTGTGTGGAATGTGTTTGTTTTTTATGATGTTCCTTTGTTGTACATGGGCATCCTTTCTGTAGGTACTTCCAGTGGGCGGATTCAGCCTCAACACATACTGAAGAGGAAGATTCCAATGCTCAAGGCTCTGAATTAATGAAACTGAAAGAAGAATTGAAGATGGCAGCTTCTGAGCTAATGAAACTGAAAGAAGAATTGAAGATGGCAGGTTTTGAGCTAATGAAACTCAAAGAAGTGAAGATCGTAGGTTCTGAGATAATTAAAGTTAAAGAAGAAGTGAAGATGGCCAGGGTCAACGAACAAAGAGCAATCATAAAATACAAGTGGTGTTTGTATGCATTAGTGATATCATGTATCACGTTAGTATTTGTGTACGCTGGATCGATTTAGCATTGTACCAAGTAGTCAAATGGTGTAACAACATTTGAATCAATGAATGATGGTTACCCAAATCTTCTGAGTTGAAATGTGGCTTTGTTTCTGTGTATGGTGGATTGATTTAGCATTGTACCAAGTAGTCAAATGGTGTAACAACATTTGAATCAATGAATGATGGTTACCCAAATGTTTTGAGTTGAAATGTAGCTTTGTTTCTAATTACACCTTTGTATTTTTATGTTGGACTTATGGCATGGCATTCCATTGCGCCCAAATTCCTCTCAAATGTTACATCAGATTCACTCAAATGCCCAGGTCATTGAACACTAATGTTTATTGAACACTAATGTATCCTCTGTGGTCATTGAACACTAATGTTTATGCATTTAAACTGGAATCATAATTCACAGAATGTACCCAACAACTGAATGTAACAGCTGAATGTACCCAACGCTCATTGAACTCACCTTGGTAAATAAATGAGAACTTGTTCTCTAAAACCATCAGAATGAAGAAATGAATATGTTACTCAATTGAGAATGAACACAACAGGGAGAAAGAAGGTGTTGTTTCTGGATACCAACATATAACTAATTCACTCAACAGTAATGTATCCTTCGTGGTCATTGAACACTAATGTTTATGCATTTAAACTGGAATCCTAATTCACAGAATGTACCCAACAACTGAATGTACCCAACGCTCAATGAACTCACCTTGGTAAATTAATGAGAACTTGTTCTCTGAAACCATTAGAATGAAGAAATGAATATGTTACTCAATTGAGAATGAACACAACATGGAGAAAGAAGGTGTTGTTTCTGGATACCAACATATATCATAAACATTTCAGCAGTTATTCTAACTAGTCAGGTGTGTTTTTGTCTTTGCATACCTATCTAACACAATAATAAAATTCCATCTGAAAGCAAGGCAAATCATATGCGAGTCAGTAAGGCATCATATGCGAGTCAGTAACACTAATATTAGCAGGTATTATCAAAACCACACAGGCCGATTTTGTGAGGCAGTAATGGACCAGAAATCATGCTACATCAATTTTGCCATCAGCCATATGAGAATTGCCATCAACCATAACAAACAAAATTGGAAACAAGCATACAACATGCATTGAATCATTTGTTCAAACAACACAATATATTATAACAAGCACACAGTAAGAGCTAAGTCAAATAGAACAAAGAACATTGTCATAAATGTTACAGCTCAATATTGAGAACATTGTCATAAATGTTACAGCTCAAGTGTACACAAATGCACTTGGATAGACAGAAATAACATTGCTACATTAGTCTTCGCTTGACTCCTCAACTTCTTCTTCTATCCCATACGAGGTTGATGCATCCTTGTTTCCCTGCAACCCAAGAAAAAAAGAAAGCTAAAAATTTATTTGAGAGGATGTATTGTAAATTTAATAAATTTATTAATAGGTAGTAATACCCCATGCTTGCATGTCCGACTATTATGACCTTTTACATTGCACGTACTACATGTTCTTTGCTTCTTTGCTTTCATTTCGGCAGGTGGTTTGAACCTTTGTGGTTTTTGAGTTCCTTTACATTGTGATGTTATAGGATCTTTTGCATTGATTTCATGTTGTGATTGTATAAGCAATGGCACATATTGACTCACTTGAGTAGGAATATAGGTCTGGGATGAGGGTATCCTTTCATATGTAGAAACTGAATCCACTTTGTATTGCATATTTAAAACTTCAACATATGAATTTTCAAAAGTCTTTTGCACCATCATGTAAGTATCCTTTTATTTAGAAGCTAAACCAACCAATCACATGGATGATCTACACAAGCTATTATACCTACTCAACATGGTACTATCATCCATCTCTACTTGAGTTTCTTCAACATGATCATATTTGTTTTTTTTGCATTGATTGTCCAACGCTCTAACACATATAATGGTGGAATCTTATGATAATTGAGAAATAATAGTACCTTGAGAGAATGACAACACAATATGCCACTAAACTGAAAATGCCTGCATTCACAAGATATCTCATCTGATTCTCTTTTCATGGCCACCTTGTACAACTTCCTTGCCGTGAAGTGATTCTCCTCTTCAGAAATATATATAATGTGATATAAGGAGTCTTTGATCACCTCTTCTATGTCATAGCTAGTCGTCTTCTTCATTTTCATACAGAAGTCTTTGTAAACTGTTCTTGTGTATATAGTTCTTGCATGCTTCTCAATTGGTGCAAGAGACCAAAGAGTGGGTGCTTCATCTTTAGTTCTGTAGTCCTCCTCATCTTCTTTTTCATATTGGCTCTCAACCACCTTTTCATATGCTTCGACAAATTTAAAAACTGGTAAATGATTGTTGACACGGTCTTTAAAAATAGCATTCATGCTCTCACTCCGTTGTGTGGTTGACATGTTGGCAAAAAAAGTACCCCTTAAGTAAACATGTATCCATTGATCTCTAATACTCCACAAGTGACACAAATGTGCATTGTCACCTAAGTTGAATGTGCATATCATTCTCTTTCACCTATCCTCAAACTCTTCAATAGTGACATGCATGTTTATGCAACAATGAAATTCTTCAGCAAAACCAACAACTGTCCCATATATTACACCAAGGTGATCACGTGCTTTTCTCATTATATGCCATTGACAACAACGATGAACTACATTAGGAAAAAATATGCAAATTGCCTTCTTCATTGCTGGATCTTGATAAGTTAGTATTACCTTAGGGTGTTTTCCAAACATGGCATTTAAAAATGTTTGGAATACCCAAATAAAAGAAGCAGCTGTCTCATCACGTAGCAACGCACAACCAAATAAAGTTGATTGTTTGTGGTGATTAACACCTATGAATGGTGCAAATGGCATGCTATACTTGTTAGTCATATATGTGGTGTCAAAAATAATTACATCACTAAATGTTTAATATGCCATCCTTGACTTAGCATCCACCCAGAAGATATTGCGTGTGCATCCTTCCTCATCAAGTTGAAGTGCATAATAAAATAACAGATTAATTGCTTGCATTTTTCTGAAATGCTCCAAAGTGGAGGAAACATCAACACCTATATATTTCCTTCTCAAGGATACAAGCTCATTGCTCAGGTCCTTTCTAATGAAACTCACATTACGAATGCCACCACGCTGACTAGCTATGAGAGACATAATCTGAGCAGTAGAAATATTCTGGTCATGCATAGCACGAACTAAATCCCGAACCTCTACTGACATATGTCGATGTGACCAATGAAACCGCTTCTTGGATGGACTTTGAGTGAGGTCATGGTTGTGCTCTTTCTCAAAACTTGTAACCACCCACTTTGTGCCCTCTTCTTGCTTCACTCGCATTCGAGCCTTACAACCTATTCGTTCAGATGTCATATCTTTTTTTGGAGTACCCTTTACACCATCATCACTTTTGTTCTTTATTTTTTGCAAACCTTCCATTGAACATACAAACACTCTACCAGTAACCTATTTTGTTTTAGCATAAACATATTGACTCCCCTTACAAATGCTGAATCCCACCTTGTAAGCATATCGATTATAAAATTCTTTCGCCTTTTCAATAGAATCAAACTGCAAGCCTATATACGAATCTGGATTAGATTCCACTTCAACCCTATCTTTATCAAACCCCTCATCATCATCAAAACCCTCATCATCATCAATTAGTTCATCAACCTAAGAAAATATGATAGAAAAATGCTTAAAAACATATCCCTTACACTGTTACAAAATGCACATATTTAAAATTTAAAAAATTGCAATATTTGGTTACCATTGCACATGTATGTTCATATCTTTCAATTGGATTCTCATTATCATCAACTCTTTCAATTGGATTCTCATAAGCTAACCAATCAATGCCCATCATGCCATCAACGTCAGCAGAGAAGTCCATCACTATAAAATTTCATTAATTCAGTCTCAAAATTTAATAGCAGGCAGTGAACAAAAAAATGTGTGCATATAATTAATTAGGCATATGGTTTCTATACAACAACAAAAAGTAGGACGTTTCTCTCTGGCCAACCATCGGCCCCAGGCATCCGACCCGCACAAACCTGATCCCAGGCTTATTTTCTTCAACTGAAATAAGAAGTTGTTGTCGGAGCAGTTGTCTATTGGATTTAATTTCTAGAGATGAGAAGTGCAAAACAACTAAAATTGATATCGTTAATCATTAGTTGATGAACACATGTGTTGGTACCTAGCGAATTTGTCAAACCCCTCTAGCTGCAAGGCTTCGCTTTTCTTCTGTGCTGCAATGCCCGACGTTGGCAGACTCAGAAGGAGCTCGAGTTGCAGCTGGGAACTAGCTGGCACTCATTGCTGCTCTCGGTTGAAATCAGTCCGGCAGCGAGGAGCAGTCGTTGCTCGTTGATGTTCTCAGTTGAAATCAGTCCGGCGGCGAGGAGCAGTCGTTGCTCGTTGCTGTTCTCGATTGAAATCAGTCCGGCGGCGAGGAGTAGTCATTGCTGTTCTCGGTTGAAATCAGTCCGGCGGCGAGGAGCAGTCGTTGCTGTTCTCGGTTGAAATTAGTCTGACGGCAAGGAGCAGTCGTTGCTCATTGCTGTTCTTGGTTGAAATTAGTCTGGCGGTGAGGAGCAGTCGTTGCTCGTTGTAGCGTGGCGGAGCGGAGGACCAGTCCAGCCAGGAGCAGCAGTCCAATGCGGCGGACAGGCAGCGGAGCAGTGCGGACAGGTGACAGAGAGAACTGGGGTTCTCGCGCTGTGAGAGAGAGAGCGTTGGAGGAGGGGAGTCACGGGGTGTGAGAGGGTTGGGACCCAGTTGACGGCCGTTAACGGGAGCGCCTGCTGTACAAAGGAGGCCTATTTTTTCTTTTTGTCGGATCTTGATCCAACGCCTATAAACTGAGGTGTATAGGTGCCCCTATACACTCGAGTGTATTGTAGCTCAACTCTCTCTCTCTCTCTCTCTCTCTCTCTCTCTCTCTATATATATATATATATATATATATATATATATATATATATATATATATATATATATATAGAGAGAGAGAGAGAGAGAGAGAGAGAGAGAGAGAGAGAGAGAGAGAGAGAGAGAAACATTATGGAAAATGGGCAACAATCAATTATTGAAGGCTTGCAACAAAGAGGGAAAAGTGAACATCTAGATGGATATCAAAGCGAAATGATAAAAACTCTATGAAATATACATTTTCCATAAATTATAATATTAAGACGTGTCACATAAGCACAATTAAATAGATTAGGACACATAATCCATCATCAATAATAATCAACCAGCACGCAAGTGAGATAAATATAACACTAGTAAAATATAAATAAACAATGCTCGTTCATTCGAGCACATAACTCAAAACTAATAGAGAATGTCACACAATCAAACTCCCCAATATATACGAGTGGGCACAGAACACTAGTGTGAGGCACATGACCTCCATCTCAAAACGTAACATAGACGCATAACCCAGATATGGGGAACATAACCTCCACCCCAAAACATAGGATGGTCACATAATCCGAAATAGGCCATCAAGACATGAAAGAAAAATTCCATTATCGAAACACCTCAAAGAGGCCCAAGAGAAACAGTAAAGTAAATAATTTCTCAATATGACTAAGAGGAATGCAACATAATCAAGAGAGAGAACTCTGATTAATTGCTCAATGCAATTAAGGGCATGCAACATACCTCAAACACGCATGTCAATTGTCTGGGTCCAAACCCTAGATCCAAATAGGATACTTGTTCACTTAACATAAAACTATATGTACAAACCACTTATTAGTACATATATTATATGCCCTAGACCACTACACGTAATGACCTCACTTTTCAGCGTCACCCAATTAAGAAATGACCTTAAAGTTTAGAGTCATTACCTAAAATTCCCAAGATCCATATTTTAACAAATAACAGATAATAGCAAATAATTTCCATTATTTCACATATATTGTTTACAAGAACTATAATGATGCTCCTATAAGAAGTTATATGAAAGTTCAACATGGAACTAATACATATG
Organism: Alisma plantago-aquatica; assembly: GCA_963693085.1. Taxonomy (NCBI): domain Eukaryota; kingdom Viridiplantae; phylum Streptophyta; class Magnoliopsida; order Alismatales; family Alismataceae; genus Alisma; species Alisma plantago-aquatica. The sequence goes on along the minus strand of OY856409.1, from coordinate 662,289,476 downwards.
AGAAGAAGGATCTAACTAATCTTTCTTTACTTAGATTTAATGTCTTCAGTGGATTTCATCTGGTTCACCATGTCTTGATATCTTCACATATAGCATTGACCTAAAATGGCATGAAACAAAACACATATCAATATATTGCTATATACTACACACATGGTGTGCAGACAAAAATGCGCAAGTAATATAACAACGTATAATCAATCAATACTAGCAAATAAGAACTGGTAATTTCATTAGATATTCTAATCCATACTCGATATGTTATCTTGGGCATAATCGTTGTTCCCTCTGGGCCCATGTGCATCACCCCTTGATTCATGTCATTCTAGGGTTCAAAATATGATATCTTACTTTATGTGATACTCACAGTGGCATTATAATTTAACAAAGTGTAAATAAACACCCAACAATTCATTTCATCAGTCTTTCAGAAATCCTCAACAAACACCGATAGATGAAAGTGTGAGTAGTCATAATAGTAACCACGTACCTCAATGTAGAACCATGTAAATCATACAATCATACTTCAAGTATTTTAAGCATATCATCCAATCAAGCAAGCAAACATGAATCCAAGCAATCAACATTTAATCTGCATGTAAGTATAACCTAAAGTGTCACCATCACATTATTCAGATTAAATCCTACTTGGGTCCTAATCTAGGGTTTAGGGTTGTCTCAGATTTGGACAAAGAATAAGGGCAAAAACCCTAGTTCCAATGCATATTAAACTTTAGGTGAAACACTAATCATTAGATCTATCATGTACTTGTGTTATGGACACTTAGATTCAATTATGCTCATTAAGATTATTACAAGTTTTGATCTTCAGTTTCAAAACCCTAATTACCCATGTTGATGATTATTCACTTTAGAAACTCTATTTATAATATCATTATAGATTCCCATTATATTCAATAATATCAGATTATAACATGAACTGAGAGCTTTTAGTGTATTCAACATGTTAATATACAAATCTAGGACTTTCATGTATTAATCACTTATTAATCATGTATCCAAGGTACTTTTGGAACAACAATGAGAATCATGCCTCTACTATATTTTATCATGTTCCTCTCATTTTTCTGATCAAAATTGTATATAATATCATTATATTCTGAGTTACCAATAATTATCTATAATATTTGCAAGATAAACTTATTTAGGCCAATCAAGAGTGATCGCATCAGCATTAACGAACTTTATCCACTCTAGAGTGGATCCTAGACTTGGACAATGGGGTTTGGCCTTATCAACACATACTCAGCATGGCCGAACCTCCTGAGTTAGGGGCAAGAATACTAAATTACCCTTTAACGATGACTGGGATCAATCACGTGGGTCAGGGTGTTGTGGTAAGAGCACCAGGAGGTTTGATCATCATCATCAACAATTTCACGATGTTGCTTGTGGCCTTGGCGAGGTCCACCAGACTGTTGTCTCTCAAGCCTACGGTCTCACAACACCGCCTGATGCTATGTTTAGGTTTGGTAGGCCATGATGAATTGAAAATGCCCTTCAGGGCTAGCTGCTGTGGCCGGAGGTGTAAGTTCCACGGTGTGGCCTTGCGCTGTTCTAACTGGAGGTTGGTGTGAAACTACAAGCAAGTAGGCTTCTTTTGATCCTATAGTTGACATATTGATATCCCTTTGTCTCAAAGATCTTATGAGGGGGTTTGAGCTCTCTCTCTACCCGCTCATATGGTTGGTTGCTTTTTTTTTAATATATTTTAGATTCATTTTGTATCATGTTTATCCACTATGTTATTGTTTTGCTTTTCATTTCCATTTTTTATTTTAAATTGAATGTATTGTTTATCCAAATTTATATCTATCTACTTTCCAAAAACCAACTTTCTTGATTTTTTTAGTCTATGTTTATCCATTTGTGTGTTTATCAATTTACTGAATGACTAGTTATCCTTTTACTTCTCTGCTATGCTCGGTTGATTATTTTAATATTTGTTTTTTTTGTTTTGATATATTATTTGCAGATTTATTGATTCGACTAGCACAAAGAAAACTTATATTATACTAACATGCAACAATAACTATTTGAACAGTCAACATTCAACTTTTCTTTACCTGGTTGGTTTACAACTGCAAGCAAGTAGGCTTTTTTTATCGGTATAGCCAACATATTGTCTCCCTTTGCCAAAGATCTTATGAGGGATTTTGAGCTCTCTTTCTACCTACTTATCACACCTAGGTGATTGGTTGCTTTTTTTAATTTCTATATTTTAAATTCATTTATATCATGTTTATCCACTATGTTATTGCTTTGCTTTTTATTTTCATCTTTTATTTAAAATGGAATGTAATGTTTATCTAGATTTATTTTTTTATACTTTTAGTCTCATCACACCTAAGTGGCTGGTTGCTTGATTTTTTTTCTTCATTTTTTATATTTTAGATTCATTTCATATCATATTTATCCACTATGTGCTTGCTTTGCTCTTTTTATTTTTTTTACTAAAAGTTGACTGCATGTTTATCTAGACTTTTTTCTATATACTACAAACAAGGCTGAGTTAGAAGTGTCTTGCTTGCCCCTTTTATTTTTTTTCAATTTTTTTTTCATTTTTTACCTTTTTGTCACCTTATATATATATATATATATATATATATATATATATATATATATATATATATATATATATATATACTGTGTCTGCATACTAATCAGTTCAATCTAATTATGTGTTTGACATCATCAATTTCTTCAAAGGAAATTTCAGTAAATTATTTGTGCTCATTGATCCAGTTTATTTGTGTGTTCAATCAGTTTATCTAAGTGATAATTAGCTCAGTCTACATGTGTGTTTAAACATCTTGTCTCAATATTTATTGGTCTAATCTATATGTGTGCTTATAGGTTCGAGGGAGTCAGTTGACTTTTAATCAAGATACTTTCTCTTAGTATGTTTTAAATAGATTATCACATGTTAATGCATTAGTCATCATGAGTAAAACAAAAAAAATAATTTTCGTTTAGAGATTGGTAATGATGCGCTACAAGTCAGAGGGAATCAACTGGTCAACTGACTAAATGCATTTGCATGTGATCCAATAGTATGGCTATGTGCTCATTGGTCTATTAATTGTTTGTGTTCTAACAACATGTATGTTCATTAATCAATCTAACATGTATGTATGCTAATCAATTCAACATGTTTATGTGTTTATAGATTAGGATGAGTCAATTAGATGTTAATTTATCTACTCTACCTGTCTAATGGGTTAGCCAATTTTGTTTTGTAACTCACATGTTTTTTGCATTTTGATTTTTATTTTTGTTGTCCATATAAGAGGAAATTAACTGAATATTAATCGAGTTATTCTCTTTTAACAAGTTGTATGTAATTATTATTATTATAAAAAAATCTATTTTATAATTAAATTTGAATAATCATCAAACATTTTTATCATGTGTAATAGTATACATTAGAAATTTTATTATGCTAATTCAACTATTATTCACATGCTTAGTACGTGCCTTTATCTAGTATAGAAAAACGGGCAGCACAAACTAGTAATACAGTGGATAGAACAAACTGACATCAACCACATTAAGATTCAACGCAAAATGACTTTCTACACATGTCCAATAAGAGTGACTTAATCAAACCACTCTTATCTTTAACCATGGAGGCAGGAGTGAACACTATCGAACTAGCTTACTAGACCTTGTAAAAGTTACTAGAATAATTAGGACGTTAATAGAGTTGTTTTAGAAGTTGATAATCTTGTATACATGTAGCTAATTGTATACTAACAAAAATAGTGCAAAGTCAATTGCAAGATGCTATTTGAATAGATATTGATTTCTTCCTGAATGAGAAATTAGCGGCCTAATCGGTTTGAATGACTGATTTGGAGCTTACGAAAATCTTTAAAAAACATTAAAACATTATTGCAAAAATAAAGTCTTGAACTTGCCCACTCAACAAAATTTGAATGACTCACTCTGACACTTCTATTTGAAATAGGAAGTATAAACACAAAAGCAGACTAGACTTGGTATGGTTAACATATATATGACAAGATCAACCTAGTTATATAAATATCCTTTTTTGTCAGAATAATTTTTTTATAGATATCTGAAATAGAGATTTCAAAATTTAGAGGGGAAAAAGAAAATCAACAACTATCTACTTGTTACACTTCGATATGTTGAGACTAACATGGAGATGAAATGAGTATCCTGAAAGTAGTAGCAATACATTTCAAATTACTTAGGGAGATTTATTATTCATCCTTCCTCCCCTACAAGTAATATTTATCAATACTTGCAAGTAAATTACATGACGATGAATGACTACATCACTTGCTACATATAAATATTCAACAAGCCATCCAAACTTCAATACCATACACGTATCCATGGGTTACTAAGTCTTTCCAAACAAACAGTCCACTCCATGTGACATTATTATAGTGTTTGAATCGATGAAACATTTCAACCAGCATTTATTAAGTTGTGATGTAGATGTACTCATAATCATAATCAATCCAACTCATGCGGATTGACATCATTTTGTTCAGTGGTATTCATTAAACAAGTAATATGAAATAGATATATATGTAAAATTAGAGGCAACTAAGTAGTATTATATAAAAAAACTATGAAGATACAAGAAAAATACTATAGATAAACAACTCACCAAAATACACATTAGGAGAGAAAGTGAAGATGTAGGTAAACAACTAGAGAAGATAGTGCATGATGCACATAAAGCTCGCATTTTCCTCTAGCTCCTCATGATAGGAGAAAATCAGGTGAATAGTTGCATAAGAAACATTGTGGCATCAAAGGTATCTTCTCTAACATACATTTCCAGATAATCAAGCATGAGAAGCTAGTAGTCATCATCATCATAATCATTGTCATCATCTAAGCCTCAATCCCAACCATGTTGGGATGGCTACATCGATCCTTCTCTTTCACTCAACTCTATTATGAGTCATACTCTGATCAAGATGTAAATATTCAAAATCTTTCTTTATAAGCTCTTCCCAAGAATTTTGGTCTGTCTCTACTTATTTTAGTTGTGCTTGTGCATTTTTCGATCTATGTTGCACATGTCCATACCACCTTATATGGCCTTCACGCAACTTGACATGGATGCTCACCACCTCCATTTTATTTCTGATACAGTCATTCCTCAAACAATTTTTTCTCATCTTCCCGCACATCCATCTGAACATACGCATTTATACCACATTCATCTTGTTGAGACCTTGTTTCGATATTGCCCAACATTCACTCCCATATAGCATGGTTGGCCGTATAGATGTTCTACTAAACTTGCTTTTTAATCTGAGAAGGATCATCTGGTCACATAGTACTCTAGTTGCACTCCTCCACTTCAACCATCCAGTTATGATCCTATGACAAACATCATCTTGAACCCTACCCTCCCTTTCAATAATAGAGCCCAAGTAATGAAACTTATCACATATTGGTACACCCATTCCATCCAGCTTGATCCCGCCATTCATAGTTCTAGATTGGCTAAAATTGCAATGCATATATTCCGTTTTTCTTCTATTGATCATAAATCCATTAGATTCCAATTAATTTCTCCAAAGTTCAAATTTATCATTCAATATTTATTTTCTTTCATCAATCAACACAATATCATCAACAAATAACATGCACCAAGGGATATTATCTTGAACATGTTTTGTCAACTCATCCATAACAAGAACAAATAGATAAGGGTTGAGTGTCAATCCTTGATGTACTCCAACGGTGTTAGGAAAAGTATGTGTGTCTCCTCCCTGAGTCCTACAACTTGTAGTTGAGCCATCATACATGTCTTTAATTAGGCCAATTTATTGGATAGGTGCACCCTTTTATGCAAAAACCTCCATAACACTTCCCTAGGTACTCGATTATAGGTCTTTTCCAGATCAATAAACACCATATGAAGATCTCTTTTATTTTCTCTATACTTCTCAATAAGCCTTCTTATTAGAAAAATAACATCAGTTGTTGATCTTCTTAGCATAAAACCAAACTGGTTGTCTGATACATGTGTAATCAATCTTAGCCTTTGGTCAATAATCCTCTACCAAAGTTTTGTAGTGTGACTCACCAACTTGATACCTTTGTAGTTTGTGTAGTTGTGAACATCTCCTTTGTTCTTGTAGATCAACACTGTAAGACCCCTGACCTAGCCTTATGCTTGATCTTTCTTGCTTAACATAATAAGAATCTTAAAACCTTAATATGATCATGTGATGACCCTTAATGACATGTAACATGCTTATGTTTTTAGTTTGGTTCAATTTTGATGATGTTTGATCTAGCTACACATATATGTGCTTATTTTGTACCTAATTTCAATTTACCCATGTTTAGGGTTTATCTTGCAATTTGTCACATGATTGATGCACCTCACATGTTTTAGTACCATGTTGGAGATATTGGCACCTTGTTGCACCTTGGATTGTTGAGGAGAGATGTGGTGACATCATGTGTTGTTTCTAGGGTTTGCTTGGATGCCCTAGTTTGGTGTTGACCATGCGTGTTGACCATTGAGTTTTTGGTTTTCAACGACCACCTTGATGTTCCTTGATCATGTCTCTATGGTCAAAGAGGTTTTAAGGTGTTCCTTGAGCTCTCTACGGTCAAAGAACCTTTTCCCTCTCTCTTTGGTCAATGAGGATCTAGGGTTTTGGATGTTAGGCGATCAATTGGTGTTGGTGTGTTTTGGTCACAAAAGAATCCATGCAACTGATGGGTTTTCTTGGACAAGTAGGTCTATGGTTTTTCTTGTTTTTAACGAGCTTTGTTGCATGCATTATCTTGGTGCTTGCATGGATGATGTGTGGTGGACAAGTGGCATGACACCTAACCCTCTTTACATCTCTCCTACTATTGGGTATATATACCACTCTCTTTGCATGCAAGTGACCCTTTTGCACTCTCTTCTCCTTAAATATTGTCCCTTGTGTTCTTGGAGGAGAATGAGAGCTCAACCTTGGAGCAAGGTGGCCAAACCCTTGCATGTGTGGATCTAGGGTTGGAGCAACTCATCTTTGGTGATCCCTTGGTGCTTCTTAATCTTGGTAAGTGATCTATCCTTCTTGGTTTCATTTTCTTGCAATCCTACCCCTCTCTTTCTTCTCTTAGACAAATCCATGGGTAGCCATGGTGGAGCTTCTTGAGGAATTTCTCCCTTCTTGGCTGAATCCACGGTCCTCCATGGTAGTGCCTAAGTTGAGATGAAGATCTCCTTCTTGTAACTTTCAGCCTAGGCTTTGTGCTCTCTTTCTTGAGGTTTCTTTAACCTAGGGTTGTTCTTCTTCCTTTTAGGTGATGCTATCTTGGCTGTGGTGTTGATCAAGCTTGGGTGTTCCTCTCTTTCTTTGGAGCATCTTGCTTTTAGAGTTGTTCTTTACAATCAAGGTGAGTTATATAACTTTCTCATCGATTATTGTTGCACTTAATATTGCATGTAATTAATCTATCTTTAAAACGTGGCTTTAACTTGTATGATGATGATATCTTGAACTAGGGTTTATGATTATGTGGTGATCTTGTATATATTAACTCTTTTTTCTTGAATCCTAATTCTCATACCCAAAATCTTGTAAATGGTGGAGATGTTGGTTCTTACATGCACATGTTAAACCATTCATTTTCTGCTCATGATCATGGTTTTGTTTTATTTCTTGATGATGGAGGTTTTGGATACTTTTGATGATTGAAATGTTGGTTCTCTCTTCCTTGAATCATGGTTTAGTTTTCCTCTAAGTTGATGGCTGGGTTTTAGAGTTTTGATGATGAACTCCTTCTTGTGTTTTGCACCTTGGTGATTTTTGATTCTTGGAGGTGATCAACCTATTTTGATCATGCGATGAAGGTGGTTTTCTCTCTTTTGATGTTCATCATGATGTAACCTATGTGGTCATTGAGTTTTGCATGCCTCTTGGGTCTCTAAGGTTGGATGTCTTTGTTTGGTGAAAGAGATAACCCATGCTTCTTTGATCGATGAGTTTGCTCCTTGTTTCTTTAGTCACAAGGTTTTGGATTCTTGTGAATGTTAATGGTTGAACTTCTCTTTGGTCAATGAGAGTGTGTGGTTGTCTTCTGTTGCAATGTTTTTCTTTGTCCTAGTCTCTTCGATCGAAGGTGTGGTCTTTTTCTCTTCGATCATTAGGGTTTGATAATGTCTTCGATTGATGAAGATGTTAGCTTTGTTTCTCTACAGTCGCATAGAGATGTGTGCGACCTAGGTTTCCTTCAATCCATGAGAATCAATGGACATGTGTTTACTTTGTATTAATTGCCTTATAATGATGATAGTCAACCTATGTATATGGTGACAATTACAATTTAATGATATTTGTTGTTTTGAAACCCTGGTTCAGTCACAATTTGAAACCTAACCCTAAATTAGTATGTTGATGAAGTACTTTCTCTCTCGTAATGTTGTAACCCTAATTTTCTAATTGAACAAGGATCATTTATGAGATACATGTGTGGTGATTATGAGCCTCAATGAGGCATGGAGAAACAACGATGTTCTTACAAGGAACTATGTGAATGGTCTTATGACCTTGGCAATTGCTTTGTGCTCTTTTGAGGTGAGACCCTCTAGTGATGTGACAAGGGATTGGTATCCCATGGTGAGGTAATAATCACGATGGCCATGTGTATGGCTGTGAGACAGTATCATGTGGTGATGTGATCAACTTTATGCCTTATACGTTTTATATCTTCTGAAGTTGCACTCTACCTATGTTTTGTATAATCTATTTAGGATTTTCTTGTAACTTAATTAATGTAGTAAAAGGCACCCACTTGGCTTAACTAATCAAGTGGAATCCTAATCATGAGTCACCCTGGCCATAGATCCATTCCCATGTCAGAACTTGCTGGATAGTGAAACAAGTATTCCTAAGGAAAACGCGGAGCCCATATTGTTGAGTATGTGGGATGCTTGGAGAATGCATCCTTTTCATCCTGATCCTATGTGTTTTAGGGAGGATGGCTGCAGTCATTCATAAACCTTAGTTTGAGAACGGTTGCGGTTATGTCTCGATGATTATATATTTGATGTGATTTGGAGGACAACTACGGTTGTACCCTGATGGCAGGGTTGTGCTTGCATACCATGGTGGCTAGTTCCATGACTTGTACCAAGGGTGGACTAGGTGTTTTCAACTTGACTATATGTTGCTGGTGGCAGTTTTATTGATATGTCACTGAGATGCAAACTCATACTAACCAAGTAGGGAGAAGATCTTTGATTCTGGTTCTTCTTAGATCTTGTATGGCACTGATTTTGATTAAGCAATGGTCAGTTGGATTTGGGTGGTACAATCCAAATCCTCAAGGCATTAAGTATTAAAAGATGTATGACACATATTTTACGTACGTTTAAACGCAAGTGTACATGTCACGTAATAAAGACCTTATGAGGCCCGAGTCGAACACATGGAGATGTAGTCTCAATGACTACTACTAACTACACTACAATCATCTAAGCCAGCATAAAGTTTGAGAGAATTAGTTTTTAAAGCAAAAGAAGAGAAAATTAAAATAAAAAATGGTTTGGTTAAGTCACGAGAGGTATAATTCCTAAGGAATAGAGAATCAGGTTGGGAGATCTCTATTGATAGTGGATATGACATGATGGAAAACTTAAAGATGGTTTAATATTATAATGCATAAATGGTTAATGATATACATGAATAATGATGATAATGTGATATCGTTGGTTAATCATGTAATGAAATCACCAGTAAATGCTGCAATTTATTATGAGCAATGAAATAATATCATATGAATGAAACATGTTACTTGAAGTGTTAATTGTAGTGCTTAATAAAAAAAGAGAGAATATAGTTTGACAGTTGGCACAACATAATGTTTATAACACCTTGATATGATCTAGATGAATAAAGTGGGTTAACTTTAGTTAACTCCCTCCTAAAAAGCATATGTTAATGTTGGACATGTTCTAACAAATTATCTCAATAGAATGTTGATGACACCTTGATGTATGAGTTAATCTTAGTTAACTCATTTAGAACATGGTAATATGACGTGGGAATCCTAATGCACAGGTTAATATAAGGATGCAACCCTGATATATGAGATATGTCATGACATAACCTAAGTTTCTAAACCTTGAGTTTAACCTTGAATGGACTGTTTGTACACCAAGATGGTTGTAAAACCCCCTAATAGTGCTTTGGATACATGGTTCTAGGTAACTTTTGTGGATATATTACACATATAATAGTTCCTACACATGGATGAAGACATGGTAGTTTTCCTTGGAGTATTAGTATGGTTGACTTTTGAGGACGAAAGTTCTTTTAAGATGTATATGATGTGACAAAGTGGTCTTTCTGGCTTAATTCTGAGGACATAATTTCTTTTAAGGTGTGTAGGATGTGATGGAGTGGACTTTTAGAATCCAAAATGTCCAATGACATAAGTGAAATCATATGGTTGAGTTATATTGAGAGTTCCAAGCTTTTGACAAAGTAGGTGTGTTGATGTGAGGTTGGCATAATGATTAAGATCCTTAGTTTTATGCCTTGCTGAGGTATTTAATTGAATGGTATAACAATTGAGTTTTGGCACCAAACTTCAATGGAAAGTACCTTGAGAGGTGATAAAACTATGGTTAAAATTTGATGAAGAATAGAGGTTCCTAGATGAAGTTATTGAGGTTTAAAAATGATAAATTAATGTGTATTATTGACCAAGCTATTTGAGTTTTAGCCTAAGTTATGGAGGTCAGATGGTATCACGCACCCTGGTTGTGGGCTAGTCCACAGATTGCCCTATAGCTAGCTTTGATCTAGGCAATATAACCTAGATCTGATGGTTGTATTTTGTCCTCGACCTCCTACGGTTTGTGACTAAGATGTGGGGTGCCCATGATTCACCCAGGATGCCATGACAAGGACGTGAAACTAGGAGTGGGAGGTTGGTCTCACTTTCCATCAGGCATATCCACCTGACCCTCACCCAACTCGTTGCTTCAACTGGAGCATAGCAGCACACCCCACAAGCAGAAAGGAGAAGAATAAGAAACCAGAGAGACCGGCAACCCCTCCACCGTTCTCTCTACCCATTGAAATAGAGAGCTCTCAACCTGTTCTTCCTCCATCTCCATTGCTAGTAGTAGTAGAAAAGTAAGAGACGACCCATGTCTGCGGTTGTTGAGGGGAGCAACAAGAGTGGGAAGGGTCATCTTTGTTCAGGGATGCCACAACAGTAGGCTGCCTAGAAGCCTCATCGACCTGGACATCTAGAGGGTGTCGCAGGTTCTGGTGAGGCCATAACCTCACTGACATATGCGGTCTGCTGCCGGAGAACAGAGGAGTCGGGAGGAGAACTTAAACCGACTAGGCTAAAGAAGTGAATGATCGTAGATGGTGCAACGCCAGTTCTCGTCGGCGTTGGTTTGGGCGGCGGTGCACCAGAGACCGAGTCACGCAGACTCGTGCGTCGACGTAGGCAAGGAGAGGGTCCGTCAAAGCTCCTGATAGCGGTGGTTTGTGATGAGGAAGAGTCGATGGGGCTGGATCTTACTGCTGGAGCTCGTGACCCATGTGGCATCACCCTCAGCGAGAAGGCAAGAAGAGGAGGACTCAAGGAGGCAGCCACAGAGGAGCTCGGCAGAGCCCTAGCCCCAACGGCGATGCAAGAACCCTGGTCGTGGGAGAATCGTGAAGGAGCCAGAGGCGTAGAGGAGGAAGGGCTGAAGCTACTGGCCGTAATGGACCTTGCAGAGGAGAAAGTGTGGGGCCATCGATTGCACACAGGAGCCAACCCAAGCTAGCGGTAGCGCTTGTACAGGCAAGAATGCCTGGTCTTGCGTTCTCAGGAGAATAGAGAAAGAAAGGAGAGCGGCTGGTCCAAAATGCCTGAAGTAGACAAACCAACTATGAACCGAGTTCAAAATCATGAACCGGTTGGCCGACTGTGCCTCAAACAGAACCAGTGTGCCCCCAAAGTGGACACGTGGCAGCGTGCGACTGGCCATCAGAGGTAAATACTTAAGAAATCCTCAGTTTTTATATAATTCGTAGAAAATGGCACAATTATCAGAAAAATACAAATAAGGCAGCAAAATTCTCAGAAAAATGAGTATAACATGGTAGAATGATAATATTAGGCTTTTGATACACTAATCTCTGTGATATTATGTAAGATGTGTAATGCTTGTTTAATAGATAATAAATATCAAACAATGTCCTAAAATTATAAAAAATGTAAGTAAGTCTATAACCATGTTTAGAGTGCATATGATGTCAGATATGGTCATATTGATACTTGAAAGCATATAATTTGATTAATATGGCTATTTAGGGCTAATAACCCTAAATAAAATGCAATAAATACGTACATGTTCAATAAATGATGAAATTTATAGAATAAGTTCATATCTATAACTGGAAGATAATATATAAATATGAGATCAGTTATATACACAAAATTCATGTTATATGAAGAGCACCCTTAATACATGTGAGGTAACTCTAATATGGTTAATGAAAGTGACATAATGTTAAATATGTTCACATAATAATGTGACACATGAGTACATCTAGTTAATGAACTATAATCTGGAATATGACATCACTAAGATAAATCTAAGACAAGAATACAAGTAATCATGAGGTTATCATAATGAGATAGGCAAACCCAAAAATGGATATAAATAGGGTTAATGATGATGAGAACCTGATAATCGTATGTGATCTTATCTTTATCAGGGTTTTACCAAGATGTAGATGACATGAGAAATATGTGATTAGGATATCTCTTTGGAAGGTACGCCATTACCTCTTACTTGGCTTATTATACAATATGCTTGTGTTATATGTGTAGTAAAATACTTGGCATATGGTATTGGATAAAATGATTTCTCTTGTATGATATGTTGCTTGATTTTTCCATACTTATTGATATGAACACATGAAACATAATATATCTGTTCCATTATATCTAAGCACTTCAACACTTTGGTAGTCAAGTGCTGATAATAAAGTACTTCAACTCTTTGGTAGTCAAGTACTTGAAAGTGATCCAACTCTTTGGTAGTCTGATCACGTTATGAAATGATCCAACTCTTTAGTAGTCAATCATAAGGCCTTAATGCATTCAACCTTCGGCAGTCAATGCATGGATGATATAATGGAAATGTGCTTAAAATATGTGTTCTCTTTTGTTAATGAACATCTTTGTGCAAGTATATGCTTTTCTTATATTCTTTTGTTACTGCCAAGTATTAGTTTTATCTTATTGCCAAGATATGATGAGAGGTATATAAAAGACACATAGGCGTACTCAGTACAATATTCTTGAATATTGTGCTGACGTGTACCGCATGTAATATTTTGTTTAGATTTTGGTTATGCTCTTGAAGATCCAGGATAGTGAGAGTTGTGTGGCGAGCTGATGTACATGTGGACCTATTGTCTTAAGATCCTGTAGTTTAGTGGTAGTACATGTATATGTATTAGAAGTTTGTTGTTCAATATGTAATATCAAATGTTGTAACAATTCATGTTGTAATTATATGTTGAATGGTGAACATGTGTTGTATGGTTTTATTATTGTTCATGTGCATGTGCTACTGATTGTTTCCTTCTGACTCCCTTGATTTTCTTCTTCTTAGCCCAGTGTGGGGTGTTTAAATTGGGATTCTCACTGAGGTGAGGGTTTCAATTTGGACGTCACACATCAGATTAAGTTTTAGAAAATCCGAGGACGTCACAGGTGGTATCAGAGCATGAACAATAGCAAAGCCTGACATTTTCTCATTATGCAACTCAAAACTAAAGAACCTTGAACTTAATAATCTTTAGGGTTAGATTAGTTGTCTTTTAGAGACTATATCTGACCTAGCCTCTAAGTTAGCACCTAGATGTCTGAGAATTAGGTCTAGACTGGTGCTTGTTGAGTAGCAAGTCCTTATATGTCGTTCTTTCCTTGTGGTGCAGCGGTATGGGACGTTGTACTACTTGGAAATGACATGCATCAAGGGAAGAGAAACCCTAGATGAAACCCTAATCAAGGGTAATGTTATGTGTAACCCTAATGTAATAGTGTGATGTGAAATTCTAACCCAGGGTGATTCCATGAAATGATATATGAAGCCTTAGCATAAAATCCTAACCCTAATATAGGGTAAAGGTATGTGAAACTCAAATTTTGGGTTATAGTGCATGAGCCCTAATCTTGGGCAATATGACGGTAAACCATAACTCTAATATTGGGGCTATGAGTTGAGAAACCCTAATCTCAGACAATGCTATATGAAACCTTAAAATAAGGATGAAGTTATGAGAAATCCTGATGAAGGGTGATATTATGTGAAACCCTAATATAGGGTGATGCTATGTAAACCCTAATTGATAAGAATGGGATACCCTATTCCTAATAATGGAATAATGACTAAATATTGATAAGTGAAATACTTAAAGAGATTGGTAATGGATAACCTTTTATCAATAATGCCTCAACTCAAAGGTGAGTCCTTATCATTGGTAATGGTTGTATATTCCAAATAAGTGACTTAGGCATAATACATTACATGATAATATGATGAACTGGTGTATAAAGTATTAGGAGGGGAAATACCCTAATACCAAACAAGTGGGTGAACTCAAGTAAGATAAAGGTGATGAGGGAAGTGATATATCAACATATGATAGATATCACATCAAGCACCTCAAGATAGATATACCTTGATGTATTCTAAATCCCATATACTTGGGGAATAGCACATGAAGTGTGTCATGTCAATTGTTACATTATGAAGTAATGTACTTTGATAAGTATAGGCTAATATATCTTATGAAAGGGGTTAAGCCAAACTAATGAGTATGATGTAATCATACCATGGTAAGGATGAGAGATGAACTTACACCTTGTATTGATAATCCTTAAATGATATATGATGAGAGTAACAAGCATGAGTGAATACCTGTGATATCAATAGATGCTCCTAGAGGAGTGGAGCAATATATTAGGGATGGATAGATAATATAAACATGAAACCCTAATCAATGTGAAGTGGGAAACCCTAACCCTAATTTTTGGGTAAAGGGATGAAAAGCTTATTTGATAGTAAACCCTAATCCTGATAAAGGAATGGTGGTGTTACTATTGTATCACATGAAGTGATAAGGGACTTTTATGACTATTATCTCGTCTATTAACCATGCGGATATCATGAGATGATGAACATAGCCAGATTTGAGCTATGACATTTATATAATAGAAATGTTGATTGTCCTTGTGTGCCTTAATGTTGTTGTTACTTAGTAAAAGTAACAAAATGTGCATGGACTTTATGAGTCACATGAGTAAGTTGTTGCCTAGTGAAAGGTGACAAGACACTTAATGGGCCTTATGAGCCATGTGAGATGCTTGTGTAACAAGTATCATGTATACCTCGGTCTGAGGACCTTGAGGTAATAGTTACCTAACAAGTGGTAACAGTGATTAGTGATGAACTGAGGGTATGAATACCCAGTTTTGATAAGTAAGATAATGATGTTGTTGTGATATGTGAACTCTCAAGTAATGATATAAGGGATTAAGATCCCAATGTATTACAAGTTCTGGTAAAGCTATAGATAAGAGCTTACATGTTTCTTTGTAGCATTTGTCATAATAATTCCTATTTGAGAACTTGACTGATGCTAAAAGAATATACTAATGTACTTAATTAATCAAGTGAAATCATATCATGTAGAGCCCTGACCATAGATCCATCATCGTCAGTAATTTGGTGATGGTGAAATGGGTCGCTCCGCGGAAAAACCCAGAATGCATATTTTTGAATATGCAGGGGTTGATGGGCGAATATATCCTTACGTCCTAATGAGGGAATTGATGGAAAGTAAACACTAAACCTCTCAATCCTTCATTATTTGTACCAGGATGGATGTATCACGAATCTCCCGATGATTGGGATAGATGCAATACACATCTCCCAATAATGTTAATGCCAGATCGATGGAGGTAAACATGAAACCTCTCGATTGCGAAGATTGTATATTCTACGGGCTATAACTCTATAGCGAAGTTTCCAGTATACCCTGGAAAGCTATGTAGCAGAGACACAAGATGTCCTACATGTGATCTTGCACTGACCGAGATGTGGGAGGTCTTGGAAGCCAGCTCTTCCATTGACCTTGTATGGTACCGATTTTGACTTCGCAGTGGTCGGTTGGAGTATGAGTGGTATACCTCATCTCCTCAGGGCATAAATGTGATTGTAAAATGTAATTAGCCATATAGCATGTTTGCTTAAGGATTGAATACGGAAATTTATTGGCTGATGTTACATTCCTTTTATACATCTCTAGTTGATAGATGTTATTCATATCCGTTTATATTCATTGCAAGTAGATGGATGAATTATGATTCTACCATGGGTAGATGCAATGCTCTCCTTAAGAAAAGGAGATTACTTTACTCTGTTCATACAATGATTAATATTGATGTTAATATATAAGATCTCCTGCTTAGTTTTATTTTAATAAACTGCAATAACAATGTTTTGGTGGAGAGTTATATCTCTCGTTGGGACAATTTACAATTGTCTCACCCCCGTGGGATCCAATGTTTTTAGGTGAACGCGGACAAGGAAATAGAATTTCCATAGCAGAGAAAGGACAACTTCAGTAGGGACAACAGTAATATCTCAGGTGGAGATACTTCCTGTCAAATCATATAGATAGTAGTCCTATGTGTCGTCTCTGTACTCTCAGGTCCTCGGAGTCAGAAGACAGTGCTTTTATCATCGAGTTGAGATTTTGTCTTGAACGCCTCGAGGTTTTATGTTACTGATGTATAGTTTGGCAAAGTAATTGTTGTATGTAATTCTCGAGAAGAGATGGTACATGGAATGTAATTGCGAACTAGGATGTAAATGTAATACTTTGGTTCTTGTTATAAGAGTTTCCTAGAATTGGATCTCTTTGCAAAAAGTTTTAATTTTTAGTGATTTTCAGTAATCCGCTGCTATGATTCGCTTCCGCTTAAAGTAAATCTTGTTTTTGTAAGTTGGATGCCACATTGGGAGTCATTTCCTTAAACCACTTTCTTACCTTTGTTGTTGATTCTAGCTCTTTTAGTCCAGAAATAACATTTTCTAGAACACCATCACAAGCAACCTTCTTTGATAAAAAAGAGTTAGTCTCAAAAAATTTCACATTAACATATTATTTTACTCTAGAGAGATCAATTTTGTAGATTATATATGCTCTACTAGAGTTGATATATCCAAGAAGTCTTATAAGGTTTAGCATCAAAGTTTTGAGAGAATATTTGGTGTTCAAAACAAAACAAGGATAATTGAAAATATAAATAGTTGATTTTCTACCACGTCATGATGCATAGGGGGTTTTCTTTAAAACTAGATGAATGAAGACCTAATTTTGTGCAAAACAAGCAGTGTGGACAGCTCTAGACAAGACTTCTTAGGAGTGGCATACTCTAAGCGCATTTCTCTTGTTATCTCTTGTAGGGATTTATTCTTCCTCTCTATGACATTATTTTTTTCACATAACTTAATTCATCACAAAAATCTTAAAGGACATAATTTTTGAACTCTCCCCCAAGGTCATTAAGTAAAATTACTATTCAAAAAGAAGTTTCATTTTCAATTTGTTTGCAAATAGAAGAAAAAACACTATGCATATCACTACTCTTTGATATAAAAAAAAACTCCAAGTAATACAATAAAGATCATTAATGATAACCAAGCAATACTTTATACCTCTATGTGTTTGTGTGTGTACTGGTCCAAGATTATCAATATGAAGAAGTTCTATATATCTTTCAGTGCTAAGGACACTCTAGGATTTAAAGGATTATTTTGTGTGCATGGATGGAATCCCTCATCTTTTTCATAGTCCAAAATGGGAACCATTTTGGTCAATTCCTTTCAGGCCAATGTCCTCATTTGATTCATGTTTACATGAACAACCTTATGGTGCCACAAACATATATCATTTTTATCTACTATAATGCATTTGCCTACTATAGGATTCATATAGCTAAGAACAATAGCATGGAGGTTTTTAATTCAAGTTCCCTTATATATGAGATTATAAGTGAGGGGTTCTAGCAACAAGCATTCAGGAGAGGTAAATGAAGCAATACGGCCATTGTCATAGAGTTGATAAACACTTATTATGTTATGATGTAAGACATCCACAAGAAGAATGTTATTGATTCATAAGGAGTCACCTATATCACCCTCAATTATAAGTTACATTTATTTTTGTACCCAAAAGTCATGGACCCACCTTTCTTCTTCTTGAGTGAATTGAAGTGGACATGATCTCTAGTTATGTGTTTGGAACATCCACTATCTACAATCCATTTGTCACTTTTCATTACAATAAGAAAGGTCGGTGCCCAATTTAAAAATTTGTGATTTGATGTTAGTTGGGGGTCCCAAATCATCTTGGTGATGGACCACTTATTCTTATAAGGACACAAATATATAAAACTACCATCACTCTTGCAATGAGAACAAACCATGTTGTCCTTTGATCCGCTAGACTCCTTATGGAAAATTGGAGGTCCCTTATCCTTTATCTTTTTCTTTCTTTTTTAACACCCTAATATCCCAAACTACAGCTACCCACTTGTTTAATAGATCGATCTAAAGTTTTCATTTAGGGACTTCTTTCCCATTAGCAACCTTTGCAATGAATCTTTAATAATATATGTGTCATTACTAAGAGTAATGATGGTAGAAGATAAACTAGCAATATCATCTAGAAGTGTGTAAGAGGTCAGCCTCTAGCAGAGGGCTTTACTTAAACAAGAGTCCTCAAGTGCAAGACTAGAAATTTGATTTGAAGGAAAAATAGTTTTATATTCAAGATCGTTGAAAGAAATCTAGCATTTTTTGTTCTAAGTAAATTTATCTCGTCAGGATAGAGTTGGTTTTCTTCTTTTGTCATATTTGTTTGCTTCAGGTAAACCCTTTTTTTAGTTTCTACACCATTATATTGAAGCTCAAGATCATGGTTAAACTCCTTTGGTTCATCTATGCTACCTTTTAAAATATTTTTATTTTTCTAAAGAGCATCTGTTCTAGCATACAACTTGTTAATATTTTTTCCTAATCTTTTCTTCTATTATGTTTCATCAGAATAAGATGTGTGGTAAGCATGAAAGATCTCAATTAGGGCCTATTGAGTAAGTTCATGTATATTTACCTCAATTACATCAACCACCTCTTACAATTAGAATGATTATCAAGTTATAAATTCTAATATCCAAAGGTGGATGCCTATTGAAAAGAACAACACACATGAGTTAAAATCTGATTTTAATTACTTAATCAATTTTGTAGATGGGCATAAGAAATAATTTGGGGATAGATTTTACTGTCTATGTAAAAACTATGGTGACCATTTGAAAATGGACAATGATGATGAACTTAAAGGTCATATTGTGTGAAACGGGATTATAATGAATGATGTCAAATGGTATCATCATGGGGAGGAACCTAGACAAGTCGTTGATTGTTCTAACAAGAGGCTAAAGTAGGAAATAGTTTTTATGTGAATCAAACTGATATTGTTATTGTTCAGGAGATTCTAGAGAATCTTGAGGTCATTTTGCAAAGGCATCTAATATATTAGTTCTTTATTGTATAATGTTGAGAAATCATTGTAAGAGTGTTGTGCAAATTTAGAAAATTGAATGCATTGTTGAGGCGTGCAATAGGTGGAGTCACAAAAGTTTTATATGTATGCTTTTTTTAACACTTGATTCCTAATAGTAATGAACTTCCCAATTCTAGTTATAAAGCAAAAAAGATGTCTTGATACATGGTTATGGAGTCTACTAATATTCATGCTTGCTTGCTCTAATGATTGTGTTTCATTCCAAAATGAACACATCAACTTGACAAAGTGTCTAAAGTTGTGGAGTCTCAAGGTAGAATGGGAACAAATCTCCTAATGGAAATAATAAATATTCTCATAGAAATTTGGTGTGGTATCTACCTTCATATCTTGATTTCAATGCCTATATGTTAATAAAGTTGATGTAGAAAATCCAGCATGCCACAAAATAGTTAGGACAAGGGATGATGGCCTGTTGTGACTTCCATCAGATGTAACACTATAAAAGATAATAGACTTAGTGTTTCCAGAATCTAGTGAAGAGAGTGGAAATTTTAGACTTGGTCAATGTATTGATTGGATGGGACCACAAGATATATTTTCAGTAGCCAACACAACATTTAGCATGGTATGAAAATCATATACAATATGCCCCTTGGTTATGTGTGTAGCATATGTTTGTGATGTTGTCCTTGTTGATTTTAGGTAAAATTGTCATAAATGTCATTGGTGTTTACCTTGGTCCCTTGATATCTAATGAATTTGCAATAATATGGAGTTGATACAAATGATACATGTCAATGGGAATCTTTCAAGAAGAAGGATATATTATTCTACACAACTAACTTCTTCCTGGCATTTGAGAATTTTTCAAGCTATAGACAAAGGGATCAAAAGCATGCCCAATCTATGAGGACAACACATACTTTGTACAATTAAGATATATATGGCAATAAGATTGTTTATCTTGGTCACATGTGATATCTTACCTTAGATCATCCTTATTAAAGAATTTGTAAAGCCTTTAATCATTCATTTCAACATTGAAGACCATAAAAACCATTTATTGTGAATAATTATTGTGAATAGGGTTAATGAAAAGTTGAAAGATATTGGAAAAGAATTTGTAAATGTCTCCCACTACTTCACATGAGAAGTCATCATACAAGAAGGGGTCTATGTTTTGGGATCTTCCATACAAGAAGTTTTTCATAGTCAGGCATTGTAGTAATGTCATGCATATAGACTAAATGTATGTAACAACATTGTTTGTACATTGTTGAATATATGATGTAATACAAAAGACTATTTAAAATCTAGGAATTTCAATTTGGAATGGATATAACAACAAAGTTAACATTTGATAATAGGGAGCACTAGAAAAAATTGTATCCTACTTGTTATACCCCATGACAAGAGATAATGACATTTAGTGAGTGTTTTCACAATGTAAAGGTGTTGCAAGGTCATTCTTCTAATTTATAACTCCAATCTCAATGAAATATTTGGGATACTTTGGTCTTAAATATCATGATTGTTATACCTTGATGCAAGAATTTTTTCCCACAAGACATCTAAGTGTTTTTATCACAAGGCTCAATTTCTTATTCAATGAAATATGTTGCAAAGTAATTGACACTGAGAATTTAGACAATATGCAAGTAGAAGTGATTGTAACTCTCTATCAGCTTGAGATGTACTTTATAACTTCATCTTTTGATGTAAGGATACACATAGTTATTCACTTGAAAAGATAGGTTAATATGTTTGGTCGTGTAAAATAATTCATTGGATATGTCCAAGTGTACATACCTCAGTGGAAGCAAACCCCATATTGTTCACAACATGGGAAACTTATCTTGATGGAATATGCCATAAAAAACATAAATTAGATGTGATGTTTTGATAAAATTTTATTGATACAGTTGTTCCTAAAAGGGAAAAACATATAACATAAGTTGTTTTAACGTTCAACCAAACCATGCTACACGAATGCAAAAAGGAATCTTATGCAAAAAAATCTCTAGAATCTTGATATTGTGCCTTCTAATGTAGCACCACATTAGGCAAAGTCTTAGAAACTCTTTTTTTAAGGGATCACTTCAAACTTCCTTTTCTCCTTGATCTATGACATCTCATCCTAGGAGATGCGATAACATGGACATATAAGCACCACTTTACAACTTATCTGGATAAAACAAAATATGCATATATACTTGAACTTAGATAAGCTTGAATTGTCTTAACATTAGGAATTCTCTTTATGCCTTGCCTTCCATTACATTCATGAATCATAAAAATAATATATGCCTTCTCTATATAACTTCCCATATGGGTCGCATCATGCTCGAAAATCCCATCATTGCTAGGAATCCCATAGTGATCAATCATTATGAGAATCATATAATAAGTTACTTGATTCTCCATATTAGATGTAACATGAAAATATTTCCATCAATATCACTGTCCTCAACCCAATAATTTCTTCAAATTTCTCATAAGGCCAGTTAAGGCTCATCATAACTGCACAAGGTACGGTATTAATGACATAAAAGAAATAACATATGGAGTACAATTCACAAATTAAGTTCATTAACTTTTTATGGTCAAATTTCTCCCTCTTGTTCTTGAAATAAATATTTACACAATTGACATGAATCATTCTTCATTTACTTGAATAGGGTTACTTGATCATAATTTTAGCTTATTAAGTAATGGTGACAACTGTAGGACTTTACAAATATAAAATCATGAATAAAAAACTATAATATGAGGCATCGTCATCATTATCTTAATTGCATTTCACAAACTTGATATTTAAATTGAAATTCATTCATCATACATAACATTTAATTTATACATAGTACTTAAGTATAGTGGTCTCACAAGCTTACCTGGAGCAATACACATCCCTAGAGTAGGCCTTCTTACTCTTGGTTGAGTTCTAAACCATCTGAAATTAACACTCATACATCAAAAACTACCTTAACCAGTACCTTAAACCCCAATCCCATGTATTTAGTAAACCATGGTTTAATATTATCACTTTAGGGTTTGGAAGTCATAAAATTGTGTTCATCATTAAAAGAAGTTTCTCAAACATGTTTTTAGGGATTTTTTAACACTCTACGAGTTAACTAATGAATTCTACACGTGTCGATCAATTGCATATAGAGGAAAACAAATTTTCTCTATTATATGGGTTATAAGAAAAATACGTATTGCTAGGCCCTGCTTGGATGAGGTGGACCCATATACAAGGGCCAATCATCAAAGACCCGCCACAAGAAATGTGCAATGAATAAAAAGAAGAAAGCTTAAAATCACCAAACCATCTCTAGAACAACAAGAATGAACCCAAGAATAAAACTATAAGATATAGACTTGAATTCTTTGTCAACCTAAAAGAAGAAAAACAACATGTAGATGTTTAAATATCTTATCAAATAACAAAAGCATGCAAAATCAACTCGTAAATCCATCACATGCTTTTCTTGCAACCGACTTGGTCTAAAAGACACCAGAATTGTGGGAAATGAGGCTAACATAAGCCAAGACAGCTTCCTACATGGAACATCAGAAGAAGGGTAGGAAAGTATAACTTTGGCATGTCTCTTCAACCCAACAAACTTGTCTAAAGTCAATAGGCATCTGATGGAAGCTAGGATGAATATCAATATGAAGAAGGAAATTGAAGAGATGGTTTAGAATTGGGGGTAAGAGTAGTGTAGTAATGGAGGTAAAAGGGAAAATAATTATATATCGGGTAAAATTCCAAATTGGTTGATCAAGGTAGTTTACATAGCATGGGGGAGTATTTGCATTGTCTTCATGGGGTTGTGAAGACACATGTTATTGCAATAAGCATTGATTTAGTCAAAAGGTTGTGCTGTTGGGAGGTAGAATAGGATCTTGGATTGAGGAATCTTGGATGAATTCTTGTAAGGAGTGGGAGTTAAGGGGTCTACTTCTTACTAGTTGTGGAATAAAACTATACAATCCAAACATACTGAAAACCATGACGGATTAGGTGTATTTTTATTTATAAAAAGAATGATATACAAGAAATAAGAATATATCATACAATTTAATCACAACTATTACATTATCTCAATGTATTCCATACATTATTCCTCCCTCCAAAGGGTGGACTTAGAAAAATGAATATTTCTATACAAACTTATACAAAGTACCAATTACAGAGGAAAATCCTGGCATCTCAAGATATCCTTGAAGACTAAAGTCCTACAATAAGCTCCTTTAAATGCAACTTCTCTACATCACCTATACCAAAGTGGGTTGGGAACAATGTCTAGGTAAAGGGAGAATCAATAGAACATGTATGCATCAATATATATTGGTACATGTGTAATAAAGAAATTTGGGTGTTTATAAGGATCCAGTATAATAAGAAAGAAAGTTCCCAAACAAGAGGGGTTCAAAATTTTTTGGTAATTTCAAGAGAAATTACACCCTATAGATATTCGAGTCAAAGACATGAGGTATTGATTTAACAAGAGATAATCATCAATTATGATCTTGCCTTATATTTGCATATGAGTTACAACATCTATGTGTTTACATGAATGATATAAACCACAGAGGTAGGAAATAACATATATACCACAAATATGGGGTAAGTAGGAAAAGTAGACATATGCTCTGTAATATGGGGTGACTAAGATCAGATACACATATACTCTAAGAAGGATAGGATACATATATTATCCTTTCAAAACATTGCAAGAACTGTCACATTATATGATGTGGAAATTTATTAGATCCACATTAAATTCTACTCGTAAGTCACCAGAATATGCATAATAAGAGGCAGGCAAGTTCATTTTAGATATGAGGTATGAAAACATTCATATTATAACAAGCAGGGGTTGAAGGACCAATAAGTAATGATTCTAAAATTTTAGTGATCAAGAGTGGAAAAGAATATTCATAAGGAATTATGTACCAAAAATACTTCAAAAATGATTCGTCCAAGGCCTTGTTCAAAAATGATAATGGTGTTCATGTGTATAAATTATGATACTCTCATATTATAGAAAGTTTTATGTATCTTATGAACTTCTCATAACCACACATTATGTTGTATTATGGAAATTATCCTTCTATAGAGTGTTGAGGTATATCAAGAGGATGAGTTACCTTGGGTTGTATTATGGAAATTATCCTTCTATAGTCTAAGGGTTTAGTGATGCAAGTTGGATTACCATAACTTCTGAGAATAATGGTGTCTTAAGATATGTATTCTTATTGGGAGGATGTTCTATTTCCTACTATTTCTTGGAGGTCTAAGAAAGAGAGAGCATTGTCTCGGTCCACTTTTGGGGTTGAGTTGTGAGCTTCAGATGATACTAGGTTGGATGTTGATTGTCTATATAGACTCATGTACTGTTTAACTATGGTAAACAAAGAACCTTCCTAGGATCTCAATTCCTTGTTATAGAAAAAAACTATCTCCAAGATAGGGAGTTCCAAGTAACATTGAAAGCATCATAGACATATCCAACTCAAAATTAAGTCTGTAAGGGAACTGGAAACTATTGGGGTTGTGGGTGTATACTAAATAGGTATTTAAGAAAATAAAATTGATCCTTTGACCAAAGATCTTATTTTGGCCCTAATTGAGAAACCCAAGGTTGCATGGCGCTATTCATAGGTAGTAGAAATCCAGCTTAAATAGTGGAGGTCTCAAAATTTGGGTTTAATGTGGTGAAAACAAGCTGTCAAGTAAATTGGTTGACATAATAACAATTTACTTGATGCTTCTTTTATCCGTGTGTCTGTCACATGAAAACATGTTAGTGTCATGACTACAAGTTAGAGATTTATCTCTGAATGGTGTCGAGTCTAGAACATGAAACTAGCACTTCACCCTTGGAAACTCGACCTAAGTGATTGATCTTGCGTAGTCTGAAATAGGAAAATATGGTTGTTACCTGATATCGGTCAGGAATCTTTATTTTGATGCATGACCTTCAATACATCATTTTTCTTTGTTTACATAGTTTTTATTGTGTTGTACCAATTGATATTGTTTCACCTAAGGTTCAGGTTCAAGACTTATGTTCACCTAGTTAATATAGGAGTATATTTTGGATAACTCAGACATGGTTCAAGCTAGAAGGCACCTGATGAAAGAAGATAATGGGGGACTTGTTGGTAGTGCACTCTTCACATTTGAGTTTGTGGCGGAATGTTAGTTGTATTATAATTTGAAAACTATTTTAAGTATGGATTAAGTCCAAATGTAGATGCAACTAGTATATGAAAGTGAGAGGAAAAGTGGTTCTTGCTTCTTATGCAAATGGGAGATAGTTTAGTCCGACATTGCTCACTTCTAACATGGAGAACTACCTCATATGTAAGGATTGCATGTGACACTAGTACCCAAAAGATCTAGATGAGGGTATGTTCATCCTTGTGATGACTATGGTGACCACAACACATGTGCACATGCACCACACCATGCCTCACCTCACCTCATTAGGTTGGGATATGGCACGTGTCTTGCGAGTCATCGGTATTAAGAATTATCTTACTTCTTGCATCTCTTTTTCAACAAGAGGATAACTGCTTAATTAATTAACTAACTAATTCTTAAATGGTTTTGATAAACCAAAGAAGAAAGTGAGTCCTTGTATTCCTATTACATGTACAAGTGCAAACGTGTTATCATGTCTTTTCAAGAATTTGACAAGAGCATGGGAGTGCTACATATAAGACCTTTTGGGCGCTTAGGGTTAAAAATATACACTTACTGACCTTCATGATTCCAAGTTCAACTACCATTTTGTTGCCTTTTTGACACCTTTCCCTATAGTGATATACCTTTAAGAGTTCTTCTCATGTATGAGTGACAACTCCACTGTCCACTCCCTTTTAGAAGTCGCTATTTGTTGGGTGGTGGTACCTAACAATCGATGGGCTACATAGGTGTTGTTATCATTTTTTGTCACTACACGAGCGAGATGATTGTCTACTACAGGTTTGTGATTGCATTTCGTATGGGACAATATCACACAAATAGATGAAATATCTAACTATAATGATCCACTCCTTCTACCCAAAGCCTCTTTGATACAATACTAGAAAGACTTGCTCATTCAGTCAAATAGGCACATAGAAAGATTGAGCTTCCATATCTGATGAAGAACTTCCTTCTAGTGAAGATGTTTGTCTACGATCAGCTTTCAATTCACTGCCAACTCTCCATCATATTTATTTGGTTGAATGTTTATGTATTTACACAGTGCTCAATAAGAAAACAAAAAGAAACATACACTATGTTGAAGGTAGTTTACTTGCTTACTTGTTAGAATCAGATATGAAATCACTTTCTTATAGAGGTATGTTCGAGAAGATTGATGGATAGAGTAAGGATGGAATTAAGTTTAATCTTAAACTAGAAGCTTTCTAAAGAGTGATACTATGAATCCACCATGGAAAAGGGCTTAGTTTCCATACCAAGATAGAACTCAAAGGGATCCCTACTCTTTATCCAGACTACTATGAAATAGAACACATTGCAATCGGGAGTCACTACCATAAGAGGATAATAGAATGTGGAAGAAAATGTTCATAGTTGTGATTTTATTCTCATTATAAATAATCTTACCAAGATCCTTTTTTCTATTTCCTTATCCAAACCATCCAGTCAAACTAACCTCCCAAGCAATTTCTGCAAGGAAAGCAAGCTCATCTTTTTCTTTAGAAGCATGAGAAAATACAATAGAACTATATAGTAATAAAGCGGTAAAGACTATCTAATGAATTATGAAATAAAAATAGGACTATCCAATGAAGTACAAAAGAAGTAGAATTTAGAAATGATGATTGGCCCCACAGACCACCACTGGTCTTGGCTTCATGCTTTTCCTCACTCACACACATCCCAAGATTTCTAGGGTAGTACTCAATGATGCCAAGGCTGATTTCATTGTGATATGGGTGTGTGACTCTACTTGGGATCTCTAATGACTTCATCAAAGACACTTAGGGGACTCCCTTGAGTCCCATCTAGGTTATGGGTTCCCGATGTATATTGGGTATAGTGATGGTAGATAAGAAGCTTCATCCAGCTCCACGGTCGTTATGTTTTCTGACGATGATGATTTTGCATTTATGATGGCTTTGAGCCTTTCATGGACACTCTCAGTGGCAGGAAAAGGTCAGGGTGGTGTCATTAACTGGGATCTTGCTTGAGCGATGATGACTGCTTGTGTTCTTGATGTAGTGTATTTGTGGTGTGTGCGAAATGCTTGACATGATTTCTTGGGGTGTCTAATGACGTGTGGCTTGTGAGGCTTTTGTTTCCTATGATGTCTTGATGTATCTTTCTTTATGATCCTTTTTAGCCTGCTTGAGGGGCAGGATGAATATGATTGACCTAATTTTATTTTATTTTTAAAAAGGTCACCCATCCTAGTACATTTTGGGATGAGCACACTGAACCACATATTTCTTAATGATGAGCTCTCTAAAAAAGGAGGTGCACCTTGGTGATATGGGTAGTTCGATCATTCTTTTTAAAATCATTTTATTTGAGGCCACAGATAATGGGATGTTACAATCTCCCCCACTTACACGTTTGACATTCTCGTCAAAATTTAACTGGATGGAGTCATAATAACTTTGCCATTTTGGTGTAGACCTAGAATGGCTCATGTACACACTGCTCCTAAGGGTGTCTCCATCAAATCAAATATCCATTCCCAACATGCATAAGGAATGGCTCATGTACACCCATCTCCCATTCATATCTACCAGTGCAAGGGTGTCTCCATCAGCTTAGATAGCCTTTTCCAACATGCCTGGACCACACATCTCAACATTGGGTGTCACATATTCATATGGGTCCCTCCTACTAGAGGGGAATTGGCTTAGATACCATTTCTAATTCCATGGCCCACTACCAAAGGCTCTAGTAGAGTTTTAGGAATGACAAATGGCTCCACAAACCACCATTGGCCTTGGATGTGCACTTTGTCCTCGCTCATGCACATCCTAGGATCAAGTTCTTTACATGTCACCCATCCTAGTACTACTCTGGGCTAAGCACGCTTAACCATATAATTCTTAGTGATGGACTCCCTAAAAAGGAGGTGGACCTTGGTTATATGGGTAGTCCAATCATTCCTTTTAAGATCATTTTTATCTGATGTCTCAAATCTTGGGATGTTACAACCTCTTCCATAAGTAGGAAAGAAAATTGTTTAAGGACTATGATAGCAATATCTATAATAGTAGACTAAAGGTTAAGGAGGTAATAACACCCTTGTCTATCTATATAAATCCTCCACAACTTTGCTACCCCTTTCCCTCTTTCCAACTTTCCTACTTCTTTATTATTGTGTTGTGAAAAAAGATCGAGCTTTTTGACCTTCCCAAAAATTGTATGGAAAACATCTTCCATTACTGACTATGAACAACTGAAAAATAATAATTTCAGCCTACTTGACTTTACTAAACCAATTTTATTAGTTCAGGTTCATGCATGAAATGAAAGAAAGTATAAAGCGGAAGGACCAGTGTAATTAACATGGAAGGCAAATATTATATAAGGTGAAAAAGAATCCAGTCCAGTTCGTATTCAAAAATTGTCTCCTTAATACTTGAATTCAGTGGTATATCCTATAATGACATCAAGGTTTCACATGAATCTAACTCTACAATTCATAGGAGCATAATGCTTTTGGTGAATGGTAATTGATCCCTACAGTTACTGGTGTGCTAGAAGACTTGCAACGTGCTTACAACATCACAGGCATCTCCTAGGAGTCCCATGGTTCCTATGACATGATGTTTCTTGGTCCTACCTTTTAGTGATTTGACCCAGGTTTGGTATCAAAAAGTAGATAAGATGGTTGTTCTCCAACAGACTTAATAATGGGGAACACTAGTCCTTTTGCAAGCTCAATTTGGTCAATGGATGTAGTACATTGGAATCATGGACTAGCTAAAGTTAGAAAAAAACAAAGGACTTGCAAAGACAAATAGTCAAGTCAAAAGTAATTCATCAAATGAGAGTAAAAGATTACAAATAAAATCTATAGTTCTCTTTATATCCAGTAAATAGGTATAAAGGAGCAACCTGGTTGAATTGTTAATTAGTAGATGAGAAAGAATCTTAATCAACTCATCATGCTAAGGATGTCACTTTCTTAAACTATCTAGAGGAGAGAGGGTCACTTTTTATTATATACTCTTTCCCAATAATTCAACATCTCCACGTTGGAATTACTTCAACTCCATTCTTTCTTTCCTATACAAGATGGTTTTACAAATATGCATTGACTTGACATGAGGATATCTAATTAGTTGTTCTTATATACCAGTTCCTATTGCTTTTCATTCTAGTTTTGATTTATACTTGTAGTTTATTGAGACAGTATTGACCTCGAAGAAAGTTATCAACAAAAAATGCTAGGTCTTAGGAAAGAACTCGAGTCCCAAGATAAGAGCTAGACTACTAAGGAATTGGAGCACATCTCTCTTGTCACATCTATGGTGTTGAGGCAAGTGTTAACTTAAGAAGAATTGGAAGTAGTGCTTTCTTCTTTCAAAGAGACTCGTTAATCCTGTATATGAATATCAAAATGACCTTCACGAAGAGCAAAGTCTAGTCACAGATTTTGGCTATCCTTACGAGATTTATTGGGTGTACTTTCTTAGGGAGGTCCTCTATAATAGGATAACATTCTAAGTTTGAGATAGGTTCTAACTTGTTTATTTCTTGTTATGTTGTTTTGTATAACATTTATTACTTGGATCTGTTAATTGGCATGTAAAACATGCTAATAATACTTAAATTTTCTAATTTTTTCACAATTTTAAATTCAATAAAGATGCACATGCCCATGACCAAGACAACTTCTACCCTGAAGTTGTTAGCCAGCCACCCTATAATCTATTGGCATTATTCTATGACCATACCATTTCACCCCTTACCATGTCTTTAAAGGATAAAGGATAAAGATAAACACTCTTCCTTGCATTATTTTTCATCCACAATCCAAGCCACAATGACATAGATCATAAAAGGTGACACTGATCTATGCAGACTTGAAGTAGTTCTTAGTAATCTCCTTAAGCCTTATTGTTATTGAGATCGCATATATGGTTTCTCTAGAAAACCTACTGATGTGTTTTGATCATGATGTTGCAACCGACTCTCTATATGAGATAGATTCATTAAGGATCAATATAAAGCCATAAAATAGTGGGATATATTTTCCTTCTCATGATGTTCCAATTATGATACTCAACTTGTATGGTAATCTGGATATTATGCTAAAATCTACTTATGTGTTTTGATCACAATGATTCCACCAACTCTCAACATGAACTAAATCATTAAGGATCAATTGAAAGCCATTGAATAGTCAGCTATTTTTTTCCTTCCCATGATGTTCTGATTTAGATACTCAACTTGTATGGAAATCTAAAAGTTTAAGGATATTTTAATAGTACTAATAAAGATAAGAAGAAACACAATTGTTTAGATTAGTCTATTTAGAAACCCAATCTAATGATAGTAGCATATATGTATCTTAGTGAACCAAGACAAATTAATACCAACTCTAGAATTTTTGTATGCTATCTAGTGTGATTGGACATGCATCAACTTATATAGAGGTGAAATATATGAATATTTGGAAAAACAAATCATGCCCAATATTCTAGTTGCAAAGCGATCATGATAGTTAGTTAGGTTTTGAAATTGATAAACCTATATATAGTGTATTATATAAATATTTACATGTATTAATGTATGTGTAAGATGCATGGAATCACGTACTCTGTATCATATTTATTTCTATACTAAAAGGTTAGGTAGATGCTCTTGAAACTTGTTGTATGTTGAATTTTGTTTATAATATTCATCAACAATAGTTACACATTTCCTAAGTACTAGTATATATAGTAGTGTGCACACTAATGTAGACGTATCAATACATATAGTTTATGAATACATCATGTCAACATTTCGCTACTGTATGTTGGAAAAAGGAAGGTTTCATCCCATGT
Organism: Alisma plantago-aquatica; assembly: GCA_963693085.1. NCBI lineage: Eukaryota > Viridiplantae > Streptophyta > Magnoliopsida > Alismatales > Alismataceae > Alisma > Alisma plantago-aquatica. Next base: position 662,257,785 of record OY856409.1, on the reverse strand, counting down.
CCTATTGGGATTTGGACTTAATAGGAGTTGGTCTTGTGTGTTTCTAGTCCTAAAAGGATTTAACTCTAAGATGAAAGGTAATGGTTCCTCTGAAACATTAATTGCTACTTGAAACTGGATTAGGACTTTAACTAGGATTCTCAATTGTAACCACATGGCATGGAGGGCTATAAATATAGGCCTTGAGGACATCCATTAAGATCATTGAACTAGTTCTTTTTGTCGGTGACTTATATGATAAAAGAGCCAAAGAATAAGAACATTTGGTGGATCTCTCTTTTAGATAAGAGAGGCCCAACAACTTTGACTTGTAACAAAGCAGTAGTTGGTAGTCAATGTGTATCTATAGAGGCAACAGATCTTATCAATAGAGAAGGCATATTAGATGGTGGCACTTCAATGGTGATGGAGAAATGATAACAGAAGTGGTTCGTCCGATCAATGGAGTACATCCATCTTTTCCCTTGGGCAGAGAGAGTTTTGAAAGAATATCATAGTTCTAGTTTGAGTTATCAACTAGAGTGAGTATCGTAGACAATATCCAAGTTGGAAACATTGTCACAAATAGAGGTGGCCCGGTCAACATTCATAGTAGCAACACACAAGGACATGGGCGTGTGTCAAATCCTTATCATATGCAATGTCATTGTGAGAAGAAAAATAAAAATAGAAGATTTTTTACATGTTGGGTGTGATTCTTTTCTTCCTTATATTTGTTCTTGAGTGAGTACTACCCATATTTGGGGTAATTAAATTTGGGTGGTGTGAAATTATAATTTAATTATATAGTTCTTCTTGACCAGTATTGCCATGTAGTTTTTCTCTCCTCGTTTTAGGGAGAATTTCTCACGTCAAATCTTATGTCTTCAGATTTGTATAGTATCTTGCTTTTCCACTAGAATTCCAATAAGTTGTATCAAAACAAGATTTCAAGGTTTTAGTGGAAGCAGTAATGACATCTGAAGATGGAAAGGTGTGCATAGAGAAGTTTTATGGCAAAAAAATGGCTATTGTTAGTTGCAGATTGAAGATAATATATACCGAAAGAAATTGCATCTGTCTCTAGCAGAGACCAAATTGAATAGATGAAGTAGGAGGATTGTGATCTCCTTGATTGTCGAGCACTTAGGGTGGTCATGTTATCATTGATGTAGAATGTTGTATTCAACATTTCCAACAAAAAGATTATTACTGGACTTCTCAAGATGTTATCAAATATATAAAAATATCAACTACTACAAATAAGGTGATTTGATGTGTCGCTTATTGTAACGACCCCGTCTCCCAGTAACCCCCAATTAAGGGAGACCCGAAGGTCAGAGCCGTTATTCAATTAACAGGATCAAAGGTTCGACAAATAATCAATAACAATTAATAAACTTTACTAACTAAACTGAAAACTGGTATAAAATAAAACTTTTCTTACCTTGGAAAAATGGGGATTTCTACACTTCTATCCATGAAGATGTTACTCTAACTAATCCTCCGGTGTACGTTACTTCTCATTTAATTCCACATATGCCACTTTACTGTTTGTTCTTTTCATTTGTACCTAAAACGCCGACAAACAAAACGTCGGTCAGTATATCGAAATATACTGGCATGTGGGGACAACCAAAAGTTTGCACATATGGCTAACAATTTAAATATCACAATCAAATTATTTAACAAGCCAATTTACACTTTTCAGTATGACATTCTCCACCACTTTTTCCCTAACCCTGGCATACCCACCTTAGGGTGCCCTTTGCCAATGACTTAAGGCCACCTTCTCAATCCCGAGCTTGGTGCCTGGGGGTCACCACTCATGGTGCCCACTAGTCATGCAATATCATAGGCCACCTTCTTGGTGCCTGGGGTCACCACTCAAGGTTTCCATTGGTCTACCCATCTGGGCCTGACCTTTGGTATCATCCATCAGGGTGGCATGTAGGTGCGAGAACACATACTTCTAGTTTTAATGTGATAATCATAGTGACTTTATGATTTGCAAGTATGAACATCCAAACTGTTTCGTTGCAGCCAGTGCGAGGAAACATTCGGAAATCTTTGTGAAACTAATGCGGTTATTCATAAGCGTAACCACATACCTGTCAGGCAGACTCAGATGCAGGAATATTCCAAACAAGCAAGTAATCCAGAATCAAGCAAGTACATAATTCAATCCTGAAATATTCATCCAATATTTACTATCATCGATCAGGGTACACAAATCTAATAGACCTAATTGTGCCCTATGTTGGCTAAATGGACATCTATAAATCCCTTTGTTTTGATTATGACAAACATTTCATTCTTATTAATCTAACGAGCTACTTGAGTGTGCAGGATGACAAAGCAACAAGGGAAAATCTACAAGCTTACATATTTATATTTTCATGCAATGTAATAACTATTGTAAAAACTTGTACAAAAATATAATGTACAAGTACTTAGAATTGCATGTAAATCAAGCGTTAGATTCTCCCTAGCTAAACACCACAGTTAGACAAGTCATCCCATACAAATAGGATTACTTATGCACACTCACACACATAATTAGTGCCTAAATTGAAACCTTGAAACAGGATCAATCTCGGTCGACAAACTCCTCGACCGAGACACTCTCGGTCGACAATCTTCTCGACCGAGAAAGATCCAAAGTAGCCGTTAGACACAACAGACAAGTTAGTTGGCAGTTGGAGAAAGACGTTGCAAATCACTTGTTCCAGAGAGCCTGTCGGTCGACAAAAGTTCGACCGAGTAGGTATCTCGGTCGACCATTTGTCGACCAAGATGGTCTCTGACAGCATCTGCAAAATTAATTAATTAGCCGTTGTTAAAGCAACAACTTTGTACCTAACGGCTAGTTAAGCACTTAGAAACCCCTAGAAGTTGTCTAGAACATCCTTAAGCATCCTTAGGCCATTCCTATAAATAGGACAAGCCATAGGACACTCAAACTTACTTGTTTTACACTTGCTACACTTAAGAAACCTTTGAGCATACTTTGTGCAATCTGTTTGTGAGCAATTTGAGCATTGTGACAATTGGCCATTTCATTCCTTAGCTCATAATTCGTGTCCTATAGGCTAGTATCTCCTACCCACTGCAATCACAAGTTCACATACTTGGTTAGGAGATCTATACGCTTGATATAGGCAAATCAAGCCTTGGGCTATAAAGGATAAGTTGTAATTTCTGTTTTCTTTCTTGTTCCCTATTATTGTTTGTACTCTCCTTGCTACTCCTAGGTTGGAGGTTGCGGATTGGAGAGGGTGAAGATCTTCTTGGAGAAGAAGGAGACTTTGAGCTACTTCAGAAGGCTGGTGCAACGGGAGGTTACTTCTAGAGAGGAAGGCTACTTCAAGGGGGAGCTTGAAGTTACTTCATAGAAGGCTACCTCAAAGTTGGTGCACCTACTTCAGGGTGAAGGCTGTTCAAAGGGTGTAAAGGAAAGTATTATATTTTGTATAAATCCTCGAGAGGTAATAAAATAAATACTTTCAAATCCCAGTTGGGTAAGCAACCGGGTAGTGGACTGACAACTATAGTATTTGCTATAGTTGGAACCACTCTAAACACCTGTCTCTTTCTTCTAATTTCAATTGTGGTTGTTTGAATTCAATAAATTGTTAAAATAATTCAAAAAATCTATTCACCCCCCTCTAGTAGTTTTTCAATTGGTATCAGAGCAGGCTTCAAGGAACCCTAACAAGGTCTTGAAGAATGGAGGGTAGTGGTGATTACAATCACAACAAAAGGTGCTGCTTGGACAAAACTACAACATATTGCAATTGGTGCTTAGGTACAAGCCACCCAACAACTGGATGCCCATGGAGATCTAAGAAGGAAGATGAGAACAAAGATTGTCTCATTGCTACAACTAGCGAGGAAGAAGAAGAAGAGGTAAGTCTTTTTGATTTATCTAAAGAAGAACTAGTTGCTAGCCTTGAAGAAACACATATTAAATATGTTGAATGCAAGAAGAAATTAAAGAAGTCAAATAAAGCAAATGATGAATTACATGCTAAACTTCTTGCTATTACATCCGAAAACGAAGATCTTAAAAAGACCATTGAAGATCATGATATTAATATAAAATCTATAGAGGCAAATTGTAATCTACTTTCTTTAGAGAAGAATAATTTGCAAAGACAAGTGAATGATCTTCAAAAACAACCCATTTTGTGCAACCATCTAGATTATGATTCTATTGTCAAAGAAAGAAATTTATTGTCATCTAATCTAGATCAAGCAAAACTAGATATTAAGAAGAGAATGGAAGAGATTGCCAAGTTACAACAAAAAGTCAGCAATTTAAATAATAATGGCATTCTTGATCAAATCTTAGATAATTCCTATCATCAAATTGGGAGAAGAGGACTAGGTTATAAGCCTAAAGGGAAGTCCTATCAACCTAGTTGGAAAAGGTCACAAACCCATCAATCTATATATGTACCTAAAGGAACAAATACATTTGTACCAAAGAACAACCTAGAACAAAACCATAGAAAATGACTTGAGGTTGATTCTATATGTTGCCATTATTGCTCACGTCTTGGACATTACTCTTTTTCATGTCCTTATAAGAGAAAAGATGTCGAGTTAGTTTGGGTTCCAAAACCTCCAAACTAAATGAACAGAATCTAGTTGAGATATGACCAGAGACATTAGTTGCATACTTCTATGTCTATCTCAACTCAACATAATGAGATTACAAATAAATATCTAAATAGTTAACTCACACAATTATGTTTTATTAATAGTTCCAGGAATCTTGTCGATCGAAAAACTGTCGACCGAAAGACCATCGGTCGAACAATTGTCGACCGAGCACATCACTGTTCTCCAGTCTACTACAAAATTGCTGCATTTATTTTTCCGATGAAATTGCTATGTACTTATGATTGATGACTGGATATATTTTGGAAATCATCTCTACAAATGTAAATGAAATTAATATTAGTTTATTCCCTAGATGATTTAAATTTTAAACTGAAATCATGCTTAGTCAAATGAAAAGAAAATACCTATTTTCACATGATTGTTCGTAAAAGTATCTTCTGTTCTATTCATATACTAATCATGTGATGGAATTATTATTGTATGCTGTTATTATCATTATACCATGCTTTCATCATTAAGTGCGCATAGATAATGACAATTGTATGCATGGATCCATGAAAATATATAGGCAAGCAAAATAATTTATTGGTTATATGCTATTGCTTGCAACACATAAAGATAAAAATCCATAAATTAGTATCTTTGAAGATTTGAGATAATTAATTGTGCCTTCAATTAAGAATCATATTAAGTATCATGCTTCATCTTGACATTTAATTAAATTTTATGCAGATATTATACTCAATATATTCAATCTGAAAATCTGCAAAATTTGCCTCTTGGTCAAAATAAAATTTGACCTAGGGGCGCTATGGTCGTAGTCAAATTCGACCTAAAATAAGTTTGACATAATAAATATTTGGATATCCTTTCATGATTAAAAGAATAATTTATGATCACAACTTGTCCCAATATTGTCAATAATAAACACAATATTACTCCCTTAGAAAATCTATATATGTGCTCTACAAATATAGTCTATCACTTACATTAAAAATCAACATCGTCGACTTGGAGGACCTTTTCGAAGTGCAAAAGTTAAAAGAATTCATCAACCCTTCTTTTCCTTCCTATTCCATCAAGGTAGTAAATGAATTCTATGCAAACCTCATTTCCCACTCTGAAAATGAAACCATCTTCTTCTATACTATGGTCAATGGGCATAGCTTCCGATTTACTGAAGGGGATATTCTTGACATGCTAAATATTGACATAGATGAATATCAAGACACCCTTGACCTTACTTCTGGAAACCCCCTTAACCAATTTCTCCAAGATGACCATACCATTAGTCTTAGTGACATCAAAAGGACCATTTTTCAATCTAATACAACCTGTCACGAAGATAGAGGCACATATTATGCTATAAATCTCAAACCAGCTGCTAGGATTATAAACCTTATTGTTTCAACAAATATACATCCTAGAGCCAATAAGTCTGAAGTTCCTATTTTTCGTATGTGTCTAATATATGCCATTATCCAACATATTCCCACAAATTTTATCCGCATCATTCTTAAAAACATGCTTGAGTTTTCTGGCAATCCTCCATATGCCGATTTTGTATGCCAAATTACTCAACATTTCCTTAAGACCCAACTTGAGGATATGGGATATACATGGGAGCGTAGACCACAAAAAATAAGTAAGAATACAGTAGAAAAAATGGGAATTGATTTTGGTCATAAAAGGGCTAGAGTAGAAGGAGAAACATCTCATCAAGACATACCACCACCCTCTCCTCCTACTAACCTATCACATGATCCCATTCAAAACACTCTTACTTATATTGCTGGCTCCCAATATCACCTTAGCAAACAACTAGACTATAACCATCATGCCATGACTTATATAAACCAAAGAATGCAAACCCTTTCACCAAACCAACCTGATGTATATCCGTATTCTTTAAATCCTGGCATGCTCAATCCATACAATCCTTCGTACAACTATTATCAAACTCCACCTCCACCATCTGTGGATCTTACGCACACTCAGTTTTCATCCATGCAACTGCAAGATATTGCCGCTCATTTCCGATTTGACCGAGTTCCTACATTCTTGGAAGCATATGCTTTAACTAAGACAGGTGCTCTAGATTGGCAAACCTTGGTCCAATATTATGGAACTGAGCCTTTTCTTGGGAAAGACCCTGACATTGATGTAATTCTTAAGTCTTTCCAGTAAGTGTTGGAGGTATTGTAATGATATCTTTTGAATAATTGTAATGGGTCATCTATATATGATGTGTCTATCTTTCTATGCTTGTAATACATGCTTTTAATGAAATTGGTCATCTTTACTTGATTCCAATGGATATTTTTTTTTATGAGACATCTTCAAAATATGAATTATAAGATCATCATTGTAGAGCATACAAAATAAGGGGAGAAATAAATAAAATGCAATCTTTAAAATTGTGGCTAAATTGACAAGGATCTATGACACAATTACTTAAAACAGTTATGAAACAAATCCAGACACATTCTCGGTCGAGAAACTGTTCGACCGAGAACACTTTCGGTCGAGAGATCGTCGACCGAGCAGGTTTCTGTTGTCAAGTCAGCATTAAAATCTGAATATATTTGCTGATCAATGAATTGTTAATCAAGAATCATGTTTCCCTTCATCATATTGATATGGAAGATACATTGGATGATATTTTTACAAAACTGCTTCCACTAGATCAATTTAAAAAAATTAGGAAGCAATTGCTTATCACTCCTTTGGAAGATGTTTTTCTTTGATATTTGTGCTACTTCAACAAAAACTCTTATTTCGCATCATGATACTTTGGCTTTTAAATGGACATCTTTTTCATTAGATTTGATGGGACATCTAATTAAGGGGGAGTTTTTATTCTTAACGGTTATCTTTTTGAAATGACAAAGGGGGAGAGATAAATATAAAACTAAAACTTAGTAATTATGTAAAACTCAATTAATGAGTTTCATAAATAAACTCTTGGCTTTACATTGAAAGTTGCTATATTCCCAAATGATCTGGATTTCATGTTCCATAATTCATGGGGAATAATAAGCACACATTTTATACATAAGAGAAAAAGCTACAAAAGGTAATCTAAAGGTATGAAACTCATATGTTTTATATTTCCTTTATTTATATTTTGGAAATGTTTGTCATCTTCAAAAAGGGGGAGATTGTTGGCTAAATGGACATCTATAAATCCCTTTGTTTTGATTATGACAAACATTTCATTCTTATTAATCTAACAAGCTACTTGAGTGTGCAGGATGACAAAGCAACAAGGGAAAATCTACAAGCTTACATATTTATATTTTCATGCAATGTAATAACTGTTGTAAAAACTTGTACAAAAATATAATGTACAAGTACTTAGAATTGCATGTAAATCAAGCATTAGATTCTCCCTAGCTAAACACCACAGTTAGACAAGTCATCCCATACAAATAGGATTACTTATGCACACTCACACACATAATTAGTGCCTAAATTGAAACCTTGAAACAGGATCAATCTCGGTCGACAAACTCCTCGACCGAGACACTCTCGGTCGACAATCTTCTCGACCGAGAAAGATCCAAAGTAGCCGTTAGACACAACAGACAAGTTAGTTGGCAGTTGGAGAAAGACGTTGCAAATCACTTGTTCCAGAGAGCCTGTCGGTCGACAAAAGTTCGACCGAGTAGGTATCTCGGTCGACCATTTGTCGACCGAGATGGTTTCTGACAGCAACTGCAAAATTAATTAATTAGCCGTTGTTAAAGCAACAACTTTGTACCTAACGGCTAGTTAAGCACTTAGAAACCCCTAGAAGTTGTCTAGAACGTCCTTAAGCATCCTTAGGCCATTCCTATAAATAGGACAAGCCATAGGACACTCAAACTTACTTGTTTTACACTTGCTACACTTAAGAAACCTTTGAGCATACTTTGTGCAATCTGTTTGTGAGCAATTTGAGCATTGTGACAATTGGCCATTTCATTCCTTAGCTCATAATTCGTGTCCTATAGGCTAGTATCTCCTACCCACTGCAATCACAAGTTCACATACTTGGTTAGGAGATCTATACGCTTGATATAGGCAAATCAAGCCTTGGGCTATAAATGATAAGTTGTAATTTCTGTTTTCTTTCTTGTTCCCTATTATTGTTTGTACTCTCCTTTCTACTCCTAGGTTGGAGGTTGCGGATTGGAGAGGGTGAAGATCTTCTTGGCGAAGAAGGAGACTTTGAGCTACTTCAGAAGGCTGGTGCAACGGGAGGTTACTTCTAGAGAGGAAGGCTACTTCAAGGGGGAGCTTGAAGTTACTTCATAGAAGGCTACCTCAAAGTTGGTGCACCTACTTCAGGGTGAAGGCTGTTCAAAGGGTGTAAAGGAAAGTATTGTATTTTGTATAAATCCTCGAGAGGTAATAAAATAAATACTTTCAAATCCTGGTTGGGTAAGCAACCGGGTAGTGGACTGACAACTATAGTATTTGCTATAGTTGGAACCACTCTAAACACCTGTCTCTTTCTTCTAATTTCAATTGTGGTTGTTTGAATTCAATAAATTGTTAAAATAATTCAAAAACTCTATTCACCCCCCCTCTAGTAGTTTTTCACCCTAGGGTTACTAGCTCTCTTTAGGGTTTTGACCATAATTAGGGTTTCACTTCCTTGTTTACCACTTTTATTTTTATCAAAGTATTCCCTCAAACCCTAATTGTCTTATTTTATTTTCCATTAATATCTTAAAATCATATTTGGATCACAACCCCAAAATTTTAGATTACTATATCCTTTCTTCCGTTTTCCCCTCACTTAGGGGTTTTAAAGGTTTTAATCAACATATTAGGTTTAAAAACCCAATCATTGCAAATACATCATCAAAATAGGTTACAATCCATCTTAATCATTAAACCAGTTAGTAATACTCGAATTAACTCCTTTGCAAGATTAAACCTTTTATCAATCATCAATTAGAGTTAATACTCATAATCTAATACCCTTTTCTATCCATATTAGATACTTTTGCAAAATAAACTGATTTAGGTTTCCAAACTATTTTTAATGCGTTCCTTGTATTTTTTTGATCATTTTTCATGTATCAACTTTTCCCATCCGAGCTTCATAGCAGAAGTTATGATTTTTACAAAATAATTCATTTTTCATTGATTTAATTACCAATTTCAGAAAAATAACGACCATCCGATCCGTGGTCCGCTGGTCCCCCAGGATCCAACGATCAGGGATCATCCGCGCCTTGTGATCAAAAGAAACAAAAGACGAAGATGCCCTTACTTTGTCTGAAGGCGCGAAGGGACAAAAACGTAATTGCTCAGGTTGTCTTCAACCTCGCGAGCTTCTTCTTCTCACGCGATCCAGGGGTCAACCGAGGAGTTGACTTCGAACTCCAGAATGCTTGCGCACGATCCAAAACCACTGGTCCCTCCGTATCAACCTCACGAACTTGATGGTCTCCTTGATTGGCCGTGGGTGCCCTTCCAACGGCCGGGGCTACTCCTTGGTCCACCGGCGGCGTCTGCTCCTAGGAGGAGGTGCAGGTCATGGCCTAAGCTTCAATTGGAGGCACGGAGGCGATCGTCGGCTCCGTCCAGTCACGCCAAAGTACTCGCTAGGGGTGCTGGTTCCGCAGATACTTACCCCCTATATATAGGGGCAACTACCTGTCCGCGATTTGGGAACTTTCCCGTTTGTTGATGAAACTGCCAACAAACTGGGATGGTTGGCTTCGGAAAAGACTCTCAAAGGTGATGGACTCATCACCAGATCTGCCTATTGCTCTCAATTCAAACAATCATTGATCAAAGATTTCCCAGTCTGCTCTGTGTGACCTGTTCCTCATGAGACTGGGACTCATCCCCAGCCGTAGGATCGCCAATCCACGGTTTCTCATAACCCAAAAATCGGGATTTAATCCCTGATATATCGTGACATTAATATTTTCCTTTACACATTAGGAAAACTTCCAAAAATCTTATCTCTCAAACCGCTTATGCGTTTGATCCCAAATTTTGAGGGAAAGTTCTTAATTACTTAATCTACCATCATGCCAAATTTGGTATCATTATCTTAAGGACTCGGTCCCCTTTCTTTAGTTGCAAGGTATTACTCAATTATGCATATTTCTCTTCCATTTTCTCTTTCATTTGCCTTTAAATTATTATTCTAAGTTCCTTGTACCTCAAGGAAACTTAATGGCTCGAAATCCCATCTTGGGAATATCCCTTAGCCCCTTTTTTGTTTTTTTTTCTATTTTCTCATTATCTTACTTATTTCCTTATTCTTTTTAATGATTTCTCTTTATCTCTCTTCTATTTTCTTTATGGGAGTTCCTTTTAACTTTAGGAATCCTTGGGATATGAGATTCCACAAAGGATAACTTATTTCCCATGTTTTCTCATTATTTTCAATTTCTTTCTTGATAATAAAATATTTATTTGATCTTTTCTTTTCTTATTTCATTTTCTTTGCAACTTTGGACTCCTTGAAACCCAAGGAATCCAAGAGGCACGAAATCCTCTTTGGATTTGCCTTCTAGAGGTTTCCACACCTTTCTTATCTCAAATTCTCAATTATTCAATAATTAATGGAATATCCTTGTTATTGGGCCCAATAGCCAATAAAGCCCACAAAGCAATTATCAAGGCTATTGTAAACAAAATCCATTTATTCAAAATAGATTATATCATTTATTCGTTCAAACATCTTTAATATGAGAAATTATATTTCTCAGCAAATGAACCTGAAATTGGGGTTGTAACATCCTTCCCCTCTTATAAGAATTTTGTCCTCAAAATTCCATCAAGCAAGCAAACAAACCGGATAAGTCTTTCTTATGTCCATCAGGGCTACCATGTGACTTCACCCTTCCCATGGTGCTTTCCAAGAACCTTCATCATCTCATACTCTTCCATCTGAGTTCTTTCTTACCTTGGTATATCGTACCCTCATAGGTGACTCAGGACATTTCAGCCTCTCAAAAGCTGAAAAGGTTCAGGGCTCAACACATGTCTTGGGTACCTCACATAGTGCTCTAGATCGGACTCATGTAACACATCATTTTATCCTGAGGGGTAAGGTTAAACACAACCATCACCACCAATCCATATCAAATGGACCCATATATCGGGGGCTCAGCTCTCTCAGCTGTAGCTTAGAGGGGTCGAATTTTCACATTATATTCCTCCACAGTGAACTGCATGTCAGTCTACTTTGCATCAGCTCGTGACTCATGTCACCACTGGGCTCTCTCTCAGCCATTGCACGATCAAAGCGACTTCATCTACACACACCTGGGGTTCTTTTCTGACCTTCGCGAGGCCTCCTTCACCAACATCATCATAATGAAGTGGTGACCGACACAACCTCCCTATAGAACTTCTTGCATCCCGATAAAGGTTATGGTGGTTAACATTACATTTTAAGAATTGTCTCTATGTATCACCCTAAATGAGCACGCATGCTCTCATCAGACCCTCTAGTCCGGATCATACTGTCCATTAGTATGGGGTGATAAACTGTACAAACACTGAGCTCTTCATGTATCTACTTCCACCTCATGGAAGTGAACTCTGGGATCACATCACAAACTTTTGAATTCGCATCATGGTGTAGTTGAACCATCTGTTTTCATATGTAGTTCAACCAGATCTATCCCTTGACAGAACTCTTCCTTTCTCATGTCATCTAGGTAAGGCGATCTACCATTACCCATATTGTATCTTGACCTTCTTGGTCTAGGAGAGACTCACAACATCCATAATGATGAACTCTCATTCCTTCTCGGGAACTCTTTATACTTTACATCCATGCACTGGGTTAATGGTGTTCGTCCTTCACCTCCTGGCTTGCATGGCCACATGCTACATGCAACTTTGTTTTAAGCATCCAGAATGCTACCATCACTTACTATCTTTGTAGTATCAAGGTGTATCATGATTTTAAAACCATGATCTTCTGTAAGTCATGATTCCTTGAGATCGATACCTCAGAAACCCTAACCTATTTTCATCAGGGTTTTATTACCTCCCTATCCAAAGAAGTGTATCTGAGGTCTTATTACCATCCTTTTACTATATCAAGGACTAATATGGCTAACCAAACGACCATTAACTTGTTCAATCATATCAAAACACATTTTCTTTACAAACTTAGGGTTAGCCAAACAACCTCCACTTCTTCTAGTTTCCAGCTAAACTAGGCAGCTATACTTCAACCAGAGTACTTATTACCACCTCTCATCCTTAAGTGTTAGGTAACATACACCTTCATGCATTATACTTGTCATCTCATCTTAAACTCTATGTCTAATTTTATTAAGAAGCTCTGAGCTCATACTCAATGTGATCGAACTCGACCTTGATTAATCTGCAAATTCCACATAGTTCCTGATAAAACATTCTCATAAGCTGACTACACTACCTCTCTTAGTGTTCGCGAACCATCCATGTATAGTCCACTTCACAAGGTTATGTTATCATCTCTTTCATCATTCCTCGTAGGAACATTCCAACTCGCAACATCTTTTATCCTTGGTGTAAGGCATGCGTATTGTCCTATCTCTCACTCCCATAACAGAAGGAAATAAGCATTTGGCTGTAGTCCAAATACAGAGTTCTTCCTATTCCAAGAGCAGAGATGGTACATCCCACCTTTCCAGTACACCTTCAAATCTAAGTTGAAACGTGCCACATATCCTCCTGATATCAGAATTACATCCACGGAAAACTGATCCAAAACCTACTTGGGTCACCACACCATCCTTGGTCATCTCCTCTAGATCTATAGGGTGCCGACACTTTTGGGGTCATCCCTCTTCCCTTATGCATCCAGAGAGTGCCCTACTCATCTGCCCTTTAGGTCCCATGAGTTCATGAAGGTGATCAATCTCCTAACCCATGGCCCTCAGACAATGATAGCTGTTACCTCCCGACCCTATGGTCATGTGCAACTAGGGAATTAGGCAACTCCGTCTTTCATCAGTCTTATCGCTATCTGACCCTAGGATAAACTTGGGATTCTCTTATAATACAGGTCTGACTTAGAACCTTACCCAAGCCTTCATCATCTCTTTCGCATTCATGACTGACTTTCATCCCTCCATCGGGTCATGGAAACCTACCTACCTTGGTCAGGCCCCATACCGGTTACTCCCATGGTAACACGTCCATGCACTTAGAGATGGTTATCTATGGGCCTATAGGTTCATTTTCATACCATGTACTCTTCACTTAGCTTCTCAAGATCCTATGAGACCTCTTTAGGTCACCTCAAAACTGACAGAACTGGTACACACCCCACCAAAGGGTCCTCTCCCAGGATGGGAGGAAACTACCACCCGTGACAGCAAGGTCACAACCATCCTTAGGGTTTACATCCGTATGAGCATGTTTAAACCAACAACTACTAAGGCACAAGCGTACCTACAAAACCATGCTAGGTCACACTCGTTCTCTTTCCTACTCGTCAGATCAACTTATTCGTGAGGGGTTCATCAAACATACCCTTACCTGAAGGGGTCTTCCTTTACCTCTACACATTAAAAGTACCATGCTCGAAACTATAGAGACTCAAATCTCAACATGAGCATTGGGTACAACGCTTCCCCTCTTAGGCCTAGGAACCCTAGGTTCGCCTCCGGGTGTCCAACTGCATGCTCATTCTCTTAACCAAGAATCCAGCATGTCCAAGATATGTCATGTACTCCCATGATCTTTCTACTCAAGAAACACTTCAGAGTTGATTCCTCTTCCTGGACAACTACTAGGTATAAAGCCTCACAACTTGTGCCTTAACCTCCTCAGGGTCTAAAGCATTCTCTATCTCATCTAGTAGGTAATCACTTATACCATAGGTACCAGAAGCATCATCCTCCCTCTAGGGTTTGGTTACTCTCAAGCGAACCAAGACATCATCAACCTCCAGGTATCATGCATGAGGCAACCATTATCATCCACTTAGGTCGCATCATTCTCGACTCTCAAGTTTTGGGGTTTTAGGCTTCCAACTTTCTTGGTCGAGGTCTGCTCCCTCTCTCTAGAGCTAATCCTACAACCAACCTCTCTATAAGAGGTCCTGTCTTTATGAAGGATCAAGCTCCTAAGCATGCCCTTACCTGAATGAAGCCTATACTCAAACTTATGTTTACTCAAGGTTATCCATAACCCCTTATGCTTATCTCATAATCCATCCATCATGATCCCTTGACTAGGGTTTCGTTTAATGTCACCACTATTGATGCACTTTGGGTACAAGTTATATCCTACTTGCAACATCCCTATAGGTTCTTCTCTACCCTCATCCATGAAGGAGTTACCCTTCGCTCAAACATGCACGACCCTCTCCAGGGTTGGGTCGCCAAAGGTACTAGGTTATCCAACCTCTCATGGCTCGTATGACGATCCCAAGGCATGTCCAACCAAACACTCGGTCTAACTCATCATGTCATCTCTAACTCTACCCTTCACTTAGGGTTAGGGTTGACATCATCCTCAAAGGATATGCCAGGTATCTACTTTTGATGGGGGTCTTTACCTCCAAGACTAACTCTCTTTACTCATCCTCCTGCCAAGGAGGTCTATTCTCAGGTCTCTTCTGAGGACAATGACAACTTGTGTCATACGACCTAAGCATGTATCTATTCCTTTACGCTAACTCTATTAAGCTTATGTCCATGACATCTTATTTACATGCTTTTTATTAATTTGGTGGAGGATTCCTTAATCCTTATCAAACTTACCCATACCTCAAGAGGGTGAGGAAGAGAGAGAAAACCCTAATCCTTAAGGTCCTTAACAGAATTTGAGTTGAGAAAGGATGAACGAGATGAGAGAGTCCTAAAAGGTATCTTATTTCGATTCATACCCTAAGACTTTGGCCAGGCAGTCACACAGATCCGGGAGTCCTCGTATTCCGACTAGCGGTGCGGAGGAAAATCTTGCCAGCCCCCAGTCGTGATCCTTTTCTAGACACCTCTGTCTTTTGGATAATCCTCTAATAACTCCCTTGGGTTCTACAGAATTTGTAAAATTTAATAATTATTAAAGATTAATTGAGGAACCTATGCTCTGATACCAATTGTAACGACCCCGTCTCCCAGTAACCCCCAATTAAGGGAGACCCGAAGGTCAGAGCCGTTATTCAATTAACATGATCAAAGGTTCGACAAATAATCAATAACAATTAATAAACTTTACTAACTAAACTGAAAACTGGTATAAAATAAAACTTTTCTTACCTTGGAAAAACTGGGATTTCTACACTTCTATCCATGAATATGTTACTCTAACTAATCCTCCGGTGTACGTTACTTCTCATTTAATTCCACATATGCCACTTTACTGTTTTTTCTTTTCATTTGTACCTAAAACGCCGACAAACAAAACGTCGGTCAGTATATCGAAATATACTGGCATGTGGGGACAACCAAAAGTTTGCACATATGGCTAACAATTTAAATATCACAATCAAATTATTTAACAAGCCAATTTACACTTTTCAGTATGACATTCTCTACCACTTTTGCCCTAACCCTGGCATACCCACCTTAGGATGCCCTTTGCCAATGACTTAAGGCCACCTTCTCAATCCCGAGCTTGGTGCCTGGGGGTCACCACTCATGGTGCCCACTAGTCATGCAATATCATAGGCCACCTTCTTGGTGCCTGGGGTCACCACTCAAGGTGTCCATTTGTCTACCCATCTGGGCCTGACCTTTGGTATCATCCATCAGGGTGGCATGTAGGTGCGAGAACACATACTTCTAGTTTTAATGTGATAATCATAGTGACTTTATGATTTGCAAGTATGAACATCCAAACTGTTTCGTTGCAGCCAGTGCGAGGAAACATTTGGAAATCTTCGTGAAACTAATGCGGTTATTCATAAGCGTAACCACATACCTGTCAGGCAGACTCAGATGCAGGAATATTCCAAACAAGCAAGTAATCCAGAATCAAGCAAGTACACAATTCAATCCTGAAATATTCATCCAATATTTACTATCATCGATCAGGGTACACAAATCTAATAGACCTAATTGTGCCCTAGGGTTACTAGCCCTCTTTAGGGTTTTGACCATAATTAGGGTTTCACTTCCTTGTTTACCACTTTTATTTTTATCAAAGTATTCCCTCAAACCCTAATTGTCTTATTTTATTTTCCATTAATATCTTAAAATCATATTTGGATCACAACCCCAAAAATTTTAGATTACTATATCCTTTCTTCCGTTTTCCCCTCACTTAGGGTTTTTAAAGGTTTTAATCAACATATTAGGTTTAAAAACCCAATCATTGCAATTACATCATCAAAATATGTTACAATCCATCTTAATCATTAAACCAGTTAGTAATACTCGAATTAACTCCTTTGCAAGATTAAACCTTTTATCAATCATCAATTAGAGTTAATACTCATAATCTAATACCCTTTTCTATCCATATTAGATACTTTTGCAAAATAAACTGATTTAGGTTTCCAAACTATTTTTAACGCGTTCCTTGTATTTTTTTGATCATTTTTCATGTATCAACTTTTCCCATCCGAGCTTCATAGCAGAAGTTATGATTTTTACAAAATAATTCATTTTTCATTGATTTAATTACCAATTTAAGAAAAATAACGACCATCCGATCCGTGGTCCGCTGGTCCCCCAGGATCCAACGATCATGGATCATGCGCACCTTGTGATCAAAAGAAACAAAAGACGAAGATGCCCTTACTTTGTCTGAAGGCGCGAAGGGACAAAAACGTAATTGCTCAGGTTGTCTTCAACCTCGCGAGCTTTTTCTTCTCACGCGATCCAGGGGTCAACCGAGGAGTTGACTTCGAACTCCAGAATGCTTGCGCACGATCCAAAACCACTGGTCCCTCCGTATCGACCTCACGAACTTGATGTTCTCCTTGATTGGCCGTGGGTGCCCTTCCAACGGCCGGGGCTACTCCTTGGTCCACCGGCGGCGTCTGCTCCTAGGAGGAGGTGCAGGTCATGGCCTAAGCTTCAATTGGAGGCACGGAGGCGATCGTCGGTTCCATCCAGTCACGCCAAAGTACTCTCTAGGGGTGCTGGTTCCGCAGATACTTACCCCCTATATATAGGGGCAACTACCTGTCCGCGATTTGGGAACTTTCCCGTTTGTGGATGAAACTGCCAACAAACCGGGATGGTTGGCTTCGGAAAAGACTCTCGAAGGTGATGGACTCATCACCAGATCTGCCTATTGCTCTCAATTCGAACAATCATTGATCAAAGATTTCCCAGTCTGCTCTGTGTGACCTGTTCCTCGCGAGACTGGGACTCATCCCCAGCCGTAGGATCGCCAATCCACAGTTTCGCTTAACCCGAAAATCGGGATTTAATCCCTGATATATCGTGACATTAATATTTTCCTTTACACATTAGGAAAACTTCCAAAAATCTTATCTCTCAAACCGCTTATGTGTTTGATCCCAAACTTTGAGGGAAAGTTCTTAATTACTTAATCTACCATCATGCCAAATTTGGTATCATTATCTTAAGGACTCGGTCCCCTTTCTTTAGTTTCAAGGTATTACTCAATTATGCATATTTCTCTTCCATTTTCTCTTTCATTTGCCTGTAAATTATTATTCTAAGTTCCTTGTACCTCAAGGAAACTTAATGGCTCGAAATCCCATCTTGGGAATATCCCTTAGCCCCTTTTTTGTTTTTTTTCTATTTTCTCATTATCTTACTTATTTCCTTATTCTTTTTAATGATTTCTCTTTATCTCTCTTTTATTTTCTTTATGGGAGTTCCTTTTAACTTTAGGAATCCTTGGGATACGAAATTCCACAAATGATAACTTATTTCCCATGTTTTCTCATTATTTTCAATTTCTTTCTTGATAATAAAATATTTATTTGATCTTTTCTTTTCTTATTTCATTTTCTTTGCAACTTTGGACTCCTTGAAACCCAAGGAATCCAAGAGGCACGAAATCCTCTTTGGATTTGCCTTCTAGAGGTTTCCACACCTTTCTTATCTCAAATTCTCAATTATTCAATAATTAATGGAATATCCTTGTTATTGGGCCCAATAGCCAATAAAGCCCACAAAGCAATTATCAAGGCTATTGTAAACAAAATCCATTTATTCAAAATAGATTATATCATTTATTCGTTCAAACATCTTTAATATGAGAAATTATCTTTCTCAGCAAATGAACCCGAAATTGGGGTTGTAACACTTATTCAACCTAAATATGAGTGAAGGACTCTTGATATCAGATCACATCAATGAGTTAACATCATAATTACTCAACTGAACTCTATGTAGATTTATTTTGATGATGAAGTTAAAGCCCTTATTTTACTTTCATATCTACCTAAGAGTTAGTCTTCTACGGTGACAGGAGTCAGTAGCTCATCAGAAAGCATGGAAGTTGAATCTTGATGATATTTTGGACTTGACATCATTGAAGACGTCTACATAATTGAATGTGGCTGATCTAATTCTTCAGGTTCATCTCTATATGTTGAAGTCAGAGGAAGAAGTCAGAGTCACAGTCATAATTTGAGTTTTGGAAAGTCAAAGCCAAGGAGGAAAGAGTGTAAATTTTGTAGAAAATATGAATCTTAAAAAAGGATTGCAAGGCCTGGAAGAAGGTGCCACAAGAAATTGCCAAAAAAACAAGAGTATGATGAACATATAATACATTTGCCATTGTATAGGATTTGATAATTGATGGTCCAAGAGTAGTGCTTGAACACAAAGAATGATGTTGAGTGGGCCTTAGACACAAGAGCGATGTGTCATGCTTCATCTCACACAAAGTTCTTTATAAGATGAAGAAAAGGAAACTTTGGCAATGTAAGGATGGAGAATGCTATATACTAAAAGATCATCAGGGTTGGTGATGTTTGCATCAAAATATATGTTGAATGTACAATCAAGCTCAAGGATGTTTGTCACATTCAATATTAAAGGCTTAGTATAATTTTTGTTCCTTACTATATGGGAACATGTATCATCTCAATTTTGGTGGTGGCATGTGCAAGGTGACAAAAAGGTGCTTAGTGATAGTATGGGACTGCATGTACTACAATCTATATGAAACCATATTCAAAGTGCACAAAGTCAAGGTTTAGGGAGTCAAGAAGTCAATGTTGGATAAAAGGAGATGGAATAAAGGGGGCTGGGAAGTAATACTATAGATAGTTGTAGGTCTTTGTTACATGATTCTCTCAATGATGTTAAAAGAGTAGAAACGTGAATTTGTACAAGCACCAAGAGATGAGCCATGATGTCTCCTAGTTAGACAAGGTCGCTCCAAAGCCTAATTCAGGATAGTGTGTGTGTGGGAAAGAAGGTAAATACATTGTATGTTTAGTTGTTACATCTAGAGTGGAGGATTAGGCTCTTGATGAGGAGTTACATAGATGGAGGTGTTTGTAGAGAAATTCTAAGTGTTATTGTAGAACATCACACACATGTCTTTCATCCAATATGCCTTAATTGGATGATCAGGGGGAGCTAACAAAGTTCCTAGTACAAGCATGGAGAGAGAAGTGGCACATCTAGGACACTTCTTCTGAATTGTTTGGGAACAAAGTGAAGTGAAAGTGGGACTTCAAGAAGATGGATGGAAATGGTAGGATGTTGAAATGCTTGAAGAGAATGACCATCAATTGGAATCCATCATAGGTGGTGATGGGGTTCAAAATATATTCCATATGATCATTCAAGACAACATCTCCCTCATGGGATGGAGGGTGATCATTGTAAAAAGGAAGGTTTCAATTCATACCCTATTTAAATTTGGAATTAATAGGAGTTGGTCATGCATGTTGCCAATCCTAATAGGAGTTAAATCCAAGAGTTAAGGTGATCTCTCTGTATGTGCAACACTAATTATTATTTAGAATTACACTATGATTTGAAGTGGGGTTCCTAGTTGCAACCAAATGGCATGGAGTCCTATAAATAGATGACATGGTGGATGTCATTGAGATCATCCCACTAGTTCTATAATTTTGGTATCTTGTATGGAGAAGAGGTCAAAATAAGAACAATTGGTGGATCTCTTACAGATAAAGAGGGCCTATGATTTTTTCTTGAAGGGAATTAGTAGTTGAAATTTAGTGACACATTAGTGGTACATCGACACTAAAGATAGATATGATTAGTAGATGACACACAATATATTGACCTACCAATTATAGATTGCCCACATTCTGATGATCACTTAACCATTTCATTCATATGTATCTGATATGTGTACTTGAGATAAACTTTAGATATATAGGTACATCAAAGGATGAATTTTATAAACCCTAGTTTGCCAAAGAACAAGTCAAATCCAACACAAAATCAAGTTTTGAATATTAGATAAATTCTCTATTATAATTGTGTTAAAAATCATTCATGATGAGTGTACCACTTGTAACTAAGCATGACAGATCATAAGAGTAATTTAGAATGAATATATATATACACTATAAAAGAGTGAATACTTTTAAAAAATTACCACACTGCCATTTTCAAGCACTCAAAAACTTTCAGCCAATTAAAACTCACTATTTTTCAAATACTCTCTTCTCCTTGACCCTCTCTCTTCTCAAAATTTTTCACATTTTTTTGGGGATAAAAGTCTATTAACTATAGTCAAGTTGCAGTGTGTGTCCAACTTCTGGTCCAGAATTCCTGCTCAAAGATCCACAACTACCCACGATCTGTTCCTTTTCCTAATTTTCTCCATCATCTATCCGGCGGTTCCTTTCACCCACGTACTTCTCCCATGTGTGGTAGTCAGTTTTTACGCAAACAAAGTTTATTTATCTTGTGAGTTTTTTCTATTCTTATTGTTGTTTTCTTACTAATTTGACTGAGTAAATGTAGTTATTTATTCTTTTCCTTCTCCCAAAACAAAATGTGATTCTCTTCCAATTTATTCATGCCTTCATTATCCCACATATAATATTATCGCTCTCCTTTTTTGCTAACAACTTTTAAACTTCATTTTTTTTCTAAATATGTTCACCGTAAAATCTATTCTATTATAAAAATAATAATTTTGGTGAATAAATTTAAAAAATAATTCCCTTACCAATCACATTGTCCCATTTTGAAAAGATGCAGTCTCCTTGACTCACGCTCTTTTATTTTTCTTTTTCAACTGCCAATTACTTATTCCTCAATTCTCCCGCCCATCTCTTATGGAAAGACTCATTCAAACAATAACTGAAGCCACATTCAAAGGAGTGTCATTCCTATAAGGCTTTCCCTAATTGCGAAAATCCTTATTAGACATTACGATTACCTTTCTGTTTATCTTCTATTTTTCTCAAAGAATATCAAACGATTTTCACATTTTTTTAGGATAAAAGTCTATTAACTATAGTCAAGTTGCAGTGTGTGTCCAACTTCTCGGTGTGCGTCCAACTTCTGGTCCAGAATTCCTGCTCAAAGATCCACAACTACCCACGATCTGTTCCTTTTCCTAATTTTCTCCATCATCTATCCGGCGGTTCCTTTCACCCACATACTTCTCCCATGTGTGGTAGTCAATTTTTACGCAAACAAAGTTTATTTATCTTGTGAGTTTTTTCTATTCTTATTGTTGGTTTCTTACTAATTTGACTGAGTAAATGTAGTTATTTATTCTTTTCCTTCTCCCAAAACAAAATGTGATTCTCTTCCAATTTATTCATGCCTTCATTATCCCACATAATATTATCGCTCTCCTTTTTTGCCAACAACTTTTAAACTTCATTTTTTTTCTAAATATGTTCACCGTAAAATCTATACTATTATAAAAATAATAATTTTGGTGAATAAATTTAAAAAATAATTCCCTTACCAATCACATTGTCCCATTTTGAAAAGATGCAGTCTCCTTGACTCACGCTCTTTTGTTTTTCTTTTTCAACTGCCAATTACTTATTCCTCAATTCTCCCGCCCATCTCTTATGGAAAGACTCATTCAAACAAAAACTGAAGCCACGTTCAAAGGAGTGTCATTCCTATAATACGGCTTTCCCTAATTGCGAAAATCCTTATTAGACATTACGATTACCTTTCTATTTATCTTCTATTTTTCTCAAAGAAAATCAAACGAGGCAAGAATCTCACAGTAAAATTGTTGGAATAACTTATTTTCCTTACTCAGTCCAATCCACATCTTCATTAAATATTGTTGTGAAATTCTTATCAGGCAACAACCACATTGGTATTTATGGCCTCTTTCATCATTGACCGTTTCGCTCCCATAAATATCTTTCAATCACAACATTTGCAAACACACGAACTCTTTACTCTCAAAAACAAATTTCATTAATTCTCAATCATGGGTTTTCTCTCTTTTTTCACTTATTTTTCCTTATTTCTCTCGCACGTTCCATGTCCCCACCGGACCACATCCCATAATACACGTTTTAACACTCACCAGTCAACATGGATTTTTCTCTCTATAAAATTCGGATTGCCTCAATAACGTTTCTCAAAACTGGGCTACAAAATGACAACTGAAAATGGATAATTGTCATTCAAAATACACTATCTTCCCTCTAATAAAACTGCCGCTCACGTTCCTCAAAATAAGCATCGAAAATGGCAACTAAAAATTCATAAATGGCAAGTAATTCAAAATACACTGTCTTTCCCATTACAAAACGGCCGCTCACCCAACTCCTTGGATCTAATATCCATTAATTTTTTCTTTTCTTTTTGACATTCCTTATTATATCAATATTTTTTCTCAATACAACACCACAAACAAAAAACAAAAACAGACCCACATCCGATAATCATCCAGGCCAGGGGCGGCACTGGAAGAGAATAGGATACGTCCTTTCCAGTTCCCCTTCCCCGTCCCAGGAGCCGAGAGGAGAAGTACCACTTCATCTCCATCTCCAATTAATCCCAATGGTAGATCTGAGTACCAAAAGAGGAGGAGAATGTTCTCTTTCTTTGCTTCTTGTCTTCTCAGTAAGGCTTCTTCTTCTGTGGTTTTATCTCCTACTATATTCTGGCCACTGGTCAAAATTGCAGAATCATCCATATGAATGATTTTTTATGCAGAAAGTAGAACAGAAGAAAACAAATCCATTTCTCACTTCTCATACTATTATTTTCTCTTCATGCTTCCTTGTATTGGTTCGACACATGCACGACGAAATCCGATAAATACATGAACGTGACTTTTTTTGCACTTTTTTATGTTTATGTGTGCAGCGAATAAGCAACAAAATGTAACTTTTTCTGTGTGCAGAGACTAAACAACGAAATGTAACTTTTTTTTTGAATAAGAGTATTTTTTTTTCATTATAATAACAACCAATTATTTTCCAAGTGTTTTCTAAATGACTTCCATCACAGATATTATCACCGTGTTTCTTCTGTTTGCCTATTTTCATTCAATTTTAATAACATTATAACATAAAATATTGTTTATCATAATCATATTTTCTATAAATGTACTCGTGCATGGCACGTGTGTGTTCACTAGTATATATATATATATATATATATATATATATATATATATATATATATATATATATATATATAGAGAGAGAGAGAGAGAGAGAGAGAGAGATAGAGAGTCAGGCTAGAATACACTCGAGTGTACAAATTACGTTGTACACCACAATGTTGTTTTCTTATCTAGAACTTATTTTTTCAAAATCCAATCCATTGATCTTCATGGTTATAATAATAATAGGCCACATACAAAATTTTAGCTCATTTGGATGAGTGTAAGTCACTCATCCAAGGACAACAAAATCGACGCACAAAACTAATTTGAAATGCATGATTCTTGCCTCCTTTAGATGCATGACGTATGGAAATGAGATAAAATTTATTATATAGTATGTTCTTAAGATATATAAGAAGATTCTTTCAAAAAAAAAGATATATAAGAAGATCAACGGTTTAGAATTTTCAAAAAGTTACTGCACCTTTAAAAATGATTGAGGTGTACGGTGCCTCCGGTACACTCGAGTGTACACTAGACTGACTCTCTCTCTCTCTCTCTCTCTCTCTCTCTCTATATATATATATATATATATATATATATATATATATATATATATATATATATATGCACTTCATAGACTTTTGTTATAGCAAAAATAGGAGGCTTGATCGACTGAGATTTCCCTTGGTAAGTGGGTAACACAACAGACAATCATTTGTACTTGATAGGAACTTCTATCAGATGAGATAGCCACTGGGGTAACTTTTCAATGTCTTGCGTTGGCTTATAGGAACACCTATTATCCATGTTTCTTATCAAAAAGTAACTCAAGCGATAAGTGTATTTGGATAGACAGTTAGCATTGTAGGATGAGTTCCCAAAAGGTAACTCGACCCACAGCCTTGTACTATAAAGTGATAAAAGTACATCTAGACATTTGAAGGAGTGAAAACTTCAAAAAGGATCCTAAAACACCCCAAAATGGCTAGAATTCAATCTAAGTGTCTTTACTAGAAAGTAGGTAACCTCAATTATATATAGGGGCCATGTACTTTATTCTAAGTTTACATTCTATTTTTGTATCCTTTAGTCGAGTGGTTATCCATACAACAACTCCTAATCTCCCTTAAGCTTGATTAATTATCTACTTCCATTTAAGTAGGTAAGATTTTTTTGTTAGAGATCTCGCATCATTATGATCTTTATAAAGCTCCCACATCCCTATTCTCTGAACTCGCTTCACAAAGTCTCATTAAAGATTGTATTCTTGGCTAAGTAGGTGAAGGCCATGGAGAACGATCAAAGTCAAGGGTGGGTAAGTACTTGGTGAAGGTCAAAGACCCTTGGTCGGTGATAGGTCCCTTGGTAAGGTTATTGGCCCCATTGGCCTTACAAAGAAGTAAGTTACTCTTTTTTCTTAAAATCAGATGGTCTCCTTGGTGTAACTCTTATAACAAATAAGGTGGAACTCAAGTATTCAAAATCCTAGAGGACGACCTCTCTAGGTAGTGGAGTACATATCTAGGTTTAGAGATTAGAACCAATATAATTTATTGTGTTCCTTGGGGCTTTTTCAATCTCTCTTATATTTCAATTGCATGTTTAGTTGCACTAAAATTTCAATACAGCTTGAAGCTATAACAAATTTTATGCAACTATTTTTAGCACTATTCACCCCCCCAGATCCCATTGTCCAACAAGTGGTATCAAAGTGTGGTCTTCTCCAACACTTTACTCACATGAGTAAGAGAACATGGGCAACAACATGTTTGGTTCACTCAACATTGAGGGTGGTTTCTTCATGCATCATCCAATCTTTGATGACACTAAATTTCTTTATTGGAAAATAAGGATACAATTCTACATTCAAGGGATGTGTTTATACATGTATAAAGTGGTATATATCCCCTACACACATTTGTAAGGTGAGATGAGCACTTGGAATGAAGCAAACTCTAAGAAGGCACAACTCAATTCCAGAGAAATTAGCATCCTCTATTTATCTCTAACACCAATCAAGTTCAACCGCATCTCCTCTTGGGATAACGCTCATGATATATGGGATAAGATATGCATCACAATCAAAGGGACAAAGCAAGTCAAAGAAAGTATATTCTACATGCTCTCCCAACTCTTTGAACGCTTAGAATGGAAAAGAAGAAGAGTTTGGCTGAAATATATGTAGGGATCAACACCCTTGTGAATAGTCTTGCTTCATTGGGTCATATCATGGATAAAGGAAATTTGAACTCAAAGATTCTTTGTTCTTGTCCTTGCTTATAAGACAAGAAGGTGACAAGCATATAGAGGAAACCAAGTCACTTTCCACTCTCCCCATTGACGAACTTATAGTCAATATTCAAGCCTATGAAGTTAGACCCAAATCACAAGAAGAAGAGGAAGAAGAAGAGAAGGAGTATTCTAATAAGAAGAAGGAGGCTACATTTACAGCTCAAATTGAAGCACTTGTGTATGCCCAATTCATGAACAAAAATCCTCCTTTCTCAAGTGAAGATGGGTCCCCAAGTGGCAATGAGGACAATTACTCCAAAGGCAAACACTTTAAGGGAAAATCATTCTCATCTACTCCTAGGTGCTATGAGTGTGGACAAAAGGGGCATTATAAGAATGAATGTTTAAAAGTAAATAAGCATCACCATAAGAGAAGCCATAGGAAGAAAGATGATCACCATAAGGAGGAAGGCACAAGAAGAAGGACAAGAAGGATAGAACAACAAGGAGACAATCCATGTTGCTTGGGATTCATCCTCCTCCTCTAGTGACTCAAGCACACAAAAATATGAATGCCACATGGACTCATGGCAAGCACAAGAAAATAATTTGTTTAGGTAAGTGAGGTAAATTCTCGTGGACTCTCTAAATATGCTCTTATTTATATTATCCATGCTTCTCACACTTCTTATTGTAAATGCAACTACAATAAGAAAATATTAGGAAAAATCATTTTTGACTTGTATGCTAGAATAGAGACTCTTGAGAAAATGATAATGTTTTAAAGGGTATAATATATACTTTGCAAGAGCTTAATATTAATCTTGAACTTCAATATAATGGTGTTTCAACTGGCATTTATTTTTATCTCAAGCAAATGATTGTTCTTAAAGATGAAAAGCAAACTTATCTTGGTGAATTCACTTTTCTTAGAAATGAAAATGCTACATTGATAGCCAAATAAAATGATCTTAAATTTAGACCTATCTTTCCTTCAAATGAAGTTTCTAGCATTACTCTTGCAAAGGATTCTTACCTAACTAAATCCCTTTATTTATAAGATGATTCTTTACATGCTCAAGATTATGTTGCTAGATTGTATTCTACTATCTTTACTCTTAGTAATGATAACATATGCTTAGATATTCATTGAAAAGGTTCTTCAACGGTAGAGACCCTAAATGAAACCCTAGTTCACTCTACTCAATAACTGTATAGAAGTGGTTGGGATTTGAGGGTGGTCAAAAAAGGAAGAAAAATAAGAAAAGTAAGATACCTCCAATGTTCCATGGAGAGTATCCTGACTCAAAGGCCAATATAGTTTGTTCTCATTGCAAGATTGATGATCTTTTTACTTCTTTTTATCCATTTATGTCAATGGGAACCACCATCAAGATTATTTGGGTCCCTAAGATAAGCGTTGATCCCAAAGTTTAGATTGGGAAATGGCCTTTGTTTCCTTGTAGGCTAACATGAAGTGGATATTTGATAGTGGTTGCTCCAAGCATATGACCAAAGAAAAGAAGTGCTTCAACACTTGTGAAAAGAGGAAAGGTGGATTGGTGACATTTGGTGAGAATGATAAGTTTAAGGTGGTAAGTGAGAATGATGTAGATGATTCCCTATACATAAAGGAATTTCTTCTTGGGGATGCATAAATGAATTTCTTCCTGTGGACTCTTTAAATATGTTCTTATTGATATTATCCATTCTTCTCATACTTCTTATTCTAAATGCAAGTCCAAGAAGAAAAGATTAGGAAAAAATCATCATTCACTTGTATTCTAGAATAGTGACACTTGAGAAAATGATAATGTTTTATAGGGTAGAATATATAATTTTCAAGAGCTTCATCTTAATCTTGAACTTCAATATAATATTATTTCAACTGGCATTGGTTTTTATCTCAAGCAAATGAATGTTCTTAAAGATGAAAAGCAAGCTTATCTTGGTGAATTCACTTTTCTTAGAAATGAAAATGCTACATTGATAGACAAATGAAATGATTTTGAATTTAGACCTATCTTGCCTTCAAATGAAGTTTCTAGCATTACACTTGAAAAGGATTCTTACCTGACTAAATCCCTCTATTTATAGGATGATCTCTTACATGCTCAAGATTATGTTTCTAGATTGTATTCTAGTATATTTACTCTTAGTGATGATAACATATGCTTACATACTCATTGAAAAGGTTCTTCAAGGGTAGAGACCCTAAATGAAACCCTAGATCACTCTACTCAACAATTATATAGAAGTGGTTGGGATGTGAGGGTGGTCAAAAGAGTAAGGAAAAGAAGAAAAGTAAGATACCTCCAATGTTCCATGGAGAGTATGCTAACTCAAAGGCCAACATGGTTTGTTCTCATTACAAGATTCATGGTCGTTTTACTTCTTTTTATCCATATAAGTAGAAGGGAACCAACACCAAGATGATTTGGATCCCTAAGCTAACCCTGGATCCCAAAGTTTAAATTGGGAAATGGCCTTTGTTTCCTTGTAGGATAACACGAAGTGGATATTTGATAGTGGTTGCTCCAAGCATATGACCAAAGAAAAGAGGTGCTTCAACACTTGTGAAAAAAGTAAAGGTGGATTGGTGACATTTGGTGAGAATGATAAGTGTAAGGTGGTAAGTGAGGATGATGTAGGTGATTCCCTATTCATAAAGGAATTTCTTCTTGGGGATGGCCTACATTACAACTTAATAAGTGTTAGCAATTATGTAATAGTGGTTGTCTTGTTCTTTTTACCTCACTTGAATGCTTGTTACTAGATTCATTCACTTATAATGTTATATAGAAGGGAATCAAGATTGTAAATCTTTATACTATTGTTCCTATCTCTCTTAAGTCTATTGTTTCTAAGTTCCATGTAGTTGATAAAAATGATATATACTTGTGGAATCGTAGGCTTGGTCATGTAAATATGCATTAATCAATAACTAAGGAAAAATGTATTAGTCAAAGAGCTCCCTAAGTTGTACTTTGAAAAGGATGATGAGGGAAGAAATTATATTTTCCTTCAAGTTGAAATGAATCATTCGTACTAAAAGATCTTTTGAACATCTTCATAAAAATGCATGTGGACCTGTGCGCACACAAACACTTCGAGGTAGGAAGTATTGCTTGGTTATTGTTGATGGTTTTTCCCACTTTACTTGGACCTTATTGTTAGTTTCTAAGAGTGATACACTTGATGTTTTCTCGTCATTTTCCAAACTAATTAAAATGAAGCTTATTACCTAATAGTGTCTCTCCACAATGATCATGGGGAAGAATCTAAAAAGAACTTGTTTGAAAAAATTTGTGATGAATTTGGTTATGTGCACAACTTTTATTCCTCACATACACCTCAAAAAATGGAGTTCTATAGAGGAATAATACATCCTTACAAGATATTCCTAGGATAATTCTTTTGGAGTATGACACTCCTAAGAAGTTTTGGGCCAAAGCCGTTAGCACCACTTGTTCTTGTGCAAGATCTAGTTTTCACCCTTATATTAAGAAAACTTATTGTGATTTATGGCATACTAGAAATCCAACTATTGACTTATCTCATGTTTTTGGTTGTACATTTTTTGTTATAAACACCAAAGACTCACTTGTTAAGTTTGTTTCTGAATAGTATAAGGTTTTATTTATTGGCTATAGCATTTCTAGTAGAGCATATAGAATCTTTTACATTGAACTATATAAACAAAAATAATCCATTAATTTTAAGTTGAAACTAACCCCCTTCATCAAAGAATGTTATTTGTGAAGATGTGTTATATTTTGTTATCCCCAGATTAAAAGAACTAGACATAAAAAACAAAGGTAAATAGGTTGTTCAAGAAGAATGATCTTAAAGAGAGAGAAAAAAACAAGGATCCCACTCTCAACTTTACTAAATATCATCTAAAAGACATCAACATAGGCAATCCATTTGAAAGAGTGAAGATACAGGATGCATACATCAAGGAATAAGAAAACAATTCCCTCATCTCACAACTTGAGCTAGAGAATGTAAAAGAAGCTCGTGAAGATGAGGAGTGGATTCTATTTATGCAAGAAGAGTTGGAACAATTACAAACAAAGTGTGGACCCTTGTGCCAAGATCAAAGGATAGAAAAATCACTGGCACCAATTGGGTCTACCAAAAAACTTGATGAAAAACAAAAGGTAGTATGGAACAAGTCAAGATTAGTATCACAAGGTTACAACCAATAAGAAGGTATTTACTTTGATGAAACTTATGCTCCTATTTCTATATTACAATATATTCATATGATACTTGCCATTTCTTGTAAAAAAACAATTTGTGTTGCATCAAATGGATGTTAAAAGTGGTATTCTTAATGGTGAGTTAGAGTAGGAAGTCTTATTGGCTCAACCTCTCATATTTCAACATGACATGAATGAAAATCATGTTCATCTTTTACAAAAATTTCTTTATGGTCGTAGACAAGCCCATCAAGCATGGTATGAAAAATTGAAGAACTTTTTATTGATAATGTCTATGTTATGGGTAAAGTTGATTCTACTCTCTTTTTGAATTCACTTCTAAAAGTTTTTTAAATATTTAAATACATGTTGATGATACCATTTTTGGTGGAATGAATCTTGATCTTTTCTAATAGTTTAGTTCCCTAATGCAAAGTGAATTTTAGATGATCATGATGGCAAAGCTTACCTTCTTTGTTGGGTTTGAAGTCTAGAAAACTAAAGATGGTAACTTCATCAACCAAAGAAAGTGCACCAAAGAACTCTTGAAACACTTTGGAATGGAGAATCACTATTGGAGATATGACGTAAGTCATCGGGTATTTTTCAAGGTAAATCGACTCCATAATATATGTTGTTAGTTCTTTTAAAAAAATTGCCATTGTTGACTGACTGAGAAAACATGGGTAGTACTTTATTTATATTGTTTGTTGATACATAAAGAAATTAATGACATAGATCACCTGTGAAAATACAATTTCATGCAAAATTTTGAGAGAGATTTCACTTCCCTCCAAAAATCCTATCTCCTCAGTTCCTCATAAACTAGTTGAAAAGATAGAAGCATAACCCTTAGAATTTGCACTGTCAATTTCATAGGCAGTAACCAAGGAGAAAAATACATGCATCCCATGAAACCTCTCCCCCCACAAATTGGAATATCTCATTGGTTTTTGTTACATATGTCGATGACAAAGGTGTCGTTGGAACACATCATTAGTTGCCGGTTGTGATGTACTATACCAACGATATAGATTCACTATAGATTCACTTAGATACAAGTTTTGTCAATGGTTTTTCTAGTTTAACTGAAAATTTAGGTTATGTATTAAATTTTTTACTTAAATCCCATGAGAAATCCCTCTTTCCCCTCTCGTGAGAAATCATTCAGGACCTCTGGCAATTTTCTTATTCCGCCGCAATCGCTGACACCCCCAGTCCCTATACTATTGCTCCTCAAGTGCCACTACTACCTCCACCGCTTCATCTCAACCTTCGACACCTCCAGCTCCTCAGTCGGCCACATATACCTCCATCAGACATGGTTGCTCACTGCCTCCTCCTCCTCTGGCACTTCCACAGGTACATGGTCTCCTCCTTCCTCTTGTCCTGCCTACTCGCCATCCATAATGTTATATCCATCTCCCTTCCCCCTCTCCTCCTTCCTCCTCTCTCCTCCTTCCCATGTTGAGAAGAAATCGTACTAGGGCAGGGGAAGGAGGAGATAGGGGGAAGGGAGATGGATATTATTAGCTACCCTATTTGATATGCTAGATTATATATATGTTTAGAAGATACATGTTTTGTCAAATTTCTACTATGGATGAATTGTATGAAGAAATCTTTTCTATGCTTTTAGTTGTAGTGAATTGTGATGAAACTGATAAAAATTGTATGAATTGTGTGAAAATTGTGATGAATTGTATAGGTATTTTACTGAATGGTATGATTGTGATGAAAATATATATATGTAACTATGTATTTAATTAGAATAAAAAATTATTCCTAAAACTTAATATGTAAATGCTAATTTATAAATTAGAATCTATAAATGCTAGATTCTAAACCCCAATTTCTACACCATGTCATTGGCTAGAAACTCATCCGAGATTTACTCATTAGGATTAAATCTTGGATAGTCTCCAATTTGGGGCTGTTCTTGAGCACTTCATCTCACTTAGGATGCAAGTGTATAATTTGTGTTCGATTTCAATAATTTTAGATGGCATTTTCCCTTTTGTTCTTTGGGTACATATGTAGGTGGGTATTTTCCCATCTACATCAGTGTACTTAGAGAACTGTGGGGAAGTGATGCCGAAATTTACTAAAATTAAAAAGTCATTATACACTTACTAGTGAGATGAAGTGCTCAAGAATGGAATAGGTGGTACACATCCATCAAGGTGAATGCTAATATATGATTATGGCTCAATCCATACATATTTTATCCCAAATTAACTTATTAGTTAACATCTAATGAGCTATCATCTCCCATATGATCATAAAATGGATCTATCATGGATGCCTAATCCAAATCACTACACTCTGGAGTTTGTTAATGGTCTTGATCACTTTGTAAGATTTGTAGAGAAACATAGCAAAAAACCTGGTGATAAGTTCTATTACCCATGTAGGAATTGTAGTAACAACTTGAAAGTTGACATTGTTGACATGATCAAAGATCACATCATGTGCAATGAGATTGTACAGGGCTATACATAATGATACTGGCATGGAGATATTCCTAGTATGAGATCATGAGATGTAGGTTGCGGTAGTTGTATCGAAGAAGAAATGGCTGACAATGTTGATGTGAACTAACCAAATCTGACAAACATGGTTGCTGTGATGCGAGATAGTTGAGGGTTAAATGCTACATATCCACCTCCCTTATCTAGAAACATTGTGCGTGATGCTTAGAAACTGTTATACATGTACTAAGTTTATGAAGTTCAGCACAAGTTCACCCCTCAGGGCACACATGATAAATTGACAGTTGCTCTAGAGATAGAAGAGCATCTTGGACGTGTGAGGGATACTGGAGTTGGGTTTTGGCTAAATTCGTTTTTTGGGTCATACCAACAAAAGTGCAAATCTACCAAGAAAGGGGGAACCAACCATGAGGAGGTGCAAAGATTGATAGTTGCGACCTTGGAGCATTTTAAGGCTTCTGAGGTGCACAAGCTACCCCAGTAGTCACAAATCTTGTACAACATCACATGTCCGAGAAGGGTATTGGGTGTACTCTTTTTGACTCAGGTGGCCCAACCAGACTAAGATTCAATTTAAGTTGGTATACATGTTGTGTTTATACATTGTGATGAAGTAGTCCCTTAGGTCAATATATATGTGTGTCAATTAAATGTTGTGTTCCAAAAAATTGAAGGTGGCTATAAAATGTCATCTTGCCATCAATATTCCATCATACAACATCACGACAGATGTCAAGGTTTTTCCACACGCTAATATGGTTCATGGTGTTCCCCTTCCCACTTACCATGTTCATGTGTCCATCATATGTGTTGTTCTAGCATGGAAAGAAGCACCACTCCCATTCAAGCATCCAGATTCCACCAAAGTCTGAGAGGTATAATGCGGCTTTACTAGGTGGCCCAAATGTCTCTTTGTATTTTTTGAGGTATGACTCTAGTCCTATTGAATTTATATTTAATTGGAAGCTAAGATGAGAATGCATGCATGCAAACCACAATATCTAAGTAGAACCCTAGGGTTCAAAAGCCTCTGCCCCCACATTTTATTCCATAGGAGCTATTTGAATCCTTATGCCCTGAATGCAAGGCGTTGACAGTATGGTTGGACAATGATATTCATTAGATACCATGGTGATCAACCTTTAGGAGGAGGCCATAGGTTATAGATCATGACACTATTCTAGTGTTGAAAGGTGTTTCTGAGCTATTTCAATATCAATGGTTGAACACATCAGTTATATAATTTGGATACAATGAGTATGAATACCTCATTATATGTGAAAAATACATGTTTTATAATTGTTTCCTATATATTAAATGATTATTTCATACATATATATTCATATGTATTACATTTTTGTTGAGTTCAGATTATCAAATTTGGAATTTCTAATGCCATCAATGATTAGCAATGTAGAGAGAGATTTGAGTGGCATCACTGATTATGTGAATTGTGCGATGAAGGTTTTTTGTGCTTCCAAGACTGTGACATATCTCCTTTCAACATTGTGTAAGTTTTGAGCTTTTTGTTTATATTTCTAACTTATAAATATACAAATTGTTATGGAATTTATTTTATATTTTTTTTTGCTCATTCACTTAGAAATAGGTATTGACATGTGTTGGTTATTGTTCTCGAGATTGGTATTGTGTATTTTTTTATCCTTAGGGTATAAAACTAACACCAAATGAGGGACACCCAATGAAATTGTTGGTTCACTTGTAAATATTTTTTTAGTCTCAACATATTTGTTAATGTTTGCATCATATGACAATTTAATAATGCAACATATATGTTAATTTAACTTATAGTGGTATGAAATCATTCGATAGCGATGGAGGGAAGATAGATGCTAAAAAGAAATTAGTAGCTTGGAGGAGTGTTAATTTATATAGTCTTCTCACTCCAATGCATATATATTACCAACCCTGCTTAATTATATTTATTAATGTAATTGTGAATCTACACTGCCATGTATAAG
The DNA here is from genome assembly GCA_963693085.1 of Alisma plantago-aquatica. NCBI lineage: Eukaryota > Viridiplantae > Streptophyta > Magnoliopsida > Alismatales > Alismataceae > Alisma > Alisma plantago-aquatica. Next base: position 662,222,838 of record OY856409.1, on the reverse strand, counting down.
ATAATGATTGGGCGTGAGGATATTATGTGATGTTGTACATGGAAAACATTGTCAGGCATGTGCTACTAGATATCACTTGTGTAGTGAAGGTATTTTATTAGTCTTGGATCATAAACATAAAAGTAGTCTCATGTGATAATACAAATAGTCAAATCAAATTAGAATTACATCTACTTCTCTTTATAAGCTTTTGAAACTTCTGAACTCCATATGTTGGAGTGGATAACTGACCTACATGAAGAGTGGGGAAAATGTTTCATCAAGCATGTGAACTTGTTAGCTAATTGGGATGGTTGATTGATATTTGTATTCAAACTTTGATGTCAAATATTTTGTTTTACATATTATACATGTGGATTTAAACTCTATGGAAGCTGATGGGTTATGTGTTCATGCATATGTGTGTGTGAATTGAATGTGAAGTGCATGAGGAAGATTGGATGTTATTGACTCCATTTTTTATATGTATTTGTGCATATGTATGAAATTGAATGTGTGGTAGAGAATTGAATCAATTGAGTTGTGAGTTCATGCATATGTGTGTGCATGGAAGTGAAACTGGATAGAATGTTGAGTTGAACCAATTAAGCTTTTATTTATATTTGTTTCTTCTTACAGGTTTGTTGACCTATTGTTAAGTTGTGATGCTTGGAGAGCCTATAACTCCAATGAATTGTTGCATTTCTAATGAACAACATGCTCCAAAAAGGCTAACAACTAAACAACAGGTCTACAGACCTGCTACATAAAAAGTACAAACATATGTCATTGGTTATTCCATAAGAAACTGACTACATATACATACTTTTTTGGTTTTGTGAACAAAACCAACGCCAAATTACTTACTTTCATTGTTTATTTATTAAAGCCTCGTCAGCTATTACATAAGAAACTGACTACAAATTGAGCATTACCTCATCTATTCCTTATGAACCGACAACAAATTATGCATTACCTCGTTGGTTCCTTATGAATTGACAACAAATTATTCTTTACCTCATCGGTTCTAATTGGAATAACCGACAAGGAACTACAAGGGGAAACATATTTTTGTTGCACGTTGTGTGTTATCTCATCGATTTGGATGTAATGTGTAACCAACAATATATGTGTATGTCATCAATTTGTTTTTGCCAAAAGAACTGAACGTGTACGTATTGAGTTTTAACGTTTCCCACTTAGTCATTAGTTATAACCAATGAGATATGTAAAAAATAACAGACACTATAGATCATTTTTGCACTAGTGAATACAAACCCAATTAACACTCCCATGTCTAATGCTGTAAATATGTATAGAGATGAAGAAGGTGAAAAGGGAGATGAGAATCTCTATAGAGGTATGATTGATAGATTATTATATCGTGTTACCTCTAAACTAGATATCATGTTTATTGTTGGCTTGTGTGTTATATTTTGATCATGCCCTAGAAAACATCTTGTAGCAGTAAGGAGGATTTTTAGTTACCTAGTGAAGAACCCAAATCATGGCTTGTAGTATCCTAAGTTGAGGGACTTTACTCTAACCTCCTATGGTGGTGTGTATTATGCCAAGTTCTAAATGATAGAAAGCACCCAAGTGGCATTTGCTTCCTCCTAGGACCGTGCTTCGTATCTTGGTTCTACAAAAAACAAAATACCAAGGATCTATCAATGGATGAGGTTGAATTCATAGCCGCCGATAGTTGTCGTGCCCAATTCCTGTGGATGAAATAAATGCATGTAGACTTAGATGTACATTATGATTATTATCCTATATTTTGGGATACTAATTTCTATATTCAACTTTTCTTACAGTCCTATATTTCATAGTAGACCAAAACATATAGAGGTCCTCTAAAAATCCTTTGTGATTTTTGGTCAGTATTAAAATGAGTTTTCATATTTGTAGTCATCTCGACTCATTTGCCCCATCAAGTAAATGGGTTCATTATAGTCAAACTTGTATCTTAAAGGAGAAAAATATATTAGTGTTTTCACTCAAGTTAGTTTAATAATTAAGAAAGAAAAAAAATAAACTAGGGATCATTTGAATTAAATATATAACTTTGATTAGAAACTCCACTACATATCATGTCATTAAGAAACAAAATAATTCCAAACAAACAATATAAATCACAAGGGAGGTTCGATTTCTCACCCCTTCTGGCAAGCATAGAACGACATATAGCACCACCATTCAAATATGAAGAAAAAAACACCAAAAACCTTTACATACCCAACCCTTCCCAACCATTCTCATGGTTTAGAAAACCAAACTATGATGACACCCCCCTTACTTCAAGCATGCCTCCCCATATACAAGAAACAAATAACATACATACAAGATGGTCAGTTAGCATATATGTGAAATAAACACTGATGTTTCATAGAACATGATTAAATGAGTATTTAACAAGACAAGACACGTGATTTACTTCCCATTCCTAAGAAAGAAAGATACACACACTTGGCTAAAGATAGAAGGTAAACATAGTATAAAACATAGCTGACAATATATAAGAAAGTAATGAATGTTTATGTTCATGAAAAGAAGCAAGATGGAGCTAGAACTCTACATGAGTAAAGCCTTGATCCTTGTTGGTTGAACACTCTATCATATCCTTTACTCTAAAATGGAGAGATGAAATATCTAAAGATCTCTATTGCAACTATTTAGGAAGAAGGAAGATGATGAAGGTTCTCTTCCTAGAAGACAACTTGTCCTCCTTTGTCACCTCTAACTTATTCTATCTATTCTCTACTCAATTACTATTTTAAATGATCCTTAATAATTGTCCTGAGATGTCTTGGTGTCATATATAGAGAATTTAGGTGGTAACATTCAGATTTGAGTGAAATCTGCAGGTGCCATAGTGTGTAGGTTGGACTACATGATGTGTCACTTGCGTTCCCAGAAGTTGTAATTGATGCAACTTCAAATGACACAGTGTGTCACTGAGAGACACGGAATATCTGGAAAACACTTTCAATTTGTCACCGAGAATATATACTATGTATCAAGTGTCTACATGTCATGTTGTTGTCTTGATATCAGATTTAGTTGTTGCTCTGAACATGTTGTGTTGGATGGCCAACACGATATGTCTGTGATTGTCGCTACAACTTTGAACTTCAAAACTTGTAGATGACTAGAGAATGAAATATTAGATAATATTATGATCTTTCTATCTCCATTTTGATACCAAAATATAGTACATGCAATCAAAACCATGAAACAATTGAAGATATAGCATGTTTGAAGGCAAATTTAGGAAAAAATGGATTGAGAAATTTTTTAAACAGTTTCCAGAGGTGATATAATTTGTTCCATCAAATCCCTCTAATCTTAAACCATTGCTTGTCCTCGAGAAAAAAAATGGTTAATAAGTTGAATAAAATATCAACAACATTCATCAATTAAATGAATGGAGAAAATAAATCAAGCCAAATCAACTATAGTTAAAGAGTTTTGCCACTAGACACGATTTTCAACTCAAACACCCAGATACAAATTTAAGATTATAATAGGTGGTCAAATATAACATGAAAAATCAATACAAATAGCATGGAGTAGGAATATGGATGACAAGGCCAAATAAATAGTGAATATGCAACACAACCCTTTCAATTATAAGGATAGTAGAAGAGGAAATCAAGATTAATATCAACAATTCATTAGTGAATTTATTTTCTTGTAAATAAAGGATGAAATGATTAAAGCATGGGTCTCGACACTTGGGTTCTAAAATAGGCATATGTACACGTTGAATTCATATTGGGTTAAATTACCCCCATAGAGACGTAACACCCAGACGTCATGGTCAGATTTGACTTACACTATGTTGTCTTGTAATGAATGTATATTCATCCTAGTTTTAGTTTCATTTTCAACTTAGTTTTGCATTCATTTCATAAATTTACTTTATAACTAGATTACATTTAGGTTTTATTAATTTTATCTTAATTTCTAGGATTTTGATCTAAATACCCTAGTTTTCATGATACATTTGAGCTTTATATCCCAAGAAACTGTTGATAAATGAACCATTTTTTTTGTTGATGTGTCCCTTCATCTGTTGATTATTGCATCAGTTGATGCTTCATAGGCGCAGACCCTATGACATATTCTAATAGCCCCTCTCCCCCAGTGGATGAGTTTGCATTTCCTAAAATCTCATCAGTTCACATATTTTGTCCATTTGTTTTTTGACAACTTATGGGAGTACAACACATCAACATACGAAATCATGCGGGCATCTACCAACAAAGACCCATTGCTCATCTACTTATGGCTACCTTTCAATGAAACTCTAGTGCACATGTCTACCAATGGGATTCATGTGCTTTTCTACCAATGGACACCTTCTGACAGAGATACTACACCCACCTATAGACCAAAATTCTACCTATTTGTCTTCCAATAGAAGAACTCATGACTTCTCAACTAACAGAGACTTTATGTTCATCTTCCAATCATACTTGTGCACTCACCTACATATGGAACTCCTAGCTCATTAACTGATAGAACTCCAACACACCACCAAGATTTGTGTATCTCAATTGATGGAATTTTATCACTATACCTACTGATGGAAGGGATGAATCTTCTTTCAATGGGATTCATGCTCATCCCTTCCAATAGAACCCTAGACTCATTTACCATCAGAGACTTCTCACCTACTAATTGTTGCCCCCCCACCTTCGTCTATGCTATGACCCCACCTTTCAGTAACCCCCAATTAAGGGAGACCGAGAGATCGAAGCCACACCCATAATTTCTGGATCAAAGGTTCGACATATAACCAAGAACAATTATTAAATTTTAAAAGACTAAACTGAAAAGTTGTAATAAATAATTTTTTTTTGCATACCTTTGAAAAGTTTGGAATATACTAAACTTCTAACCATAGCTGAACCAATCTAACTAGTTCCTCCTTGTTCTTTAATTCTTGAATTCACAATGTGTCGCTTTACTATTTGTACTTTTAAGATTTGTACCTAAATCGCTGACAAACAAAATGACGGTCAGCCGAAGTTGGTATGTGGGGGAAACAAATAATGTGCAACTATGTTAGCAATGTAATCATTCAATTATTCATTTAACAACCAAGATTATGTTTTAAGCCATACTACTCAATCCTTACCTATCCCCCAACTTTGTGGTGTCCCTGTAGTGGACTTGCATGCTACCTCTCTTTAGGTAGATTCTTACCCCCATGGTCCTACCTTACAGGTAGCCAATACATAGGGTAATAGAGTCGCATGGCACTACCCAAAGGTAGCCCAATATCTAACTAAAAGTGACTTGATGGTCCTACCCCATTGGTAGCTATGTACTAAGTCATCCAATGACCTGATGGACCTACCCCATAGGTAGACATGTACTAGGTCAACTAATAAGCCATAGAGGGGACCAGGATCTGAGCTAGTAGGCACATACCTTATGTGATAGTCATATCCACATTATAGTTTGCATGACTTAAAATCATCCAACAATTAATTCATGACATCGATGAAAACTTCGGTAAACCTTAGAAAACTAACTCGAGATATTCATAAGCATAACCACATACCTGTATTTGCAGATTTGGATATAGAATCAACTATGTAGAGAGAGAAAATCCAAACAAGCAAGAAAAGTGCACAGAAACCCTGAAATAAAAGTACAAGTTTCCTTTTATTAATATTTACCCAATTTCATCATATTCCTTAGGGTTTCTATTCCAATATTAGCGTTTCCTTGGAAATTAGGGTTTTGCCTCCATTCTTAGTTATTAAGAACCCTAATTTATCAAATCTACTTAAAATCTTTAAATTCTCTCATTTTAATATTCCTAACAGTCTTAGGATCATTATTTAGTAATTTACTTCCTTAATCCGAAATATCATGGGTTTCCTCTTCTTTTACCCCAATTAGGGTTTCCATATATATTATTCTTCATTTATGGATTAAAACCCTAAATTTGGCAATCATTGCATATAAAACAGATGAGAACTCTATATTACTAATCAGCAGGTTAAAACTTATCAATTTAACCTATTAAACTTCAAAGATACAACCTTTATATACAATTAGGGTTTCTAATTACTTTTTAATACATAATTTCCCAAAATTAAGGTACTTTTGTAAAACGAAATAGAACCAGGTGCTCAAATTATTTTTATCAGGTTTCTTTATTTTTCTACACAACTTTCATGTATAAAGTTTCTTCATATGAGATTCCTAGCGATCTCTATTAATTTTGTAGGGAAAAGGCTATTTTCTTGATTATTCGATGAGAGAGGGGATTTTACCGAATTTCCGTGATCGTTGGATCGGTGCGCCAATAGTTCCAGCTTTATCTGACGCTCCACGTCAGTCATCTCCACTTACTTAGTGACACATAGGGCTGTGGGCTGTCATCCGTTGGATGGCGCTCGAGTCCACGATGGACTCTGATCCAACGCTTCGTGTCGCCTCGCTCCACTCAGTGAGCTATCTCAGTGCGCCTCTCCTGAGGTCATTAGATCTCACTCTGGCCCACCGTGCTCCATGATCTGACGACTCCATCTCATCGTCCTCCTCTTCTTCTTATCTACAACTCATGGCAGATCCACGACTGGGGCTCGTCAGAGCGATGGTAATTGCACGAGGGAGAGGGTTCCTAAACCTAATAAATGGACGCTCGAGATCGCTAGGGTGCGAGGACCCGAGTGGTGGCCTATATATAGGACTAGGGTGGCTCTTCCTAGGGTTTCTTAACCCCTCCATCAACTGATCCTTTGCCCAATTGGGCATTTTTCCTATTCGCGATGGGAACCCATAAAATTAGGGTCGAGAAGCTTTGCCTCTCACTCACGGACTTAATGAGACAGAAAACTCGAGTGCACATGCACTGAGTTGATCAAAAAAATGAGGGGAAAGTTCCCCTACAATCACAGAGTCCGCATCCCTCTAGGAATCTAGATGATGATCGGTGCACGTTGGATCAAGATCCAACGGCCCTCATCGTGCTTGTTATATCCAAAAAGGAAAAATAGTGAAATAATTTCCAAAATCAAGGATAACTTGAAAAATCGATAACTCCCAATTCATAACTCCTTTTTGCTTCAAATGTTAAGGGAAATTTATTCATACCTTTATCTCTCATCATGTAAAAATTGAAGTCATTATCTAAAGGAAACGAACCCTTTTCTTCAGTTTCAAGTTATCACTTATTTATTCATATTTTCCACATATTTCTTATTCCTTTTTCCATTCTATTTTTATCATGAGTTCCTTGAACCCCAAGGAACCTTAATATTTCGAAATTCTATTTTGGAAAATATTCCTTAGCCTTTTAATCATTTTTATTTATTTTCTTATGTATTCCTTTATCCAATTGAATTCCTTTTTCATTTCTTTTTCTTTTTCTTTCAATTGGACTTAATGGCCAATAAGGCCCACCAAGAAAGCATACAAGGCTATCATACATGACATTCATTCAAATCAACTCATCAAATCAATCATTGCTTTCATTTATATTTTTAAAAGAGATTTACAAATCTCATTACATGCTTTAGAAAATGGGGTTATAACATCCTCCCCTCCTTATAGAAATTTTGCCCTCAAAATTCATCAATCAAACAAACAAATCAGGATATGCTTTTTCCATGTCCGTCTTCAGCTCCCATGTGGTCTCATCCTCTCCATGGTGCTTCCAAAGAACCTTTACCATCTCTATATTCTTATTTCTGAGCTCTTTTACCTTGGTATCTAGAATCCACAAAGGCAACTCAGGATAAGTTAGTTTTCCTTGAAGCTTAAGGGGTTCAATGCTTAGCACATGGCTTGGATCTTACACATATCACTTCAGATTAGACACATGAAACACATCATGCATCATACTATATTGAGGGGGTAACGCCAAATGATATGCGGCTTCACCAATCTGTTCTAATACTTCAAACGGACCCACGTATCGGGGACTCAACTTGCCTTTGTTCTTAGCTATAGCTCGGAGCGGTCGGATTTTCAGAAAAACATGTTCTCCCACAGTGAAATTCACAACAATCCTCTTCGCATCAACATACGACTTATGTCAATCCTGGGCTCTCTTTAGCCTTTTCCTGATCAAAGAGACTTTATCAGCATACACTTAGAGTTCATCTAACCTCAATAAGGTCCTTTCACCAACATCATCCCAGTGAAGTGGTGGCCGACACAGTCTCCCATAAAGAGCTTCATATGGAGGCATCCCGATACTGGCTTGGTAACTGTTGTTGTAAGTAAACTCGGCTAAAGGTAGGTACTGCTCCCATGATCCACCCCAATCGAGCACACAAGCTCTTAGAAGATCATCTAAGGTCTGGATTGTCCTTTTTGACTGACCATCTGTCTGGGGGTGATAAGCGGTACTGAACTTCAACCTTGTACCTAGTTCCTCTTGAACCTGCTTCCACAACTTAGAAGTGAACTTTGGGTCTCTATCAAAGATTATGGAACCGGGTACGCCATGCAAACGCACTATCTCTCTGATATACAGCTCAGCTAAATCTGACACCTTGGTAGTGGTCTTCAAGGCAAGGAAGTGTGCTGACTTGGTAAAGCGATCTACCACAACCCATATCGCATCATGACCTCTCTTGGTCTGGGGTAGACCCACAATGAAATCCATGGTGATCTGCTCCCATTTCCACTCTAGAATCTCTATAGACTGTAAAAGTCCGTCGGGTTGTTGGTGTTCAGCCTTCACCATTTGGCATGTAAGACAACTGGCCACATAAGCTGCAATGTCTCTCTTCATTCCTGGCCACCAGAAAAACCTCTGCATGTCCTTAAACATCTTAGTAGTTCCTGGATGCACCATGTACTTAGAACCATGAGCCTCTTGTAGGATACGTTCCTTCAATGGTGAATCTTGAGGGACCCATATGCGATTCTCAAATTAGATACCTCCGTCTACTCCCAAAGAAAGTCGGGTATGAGGCTTCTTCATTAAGCCTTTCATCTTGTCAAGTTCTCCACTAGCCAACTGGGCTGCTACAATCTCACTCAACAATTCAGACTGAATCTGGATGTTGGCCAATCGAACCCGATCATATATGGATGAGGAGACCATTCTACCAGTTCTTCTAAGCTCTTCCACTGACTGGACAAAAAGCTGCACACCTAAGCTGTTTCTGACTCAAAGCATCGGCTACGAAGTTCACCTTTCCTGGATGATAAGCGATGGTGAAGTCGTAATCCTTCATGTACTCCATCCATCGTCATTGTCGTAGGTTTAAGTATTTCTGTGTCAGGAGGTATTTCAGGCTCTTATGGTCGGTGAAGATCTCAAAAGTAGCACCATACAGGTAATGTCACAAAATCTTCAAGGCATGGATGATAGCAGCTAACTCCAGGTCATGTGTCAGGTAATTCACCTCGTTGGGCTTGAGTTTTCAGGAGGCATATGCAACCACATGTCAATTCCATTCCAACACACAACCAAGTCCCATCTTTGATGCATCGGTGAAAATCATGAAACCCTCATTGCCTGATGGTAGGGTCAAAACTGGTGCAGTGGTCAGCTTCTCTTTTAGCTCCTGGAAACGAGCCTCACAAACATCGGACCACACAAACTTCACATCTTTTCGAGTCAACATGGTCAAAGGCAAGGCGGTCTTTGAGAAGTCTGCGATGAAGCGTCGGTGGTATCCTGCTAACCCTAAGAAGCTTTGAATCTCAGAGGGATTCTTCGGTGCTGGCCAATCGCGAACTGCCGACACTTTAGTCAGATCTATCACGATTGTTCCTCCTGAGATGATGTGTCCAAGGAACATGACTCGGTCTATCCAAAACTCACATTTAGAGAATTTCCCATAGAACTTCTACTTTCTCAAGATATCAAGGACTTAGGTGGTCTTGATGTTGATCTAAGTCATCTGAATAAACCAGTATGTCATCTATGAATACTATGACAAACGAGTCAAGGAAGGGTTGAAACACACTATTCATAAGGTTCATGAACACACTGGGTGCATTGGATAGCCCAAAAGGCATAACCACAAACTCATCGTGGCCATACCGAGTTATAAAAGCGGTTTTCGGGATATCCTCACTTTTAACTCTCAACTGGTGGTAACCCGATCGCAAGTCAATTTTGGAAAAGACTCGAGCTGACTTCAACTGGTCAAACAAGTCATCTATCTGGGGTAAAGGGTATTTGTTCTTAATGGTAGCCTGGTTGATCATCTGATAGTCTATGCACATACGGAGCGAACCATCCTTTTTCTTTACAAAAATAACTGGTGCTCCCCATGGTGATGTGCTAGGGCGGATAAAACCCTTGTTTAACAATTCATGTAGTTGTTTCTTTAACTTGAGCAACTTAGCAGGGGCCATTCTATAAGGTGCTCGTGAAATAGGACTTGTACCAGGAGCTAGCTCTATGGAGAAATCTACCTATCTCTCGGGAGGAATCCCAGGTAGATCATCTGGGAAAACATCTGCATAGCTCCTAACTACCTCTATTTCTTGTAAGGGTTGCACCTTGGGTTCTGGCGCGGTGACTACTGCTAGGAAAGCTTGACACCCTTTACTCATCATCTGCTCTGCCTTCAAGGCTGACACATACAGGCTGGTGGTGGCATCCTTCCTACCCCTAATGACAAAAGGTGGGTGACCTGGTCTCTTAATGATCACTTTCTTCTCCCTACAGTCAATATTGGCCCTATAAGTATAAAGCCAATCCATGCCAATGATTACATCAAAATCATTCACGTCAAGAAGGATAAAGTCTGTAGGAAATTCACGATCTCGATATTTCACATGTATCACCAGAGTTTTCAAAAGGGAAGTAAAGATCCGACCACTCGGGGTTGTAACATCTAAGACATACCCTAAGTCCTTGATATCCAAACAAAGCATAGTTGCAAGATTTCTCGAAATGAAAGTATTAGTAGATCCAGAGTCAAACAAAGCTTTCACATTATGTCCCATGACTTCAAGCATGCCTACATTGTTTTTCATCATACATTAGATTGTTACATGCTTAACTTTAAAACATAAAAGAAAACTCTAAGGGTTATTACCCTCGATCAACTGATTAGCATTAACTTGAGCCTCCTCATTATCAATGGAAAACACCCGAGCTTGCCTCCTCTCTCCAGCAGGTGGGGCTGCAACTATAGGTGGGGCTGCTACTGGTGGAGCTGCCACTTGTCCTGGTCCTCTTGGATTTGGCAGAGGGCAAATAGCTTGGATGTGTCCTTCTTGGTGGCATCAGTAGCATATCTTCTTCTTATTGTGGTACTCACCGGTATGCCACCTCTCGTAGGTGCAGCATCGAGGTCAGTTGTTCTCTTGACGGGGTTTCCCTTTTCCTCCATGTCTTCCTTTATCATGATGACACCCTGGACCTTTCTTGTTGTTGTTCTTATGACCTTGAGTTCCTTCAGTGAATCCAAAATACCCCTTGGGTGGAAGTTGGGCAGGAATCACAGTCCTCTCTATGTCTAAAGTAGTGTTGTAAGCCTCGACGAAGGTTTTGGGTTTACTTGCCATCACATGGGGCTTGATGGTAGGGTGAAGACACTCTATGAAGTGATCCACCCTTCATTCCTCATCCATCATGTGCCCAAAATGCTCTAGGATCTGGAACTTGCGCTCGAAGTCCACCACAGAAGAGTTTCCTTGGGTCATGTTGGTGAACTCCCTTTCCTTTTCTTTCTTAGCGGAGACTGGGACAAATCTGGCGGTGAAGATCGTCTTGAAGTCTGCCCATGCCATGGGTTCCTCTGACAAATCTCGTCCGGTGATGTGGGTCTCCCACCATATCTTGGTTGCTCCTTCCAGGAGGTGAGCAACAAAAAGGACCTTCTTGCTCTACTGTACTTCAAGCATGCAGAATCCATTCTCGACTGCAAGCAGCCAAGCTTCCGCCTTGTCGAATACCTCAGTCTTATCTTCCTCCCCAGAACTTCTCGATGTTCAGCTTGACGAAGTCCAGGATGGTGGCTCCTAGTCAAGGACGAACCGGAAGTGGCTCACCATTCTCAGCTCTGGCTAGGTCTCGGAGGGCCAAGACATTAATGGGCTCTGTCAGCTTCTTCTGTTGCTCCATCCACAAAGCATCAGGGGTGTGGATCATCATGGTCGGTTCCGGACCTCTAGCTTGGTCTTCTTCCATCTGGTCTACTTCCTCATACACATGTTGCTCCTCATACCCTTGGTCCTGTTCTTGATCAAGGTTGCTGAAGGGTATCGGGTCAGGGTTAGGGACCTCATGAGTGGTCTCCTCGGGTCTCTTCCTCTTCTTAGAGGATTCACCATCTAGGTTCCTCTTTCTCTTTTCTGAGGACCCCTTTCCTTTGCGGGGAGGCCAAGCACTCCTAGCTGGGTTCCTAGTGGCCTTGGGAATAGCAACAGTCTTGGTACAAGCCATCTACCTAAGCATAACAAACAGACCTTTAGTTTATCATTAAACTAATTATACTTATGTCAATGATGTCTCATTATGTATCTTTTATTAATTTGATGGAGGATTCCTTAATCCTTAACTTACTTTCCCATACCACATGAGGGTGAGGAAAAGAGAGAAAACCCTAACTCTTAAAATCCTTAACAGAATATGTGATGAGAAGGGATGAATAAGATGAGAGAGTCCTAAAGGTATCTTATTTCAATTCATACCCTAAGACTTTGGCCAGGCAGTCACATGGATCTGAGAGTCCTCGTATTCCGACTAGCGGTGTGGAGGAAAATATTGCCAGCCCCCAGACATGATCCTTTTCTAGACACCTCTGTTTTTCAGATAGTCCTCTAATAGCTCCCTTGGGTTCTATGGAGTTTGTAAAATTTAATAATTATTAATGGTTAAGTGAGGAACCTAGGCTATGATATCAAATGTTATGACCCCACCTTTCAGTAACCCCCAATTAAGGGAGACCGAGAGGTCGAAGCCGCACCCATAATTTCTGGATTAAAGGTTCGACATATAACCAAGAACAATTATTAAATTTTAACAGAATAAACTGAAAAGTTGTAATAAATAATTTTTTTTCATACCTTTGAAAAGTTTGGAATATACTAAACTTCTAACCATAGCTGAACCAATCTAACTAGGTCCTCCTTGTTTTTTAATTCTTGAATTCACAATGTGTCGCTTTACTATTTGTACTTTTAAGATTTGTACCTAAATCACCGACAAACAAAATGACGGTTATCCGAAGCTGGTATGTGGGGGAAACAAATAATGTGCAACTATGTAAACAATCTAATCATTAAATTATTCATTTAACAACCAAGATTATGTTTTAAGCCATACTACTCAATCCTTACCTATCCCCCAACTCTAGTTGTCCCTACAGTGGACTTTCATGCTACCTCTCTTTAGGTAGATTCTTACCCCCATGGTCCTACCTTACAGGTAGCCAATACATAGGGTAATAGAGTCGCATGGCACTACCCAAAGGTAGCCCAATATCTAACTCAAAGTGACTTGATGGTCCTACCCCATTGGTAGCCATGTACTAAGTCATCCAATGACCTGATGGACCTACCCCATAGGTAGCCATGTACTAGGTCAACTAATAAGCCACAGAGGGGACCATGAACTGAGCTAGTAGGCACATATCTTATGTGATAGTCATATCCACATTACAGTTTTCATGAATTAAAATCATCCAACAATTAATTCATGACATCGATGAAAACTTTGGTAAACTTCAGAAAACTAACTCGAGATATTCATAAGCGTAACCAAATACCTATATTTTTAAAAGAGATTTACAAATCTCATTACATGCTTTAGAAATGGGGTTATAACAGTCTATCAATGGAAATACTAAACGTCATGAGACCTTTTGCATACCTCCCAGTGTTGTATGTTTGCATCCATGGTTGCCAAGAATTAAATGTGAGGCAGTTGGATAAGGTTCCAAACCCTATAGTCCACATATAAATACAAGGCAACACACCAAGAAGAGGATCTGACATTAATGTCGCCAGGCTACCAAAACCAATTTTGAGCATCCACCTATAGATTCCATTATTTGTTTTCATCAATTGACAAATGTCAATCAATAACCCTCCCACCTCCACCTCTACCAAGAATCCATCTCCTAACCTTGAAATAGGTTTTTTTCATGGATCCTACTTCAACTGGTTGATGAACTCCATGATTATTCACCTTCTAATCCATCCTCACAGTGATTAGTTATCCATCTATGAATGAATACGACATTGCCAAGTCTCTCCCCAATGAACGCAAGGAAAAACCTTATTGCCATATTGATTGTCATCTCCCCCCATCCTCGAAGACAAGCATCTAAATACCATGATTGTCCCTTCTTTGTCTATTATTGTAATGGCTCTCTTCCCTTCTTCCCATGTTGAACGTGTTACTATTGTTATGAGAGAGTAGTTCTCTCACTAGGGTACAATGGCAACAACTCTTTTGCATTCTTCTGATGTTTATCTTATCACTATTGTGAAGAGAGAGTAGTTCTCTCATTGGGGTGTCGGGAGTAGCATTGCTACCCAATTTTGTACTCTTTACTATATCGACTACTCTATGGACCATTATATGTTTAGGATCAACCATTTTATGCTTGACCTCTTTCCTGACCATCAAGTTTTCATGTTTATCACATCTTGGGTGTAGAGGAAATGTGAACCCATGATCTTGGATGTCAATTGGTTCTTGTTAAACCCTTGATGAGAATTTGAAATAGGTCTTTTATGAGGCAATATATGTATGATCTCTAGGTAATGTGATGGAAAGCTTGGAGTCAAATCTTTATGGATTTTAATCCAAATGTTGAATGAGAGATTTTACTAGCCTCAACATGTATATTTGTCATATTTATTATGATGCAGTGAGAGAATGAATCATAGGTTGTGGTGGTGAAATTCATTCCACCCTAGTGTTTCCATCCATTGATATATACAACCTAAATGCATCTCTTTTCATTATTGTGATCTAAGTTTCATCAAACCAAATCCAATGTTGTGTTAACTACTAGTTCTTGCAAGGTTACTTTGATCAAATTATTCTTAGATACATTGTCTTTTGGTGTTCTTGAACTATACTATAACAAGATTTGTTTGCATGCGGATGGTGATTATTGTACAAGTTTGGGTAACAATCTACAAACCTTTCCCTAGGTAAATTTTCATGTACAGTAATTAGTCACATCAGCATGCTATGTGGGTGGTTTAACCATATTTTGTGGGGAATGTGTCTAATCATGCCAAGAAAGCAAGTATGAATCAGGTTCTGCTTGAGAAACGCATGGCCTTGAGCTAATTCATGTTGTCCAAAACATGGGAGACTTATATTAAATTGCATAAGCAGACTAGATTTCACACTAATGTCAAAAAGCATCATCAAGAGGGGGTTAAAAAGGCACCATGGATTTGGAAAAGGCATCCAAAACATTAAACAACATTGTAATGTTGGTTAATGTAAAAAGATTAATATTCAACAATCATGAGTGAAAAAGATGAACATGTAGGCTAACAAAAAAACCAAAGTGAAGAAAATGTGGTTGATAACAAATTCATGTACAAGATGTAAGGATTTTGTAAGATTTCTTCAACTGATATTTCAAAAATAGAGGACAAATGGTTCAGTAGAAAGGGATTCAACCCAACAAGAGAAAGAAAAACCTCGAAAGACACTATATTTTAACAACAAATAAAATACACTAAAGAAAGGAAATGAAATGAAAAACTAAAAACTACGCTATTGGCCAATTTATCCCCCAAGCTTGGAATTTTCATTGTCCTAACTTTAAAAATCAAACAAAGAAAGTAGCAACTAGACATCTCATCATGGAGAATAAATCGAAGTGAATCGCTTGGTTCCTAATTTGCAACATGAAGATGTTGCATCAAAGTGTCATCATCATGTATCTCCTAGGAGGAAGGTTCTGGTAGTGGTGGTGGTGTGGTTGATACAGCATGGTGTAGTGCCCCTGAGTGATATGCCATACATCCATCTGTTGCACCATGGTGTGCATATAACTGTATACTTACTGATTTGTGCAAGGTGGATGTCTTATTGATCAAATATCTATTAAACATACTCAAACATGTGCTACATGTCAGGAATGTGACCAATTATACCCAGTTTGAGTGTGTGTGGAAGGAGGTGGAGTTGTGGGTGTGTGATGTACAATAGAATATTTAAGATTTTTCTATTGAGTGGCATCAACATTGTCATCTAATGAAAAAATCAAATTCTTGGATAATCTAAATTGGTTGCTTGTGGATTTGGTAATTCAAGGTACCCATTATGATTGTGTAAATATTCATGATACATTTGATCATCAAACAAATATTTGATAATGAGGGTAGAAGTGATAAGGAATTTCCAATCAACCTCATTGTGACAGCTAAGTTCCTCAATGGTTTGCATTTGAACTTTTAATTTATATTCCATCTATGTGATTAGGCCACCAATCATAATGACTTTTGTGCTATCTCTCTAGATCCAAAAGAAATGTTGAAATACAGTATAGTTGACATTGACTTTATAATCATAAAGTATAGCCCATCGGAAAAATAGGTCCAAGTTTCCTAATATTCCCCAAGTCTCCTTCCTGGAAAAACTCTTGTACTCAGAAGCCTGTAAATACATCATTTTATATGATTGTTTATATATGAATCCCTAGATGATGGTGCGCTATAGACTATTAAATATGTGATTTTTTTCCAAAAATTCATTGGGCTCAAAGGTTTTAGGAGGAACAATGTTTCCGTCATATGTTAAAGCATACAACTCACAAAATTGTCTGAATGTTAGCCTATAATGTTCTTCTAGAAATCTAAAATGAGGCATACCAAATAGCTCAACAACATTCATTAGACCAACTTTAGTTATAAGTGTTGTTAGAAATTCATATGTGAGGTGTAGGTATGTGTTGGCACACATACCAATAGTTTTGTATCCCTATTTGTCTAAGAAGTTCATGTCCTTCATTAAGGAAACCAAGGGACTCCATGGTATTTCTACAAAAAAATCTTGTGATTGGCATGCTACACGTGACTAGTCACTAGTAGATAGCATCTTCTTGTTCATTTAAAGTGAAATGGGAGGAAGAAGAAAAGGTGGTGGAAGAGGCAGAAGAAGACTCAGTGCACGTGTGTTTGGGGATCTACTTTCATGGCCCCATGGTGGACAGTTGAAGGACATTGCAATAAGGATTTTGAGTCACTTGGGGATCATGTTGTATTCCTAGGACAACACAATGTGGATCAGAGTAGAAGAGAACAACTTAACAAGGAGAACAACATGAAGGAATCACATCACAGTGTGAGGAGTTGTATCTTGTGTAAAATTGTGAATGCTTTACAATGTCTCAGGATTTGAGGTCTCACATAAAATAATCTTAAAAGGAACTATTTGACAGCCCATGTCATCAAGGTGCGCTTCCTTTTCAGGGAGCTCATCACTAAGAACTCCAAAGTTAAGTATGCTCAGCTTGGAGTAGTACTAGGATGGGTGACCAGTTAGGAAGTTGATCCCGACTTGTGTACGAGTAAGGATAGTTAAGGCCATAAATGGCATGTGGGACCAATCTTCATTATTGAAACTCTACTAGAGATTTGGGTAGTGGGCTTAGGTGTGCAAAGGGTATCAGAGCTAATACCCCACTAGTAGATGGGGCCCACATGGGAATTTGGCATGCCAGTCTTGAGACATGTGGTACATGCATGTTCAAAAGGGTTGTCTATGGTGATGTAGCCACCCTTACACGTCTAGCAATGATAGGGAGTTGGGTGTCTATAGGCCATTCTAGATTTATGCTAAAATAGGGGAATATTATGAGACTTATAGTTGAGACTTAACGGGGATGTCAAGAGTCTAAGTGGGGGAGATTGTAACATCTTAGGATTTGAGGTCTCAGATAAAATGATCTTAAAAGGAATGATTTGACTACCCATACCACCATGGTGGACCTCCTTTTCAGGGAGTTTCCATCACTAAGAACTCCAAAGTTAAGCATGCTCAACTTGTAGTACTAGGATGGGTGACTGTTACGACCCCACCTCTGATAACCCCCAATTAAGGGAGACCGAGAGGTCAAAGCCGCACTCATAACTTCTGGATCAAAGGTTCGACACTTAACCAAGAAAAATTATTAAATTTCAACAATCTATACTGAAAAGCTGTAATAAAATTTTACATACCTTTTGAAAATTTTGGATTTCTAAACTTCTATCCATGTATGTATTCTACTCTAACTAATCCTCCTTGCATTTTACTTCATGTATTTCACAATATGACAATTTACTATTTGTCCATTTGTCTTGTACCTAAATGCTGACAAACAAAATGTCGGTCAACCAAAGCTGGTATGTGGGGGAAACAATAAACGTGAAACTATGATAATAACATAATCATTCAATTAATCATTTAACAATCACGATTACATTTTAAATATATCTCTGCGATCCATGAGTACCCTATCCTCTGTGCTATCCCTGCAGTGGACCTGGATACTACCTTCCTTATGGTAGATCCCCATTAAACCCCTCATGGTCCCACCTATAAGTGAACCAGTTTCTAGGGTTGAGTCACATGGCACTACTCGTAAGTAGCCCACTCCTTAACTCATGGCAGGCTAATGGGTCTCATGGCACTACACTTGGTAGCCCAATTTCTAACTCACGATAACCTAGACCTTACTCTAGGTTACCCCTTTTTAGCCTTTACAAGACACAGAGGTGGACTCGGATCTAGCCAGTTATACATGTATATGCATAGTGATAGTCATAGTCACTCTACAGTTGCATGAAATAAAAGCATCCAACAGTTATTTCAAGCCATGAGGGAAATGTCAATAAAATCCCCGGAAAACTAGTCAGGATAATCATAAGCATAACCACATGCCTGATTTGATGATTTCACAAGCATTAAGCAAACCCAACCAAGAATGCAATCCAAGCAAGCAATTCAATCATCACATAATTCCTAAAAAGAATATGTACTCTATTTATTACACACTTTATCAAGAATCTACTTTATTGACTTGGATTCACTTTCTAGGGTTTCTAATCCGGATTAAGGTTTTATTAATCTTCATTAGGGTTTCTTAGATCAATTCCTCAAACTTTATCCTTTTTAGGTCAACAAACCCTAAAATACTCTTTTCTACTCATATAAATCCTAATTGCTCAAATTATCCATTTTAATAGTCTTTTATACCCAAATTGACTTAGGATCATCATATCCCTATTTATTTATGGATTTGAACAATTAAAACAATTAAAAGACATATTCACCTAAATTAGGGTTTTCAAGCTCATTAATGCATATTCATGCACGAAATCCTAAATTAGGCCAATTATATAAAAAAGATCATCTTTTTAGATCCTATTTTCACTTTTATTAACAACATGTTAATATTGGATTGAATTATCCAAATAACATCATTAAGTCCATCTATCATCAAATCTAAGGGTTTTTCCTTAATTAAATCATTAAAGATGATAACTTTATATACTTTTCAAATTTCAAGCATATTTATGCACATAAACTCTAAATTAGACTATTCACATGCAAAGTTCTTCCTTTTTGAACATAATGTACCTTTTTACATTTAACAGGTTAACATCAACTCTAATGATCCATTAAACCCTATAAAACACTTTATTCATTTCAAAATAGGGTTTCTTAATCTTTAATTCATTAAAGATGATAATTTACACTACATTTCGAATAGAAAGAGGAATTAGCTTCTAACTATATTTTTATTGGATTCCTCTCGTTCTCCTGATCAAAATTCATATATTACTAGTCCTAATCGGAGTTACCAATATTTAATTATGAATTAATAAAGGAATTACCTTTTCGGCCAATGGCAAGCCGCCACGTCGTCAATCTCATGCAATGTTGTCTGATTAGGAATTATAACGGAAAGTCAATTTTGCCCCTGATAAGTTAAGTGGGTCTTCAGCCCCCGGAGGGGCAGGACTGTCCAGCGAGTAGTTGGTCGTCTTCCTCCTTGGATTAGTCGCGACGCGGCTGCCCTAGCTGCCCATGGTACGGCTCCACCTCCTGATTTGAACCCGTTGGCCACCACGACTCCTACCCCCTCTCCCGTTGTGCCCTCGCGTAGGAGGGGATGCCTTCAAAATGTGGCCAGTCGGCTGAGATCGGGCCCAGCAGGTCTGCCGCCTTGGCTGACCTGCAGCTAACCTACGGCCAACCTGTGGCGTCGTGCAGGTGCAGGGAGCCAACGCGACGGTCGCCCATCCTCTCTGACAATGTAGAAGCGTCGCACTCTCCTCGCACGATCCTCACTGCTCCGGGGATCGATCTACACCCTCTATTAGGGTTTTATCAAAGAAGATGAAGAAGAGAAGGAGAGAGTCATGTGGGATTTCTTTTGAAACTCAAACCAGGGTTCCACTCTTTATATAGGGGTGAGGAAAGAAGCCCTAGGTCAGCTATTCATGAAGAAAAGAGTCCCTTTCCAAGTAGGAAATCAATTCCTTCAATGAGAAGTATATTCTCTCTCTTTCTTTTTATCCTTTGGATATTCTCTATTATTTGGATATTAGGAAATTCGAAATTTCTCTTTTATTTTCTTTGTACTTGCCCCTTTTTAATTTATTGTCACGAAATTATATTCTCTTTTATTAGAAAATACTTCCTTTCTGTCCTTATCACAAAATCTATTAATAATGCATTACATTATCATCTTATTTTGTAATTTTGGTATTTTCTCTTTCTTTCCTCTTTATTGGGGCTCCTTGGACCCCAAGAAACTCTATTATTTCGAAATCCTTTTTATTGGATACTCATTATCCTTCTAGATGCATCTATATGCATTATTTTGCATTATCATGTTTATTTCTTATTAAAATATTTCTTTTTGAGGATTTCTCTTTTATTTTCCTCATTGGTATTCCTTTTATCATTAGGAATCCTTGGGATACGAAATTCCACTAAGAATTACCCAATTATACCTCTTTTCACTTGTTTTTTTTGGTCGGTCAAAAAGTGTGTTACTATTAATACCAAAAACTTTGGGCACTGGGTACCCCATTACATAGACAGGAGCTAAAAAGCTCAACCAGGGTCAGAATCCCCACGCAGGGGGACACTCCAGAAACTAATCCAAAACAAAAATCTTGATACTCACAACTGAGTGATCAAGATACTAAAGAAACAAGAACTCTGACCTATGTAGAATACGACTTAAGCCCCGTCAAACAAATAAACTGAGGGCCTGAGACCTATACATTACCCTGTGTTCAGCCTGAAGAACACCCAGAAATAAAGAAACAGAGCAATGCATTCAGATCAAACCCATCCGGATGAGGTCATACAGAGATTAGACCCTATTGCACATGCACAGAGACCTTCAAAAGACCAGGACATAAGGGAAAAAAGACCCCAAGTCGGAAAAGATGTCAGGTATCCAATATGCACACCAGACTGGTATCCAGGCTGAAAGAGTCATAGAATCAAGAACTCGACAATTGATGTGCTCTGAAGCCTTTCTCCACTTGCTATATGCTCACCTAGAATGAATGAAGAAGAGAAGCCAGAGAACAGTCAACATCTCCTTCAAAATCTGCAGACTGACTTCAGAACAACGACCATGTGATGAATATTGAACCAGATAAGATCCATGGAGGACTAAAACATCTTCCAATGGACCTGCATCCCCAGGACAACTAGAAAGAAATGCCCAGATTGAAAAACAATCCTTGTGATCTCCTTCAGTTTTTGTTTTGGGGTACAGCTGTTGTTTGCACAACAACATATCGTCAACCATCTAGCAGGAGTACCTGCAAACAACAAACAGAGGACACCCAAGAGGAAGCCCCAAAACCCAAGGCCGCACTTGATCAACCAGAGGCCAGGAGGGCGATACAAAGAAGCAGCTTGCGCATCGCTGGCATCACCATCGAACACCTACAGGGCATTCGGACAATCCCTCGCTCCAAGCCAAGCTCTGCCCCAAGCGATGATGACCAGAGTTGCTTGAGGTTCGGGGATCGTTTCTTGAATGCAGAGCCTTGTCGTGGATGATGATAGCATTGATGACTTCGGTTGGTGAAGCCACACCGTGGTCGAGTAGCTATGGCCATCCACCTGAACAGCAGGGACCTCTGCACACCCCTCACAGGTGGAAGAACAGAGTCCCACAGGGAGCAGCAAGACACCACTCCTTCTGAGGGTCGACTTGGCCCCAACACTGACCTGCTCAAATCCGAAGAAGAGAGCCATCCAGCGACTAAGGAAGGAGGCAACGACGTCGGGAGAAGACAACCAGAGGTGAATCTCCCGATCTCGACAGCCGCCCAACGCTCAGTCGCCATCACCATCACCATCACCGATCAAGTCGAGGTCAAATCGAGGCTGCCATTACACTAGCCTAGCTAGCAAACGGCTCTAGGGAAGGGGGAACCAGGAGACTGAAAGAAGAGATCGAGGGATCCCCTTCTCATCACCTGGACGGAGCGGCAGTAAGGGGACAGATCTAGGGTGTGGCTCCTCTCCACCCATCACTCATAGATGGGATGGAGTCGACCAAACGAATCTCCGAACGCAAACCTGGATCTGAGCTCCACAGCGGCGCCTCACGTCCCTCCTCTTCCCAACCAAGAGACGATCCACTCGAACTGAAGGGCGGTCGCCGAACGGACGCCAACTCCATCGTCTTCTGAGAATCGCTCCACCCATCATGCTCTGGCCTTCTGTGGTTGGGCCAGGGGGAGGAAGGCACTGAGAAGGCACCCCCTCCCCCCAGCGACGGCCATCGGAGAAGAAACTAGAGAGAGGGCAGAGCAAAACCATTCCTCTTTTCACTTGTTTTCCATATTATACCATTATTTTCTATTTCTTTCTTAATAAAGAAATACTTAATTGATCTTTTCTTTTTGTATTGTACTCTTAATGCAACTTTGGACTCCTTGGAACCCAAGGAACCCAAGAGGCACGAAATCCTCTTTGGATTTGCTTTCTAGAGGTTTCCACATTTTCTTTTCTCAAATATTCAGCTATTCATTTACTAATTGAATTTCCTTGTTATTTGGGCCCAATAGCCAATAAAGCCCACAACACAAACATCAAGGCTATTGTAAATAGAATCCATTTATTCAAAACAAATTATATCATTATTTGTTCAAATATCCTTAATATGAGAAATTACATTTCTCGGAAAATGAACCCAAAAATTGGGGTTGTAACAGTGACCAATCGGGAAGTTGATCCCAGATTGTGTGTGAGTAAGGACAAGTGCACAGTTAAGGTCACTGGTGGTCTGTAGGTCCAGTCGTCATTCTTAAAACTCTACTAGAGCCTTGGGCAGTGGGCACATGTGTTACATGTTTGTTTGAGTAGCAATGTGTGGTTGTGTTTAGCTTGAAGATGGTTGTTTCCTTTTTTGATGGTAGATAAAAACTGTGTGATGCCTGAAAGGTGGTGCCTTGATAGCAACTTGAGAAACAACGACTTCAGGTTGAGAAGTTGAGGGTAGAGTAGAGATCTCCACATCCAATGGCAGTTAACTTTGATTCTTGATGGATGAAAATGCCACCAATCATGGCAGGTCAAGGTTATAGGAGGTTGACGAATGTTGAGAAGAGGTATGGCATTAAATGGCATGGATAAGCCCCCAACATGACATGAGGAGAATAAGGTTAATTTGAGTGAATGAGATGCAAAAAGGGTAAACCCTAATTTTATTGTCATCTACATGATGTGTAAAAGGATATCAAAATGTGTAGAGTAGATGATGTGATAGGTTTGGTTGCAAGTTAAATACTTTGTAGCTATAGTACACATTTTGTTGAAGTAACATTGTTGCATGGTGAAATATGAAGATCATATGATACACTCCATGTTGGATGGGAACACATCATGTTACTTGAATGCAATAATTTTTTTGAGTTTTTTCGAGAACATATGCACACATTGTATACTCTTCTTACACAGCATGTAGTTAATCACTTGTAACTTGTTGATGTTGCCTAGATTGCATTTCACACACTATGTAATAAATGTATTTGACTTGTAGGTCATTTGTTGTAGATGTATCAAGGATACTATTGGTATCTATGCCCATAGATACAATCATATGATGATTGGAATGTGGCATTAGATACCTGATTGATAATGATAAAGGTAATTTTGATTATTATGTTTGTCTCAATCATGAGATGATGACACATACATAGTATATGTATAAATAATGATGATACTCGATGACATATGTCTTTAGGTTTATGACCTAAACAATGAAATCATATGTGTGATAAGAGTACATACACTCTTGTTATGTCCCTAGTCGGATATTACTGCGGAAGCAAAATAGATAACAGTAATACATAAGACTAGACTGTGTGTTGATTGATGACAGAGACTCATCAGTCATGATATATGATATCAAGTCAAGCACACATGTACATGTTAGAGAATAGTGTATCAGACAAACCCACTTTGAAAGTGATGCATGAATACCATGGAACGGTAGTCAGAATCATCTATTATAGTAATATTGGTGATTGTGTTTCTTAGACCTAAAGTTGCTACACTCATCACATGTCATTTGATGTACTTTTACATCATCTAGAATGACCTTGAATGAGGGTTTCCATAAAGGTGATGCTCATGTATGTTGTGATACATGTGGATTGAGTGTGAGTGATGTAGATGGGATTTGTCCCTCCTACAGGAGCTAGAAATATAGTCTACTTGATAAGCAATACAAAGAAATGTATGACCATAATCATGAGATTCAATATGCGATATGTGAACCCACATGAATCTCAGACAGTTTGCTCTAGTTCAATGAAAATGCATTGAACATTGAAAGGATGATAATTCCATGAAATCTGGATATTAATGGAAAAGGAACTATACGATCACGGTAACACTAATCACGGACTGTAGGTTGAAGTTGTTCTCCAACTTTTCAAGTTTCTTGGGTAGCAATGATGTGTTTCTAAATACTGCTTATTGATTGTGATGTCATAAATTGGTTATGGACATTCACTGCCAAAGTAAATTGGGGCCTATAGGGTTACATGCATAGGATGCATTTGGAATAGGAGTTCATTCATGAATGAAGTTTAACTTGATTACCAAAAGTGTTTAGGTATATAATTAAACAACTGAGTTCAAAATTGATTGACAGGGCTCTGAATCGATCAGTTCAAGTGTTGAACCGATCGGTTGGAGTGTCATGTTAATTGGAAACAAGATTGTGGAATATTGCCTAAGTTGGACAAGTGAAATGACCATTCACATATGAAATGACTATTTCATGATATGAAACGACCGTTTCAAGAGTGAAACAACCGGTTCATCATCTGGGTTGTTTGATTCAATGATTAATTCGATTGGATTAAGGATTGATGATGATGTCATGATTGTGCATTAATCGAATATTAAAAGCCAATATGTTTGCAAATAGGAATGAACCGACCGATTCACCTATGAACCAACTGGTTGGATAGTGAACTGATCGATTCACCGTTTGTAGTTTCCAAAAAATTCATGAAAATTTGTCTCTTCGACCCCCAGATGAACTGGAATCCCTAATCTTGACCCTCCTATATATAGAGGGGTATTGGGGGCCTTCTAGAGACACAAAAATAAGCTTTGACAATTGTTGTCCTCTCTAGTTGTGGTAACCAATAGAGAGCCTAACCAAGTCCTACCCAAAAAGGAAGGGATAGCAAGGGAGAGACAATTGTGGGAGAGCAAACCGGTGCTAGTAAATTGACATTCAAAGGGACAACTCCTTCCCGTTGGCTCTAATAGTACAACACGGAGTTCCTAGTGGTCCGCGTGGACTAGTCTAGAGGCTAGGAGGACATTTCCTTTCTTTAAGAGGATGACATCAACCATCGTCTCTGGTGTTGCACTAAGAGGCCATTGTTGGCGACTGTTCGAGTGTTGCTTGGAGAAGAAGCATGCTGCAACAAGAGTTGTCAATGGACTTGATCCAAGACCAAGTATATTACTTGTTACCTTCCTTCCTAGATAATCATTATTGATGAGATCTTGCTGATTAGGGAATCAGACATCAAATTTTTATTTCCGTTGCCTTATCTTTCACCCTATTTCCCAACAGTGGTATCAGAATCACGTAAATTTACGGTGTATCAGGTATTTAAATCAATGTGATTGGATTTATTTTTTTGCATACGCTGTGAAAATTAAAGTGGTTAATGTGCTTATCTGATTAATCCCACACATGATTCCACAAATATACATATATATGATATATATGCATTCAATGTGTGTCGTCCTAAAAGTATTTTGATGATGAATGTATGTGCGGTTCAGGCCAAAACCCATGTGGATTGTGTGGCCTAAACCCCTATGGATTGTGTGTTTGGTTGTTTGGTTTATTTCCTATTGCTACTTAGTGTGTATACCGAGCCTCTCCCATCCTTTCCAAATATATATTAATGTTCTTCTTCTTATTTCCCCTTGAATGTAACTTGAGGTGTTGATTTATACAATGTAATATAAAATATGATAGTTTTATTTTATGTTTTTCCATGAGAAGACGTTCTGCACTTGACAAACTTACCCGCTCGTGAGATGAACTGGTCAACTAGAGGACCGATGAGGCCATACGATAGGAGGAGATGAACTGATTGAATGATGGTCCAACCGATCAGTTGGAGGAGTCCATACATCGCTTGAACCAGAAAACCAAATGACCATTTCAAGAGATCAACTGGTCAATTAGGAGGCAAGACGATTGGTGCAAGTGTTGAACCAATCAACATGGATTGGTTTGAGCATAGATCTTCATCAATAACATGTTGTTGTGTATTATGTAGACCTTAGGTCATAGTAATTCCTTATGTCTCGAAGGAATTATAATAGTATGGCCATAACCATTGCTTGTGTTTATAATTGCATGTTTCTATTTTTGGGATATAGCATGTATATGATACATACTATAAGTATGTGGTGATTGGGTGTCTATATGTATTCATATATAAAATCCCTCAATAACATATTAATCCTAAGATGCTTTCCAATAGAAAAGTACATGAAAAGCTTGACTGACTAAGCATGGGCACGCCAAGCGTGGTGTGTTGTCCATCTCATGGAAGTGTAATGGTAGTAATGTGGGCCTACCAAGCAAGGTGCATTACTATCATGTTGGCTTTTGGGTCAGACTTAACTAGGGATCTTAATGAGATTAAGCACCTAGATGCATGAAGAGGGACTATGGCAAAGATTTGCGGATACCATCTATCCAAGAATTGCATGAGATGTGATTGGTAAAAGTTGTCTACCTTAATAATTGGTTATGGATGTTGGTGTTGGTAGGGTAATAACTAAATTGTTCTGGATCTTGACTCACTAGAATAGTGTACATTGCAAACTTTTGAATTGGTAATGAGGGCTATCAATTTGAACAAAATAGTGGGAGTAATAATTAGTTAAAGGCCTAATTAATATCGACAATATAAAATCAAATCAAAAAAAGATTTGACAAAGTTGTAAATTTTATTTTGTACAATCTAATGGCAAACACAAACACGTTATCATTGCAGTCAGTCCTTAAATAGGACAAACTTAATGGGATTAACTTCCACATCTGGTTTAGGACTTTGAAAAGCATTCTTGCCAAAGAGAAAAATATTTATGTCTTTGAAAGACCAAAGCCAAAGGTATCCACTCCAAATGCATGTAAGACTTAAATGGGTGCTTACTTGAAGCATGCCAATGATTTCACGGACATCAAAGACCTTGTGAGAACCATATGAACTATGAGATGCATGAAAAACATGAAAAACATGATATTCTTGAGATGGTAACACATCTTAAGAATCATGTAAAGTATGAAAGGTATAATGTCTCCAAAGTCTTGGTTGAGTGCAAACTGACAGAGGGAGATACAGTAGAGCCCTTTGTGCTCAATACGATTGGGTATGTCGAGAGACTAGGATTTCTTTTAGGTCAAGAGTTTGCCATGGATATGATTCTACAATCATTGCCTGAATCATATAGCCAGTTTATCAAGTGTTGTCACCAGAGTAAACCATTGTCTGAATTACTTGGCATGTTGATGAATATTGAAGCACAATGAAGATGGACAAGCCAATGATGAAGATCAGTGGAATAGAGTCCAAAGATAAGGGAAAGGCTGAGAAGAATTCTGAGG
Organism: Alisma plantago-aquatica; assembly: GCA_963693085.1. Taxonomy (NCBI): domain Eukaryota; kingdom Viridiplantae; phylum Streptophyta; class Magnoliopsida; order Alismatales; family Alismataceae; genus Alisma; species Alisma plantago-aquatica. Next base: position 662,194,753 of record OY856409.1, on the reverse strand, counting down.
CTAAGCTAAAGTCCAAGTCTTGTACACTCAAGATAAGGAGAGGGGTAAGTGTAAAAGGAATATGTACATTTCACTTAAATGATTAAGGAAGGGAAGTGCCACCACTGTCACCTACCTGGACACTGAAAAAAGAACTGTCCTCTTTATATAGAGGATCTCAGGAAGAAGAAGGAGATAGAGATCTCCACTTCGGGACCTGAAGAAGAAGTAAGCTAGAACAATGTTAAGAAAGAGTTGTTGCCACTAGAATTGGAATTTGTCACTCATGTAATGGGAATGTAATAGAATTCATGAATTGATATTATATACCTACCATTGATGAGAACATCAAGTATCTTGTACGGATAAGAATATTATGAATATATTGATGTATCATTTCAGAAGATAAGATCTTATATGGTAATTCCCTATGTCTCATAATTCGTACTTGATAGTTGTAGAGACAAATGTGTATGACACATACACTGAATTCCTTGATGACTCAAACAATGAATCCTATAACACTACCATCTAGAGCGCGTAAATGAGAAATGCATTTCTAGAATTTATAATGATGGTTATCTAGATTCTTATGGCTGTTGAACCAATAAAGACATGCAAGTCTTATTTATTGGGCAATATGACAAAATCACTTTCCACTAGATGTAGTGGAAGAGAGATTGTTCTATTAAGGCTCATACACATTGATGTATATAGACCTTTTAGAATAAATGCAAAATTTAGTTACTAGTACCTCATTATATTTACTGATGCTATCAGTAGATATGGCAGTTTGTACCTAATGAAATACAAATATAGTTCTCTTGAAGTGTTCAAGGATATCATGATTGAAGTATGTAACTTGCTAAAAGTATTTAGATACTTTGATGTGATTGATGTTGAAATATTTTAAATTAAGAGTTTGAGCACCTTGTAGAACCATTATAATGTATCATAATGAACTCCACCTGAAAAATGATGAATAAAAAAGATGGTATCACTCCCCGTTAGTTATGGTGCGATCATAAATAAAACTAGTTGATCCTTCAATTTCCTTTTTGGCACATGTTTTACACTAAAACAATGTATCGTCTAAAATGGTTCAAAAGACACCATATGACATATGGTATGGGAAGTGTCCTGATACGTCTTAGGGTTGAAAGCTTGTGTAAGAAAATAGTTTCTTATGAAGCTTTGTCCAAAAGTCACATGAATTTTATTTTGTTGAATACTACTTTTATACTCCAATCCAACAACAAAAGTGTTTGATGATGAGATGGCTGAATTCCTTAAGAGGAATTTAATTCCAAAGGAATCCATGGGATAAAACTAGAACTCAAAATGTTCAAGACAAACAAGAACAAACATTAAACCTAAAGGGTGTAGTAAGAAGAAGAAGAATCACAAATTGTTGAGGAATGTCAAATTCCTTATGTAACACAAAGCCTCATAAATCTAGTAGAACACCCCTTGAGTTTGAAAGATAATAATATCTTGTAACTCAAAAGGCAGTGAGTTGGTCATAAGATGATGAGCAAACAACCTGCCTAGAAGCTATTGAGGGACCAGAATATGAGACATGGCCTGAGGCCATGAGATCGGAGATGGACTCTATGTACACCAACAAGGTATGACCTTGGTGGATCCACCTAAAAGGGTAAAACCCATAGGGTGCAATTGGGTTTTAAGAAGAAGACCGACATGGATGGTATTGTAAAAACCCATAAGAGTAGATTGGTTGCAAAAGGTTTCAAACAAGTTCAAAGTGTTGAACATTATGAAATATTTTCACCAATTTCCATGGTTAATCCATTAGGATAATGCTTTTCATTGCAGCTTAATATGGCTATGAAGATTTGGCAAAATGGATGTTAAAACCACATTCCTTAATAGGAATATTGTTGAGGTATTTATGTGAAATAGCCTAAAGGTTTTATAAATCCGTATAATGCAAATAAAGTCTATAAGCTACAAAGGTCAATCTTTGGATTGAGGCAAGCATCTCAGAGTTGGAATCTTCAATTTGACAAGATAGTCAAAGAGTTTTACTTGAGTTAGGATGAAAAATAAATCTATGATTACAAAATATTTAGTGGGAGCATATTTATATTCCACATAATGATAGGGAATAACACCCTTATACTGCATATATTAAAACCTGGCAAGGAAATTATCTTCTCTATGAAGGGTTTATGTGAAGCATCCTATGTGACAGGAATTGGGATCTATATAGATAGATCTAGAAATCTTCTTAACTTAAGAGAGAGCACATGCATTAGCAAGATGTTGAAGGGGTTTAGCATGCAAGACTCATGGAGAGAAGATCTTTCCATGTTCCATGGGATCAGTCTCTCAAGATCTTAGTATCCTAGTACTTGTGAAGAATGGGAAAACATGAGTGAGATGTCATATACATTCACAATTCGATCTATCACGTATCCAATGTTATGTGCTCATCATGTTATCTTGTAAGTACTAGATATGACGAGAGGATATGTACTCATCCAGTTGTCTCGTATGTATTGGACATGACAAATGGATATCTATCACATCCTAATGAAAGTCATTGGAATGCCATAAAGAACATATTTAGGTACTTGAGAAGAACCAACAGGATCGATTCCTTGGTTATGTTAATAAGGAAGAGTTGGGTGAAAAGGGTTACACCAATACAAGCTTCCAAAATGACAAATAAAATTAATGATAACAACATAAATTTTTGTTACCTTAAACCAGAATTGTAAGTTGGAAAAGCTATGAGCAAGAGACAAATGTTTAAATTCTACAATAGAAGCCAAGTATCTTGGTGTTATGAACACAACAGATATATTGTATGGATCAAGAAGTTCATTTCGATGAAATTATGGGAGGTTCCAACCATTAATGACACAATAGAGATATTGTGACACAATAAAGCTACTGGTTAGGTAAGGAATCTCAGATAGAAAACATGGCACTTCCATCTCATATGAGAAGTTGTATAGCGAGGAGATGTGAAACTTGCAATATACATACTAGAAGAAAACGTTGCTAACCTAGTATAAAAGCACTTGCACATCACAAACATGATGGACATGCTAAGATCACTTGGAATAAGATTTGTGGGTGATTGTCTCTAGGTGCAAGTGGGAGACAGTTGGTATGTATGCCCAAAGATCCAATCATATGATGATTGGAATGTGGCATTAGATACTTTATTTGATAATGATAAAGGTAATTCCCTCTATTATGATTGTCTCAATCATGAGATGATGACACATACATAGTAGATGTCTAAATAATGATGCTACTCAATGGCATATGTCTTTAGGTTCATGACTTGAACAATGAGATCATATGTATGATAAGAGTACATACATTCTTGTTATGTCCCTAGTCATATATTATTGTAGAAGAAAAATAGACAACAATAATACATAAGACTAGAGTGTGTGTTGATTGATGACAGAGTCTCATTAGTCATGATATATGATATCAAGTCAAGCATGCAGGTACATGTTAGAGAATAGTGTATTGGACAAACCCACCTTGAGAGTAATACATGGATACCATGGAAGGGTAGTCAGAATCATCTCTCATATTGATAATGGGGATTGACCCAACTCCCGATCATAGAATACCAATGCAAGGGTGGCTACATCACCATGGATAGCCCTTTCCAACTTGCCTAGACCGCACAGCTCAAAGACTGACATGCCAAATTCCCATGTGGGCCCCACCTACTGGAGGGGTTATGACTCTGATACCATTTGTAAACACTCGGGCCCACTGCCCAAGGCACTAATATAGTTTTAGGAATGACGAATGGCCCCACAGACCACTATTAGCATTAACTGCACACTTTATCCTCACTCACACACAAGACAGTGTCAACTTCCCGACCAGTCACCCATCCTAGTACTACTCCAAGCTGAGCACGCTTAACTATGGATTTCTTTAGTCATGGGCTCCTAGAAAAGGAGGTACACCTTGGTGATATGGGTAATCTAATCATTCCTCTTAAGATCATTCTATCTGAGGCCTCAAATCTTGGGACGTAAAAATCTCCCCCACTTAGAATCTTGACAACCTCATCAAGGCTCAAACAATAATAGCCTTTCCAACATGCATGGACCGCACAGCTTAAGACCAGCCTGTCATGCCCATGTGGCCCCCACCTACTAGAGGGGATTTGGCTCTGATACCATTTGTAACACTCAGGCCCACTGCCCAAGGCACTAGTAGAGTTTCAAGAATGACAACTGGCCCCACAGACCATCATCAGCCTTAACAATATGCTTTGTCCTCACTCACACCCAAGCCATGATAAACTTCATGACTGGTCACCCATCCTAGTACTACTCCAAGGTGAACACACTTAACTATGGAGCTCTTTAGTGATGGGCTCCATGAAAAGAAGGTGCACCTTGGTGATATGGGTAGTTCAAACATTCCTTATAAGTTCATTTTATTCGAGGCCTCAAATCTTTGGACGTTACAATAAAGGTGATGCTTGGGTTCTTTGTGACACATGGGGATTGAGTGTGAGTGATGTAGATGGGATTTGTCCCTCCTACAGGAGATTGATATCCAGGTGACTTGATAAGTGAGATTGAGAAATGTATGGCCATACTTATGTGATTCAATATGTGATATGTGAACTCACATGCATCTCAGACTGTTTTCTCTGGTTCGATGAACATGGATTGAACATTGAAAGGATGACGATTCCATGTCTCGAGTTTAATTCGTATATCAGAGACAAGGGAGCTATATGATCACGGTAACACGAATCACAGATTGTAGGTTGAAGTTGTTCTCCAACTTTCCAAATTACTTGGATAACAATGATGTGTTGCTAGATACCACTCATTCCTTTTGATGTCATAAATTGATTATGGACATTCACTGCCAACGTAAATTAGGACATATAGGGTCACATGCATAGTATGCACTTGGAATAGGATTTTATTCATGAATAATATTTAACTTGATTATTACAATTGTTTAGGTATTCAATTAAACAACTAAGGTTCAAATTTGACTGACTGGACTCTAAACCAACCAATTTAAGTGTTGAACTAATTAGTTGGAGTGTCATGTTAATTGGAAACAAGATTAACTGAATGTTGCCTAAGACAGACAAGTGAAACAACCATTTCACATATGAAACGACCATTTTATGATATGAAACAACCGTTTCATGATATGAAATGATAGGTTCAACATACGGGTTGTCCAGTTTGATGATTAATTTGACTGGATCAAAATTGATGGTGATGGCATGATTGTGCATTAATAGAATATTAAAAGCCAATATGTTTGCAAACATGAATCGACCGATTTAAGAGATGAATCGACCGATTCACCTCTGAACCAACTGGTTGGATAGTGAACATATTGGTTCACAATTTGTAGGTTCTGAAAAATAGTGAAAATTTGTCTCTTCAACTAACAGATGAATTGGAAGTCGTGACCCTGACCCTCTTATAAATAGAGGGGTGTTCGGGGCCTTCCAAAGACACAATAATCAGCTATGATAATTGTTGTCCTCTCTGGTTGCGGTAACCAATAGAGATCCCGAGAAAGTCCTACTTAGAAAAGGAGGCATAGCAAGAGAGAGACAATTTTTAGAAGAGAGAATTAGTGCTAGTACACTGATTTTTAAAGGGTCAACTTCTTTCCATTGGCTATGGTAGCACAACATGGAGTACTTGGTGGTCTGTGTGGACTATTGTAGAGGTGAGGGTGCCATTGCCTTCCACTAGGAGGACACCATCAACCACCATCTGTGGTGTTGCACCAGGAGGCCATTGCTGATGACTCTTTCAGTGTTGCTTGGAGAAGAAGCATGCTACAACAAGAGTTGTCACTGGGCTTGCTGCAAGACCATATATATATTGTTACATTCCTTCCTAGATACATTGTTGTCAATGAGATCATTTTGGGTAGGGAATCGGGCATTAAATTTTTGTTTCCGCTGCCTGATTTCCCAACACATACCAATTTGTAACAGATATGATGTGTTTGCTGACAATAGTTATTTTTATTAACTTGTTATATATTTTTGAACATAGGGTTTCAATGGAATGCATTGTGAGGGTTTGATACATGTTGTTTTGTTGAATATCTATTGCAATCTGCTGAATTTCTATGATTTCACATTTTTTCTAGTTGTATTTGTAATGAAAATTCAAATATGATCATTAGGAGGCTTTAAATCAAGTTGTTCACCATGGTAAGGTTTACTCGATAATAAAAAATTCAAAAGAAATGACATGAAATAAAGATATACTACACATTGGGGTCATCTCCCATAAGGGTCCTCTATTTAAAGTCTGGAGTGAGGCTTTTCATCAGTTCCTAACTTGAGACCGACTGGGGGTATGCAACTACCTTATCAATTTGCTTTCTTGGAGTATACAACTTTATTCTTTTGTCCATTAACCTTGAAGGTGGATTGTTTTCCTTGTAATTATATAGCTCCATGGGGGAAAACTTTGACAATTAAGATTTGCCTAGACCATTTGGAATGTAGTTTGGCTGGGAAAAGCTTCAGTCTTGAAATGAATAGTAATAGTTGATCACCTTCTAAGAATTATTTTCGTCCAATTCTCTTATCATGCCAGTTTGTTTGCTCCATGTATATCTTGGTGTTTTCATATGCGTCTAAGCGAATTATTCTAACTTCTGAAGTTGTAGAAGCCTTCTTTCTCCTCATGTTGAAATTGAAGAACTTATTTCTAGAAGTGTTTAGTTCCAATAATTGTTTTGTAAGCCATCCTATAGGCTCATAATGCATCATATTGTTGGGTTTTAGGGGAGACAGAGAAGGCAGCGGAAACAAAAATTTTCTCCCCAACCCATACTGAGGAAACGCGTCAACGTCTATATAATAGGAAAGGATGGTTTGTGGAATCATACCTTGTCCCGAGGCTTGCTCGGCGACAATACCTCACGCAATGCGCGGTCTTCAACTCCGGTCTTGGACGGCGTCTGTGCAGCTCCTGGTCGCACCGGGACTGACGACTCCTCCTCCTACCGGACTGTCAGATGACAGTTGTCCTCCTAAGCGGCAGTGTCCTCCCGCCTCTGTAGTAGTCTACACGGACCACCTGGAACTCCACTCTCCTTGTCCCAAAAGGAAGTGGAAGGATTCGTACCCTCCTGTTGACGTACTAGTCGCCAACACACTCTCCTGCTACCAGTTGCAACTGCAGTTGTCCTTCCCTTGCTGCACCTCCCTTTTGTGGGAAGCACTTGCTCGGGATCTCTCACGGTTACCAAAACCAGAGAGAACGACAACTTCGCAAAGCAACCAGCTTGCATTGAGTTGTACTTTGAGAAGCCCCCAATACCCCTATATATATAGGCGGGTCATGGGACAGGGTTCTCTGTGTCCAGCAATATGGGACTAAAGCAGGAGTAGAAGGATTCGAGAATTTTCCACAAAAAGCAACCGGTTCGCAACTTGAAATGATCGGTTCACAACTAAATCGATCGGTTCGGCTATTGAGCCGATCGGTTGGACCTGAGCCGATCGTTTGGGGCACTCCAACTGATCGGTTGGTTCCCTGAACCGATCGGTTCATGGTCCTAATCTGGCTCAAAAAGACTTTCCTTGTTTCGTTCTCAATTGGTATCGAATACCAATGTTATTCCCAATCGAATTGGGCAATTTGAAACCAAAGGAAAATTCTTGCCGACATGACTTTTCCAACTGGTCGGTTGCACCAGTTGAGTCGATCGGTTCAACTCTTGAACCGGTCATTTCAACCTGGGTATGAGCCGATCGGCCTGGACACTCTAGCCGACCGGTTCAGCAACCTCAGCCGACCGGTTCATCACATGAGCCGATCGGTTGGGAGCACAGGTTGGGCAAAATTAGTCAATTGCGATTTCAATCAATCTGATACTCCAATCAATGCGTCCAACACCTTGAACCATATGATATTGAGCCATCGACTGATTGAGTGTTTAATTGAACTACTAAACTCCTTTAGTAATCAATCTAAACATTGCTTTGTGGACAAAACTCCTCTTCCAGGTTAAATCCTATGTGTGTGACCCTGCAGGTCCATTTCACATTAGCAGTGAAAGTCCATAACACTTATGACTTCACAAGCAAAGAGCGGTGCCTAGTCACACATCATTGCTACCCAAGTGAAAGTAGAAAGTTGGAGAACAACTTTCATCCTACAATCCGTGAATGATGTTACAGTGAATGTATAATTCCTTTGTCACTGATATCCTGAATGAACTCAAGGCATGGAACAGTCATCCTGTCAACGTTCATTCACTTTCTTGATCTCAGAGTAGATTGAAGGAGATATGTATGACATCAATATCACATACTGATTCACACATGCGTGTGCATGCCTATCTCAATCCTACTCATCAAGTGGCCTTGGATATCAAACTCCCTCAGGAGGGACAAATCCCATATCTATCACTCACCCCTCAAAAGCCCCATGTGTCAAAGCCACCCAATCATCACCTTTATAACAACCCATGTTTCAGGATTGCGTTTGATGATGTCAAAGTGTTCCCAACGACATGTGTTGAGTGTAGTGATTTCAGGTCTAAGAATCACACTCACCACCATCACTGTGAGTACTGACTGTGACTACCATCTCATGGTTCCATGTGTCAAACTCACAGTGGGTCTGTCCTGTACCTTGTTCTCTAACAAGTACCTATGTGTTTGGTTTGATATCTCTATATCATGACTAATGAGATTCTGTCATCAACCAACACCACAATCTAGTCTTGTGTGTCATTGCTGTCTATCTACCTTCCACAATGACATCCTACTAGGGACATAACAAGAATGTACAAACTCTTAGCATCTGTATGATCTCATCGTTCAGGTCATGAACCTGAAGGCATACGTCATTGAGTACTGTCATTCTCTAGACATTCAATCTGTTCTATCACTATCTCATATGACTGAACCAGAAGGAATTGGAAGCTTGCCTTTGATGTTTATCAAATCAATCTTAATGTATCCCACCAATCATCCCATGATTGGCTCTCAGGGCATACATACCAACACATATAACTTCAATATCTTTTGTTGAATTTGACATTATCTTCTGATATATTAGTTTCAGATGCCTATTATAAACTTCATATTGATCTTCAATTTATGGAAGATATAGTGTTGAGATTTTATGCTACATTCCATATTTACTCAGTAAGTTTCTAGAGTTCCTTTCATTGAAATTACTTCCTCCATCAGATATGATTTCTCATGGAACAAAGAATCTAGGGAAAAAATCCTTTGAAATGACTTTATCAAGGACTTTGCATCTGGATCTTGAGTATGGATTGCCTCTACCCATTTCAGTATATATATTCACAAGCGATAAGGATAAATTTATAACCAAATGAAGAATAAAAGGGTCCCATGTAGTGGACATCACATACATTAAAAGTTGTTATCTCTAGAATTGAAATGAGTGGAATTTTGTCTCTCATAAAAATTCAACTAATCTTTGGCCTCTATCACATGATTTAACGAATGCATGGACATCTCAGAACAATATTGACTAATAGAAACCTACATGAAGAATGTTAGGTGTTGTTTTGTCACATCCAAAATGTCCTCCATAAGGAGAGGAGTGACATTCTAAAATTACACTTTGAATCTCCTCATTTGGAATGCATCTTAAGATCAGTCCATCTATGCCTTTAATTAAATAAAAGATGGTCATCCCAATAATAGAAGTTGACATCATGAAAAGTCTTATTTTTTTATTGATAAGTAAGGCATGGAGGAAGTCTTAAAGTGGCTAGATAATTTGCAAAATCAGCAAACTAGGGAATTGGAAGTGAGCTCCCAACATTTAGTTTTCAATTAGAAGATGACCATGAATAAGAATATTATCCTTTGTAGCACTATTGAAGTAGGAAAGGTGGTTAGCAACATTGTACTCCATCCCCTTTTCGTATTTAATATCCAAATCAAACTCTTATAGAAGCAAAATCCATTGGATAAGACAAGGTTTGCAATCCTTCTTATACTAGAGAAACCTAATTGCAACATGATCTGTGTAAACAACAACATTGGATCCCACCAAATATAGTCAAAAAGTTTCAAATATGTACTGTATTGCTAACATCTCCTTTTTTTTAGTTGCATAATTTATTTGTGTCTCATCCAGAGTCTTTCTCATGTAGTGAATTGCATGATGTTTGTTGTATTTTCTTTGTCCTACCAATTCCCCTACTACAAAATCATCGGTATCACATGCTATTTCAAACAATAAGCTCCAGTTAGGTGGTTGAATGATAGGTGTGGAGATAAGACCCTCCTTGAGTTTTCAAAAGGTTGTTTTGCATTCTTAATTGAAGATGAAATCCACATCTTTGGCTAGAAGGGAACTCAATGATTTTTAAATCTGGGATAAATCCTTAGTAAACCTTCTATGAAAACTTGCATGTCTAAGAAAACCTCAGCTTCTTTCATTGTACTTGATGTACTCATTTTTTTTATTACTTTGACATTTGCCATGTCTGCTTCAATAACTTTGTTTGACACCAAATGACCTAACATAACTCTAGATTTTACCATGAAATGGTGATTTTCTCAATTTATGGCCAGATTGAATTGTTTACAATGCTATAAACTTTAGAGAGATTCATCAAACAATCATTACAAGAGTTATCATAAATATTAATCCATGAATAGTTCCATAATATGCTCAATGAAATCATAAAATGTGGCCATCATACATCTTTGGGATGTAGTAGGTGCATTACATAGTCAAAATGGCATCTATTTATATGCATAGGTTCTGATAGGTGCATGTGAATGTAGTTTTCTCTTAGTCCATTGGGTATATTGGGATTCAGAAAAAACTTGAGTACTCATCTAAATAACAAAAGTATGAACAATCGATAAGTATTTTTAGCATGAGATCTATGAATGGAAATGGGAAATGATCTTTTCTAGTGGCTTTGTTTAATAATCTATAGTCATTACACATGTGCAATCTAATGATTACATGTGTTTGGGTCAATTCAACATTTTCTCCTTTGGTTACAGTTGATCCACCTTTCTTGGATACTACATGAATTGCACTTACCCATGGGTTGTCACTAGTTGGATAGATAATCCCTACATCTCCTAACTTGAAAATTGCTTTCTTAATGACTTACATCATGTTTCGGTTCAGTCTTATTAGAGGTTCCACGCATGGTTTAGTATCATCCTCTAGAGAGACGTGAGGCATACAAATAAGAGTTTGATTCCTTTTAAATCATGAATTGAATATCCAATTACATATTTATAAAGTCAAAGTTCTTTGATCAACTTTTTTTCTTATTCTTCAGTTAATTTAGAGTTAATAATGACAAGAGAAGTAGAATTTGGGTCTAGGAATGCATACCTCAACCTCATTGGTGGGGTTTGCACTCTACCTTTTTATTTGTTGTTGTAATGTTGTTTTTCTCCTCTCTTTGTGATGTTACTTGATAAGTTGAACTTGGATTGGATATATAAATGATCTCATGAACATTAATGTTCTGGCTGGTGCCATTACTATACTCTTCAAAATCATCAGAATATGATTTGTGGATATTTTTCTCATTATCAAGTAATGTGTTAAGACTATCAAACAAATACAAATATTCTTTTCTTTGTTCTTTTATTGCATTACAAAAAGAGAAAAAATAGTTGAATCTCCAATTCTAAGGGTTAGTTTCCCTTCTCTAACACTCACTATGCATCCAGTAGTATGTAGGAATAGTCTTACAAATAGAATAGGATTTGTAGGATCTTCATTCATATATAGGACTACAAAGTTAAAAGGAACAAATAACTTTCCTATTTGCACTGGAACATCTTTAGTGATTCCTATCTCTTATCTATTGGATTAGTTTGCTAGTTAAATAGCCATAGTGGTGGAACTAAGTCTATGCTTACACTACAATCTATGAAACCTTTATCAAATGTTGTTTCTTTAGGATTGCAAGGAATAGTGAATGCACCAAGATCATTTGATTTCTTTGGCAAATTATTTTGAATAATAGAGCTCATTCTTTCAAAAAGTGTCATTTTCTCCTTTTAGTCAAGTCTCCTCCTATTTTTCAATATGTCTTTGAGAAATTTATGAAGGCATTTTAGCAATTACTTCCACTAAAGGGATTTTGTTCAAAATTTTCATAGATTTATTGAATTTATTACCATTTTTCTTATTAGAAACCTATGTGGATAAGGGACAATTGTCTTTCTTGAAGAATCTACTCGTGGAGCATGTGTTGCATATTTATTCCTTTGAGTTTCAGCTTCAATATCTTCACTGGTGTTAACAACTTTGTCTAATTTTGTCTTTGATTGTGAAAAAGATCCTCCTATAATAGCTCCACTACTCAAAGTCATTAACTAGCATGATTATCTAGGATTCATCTTTGTTTGACTAGGTAAGGGCACTAAAGGTACGTTATGTTGGAAAGCGTTTGTTGGGAAATTTGATTTTCCAACATTCATGCATGAGGGGAAATTCCATCCACCTTAGAAGAGAGTTGGTGACTGGAATCCTTCATTAATTATCCTCTGTTGGTGGGGTTCATCATTTTTATTTATTTTAATTGAAGCAAAATTCTCTAAGAGTGATTTAAAGTTGAACTTAAAATGGAGCAGAAAGAGCATAGCAAGTTGAAGATGTGTGTCCAGGTAACCCAGATGCATCACAAGATAAATTTACTGCTTGAACTGGTTGAGTGCTCAGCTTCTTAAACTTCTGTAACAAGGCATCTAACTTTAATTCTATCAAATCAAACGCATCAACTATGTGCTTACCCCACTTGCTTCCCTAAAGCAATATTTTAAGATGATGATTGGTTGCTTCTTTCAGAATTCCATTGGAAATGGTTTATGGTCATTCCTTCAATTATAACATATGCTTTCCTATAGCTCTTGTTCATTAGTTATTCATTAGAAACAACATTTATAGACATCCTTGTATTGTAGAAAGAAACCATTATAGAAAGTTTGTAATAGAAGCCACTTTCTTAGACCATGGTGTGGAGAAAGACATTGAAGGTATTTGAACCTTTCCCTTATATCATACAAGGTCTCTCTATCTCTTTAAGGGAGGTTAGTTAGTTGACTCCTTACATGTATAGTATTTCTAGGTGGAAAATATTTGACTAATAAGACTTTTAGGAGTTCCTCCTGGATATTGATGGAGTTTCTAGGCAAGAAAGAGAGTCACACCTTTGCTCTGTCTCTCAAGGTGAAAGGAAAAAGAAAAAGGTGGAAATTGTCAGTAGGAATGTAATTTATCTTCAAAGTATATAGGTACTCTAGAAATTAAGAAGTGTGTAGATTTGGATCCTCCATTGGTGTCCCTACAAATCTATTTTGTTGGATATTCTACATGATGGTGGGGAAAATAGAATAGTTGGTTGCTTCAATTTGTGCACTAATGATAGTTCCATTGATGTTTGTTGCACTTGGAACAATAGAGTATGTGAGAGAATTATTTCATGATTGGTTCTTCTTGTTGAGCCAAATTCTTCAGTGAAGATGGTGGTGATGAATATTGTGATTCCTCCAAAACAAATTGAGGTTCACTCCTCCTTGATCTTCAAAAATTGCTAGTGATTCATTCAAATTCTGGGTATAGAAATATGGAAGGTTCAAGACCCCTTTTGGAATGATGCATAAAGACTTGCAAATAAGAAGGTGGGTGAGATACACAAACAAAAATAGAAGACACAACAAGTGATAATGATGATGGTGTAGGAGTCTCAGAAGCAGAAAATGCAATGGAATAAAATCTTCTTGAGCATCCTTTGAGTAGGATCCCTCTAATACAACAAAACTAGATTAGGATTTACAAATTTATATCTTATTATGGAAGAGGTTCCAAGTATTCAACATGTAACACCTGGTGTAGATCATGATCCTCCTACTTATGTATCTTTTGAATTTTTCTAGATGGACAATTAGAACTCATTTCCGGTGTCTCTGGAACTCTAGGAATCACCTCGAGATGCATACACAAAATTGTTTTTATTTTGCTAATTGGGGAAATCCACCTGATTATTGTTGGTGCATTGTCAGATTCCAATGGTGATTTTATAGAGATCCCAAGGTAACGTTTTGGCTTTATTGACGCCAAATCTGATCTGAAACTTGCCTCTAGTGGATCCCACTATTCCACAGTCAATGTGTGTGGCAGATCACATTGTTCCGCCTCATAGATATCCTCCTCAATTTGCATGCCAGGCGTATTGCGCCGTCCCTCTATGGAGATCCTTGATTTGTGTGCCTAGCAGATCGTATATGTTCACATGGAGACCTTCTATTCGATTTACATGCCTTCTATGATGGATCACAACATTTCATCATGGAGATCTTCTCCTCAATTTGTGTGCCTAGAAGATTGCATTGTTTTGCCATCATCGATTGTGGAAGGATCTACCATTCTACCATCACCTTGATTCACATGTCATCACTGACGATCTTCATCTAGAATGAATTCATTGTACAAATTTGTCTCCACAATATCTAGGTAGGTGTCGAAGATGGCTGGAGTTTCTAGTCTCCTCCTCTCCTTCTTCTCTCTATATGTTGCTCTTAGGGTTTCCAAAACCTTGGAGGCAACAATGAGAAGATATGAGTGTGTGCCCTGAAGGCCTCCCTCGTATCATATATAGATAAAGAGGGATGAATATGTTAGGGTTTCCAAAACTCTATTTGTCCAGGCGGTGGACTCCCTCGTGGAATGAGAGAATCTACCTTGCATTTCCCAAAGAACGCACCATTCTACAAGTCTTGGTGTCATGCCAACTTCTTATTTCTCGAGAGGTAGGTCCCTATCTTTTGCCATGCACATGTACACTTATAGTGTGATATTTTTCCAACAAAAATTACATTTTATTAAAAACATTCACATAAAACTAAAATTACATATTTATGAAAATGCGAAAAATTACAATTTTACAAATATATGTGATTTAGATATAATTCAAAAGAATTTACAGTTTGTCATGTTGTGAATATTAAATTTAGTTGTTTTTCTGTGAAGATTAGACTTTTCATGACTAAAAAGGGTTATTTGTCTTTTATTATGATTACATAAATGAAACAATGACTAATAAATAAATTATGATCAACTCAAGTATACAGTGGAAAATATATTACTAAACTCCACGCATTTCCCAATCCTTGTTGATAGTGTGTTGAGATGACACCTATTACACAAATAAATGCACCTATTCAAAAAGAACCTTCATGTGTTTCTCATTCTATTTTAGAGTGTTGCAAAGTGATTACATGACATTAAAACATAGAATAAAAAAGACATCAGACCTCTAATATATAATTGTAAGTAAACAGATTTGTAGTATTTATATAGTCAGAGTGTAAAATAATGATGAGGTTCTGTTCATAGGACTCTTCCCCATCTGCTATAAGGTACAATGTCAGAATAACAAAGAGGAAGGTGAATCCTAGCATCATAGGGAAGGTATGAAGAAATGTGACCACTTTTCCACTGGCCTTGGTTGCTCCTCCCCCTTTATAGGTTGGATTCTTCAGAAACCTCATTGAATTCATTCACTATGGTGCCCTAGCTGGTTTCCAGCACAAGGAGGAGTTGTAATATTCATCTCATATTAGCAAGGTGCGCACACATTCCCACCAGGGAGATAAATACAAAGACAAAGAGGGTGATACTCTTGTGGGTGGATTCTCATCCAGTTGATGAATGCCTAAAGTTTATTAGAGTGGAGAAATAAAAGTATAGAGAGAGTATTGTCATAGAAAATAGAGTGGATAGTTTATCATCCTAGCTGACTGATATGAAAGACTAGTGTGTGAGTCAAAATGTGAAGAAATTTGGGAGAGTATTTCTGGGGAAATTTTGAGAAGGGAAACTAAAATAATAGTTGTGAAGTAAATATGTATAGATGGATATTTACGTGGTTTAAGATCATTGGAAAAGTACTATTTCTCTTAGTAGAGTGAAAAAATATAAGAACCTTTACAAAAGGTACTACCCAAATAGATACATTTAAGTCAAAAGACTGGATCATTAAAATTCAGATTGGATGAAATCCGATTATTGTTACTATTTCTCCTCATGAAAAATGACAATCAACAATAAGTTGGTTATTTCTTTACTACCTAGTTATATCATGCCATGTCTAATTTGTTAGTATCCTGAACGATTCCATGCCAGTACTTTGGGAATGGATGCATAAAAGAGCATAAAAGGTGATGACTATATTGCATATTCAAGTATTTCATGTATTCTTTACTACTGAATTATCTCAATAGATTGGTACAAAACCACATACTAAAATAAATCCATTTGTAATTTCAAAAGTAGTAAAGTTGTTAGTGTAGTCACCTTAAAATACTACATCTAGGACAATACTGCACTTGTAAGAAGGCAATAGATTTTTTTGAAGAAAAATGTTTCTTTGTCGACTTCTGATGGAATATAATTTGTTGCATTATAATATTCTACTATAAACTTATTCCTACAACATGCAAGCACATAGTTGTGGTCCATAATGAATGTCTAGATCCAATGGCCTTAGACATGAGTACTACTACTGCAACAATGTTTAAAGGATATCCTACATTGTACTCACCATACATCACTTTGATGTTAATAGATGTAGGATTTATGCATCTGGTAGCATGTTGAGTGATGCATTTTGAGCCTCTATCTTCGAGATGGTCTGTCAAATCTCCTCTAGTGGTTTTGTTATATGGCTCATCAACTTCCCATCTTGCAGGAACCCAAGCAACTACTTTTGGTGTTGGTTTTTTGTGAGAACATGGAATAAGATGAAATGTTCAGGTTTCTTAATTTTGGCCCCACCAATATTTTCTTTTGCCACGTTCTATAGGGATATTTAGTATTTTTAATCATTTTTGTCATTTTATTTGTTCATATTTTATATTAATGACCAAGGAATAATGTCACCATTAAGGTTTAAAACCTAATGTGGGGGTGTCTTAGTCATTTGGATCGATTTCATATACAAAATCCATATAAATCTATTTATTCAAGAAATTTATAATTATTTATCTACTCATTAGAAAATTATAATAAAATATAATTTAGAATCAAGAGATTTTTCTCCATCCAAGGATACAAGTTTTGCGACCTAATTCTATTATTATGGAAACATGATTTTAAGGATTTTTCTAGTTGGGTATAACTTCTAAAATTTGTACCTAATAACTATATGAAGTAGGAAAAATAAAGAATAAATACTCTATCAACTCAAAAAAATATAATCTATAAGATAGTTTGGTTTGGATAACCGAATTCAATGGTAATAAAAATATGATTTTAGGATTTACAAATTTAATAAGAAGTTAATCCTTGTTCTTTATATGTGCTAAATAGGTGACTTGGAACCCTGATGTGAATCAAGGTTTAGCTTGGATCTTGGTGGAATGGATATGAGGTTGTTGCATGCTAATATTCCATATTAAGAAATTACCCATGTTTTTCCTCTTGGTCTTTTGAGACATATACCCTACACAATTTCTCTCTTCTGGGGTGTTGATTCTTATGAGTTCTTATATCCTGAACTTGATCTTTTGATATGCATGTTGGACTCTTAATCATATCTTGTTTGTCCTATTTCAAGTTATACCCTTATTTGTAGATGTGGAGCAAGATTGACTATATTTGTAAAATAGAATCGTATCTTCCATAGTGATGGCCTCTTATGGTCTTATAAAGTATCTTGATTGTGGTGATTATTGGATATTTGTTTATGGGTCCTATGACCCACATAATAATTTACGTATGTTACATCCTATTATTTTAAATTGACTAAACTTACTACTTGACTCTATATTTGTGCATGGCTAAGACTAATTTTATTTTAAGTAGTGTACATGAATACAATTATACATAGGGGTGCTCTTTTTTCGCCCAGAGTGTGTTTTTCCACTTAACATAAATAATGGGAACACTAATTCCACCTAGGGTGTGATTTTCCACCCACTTTTGGTTGATATCCTATTGTGTCTAAGCCCTACTTTAAATAAGTTCAGTCTAATGTTATTTACATGCATTGCTTATGATTCTTGATATTTGACATTGATTAAGGCAATTAATTATCTTTTTTTATTTGCCTTTCTTTAATATCCATTTAAATGTTCCACTTCCCTCTTTATTTGGATCCTTTAATAACTAATTTTTGTCCTTTTCCATAATGTTTCTCAATCCTTATTTATATGCACATACCGACAGTGTTATATTGATAACTTTCACTTTATCTTCTATTGTGGGGTATGCTTCCAACCCCTTAGGTGAAGGACAATGAGTGATTGACATTACAACCTTGACTCAGCTCAGAGGAGATGACTCTAGCATATCACAACTGTCCATAGTCAATGCATGCATCGGATTGCACTCTTCCACCTCACAGATCTTCTCCTCAATTTGTGTTCTTCGAAGAATGCATTGGTCCTCCATGGAAACTTTCTCCTTGATTTGTGTGCCTAAAGGATTGTATCACTCGACCATGGATACCTTCTCCTCGATTTGTGTTCTTCCTATGGAAGGTCACATTGTTACAAAGTGGAGAGCTTCTCCTCAATTAGTGTGCCTAGCGAATCACTCATTCTATCATTGACTCCTATGGTGGAATGTGTCATTCCACTATCACCTTGCTTCATCTTCTGTCAGTGAAGATATTCATTCAGAATGAATTCGCTGTGAAAATTCATATCCAAAGTATTCACGCAAGTGCTTGAAGACGGTCAGAGTTGCTAGTCTCGTCTTCTCCCTCTTTCTCTCTTTGTGTTGCTCTTAGGGTTTCTCAAACCTTAAGAGGCAACATTAAGAAGATCTGAGTGTGTGCCCTGAAGGCCTCCTCTCACATCATATATAGAGAGAAGAGTGGAGAGGTTAGGGTTTCTAAAACCATGTTTGGCCAGGATGTAGAGTCCCTTGTGGAACAAGGGGATCTGTTGTGCACTATGTCATGTAGAGTGCACCATACCACGAGTCTTGGTGTCATGCAAACTTCCTCTTTCTTGAGGGGTGGGTCACTAACTTATGGAAACTTATTTCTTAAGCATGTATCTATTTTTTATTCATGCCTGTGAAGCTTACTTTTGGGTCCATATGCTTATTGTAACAATTACAATAAGGTCCAATTCAGCCTTTCTTCAACTATCTATATGTGTGTGGCCATGTAGGAACCATACTATGTTGAAAATGGATTCACTACTCAATATTAAGATCCATAAGCAATGAGAGGTGTCTAGATACACATCATTTCTACCCAAGTATTAGGATTAGTCAAACAAGACTAAGCCATGAATGACCAATGTTACCATGTTGTACAATCCTTTAGTCACATATTGAACTAGAGCCACATACATGTCATCCTCGATATGTTCAATCTAAGTTCCTTGATCTCCAAGTAGATTAGAAAAATACATATGAGCCCAATATCACATACTAACTCACATGATCATGGCCATGCATTTCTATAGTCTAACTTATCAAGAAACATTAGATATTGCTCCTATTATATGATAGTGACAAAGTCCTTCTACATTAATCACAATACATAGCATGACTTTCATAACACCCACTCACTACCTTTGTGGCAACCTTCTTCAAGATCACATTGGGTAATGTCAAAGCATGACTTTTCAGTTGAAGGACCACAACATCATTGTTGCTTTTGAGAGTTAATTATGACTATTAGAAAACGGTTCATGAATCACTCTCAAGGCAGGTTTGTCTAGTAAATTTGTTCTCTAACAAGTACATATGTGTCTGACTTTATCTCCAATACCTATGATCCATGAGACATGGTCATTAGTCACCACACATAGTAGTCGTGTGTGTATTATTGTTGTCTAATCCACAATAATACTTGACTATGGACGTTTTGAGAATATTGATTTTAGAATCCACTTCCATCTCATGTTTAGGTCACGTACTTGAAGTCCCATGGCTTTGAACCAATTATTCTAAGGATATTTGGTATGTACATTGATACATACTAATTAAATGTACATCAATAAACTGGAATTGTTTTTATTAATCAAATTAAAAGTACAAAATATCCCTACAACCGTCATGTAATGATTGGCTTCTAAGGCATATGAACCAATAGACCAATAAGTGGTGTATATGATGGGTTGTGATCTATTCTCACTTACCAAACAACACTTCTAACTTAAACAAAATATTGATGCTCCCCATCAACGACGATAAAAGATTGTTGGTCATTGCTCGAATGAGTTTTAATAGTTATAATTATCTTGACTCTTTATCCACCACATGTATATGGGTTAATTGTACTCAAGGTTACATCCCAAAGGAGATAAAGTTGTTCGACACAAGAGAGTTTCTTTTAATTCAAGTTAGCTTAATAACTAATATAGAAAAGAACTAAATTAGGGATCACTTAATTTGAAGATTTAGATTTGATTAGAGATTTTTGGAGATAGGGTTTCACTGATATATCACATCATCAATCAACAACAAAAATAAAAAAGAGTGAGAATATTCAAAAGAGGGGTTCAAGTTCTTCAACACTCTTAGTGGCGTAGAACAATTCTCGCTATATATAGCACCACTATGCACATATGCAGAATAAACCACCAGAAACCTTGAGACCACTGATACAGCCTAGCCACTCTTGTGGTCTAGAATATGAGGCTATGATGACACATCCTTACTTCAAGCATACCATCCCAATATATACAAGAAGCACAAAACATACACACAAGATGTCTTGTCAAGAATATATGTGAAATAAACACTGATGCAACATAGAATAATGATTAAACTTTCATTGAGTACAAAATTTGTTGTTCAACAAGACATGACACGAGAGTTAATCCCCCATGCCTAAGAAAGAAAGATCTACTCATCAATGGCTGGAGATAGAAGGTACAAATAGTAGAAAATATAGATGGACATCATACAAGAAAAAAAATGAACTTGTATGTTTGTGGAAGAAGTAAGACAGAGCTAGAACTCTAGTAATGACTCGAAATTCATCCTTGTTGCCTGATGCTTCCCATGAATATTCACTATAATATGGAGAGAATCAATATCTAAATATCTCTATTGCGACTATTTAGAAAGAAGGAAGATGATGAAGGTTCTTTCCAATAAACCAACTCATTCTCCTTATTTGCTTCCAACTACTTCTCTCTTCTCTGCTTGAGTCCCATTTTGCATGATCTGTTTCTAACTACCCCAAGAAGGCTTGGGGTCATATATATAAAGGTGAGGTAGTTACAGTCACATTTGAGTGAGAACTATAGGTAAGAAGGCATGTAGGTTGTTGGACTACTCGGCGTGTCACTTATGTTCCCAACAATTATATCTAATGTGACTTCAAATGACATGGTGTGTCAGTAAGAGACACGATGTGTCAAGAAAATGTTGTCAAGTGGTCACCCAAAATTTGCTTGGTGTTTCAAGGGTCTATACACCATGTTGTTGTCTTTCTGTTGGATTGAGTTTATGCTATGGGAACAGCGTGTTGGATGGCCAACAAGGCATGTTCATGATTGTTTCTATAACGTCAAATATTGAACTTGTAGATGACTAGATAATGAAATGATGGCGGTTATGATGACATCTATTTTGACATTTTGATGCCAAAATATAGTACCTGCTATCAAAACCATATAATAAGTGCAAAGAACATAAAAGTAGAGATTTACCATGTTATAGAGGAATTTTGGTAGAAATGGATTGAGAAATATGTGAAAGAGATCCCAGAAAAAGGCGATACAATTTGTGAACATCACTGACCACATTGCTAAGAAGGACATTTATATTACTCATGTGGACATAAAAAATCAACTTGTAGATATTTTTACTAAACCTCGTTCTAGGGATCAATTCAACTTTATTAGATTTAGATTTCTCATCATTGCTATTGATAATACATCAATGTCTCTAAGCTAGTGTGTTCTTTGTATACCTCTATCATGCTCATAAATGCATGTATCTACTTATGTTTTGCTTGTGTTTTCCAAGTTTGAAATCTCTTAGAACATATTTTTTTATTGAATCTTAAGTGAGATTATTTTCTCTATTTTCACACTCAGTAGTGGCCTATGATTAATAAATTTTTCCTCTCTATCATTCACATGCTTTGTAGCCTCACTTTGTATTATTACATAGGTCTCTAGGGCTTAAAATAGGGTATCTAGGTTTGTAGATAGCACTAATGCCAGCCGATTTTGTTCTAGGGTAACTCGACTAACAGGTCCAACTGGGGAGTTTCCAACAACTATTGTCAACCAAGTTACCTAAAACCCAAACTCGGCTGACAACACTATGTCGCTAACAAATAAGGGTCCCAACCAACTGATTTTTCTCCCTCTCAACTAGAGAAACTCAACCAAATGCCATTTGTTTTGGTTCCTCCTCAAACCCTTGACCTTCTCCTCCCAAAACCCTAGCTTCTCTAGTCCTATATCGACCTCTCCCCTTCACCTTCCTTCTCCTAGGTCAATTTCTTCCATATTCCAATTTCTCTCTTTGGAATGGCAACTGGTAGGAACAAGAGGAATGCCAAAATTGGTTCCTCTGATGCTCCCACTTCTTTTTCTTCCTATAGGGTGCTTGTCTATGATGGTTCTAACTTCATTACCACCCAAACAATGAATACATGCAAGGATCTTACTACCTCAAACCCCTTTTTCTTTTCATACCTATGTAGATATGGGGATAAATGACCTAGATGTTAAATTATTTTTTTTGGATCAGTTCTTTGTGCTTTGTGTGTTGAATTTTCATCTTACTACAGTGACCACTATTGCAAAAAGGTTTAAGAAATGTATATCAATAAACTAGAATTGTCTTTATTAATCAAATCAAAGGTACAAAATATCCCTACAACCATCATATGATTGGCTTCTAGGGCATACACACCAATAGATCGATATGATGATATTATACTAAAAACAAGTGGTGGATATGATAGTTTGTGGTTTGTTCTCACTTACCAATCAGCACCTGTAACTTCAACAAAATATCGATGCTCCCCATCAATGAGGATAAAATCTTTTTGGTCATTATCCAAACGAATTTTAACATTTATAATTACCTTTACTTGTTCTCCACCACAAGTGTATAGGTTGATTGTAGTCAAGGTTGCATCCCAAAGGTGAAAAAGTTGTTAGGAACTAGAATGGTTACTTTCAACAATCTAGATCTAATTACCAAAAGAAAGTTTCTTTTCATTCAAGTAAGATTAATAATTTAGAAAGAAAATAACTAAAACATGGATCACATACTTTGAAGATTAGCTTCAATCAATGATTCTTGGAGATAGGGTTTCAATGACATATCACATCATGAAGAGACAAAAAATTCCAAAAGAGCAAGAATAATCACAAGGGAGGTTCGAGTTCTCCACCCCTTCCGGTGGTGTAGAACAATTCTCACTTTATATAGCACCATAGTGCATATATGTAGAATAAACCACCAGAAACCTTGAAATTGTTGATACAACCTAGCCACTCCCATGGTCTAGAAAATGAGTCTATGATTACACATCCTTACTCCATGCATACCTTCCTCTGTATATACAATAAGCTTAAAACATACACACAAGATGGATAGTCAAGGATATATGTGAAATAAACATCGATGCAACATAGAACAATGATTAAACTTGCATAGAGTACGAAATTTGTTGTTCAATAAGACATGACATGGGAGTTACTTCCCCATGCCTAAGAAAGAAATATACTCATCAATGGTTGGATACAGAAGGTACAAATAGTATAAAACAGAGTTGGCCATCATATAAGAGAAAATTGAATTTGTATGTTTGTGAGAAGAAGTGGGATGAAGATAGAACTCTGGCATGACTCAAGTCTTCATCCTTCATGTCTGACACTCTCCAGGAACCTTCACTATAAGATGGATAGAATAAGTATCTAAAGATCTCTATTGCAACTATTTAGGAAGAAGATGATGAAGGTTCTCTTCCAAGAAACCAACTCATCCTCCCTATTTTCCTCCAACTGCTTCTCTTTCTTCTCTGATCGACTCCCATTTCATGTGGTATGTTAACTATCCCAAAATGTGTACACATATATATATATATATATATATATATATATATATATATATATATATATATATATATATGAGTTACTTTTAGTTGCTCGCGCGGGTAACTTAATTACCCTACCCAGAAGCAATACTCCCACAACTCGGATCCTGTTATAGTAGAAAAAGGCGGAAAAAAAGACATTTGAGCAGAAAGAGCAGCTAGCGAGTGAAGAAAAACCCCAATTCCTCTACTCAATCTGTCGCCCTCC
This sequence comes from Alisma plantago-aquatica, assembly GCA_963693085.1. NCBI lineage: Eukaryota > Viridiplantae > Streptophyta > Magnoliopsida > Alismatales > Alismataceae > Alisma > Alisma plantago-aquatica. The sequence continues at coordinate 662,170,485 of OY856409.1, read as the reverse complement.
CCAACGATTTCTCACATTGTCGCGCAATCTCACCGGCGAAGACATCACCCAACCACTCCATTACCACCTCCTCCGTCATCACCTCCTCCATTCGCTCCTTCATCGACTCGTCAGTTACTCAGAGATGACGAGGACGAAGAAAGCCTCGCGGAAATCGTCGATTATGCCTCTATGGAGAAAGAATAGACTGACAGTGGTCGAAATAGACGATGACGACTTTAAAATGCACTAGTTTCAAGCCGACGAGAAGATGGAAAAACAGGCAGAAGAAGCGGGAAAAGCAGCATCGGCCGCGGAAAGGGAATTTCAAGAACAGACTACTTCGACAACTCCGAAAGGGGATAAGAAAGAGGTTACCAAGGCCACAGAAGCGAAAGAAGAGGGGAAAGAAGAAGTTGCGGAAATGGAGAAGGGGTTTGCTGCTGAGACTCCTCAGACAATACAGAGAGAGGTCAAAATAGGAGCTGCGATGGCTACTGAAGGAGATAAGCAAGCTACTTCTTTGACACCTCAGACACAAAAGAAAGGGAAAAAAGGGTTATAGCTCCCCCATGGATCAAAACTCCATCAAAAAGTGCAAAGCGCAGTAAGGTTGCTACTGCTGGTCGTGGAGGCAACAGAACTACTGAGAAGAAAGAAGTTGCACGCAACAAAGCGGGAAAAGAAGAACAACAAGATAATTTGTGTTTGCATGCAGGCTACTACTGTTGTGTCTTTAACCTTCTCTGCATCCTTCCCCTCCTGCTATGCAGGCTACTACTGATGTGTCAATGTATGATAGTTACTACATTAAAACTAGATGATGTAGCTAGAGTAACTACACCAACAGATCCGAGTAACTATGAGATAGTCTCGAGTAACTGTTATAATAGGAAGAGTAATGCTCGAGTAACTGAGAGTAATGCTTGAGTAACTGAGAGTAATGCTTGAGTAATTGAAATTAATGCTTGAGTAAATGAAATTAATGCTTGAGTAACTATTAAAGAATGCTTGAGTAACTGAAATTAATGTTTGAGTAACTGAAAGTTATGCTTGAGTAACTATTACAGAATGCTTGAGTAACCGAGATTAATGCTTGAGTAACCAAAAATAAAGTTTGAGTAACTATTACAGAATACTTGAGTAACTAAAATTAATTGTTGAGTAACTATTATAGAATGCTTAAGTAACCGAAAGTAATGTTTGAGTATTTATTTCTGAAAGTAATGCTTCAGTAACAAATAGTGTCTCACACACTAGACATATCAATTAAACTAGAAAACAATATTGTTAAGCTAAATACTACATTCTTGGAGTAACTCTATTCGTATGCAGGAGAAGAAAGCAAAGGGGATGAGGAGAGTACAAATGCAAATCAAAAACAGAAAGAGACAGAAAAGGCTAGCGAAGAAGAAGGTGATGTAAAAAGAAGAAAAATGAAAACCAAGGGGAAAGGGAAGGAACAAGCAACTGAAGAGAAAGGGAAGGTTGATGGTGATATAGAAGAAGAGGAAAGAAGAAGAAGGAAATAGAAAGGAAAAGAAAAGACTACAAATGAGGGGGAAAAGCGGAAAGAAATAAGAGAACACAAAAGGGAAAAGGAAAAGCAACTGAAGAGAAAGGTAAGATTGTATGGAATTGTAATTGTTTTAATTTTCAGTTACTTGCAGTTTATTAAATTGCTTTTACAAAATAAACAATGAGCTCTAACAATAAATTTTGATATGTTTGCAGTGGGAGTAAATAGACTGTACCATAGGTGCTCCTTAAAGAGCTACATCAACACCAGCAAGAGCATGGTGTATACAAAAGAACAACTTATGATGCTAAGCTCAACAGCCTTTGCAAACCTCGTAAAGATGCCAAATCTTGTTGTTGACATAGGCTTCTTAGAGGATTTAATAGATAGATATGTCAATGAAGACATATTTCTGCTGGCCAACGGGGAGGAGATAAGGATGACAGTAGATGACGTGGGGATAATTCTAGGTATCCCCAGTAAAGGTATAGAAATAAAACAAAGGAAAGATTCTAACATAGTAAACTCGATATGGCAAGAGTTTGCCAAGGTGACTTGTAAAAATAGAAATGAAGGTGAGACCTCAAAGAGGTTGAGAGAAAAGGATGTCCTACATAAGGACAACTTAACAAAACTTTGGCAAGAATATGTCAAGACCAACAATCCAGCGGACAATAAAAATATGTGTTGCGCGTGGATGTTGCACCTACTGGCAACATTCCTAATCCCAAACACTAGCTATTGCACACCAATCTACATTATCCACTACCTAGATGATGTCACTGTCACTGGGCAGATGAATTGGGCAAAGCTGGTGCATGGGAGTATCTTCAAGAATATGAAGATGCTGAAGGAGAATGTCCAACTAAGAAGGAAAGGAGAGAAAGGGGCTAAGAACACCCTGTACACAACAGGTTGTGTCATGTGCCTATGCGTAAGTGAAGAAAATCATATTCATCTACATTGATACAATATTGACTATGGGGGGACAGTTACATATGAATTATATTTTCTATATGTTACATGCAGGTTTGGGAATATGAGATGACAAAGATGGAAAAGCCAACATTCCTTGACTCCAAGCCAAGGATAAAGAAGTGGGCTGCGTCGGTTGAGAAATTGATGGAATTAGGGGCAGTGGACCCTAAGGATGTAAGATTATCTAATCTTTGTTACAAAATCTAATATACAACATAATCATACATGTTTCATTTTGTGACACATTATTTTTATTTATATGTTGGACATGTTTATCAAAGGATAGTGGTAGATTAGGGAGATGATTGGCAGGCTGCAAAATCATCGAAGGACATGCCAGCAAAATGTAAGCCAACAACCAATAAGGCACCAACAAAGCCAATCATCGAAGAGGGAGACACTCCTGATACCTCCACCCTGGAGACAAGAATCCAAATGTTGGAGGAGGAGCTCAAAATGCATAAGGAGATCTGCACAAGAATAAGTGTTGAGAAATTCACTGAGCTACAGATGGAGAATAAAAGGCTAGAAGAAAGAATAGCCAAGTTAGAAGAAGAAAATAAAAATCTAAAAAGAAAGTGGGAAGATGAGGGTGACAAATCACAATCACCTGAAAGTGGATTCAAAGAATTTGTAGAGGGTTTTGCCTCGGTGAATGTAGATGAACCAAAAGACACGTCGACAAAGGATGTCGACCCACTGACGAAGCGAAGAAGGCTGACCCTCAGAAGAAAATACATGGAATAAGAAGATCACAGTGAGGATAGGAAAAATGTTGATGAAGAGGAGAAGAAAGAAACAAAAGACGACAGTTCTGAACAACCAAAGTCTGCAGAAGATGTAGAACAAAAGAAACAAGAAGAAGGAAGTGAACAGTAGGAGAAGATAGTAGTAGAAGAAGAAGGGCAGAAGGAGCCCAGAAAAAGATTGAAGAAGAAGAAGAAGATGGAAGAACTAAAGATAGGAAGCCTAGAGAAAAATGTGAAGAAAAGGAGGGAGGAAAAGGTAAGTTTCATCTCCTTTCAAGTATATCATAACTGCAAGTAATGCTTGAGTAACTGAACCTAAAGCTTGAGTAACTGAACCTAATGCTTGAGTAACTAAACCTAATGATTGAGTAACTAAATGTAATGCTTGAGTAACTGAAAGTAATGCTTGAGTAACTGAGAGTAATGATTGAGTAACTGATAGTAATGCTTAAGTAACTTGTGCAAAATGAAGATTGATTCTAACATGGATTTCTCTATTATTATTGACAGCACAAGATGTCAAATTTCATAGGTTTTGAACATTTCAAAACAAAAGAAACCAAAGAAATTGTCCATCACTTCTTAGACAACATAGAAGAAATGTAAGAGAATTGGTTATTGTCAAGTGTAGAATGATAAAACATTACTGTTTCAATATCCAACTCGTATGTATAACATCTATAAAAATAATTGGTAGGTCAAAACGAGAATGGAAATTCAGTGAAGACACTTGGTGCACGGGGAAGGACCTCGCCACCCTCTTGTACAAGGATCAAATGATGCAATCACCTGTAAGAAACAAGAACGTAGTGTAACTCTTTGAAATAGATAATTTGGATTGCTAAACTAAGAAAGCTTTTGGTTTTTTTCAGGTTCTCGACTGCTTTGTACAGATGCTCAAGGAGAGCACAAGCAAGCAGAGGAAGAAGGGGTTGACGTGGCACTGCATGAGCACTTATGCTCCGGTAAGACAAATAAACTTTGTATACAAATTTACATGAAATTACAATATAGAAACACAAACTGAAACTTATAGATGTGAATTTTAAACTCTACATTTGCAGCAAAAGCTATCATTTGATGTTGAGAACATCACCATGGAGCATATTGACATGCTATCTCCATAATTCAACATTCCAATGAAAGATTGGGACGCAATGGACTTGGTGTTCACAATACTAAACACTGACACTTGTATGAAGCAAGTTTCAGGGATGGAGCACACCGGTCTTATAATTCAATGAGTTGGAGTAGCAACTCCAGAAAAGAATTCAATAGATGGGTAAGTGATCTATAAAAATTAACTCTATTAGTAGTGGATTGAAAGGATTAATGTTCTTTAATTGATGATGAATAAACGTTTTTTTTTATGCAGGTGGGTATAGTGCACGAATTCTTTAGGGGTGCACCAGAAAAGGGGAGCCAGTTGTCACAGTGGGAACAAGAGTACCCGATCTACCCACAGCAGGAAGAAGAATCACTTGACTGTGGGATCTTCGTCATGAAGTACCTAGACTGCCTAGTTAATGGAAAAACTATGGACTTCACCTGCAAAGACATACCGGCAATAAGGGCTGATGTTTTTCAGCGAATGATGGCAAGGGGGCAGCTGCATCCTCTAAAAGAGGATGAAAAAGATGAAAGCGAAGACATCAAAGAAGGTAAATCTGATGAGAACAAGGTAGGAGAAGATGAAGCTGAGAAACAACAAGAAACAGAGAAGAATGAATAAACAACAGCAAAAATGCATGAAGAACAGATCCCAGAGGAAGAAATTGTTACAAGCCTTGATAAATGGCTAAAATCCAGCTGAAAAAGTGGATTACTGATTTGATTGTAAAATAAGAATAATAGCCTTCTGTTGTTCTATTGTATAAGCTCTGTGAAAGCCTGAATGTATAGCTGCTCTTGAATGTACAGATGTGAAAAGCCAGAATTTTTAACACAAAGATAGATTACAAACACATATTCTTGATGTACAGCTCATCTTGAACAATATTGATTTTGCCCTTGTATTTTGGCTGAATGTAGAATAGGCTTCTGTAATTCGGATGTATAACCACTGTGAAAAGCCTGAACAATAAGCTTATATTATTCTAATGTATAAACTCTGTGAAAAGATTGAATGTACAGCTGATCTTGAATGTACAACTGTGAAAAGTCTGAATGTACAACTGATCTTGATGTACGGCTCATCTTGAACAATATTGATTTTGCCCTTATATTTTGGTTGAATGTACAGCTGATTAAAATGGATTATTTATTAGTGTGCTGCAAAAAGATTGAATGTACAGCTGATCTTGAATGCTTCAAATACATTTATGGTTTGAATGCTTATGTTCTTGAATGCTTTAAATACCTTTATGCTTTGAATGTTGTAAGAGTAACTCAGAAACCACTATGAGTAACTGATACAACTAGCGAGTAACTAAACTGAAAGTAACAGAATGCTTGAGTAACTGAAAAGTAATGCTTGAGTAACTGAAATTAATTCTTGAGTAACTGAGAGTAATGCTTGAGTAACTGAGAGTAATGGTTGAGTAACTGAAAAAACCTTGTGAGTAACTGTCACAACCCTGGAGTAACTGAAAAAGGACTACGAGTAACTGAAAAAACATTGTGAGTAACTGTGACAATACTACGAGTAACTGTGACAATAATGCGAGTAACTGAAAAAAACCTTGCAAGTAACTGTAATAGCAGTTAGAGTAACTGCGAAAATACTGTGAGTAACTATCACAACACTGCGAGTAACTGAACAAACAATGCAAGTAACTGAAAAAAGCCTGTGAGTAACTGAAACAAGCCTGTGAGTAATTGAACAAACACTACAAGTAATGGTTGAGTAACTGAACAAACACTGCGAGTAACTGTCACAAACCTACGAGTAACTGAACAAACACTGTGACTAACTGTCACAAACCTGCAAGTAATGGTTGAGTAACTGGACAAATACTGCGAGTAACTATCACAAACCTATGAGTAACTGAACAAACACTGCGAGTAACTATCACAACCCTACGAGTAACTGAACAAACACTATGAGTAACTGAAAAAACCATGCGAGTAACTAAAAAAACCCTGCGAGTAACTAAAAAACCCTGCGAGTAACTAAAAAACCATGCGAGTAACTAAAAAACCCTATGAGTAACTGAAAAAAGCCTGCGAGTAACTGTGAAACACTATGAGTAACTATGACAACAATACGAGTAACTATCACAAACCTACAAGTAATGGTTGAGTAACTGAACAAACACTGCGATTAACTGTCACAAACCTGCAAGTAATGGTTGAGTAACTGAACAAACACTGCGAGTAACTATCACAGACCTACAAGTAATGGTTGAGTAACTAAACAAACACTGCGAGTAACTATCACAAACCTGTGAGTGACTGAACAAACACTGCGAGTAACTATCACAACCCTGCGAGTAACTGAAAAACCCTACGAATAACTGAAAAAACCATGTGAGTAACTAAAAAAAACCATGCAAGTAACTAAAAACCTTATGAGTAACTGAAAAAATCCTGTGAGTAACTGTGAAACACTACAAGTAACTATGACAACAATGTGAGTAACTAAACGAGCACTACGAGTAACTCAAATAGCAGTTAGAGTAACTGTGAAACAATACGAGTAATTGAAAAAGCACTACGAGTAAATGTGACAACCCTGTGAGTAACTGAACGAGCACTATGAGTAATTCTAACAGCAATACGAGTAACTGTGATAGCCTAGAAAAGAGACACTATGATTCAAACTCAGTTACTCTTATACTTTGTAAGAGTAAATGTGACAACACTAAGAGTATCCATTGCACACAAAGACAAACACATATTCTTTAAAAGGAATAACAACTGATCAGAACATATTCTTTGTAACATATTCAGAGTATACATACATCTACTGGAGCACAAGGTAACACAAAGATAGATTACAAACACAAGTGAAGTACATAGAAGGTTACAAAATCACTTTCACAAAACTACACAAAAAGAACAACCCATTACAGATTTGAACATGCCTCACTGACGCGCTAATCAACTACAAAATCCACTGAAAAGATAGAACCACATATACATCAATAGCAGTAGCAACAACATCAGAACACGAGCAGTAGAAATAGTAGCAGCAACTCCCAATCAGCAAAACAAGAACGATCTTAACAGCAGTAGCTCATTACACTAGAAGTAGCAGTAGCACATAGCCATCAACAGCAGTAGCAACAACAGCACATCACAAGAGCATTAGCAGTAGCACATATCCATGAATTGCAGTAGCAGCAACAGCTCCCAATCGCATGATAAAAGAACTAACAAAACCACAATAAGCAGCACTAGGATGCTCCCCACAATCAACAATAACAGCAAAAAATAAAGCTTAGCGAGCAGCACCAGGATCTAGAAGAGAAGAATAGAATAGATCAGCAGCAGGATAAGATAACAAATATAAACATCAAACACAAACAAACAACACAAGCAACACCAGATATAGTCGTTGAGCAGTAAAAAGCAACAACAGATAGTCCAGAAAGAGCATCACTGTAGAATGGACTACTTCTTAGGATAGTTCCTGCTATCATGGTTAACACCAAACTCTAAGCAATTCTTGCACTGCCTCTCTCTTTTAGACTGGGCAATCTTAACTCCAGATTTAAACCTCTCATCTGTGGATTTGGGTCTCCCCTTAGTTTTGCAAACATTGGGGATATGAAACTTGACAGCCGAAGAAGAAGTTGTATTTGAAGCAGTTACACCAGCACCTGCATCTGCACCAGTATCAGCGAGATCCAATTCTAACAGCTCCTTTCGCAAGGCTAGCAATTTTTCATGGCAAAGATCTACAACGTTGTTCCTACACGCTATGTTCACAATCAAATTGTAGGCAGAAACAAGCGTAAGAGTCCTCCCAGTGGATGGATGACTAACTGACGCTTTGCCAAAAATCAAAGGATGTTCTTTACCCTTTGGTCCACCTCTTAAGTATGTATGGATCGGGAAGAGTGCAAAAGTCACGACTCTTCAAATAAGACAGGATGTGCCTGCAAGGGATACCTTTGAATTCCAACATGCAACAGTTGCAAGAAACAATCTCACTCGATGACTTTTTCTTCAAGATGCGGGCAGATCCAAGGCCACTGACACGATACACTTCAAACACACCTTCTTCTAAAGATTCCTTTACATTGTAGATCATGCTTTGATGAACCTCACTCTGAAAGATCTTAAAGATTGACTTGGTGTATATACCTCTCATCTACTCTTCCAGAGGCCACAGTGATGACAAAGGGAGATTACTATACTTGTCTTCAAAGTCTTTGAAATTTTCAATCTCCCGTACATGAGAGTACACAGTCTCCAATGAACATACAAGTTCAAAGAGAGTCTTCCTACTATTCACATGGCTTCTAATGAATGCATTCAAGCTCTCGCTCCTCTGCGTTGTCCTCATGCCCGCAAAGAAGGAAGACTGCATATAGCATAGAACCCACTCCGAACGCATCGCATACATGTCAGACAGCCAAGTAATGGAAGACAGACCATACTCCTCAACAATAGAATCCCACCTCTCTTCAAATATACCGACATCATCCACATTCCACACGCAATCATTCAAGGAGCTTATGATCCGGTCCTTGTTAGGAAGACCACCAAGCTTAGAGGGAAACTTTTGTAGGATGTTCCAGCTGCAGAAGCGATGCTTGCAATTCAAAAAAATAGTAAGGATGGAAGCATTCATAGCCGGGTCTTGATCGGTTATGATGGACACCGGCTCTTTGCCAAAACAAAGTAGATACTGCTTGAAAACCAAGACAAATGACTCATACTTCTCATCAAACATAAGAGCTGAAGCAAACAAGACCGTCTTACGATGGTGATCAACACCACCAAACATTCCAAAAACCATCGAATACTTGTTGGTGCGGTAGGTGGTGTCAAAAACAATCTCATCACCAAACAACCCGCAGTCTTCAACAGAAATAGGTTCAGCCCAAAACAGATGAGTCAAGCAACAATCAGGATTGTTTTGGTATGTATAGAAGAATTTCTGATCGAGTACCTTAAACTTGGCAAACCGATCCAAGACCATGTCAACATCGTACTTGGCCAACTCTTTCCTCTTACTACTGATGTGTGCATGAGCTTGTCTGCTGGTAAATGTCAGATTTTCATAGCCACCGGACTCGGATGCCATCAATGCAATTTGTCTCGATACATGTATGTTAGCTTGGCCCATGGAAGAAAGGATATCTTTTTGAGTTTCATCAAGAGATGAGTTACACTTCAAGTAACAGAGATGTGCATCATCAATAAGATCGTGGTTGTATTCCTCAACAAAGACAGTCACAACCCACATGGATGAGGACTTGTCTAGTGTAAATCGGATCATGGCTCCACAACCACACCTATTCATAGATCGCTTGTGCTTCTTAGACAGATTTTCCTATAACTTACCCACTTTATCACAAACGGGGCTCAGAATCCCTCTTGACCTCTTAGAATAGCCCATTGTACCCTGCTTGTCACAAACCAGATCTTTGGCAATGAGAATCTTAGTTCCCCATTCATACATGTTGTCATCTTTCCTGATATTAAAACCAATCATGCCAACGTAGCTAGAATAGAATGAGATAGCTTCATCTAAACTTCCAAAGTGGAGACCAATTTTAGGAACTTCAGCTGGGGGCTGAGTGGAAGCACCAATAGAAGGATAAGAATTAGCATTATCATTATCAAGGCCGACATTTGAATTAGCAACATCTGTATCAAGGTTGGGATCCATTACAGCATCTGGGAGTAACACAACGGGACAGAGGGGTAACCTTGAAACAGCAGAGAGTAACTCTATCATTCCGAAGATTAACCCAGCATAACAAATGAGTAACTGCAAGAAGATTTGTATTCCAAATTACAAATCAGAATAAAATAGATTTCCAAGTTGGACATAAACACTTGAATTGAAGAAGAAAATACAGAAAGGTAACTTGGAAAAATAAGGTTATATGTAGATTTCCAAGTGAGCTTCACAACAGCAGAAAAATAAGACGATGAATCAATCAGTATCATCATGGAATATAGACGAATGACCTACTGCAGAATCAATTTTTCAGTCTATTTATCATGGATAGACACAATAACTAAATACAGAAACAATGTGTCGTAAGGTTTGACTGTTAGATAAGATAGCATGGTCCTCGTTCAATTTCCCTTGGTTACTAACAATCCGAAGTAGGCATAATCTGGTAGATTGTAGGGTCCCTGTTAAACTTCTCTGCCATCTCCCATGTAACCTACTACCTGCAATGCTTGCCTTGCCCTCCGACAATCCACACAAAGCACAATTGGAAATAACAAATTTTACAGAATCAAACCTCTAGAGGAAACACTCGATGCCGACACTAAGAACAAAAGCCCACCCATAAAATCCGCCAGGATGCGGTTCTTCAGTTTCGACCCCATGCCCAATTCGGTCACCCTCGCATTAGAAAATATGCATCTGCTATCGCGGTTGAGGGTGGGGGCACAAATCTTGGTAAGGATGACAATGAGGGCTAGCAAGTTGAGAAGTTTGATGTATAGGTCAACGGACTCATTGGGGAAATCACTGTCGAGCATTGTGGCATCACCCACAACAGATTTCGAAGATGGACAGACACACTTGAATAGCAATGATTTCAACTAATGATTATCAATATGTTCACCTGATACTCGGACGACCGCCAAACAGGGTTCAGATGAGTTCAAAAACACCTTCGTCGTCCTCCTCTAGGAAAACTGAGAACTGGAAAACCCTTCTTGCGGTTCGGGGATTAATGAACAATGTCGCTATCCTTCTAGGTCGGGCTCCGCTTTCAAATCGGGGCACTGCTCTAGGGGAAGGATGGGCAAGATGCAAACACACTTGGAGCACTTGATCGATACGGAAGGAGACCTTGTCGTCGTTAATGTAGCTTAGGAAGCAATAGTCACGCCGTCAATTGGAGCTCCTGGATCGAAGAGGGGCGGAGGAGAGGGAGAAGTTAGAGCAATGAATAGAAACCCTAATACTCTACGGCGGATGGATAGTAGCAGCCCATCCAGCGGCGGATGCTTGCCAGCGGCGAAGGAGATCAGAGGAGAATCACTAAAAAATGGAGATTTGTAGAAGCTTTGGTCATGCGTAGGGAAAGAGGCGGACAACGCAACAGTGTCGGGTAGCGAGATTAAGTTACCCGCGTGGGCAACAAATATTTAGCCATATATATATATATATATATATATATAATGTGTGTGTGTAAGTGAGGAGAACTACAGGTGACAAGGAATGTAGGTTACTGGACTACATAGCATGTCACTTGCTTTCCCAACAATTATAATTGGCACGACTTCAAATGATATGGTGTGTTAGTGAGAGACATGATGTTTTGGGAAAATGTTATCAAGTGGTCACCCAAAATTTGCATGGCGGGTCAAGTGTCTACACATCATGTTGTTTTCCTATTGTTAGATTGTGTATCTTCTATGGACATAGTGTGTTTGATGACCAACAAGGCATGTTTGTGACTATTTCTACAACATAAAAGTTTGAACTTGTGTATGAATAGAGAATGAATTGATGGATGATATGATGATATCTCTTTTTACATTTTGATGCCAAAACATAGTTCTTGCTACCAAAACCATGTAATAAGTGAAGATAACATAAAAGTGGAGATGTACCACGTTTATAGGAAAATTTAGATAGAAATGGATTGAGAAATATGTGGAAGAGTTGCCAAAAAAAGGCAATACAATTTGTACACATTAGTGACATTTCTAGGAAGGACATTTATATTACTCATGTGAACATAAAAAATCAACTTACAGATATTTTACTATACCTCTTTCTAGGGAGCAACTCAACTTTATTAGATGTAGATTGCTTATCATTGCTATTGATGATACATCTATGTCTCTGAGCCAAAGTGTTCTTTGTATACCTCTATCATGCTCATAAATTCATGTCATATATTTATGTTTTGGTTGTGTTTTCCAAGTTATAAATCTCTTAGAGCATAATTTTTTTTGAATTTTAAATGAGGTTATTTTCACTATTTTAAGACTTTGTAGTGTCCTATGATTAATAATTTTTTTCTCTCTACCATTTACATGCTTTGTAGGCTCACTTTATATAATTACATAGGTCTCTAGGGCATAAAATAGGGGTTCTAGGTTTTGAGACAACACTATTGTCGGTTGATTAACTCAGCTAACATGTCCAATTGAGGAGTGTTCAACAAATATTGTCAACCAAGTTACCCAACACCCAAACTCAGTTGAACATTGTGTTGCTAACTAATAAGGGTCCCAACCAGATGATTTTTTTTCTCTCCCTCTCTCTCAACTAGAGAAACTTGACCAAATACCCTTTCTTTTAGTTCCTCTACAAACCCTCGTCCTTCTCCTTGCTAAACCCATACTTATCTAGCCCTATCTCGACCTCTCCCTTTCGTCGTTCCTTCTCCTAGGTCAATTTCTTCCATGTTCCACCCTTTCTCTTTGGAGTGGCAACTGGTAGGAACAAGAGGGGTGCCAAAACTAGTTCCTTCGATGCTCCCAATTCTACTCCTTGTTCTAGGATGCTTGTCTACAACAGTGGTAACTTCATTAGCACCCAGGCAGTGAAAGGGTGCAAGGATATTACTACCTCAAACCCCTTATCCTTTTCATGCCTATGTAGATATGGGGATAAATGACCTAGATGTTGAATCTATTTTTTTGGATCAGTTCTTTGTGTTTTGTGTGTTAAATGTCCATCTTACTACAGTGACTACTATTGCAAGAAGGTTGTAGATGAGTTATATGCCAATTTGACATGGAACTACACTACCATTATTCCACCACCTACGACCCAAGTTATTCTTTCTTCCATGGTATCTAGGTAAATTTCCAAGTTCCAGAGGATTCCTTCAATTCCTATTTCATTGGTGATACCCATGGGTTGTGATTGGGAATAAACCTATCCTCAACATCTTGATGTGCTTTATCCTAGAAGTTTTTATAAGATTTTTTGTGCCAAGCTTACGATCCATGACATCCACATGTATCTCAAGAATCCTGGTCATTCCTAGAAGAAGAATTCCAACCTACCATCCTTTCCCTAGATGCCAAGAAGTGACTCATTTCAGTTGTAGTGAATTACAATGTCCATCCAAAGGAAAATCAAACGAGCATTGTTGAAAATGTGTAGTCTACTATATCCTGAAGGGAATCAAAGTCAAGTGGACTCATTACATTCTTCACCACATGACCTTCTTTGACTTTGAGAAGAACACTAGAGATACCCATCTTCCTTATCCTAATTTTATATATTATCTCTTTTTCCACCTTACTTGAAAGTTCTTATTGCTAATTTAAGATATCATGATAGTTGTAGAGGTGTTGTGATTGGAAATACCTCAATTAAGAAGTCTTTCTTGAACTCTAACTCTTCATCCACCCCGGGTGCCTCTTCTTCCCACATGGCTCTACCAAACCAATCCTCTTCCACACGTGCCACCTTGACCTAATCAGGAATGGTGAAGCCGATGATGGTGGTGGTGATGAGTTGATGAGGCTAATGTTGTTAAGGATCCTGCTACTACCTTTATACATGATGATATTGTGAACAATGACCCAACTTGAGACGAATAGTTTTAGGTGTTTAGAGTTTCTTTGTACTTGCATTTTGTATTGCATTGGGGCACTTGTATCAGAGTCTACTACTATTACTTTCATGTTATTCTTGGTTATTTTGCTTTTATTATGCATCCATTTTAATATGTTGTAATCTCTATCTTATGAACTTCAAACATGGTTTCTACTGCTTATCTACTGAGACTTGGAGTATGTGGTTTCACATTTTGATTATAACTACTAAAAATGTATCTTTTTAGCTTGATGATGTTGGTCCTTGTGGTTAGATAAGATCTAGCTTAGCTTTTCTACCCCCTCCCCTCTTTTTGATATGACAAAGGGGGAGAAATAGCTTGGAATATTGAAGTATATATCATATTATATCTCTTTGGATATTGATGCTTGAATGGAAATATCATATCTATATATATATATATAATGTATGCAAATTGTTGATCTTTCTTTTGAAGAACTATAAAAATAGGTAAAGGTAGGCATGAAATGAGGGGAGTCACACCTTTAAAACCCCAAAAATTCAAAGGTAAAATATCCAAAATCCAATCCTTTCAATATCTCTATTTGCAATCTTCAAAAAGGGAGAGAATGTTGATCTAATAGTTATAAATTGTCCATATTTTTATAATGACTTGAGAATTCCATTCATGTGTATCTAACATGTCTACTTGATATCAATTTTAGATATATAGGTACACCAAGAGGGTGAATTTCTCAAACCTTAATTTTCCAAAGAATAAGTCAAATTCAACAGAGAATCACATTCTGGAGATTAGATAGATTATATATTATAATTATGTTGTGAATCATCCATGATCAATGTATGAGTTGTATTTAAGCTAAATGAATTGTTATAGTCATTTAGAATGAATATGCATGGAATTCATATGCTTTTTATAGCCAAAATAGGAGGCTTAGTCGATTGAGATTTCTCCTGGGGTATGTGGGTAACACATTCGATAGTTTGACAAAAAACTTTTATTAGCCTAGATAGCCCCAAGAGTAACTCAATTTCTGCCTTGCATTAGCTTGATAGGAACATCTATCATCCCAGTTTCCTATTAGTAAGTAACTTAGCTGACAAGTGTATTCAGATGGACATTTAGCATTGTTTGTTGAGTTTCCCAAAAGATAATTGGCCAACAACATTGTACTATAAAGTGTATTTAGATGTTTTAAGCGGTCAAAATTTTAAAAATAAAGTTGTGGTAACCCAAAAAAAATTGCTAGAATCCAATCCAAGTGTCTCTACTATCTAGTAGGCAATCTAAACTATAAATAGGGACCCTTGGACTTCATTCCAAGTTTGCCTTTTTATGTTTCTATGATGCAGTTGAGTGGTTACACCTAAATGAGCTCCTAATCTCCCTTAATGATTACTTTTCTACTTTCATTTGATTGAATAAGGCTTTTTGTAAGAGAGCTTGCATCATTGTGATACTTGTAAATCTCTTACATCTCTCATCTCCGATCTCCCTTCACATGTTTCTTTTAAGATTGTCTCCTTGGCTAAGGAGGTGAAGATCAAAGTAGAAGATCCAATTCAAGGGTGGGTAAATCCTCTGTGATGGCCAAAGACCCTTAGTCGGTGGATAGATAGGCCCTTGGTAAGGTTATTGGCTCCCTTGTTCTTAAAGGGTTAGTAACTTTTTGTTCGTGAAAAGAGATGGTCTTCTTGGTGTAAGTCTTATCATTAATATTAAGTGGGACTCAAGTGTTTAAAATCCTAAAGGATGACCTCTCTAGGTAGTGGAGTACATATACAGATTTAGATGTTGGAACCATTATAATTGATTGTGTCCCTCGGTGCTTGTTCCATCTATCTTTTCCTTTCTTTGCATGTTTAGTAGCAGTCAAATTTCAATATAGCTTGAAGGTCTAACAAATTTGTGAAATTCTTTTTAGATCTATTCAAACCCCTCTAGAGCCCATTGATCTGAGACAATAGTCAGTGGCACTCCATTGGTGTTGTGGAAACTATAATGCCAATAGTATGTCTTATTAGTATAGGATTCTCATCTTCTCTCTTATGTGGAGAGAGTTTTGGCGGCATGTCAGTGCTCTAGTTGGAGGTTGACTTGTCAAATGGGTGGGTGGGTTGGGTTTATGTTGGTTCATTGTAGGTTTGGGTCTTATGGGTGATGATCAAAAGGGCCCGATATTAACTAGGTGAATCAAAGACAAACTCAAACCTGACCCAGTGAGTTGAGAGTCGACTCGAGGGTGCTTACAATTTGTATTCATTAAAAATACTTTGCAATATGTACTCTAATGGTAAAAAAGGTACAATTCTCTAGTTCTTTTAATAAAGAAATTAAAAAATATAATAGTTGTGGATTTATTATGATTGAAATTCTCTAATGTAAGATTATGCTCAATGGACTATAGTTAGTGAATTGTAGTAAAACTCCATATGAATTTTAATACAGCAATTATAAAATATAGTAACTATGGATTCATTTTTCACCATATATCATTGTGGGATTAAGAGAGAAATATCCCCCCCTTCCACGCCCGTGGTGGAGGCTGAATGCCCGGGAGGGTGGTAAATCAAGGCAGAAACTGGGATTCAAACCCGAGTCCCTTTGTTAGGGGTTTCACCATATATCGTTGATGGGTTCATATTTGGACATAAAGTTCACAATAGATAATAGGTTTTTGTAGACAACTATGATTTGTTTGAAGTAGTAGTAGGGTGGATGTCGAATGCCCGGGAGGGTGGTAAATCAAGGCAGAAACTGGGATTCAAACTCGGGTCCCTTTGTTAGGGGTTCTACCATATATCGTTGATGGGTTCATATTATGACATAAACTTCACAATAGATAATAAGTTTTTGTAGACAACTATGATTCGTTTGAAGTACTAGTAGACATTTTTTCTCATTATAATTAACTTAAATTAAGTGGGCCACCCAAGGGTGCCCATGATCCACCAGTGAAATCCATTATTTAAATGGATGGTTATGAGTTTGGATATATTTTAGCAGGTGCCAAACATCATCACCCAAACTCGACTTAAATAGGCTGACCCATGGGTACCCACGAATTTGATCTAGCTTGACATGCCTAGTTTCAGGTGCAAACTATAATTAGTACCATAAACAACATCCAGGTAGGAGACCTCGTCACGAGAAAAGACAACATGGTTAGCGGTTGTGGTGGCAACAAGAAAGGACACATGCGTGTGTGGTATCCCCAATAACTAGCCTCTCATGAGAGTAAAAGATAAGTAGAAATCTTTTCACATTATGGGTATGACTCTAGTCGTTCATATCTTTGTTCTTGAGTATGGTACTACACATATTTAGGGGTAACTAAATCTGGACATGGTGTGAGTTATAATTGTAGTTACACGGTGTTTATTGGCCAATATTGTTCCATGGTTTTTCTCCCCTCATCTTGGGGAGAGTTTTCTACATTAAATTGTACACCTTAAATTTTTTAGAGTATCTTTATTCTCCCACCATAACTTCTAACATTATCACTATTTATGTTATAAATGTGTATTTCATACAAAAGGCATGTTTATGATCATAAAATTCTAAACTATAATAGTGGAAATCTAAACCTAGTCGACCTACTATCCTAAATTTGTCACATATGAATTATAAAATTACATATTTAATATGTGCATGTATGTAAATTGTGGTATTTAAGATAAAAAAATAGAATTACGATGTATTCTTATGGTATATCTATCTGTTTTTAAAAAAATGGTTTCTTAAGAGAAATAACTTAATTGGGAAAGGTGGTTTATGTATGAGTAGTGTTGAATTTAACATTGTGACAAACTTACTCTAGATGACATGATGGTCTATATTTACATGAAACATAGACTCTGATCATATCGATGTATATTAGTCCATTACTAGTAGTCACATAGAGATGAGAAAGTCTAATAGCTAATAATAAGAATAGGACGAATTGGTCATAATATACCACATTGAGAAATGAAAACCCTAGACGTGAATATTAAAGATACTTTGGAATGTTGAATGTATGTATGGAGTCAATTATATCCAAATGGACATACTTTTATTAAGATAAGAAATCAAGAAAGGAGGTATTTCTTAAAAAAAATATACCATTCTGGATACCTTTATATTTTGAAAATTAAAATAGATAAGACTTCATTTAGAATCACATGTAATGCTTCCTATAGTAATAAATGTATAATAATGCTTGGTTAAATGATTAACCATCAAAAACTTAATATATTTTGGTAGATATCACATATAAAAAGAGTATGTGGATGCAGTTGCAATATAGATGGTTATCAGAGAAAGAATTTCAATAGTGAATTGTGACTAATAAATAACGCAAAATCAAAATACATAACTTTATATGAGGATGGCATTTAATCATCCAATCTTGTAGTCCTTAAATAAATGGTTATATACATATACATGATCAAGGATTTCTATGCATGATCCTATCTTTGATTGGACATACACATATTATGTATCATATGCCCACTTAATAACATTAGAAACCTAGAGAGAGGAGACATTGAAATGATTAGTTACATATGTGGTTTCTTCCTATATAATAAGGTAATGAACAAGTGAAGTTGATTATATGTAGGATCCAACTAGAAATCCTATAAAGAAAGATACTGGGAGAACAATGTGAGAATCCTAGATGAAAAATAAATACCTTTAATAGGAAGAAGATTGAATAATAATTGGTTCAAAGACAAATAATAACCCTATTGTAATACTTTGTAGATTCTTCCTCTTGGATCCTTATTGTGGTTTACAACCTATGGAGTTTTGAATAAATTGAGGTATTGGATTCTCTATTTCACTTGTTTAACTTTTTACTTCCCTCTAAAATTTAACATATGGAATCTGGTATTGTGAATTGTTTATTAAGCCCTTCCTTGCTTTTTGAAGGTCACCACATAATGGAATTTATCAATTGGAGTTTTTATTCCCTTTGGATTTTTCTCTTATATAGCTATGTCTCACTTGTGTTTGGGTAATATCCCACCACCTTGTGTAGTGAGTAATGGATTACTTGTCCCCCAGTTGCAGCTTGAAGTAGTAGTTGGGCTATTGTGTCATTCACTCATAGATGATTGAATGCAAAATAGTTAGCCCTTGATAAAGATATGATATGACAATGTCCAATGTTAATATTCAATATTTATCTATATTGGGAACAATATTGGATATATGGGATAAGATTGCATACTTAGAATCTTATAGATAAATTTAAATGATGAATAATCTTGCAATCTTACTATTTGAATAATATTTTGAACTTGATATCTTGAAATTCAATCTTGGCAATGTTTATCATCTCATCTTGATGATCTTGTCCACCACATTGTGCATACCTAGATTTTGAATTACATTTAGTCCTCTGCTTGTGCATATTTTATAATATCTCAAAAATAAAAATTTATTACCAGTATTGGTTTTGTCCCATGATATGGATGGCTTTATCCCTTTGGGATAAACATGTATAGGTAATTAAAGAAAGACATATAAGAGACATACATGATATGTCCTCTTTTGGCTAAAGATTAGTTAGGGATTATGTCATCTTTTTGTAACCTTCATGTATAGACTTCCATGTACTCTAATGTAAATAGTGAATGTATAGAGACTTTTTTATAAATCATGTCATGGATGAAAAAAAGTTAGGTCCTAAATTTTTATTTGTTGCAATATACTAAGTTAAAGAAATAAATTTTGAGTTTCATTATACCAATTAAATTTTTGAATTTGCAATATGTGCATGAAGGGCATAAAATTGGTTGTTACTAGTGTTTCGTCCATCACAACTTATGTTGGATGTTATGAAGCCTAGTGATTGTTTGCCAAATTTTGGAATGCTCATATTTCCTAAAGCTACATGAGTTTCTTACTCGTTTACATGTATTTAAATTTTCTTATGATATCATGAAAAATACATCAACTTGGTTGTATATGTCTTTAATGATCTATATTCCTACAAAAATATGGAAAAGGTATTTGAAGGCTAAGCCGATTATATATAGATAAATAAATACAAGTTTCTAGTTTGATGTTTTTATACTATGTAATCCAATGCTCTTATATTCTTACCAAATTTATTATATATTTTTCATCATTATATGTAATTGAATATTATCTTTTTGTTAGTGCCCCTTAAACAAAATGATTGGTCATGTAACAACTTCATCATGTGGTACATCTATGTTATTATAAATGAAATAATATTGTTGAACTTCAAATATAACACTATACAACACTATACAACCTTGGATATTTTTGAAATTTTCAATTTGTAATTTTAACTATACAAATGTGTTAGGTATGCTATAATGTATGTTTATATTGTAAATTCTCAACGTCCAACCATATTCAATAGTGAAATTAGATGATATTTGAGAAATTAAATGTGAATTCCTTATTAGAAATGGGAATGTTGCTATCTGATGCAGAGAGGTACATAGTTGTACAAGTGATGGTACTCATAAAGTGAATGTTTTTTTTTTAATTTGTGAATGTGATTGTATAACACAATTTCAACTTAGTTTTTCCATTATATTTATTATTGTAAACTATTTAAAAGTATATATGTTGTTTTAAATTGTTTTGTTTTTATATACGCTAATGTGAACTTGTGGTATTTACCAATTGCATGTAATATCATGTGGACACTTGAATTGCTTTTGTAGCATGATAATCAATGCAACATAATGTGGGTAAATGGTGAATTGAATTGACTGTGCAATGTGGTATTTGTGAAACTATATGTGGCTAAGATGATAAGTGGGTTGTTTGTGCAATTTTAATCAGTGTCGTTGGAAATATTGTTTGTGCAATGTGGTATTGGGTGCATTGTGGTTTTTTGCTTTTTTATCTAAGACCTTACATGTTGCAACCTGTGAAGTGCTAAAATTTCAAAGTTCATAATTTTTTTCAACCTACACTTGCCAAAAAAAATCTAGACACACCGTGACATTTCTAGAGAAAAGATAGTTAATAGCATACAGAATGATAATTTTGTTTTGATGAAATGACATCATATTATCTTTGACTTGACTATTCACCTTGTTATCTATCAAAGAATAAATTAATGTAATGGTTTTTAATCATGGCCACGGATTGGTTTCTTGTGGCACCCAGTTATGCAACACTAGTAACTGACTACAAATTTCTTTTTCAGCCTTCACAACATTATTTATTTACAATAATGATTGTACTTTTGTACATATATGTTATGTTATTTTTGCATTGTTTTGTAATTTTAGTTAAGTGTTATGAACACCTTATATGTTTTGATTTCAATCTATACAGTAATTTTTCATGTATGAATTTGATCGTTAGTATCGGCTTAGATTATGGATGATAAAATGCCCAGTGTCAATGTGGGTTGCCAAACACCATACAATGTCCATGGATGTCACTAATGAGGCTAATGGAATATATGTGGACATCTATCCCCATATTCTATACTACACTTATGGGACGTTTAATGCTAGACTAGTACATGACAATGGTCCCAATCCTCCACATAAAACATAATTTGACAACACTACATGCATTGAGACATGCAATAGTTATCCAATTGAATTTTGTATGAATGAGTGCATGTACTGATAGTGACAGACCTACACCCATGCTAGGTAAGGTCATGGACTCAACCATGTCTGGCTATTCCTACAAAGTCAAGAGGAATAAATTGTTATGGGCTCACCTAATAGATAATTATTATTGCCCAGAAGTAAATTTACCTTGTTGGATAAAAGAATTAGTTATAGAGAGTGGGAGGGAACATAAGATGGGAGAGGAGAGAGAGTGTTGATAGAATAGGATAGAGAGATCATAGAGTGGGAAGTCTAAGAGTAATGTAAGGAGAGGGAGTCGGAGAGATTTTAAGAAATGAAGAGAATGAAAGGGAGAGAGGCAGAGGTTAAGGAGGTGGAAAGACAATGGGAGAGAGGCTTTACAGAAAGGAAAGAAAGAATATGTCAAACATATAAAATATAGTCAAAGTATGAGATCCAAATGAGAGATGAGTTAGTTTTTCTTACTTTCTTTAATATGATAATCGATATCATGAGCTTTCAATAGACAATTGCATACAATAATTGACAAATAATTATAGAGAATTCTTCACAAAAGTGGTTCAAAAATTGGACAACTTATCCTTTTGAAACAACATTAATTAATAAATTATAAATTTTAGCTTGATGTGGTACTTCTTATTTTTTGAAACACCATAGACTATATATGGGAATAGAAATTTTTATCATAAAAGGACACTATCTCATTTTACCTATACATACATGGCCTAGTGGGAATTTCTCACCATGTAATGTAGTTCCGATCAAGAAAATCAAAGAGAATGATTCATTTATTTAATATGGAGAAATGCATAATACAGAAAGGACAAACTCCAAACTCAATTACTGTAGAATGAAAAGTTAAC
Organism: Alisma plantago-aquatica; assembly: GCA_963693085.1. Taxonomy (NCBI): domain Eukaryota; kingdom Viridiplantae; phylum Streptophyta; class Magnoliopsida; order Alismatales; family Alismataceae; genus Alisma; species Alisma plantago-aquatica. The sequence goes on along the minus strand of OY856409.1, from coordinate 662,148,183 downwards.
AAAATCCTACCATAAGTATAAATCACATGCTAATATAAAAAAGTATAACTATTCAGTTAGGAAATGGTATGAGTCAATATCAGGCTTCATTGGGATTCTCATTAACCTTTTTACATTACTTGCACTATTTGTAATTTGTTGGTAATGTAATATTCATCCTTTTAATGCAAAAACTTGACCTTTTTACTAGGTACAACAATAATAAAAATGGTTGTATATATTTCATATATATTGGCAGTATTGCAGATGAAGAATGATCTATAATGTCATTTTGGCCTCACACATGTTGTGATTATGTTTCATCTACCAAAGAGAGCATATCTGGATTAATGGATGAAACAAAAAAAATTATAACTCAAACATACCTACTATCATGAAAGTTTGAACCCTTGCTCTGAGAGTGGAAACTCTAGAGAAAAATTATGATAGAATAGTAGCTAGTTTATCATTATTTAGTGTATGTTCTAAAATACTCATATGTTTTTTATGATATTTGTAAACCTCGTTGTTAAGATCAGAGACAAGTTCAAAATAAATACTAGTTCAACTCAACACACTTTAAAATTATGGCTTCCTTATTATGGCTCAAACATATATTATTAGATGAATCTAAGGGGTCAACTCACAGTTAGCACTACAAATGTGGACAAGTGGCATCACTGCAAGTGAACACGAATGATGTTGATAAGTATGCCTTTTGTGTATTGAATGAACAACCATGAGGGTTGCATTCATATATAAGACCCATGACCTATGTTTTGGAATAAACCTTTTTTTTCTTGATTAAGTTCTTATAACCTTGCTCTAATCCTATGGAATGTTTTTAGAGCATGTAGTAATCTTAAGTTTCCAGTTTGAGCTTATTTGGATGATGTTTGTGCTTTTTGTGCTTATTTTGGGTCAATTGCAATTTGCCCATTTGAGAGGGTCATTATCAGGCCCCAAACCTAGATTAATATGTTCGTATGCTTTATTTGCTTAATGATTATGCTTATAACATTGTTTGAAACCTTTGAGATGTTTTTAGAACTTGGGGAGAGCTCAAGTCTCCAATTTGAGCTTGTTTGGATCATGTTTGTGCTTTTTGTGCTTGTTTTGGGCTAAATTGCAATTTACCCATTTATGAGGGTTATCTTGAAATTTTCCACCTCTATATTGTTCTTTATCTTACCTAACATCATCTAGAGGAGAGGGAAAGAAGTGGGCTCCTTGTTTGAGCCTTGGTTGAGTGGTGGCACCCCTAGTGGTGATTAGAGTTCCTACGGTTGGTGTGTCTCGACCTATGTGTACCTTGTGGGTTGTCTTCACCTAGGTCGTGACCTAGGGTATGTTTTGTGGTAGTTGAATCTGAGACACCTTCTTTAGGTGAAATGGTCATGATCTAGATGGTCTTGGGTCGAGACAGTTGTGTTTGGGTGGAGTGTTCCGACCTAGGATGTGTGTGTGGTGACCTTTTGTCTTGACCTAGTGTTGTTTGGTGCCTTGTCGCGACCATGGATGATGTTCTTGGTGTGGGTCATGGCCGCGACCATGTGCGTGACCAAAGTAGGTCTATACCCAACATAGAGTGTATCACCATCTCATGCATGTGTGTTTTGAAGTGGTTGCATGTTAGTTTCTTATGTGGAGAAGTGTCCCTTTGGAGCCCTATCTTGTTGACACCTCATCCCTCATCCTACTTCTCTCCTCCTTTGGTATATAAGCCCTTTTCTCTCCATGCAAGTGATCACTTTTTGGGAATATCCCTCCCCTCTTATTGCTTGGTCATCCTTGAAGCCTTGAGCAGCAAGAAGATCTTTTTTGGAGCTCTTGGTGGCCAGACTTCCCTTGCATGTGGTGCTTGTGGTGATCCTTGGTCGTCTTCAATCTTGGTGAGTATATGCCTTTCTTTTGTGGCATTTCCTCAGATCTCTTACCCCATATTCTTCCCTTTTTCTCGGCCTTAGACTGTGTTTTGACATGGTTGTCGTTCTTGAAATAAAAATCCTCATCACAAGGGTAATAGGCCATGTTTTGACAAGGTGACACCCAAGTGAGAGGGAGTTTCTCCTATCTTTTCTCCTTCTTTCTTTGGACCAGGCTAGGGTTCTTTCGTGCCTTTTTTCCTTTTGCTATCCTTGACCATGAATTATTATCCTTCTTGAGGTTCTTTGTGGCTGAGTGTGGAGTTTTGGTGGAGCTTCTTTTCCCCTTGGTGATCATGTGCTTGGAGCTTGTAACATCCCAAAATTTCACATATATAGTTTAAAGTTCTTAATGGATTTTTATAGTATACTTAATAGAAATATCCAAAATTTATAAGATTTTGTTTTATTAATACATGTTGTTCCTTTATGCATTAAGTAACTCACCTTTAAGAAATAACTCTTTTATATTCTCTCTCCTCTAAGGATAATTTCTCTAAAAGACTTAAGATGTGACAAGTTACCTTTGGGTGAATAATATTTCCACATCTCAGAATTTGACTCAAAACTTAACTCACTAAGGAAAGGAAATTTCACCTTTTTCTCATATTTTAATTATATATAAGGATAATGATCAAAATGAGTTTTATAGGAAAAACATATTCAAAACCTAAATTTAATCATATAAGGAGGATCTAGACTCTTTGATTAATTGATAGTCCAAATTTAAAGTCAATAGGACTTGGTTTGACCCTCCAAATCAAATAGTGAAGTTATTATATAGTTTTGATTAATTATTCATCAAATATCAGCAAATAAATGCAATCTAACCTAAGGTCACGCGTATATGTATGTGTCACATGGTCCTTTTTGTGTCTGATCTGGGTCGGATTCGAGCTGTAGATCATGGAGACGTTGTCTCCTTCACCCAAAGTCCAGCGATAGCTGGACTTTATAGTCACCCCGCCTCACTCTCCCTCCGATCTCCCTCCCTATGATATTCTATACAAATGAACCTTCTCCTCACTATCCTCGAATCTTCCTGAATCATCTGATCCCAAACTTGATGGGATTTCATGACCCCTAGCCTCCAGTCAATGAGGACTCTCCTTGTTCCACCATGAATCAAACTCCTCTTATCTCTTGCACCCTCGAGACCTTAACCTATATATAGTAGATCAGAAAACAAATGTGAAGATCCCAAAAACCTTCCAGCATCTTTCATTTTCTCTCTATTTACCTCCCTCTTACATCTCTATAGAATTTCCTCATTGTTGTCAGACTAGTTTGCTGATTCAATAAGTCAGACCTTTACGGCCACCTTTGAGGCACCATATAGCTCCCTCACGGTCCCAAGGAGAGTTTCCCAGGTTCAATTCGATTAAACCTTAGGTATTTCATGATTTCCAGTTTTTCCCTTTTTGCTCGAACCTGGATCCCTGAACTGATTCAAGCAATCATCATATTTTCTTCCCTTCATGCTTCATATCTCCGCCATCGATGTGCACATGTGGTTTCATCCTGTTTACTCTAGAGTAGGTTCGCTTTGCTATTTTGGTACCCACAAAACCTACTTCCCTAAAGCTCCTTTGTCCCTTCTTGGAAGCCTGCCATTCTTCAGCATTAGGCCACTACGAGACCCAAGGGTGGGCTCGCTAGGTTCAGTCAACTTTGGGGATGCTCACAAGATCCCTAGTTTTCAGCATGAATCATCGATTCAGATTTGGATTCACAATTTCGGTTTGCGGAATTATACACAATGTCCTTTGTCTCCTCCCTGGAGAACGAAGATCCCATGGGTTCATGTATCCATTTTTTCCCACATTCTGTTGTCTATGTCGTAGATCCAATCATGGGCATTTTCATTTTTCGATGCCCTAGCTGAAGCGGCTAACGTATTTTGGTTAGGTGAGTCTCGTATCATATGGCGGAGCCTAGTTGAGTCACCTTGGAGCGGGCCATATTCCTGGGTGGGCTGCAGGTTTTGGATAACGCCTATATGGCTTTTCCCTATTTTCTGGTTGGTTTATAATCTGAAAAACCGCAGTAAATTACTTGCTAATCAGAAAAATATGTAAAAATAGTCATTGGAAAGGATTTTCAAAAGAGGATCCTGATTTTAAGTTTTCAAACTTTGATGCCATCGTCTCTGATCATGTTTCCTTAAAAGACTCAAATTATGGTTTAGGATGTATTAATGATGATATTAATATAAATCATGAAATTTCATGATACTTAGGATTCACTCAGGGACAGAGAAACTATATTAAGATAGCTTTGCTATAAGGTAAGCGGGTCCATGCATATTGAGTATTAAATAATGATTTTCAATCGCTTCAATATTATTGTATCATGGTTGTAATGACCTGACCCAGATTATGAGGTAACCCTATTTGTTTTGGCTAAGTAAGTTGCTTAGAAATTTAATATAATCCTCTAAGGAGTTTTTTTATCATGTGACACACTTATGTTCCAAGTTTGGTCCTGATTGAATGTTGTTTGAGCAATGTTCCTTTGTTTTGGACCAAAGTGAAATTTACCTAAGACGAGGGGTTATATTGCAATATGTTACATGTTGAACGTGAACTAAGTTCTTTAGCATCATAAGATAGAGAATGATGCTAAGTGGTGGCTTGTGGAAAGCCTAAATTCCAAGTTTGAACTTGTTTGAATAATGATAGTACCGTGTGCACCAATTTTGGTACAAATAGTAATTTACCCAAAATGTGGGGTTGATATGCAAATTACCACCTCTAAAATGTTTCTACTTCCTCTATGTATCATTTAGAGGAGAGATAAAGAATGATACACCATGTTTGAATCAATTATGAGTGATGATAATCTTGGTGATGAAATGATCAAGAAAAGGGTTGAATATGAAACCTTAACTTGAGTTGTATCAAGTTGAAAAGCTTATATATAAGTGCCTATCGGTCAAGGAGCCATTGTAGGAGCCTCATATCGGTTTTAAGACTCTTGGAAAAGGCCATGATGTGCAAATAACCTCAAGGAGGTGAAGTGTATCGGTTTACAACTTCCTTAGAAAAGTTGTATCGGATTGTGAATAAAGTGGTGATTTAGTTGATATATTTTATTCAAAGAGATAAGTAATGGAAAAAATTTCATCTCTATATTATCCTCAAGTGTTTTGCATGTCAAGATAAATGTTAATGCATACATGTACACGTGTCACCCATGCATGGACACGTGACACCTAGTAGCTCAAATTGATGACACCTCATTTTCACACTTATCCATGAACAACAAGTATATATACCCCTTCTTTCACCCCTTAGTGAACTTTTTTGAATCCTACCATCTCCGTGCTCTTATATACCGTGCATAGGGTTCTTTTAATCATGCAGGAGTGGAGTGTTATCGTGCATAAGGCCTTGGGTATCGTCCATAGTAAGTTCATATCGGCCAAGTAAGGTGATATCGGCCTGGCAAGTTGATATCGGCCATAGTGAAATGTTTTGGCCATAAGTGAGGGGGGATATCGGCCAAAAGTGAGGGCATATCATGAATGAGTAATGAGGTATCGTAAAAAGGTGCTAAGGAGAAAGAAGGAGCTCAAATATTAACGCTAAGGTAAGACCATGATCATCTTCAACCTTGGATTGAAGCATGGATATAGGGTTATGATCTTTCTTTCTTTCCTTCTTCACCAAGTGCTTAACAATAGTGATTTCTTGTCTATGGAGGAGTTGTGAATGAGCCATGGACCTTGGAGAAGTTCTTCTTCAACCTTAGGATTTGAAGCTTTGGAGCTTGGAGCTTTGAAGCTGTTCACAAGGTGGGTTATATAACTTGAACTCTATCATGTTATTATTAATCACCTAAATTGCTATACTTAATGATCTACTTTTAATTCCGAAATTTTATGAAATGGTTGATGACATTATGAGTTATAGTAGTTTCTTAGACCTGTTGCCATGAACTATAATAGTTAGAAGAAGGTCTAAAGCTTGAAGAAGATGGTATCACCTTATAAAGTGATATTGGGTTCAAGCACACAAGCAAGCACCTCTAACCTGATATGGTGATGCACTTACTCCACTAAAACGATATGGATATGAGTTTATACTTTCTTTCACGATATGATAAGGTAGTATACACCTCTTGGACTATATGATGTCAATCATACACCTCAAAAACGATATTCGGTTAAGCACACACCTCTTTTCCCGATATGGTGTGAAGCACACACACACGTCTCTGCCTGATATGGTGTGAAGAACACATACACCTCTTTTCCCGATATGGTGTGAAGCATACACACACCTCTCTTCCCGATATGGTGTGAAGCACACATACACCTCATACCCGATATGGTGGAATCACCTCAAAACCCATATGAAGGAAAGCACCTTAGATGCAATGTACTTGATGGAGTAAAACATGAAGTGTCTTATATCAAGTCATACATTAAGGGGTATGGAGTTTAATGAATATTGATTAAGTAGGCTAATGAACCTTGAAGGAAAGGTTGAGACAAAATATAAAGTATGAAGTAATCAACATCCTAGTAAGGAAGAGAGATAAACTCATACTTCTGTGATAATCATGAAATGAACATACATTGATACTCCTAATATGTGTGGAGATTGAATTAGGGTTTGATTCTTGATAAATGTACTTGAAAACCCTAGATGGTTTTATAAGAGAAACCTTAACCCTAATGAAGGGTAATGATAAGAGTTGAAATTATAATTGGTTAATAAAGGGGAAACCTTAACCATATTTAAACCATGCTGGTAGCATGAGATAATGAGCATAGCTAAGTATGAGCTATGATGTTACATATAATACAATTTAATGGGCCTTGTGAGCCATGTGATTAGTTGTTTCCTAGTGAGAGGTGACAAGATGTTTAATGGGCCTTGTGAGCCATGTGATTAGTTGTTGCCTAGTGAGAGGTGACAAGATGTTTAATGGGCCTTGTGAGCCATGAGAATAGTTGTTGCCTAGTGAGAGGTAACAAGATGTTTATAAAAGTTTCATGTAAGAAATGATAATGGTCAAATAAACTAGGAAATGAAAACTTAGTAACATAATAATAATAATAAATGGATACAATAATAATAATAATAATGAAATCTTAATCATACATGATTTATTCTTATAGCCAAATAAGGGCTATAGTGTTTTGAATATGCTTAAAGAAGATAAGAGGAATACTTGTATTATATAAAGGATGTGAATAAGTATGATGGCTTGGCCAAGGTATAATGCCAAGTAAAGGTGATGTGGTATTCAGCGATGAGATGCATAGGGTTGGCATAGTCCAATGCCTGGAATAGATGCATAGGATTGGCATAGTTCAATACCTGTAATAGTCTCACATGATTGGGATAACCCAATGCCTAGTCGTTAATCATAGGATTGGTAATAACCCAATGCCTGGAATGATGTCATAGGATTGGTCATAACCCAATACCTAGAATAATTGCACAGGATTGGTAATAACCCAATGCCTGGAATAATGTCACATGATTGGTCATAACCCAATACCTGGAATAATTGCACATGATTGGTAATAACCCAATGCCTGGAATAATGTCACAAGATTGGCCATAACCCAATACCTGGAATAATTGCATAGGATTGGTAATAACACAATGCCTGGAATAATGTCATAGGATTGGTCATAACCCAATTTCTGGATTAATTGCACAGGATTGGTAATAACCCAATGCCTGGAATAGTGTCACAAGATTGGTCATAACCCAATACCTGGAATAATTGCACAGGATTGGTCATAACCCAATACCTAGAATAAGTGCACATGATTTGTCATAACCCATTACCTGGAATAATTGCACAGGATCGGTAATAACCCAATACCTGGAATAATTGCACAGGATTGGTAATAACCTGATGCCTGGAATAATTGCACAGGATTGGCATAGTTCAATACCTAGAATAGTTGCACAAGACTGGCATAATCCAATACCTGGAATAGTTGCACAGGATTGGCATAGTTCAATACCTGGAATAGTTGCACAGGATTGGCATAATCCAATACCTGGAATAGTTGCACAGGATTGGCATAGTCCAATGCCTGGAATAGTTGCACAGGATTGGCATAGTCCAATGCCTGGACAGAATATGATGATGTATATTCACATGACTGGTACAATTCAATATCTGATTAGTAGATTGGCTGAGGCCAACAGATAGAAATGAGAATGATTCATGGATGTCATACCATGATAATGAGTATTACAAGATAAGCTTGAGATGTTGATATAGTATGATGGGTAAATGATACACATGTTATTCCTATTCCTTGTAAGATAGTTGCAATGCTTTAAAATATGAGAATGTTCTAAACTGCTTATCCTCTGCTCAGTTTAATACTATTTAACTGTGATAATAACATTGTTGGTAGAGAGTTATATCTCTCGCTGGGACAATTGTCTCACCCCGTGGGATCCACATTCTTTTAGGTGGTCGTGTATGAGGGGGATTGAGATCGTACTGTAGAGAAAGAACAACAACAGCAGGGACATTAGTGACAACTCAGGTTGAGTGTACTGTCTGTTGTGTCTTGTAGATAGAAGTCCTATGTGTCATATCTATACTCTCAGGTCCTTGGAATTGGTTCATACTAGTTTCATGAATGATCTGAGATTTTGGCTTGAATGCCTTGAGGTTTTATGTTGCTCCAGTATGTGTTTTGATAGAGCAAATGTTATATGTTGTCCTCAAGATGAGATGTTGTACAATGTAATCATGATATGTATGAGTTTTTTATCTTTCAGTAAGAGTTTTCTAAAAAGGGATCTCCTTGCAAAATGGTTTTAAATTTTAGTGATTTTTGTTAATCCGCTTATTATGTTATTCCGCTTAATTAGTAACGATTTGTTTGTCGGTTTGATGACGGTCGTTACAAGTTTGGTATCAGAGCTTAAGGTTCGTTGAGTCTACAGAGACATAGGACTAAGGTGTTGAGTCTGTTCTAGTGTCCTCCAGTACACCCTATAGTGACTTCTACTTATGCAGAAGAAAAGGTGAAGTCTAAAAATGACTGGAGAACATGAGGAACACATTGTTGAGGGCAATGTTGTTGCACCAGGAAAGGGTGCAAGGGATCAGGCAAGAGAAGAATAAGTGCCTGAGAATTCCCATCATGATCTAATCAGGATAAAGAATCCTATGTTTATGCTCTTGATAGGCAGGTTAAGACAACAGTGATACATATAGCAGACTGGATACTAGCATTACAACCTAGATTACCAGTTCTTAATGCAAAAACTTTGAGCTTTAAAAAGGGTTCCTGAATGACATGGTCATGTTGGAACAGTGGAAATGTTGGAAGGATTAACATATGGCAAGAAAATAGACTCTACCATAAGTTTAGATAGATAGTATATCTGTGATGGTAGTGCCCAAGAAGGGGAAATAAGCCAAGAATTAAGGAAATGTCATTACAATTCCAGAGACATTTGCCTAGTTGTTTTAAAAAGCTAAAGTTTTCGTGGCCACTAGTGCAATAAACGCCCAGTGCACCAGGGTAGTAATCACTATGTAAAGGCAAAAGTCCTAACTTTCCACCTGTAAGAACCCATGGCTTAGTTTTTACATCAGTAATAAGACCGATAAGACCATGGTACGAGGGCAAGACATGTTATAGATATGGACATGTTGAGCATACTAAACTCTTTTCTTTTAAAAGAAGGGAGGAAATGACTCAACAATCAAGGTAGACTCGGCAGGGCTTACGAAAGTCACAGCCCAATAGTGTAAAAAGGCAAGAGCAACAACATGAAACAGCTAGACTCTATGTGTTGAGTCAACCTGAAGCGGTGGATGACCGCGAGGGGTAACAGTCAGATAGAGCTTTTTCATTTCGATATGCCTTATCTTGATGTTATCTGATAATCATAAAAAGGATTGTTGTTATGGACCTCCCTATTGATTGCCCTATGGGAACATAGGGAAGAAATGATGAGAACTAGAATTTATATTTTGTTCAGTATTCTTTTAAATGTTCTATAATTGCTCTTATCTATGTGAAAGAGGATGAGATATAGAAGTGATGCTTGGATAAAATCCAAGAATGTTAAATCATGTGTTTGTGATGATACAAAAAGTAAGGAATATGATAGTACACAAAGTGCATACTACCTAATCTCAGTACTTGTATACCCTGGCCAGGTATTCAATTATTGAAGATAAGGTGAGTATGGAACTCTTAGATTGTTATCTTTCTAATTACTATGATCAAGTAGTCATTTTGAGACAATCTAGTGAGCATAGTGAAACGGAAAATATGGCATGGATATTTTTATCACAACCTGTGCAGTAAATGGAATCTGAGATGATCTCAGATCAATCTGTGTGCATGAGGAAGTAAAAGAATATAATCCTCATGATAAGAGAATGAGAACAAGGGAGATGATCCCTATTTGATAAAGTTTGTGTGAATAGTAAAGATCTTTTCCATAAGGTGGAAATGGGAAATGAGATAAAATCACAAAATGTTCATGAACATGTTAGACAATAACAAAGAAAAGAGTGATGACATGTAATCATCCTTATAATTCCTATGTTGATGGAAAGGAACCTAGGATGAAATAAGAGTAAATGACTCATGAACAGTTGAAAGTTCATGCAATAATCAGAGGAGATGATAATCTCTTCTTTTTGATAAACAACCCTGGGTAATGATGGGATGATAAGAGGAATATGTTTCTTTGTGTTCTTTCCTTTCAGGGACATGGAAATCAAGTGAGTCTTATGGCACTTGATGTTCATGAGTTAAAAGTTTTCAATTGATGGATACTTAGAAAAGTATCAATTCGTCTTGGACTTTGATTCCAAGATAAATATATGTGTATCAAGTAATGTCCCAAGATGAAAGAAAGATACTTTTGTATGTGTGGCTTTGGTAATAATAATAGGGAGATGGAAATGATGAGGATATGATGTGTTTTTGACACATGTAATGAATACCAAGGTAAGGATTCTAGTATCTAAGAAGTATCGGGTGGTATGGGAAAGTAAAAAAAAATCTTAATCAGATGATTTTGTTGGTTACCTGGAATGGCCAACTGTGAAATCAGTCTAGTTACATAAAATAGTATGGACATCATATGTTAGGGGTTTATGCTCTGCATAAACATAACATCGATAAGAATGTACTAATTCAAGGAACAATTATAAAATCATTGTGGGAAAATTTTATCAAGATAAAAATAATTCCTTAGAATACTATTATCTAGATCTATTAAGGCAACTTATACATAACATCTAAAGATACCTCTAAGATAAGTTCTTAATTGATAAGTAACCTCCCCTTATGACAAGAGAATGTACAACTAATGAGATAGTTGGTGCAAGTAGTACGAAAGTTTAGTGTTGTGTCAATAGATTAGATGGCATGGCAGATGTATGATAAGACTTGTAGTTCCAAGTGGATGATAGAACGTAACTCTGGTCTTTCCTTGGAAGTGAAATGCTAAACTGAATGAGGAGTATGGAAGACTCCCTAGAATCAAGAATCTTGTCACATAAAGTTGTAAGTTGAGAAAGGTGACAAATCAGTGAGGTTTGACACCTGAGTTAAATAAGGTATGTATAATGTTTCTCTGACTAAGAAAAGTGTTACCTAACATAGAGTTGACTCTACAGTCAATAATGAAAAAGACAGTGGAGTATGTGTCCTGTGTGACAGATTCTATGATAACCTTGTGTGGAAGAACTTTGTGTTGATCAAAGTTCTATGGTATCTCCATGATGTTAAGATGTTATGTGGAGACTTGATGATATGATGAATGAATAATATCTGTCTCCCTTTACCTAGGATTTCGGGGATGAAATCCTTGTTAGGGGTTTATAACTTGTAATGACCCTAACCCGGGTTATGAGGTAACCCTATTTGTTTTGGCTAAGTAAGTTGCTTAGAAATTTAATATAATCATCTAAGGAGTTTTGTTATCATGTGACACACTTATGTTCCAAGTTTGGTCCTGATTGAATGTTGTTTGAGCAATGTTCCTTTGTTTTGGACCAAAGTGAAATTTACCCAAGATGAGGGGTTATATTGCAATATGTCACATGTTGAATGTGAATTAAGTTCTTTATCATCATAAGAGAGAGAATGATGTTAAGTGGTGGCTTGTGGAAAGCCTAAATTCCAAGTTTGAACTCGTTTGAATATTGCTAGTACCTTGTGCACCAATTTTGGTACAAATAGTAATTTACCCAAAATGTGGGGTTGCTAGAATGTTACTACTTCCTCTATGTATCATTTATATCAGATAGAAAGGAGACACCATGTTTGAATCAATTATGAGTGATGGTAATCTTGGTGATGAAATGACCAAGAAAAGGGTTGAATATGAAACCTTAACTTGAGTTGTATCAAGTTCAAAAGCTTATATATGAGTGCCTATTGGCCAAGGAGCCATTGGAGGAGCCTCATATCGGTTTTTATACTCTTGGAAAAGGCCATGACGTGCAAAGAACCTCAAGGATGTGAAGTGTATCAGTTTACAACTTCCTTAGAAAAGTTGTATCAGGTTGTGAATAAAGTGGTGATTTAGTTGATATATTTTATTCAAAGAGATAAGTAATGGACGAAATTTCATCTCTATATTATCCTCAAGTGTTTTTCATGTCAAGATAAATGTCAATGCATGCATGTACACGTGTCACCCATGCATGGACATGTGGCACCTAGTAGCTCAAATTGATGACACCTCATTTTCACACTTCTTCATAAACAATAAGTATATATACCCCTTCTTTCACCCCTTAGTGAAATTTTTTGAATCCTACCACCTCCTTGCTCTTAGATATCGTGCATAGGGTCCTTGTATCGTGCAGTAGTGGAGTGTTATCATGCATAGGGCCTTGGGTATCATCCATAGCAAGTTCATATCGGCCAAGTAAGGTGATATCGGCCTGGCAAGTTGATATCGGCCATAGTGAAGTGTCTTGGCCATAAGTGAGGGGGATATCGGCCCAAAGTGAGGGAATATCATGCGTGAGTAGTGAGCTATCGTGCAAAGGTGCTAAGGATCAAGAAGGAGCTCAAATCTTAACCCTAAGGTAAGTCCATGATCATCTTCAACCTTGGATTGAAGTATGGATATAGGGTTATGATCTTTCTTTCTTTCCTTCTTCACCAAGTGCTTAACTATGGTGATTTCTTGTTTATGGAAGAGTTGTGAATGAGCCATGGACCTTGGAGAAGTTCTTCTTCAACCTTAGGACGTGAAGCTTTGGAGCTTGGAGCTTTGAAGTTGTTCACAAGGTGGGTTATATAACTTGAACTCTATCATGTTATTATTCATCACCTAAATTGCTATACTTAATGATCTACTTTTAATTCCGAAATTTTCTAAAATAGTTGATGACATTATGAGTTCTAGTAGTTTCATATACATGTTTCCATGAACTATAACAGTTATAAAGAAGGTCTAGAGCTTGAATAATATGGTATCACCTTATAAAGTGATATCGGGTTCAAGCACACAAGTAAGCACCTATAACCCGATATGGTGATGAACCTACTCCACTAAACCGATATGTATATGAGTTTATACTTTATTTGCACGATATGGTAAGGTATTATACACCTCTTGGACGATATGAGTTCAAGCATACACCTCAAAAACAATATTGGGTTAAGCACACACCTCTTTGCCCGATATGGTGTGAAGCACACACACACCTCTCTGCCCGATATGGTGTGAAGCACACATACACCTCTTTGCCCGATATGGTGTGAAGCATACACACACCTCTCTGCCCGATATGGTGTGAAGCACGCATACACCTCAAGGGTGATATGGTAAGCGCACATACACCTCATACCCGATATGGTGGAAGCACCTTAAAACCCATATGAAGGAAAGCACCTTAGATGCAATGTACTTGATGGAGTAACACATGAAGTGTCTTATATCAAATCATACATTAAGAGGTATGGAGTTTAATGAATATTGATTAAGTAGGCTAATGAACCTTGAAGGAAAGGTTGAGCCAACTTAATAAAGTATGAATTAATCAACATCCTAGTAAGGATGAGAGAGAAACTCATACTTCTGTGATAATCATGAAATGAGCATACATTGATACTCCTAATATGTGTGGAGACTAAATTAGGGTTTGATTCTTGATAAATGTACTTGAAAACCCTAGATGGTTTTATAAGAGAAACCTTAACCCTAATGAAGGGTAATGATAAGAGGTGAAATTATAATTGGTTAATAAAGGGGAAACCTTAACCATATTGAAACCATGCCGGTAGAATGAGATAATGAGCATAGCTAAGTATGAGTTATGATGCTACATATAATACAATTTAATGGGCCTTGTGAGACATGTGATTAGTTTTTTCCTAGTGAAAGGTGACAATATGTTTAATGGGCCTTGTGAGCCATGTGATTAGTTGTTGCCTAGTGAGAGGTGACAAGATGTTTAATGGGCCTTGTGAGCCATGAGAATAGTTGTTGCCTAGTGAGACGTATCAAGATGTTTATAAAAGTCTCATGTAAGAAATGATAATGGTCAAATAAACTAGGAAATGGAAACTTAGTAACATAATAATAATAAATGGATACAATAATAATAATAATGAAATCCTAATCATACATGTTTTATGCTTATAGCCAAATAAGGGCTATAGTGTTTTGAATATGCTTAAAGGAGATAAGAGGAATACTTGTATTATATAAAGGATGTGAATAAGTATGATGGCTTGGCCAAGGTATAATGCCTAGTAAAGATGATGTGGTATTCAGTGATGAGATGCACAGGATTGGCATAGTCCAATGCCTGGAATAGATGCACATGATTGGCATAGTTCGATACCTGGAATAGTCTCACAGGATTGGGATAACCCAATGCTTGGTTGTTAATCCCAGGATTGGTAATAACTCAATGCCTGGAATAATGTCACAGGATTGGTCATAACCCAATACCTGGAATAATTGCACAGGATTGGTAATAACCCAATGCCTGGAATAATGTCATAGGATTGGTCATAACCCAATACCTGGAATAATTGTACAGGATTGGTAATAGCCTAATGCCTGGAATAATGTCACAGGATTGGTCATAACCCAATACCTGGAATAATTACACAAGATTGGTAATAATCCAATGCCTAGAATAATGTCACAGGATTGGTCATAACCCAATACCTGGAATAATTGCACAGGATTGGTAATAACCCAATGTCTGGAATAGTGTCACAGGATTGGTCATAACCCAATACCTGGAATAATTGCACAGGATTGGTCATAACCCAATACCTGGAATAATTGTATAGGATTGGTCATAACCCAATACCTGGAATAATTGTATAGGATTGGTAATAACTCAATACCTGGAATAATGTCACAAGATTGGTCATAACCCAATACCTAGAATAATTACACAGGATTGGTAATAACCCAATACCTGGAATAATTGCACTGGATTGGTAATAACCCAATGCTTGGAATAATTGCACAGGATTGGCATAGTTTAATACCTGGAATAGTTGCATAGGATTGGCATAATCCAATACCTGGAATAGTTGCATAGGATTGGCATAGTTCAATACATGGAATAGTTGCACGGGATTGGCATAATCCAATACATGGAATAGTTGCACAGGATTGGCATAATCCAATGCCTGGAATAGTTGCACAGGATTGGCATAGTCCAATGCCTGGACATAATATGATGATGTATATTCACATGACTGGTACAATTCAATATCTGATTAGCAGATTGGCTGAGGCCAACAGATAGAAATGAGAATGATTCATGGATGCCATACCATGATAATGAGTATCACAAGATAAGCTTGAGATGTTAATATAGTATGATGGGTAAATGATATACATGTTCTTCCTATTCCTTATAAGATAGTTGCAATGCTTTAAAATATGAGAATGTTCTAAATTTCTTATCCTCTGCTCAGTTTAATACTATTTAACTATGATAATAACATTGTTGGCGGAGAGTTATATCTCTCACTGGGACAATTGTCTCACCCCATGGGATCCACATTTTTTTAGGTGGATGTGCACGAGGGGGATTGAGACCGCACTGTAGAGAAAGAACAACAACATTAGGGATAGCAGTGACAACTCAGGTTGAGTGTATTGTCTGTCGTGTCTTGTAGATAGAAGTCTTATGTGTCGTCTTTGTACTCTCAGGTCCTAGGAGTTGGTTCATACTGGTTTTATGAATGATCTGAGATTTTGGCTTGAATGCCTCAAGGTTTTATGTTGTTCCAGTATGTGTTTCGATAGAGCAAATGCTATATGTTGTCCTCAAGATGAGATGTTGTACAATGTAATCATGATATGTATGAGTTTTAGATCTTTCAGTAAGAGTTTTCTGGAAAAGGATCTCCTTGCAAAACGGTTTTAAATTTTAGTGATTTTTGTTAATCCGCTTATTATGTTCATTCGGCCGCTTAATTAGTAACAATTTGTTTGTCGGTTTGATGATGGTCGTTACAATGGTGATCAAGTTAAAGTATATGTTAGCTATCTATTCAAATTTTAGAAATTATTGCACTATTGTTCCCCAAAAGTTATTATATGATGTTTATGGTTTCAAATTTTATTTCAAGAACTCATGTCATGTTCATGTGAAATGAATTCAAGATCATTGTTCCAAGTTAAAGGTAAACTTTGTAATTGGTTGTATTATTTTTTCCTCATCATGTTAATGTTGAGCTCTTGGGCCTTATGAGTTCAAATGGAACATTATGGCACTTATGTGCAAATCATGAGTTCAAATGAAACATTATGACACTTATGTGCAAATCATGAGCTCAATTAGAGCATAGTTAATGGCACTTAGCTGCAAATCATGAGTTCAAGTGGAACATCAGTTGATCCTACGGGCCTTATAAGCATAGTTGGTGCATAAGAGTAGAGGACATTATAGTTAACCGCTAAGAACATATTATGTGAATACAAGATTTATTATTCAATTGGTTTTATATTTTTTCTCATTGCCAAGTTATTATTTTGTTATAAAAATACTCAATTCCACTTACTCTAACATGTTTTCCATTTTGAATGCATGGCTAGGGACGCGATGTCCGCGGGAGGAAAGTTTAAGGGAGATGATTAACCAAAGAGCATACATCTCAAGGATAGATTCAGAGTTTAGGCCTGGTGGGGTGCCAACTATCATGTGGAGTTAGCTTAGTTTTTTCCCAATTAGTATCAAGACTATGTACTAGTTTAGTTTAGTTCAAAGTTTAAGCTTTGTGTTGCGGAACTTGAGACATGAGATTTGCAATTATTTTCCTACGTTGGTTGAATGAAATTATATTTTATGCAATGATTATCATTTTTGTGACATCCCAATGTGAATTAAGCTTCATCTCAATGATGTATATGTTTTTTTAGAAAATTGGGGTGTTACAGAGCTTGAATCTTTAGAGTGATCTTCCTTAAGGTGGGTGATTTAACCCTTATCCATCTCTATTATTTGCACTTTTCATACATGCATGTTGTCATTTCCTCTCTCTCTAAAACGTACCCCTAATGTGCTAGTAGATGATGCCATGCTCTAGAACTTGTTTGATGGTGGTCAGCTTGCTTGACTTGCTTAGAATCTGAAACCCTAAGTCATGCACCCGACTTTGGTGATTGTTATGTGAATGCTAGTTTCCTCCTATCCTTTGACTTCAGCTTTGATCACATGCATCATGTTTGTGTTCCTAGATGTTATGAAGAGTTTATTTGATGTTTTTATTACCTTAAATGCGGTTTTCCTCTCTCTTGCATGAGGTGTTTTCATGGTGATGTCATGGCACGTGTGTTAGGGTTTTGATAGCCTTTTTGGGTGATGTTTTCTCCCTTGAAGATAGTGGTTTTCCTTTTTGTTCCCTTCGGTTTGGCCATGCTATGTTTCTATTTTGATTTTTGGTTAACCTTGGTTTGATTGTGGTTCCTTGCTTTGGATGTAGTTTGATCGTTAATGGTTTCTATACCTTGTTATGTCTTGGGTCATGACACCTTCATATGTTGGTTTTGGGTTGAGACAGCTGACCTTGTGGAGCTTAGGACACCCTACTCTTTGGTGGTCGCAACGCCTACTCCTTTGTGGGTTGAGACATACCCTTAGTTCTGGTTGAACTTGTCACATCCTCATTTTAGGTATGTACATTCACACTTTGCATGCAATTTGTCATTATTAAAATAGATCTATTTTGAGATATTCTTAGAAATGGTGGGAAAATAATAGTAATAATAATAATAATTAGTGGTTATAACAAATTTAAGTTCATATTCCTATAAGCTTCATGGACAATTTTGGCAAGGAAAGGATAATGCAAGTATTTGTTATGATTTATGGAAGTTTAAGCCTTTTAATTCATATTAGGGATTCTAATGCTCAAATCAAGAAAATAAGTCGACAAATGGTTTCAGCATGTTAGAGTTAGTAAGGATGCAAAATTTTAGTGATATTATATAACCCTAACTAGGCAAATTAATTAAAAGAAGGGAGTGTGTATAAGTGATATATTTTGACCTAGATGTTGAATAATTGGTCGATTTATTGGTTCAACTAAGTCCAGACTTTAGTGGAGCATCACGTGCTACAATGTGTATCACGCACTCCTTGTGAACCGTCAGATATGAATCCTGGGGCTGGAGACTTCGTCTCCTTCCTCCCGATCTTTGCGCGGCATGGGTAATAGTACCGAGCGCCAAGACCCGCGACCCTCTCTCTCTCCACGCTCAACGAAACCCAAACTTCTCGCCACGATTGGATTTGGGAGCCTCATCCGACTATCCGAGTTCAACGACCCCAGGTTTCGAGCCCTAATTCAACCTGTATAGAAAAGCACCCCTTTGTAATGATTCCCAGGTTCCCACGCCGTCCTTGAACGAGGCCTTTGGCTCCCTCTCGCGAGCGGAAAGTTTATTACCCTTCTTCATGACCCTCTCTCTCCACGCTCAATGAAACCCAAACTTCTCGCCACGATTGGATTCGGGAGCCTCATCCGAGCTCAACGACCCCAGGTTTAGAGCCTTAATTCAACCTATATAAAAAGCGCCCCTTTGCCGTCATTCCCAGGTTCTCACGCTGTCCCTGAACGAGGTCTTCCTCTCATGAAAGTGTATTAACCTTCTTAGCGAAGTTCACCAAATTCATTCCTCCGCTCCAGTATTGCCCATTCCACCCCAACCACCTTGGAGGAGTCTTCTTCTACCTTGGGCTCGTCGGAGCGGTGCAAGGCGTTGAGGCTATTTTAGACCAATTGGTTGGTCGGAAACGTTCCCTGGAGCATTGGGGACTCATCGCACGAGTCACCCAGTTGTTCGACCCGGTGGAACTCTCTGAGCAGCTCAAGCTACCTGGAGCTTGAGGAGCTTGCTCGTCAGCGGGGACAGAGCCACACATGCCTCGAGACGGACCTCGGAGCATCCCTAGAGGCTAGAGAACCCGAGGGGAGGTAATTCACAAAAACCCGATTTTTAGCTGTGTGCGGCCGTTCTTGGTGATCACTTATGCTCAGTTGTTCCACGCCTCGAACCACCCCTAAACCTGATCGAGTCCACGTCTTGAACCTCTCGGTGATCCTGGTTTTTCATCAAACGCATGGTGGGTTTTACCATATTCGGGCTCTCTGCTCAATTACCGCGGCAGGCGGCAGTGGCTACTCCGGCCGCCAGGGTTGATGAATCTAGGCATGCCGAACTCGTTTTTCCTGACCGAAGCTGAGGGGTCAATTCGAGAAGCGAGGACGTAACCCCAGCTCCATCTGGGGACTGCAATCTTCCTCCAGATGACAGCCATGGCGCTGCTGTGCGCGAGCTGGGGAAGGGAGATGAATCAAGGCCTTATTAATAAAATTTTGTGCACACATCATAATAATCATGTCACATATACCATGGTTAAAATAGTCTTTATCCCGGTGCCTTTTTATATACATCCGCAATATTTGTCCCTAAAGTGTGAACATTATTCCACGTGACATTTGAGGGCATTACATTAGTTCAGTTTTATTATGAACGAATTTTTCCAGTAATGTTTTTTGAGTTTTTATCTTACCTATGATTGCCCAATAGTGGTTAGAACTTCACATAATTTTTTTAATTGATGCAGAGCTCATATAGGGTCATACCATATATGAATTTTTACATACTCTTTGAGACTTACCTCATGGACCTATTTTCAGGACCCAACAATATAGAGTTTTTAACTCCCAATTAAGGAAGCCCAAAAAGTCAGAGCCGCTATCCCAAAACAGGATCAATAATTTTACAAATAATAAAAAATAATTAATAAATTCTACGAAAGACTAAGCTTAATGTAGGATATAAAAATCTACTTTTCACATACCTTTCAAAAATAGGAATTGGAATTTTACCCATTGTAGAGTTCAATCTAACTAAATCCTTCTTTCTTTTATTAGCTTTATTCTTCAAGAATACCACTTTGTTGTTTGTTCTTTTTCAAGTATTCCTAAAATACTGACAAACAAAATGTCAGTCACTATAAATGAATATACAGGTATGTGGCGACAACCAATATCTTGCACATATTTTGTAACAACATAAATACATCAAATAGTTGTTAACAATTCAATATTATATTTTCCAATATGACTTCCCAACAACTTTTACTCATCCTCTGGGATACCCTCTCTTAGGATTTAGTCCTTGCAAGTGACTTTAGGCTACCTTCTCCATCCTGAGCCTGGTACCTGGTGGGTCACCTCTCTGGGTGCCCAGTGGTCTTCCCTATGGGGCTTGACCACCTCCGACCTTCCCTCCGGGACTTGGTCTCTTATCTTACATCTAGAGATGGTATGTAGATTCGAGCAAGTCATATGTATACTTAAATTTTGATTGTCATATTCACTTTAAGGATTGTAGAAATATAATCATCCAAGCAGTTATTTCCATGCAATCGGTGAAACATCGGAAAATGCCGGGAAACTAAAGCGTGTAATCATAAATAACCACATACCTGATTTGGAGTCTTAAAGAAGCAATATATCCAAATTCAACTAGATGCCCAATCAAGCAAGTTAAGAAACCAATCAAGCATATCGTGAAAACATGTATAATGTCTAACTATTACCATCATATCCCCAAACAACTCCTTATTTGACTTGGTACACCTTTCTAAGGTTTCTAAGCCTCATTAGGATGCATTAGGGTTTCTTAGATTAATCTCCCAATCTTTATCCTTTTTTAGGTCAACAAACCCTAAAGTAGGTTTTCTACTCATAAAACCCTAATTACTCAAATTATCCATATTAAGGATTCTTTATTCTCAAATTAGCTTAGAATCATCATATCTATGTCTTATTCATGGATTTTCAAAATATAAACCATTAAAAGTCATAATCGACTAAATTAGGGTTTCTAATCTCATTAATGCACTTCATATACAAGAAACCCTAAATTAAACTGATTAAGCACAAAGATTATATTTTTAGAGCTAAATCTTACTTTTTAATAACAATCGGTTAATATCAATTTAAATCATCCAGAGAACTTTACTAAATTCAATTATCATCAAAACTTAGGGTTTTTTCATTAATAACACCATTAAAGGTGACAATTTTAAGTAATTTTTGAATTGCAAGAAGAATTAGGATTCAATTATACTTTTATTGAATTCCTTGAGTTCTCCTGATCAAAATTCATATATTATATGTCATCATATGATAATCCTATCACTAGTTATGATTTACGCAAGTTAATTACCTTTTAGACCAATAAGAAGATGACATGTTAGCATAAATATAGCCTACCTTATTTCCACTTGGATTAGGCTCAGCCAATCTGCCGAATCCACCTTTGCGCATGGCCCGCTTGGGTGGCAACCCAAGTTAGGGTGCGCTTTTACACTTCTGCCCTCCGCGCTGGTAGCTAGCATTAGTGGCGCGCCTAGGGTAGAAAGGTATTTCTACCCCACTTCATCTCCTTCCTTCGACGAGTCCCCGATCGCAAACCAGGTGCTCTGGACAGTCAACCCGGTGGTTGACTCCACACTCCAAGCCTCCTTCTTTGTCAGCAAAGGGTCTTCCACCTCCTCCCTTCTCCACTGAACTCAATTGTATCTTCAATTTGGTGTGTGGTGGTCAGAGTTGGCCGGACGGAGAAGCACTGCCCATCGTGGCCTTCTCGACAACAGGGGCGGGAAGATAGGGTAGCTAGAGAAATCGTTAGCATGAGATTGTTCACGGAACTTGGTCGAAACCAAAGGGACTAACTACAACCTCGAAGGGGGTCCAAGGCCCCATATATATAGGTCTAAGCATGGCGATCGAGAATCCATGGTTTCCTGATTTGGGAAAAACTTCGTTTGGCAACGAAACCTTACGAAACTTAGGGTAGACCAACTCAGACTGATCTCCCAATTTCATTGGGCATGTTTCCTAAATCAGTTGTGCCTTGATTCGCAAGAGTTTCGCTCGAGAAGACTCCTAATTATTGTTCTCTATTTTCCCTTTCCAATTTGAGGTATAAGACGATCTCAGGATTGTTAGATCACCATCCAACAGCCGTCGTTGGGCATGACACGCACCTGGGTCAGGCCTAAGATTCCTGATTCAAATTGAAATGTGACATGTCACATTATTATATTAGTTAACCCTTTACTCTAAGGAAACTTAACAAATGCATAACTCTCTCCTCTTTTATCCAATTGTTCCCAAATTTTAAAGGAAACTCCATAATGACTTAAACTACTTGTGCGCCAAGTTTGGGACTCAGATTTGAAAGTATGGGATACTTTTCTTCATATACAAGTTATCTCTTAAAAATGCATATTTTATTCATTTTTTCTCTCTCTTACTCTTTTATTCTCTTTATTTGGATTCCTTTTACCATTAGAAACTTTGTGGATTTTGAAATCTCATCCATGATGATCTATCACACATATTTCCACATATATCTCATAATTATCTTTAATATCTTTTCCTTTTTATGCATTATTTGACTTCATCCAACTTTTCTTTCCTTTTTATCATATTGGACTCACTAACTTATTAGTGTCCACGGAATCATACATTTAAAGGAAATATTATCAAAGAAATCCATTCATTATACATAAATCATACAATTTCATAATCATACATATTATTGGAGAAATTGCATCTCAAACCATATAAACCCAAAAATTGGAGTTGTAACAATTTCAGACTCAAGACTAATTAGGGTTTGTAAGATTGTAATTAGGGTTCTTTGGGTATTTCAGGTTAATTAAGGGTTAGAGGATCAATAGACTTTCTGGAGGAAAAGTTTTCACTGCTAGGGTAAGTGGTTCATGCCTTGGGTTTACTCATATTGCATTACATGTTTCTCTCGCATATAATGCTCAAGTATTTAACGTTCATATTATCATGTAATACACATATATTTTAAGAGGTATTATTGTCATGCATATCATGTTAACAATTTACTACATATTATTTTATGCTTAAGATCATACTAGTTGTAAATTCCTCTTCATGTTTTCAGATAAGATAATAACAAAGGGTTTTAACCCAAAGTTAAGACCAGATCAGAATAAGAATAAGAACATGTACAACTAAGGCCCTATATCATGAACATTAAAGGAAGGTACGTGCCTCATGAGCCCACTTCATTCAGTTTTGGGTTCTTCAACCATATGCCTGCACACCTCGTGTGTGTCCAGTGAGTTGCCTGCACACTTCACATGTGTTCAGTGAGCTTGCACACCTCATGTGTGTTCAGTGAGATCAGATCAGGTTCATAGAGAAGGTGCCAATAGGATAAGCTAATTAAGTCAATAATGCATCCTTTAAGACATCAGTAATGATCGTGTTTAGTATTTCTGTTTTAAGTATATGTTTCAGTTCATGTTATGATATTTATGAAAATCCCAACCACTTACAATAGTTTTCTTTTTGAATGCATGGTTGTGTGTGGATGCACATAGGTAGGAGGTTGTGCCAGTAGTGATCAGTAGCATCCAGAGAAGTTGCAGTTCAAGTTCTTCATTGGATCCTATGTGGTGAGGTACCATTCTATAAAGTTTCCAGTTCTTTCCTCTTTAGTTATGATGTTTTAGTGTTTCTTTTGTTGAACTCTTTACTTTGGACTTTGTTGTCCTTGTTTAAGGCATGTAATAAGACACTCTGATGGTTATTCCTTTCTTGTATGGATTTTGCTCGCATAATGATATCACGTCATGCCTTTGTTATGTGATCTCCATATAGTATTTCTTATGCTATGGTTGTATTTAGTCTAGCTTGGATATTATTACAAAAGTGGTATTAGAGTGAAGTCTAGAATGGACACTAGTAGGATCTTTTCTCTTTGAGAATACATGCTTATGAACCTCCCTCTTCCCATTGCAGATGGCCCCTAAGGAAAAGTCTAAAAAGGGCAAGGCCCATGTAGAATCTGACGAACCCTCCGTTCCCTATGATGTTTTAGTCAAGGCTTTGAAGATGCAGTGGGAGGGAGAGACATAGATCGCCCATAGAGAAGGAATGAGGTCACCTTGGTGGACTTCCTCAAAGTGAAGCCAAAGATGTTTGTGGCTGAGGAAGAGTTGGACATTGTGGGGAAGGATGAGTCCTGGCTCTGCAACATGGAGCATTATTTCCATGCACTAGACTTCTCTGAGGGCTCCCAAGTCAGATTCAGCACATACATGATACGAGGAGTTGCACGTGATTGGCGGGAGAATTTCCGTGATGCCAGAGACCCCAGTGCTGAGCCCCTCACTTGGGATGAGTTCATGACTGCCTTCAAGAGCCGCTATATTTCTACAGCCATGATTGTTAAGAAGGAGGAGTGGCTCAACCTCCACCAACGTGGGGATATGTCTGTCACGTAGTATGCCATGCATTTCCATATCCTTCAGAAATATGGGCATGGGCATGATGAGCTATACCTCGCCAAGAAGTTCATTCGTGGTCTCAAGGATGATCTCAGTTATGCCCTCACTGGACAAAGCCATAGGATCATACATGATGCTCTTGATGTTGCTCTGGAGCTGGAGAACCACCCATGGAGACATGGGAAGAAAAACTTCCATGGCGGACAACATCACCACCAGCAGCACAACCAACATAATCACCAACAACGCCATCACCACCAATAGGGCAACAACAACAACAGGCAGCAGGATAAAAAGAGAAAGGCACAAGTAGGTGGACCCGCTCAGAATGACAACCGCAGCCACAATGGTCCACCCAAGTGCCCTTAGTGTTAGAAACAACATGGAGGACCATGCAAGCTAGGACATAGAGTCTACTATTTCTGCGGTAAGACTGGCCACATCAAGTGGGATTGTCCCAAGTTCCTTCAGTGGGGAGGCCACAAAGTCAAGGGAGTTGTAGTTGATGCTCACAGAGAGAAGAGGCAGGCTCGTATGTTCATGATGGAGGCATAGGATGTCAATCTAGATCAAGTCATTGAAGGTATTGCTTTCATTCAGGATCAAAGTATAAAGATTTTATATGATTCAGGAGCTTCCCATGCCTTTGTCTCTTCTACACTTGTTGATATTCTTAGACTACTTGTTGAGAACCTAGATTATGATTTGAATATCATCACACCTAGTAGGCACATGCATGAGCCTAGGAGAATGGGTATAGGGTTCCTTTATCTATAGAGGGAAGGGTTTTCCCAACATATATAATGGTAGTTAATATGAGGGATTTTGATGTAAACCTTGGTATGAGTTGTCTTCATGAGTACTATGCACTTCCTAATTGTTGTAAAAATCTCGTTATGTTTGCCTCTCCCGGGGAGGAGACCCTTGTGGTCAAAGGCAGGAGAAAATCCTTTTCATTTCCTCCATGTAGGTGGAAAAGATGAGAAGGAAGGGCCATGTAGCATTTCTCGTATCTGTGTTAGCTGAACAAGAGAAACACATTTCTGATAGTCCAACACTTAGGGATTTTCCTAATGTCTTCCCAAAAGACTGTCCTGGTCTTCCTCTCGATAGATATTTTGAGTTTTCAATAGAGTTGGTTCGAGGCACCGCTCCGATCTCAAAATCTCCCTACATAATGGCCCATGCGGAGCTGGTAGAGCTCAAAAAGCAATTACAGGGACTCGTGGACTTGGGTTTCATCTGCCCTAGTGCATCCCCTTGGGGATATCCCATTCTCTTTGTCAAGAAGAAAGATGGTTCATTGTGTATGTGCATTGATTACATGATGCTCAATCAGGTAACCATCAAGAACAGATATCCTCTACCTAGGATCAATTATTTATTAGATCAACTCAAGATTGCAAAGGTCTTCTCAAAGACTGATTTGAGAAGTGGGTATCATCAACTAAAGGTTCAAAACTTAGACATTGAGAAGATGGCATTCAGTACCAAATATGGGCATTATGAGTTCCTTGTGATGCCCTTTAGATTCACAAATGCTCCTACTATCTTTATGGACCTCATGAATAGAATATTTCACTAGTATCTTGATTCTTTCATCATTGTTTTTATTGATGATATCCTTATCTATTCTGATAATGATCGCATCCATGAGGAGCATCTTTGCATTACACTCGACACCCTCAGGGACATCAGTTGTATGCTAAGCTCTTCAAGTGTGACTTCTGGTTTAGAGAAGTCATGATTCTAGGACACATCATCTCCAATGGCCATATAGAATCAGTCAAAGATTGGGCGACTCCCAAGACTCCATTAGATAGATATACATATCTTCCTCGGTCTAGCGGGTTACTACATGTGCTTCATACAAGACTTCTCCAGCGTTGCAAAGGCATTGGCTCTATTGACTAGAAAAGATTGTAAGTTCGTCTGGAGTGATTCTTGTGAATGTAGCTTCCAAACTCTCAAGAACAAGTTGACCTCTGTCCAGTGTTGGTTCTTACTTCTGATGATTATGGTTTCATCATTTATAGTGATGCTTCTAAACATGGGTTGGGATGCGTACTTATGCAAAATGGTAGGGTCATTTCGTATGCTTCTAGACAATGCAAAGTGAATGAAGAGAACTACCCGACTCATGACCTTGAGATGGCCACCATTGTTTACGCATTAAAGATCTGGAGGCACTACCTCTATTGCACCAAATTTGAGGTATTCTCTGATCATAAGATCCTCAAATATATTTTGACACAGAAAGATCTTGATATGAGGTAGCGTAGATGACTTGAGTTCATCAAAGACTATGATTTCTCTATCAGTTATCATCCTAGAAAGGCTAATGTGGTGGCTGACGCTCTAAGAAGGAAGAGGGATGTCAGTTGTGCTCCAATTTTGGTAGAGGAAAGGAAAATGATGAACGAGTTGATATGTGATGCCCCGATTCCCGTGCCATCTCTAATGACCTCGGAGATCGGAGAGTCACCCTTGGTAAACCACCCTTAACCTTCTCTTTACTTAGTTACTTAAAATTAACTTAAAGGAAAATCTAATAACTTGGAAAACACCGAATCTTACTAAACTACGGAAGCAACTTACTATTTACATTACTAGGAAGATAAAACAAAGTTACATGACATATTACATTTTTTTCATGCGGAATATAAAACACAACAGATAACTGAAATCTAAACTACATATTACACTACACTCTCTCACTACCACACCACATGCCCAAGGACCGAGGGGAAAGGACTAAGAGACCTCTATCTAACTACGAACTACCTTCTAAGAACTTGGGTGATACGATCCTTCAGCTTCCTTGTGCTGACGATGACCTTAAAAATGTTTCAGTAGGTTGGTGATCTATTGCTCAGTAAATAGAATTTCACCCAACCATCGCAGATAGCTCATTTATGTTTATTAATTAGAATAAAATACCAGATAATACTATACTGAGCAGATCTAAGCAATATAATTCAAACGACTGGAGATGTCAACATTTCATTAAGATAACAACTACTGCAAAGTTGTAGGTATGATTAAATAATAAAGATACTAAAATTTCATTTAAAGGACAACTGTTGTGAAACTAACTCAAATATTTCTTAACTCTTTTACTTATAAGAAACTCTATGAACCTATATGAACATATTTTATCTTATTCCCTGGTCATATGCAGTGTACACTACATATGAAGACTCGTAGAGAACTACGATCCCACCGTACAAGACTTAGCCAACACTCTGGGATAGCTAAGTCTGACTACTCTCCTGGTCTGCAATAGGGAAACTGGCTCTCTGGCCTCGACACTCCTATGGTGTCATAAACTGGACTCATCCTCTAACCTGAGCACACAGGCAGAGAGTCAAGCCGTGCCGCCAGGACTTCTGGTTGGTGTTGGACACACTTTTCTATACTCTAGTGCCACCAGGACTTTTGGTTAATGTTGGACACGCTTTTCTGTACTCCAGTGCCACCAGGACTTCTAGTTAATGTTGGACACTGTAAACTGTAATTTAAGGAGACTTCCACTAGGGCTTCGTCCCCCATACCACCTGTTGGTACGTTTTGACCACCGTATATTGGACACACTGTCACGGTTAGGTTGTTTCACCCCTAAGGCGCAGACCTCACATAGGGGTTCTACAGTGTCAGGGCCCTTAAATCTATAATTTTATTATTCTTGGAAAGCTCTTACTATATTGTATCTCTCTCTTACTTATACTTGACTCTAGTATCTCTATGGTACAGAGTCTATTTATCTGAAACTTATAAATACAACATGTATATCATTTCTAACTTGGAAGTGAAATATGCTCAAACACTGTAATTTACTGAGAAATCAACATATTGTACTTGCAGGCAGATTTAAATAAATAGAATACTTGTCAACTTGGCACATACATACTGAAATCATGCAATTAAACATCTTAATATATTGATAAGAGTAAATTACTCAACATATGAAAAATCATCAGTAAAATATGTAAATTATCTGTAATTCCTCAAAAAATGTGCACATCAACCCTAATACTGAGTTGTGCATCACATAACCCAATTAAGAGTTAATTATTTATCATGACATGAATTATTGATAATAACTGAGAATTTATTATGATATCCTTGAGAAACATGTCGATTCGTATAATTATTAATAAATTCACATTAAATGTGACCGGGAGTGTGCAAATAACTTTATATTGAACCCTTTCATGTCATTGTCATTTCTTTGAAATCGAGCATCTATTAACTTACTAAAAATGTACAGCCTGGGTTTATACCCAAACTGTGTCGTTACTGGTCATGTGCTACTGAGTTCAAAATTTAATCGAGCAATTTAAGTTTCGATCAATCGTGCATTAAACTAATCCAAATCACACATCAATCAACTAACTAGCATCATGCAAGCGTAACTAAGAAATTCATGCAATTTTGAAATTAAGTGATGTCGGCACTGTCTGGCACCTGGGTAAACACTAACATTCGCAAATAACACCGATTTCAACTGAAACGTATGATTATTTAAGTTATACTTGCGTTTGGGAGTGAGATTCTACTCACAGTGGTCCAGGATGACCGAATTCAACTGGAATCTCGTCCAGAGCCTATTTCCAGGTGTCAGCGGGGTCGTCGTCTACCTTGGGACAGCCCTGGTTCAAACGTGATACACACACCGCTCCTTGGTTTGGGAATCGCTCGACGTTGCTTCATGCTTGGACCTCAAGGATAAGCTAACGACGTCGTTCCTTGGTGTTGCCTCGCGCCCAAGGTGGCACAAAGCCACGGCTACAGATGTTGCTACTCAGACTGGCTGGGGCGCCGCCCCTACTGCTTGGGCGTCGTTCATGGTGGCTGGGCGCCGCGGTTAGGGCTATAGATTTGGGTCTAGGCCTCAAGGCCGGAGCTATTGGCACCATTTTCGTGTTGTTGCTCACACCAAATTGCCCTCTGGCCGGTGCTGCAGCTGCTGCTGCTGGCCGTGCTGCTGCTAGGGCGAGGAAAAAGGAAGGAAAGGAAGAAGGAGAAGAAGGTGAAGAAGGGTGGGCGCCGTCGAATTGAAGCTAAGGGGGCCAAAATGCCCCACCCTTTCTCTGCTAGCCTGCCGAACGGGCACTGCTGGTCGTGTTGCTGTGCAGCGCCGCGCCTGCAGGTAGGGCGTGAGCTAGGGCAACGTAGGAGATGGGAATGGATGGAGGAAGAAGATAGGGAAGGTGGGCGTTGTTGGTCGGAGGTGAGGAGCCCCAAAATCGGCCACCTTTCTCTCCCTAGATGTTGTGATCGGGCGTCTGCTACTTGGGCACCGCTTAGGTAGTGTCTCAACCGGTTGGGGAAGAAGAGATAAGGAATAAAAGGGTTGAGGGGTTATTAAGCCAATAAATGGAGAAATTGCATCTTAAACCCAAGGTTCTAGAAAATGCTATAACTCTCACCTCGAGTGTCCGGTTGAGGTGATTTCTTTTGAAACTTTTCAAGCACGAGATTCTCTACAACCTCAAGGGAAGAAAACATGCTAATTAGATTGTAAAATTAGATCAAAGCACTAATTGCATCTGTGAGTACTTAACTCAACTTAATCAACATGATGATGCACTAATCGTTGTGCTTACTGGTTAAACTTGGAATGGCTCATAACATGATAGAACGGAGGCCCTTTCTGGAAGAGGTTGAGTTAAAGTTGGGACATATCATGATTAGGTCATACTGGACTTTTGAGGTATGCAGTGCACAACAGGATAGCCATGACCTTCCATACATGTTAGAACTGATACAGAGAGTGAGCTCGAGACTCTCACATGGAAAGGATGGTGAGATATTGATGAATGACAGGTTGTGGATACCATCCGATGAGCTGAGGAAGAGGATATTGTTCAAAGTACATGGTACTAAGTACACTATCCATCCAAGTACGACGAAGATGTATCAGAGTATGAAGAGAACCTTCTAGTGGGAAAGTATGAAGAAAGATATTACTTCTTTTGTTTCTAGATGTATGATGTGTCAACAGGTGAAAGTCCACCACCAAAGACCTGGTGGTCTTCTTCAGCCCCTTGATATTCTTGAATGGAAGTGGGAGAAGATTACCATGAATTTTGTTACTAGTTTTCCTAAGACCAAGAAAAGGCACGATGTTGTATGGGTGGTGGTGGATCTGTTGACAAAGAGTGCACATTTTCTAGCCTATAGGACCACCGCCACTATTTCTGAGATGGAGGATTTGTACATTCAGGAAATAGTACACCTTCATGGTGTCCCTATTTCTATTGTTTCTGATAGGGACCCACGATACACCTCTAAGTTGTGGAAGCATGTTCAGGATGAACTCGGTACTCAACTCCACTTTAGTACTGCTTACCACCCTCAGATCGATGGGCAGTCTGAGCGGACCATTTAGACACTTGAGGACATGTTACATGCATGTATGCTTGATTGGGGAGGATCTTAGTCTAGATTCTTACCCTTGGATGAGTTTGATTATAACAACATCTTCCACAGTAGCATAGGCATGGCACCATATGAGGCCCTCTATGGTAGGTTATGTAGGTCCCCTTTGCAATGGAGTGAAGTCAGAGAAAGAAGTATTATCTGTAGTGATGAGTTGCAATTATACACAAATCAAGTGAATCTTATTAAGAGAAGGATGAAAGTTGCTCAATATAGACAAAAGAAGTATGTTGATGCTCACAGGTCTCACAAAGAGTTCAAGGTTGGGGATCATGTTTTTCTTAAAGTTAAACCCATCAAATCTATTGCAAGATCCCATGTGAAGGGTAAACCCAGTCCTCATTTTGTTGGCCCATTTGAGATCCTTGGTAGAGTGGGAGAGAGTGCTTATAGACTAGCACTACCACCGGCGTACGAGCAGATCCATAATGTCTTCCATGCATCATATTGAGGTTGAACATCAAGGGCATTTCCCATGTTTTGGTGCATGAGCCTATTGAAATTAGAAAGAATTTGTCTTATGAAGAGTTACCTTTAAGAATTTTGGAATCTCAAACCAAATAGTTTAAGAATAAACATATAGATCTGGTCAAAGTGTTATGGAGGAATCTCAACTTAGAAGAAGCTACGTGGAAGCTAAGCGATGAGATTCTACATAAGTACCCAGAGCTTTTCAATTCTTGAAGTTTCAAGGATGAAACTTCTTTAAGGAGGGGAGGATTGTCACATCCTCATTTTAGGTATGTACATTCACACTTTGCATGTAATTTGTCATTATTAGAACATATCCATTTTGAGGTTTCCTTAGAAATGGTGGGAAAAATAATAATTAGTGGTTATAACAAATTTAATTTCATATTCCTATCAGCTTCATGGCCAATTTTGGCAAGGAAAGGATAATTCAAGTATTTATTATGATTTATGGAAGTTTAAGCCTTTTACTATTCATATTAGGGATTCTAAAGCTCAAATCAAGAAAATAAGTCAACAAATGGTTTCAGCATGCTCAAATTAGTAAGGATGCAAAATTTTAGTGATATTAGATAACCCTAATTGGGAAAATTAATTAAAAGAAGGGGGTGTGTATAAGTGATATATTTTGACCTAGATGTTGAATAATTTGTCGATTTATTGGTTCAACTAACTCCAGACTTTAGTGGAGCATCGCACGCTACAATGTGTATCACACACTCCTTGTGAACCGTCATATATGAATCCTAGGGCACGAGACTTTGTCTCTTTCCTCCCGATCTTTGCGCGACATGCGTAATAGTACTGAGCGCCAAGACCCGTGACCCTCTCTCGCTCCACACTCAACGAAACCCAAACTTCTCGTCATGATTGGATTTGGGAGCCTCATCTGAGTTCAACAACCCCAGGTTTCGAGCCCAAATTCAACTTGTATAAAAAAGCACCCCTTTTCATCATTCCCAAGTTCCCACGCCGTCCCTGAACGAGGCCTTTGGCTCCCTCTCACTAGAGGAAAGCTTATTACCCTTCTTCACAAAGTTCACCAGACTCATTCCTCCACTCCAATTTTTCCCATTCCACCCCAACCACCTTGGACGAGTCTTCTTCTACCTTGGACTCATCGGAGCAGTGCAAGGTGTTGAGGCTAGTTTAGACCAATTGGTTGTTCAGACACGTTCCCTAGAGCATTATGGACTCATCGCACAAGTCACCCAGTTGTGTGATCCGATGGAACTCTCCACGCAACTCAAGCTACCTGGAGCTTAAGGAGCTTGCTCGTCAGTGAGGGATAGAGCCACAAACACCTCGAGAAGGACCTCTGGGCGTCCTTGGAGCATTCATGAACCTTTCTCATTCCTCACTCCAACCTGGGAGGAGGTAATTAAAAAAATCAATTTTTAGTTGTTTGTGGTAGTTCATGGTGATCACTAATGTTCAGTTGTTCCATGCCTTGAACCACCCCTAAACCTGATCTAGTTGACGTCTTGAACCTCTCAGTGATCCTGGTTTTTCCTCAAAAAATTGCATGGTGGGTTTTACCATATTTGGGCTCTCTGCTCAGTTATCACGGCAGGCGGCAATGGCTACTCCGGCCGCTAGGGTTGATGCATCTAGGCACACCAAACTCGCTTTTCATGACCAAAGTTGAGGATCAATTCGAGAAGTGAGGACATACCCCAGCTCCATCTGGGGACTGTGATCTTCCTCTAGGCGATAGCCATGGCACTGTTGTGCGTGGGCTGGGGAAGGGATATGAATCAAGGCCTTACTAATACAATTTTTCCCACACATTAAATTAATCGTGTCACATATACCATGGTTAAAATAGTCTTTATCCCAGTGTCTTTTTATATAAATCCCCAATATTTGTCCCTAAAGTTTGAACATTATTCCACGTGACATTTGAGGGCATTACAGTAATTCAGTTTTATTATGAATCAATTTTTCCAGTAATGTTTTTCGAGATTTTATCTTACCAATGATTGGCCAATAGAGGTTAGAACTTTAGAGAAATTTTATAAATTGATGCATAGCTTAGATGGGGTCATACCATATATGATTTTTACCTACTCTTTGAGATCTACCTTGTGGATCTATTTTCAGAACCCGAAAACATGATGTTTTCACGATATTTTAGACTCAAGACTAATTAGGGTTTATAAGATTGTAATTAGGGTTCTTTGGGTATTTCAGGTTAATTAAGGGTTAGACAAATAGTATACTTTCAAGAGAAAAAGTCTTCATTGTTGGGGTAACTAGTCCATGCCTTGGGTTTACTCATATTGCATTAGATGTTTCTCTCGCATATAATGCTCAAGTATTTAATGTTCATATTATCATGTGATACATATATATTGTAAGAGTTATTATTGTCATTCATATCATGTTAAAGATTTATTACATATTATTTGATGCTTAAGATCAGACTAGTTGCAAATACCTCTTCATGTTTTAAGATAAAATAAGAACAAATGATTTTAACCCAAAGTTAAGATCTGATTAGAATAAGAATAGGAATAAGAACATGTACAACTAAGGCCCTATCTCATGAACATTTAAGGAAGGTAGGTGCCTCATGAGCCCCCCTTCATTCATTTTTGGGTTCTTCAACCCTATGCATGCACACCTCGTGTGTGTCCAGTGAGTTGCCTACACACTTCACGCGTGTTCAGTGAGCTTGCACAGCTCATGTGTGTTTAGTGAGATCAGATCAGGTTCATAGAGAAGGTGTCATTAGGGTAAGCTAATTAAGTCAATAATGCATCCTTCAAGACATTAGAAATGAATGTGTTTAGCATTTCTAATTTAAGTATATGTTTCAGTTCATATTATGATAATTATGAAAAAAATCAACCACTTTCAATAGTCTTTTTTAATCATGGTTGTGTGTGGATGAACATAGGTAAGAGGCCATGCCAGTAGTGAGTAGTAGTAGTAGGAGAAGTTGCAGTTCGAGTTCTTCATTGGATCCTACATGGTGTGGTGCCATTCTATATAGTTTCCAGATCTTTCCTCTTTAGTTATGATGTTTTACAGTTTCTTTTGTTGAACTCTTTACTTTGGACTTTGTTGTCCTTGTTTAAGGCATGTAATAAAACACTTTGATGGTTATTCCTTTCTTGTATGGATTTTGCCCAGATAATGATATAACGTCACACCTTTGCTATGATCTCCATATAGTAATGCTTCCTCTATGGTTGTATTTAGTTTTGTTTGGAGATTGTTACAAAATTGTTCCCTTCCTTCTTGTGATTGTGGTTTTCTAGTCTTGGTGATCAAAACCCTAGTATCATGTGTGGTCAAGACATGCTTGTTCATGGATGAATGCCTTACTTTTGGTCGTGGGCATGACACTTACCTAGTTGGTGGTCAGGACACCACATGTGTTTATGGTCATGATAGTTCTATATGATGAATGGTTGACACATATACATAATCATATGAATGACACCTAAGCATGAACCATATATGGTGTTGTTTGGTTGGATGCCTATCAACCCTAATGATGATCCTTAACCGCACAATGTCCATACCTAAGGTTTAGTGTTTGAATATATAACTATAGAGACCCTAACCTGCTAAGTATAGAGCCTTGACCCTAATCTAGGGAAAATTGATGTGTTTGCTTTGTTCTCTTGGAATGTCTATGATGATGTGATGTTTCTCTTTTTTCTTATAAACCCCTAACCT
The DNA here is from genome assembly GCA_963693085.1 of Alisma plantago-aquatica. Lineage (NCBI taxonomy): Eukaryota > Viridiplantae > Streptophyta > Magnoliopsida > Alismatales > Alismataceae > Alisma > Alisma plantago-aquatica. The sequence continues at coordinate 662,112,865 of OY856409.1, read as the reverse complement.
TACAGATGAGATGAGATGAATGACATGGCTTATATATGTTGTGGTGATGATTACATGATACTAGGCAGTTCTCATGAACATTAATGAGGCATAGTGTGGTGATGTACATGCAGGTTTTATATGATTGGGTCTTATGACCTAGTGATGGCTTAATGCCATTCTGAGGTGATAGCCTCCAGGGATGTGATTGAGGGACTGATGTTCCCCAGTGATGTAGCATTGGTGTTAGCCTTGTGGATGGCAGTGTGACAAATATCATGTGGTGATAGTGTGATAAGTTCACACCTCATATGTTTTATATCTTCTGAAGTTGTACCATGCCCTTATTCTTGTAAGATTTGTTATGGTTTTATCCGTCGTAACTTGATTTATACTAAAAGCCACCCAATTGGCTAATTAATCAAGTGGAACCCTAATCATGTAGGTGTCTTGTGCCATAGATCCTTTCCTGTGTCAGCTTTAATTGTTGGATCGGTGAAACGAGTATAACTCGAAGCGCATATTTTTGAATATCTGGGGGTGCACGTTCAGGTATCTCCTTATGTCCACAATTATAGTTCATGTGAGAAGGCCATGTGTGAGCTGATCTGTTTGTGATATGGATGGCCATGTGTGAGACAAGCCTTCTTTTAAGAATGGTCATGTGTGATCTTGTTCTTCTAGCGTTGTTACATGTACCGAGGTGGGCTAGGTGTTTATATATGGATGTCCATGCGTCACCTGCTCCTTTTGTTGACTATATGTCACTTTATTTGCAGTTGACTGATATGTCTCTATGATGTTTTCTCTTGTGCTAACCAAGAGGTGTGGAGAGGTCATGGATTCTGACTCTTCCATACACCTTGTATGGCATTGATTTTGACTTAGCAGTGGTTAGTTGGATTTGAGTGGTACGACTCAAATCCTCGGGGTAATAATAAAACATGTAACTCAGACGTTTAGTGTATCTTGCTTAGGGTCAAACACAAATAATATTGGTTGAGTGTTTGCCTTATATTTTTACTGATTTCTTCAATTATAATACGGTAAGAGAAGTCAACTTGTATACATGTTCTTCATATTCCTTTTTAGAATATAACTTGATCTACTTCTTCGTGGAAACTGCCTAGTCTTGCATAATTTGCTTTATTTGTTGATTACTTATCATTTAGTTGAATATGCTCAACCTGCTTAGTATGTTATCTGTTTCTTAGTTTATATGTGCTTTTGATAGATATAGATGGAGAGTTATATCTCTTGCTGGGACGTTTGGTCTCACCCCATTAGATTTTCCACATCTTTTAGGTGGTCGAGCACAAGGAAGTAGAGATCGTGTTGTTGGTGATGAGAAATAAGAGGACCAGTAGTGGTTGAAAGATTGGATATGTTGCTTCTGTATAGAAGTAGAGTCCTATGTGTTTTTCCTGTACACTCGGGTCCTTGGGGAGGTTTTTTTTGTATGTATCTATACGAGGTTTTTTATTTATTCCCTTTGTTATATAGAGATGGAATATATATATATGGCCAAGTTATCATGTGTAACATGGTGTGGCTTGAGATCCAATGAACAATATCTTGTATAATGTTTTAGGTAGGCAATATGCAACACATGTGAATTTTGTTGGTTCATGTGTAATATGTTGTGACTCCTATGGTTTGTTGAAATGAATTTTAATTTCCTGTGTTTTATGGTAACCTGGATGATTAGTTTAGTTCTACAGTTTTGTTTTGAGTAATCTTATTCGTGGAGCATTGAGGTGTCACAGTTTGGTTGGTATCAGATATTTAGTTTTGCTGATTCTTCAGGGGCATAAGACTAGGTTTGTGTCTGTTCTAGTGTCCTCTAGTTTATCTTATGGTCACTTCTACTTATGTAGAAGAAGAATAAGAAGAAGAAGAAGAAGAGTTGAAAAGATGGTTGGAGAACACGAAGAACACATTGTTGAGAGTGATGTTGCTGCAACAGGTGGAGGTGCAGGGAGGTAGGTTATTGATGGGAGGTCACCTAAACTGCCCCAGTTTGACCTGGCCATGCTAGAAAACCTTACCTATTGATCTATGTTTGGGAATTTTATGGCCACAATTACACATATGGCGGACAGAATGCCCGCTCCTCAAGCGAGAGCAGCAATCCCCAATGTGGAATCCTAGGGCACTGGGAAGACCTTCGAGGGGTTGAGGTGTGTTAGAGCTGTGGAGTATGCTGGTACGATGGATCCAGCGGATGCAGATCTTTGGTTGGTGGAGTTGGAGAAGGCTTTCAAGATCCTTAGCATCCCTGAGGTTGATAAGATGAAGCATGCAGTGTACCTTCTAAAGGGGAGTGTTTTGCCATTAGTGGGCCATTGAGGAAGAGAAATGACCCGGTGTTGAGATCAGTTGGGAGGAGTCTAGAAAAGAGTTTTTAAACAAGTACTTTCCGCATACCTACATGGATAAGAAGATCTCTTAGATCGAGAAGATCAGACAAGAACCCATGACGATCAATGAATATGAGGCAAGATTCATGGAGTTGTTGAGGTTTTGTCCTCACACGGTAGTGAGAGTTGAAGAGAGAATCAGCCATTTTGAGAAGGATTTGAATGTTGAGCTGACGACAGCTGTGATAGTGCTTGAGAATCATGAGAAGTTTGCAATGTTTGTGGAGTCTATCAGGAGGATCAAACGATATATGATTGAGAAGGGGGAGAAGAGTGCCAAGAAGAGGCATGCACAGTATCAGGGGCAGTCATCTGGAGGCTTTAAGAATCCTAGGTTTTCTACACCGCCAGCTCACTAGAGGTCCAATGTATAGACTCAGTGGTCACCCAGTAAAGGTAGAGTTAGCAGGGCTCACACAAACAATAGTAAATCAGTGGAGGAGGATGAGGATGTGGACAGGCATCATAGGTTGGTTCTTCAGGACATGTCAGTAGAGGATAGGGACGTCAGTGGGTGACGGCTAGATTTTATGCCATGAGTCAGCTAGAAAGAGTGGTCAACCCGAGAGTAGTGATAGGTCTTATGGAGTTATTTCATTCTTATTTATCTTCTTCGTGCTTTATATCTGTTTTGGTTGATCTAGGTGTGACCCACTCTTTTATCACTCGTGAAGTAATTGCTAGTAGCTCTTTACTTGTTAGACATAGACATGATAGCCTTCAATTAGAAACCTCATTGTTTGGTTCTGCAGACTCATGAAGTAATTGATAGTAGCTCTTTGCCTGTTAGACATAGACATGATAGCCTTCACTTAGAAACCTTGTTGGTTGGTTCTGTAGAGTAGAGGGAGGTGTGTCCTTCATGTGTCCTTTCTTTTTAGGGACATAGCATTCAAGAAGATCTCATACCACTTGACATGCATGGATTCGTTATGATCCTTGGAATGGATACCTTAGAGAAGTATTGTGTAGTCTTGGACTGTGGTGCCAAGATGGAGATGAGATGTGGATCTTCCAAGGATATAGAAGGATTCTTTCGACATGTATGGTGTCAACAATGGTGGCGGAGAAGTTGATGAGGCAAGGTTGCGAGGCATTTTTGGTACATTTGATGGATAGGAAGGTGAGGAGTCCTAGTATCCAGGAGGTATCAGTTGTCCATGAGTTCAAGGACATGTTTCTAGAAAGGTCTCCAGGTGTTCCCCCACCTCAAGAGATTGATTTTGAGATCAAAATAGTCCCAAGTACCCAACTAATAGATCAGACACTATACAATATGGCGCTAGTTGAGATGGCAGAGTTGAAGAAACAACTGCAAGAGCTACTTGAGAAGGGTTTCATCAGGCCAAGTATGTCACCATAGGGTGCTCCAGTGTTGTTTGTAAAGAATAAAGATGGATCTATGAGGTTGTGCATAGATTATAGGTAGTTTAACAAGGTGACAATAAAGAGAAAGTATCCCTTTCTACATATTGATGACATGTTTGATCAGTTGTGAGGTGCCACAGTGTTCTCCAAGATAGATCTAAGACCAAGATACCACCAGTTGTGGATCAAGGTGGATGACATACCTAAGTCAGCGTTCAGGACTCGGTATGGTCATTACGAGTTTTTGGTTATGTCGTTTAGGCTAACCAGTGCACTGACAGTGTTTATGGATCTGATGAATAGGGTGTTTAGACATTATCTGGACATGTTCATGTAGTATTTATAGATGATATTTTGATCTACTCTAGAGACAGTCAGTGGCATGAGCAACATCTACGTCAGGCATTGACCACATTGAGATAACATCAGTTGTACGTCAAGTTCAGCAAGTGCGAGTTTTGGCTGAAGGAGGTGCCCTTCCTAGGACATGTGATATTTGTTGAAGGTGTTCATGTGGATCCCAAGAAAGTTGAATCTGTGACAGAGTGGGAGCAGCTGAAGACACCGACTGAAGTTCATAGTTTTCTCAGTTTGGCATGATACTACATGAGGTTCATTAAGAACTTCATTTCAGTGGTGTTACCCCTAACAAAGCTATAGAGACCGTCATCAAACTGACAAACAAATTGTTACTAATTAAGTGGAATAAACATAAACATTGGATTAACAAAAATCAATAAATTTAAAACCATTTTGCAAGGAGATCCTTGTCGAGAAAACTTTTACTGAAAGATCCAAAACTTATACATATCCTGATTTACATTATACAACATTATTAATTTCCTCTCGAGGATAACATATAATAGTTGCTCTATCAAAGCACATATTGGAGCAACATAAAACCTCTAGGCTTACAAGCCAAAAATCTCAGATCATTCATGAAACCATAACGAACCAACTCCAAGAACCTGAGAGTACAGAGACGACACATAGGACTTCTATCTACAAGACATGACAGACAGTACACTCAACCTAAGTTGTCACTTCTGCCTCAGTTGTTGTTCTTCCTCTGCAGAAAGGTCTCCACCGCTTCGTGCTCTTCCACCTAAAAATTGTGGATCCCACTGGGTGAGACAATTGTCCCAACGAGATATATGACTCTCCGCCAATCATATTATTATTGTAGATAATCATTATAAAAACTGAGCAGGGGTTCCTTTTATATTAACAGGTAGAATTAATCATTGTATGAACAGAATAAGATAATCTCCTTTCTTAAGGAGAACATTGCATCTACTCATGGTAGAGTTATAAATCATCTATCTGCTTCGCAAGGAATGTAAAGAAACACAAATAACATCTATCAACTAAGATGTATAACTAAATTGCGCATCAAGCAATGTTTTCCATATTCGATCCTTAAGCAGATATGCTACACGGCCGAACATATTTTACAATTACACTTATGCCCTGAGGAGATGAAGCATACCCCATTCATCTCCAACCAACCACAAACTTCTCACAAGTCGGCACCATACAAGGTCAATGGAAGAGCCGGTTGCCATGACCTCACTTGTCTCGGTCAGTACGAGACCACTTAGGCTTAGCAGGACATCTCATGTCAGTTGCAATATAGTTGTGCCAGGGTACATAGACATCCTCGCTTAGAGCTACAGCGTCAACTATGCTCTCTTAGGGGGAAAATCTACAACAAATGTCCCCAGTTACTGAGTCATGGTCACTTAAGCACCATATTCTAAGCCATGGTCACATAGGCACCATGCTCTGAGCCACGGGTCAGTTCACCATGCTCTATTGAGACATTACTGAGACATGGACACTTAGCCTCCATGCCCCCACATATTCAAAAATATGCATTCTGGGTTATGTCACGGGGAACCCATTTCACCATTCAGCAAATTCTAACACTAACAGATCTATGGTCAAGGCAACATTTTATGGTTTCTAGTGATATATTAAGTGCATTACATCATTCTTTTAGCATCAATTAAGTTATCATTATCAAATACAACAATTGCTACAAAGAAAGGTGTAATACATCTATCATGTACTTTTGAAATCTTTAAGACATGTGATACTTGGGATCTCAGTACTCCCTTATCTCATTACTGGGAATCCTCATCCCTTCACATCATCATTATTATGATTACTGGAACTAGGTATTCAAACCCTTAGATCATCACATAACATGGTTACCTCTGTAACAGGCAACTATTACCTCCAGGTCCTCAGACCAAGGTATTCATTTCACTTGTTGTACAAGTATTCACATGGATCTCAAGTCCATTACACATCTTGTCACCTCTCACTAGGCAACAATATTCACACAGGCTATTGCACATCTTGTCACCTCTCACTAGGCAACAATATTCACACATGCTATTGCACATCTTGTCACCTCTCACTAGGCAACAATATTCACACAGGCTATTGCACATCTTGTCACCTCTCACTAGGCAACAATATTCACATGGATCATAAGGCCATTAGGCATCTTGTTACCTTTCACTAGGAAACAACTATGCATATGGCTCACAAGGCCATTAAGCATCTTGTTACCTCTAACTAGGCAACAACTATTCATATGGCTCACAAGGCCATTATGCATTATACTTGTTATACAAGTATTTAACATGCCTTACAAGGCTTATGCAATAAGAGAAATACAACCTTCCCGTCATTAGGGTTAGGGTTTCCTTTTATATCCGAATAGGGTTTCAAGTTCATATTATTAATCCAAACCCTTATTCATTGCTCCACACCACTAGGAGCATAAATTGATATCATAAGTATTCAATCATACTTATTTATTCGCATCATTTATCATGAAATGTTTATCAACACAAAGTATGTGTGTCTCTCTCATCCTCATAGGATATCGAATACATCATACTTTTGGTTTAATCCTCCTTTTTTAGGAATATTAGTCCATCATTAACCATTCACATTATCTTTCCTTAAACACCACATTCAACATATGTCACTCAATCAATCACACATGATTGAAGTGTCTCTTCCATATTGGGTATCAAGATGTAGGTATTATCATATTAACTTTAAACCACATCCTTTAATTTATGTCATGTATTCATATCGGGCATGTGGTACAACCACATCACCATGTCATGGTTTAGGATGTTCTCCCTAACCAACATATCATGAATCCACATCAGATGGACTACCACTTAGATCTTATCATTTCAAATTAGCTTTCTATCGGGTATGAGATAGGTGCTTGACCCATATCAGGTGTAAGCTATGTGCTAGGTGCCATATCATGCACAAGATGTGCCCCATATCGGGCATAGAACATATGCCTCATCACATATCATTTGAGTGGTATACACAAGATACCATATCAGTTTCCCTTCTGGATTGTCATATCGGGTATCCATATCGGGCAACATATCGGGTTACCATGTTAGGTAGACCCTTAGACTCATAACCCTTCATTCCTTCAAGGATCAACCTTATCATATAGTTGCATGACATTCTATATGTCTTATTGAATTCTCACACCAAAACCCATTACACTTAGGGATACAATATATCGGGTTCCAATCTCTCATCTAGGGTTTTCCACCAACTTGGGTAAATTATGCCATATCATGCATAATGTATGAATTGAACCACATATCGTTCACAAAGTAGGAGTAGGTGCTATTCCTAGCATCCAAGGGATATCATCCATATCTTCCATGTGGTATCACTCACCACTTGTATCGACTTACCCATCACCTAGGGTTTCCAACTTTATATTGATTAGAGTGTTCACTACCCCTATATCATGTAAGAGGTGTATTCTAGACTTGTATCATTCATAAGGATAAGTGGGATATCTCTCATATCGTTGACTGGCCTAAATCGCGTGTCCAAAAGGTGTGGATTAAAGTAGTTGGACTTTTAAAGAGATAACCTGACACTCAGGCCCCCGCAATGATAACGGGGTCTGATGTAGCAATCGGGGTCGAACATAGGGACAAGGTTGGTAGTGCTAAGAACACAGAATCAACACTCTATACTCCAGCATAAAAGAGGATTAATATGTGTTCCTGAGGGAACGGTAGCTCGAGAACAAGAACAATAAGAAAAAAGAAGTAAAAGAAACAAATGGTAACAAGTATATGGGAAAACTCAGGTTGGGGCTCACCAACCAAAGCGTCTCTCCAACAAGCATACTATCTCTCTCCTGCATACTCATATCACAATTACAAGCAACCATAAAATGTCTATTCCACTCTCTCTCGAGATGAGGATAGATCTAGGCCTAAAAGAAGCCTCTCTCGAGAGAGGACAACTCAAAAACCTCACAGCAAAACATTTGGTTTGAAGCATTTAGCATTTCAACACTCTCGTGCATTCATACTACTCCATGACACGGGATAAAAGTGATATTACTCTCTCGAGATATCAACAATCAAACATCACAAGATGGTAGTTAAGCATACAAGTGAAGCATTAAAATAGGTTCCAGGAGATAATCTTGATAAGAATATGTATAGTTAAAAGAAAGAGACAATATACATGTTGGGAAAGCCTTAGTGGCTACTCCCAACCCAAGTTATGGTGTTTAGCCACTCATGCTTGCGGGTAACATGGTGGTTCTACAGAAAGATAGATCCATGAGATACCACGAAGAATGGAGGTGAGTACATCGTGAGGAAATGATAGATCTAGAGGAGAAGAAACGCGATACTACACACTACTTTTTCATATCTGGATCTACCCGGGGGATGTCTCCTTCTCTCAAAGAAGTGGCGGGTGCGGGCGGTCGTCTTCTCTCTCCTCGGCTTTTGCTCCGGAGATCCAAGACTGATGGATGGTCGGCAATGGGTTTGGGATGCGGCAGCACTTTGTGGTATCAGGATCGAATCTCTCTGATCTGATACCTTGACAAGATAGGTGGGGCGCTATTTATAGGTGCCTCCCACCAACTTAAGACCACGGTCGCGGTATTTCCTTTATTCCTCCTTGGTCATGATCTTTCTTCACCGCGATCCTCCCCAAGACCTCGATCGCAGTCTTTGAGTGCTCGCGGTTGCGATCCTTGGAGAGACTGCGGTCGCGATCCTTGGAGAGACCGCGGTCGCAATCCTTGGAGAAGTCGCGGTCGCGGTCTTTGGAGAGACCGCAGTCACAATCTTTGTTGAATAACCGCAGTCATGATTCTACCTTGGTCGCGGTCTTTGAGTGCTCACAGTTGCGATCCTTAGAGAAGTCGCAGTCACAGTCTTTGGAGAGACCGCGGTCGCGAGCTTTACTGAATAACCACGGTCGCGATTCTACCTCGGTCGCGGTATTTGAGTGCCCGCAGTTGCGATCCTTGGAGAAGCCGCGGTCACGGTCTTTGGAGAGACTGCGGTCGCGATCTTTGTTGAATAACCACAGTCATGATTCTAAGATCACGATCGTGGTTGGGCTAATTCCTGAAATCACAAAACAAGGCTTTAGTCAAGAAGATAGATAAAATGTGTGCAAAGTTGACTAAAGTTATTCTAAAAGTGGTGTAAAATATATACAGAAAATATGTAAAGTGCGGTGTTATCAACTCTCCCAAACTTAGAATCAACCCTGTCCTCAGGCTAAATGCAGGTTCGAGCACCCAGAGAGGGAAAGGATGAACAAGGTAACATAATAGCATGACTGAAATATCTCATTCTTGCATCAAGACTGTTGTTGCATGTATTCAATTCCTTAGGTCTCAATCTCTCCCTTTAGGCTAAGGGTTGCATAACCTCGTATCATTTTTCATAACCTTCTATTGTAAAAGGTTTCTCCTTCTCAACTCATAACCCTCCCTTAGCTAGCATCCATACTAGTGCCACATCTTTTCGAAAGGTAGCCTTCGCATCTATTCTTTATTTTCAGAGAGCCCTATGCTAATGTGTATAGGTAGGCTAGAAGCTTTAAGGTGTTTCCTCATCCTCCCGAACTCCTCACCCACAACTGTCGTAAGAACATTGTTGCCCTTTTTGGGCTTCTGACTTTAAGTCAAGTGGTATGTGAAGTTCCATTCAGGATTGGAGGTGTGTAAGCTTGGCTTCTAGTTTCCGCTTGCGGGTGTGACATATCTGCATTCATGAGTGTAGTAATATATCGGCTGGGCGGGAACTTTTGGCATCTTTTAAGGAACATCTCTCATATTCTTTTCTTTATTTTATTTGATTTTTGGCTTTTTATCTCTCCTTTCAGGCTTGGGTTGAGGGTTTTTGTTGGTTTTTTGGGCGGCCAAGCCTCTTTTGGATATTTTCCTTGAACAGGGCAACTTTTTCCTATCTACAGAGACTAGGATTTTCTGGATGTGAGCATCAGGTGGGGATGGTTGTTTAGGAGTATGACCGAGGTTCTCTAGTCTGCAAAGGTTTCATGAGTTAAGGTGTTACATTACAACATCTTATTGCAAGAATGAGATATAGCAGTGTTGCTATGACTGTTGTTTTACTCATTCTTTCCTATATGTTGCTCATATTTTTCTCTCTCTGGGGCTGGAGCACTACTTTTTGAAAATTTTAGTGAGAGGGAGCGAGCTTCTAAGAGGTCAGTTGTAATGAAAATTTCAAGATTTCAAAATTTTTACGTAAGAAATGTAAGAAAAAGGAAAGTGAAATCTAAAAGGGGAGTAATAGAAAAAGGGAAGCTCTAGTACCTCTGCGGCCTGTTTATGACTCCTCCCCCAAACTTATCATGCACCCATCTCAGGGTGTCAAAATTTGAGTAAGAAGTATAAACGGGCCTTCTTTATTTATTTATTTGGTGGGGAAGGCCCACTTGGACTCCAAGAGCATGCTGGCGTAGATACCCCTAAGCACGTGATACTACTCGTACTGCATGTTCTCCACCTTGAGGTTGGTAGTTGTGATAGCTACCATCCACGATAGGTAGAAGAATCCGCAGTCATCATTATGTTGTTTTCTTTAGTGAGAAGGCTGCATCTGAGCTATTATACAGAATTGCAGTCTTCTTCAACAGGTTGACGTGCAGCAAAGTCCAATGGTTGTCATGAAGAATCGACAAGAAGATGTGTTCAGGTGTGCCTGGTTGAAGTCACCATTCTAGTCGCTCTGTCTCTCATGTCTTCTTGTCCTTGAGGATGTCATCTACCAGTAGGAAATATGCCATGTGTGAGTTTGGCATTGAATCTCCTAAGAGCGCCTGGTAGGCTGACATCGTGCTCACAGAGAAGTACCCTTCTGTTCTCAATGTTTCTTAGAGGTCGTCTTTGAGCACGCAGATGCCATCTTGTTCAAGATGACATCTCCTGGAAAATTGTCTTCCTTCAGAGAACTCATAATTATTATGAGTTCTTCCATCGACAGACTGAAGCAGCTCCATCTGTCGAAGTTCTCGAAGGAAGGTACTATGTCTCCTGTCGGGCCTTCTGGTCTGTTGTTCCCCAGGTCTTTTTTGGTTTCTGCTTCTACGCGCTCTCCTTCTGCAGGAGGAGCTTCAGGGGAGTCAGATACTGAAGGTTGGTGTTCATCTTCTGCTTGCTTCACAACCTCTTCAGTCTTTGCAGCCCAGCCCGCTTTCCAAGCTGTAGCCCTATCCGATTCTGTCGGGTCGACCCACATGTTCTTGAGTTTCTCCCTCCAAGATGTCTTCTCGGGGAGAGGGATGTCTGCGTGGAGCCTACGGGGCACAGCATCTGCAGCCATCATCGGATCCTTAAAGAATCAGCGATCGTAGATGACCTCCATTGCGTACATGCCCTGCAATCCATGTAGGTCTTCCACTTGCAGGTCTTCTAGGGGAATGCCCCTGTTGATGGCTTCCATCATACGTAGGATGATGAAGGTGAAATCCCCTAAACCAACTCCTTCTTGGGGAACGTTCTTGTTTATGGAGAAGAATTTCCAGGACCCTTGGAACCTTGGACTCGCCTCTTTGATAGCCCACTGTAGGTGTATAGGAATTTTTAAGGCGCCCCTGGCGTCCTTCCTCTTATAGATAAGTGAAGTTTTGTCCATCTCTACTGCACAGCAGTTGAGCACCATCGTCTTCTGCTCCGTAAGGTCGATGATGATTAGTCCCCAGTGCTTTGCGTTATGGATGGGTAGCACCACTGTCCTGGTCTCCCTTCTCCTGACTGCCGCATGTAGTTCCAACACTTCTGTCGCCATGTATTCTTCTTTGTACAACAGGCTGGCTAGACGTGTGGTGCCGTTGAAGATCGGTTGTGGCTTATCTTGATGAAGGAACTCTTCCAAGAGGGTGGCGCAAAGTACCTTGAACATCCTTTTGTGTACTTGTGTCATTTTCGGAAAGACCCTCCGGAAGTCCTCCTTGGTCAGACGTCTACCCTTGTTGATATACAATATGTCTGACCCGGGTAGATCGTCGTCGAGGACATCTGCCAGGACATGGACATCTCTGCAAGAGATGCATGACATGGTCTTCATGTCCATGTCCTTCATTTTGCAAGGCAGAGGGGGAGTTACTGCAGGTAACAATGTTCTTTCTTTATCTTGCCTCTCCCTGGCGGGCTCTTCCTTGAAGAAGGTTGCTAGCCCGCCCTCCTCGTCTTCCAACGTCACCTCTTACAATGTTGGTACTGAGGCTTCTCGGATGGTGGGCATAGCCTCGGCCGCTTTTTCAGCACCCTTGATTGGAGGTTGTGCTATGGCCCTTGGTCCAGCTTCCTCTGAGGAAGCTTATGTGGTGACGTCTTTTGCGTGGCTTTCTTCTGATGTCTGCCCCAACCTAGCCTCAGCCATCATCTTTAGTGTGGCCTCTATCTTCCCATCGTATATGTAGTCATTGTGCTCCTCATGAGATGGAAAGAGGAGGAAGTCATTTGGTTCTTCCATCCCAACTCCTAGCTCGGCTATCAGCCTATCTATCCCTGTTGCGTCACCTGAGCTAAGCGTTGCGACCACCTCCTCCCGATGAGCCTTTGCTTCCTGCTCTAATTTTGTCGGGGTGAGTGCGGGAGGGGTGAGGTGATGTCCCGCCTGTTGCTCGTCCTCATCGGAAGTTTCGTCCATCGCCTCCTCTGGGTCACAGTTGAGGTCAAATCCCCTTGATTGTGTTGTATGTTTTTCGTACTGGGGGCTTGACCTTCCTGTTGGATGCTTGCCTTGGTGCTCAGCTATGGGGGATTGACTTCGTCTTGTACTCCTGTTTTTTGCTGCGTTGGCTCCTGATGCACCGGCTCCTGCCCCTGCCCCCCCCACGTTGTCATTGTGGCTGGAGGGGCTGGCGAGGGAGCATTCTGGGCTGGTAGGGCGCTTTATCTTTTTCTTCTCCCGTCGGGCCTCGAATTCTTCACGTTCTTGCTCAAGCTTCTGGCAGTCTTCTTTTACGCCCTGCTCCTCTTCGTTTAGGGCGGCCATCACCTCTTCATATTCCTTGTGCATCAGCTCGTTGTCGGCGTGTATGGCCTGCCCCTCTTTCCGTAGGATCCCCATTTCTTCTTGCATTTTTCGTAGCACTTCCATCATTGTCCATTGGTTGCTCAGGACTTCTTGCATGAACTCTGGGAGTGCTAACGTCTTCTCGTCTATCTCCTTTACCTACATTGTTAGTGAAAATAAAGAAGTAGAAATTTTTTCATTTATTGAATCGGTTTGATGCATGTGTTCCCACATTGCATCAAACCTATTACCTAGGGCACCCCAAAGGAGGGTGCATGTTGTTGTTGTTGGTGCAGCTGCTGTCCCACGCATTTCGTTGACGCACTCGGCACGGTTGGCTACTTAGGTGGTGGTGGGGGGGCATCTCCCTTGGTTGACTCTTCTTTGGCTCCGCCTCTAGTACGTCTTAAAAGGCTTGTCTTTCTGCCTCTACCTCCAGCATGTTGGTGTCGAGAGGGGCTTCTTCTTTGGCTTAGCCCCTCTCTGGCTCTGGCTCCGATATGGCTTGGGAGCCTTGTCCTTCTAGCTCCGCCTCCAGCTGGATGGTGGGTTGTGGGACCTCTTTAGTGCATGTAGTCTTTTCCACTTCTCCCTTCACTATAGTAGTTTCCTCCTGCGGTCTTGGGGAAGCGGGGTCTGCAACTTGTGCTTCCACCGGTCATTCTGCAGCCCTCTCTTTCTCAGCTGGCTTAATGGTGGCTTCTACTTTCTTTTTCTCTACCGCCAATTTTTTCCTTGGCTCCTAGGTTTTCTTCACTATTATTGTCGGGACACTATTTTTTTCTATTGCGCGTGCAGGTTCTGCTGATGTGCTGGCATGCAGTGACCCGAAGCTCATCTTCTCGACGTCGTCGAGAGTTGGCCGCAGCTTGTGGGCATCATAGAATGCCATTTCAAGGAGGGGGAGTGACTTCTTCAGTCCTTGTTGTTTAAAATATGCTTTTTCCCCCTTCACTTCCAGAATTCCCATGTTGGCGAGGGACTTTATATCAAAACTTTGTTGTCCCTCCATTTCTTCGTATCTTTGCAGTTCTCCTTCTTCCAGCAGGTAGTCGGCGATCCTCGCTATCTGACCCCCATACAGAAGGTGTACTTCCTCTTCACCTCACCGCCTACAGCCGATGACAGCCTTCTGATAAGGATCCTTCCTATATTAACTGGTCACTTATTGATCATAGACCATATAAGGAAGAGATCCCCATTGTTGAATGTCCCGGTCTCTGACCTAGCATCTATAGAGAAGGCGGTGATCTTCTTTATGACCTTGATGAAGTAGGAGGTGATTTTGGAGGCCTTGGAGTTCTTTGGGTTGTGCTTTCCCTCTCCAGTCAGCTCCTCCCACATCTTGTTGTTGTCGTATGCAGCAATCTCCCTCTCCCCCAGAGCACCTGAACAAGCTTTAACCTCTTCTTCAGATGCGGTGAAGATCCTGTTCAGGTCCGTCTCTATTATCTGGTGGGTTTCGCCCCCAAGCCGTACTTGTAGCTGGTAGTCCCCTCCTCCTACTACTCGCATCTTGTCGCCGGTGGAGAGCTTAGTCAAAGAGGACATAAACTCTAGGGTTAGCCTCCAGTACGACCTTACTTCGGGCATGCAGATGGTTCGTAAGTTTGCGCCCTCCAGGAACTTTAGCGTCCTGTCATATAGCCCCAGCCTCTTGAAGTCCTCCACATCGAAGTAATGTGTCGGAATGCATTCCTTGTTAGTGGACATTCAGTCGTAGGCGGACTGGTGCACGATGTCCCAGGGTACAAACTGGGGCTCCCCCTGAGGTGCAGAGGCTCCTTCTACTGCCTTTTTAGTCTTCGCCTGCTTGTTGGGCTTGGGTTCCTTGAATGCAATTTTTCGCTTCTTCCCATTCACTGGGCTTCTTGACTCCTCAGGTAGATACTCGGAGGCCTCTATTTCCCCTATCTGCTCTGTTGCTTCTGCATACTCCTCTTGTGGCACCTCCTTCAAGATCCTCTGATATTGTTTCAGTCTGAGCTAGATCTTCAGGCGCTTGGGGACTGGTAGGGCAGTGCTCCTCTTCAGCTTCTCAGTTAAGTCCTTCATTATCACCTCTACCTCCTTCAGGGAGGTAGCCCTCTGGTACAGGGGATCGCTCAAAGCTGGAGAAGATATTCTGCAGGTTAAAGTAGATTAGTCCTCAGTAAAGTATACCCAAAGATCACCTTTCATTTTCCTAGGCATAATTTTCATCAAGTTATATATAATTATCAAGTTATAGGTTATCATTCTCACTTTTTTTTTCTTTTTTAACTGACAGTAAAAATCACGGTCGCGGTTTTCAATCGCGGTCACAGTTATTGTTGTTTCAGAGCAAATCGCGGTCATGGTTTTCTTGAAAAGATCACGGTCGCGGTTTTTAATCATGGTCACAGTCTTTTCTTGAAAAGATCGCGGTCGCGATTCTTTTCTGAGAAGAAAACCGCGGTCATGATGTTAATCGCGGTCGCGGTCTTTTCTTCAGAAAAGACAAACTTAGTGCTTTTTAGGGGTTAACGGCATGTGGTCCCTAGGGTTTTACACCCCGCGTCGGTTGAGATGACCAAGATCTCGGTCCACTCCGTTCGTTCAGTTCTTCCGAACGCGGTTCTTCGTCCTTTTTTTTCATTTTTAGAGTTTTAAGGTCTTTCTTTTTAGGGCCGAAAAAAGGGAACGGGAAAGAGAGCAGGGATAAGCACCCAGAAAGAAGGCGTCGGCGAGGTGAAAAATCAGCCAAACGACGAGAGCGGCTCGCCGTAGTGGTGAAGGAAGAGCTCGAGATCAAGGTAAAACCCATCGGTGTTAAGAAAGGAGAAACGAGAAGGTTACCTGGTCGATGGGAGAGGTTGCGATGACGGCAAAAGTCACGAACGACAAAGTTAACGATCCCGAAAGACCTGTGGCGGCGACTATCTCGGGCGTTGGACGGTGGAATCGCGGTTGCGGCTTCGGTTCTCGAACGAACAAACTAGGAAATCTTAGGGTTTGCACGAAAGCAAAGGGAGCATAAAGAGTCTATCATTCGGTGACTTAAAAGTATTTAAAGGCACCCAGATCCCAACCTAACTTAGCCGAGTAAAACATCGCGATCGCGGTCTTTTCAGCTAAGAGAAAAGATCGATGTCTTGATTATTCGATAAGCATGAGCAAAGCCACGGTCGCGATTATATTCACGGTCACGATTAGAATCACGGTCGCAATTAAGCAAGACCAATCCTTCTTGGAAACTTAAACTTAAGCTTATTAAATTCAAAACGAAGACAAAAAGTGCTCAGAAAAGGGGGAAAACTCAAACTAAAGGAGAGAAGGTCAGATAAAACAAAGATAAAGAGAAGAGAGATGAAAACTTGGGTTGCCTCCCAAGAAGTGATTGCTTTAAAGTCTCTTAGCTAGACTGCATAAATTTTTCACTTCTCTGGTCCTTCAGTCGGATGAGGCAACTCTTGATCCTTTTCTTTGTTGAGTTGGGTTGGCTCATCCAGGTTGATCTCTGATCTTCTTACAAAGGCTTCATCCTCGTAGAATATTTTCAACATGTGGCCATTGACCTTGAAGATCCTAGTCTTTTCTCCTTGAATCTCCATCATTCCTGATGGATAAATCTTTTCCACAAAGAATGGGCCTGACCATCTTATTCGGAGCTTCCCAGGGAAAAGTTTGATGCTATAATTGAAGACAAGAACTTTGTCTCCTTCACAAATGTCCTTGTTCCTTAGGTGGGCATCATGCCACACCTTGGTCCTCTGCTTGTAAATCTTTGCATTTTTGTAAGCATGCAATCTCAGCTCCTCGAGCTCTTATAGCTGTAGATATCTCTTTTTCCCTGCCTTTTCCAGGTCCATATTTAGAAACTTAATCTCCCAAAGGGCCTTGTGCTCAAGCTCTAAGGGTAAATGACAAGACTTTCCATATATTAGCTTGTAAGGCGTTGTGCCTATGTATGTCTTGTAAGCAGTTCTATAGGCCCAGAGAGCATCGTTGAGCTTCATGGACCAGTCTTTCTGAGTACGGCTGACAGTCTTTTCTAAAATTTGCTTAATCTTCCTATTAGATACCTCCACCTATCCAGAGGTTTGAGGGTGATAGGGTGTTACAACCTTGTGCTTGACCCCGTACTTCTTCAGTAGCGCCTCAAATTGCTTCTCCCCAAAGTGTGATCCGCCATCGCTTATCACAGTGTGGGGTACTCCAAAGCATGGGAAGATGGTTTTCTCAAATAGCTTAATCACAGACTTAGAGTCGCAAGTTTGGGTAGCAACAACCTCTACCCATTTTGACACGTAGTCCACAGCCACTAATATGTACTGATAACCTTTTGACGAGGGGAAGGGACCCATGTAGTTTATTCACCAGACGTCAAAGATCTCAACTTCTACCCAGTCTATCATAGGCATTTCATTCCTTTTTCTGATATTTCCGGTTGATTGGCACTCCTTGCAAACTTTCACATAAGCAGCAACGTCCTTGAATAGCAAAGGACAGTAAAATCCTGATTGAAGCACTTTTGCGGCAGTTCTGTCCCCACTATGATGCCCTCCATAGGGTGAAGAGTGGCATTCTCTCAATATTAGTGGGACCTCCTCTTCTGGTATACACCTTCTGTACAAACTGTCAGAACATTTCTTGAATAGCAATGGGACGTCCCAATAGTAGTTCCTCACATCAGACAAGAGCTTGTTTTTCTTGTTGTATGTGATGTCCGGCGGTAGCTGGCCACAGGCTAGGTAATTACAAATGTCCGTGAATCACGGTAAGTTTGGCTTGTCAGACTGAGCCATTAACAGAGCTTCATCAACATAGTTGTCGTTTACAGGCAACTGGTTTTCCTCATCGCGAACTATTCTCGAGAGATGGTCTGTGACCACATTTTCTTTTCCTTTCTTATCAATTATCTCATGGTCAAACTCTTGCAGAAGTAGGGCCCATCTCAGTAGTATGGGCTTTGTGTCCTTCTTTTGCATCAGGTAGTGTATGGCTCCATGGTCAGTATAGACCTTTACCTTTGCCCCTATAAGATATGATCTGAATTTGTCAAATGCGAAAACGATTGCCAACATTTTTTTTCCGTGGTGGTGTAGTTTACTTGCGCCTCGTCTAGAGTCTGGCTGGTGTAACAAATGACATAATGCTTCTTATCCTTCGTCTTCCCTAGGACAGCCCCCACAGCTTAGTCACTAGCACCGCACATTAATTCAAAGGGGATCTCCCAATCTAGAGCTTGGATAATAGGAGGAGTTACTAGGGCTTCCTTCAGAGCCTGGAAGGCTTTCAAACAGTCATCAGTAAAATTGAATTATGCATCCTTAATCAGTAGGTTCGAGAGGGGTTTTGATATCTTTGAGAAGTCCTTGATGAATCTTCTATAATAACTGGCGTGACTGAGAAAACTTCGTACGCCTGTCACGGACTTTGGCGAAGGCAGTCTAGAAATAGCCTCGACCTCGCTTACATCTACTTCAATACCTTTCTTGGAGACTTTATGGCCAAGGACTATGCCTTCCTGTACCATAAAATGGCACTTTTCCCAGTTAAGGACTAAGTTCTTTTCCTCACAGCGTTGTAGGACTAACGATAGGTTTTTCAAGCAGGTATCGAAATCCTTTCCATAAATAGAAAAATCGTCCATAAAACCTCTACAATATCTTCCAGGAAGTCTGAGAGCATTGAGATCATGCAACGCTGGAAAGTCACAGGAGCATTGCATAGTCCAAATGGCATCCTTCAGAGCCTGGAAGGCTTTCAAACAGTCATCAGTAAAATTGAATTATGCATCCTTAATCAGTAGGTTCGAGAGGGGTTTTGATATCTTTGAGAAGTCCTTGATGAATCTTCTATAATAACTGGCGTGACTGAGAAAACTTCGTACGCCTGTCACAGACTTTGGCGAAGTCAGTCTAGAAATAGCCTCGACCTCGCTTACATCTACTTCAATACCTTTCTTGGAGACTTTATGGCCAAGGACTATGCCTTCCTGTACCATAAAATGGCACTTTTCCCAGTTAAGGACTAAGTTCTTTTCCTCACAGCGTTGTAGGACTAACGATAGGTTTTTCAAGCAGGTATCGAAATCCTTTCCATAAATAGAAAAATCGTCCATAAAACCTCTACAATATCTTCTAGGAAGTCTGAGAACATTGAGATCATGCAACGCTGGAAAGTCACAGGAGCATTGCATAGTCCAAATGGCATCCTTCGGAAAACATATGTACCATATAAGTAGGTGAAGGTAGTTTTTTCCTGGTCATCAGGCAAGATAGGAACTTGATAAAATCCGGAATAACCGTCCAAGAAGCAGAAATACTCATGATGTGCAAGTCTTTCTAGCACTTGGTCGATGAAGGAGAGAGGGTAGTGATCTTTCTTTGTGGCCTGATTTAGTTTTCAATAGTCAATACACATTCTCCATCTGGTAACGGTCCGGATGGTTACCTCGTCACCTTTATCACCTTTTACGACTGTCATTCCTCCCTTCTTGGGTACCACATGAATCAGACTCACCCAATTGTTGTCGCTAATTGGGTATATATTGCCTGCATTTCTAAGCTTGATGACTTCTTTCCTTACGACTTCTTTCAACATCTGGTTCAACTTCCTCAGGGGTTGAACAAGGGGTTTTGCAGATTCTTCAAGATTTATTCAGTGCATACACAAGGCAGGGTTTAGTCCCTTAATATCATCCACCGAATACCCTATGGCTTGTATGTGGAGCCTTAGCTCCTTAAGGAGTCTTTTCATTTGTTCTTCGGTCAGATTGGCATTGACTATGATAGGATTTCTTTCTTCAGGGTCTAGAAACTCATACGTCAGACCTTCCGATAGTTGTTTCATCTCTGGGTTAGGTTTTGGTACTTTCTCTTCTACCACGGTGAATTCTAAAGAAGCATACTTCACCGTCTCGACAACTTCCTCTTTGTCGTTCAGATCTCCTTCATCTTGGTTCAGGTAGTCGAGGATCTCATCTACCTCAGGATCGTCGATCTCTGAGTCCTCTTCATTCAACGCCCTCATAAGAGGGTCTGCCACTGATGTGTCCTCTTCTACCTCTTCGCTATATTGGTTATATCTGTCCACGAAGTAAGCAGATTCAAGAAGGGACGGTCCTTTCATTGAGTCTTTCACCTTGAAATCTATGTGATCGTCTCCGACCCTCAGGGTTATCACGCCTTCAGCGACGTCAATAAGTACCCTTCCGGTTTCCAAGAAAGGATGACCGAAGATGATGGGGCACTTAGGTTCCTCAATGGTGTTGATGATAACTAAGTTACATGGGATGAAGAATCTCCCTACTCAAATCGAGACATCTTCCACCACTCCTATCGACCTTTTGAAAGTGTGGTCTGTCAACTCTATCCTCATATTAGTCCTGACCATATCAGTCAGTCCTAATCGTTGTGCGAGGTTTAAAGGCATTAGGATGATGCTAGCCCCCAAGTTGGCGAGGCCTTTTCTTTCAACGTTATCTCCTACCACGAAAGGTATGGTAAAGGCCCCAAGGTCCTTTTTCTTGGTTGGTAATTCAGCTTTTACAAAGGTTGTTGACATGCTGGCTAGGTGTACAGTTTCGATCCTCCCTCCTCGTCTTTTCTTCATGACTAGATCCTTGAAGAATTTGGCATAGGTCGGCATTTCTTCCAAGGCATCCAGAAACGGTACCTCCAGGTGGAGCTTTTTCACTGATTCCATGAACTTCTCATACCTCTTCTTGAGGTGAGCCTTTACAAGCTTGTATGGAAAAGGTAATCTTGGCAAGTACTGACTCCTCTTGGCGAATAATTCCTCTTCAGCTTTTGGTTCCCTAACTGGTGGGTGTTGGCTTTCTCCTTCAGCTGGATTTTCTATAACCTTCTCTGGATCAGGTTCTTCAGTTCTTGTCTCCTCAGGGTGCTCTATTATCCGTCCCGATCTAAGGGTTTCCATCTTGGCAGACTCCGTGCTAGAAGGAATCTTCCATGAATGATTCTTTAGAAGTTCAGCCAACTGAGCAAGTTGCTAGTCTATCTGACACTGGTGTGTTTGCATGTCTGCCATTTGGACTTGCATAGTATTCAAAATGCCTGAGTTGGATAGTGCGCTCTGTGCAAGTTGGTTATTTATTGTGTCCTGTCTTTTGACGAAGTCAAAAAGTTGACCCACTAAGTCTGGCTAACTATTACTTTTGGTATGGCTCTGTCCTTGTTCTTGCACTTGCCCTTGACTTGTGTTAGTAGCTTGGCAGGGTTGATACTTCCCCTAGCCTTCATAATTGGTTTTCTTTGTCTGGAATGTGCTCGTCTTGGTGTACTGTCCTTGCCTACTTCTTTTCTTGAAGCCAGGTGGTTGCTTGGGTGGGTTGTTCAACTAATGTGAGTTCTCTACGGCATCATTGTTCCCATAACTGAAGCATGGATGATCTGGCCTCTTGAAATTTTTATAAGAGACATTTTTAGCTTCATCCTCCTCAGAATCACTTTCACTTGACTCTTCTAGATGAGTATACATGCAGTTATCTACTCCATGCCCCCCTTCACCATAGGTGACACATTTCATTACCTTCTCTATATGCTTCTTGCCTTTTCCTCCTAACTCCTTTAGTTGTCTGACGTCCGTAGCTATCTTCTGTATTTGAGACGTGATCGCCTCAAGAGCCTTGGATTTGATTGATGGCCCTTCATTGGTGGCTTTCTTCACATGCCCTCTATCATTCCTATCATACTCAGTCCCGGCTTGTAGTTCAACCATGTTCTCAATGATCGTTTTAGATCTACTGGGCTTCTTGCCAAGAAAGTCGCTTCATGCTGCTGCATTCAGTGAGACTCTCTCCTCAGGGGTTAGACCATTGTAGAATGTTGTTATTAAGAACCCCTTCTTGTAATTGTGGTGAGGGCAGTCTCTCTAGTACTCCTGATACCTTTCCTAGGCTTCATGCAGATTCTCACTTGGCTTCTGCATGAAATACATGATCTTCTGCCTGTTACGAATAGTCTTCTCTGTGGGGTAGAACTTGTTCATGAAAGTGTCTGCCAATGTGTTCCATCCATTCAAAGCTTGATGCGGAAGCCCAAGGTACCAGGATAGTGCCTTGTCCTCCAAAGAGAAGATGAAACCCTTGTAGTAGATCACTTCTTGCGGTACTCCCCTCATTTTAATGGTGTCACATATATTTTTAAAAGCATCAAGGTGATGATAAGGGTTGTCATTTTTGGAACTCCCTCAAAAGATCTTATTCTGGATCATGGAAATCACAGCGGGCTTCAGCTCGAAGTTTGCAGCATCGAACCTTGGGATTATCATGGGGCACCTTGAGTTGTTGGCCTTTGTGGCTGCCAACTCCCGAAGGGTCTTTTCTTCCTCTTCAGAATCTTCACTGTCTTTGTCTCTGCGATCTCGTTCTTGATTGTGGTGGTTCCTCCTATTCCTGCGGCGATGACGATGCCCCTCGTGGTGATGGTCATCTTCAGGTTGTTCTTGTTTAGGTTCTTCATGTTCTTCATAGAAACAATCATCATTGTAACGATCATTTCTATCTTCATCGTTTCCTAGTGGAGGTGGGTGTTGTCCAACTCTCGCGTTCTGCTCGTCCACGGAAAGGGGTGGTTCCCCGCGGGGCGGCATGGTGAGCAGAGTTAGTTTGGGAAAAGTGCTTCTTCCCAGGTACCTAAATAGAACGTACGGTCAAGTTAGAAAATCAGGCTTGATGAAACAAACTGTTCTGCATAGGTTCAGGTTAGAAGACTTGGAGTGGTTGTGCTGTCGAGCTTATTGCTAAGCTTGAGGCACAGGAGTATAGTGGGTGGACTGGGGTTCCTTAACAGTACCATTTTGCCTTGTCCCCGGCAATGGCGCCAAAAAGTTGACCGACCTAAATCGCGCGTCCAAAAGGAGTGGATTAAAGTAGTCAGACTTTTAAAGAGATAACCCGACACTCAGGCCCCCGCAACGATAATGGGGTCTGATGTAGAAATCGAGGTCAAACACAGGGACAAGGTTGGTCGTGGTAAGAACGTGGAATCAACACTCTATACTCCAGCATAAAAGAGGATTAATATGTGTTCTCAAGGGAACGGTAGCTGGGGAACAAGAACAATAAGACAAAAGAAGTAAAAGAAACAAATGGTAACAAGTATATGGGAAAACTCGGGTTGGGGCTCACCAACCAAAGCGTCTCTCCAACAAGCATACTATCTCTCTCTCTCCTGCATACTCATATCAAGATTACAAGCAACCATAAAATGTCTATTCCACTCTCTCTCGAGATGAGGATAGATCTAGGCCTAAAAGAAGCCTCTCTCTCGAGAGGACAACTCAAAAACCTCGTAGAAAAACATTTGGTTTGAAGCATTTAGCATTTCAACACTCTCATGCATTCATACTACTCCATGACATGGGATAAAAGTGATATTACTCTCTCGAGATATCAACAATCAAACATCACAAGATGGTAGCTAAGCATACAAGTGAAGCATTAAAATAGGTGCAAGGAGATAATCTTGATAAGAATATGTATATTCAAAAGAAAGAGACAATATACATGTTGGGAGAGCCTTAGTGGCTACTCCCAACCCAAGTTATGGTGTTTAGCCGCTCATGCTTGCAGGTAACATGGCAGCGCTATGGAAAGATAGATCCATGAGATACCACGAAGAATGGAGGTGAGTACAGTATGAGGAAATGATAGATCTAGAGGAGAAGAAACGTGATACTACACACTACTTCTTCAGATCTGGATCTACCACGGGGATGTCTCCTTCTCTTAAAGAAGTGGCGAGTGTGGGCGGTTGTCTTCTCTCTCCTCAGTTTTCGCTCCGGAAATCTAGGACAGATGGATGGTCGACAATGGGTCTGGGATGCGGCAGCACTTCGTGGTATCAGGATCGGATCTCTCTGATATGATGCCTTGACAAGACAGGCGGGGATGCTATTTATAGACGCCTTCCACTAACTTAATACCACGGTCACGGTCTTTCCACCAACTTAAGACCGCGGTCGCGGTCTTTCCTTTATTCCTCCTTGTTCATGATCTTTCTTGACCGCGATCCTCCCCAGGACCTCGGTCGTGGTCTTTGAGTACCTGCGGTTGCGATCCTTGGAGAGACTGCGGTCGCGATCCTTGGAGAGACTGTGGTCGCGATCCTTGGAGAAGTCGCGGTTGTGGTCTTTGGAGAGACCAAGGTCACGATCTTTGCTGAATTATCACGGTCACGATTCTACCTCGGTCACGGTCTTTGAGTGCCCGCGGTTGCGATCCTTGGAGAAGTCGCGGTCTCTGGAGAGACCGCGGTCGCGATCTTTGCTGAATAACGGCGGTCATGATTCTACCTCGATCGTGGTCTTTGAGTGCCCGCAGTTGCGATCCTTAGAGAAGTTGTGGTCGCAGTCATTGGAGAGACTGCGGTTGCGATCTTTGCTGAATAACCACGGTCGCAATTCTAAGATCGCGGTCGCGGCTGGGCTGATTCCTGAAATCACAAAATAAGGCTTTAGTCAAGAAGATAGATAAAATGTGTGCAAAGTTGACTAAAGTTATTCTAAAAGTGGTGTAAAATATATACAAAAAATACATAAAGTGTGGTGTTATCAATCGTGCAACAAGCATGACTCATATCGTGTATGAGCTAGCATCCATCTTCATATTGGTTTAACCCCATCTTGGGTTTCATATCGGGTAGGTATATTCCAACCATGTCGGGTTACACTTTGTTCTTGAATCCATACCTTGTATCATACACTAGGATTTGCTTACGTATTCATATCATGCACCAGATGTGTGTACTTCAAGGTATCAAGTACCAAAGATATATTACATGATCATATCATTTAAGAGCACTTACTTTCCTTTACTCATATCAGGTTACCCAAATTAGGGTTTCATATTGGCTTTCAAGTATACTTTAGACCTTATATCGTGCAAAGAGTCTATTCTTGACTACATATCATTCAAGCATATCGTGCAAGCATATCATGCAAGCATATTGTGCAAGCATCTCGTGCAAGTATATCATGTAAGCATATCGGGCAAGAAAATTCTACACATACCCATATCGGGTTAGAGCTACTTGTGTGTATGCTTGAACCCGATATCACTTTATAAAGTGATACCATCTTCTTCAAGCTCTAGACATCCATTTTAACTGTTATAGTTCATGGAAACAGGTCTAGGCAACTACTAGAACTCATAATTTCATCAACTATTTTAGAAGATTTTGGAATTAAAAGTAGTTCATTAAGTATAACAATTTAGGTGATGCATAATAATATGATAGGGTTCAAGTTCTATAACCCGCTTTGTAAAACAGCTTCAAAGCTCCAAGCTCCAAAGCTTCACATCCTAAGGTTGAAGAAGAACTTCTCTAAGGTTCAAGGCTCATTCACAACTCCTCGATGAACAAGAAATCACCATAGTTAAGCACTTGGTGAAGAAGAAAAGAAAAGAATATCCATAACCCGATATCCGACTTCAACCAAGGTTGAAGATGACCAAAGCCTTACCTAAAGCTTGGTGCTCGAGCTCTCCTAGCTCCTTGAGATTCTTTGCATGATACCTAAGGGTCTTTGCACGATATCTCTAAGGGGTGTGGCTATGAGGGTCATAAACTTTTCACAAGTTGGTGAAAGGTGAAGTATATATATACTTGTTTTCATGAGACAAAGCATATAAGAGGTGTCTTCACCTTAAGCTACTAGATGACACGTGGCCATGCATGGTTGACATGTGTACATGCATGCACACATGTATATCTTATCATGCAAGAGTCTTTAGGATAACCTAGAGACAATATCTCAGCCCTTACTTATCTTGTTGGTCAAGTTATCTCATCTTTATCTCATTAAATAAGCAACCTGATACACTTTTTGTAAGGAACTTTGCAACCCATCATGGGCCACCTCCTTGAGGTTCTCTACCCATCATGGCCTTTTCCAAGGCTCAACAAATCTATAGGAGGCTCCTACTATGGCTCCTTGGCCGATAGGGCTCCTTTATGGACTCTACAACCTGATACAACACATATAAGGCTTTTTCCTTCATCTCATTCTTGGTCTTTTATCACCAAGAGTATCACCACTCAAAGGTGATACAAACATAGTGTCTCCCTCTTTCTCTTTCCTCTAAAAGATACATAGTGGAAGTAGAGACACTCAAGAGGTGGTAATTTGCATTTCAACCCCACATATTGGGTAATTTACAATTTGTACCAAAATTGGTGCACACAACACTAGCATTATTCAAACAAGTTATAACTTGTGATTTAGGCTTTCCACAAGCCATCACTTAGCATCATTCTCTCTCCTATGATACTAAAACACTTAGGACACATTCCACATGTGACATTTGCAATGTAACCCCTCATCTTGGGTAAATTGCACTTTTTACTCAGACTTCCATATAATGCACACATAGTTTGCAATTAAGCTCAAACTTGACAATAAACTTCACAAGAAGCCTTACTTTTTAAAATATTAGTATTAGCTTGTAAATATTTTACTTAAACAAAACTTTTAGGGTTAAGCCATAACCCAGGTCAGGGGTATTATAATTATAAACTCGTAACAAGGATTTCGTCCCCAAAATCCCAAATGAAGGAAGACAATTGTCATTCATGCCTTATGTCATCAAATCTCCACATAACATCTTAATGTCATGGAGATGCCATAGAACTTTGACCAGTACAAAGTTCTTCCACTCGGGGTTATCATTTGGATCTGTCATACAAGACATATATTCAACTGTCTTTCCCAAATTAGAGTTATATCATGTCATTTATTTGAGACTACAAGTCTTCTCATGCTTCTATTATGCCAGCCTAGTCTATTGACACCACATTGAACTTTCTTATGACTTGTATCAACTATACCTTTTTGCTATTTATTTTTTTTCTTCTCATAAGGAGAGGCTATTTTATTAAAGAAGAACTATCTCAGAGGTATCTCTAGATGTTATGTATAAACTGTCTCAACAAATCTAGATAGGGATGTATTAAAGAATTAACTTTGGTTTGTTAAGATTTTTCCCAAAATGATTCTACAATTGTTTCTTCAACCAATACATTTTTATCCAGGTTATGTTTATGCAAAGCTTAAACCCCTAACATATGATCTCCATACTAGAGTTATCTCAAGGTTGGCCCTTCTAGGTAACCAAACCTTATTCCTCTTATCAGGAGTCTTATTCTCATCCTCCCATACCTTATGGCACATCTTGGATACCAGAATTCCTTACCTTGGTATCCTTCACATGTGTCGAAAACACATCACATCCTCATCATTTCCATCTCTTGTTGTTATTACCAAAAATAATCATACAAAAAGGATCTTTCTTTTATCTTGGGACATTATATATTACGCATATCTTTATTTTGGAACCAAAGTCCAAGATGAACTGATACTTTTCTAAGTATCCATCAACAAATCACTTCTAACTCATGCACATCAAGTGTCCTCAGACTCACTTGATTACCATGTTCCTGAAAGGAAAGAACACAAAGAAACATATTCCTTTCATCACCCCATCATTACCCAGGGTTGTTCATAAAAGAGGAGACATCATCATCTCCAAAGATTATTATATGAACTTTTACTGTTCATGAGTCATATACACTTGTCGCATCTCAGGTTCCTTGCCATCTGCATAGGAATTATATGGATGATTATGTATCATCATCCCTTTCTTTATTATTGACTAACACGTTCATGAACATTCATGGTTTTATCATCTTTCCCATTTCCACATTATGGGAAAAGATATTTACTAGTCACATAGACTTTATCAAATAGGGATCACCTCCCTTGTTCTCATTCTCATATTATGAGGATTATACTCTTTACTTCCTCATACACACAAACTAGTCTGAGATCATCTCAGATTCCTCTTTATTGCGCTTAGGATGTGATACAAATCTCCATACCATATTTTTAGTTTCCTTATACTCACTAGATTGTCTCAGAATGACTACTTGATCAGAGTAATCAGAAAGATAACAATCTAAGAGTTCCATACTCACCTTATCTTCAATAGTTGAATACATGGCCAGGGTATACAAGTACTAAGATTAGGTAGTATGCACTTTGTTTACTATCATATTCCTTACTTTTCATAACATCAAGAACATAGGACTTAGCATCCCTGGATTTTCTCCAGACATCACATCTACAACTCATCCTCTTTCACACAGATAAGAGCAACTATAAAGCATTTAAAAGAATACTGAACAGAATATAAATTCTAGTCCTCATCATTTCTTCCCCATGTTCCCATAGGACAACCAAAGGGAAGTCAACAACATCAATCCTTCTTATGATTATCAGATAAAATCAAGAGAAGGCATATCAAAATGAAAAGGCTCTATCTGACTATTACCCCTCGCAGTCATCTACCGCTTCAGGTTGACTCAACACATAGATTCTAGTTGTTTCATGTTGTTGCTTTTGCCTTTTTACACTATTGGGCAATAACTTTCGTAAGCCCTGCCGAGTCTACCTCGATTGTTGGGTCATTCAATCCCTTCTTTTTAAACAAAAGAGTTTAGTATGCTCAACATGTATGTATCTATAACATGTCTTGTCCTTGTACCATAGTCTTATCGGTCTTATTACCAATGTAGAAGCTAAGCCAGGAGTTCTTAGTGGTGGAAAGTTAGGACTTTTGCCTTTACTTATTGGCTACTGCCCTGGTGTACTAGGCATTTTATTGCACTGGTGGCACCAAAAACTTGGCTTTTTAGAACAGCTAGGCAAATGTCTCTAGAATTGTAGTGACATTTCCTTAATTCTCAGCTTATTGCCCCTCCTTGGGCAATACCATCACAGATGTATTGTCTGTTTATACTTATGGCAGAGTCTATTTTCTTGCCATAATTTAACTCTTCCCACATTTTCCACTGTTCCAACATGACTATGTCATTCAGGAACCCTTTCGAAACCCAAAGTTTCTATATTGAGGACTGGTAATCTAGGTTGTAATGCTAGTATCCAGTCTACTATATGCATCACTATTGTATTAACATGCTCATCAAGAGCATAAAAAGCAGGATTCTTTATTCTGATTGGGTCAAGATGAGAATTCTCAGGCACTCATTCTTTTCTTGCCTGATCCCTTGCACCCTTTCGTGGTCCAACAACATTGCTCTCAGCAATGTGTTCCTCGTATTCTCCAGTCATTTTTAAACTTGACCCTTTACCCTATAGTGACTTATGCTTATGCAAAAGTCACTATAGGGTATATTGGAGGACACTATAACAAACTCAACACCTTAGTCCTATGTCTCTGTAGACTCAGCGAACCTTAAGCTCTGATATCAAACTTATAACGACCGTCATCAAACTGACAAACAAATCATTACTAATTAAGCGGAATAAACATAAACAGTGGATTAACAAAAATCACTAAAATTTAAAACCATTTTGCAAGGAGATCCTTGTCTAGAAAACTTTTACTGAAAGATCCAAAACTCATACATATCCAGATTTACATTGTACAACATTATTCATTTCCTCTCAAGGATAACATATAACATTTGCTCTATCAAAGCACATACTGGAACAACATAAAACCTTGAGCCTTACAAGCCAAAAGTCTCAGATCGTTCATGAAACCATAACAAACCAACTCCAAGGACCTGAGAGTACAGAGACGACACATAGGACTTCTATCTACAAGACATGATAGACAGTACACTCAACCTGAGCTGTCACTACGGCCTCATCTGTTGTTCCTCCTCTCCAGAAAGGTCTCCACCGCTTCGTGCTCGTCCACCTAAAAATTGTGGATCACACGGGGTGAGACAATTGTCCCAGTGAGAGATATAACTCTCCGCTGATCATATTATTATTGCAGATAATCATCATAAAAACTGAGCAGGGGTTCCTTTTATATTAACAGGCAGGATTAATCATTGTATGAACAGAATAAGATACTCTCCTTTCTTAAGGAGAACATTGCATCTACTCATGGTAGAGTTAAATCATCTATCTGCTTTGCAAGGAATGAAAAGAAACATAAATAACATCTATCAACTAAGATGTATAACCGAATTGTGCATCAATGTTTTCTGTATTCGATCCTTAAGCAGATATGCTACACGGATGAACATATTTTACAATCACACTTATGCCCTAAGGAGATGAAGCATACCCCATTCATCTCCAACCGACCACAAACTTCTCACAAGTTGGTACCATATAAGGTCAATGGGAGAGCCGGTTGCCATGACCTCACTTGTCTCGGTCAGTACGAGACCACTTAGGCTTAGCAGGACATCTTGTGCCAGCTGCAATATGGTTGTGCTAGGGTACATAGGCATCCTCTCTTAGAGCTACAACATCAACTGTGCTCTCTTAGGGGAAACATCTACAATAAATGTCCCCAGTTACTGAGTCATGGTCACTCAAGCACCATACTCTAAGCCATGGTCACATAGGCACCATGCTCTGAGCCACGGGTCAGTTCACCGTGCTCTACTGAGACATTACTGAGATATGGACACTTAGCCTCCATGCCCCCACATATCCAAAAATATGCATTCTGGGTTATGCCGCGGGGTACCCGTTTCACCATTCAGCAAATTCTGACACTGATGGATCTATGGTCAGGGTAACCTTTTATGGTTTCTAGTGACATATTAAGTGCATTACAACATTCTTTTAGCATCAACCAAGTTATCATTATCAAATACAACAATTGCTACACAGAAAGGTGTAATACATCTATCACGTACTTTTCAAATCTTTAAGACACATGATACTTGGGATCTCAGTCCCTTATCTCATTATTAGGAATCCTCATCCCTTCACATCATCATTATTATGATTACTAGAATTGGGTATTCAAACCCTTAGATCATCACATAGCATGGTTACCTCTGTTATAGGTAACTATTACCTCCAGGTCCTCAGATCAAGGTATTCATTTCACTAGTTGTACAAGTATTCACATGGCTCTCAAGGCCATTACACATCTTGTCACCTCTCACTAGGCAACAATATTCACACAGGCTATTGCACATCTTGTCACTTCTCACTAGGCAACAATATTCACACATGCTATTGCACATCTTGTCACCTCTCACTAGGAAATAATATTCACATGGCTCACAAGGCCATTAGGCATCTTGTTACCTCTCACTAGGCAACAACTATTCATATGGCTCACAAGGCCATTAAGCATCTTGTTACCTCTCACTAGGCAACAACTATTCATATGGCTCACAAGGCCATTATGCATTATACTTGTTATACAAGTATTTAACATGTCTTACAAGGCTTATGCAATAAGAGAAATACAACCTTCCCATCATTAGGGTTAGGGTTTCCTTTTATAGACGAATAGGGTTTCAAGTTCATATTATTAATCCAAACCCTTATTCATTGCTCCACACCACTAGGAGCATAAATTGATATCATAAGTATTCAATCATACTTATTTATTCTCATCATTTATCATGAAATGTTTATCAACACAAAGTATGTGTTCCTCTCTCATACTCATAGGATATCGGATACATCATACTTTTGGTTTAATCCTCCTTTTTTATGAATATTAGTCCATCATTAACCATTCACATTATCTTTCCTTAAACACCACATTTAACATATGCCAATCAATCAATCACACATGATTGAAGTGTCTCTTCCATATTGGGTATCAAGATGTAGGTATTATCATATTAACTTTAAACCACATCCTTTACTTTATGTCATGTATTCATATCGGGTATGTGGTACAACCACATCACCATTTCATGGTTTAGGATGTGTTCCCTAACCAACATATCATGAATCAACATCAGATGGACTACCACTTAGATCTTATCATTTCAAATTAGCTTTGTATCAGGTATGATCTAGGTGCTTGACCCATATCGGGTGTGAGCTATGTGCTAGGTGCCATATCGTGCACAAGATGTGCCCCATATTGGGCATATAACATATTCCTCATCACATATCATTTGAGTGATATACACAAGATACCATATCGGTTTCCCTTCTGGATTGTCATATCGGGTATCCATATCGAGCAACATATCGGGTTACCATATTGGGTTACCATGTTAGGTAGACCCTTAGACTCATAACCTTTCATTCCTTCAAGGATTAACCTTATCATATAGTTGCATGACATTCTAGATGTCTTATTGAATTCACACACCACAACCCATTACACTTAGGGATAGAGTATATCGGGTTTCAATCTCTCATCTAGGATTTTCCACCAACTTGGGTAAATTATGCCATATCATGCATAATGTATGAATTGAACCACATATCATTCACAAAGTAGGAGTCGGTGCTATTCCTAGAATCCAAGGGATATCATCCATATCTTCCATGTGGTATCACTCACCACTTGTATCGACTTACCCATCACCTAGGGTTTCTGACTTTATATTGATTAGAGTGTTCACTACCTCTATATCGTGTAAGAGGTGTAGTCTAGACTTGTATCGTGCATAAGGATAAGTGGGATATCTCTCATATTGTGCAACAAGCATGACTCATATTGTGTATGAGCTAGCATCCATCTTCATATTGGTTTAACCCCATCTTGGGTTTCATGTTGGGTAGGTATATTCCAACCATGTCAGGTTACACTTTGTTCTTAAATCCATATCTTGTATCGTACATTAGGGTTTACTTACATATTCATATCGTGCACCAGATGTGTGTACTTCAAGGTATCAAGTACCAAAGATATATTACACGATCATATCGTGCAAGAGAACTTACTTTCCTTTACTCATATCGGGTTACCCAAATTAGGGTTTCATATCGGCTTTGAAGTATACTTTAGACCTTATATCGTGCAAAGAGTCTATTCTTGACTCCATATCATGCAAGCATATCATGTAAGCATATTGTGCAACCATCTCATGCAAGTATATTATGCAAGCATATCGGGCAAGAAAAGTCTACACATACCCATATCGGGTTAGAGCTACGTGTGTGTATGCTTGAACCCGATATCACTTTATAAAGTGATACCATCTTCTTCAAGCTCTAGACCTCCGTTTTAACTGTTATAGTTGATGGCAACAGGTCTAGGAAACTACTAGAACTCATAATTTCATCAACTATTTCAAAAGATTTTGGAATTAAAAGTAGTTCATTAAGTATAGCAATTTAGGTAATGAATAATAACATGATAGGTTTCAAGTTATATAACCTGCCTTATAAAATAGCTTCAAAGCTCCAAGCTCCAAAGCTTCACGTCCTAAGGTTGAAGAAGAACTTCTCCAAGGTTCAAGGCTCGTTCACAACTCCTCCATGAACAAGAAATAACCATAGTTAAGCACTTGGTGAAGAAGAAAAGAAAAGAATATCCATAACCCGATATCCTACTTCAACCAAGGTTGAAGTTGACCAAAGCCTTACCTAAAGCTTGGTGATCGAGCTCTCCTAGCTCCTTGAGCTGCTTTGCACGATACCTAAGGGTCTTTTCACGATATCTCCAAGGGGTGTGGCTATGAGGGTCGTAAACTTTTCACAAGTTGGTGAAAGGTGAAGTATATATATACTTGTTTTCATGAGACAAAGCATATAAGAGGTGTCTTCACCTTAAGCTACTAGATGACACGTGGCCATGCATGGTTGACACATTTCCATGCATGAACACATGTATATCTTATCATGCAATAGTCTTGAGGATAACCTAGAGACAATATATCGGCCCTTACTTATCTTGTTGGGCAAGTTATCTCATCTTTATCTCATTAAATAAGCAACCTGATACACTTTTTGTAAGGAACTTTGCAACCCATCATGGGCCACCTCCTTGAGGTGCTCTACCCATCATGGACTTTTCCAAGGCTCAAAAAACCGATAGGAGGATCCTACTATGGCTCCTTGGTCGATAGGGCTCCTTTATGGACTCTACAACCTGATACAACACATATAAGGCTTTTACCTTCAACTCATTCTTGGTCTTTTATCACCAAGAGTATCACCACTCAAAGGTGATACAAACATAGTGTCTCCTTATTTATCTTTCCTCTAAAAAATACATAGAGGAATTAGCAACACTCAAGAGGTGGTAATTTGCATTTCAACCCCACATATTGGGTAATTTACAATGTGTACCAAAACGGGTGCACACAGCACTAGCATTATTCAAACAAGTTATAACTTGGGATTTAGGCTTTCCACAAGCCATCCCTTAGCATAATTCTCTCTCTTATGATACTAAACCACTTAGGACACATTCCACATGTGACATTTGCAATGTAACCCCTCATCTTGGGTAAATTGCACTTTTCACTCTGACTTCCATATAATGCACACATAGTTTGTAATTAAGCTCAAACTTGACAATAAACTTCACAAGAAGCCTTAATAACTTTTCAAAAGATTAGGATTAGCTTGTAAGTATCTTACTTAAGCAAAACTTCTAGGGTTAAGCCATAACCCAGGTCAGGGGTATTACATAAGCTAATAAGGAAAGATGTGCCTTTCATTTGGGATGACAAGTGTCAGCGTGTTTTTTAGTTGTTAAAGGGGAAAGTGGCTAGTGCATGAGTGTTAGTTCTACCTGAGCAAGGAAAAAGATACATATTCTTATGTCATGCGTAAAGGAATGGTTTGGGTTGCATGTTGATGCATGATAAGAACGTGATTTCTTTCACTTCATGATAGCTTAATAAACACAAGGAGAACTACCCAACCCATGATCTGGAGCTAGAAATGTTCCATGCCTTGAAGATTTGGAGGCACTACCTTTACAGCAAGAAGTGTCAGATCTTCACATATCACAAGAACCTGAAGTACATCTTTTCGCAATAAGATATGAACACAATGCAGCGATGATGGATGGAGATAATCAAAGACTACGATTACACAATTGATTACCATCCCGAGAAAGCAAATGTCATGGCAGACGCTTTGAGTAGGAAATATTCTTCTTCATCATCTATGGAGAAGGCACAAATGTGTTCCTTGGTGTGCCATAAGAGAGACATGTTGGTCTCCTTGCGTCAGATGAATGTGAATCTAGAGGTTTCCTTGCTAGTTGGGTTGTTGGCACAGCTGCAAGTGAAGCCCATGTTGAGGAAGCATATTAAAGAGGCATAGCAGGTTGATCTTGTGATACAGTAGATTAGATCAGAGTTTGACAACAAGAAGCATGATGGCTTTCATGAGGCAGATGATGGGACCGTGTGTTACCACAACAGAGTCGTGGTTCCTAGTGTCGACAACTTGAGGAAGATAGTTTTGGAAGAGGCTTACTCTTCAATGTATGATATGCACCCATGTAGCACAAAGATGTATTATAACCTCAAGGATTTCTATTGGCGGCTTAGTTTGAAGCTTGATGTGGCTGGGTTCGTGGTCAAGTGTGCATTGTGTTAGCAAGTTAAGGCAGAACATCAGAAGCCTTCAGGGACGTTGCAGTCGTTTCCTATATAACAGTGGAAATGGGATCATGTGACGATGGAATTTGTGGTTGGTCTTCCTAGGGCAACCAAGGGTCATGATTCCATTTGGGTGATCATTGATAGGTTGACCAAGTCAATTCATTTCCTTCATGTGAAGATAATGTATACAGGAGAGAAGCTCGCTCAGATATATGTTGATGAGATAGTATGTTTGCATGGTGTTATAGCTACCATCATGTTAGCTAGAGGTCCTTAGTTTACGAGCCGATTCTGGGAGCGTTTGCATACAGCCTTGAGAACATAGTTGAGTATTAGTAGTGCCTTTCACCCACAGACAGATGGTCAGTCTAAGAGGACCATGCAGACTCTGGAAGATCTACTGAGAGTTTGCATCTTGCAGTTTTTGGGAAGCTGGGATATCCACCTCAGTTTGATAGAGTTTGCTTATAATAACACTTATCTGAGAAGCATCGGCATGGAATCTTATGAAGCGTTGTATGGGATATGTTGTAGATCTCTGTTGT
Organism: Alisma plantago-aquatica; assembly: GCA_963693085.1. Lineage (NCBI taxonomy): Eukaryota > Viridiplantae > Streptophyta > Magnoliopsida > Alismatales > Alismataceae > Alisma > Alisma plantago-aquatica. The sequence continues at coordinate 662,076,875 of OY856409.1, read as the reverse complement.
GTTGGTATGAAACTGGTGAGTACCAACTTCTTGGTCCTGAACTTGTACATCAGACGACAAAGAAGATCAAAGTGATTCAATAGTAGTTGAAGGCAGCACAAAATAGACATAAGTCATATGCAGACAATCAACATAGACTGTTGGAGTTCTAGGTGTGAGATAGAGTATATCTCAAGGTTTCTCCTTGAAAGGGTGTTTTGAGGTTTGGGAGGAAGGGTAAGTTGGCTCCCAGGTTTATGGGACCATACCCTGTGGTGGCACATGTTGGGAAGGTGGCTTATAAGTTGGATTGCCACCTGAGTTGTGCATGTTGCATATAGTGTTCCATGTGTCCATGTTGAGGAAGTTCCACCCTGGTATTGTAGCCCGTTGAGGTTGATCTTGAAGAGGATATGTTGTATGTGGAAGGAACCGTGTTGATCCTAATAGAAGAGTGAAGAAGTTGAAGAAGAAGAAGGGCATTGTGTTAGTAAAGGTTATATGACATCATCGTGGCATTGAGGAAGCCACATGGGAGCTCGAGGAAGAGATGTAGAGGAAGTACCCATCTCTTTTTGCTTAGGATTTCGAGGGAAAAATCCTTATTAGGGGTTTATGGTTGTAACGCCCTTAACCTAGCGTAATGCTTGGGTATGCTTGATTTGCTTAATGATTATTCTTAGAACCTTTCTTAAAACCTTTGAGATGTTTTTAGATCTTGGGTAGAGCTCAAGTCTCTAGTTTGATCTTATTTGGATCATGTTTGTGCTTTTTGTGCTTATTTTGGGCTAAATTGTGATTTACCCATTTGTGAGGGTTATCTTGCAATTTGCCACCTCTGGATTGTTCTTTCTCTTTCTTAATATTATATAGAGGAGAGGGAAAGAAGTGGGCATCTTGTTTGAACCTTGTTTGAGTGGTGTCACACCTAGTGGTGATTAGGGTTTCTAGGGTTGGTGTGTCTCGACCTATGTGTACCTTGTGGGTTGTCTTGACCTAGGTCGTGACCTAGGGTATGTTTTGTGGTAATTGCAGATGAGACACCTTCTTTAGGTGAAGTGGTCACAATCTAGATGGTCTTGGGTCGAGACAGTTGTGTTTGGGTGGAGTGTTCCGCCCTAGGGTGTGTGTGGTGACTTTTTGTCTCGACCTAGTGTTGTTTGGTTCCTTGTCGCGACCATGGATGATGTTCTTGGTGTGGGTGCGATTGTGACCATGTGAGTGACCCAAGTAGGCCGAGACCCAACAAAGAGTGTATCACCATCTCATGCATGTGTTTTTAAGTGGTCGCATGTTAGTTTCTTGGGTGGACAAATGTCCCTTTGAGCCCTATCTTGTTGACACCTCATCCCTCATCCTACTTCTCTCCTACTTTGTTATATAACCCCTTTTCTCTCCATGCAAGTGATTTCTTTTCAATCATATCCCTCCCCTCTTATTGCTTGGTTGTCCTTCAATTCTTGAGGAGAAAGAAGATTTGTTTTGGAGCTCTTGGTGGTTGTACTTCCCTTGCATGTGGTGCTTGTGGTGATCCTTGGTCATTTTCAACCTTGGTGATTATATGCCATTATTTTGTAGTGTTTCCTTAGATCTCCTGTCCTATCTTCTTCCCTTTTTCATGGCCTTATACTATGTTTTGACATGGTGGTCATTCTTGAGAGAAAACTCCTCATCATAAGGGTAATAGGCCATGTTTTGACAAGCCAACACCCAAGTGAGAGGGAGTTTCTCCTTCTTTCTTTGGATTGGACTAGGGTTCTTTCATGCCCTTTTTCCCTTGTTCTATCCTTTACCATGATGTCTTATCCTTCTTGAGGTTATTTGTGGATGATTGTGGAGATCTGTTGGAGCTTTTCCCCCTCTTGGTGATAGTGTCCTTGGAGCTTGCAATCTTTGGAGTGATCTTCCTTAAGGCGGGTGATATAACCCTTAACCATCTCTATTATTTGAACTGTTCATACATGCATGTAGTTGTTTCCTCTATCTAAAACGTACCCCTAATGTGATAGTAGATGATGCCATGTTCTAGAACTTGTTTGATGGTTTTTAGCTTGCTTGACTTGCTTAGAATCTGAAACCCTAATAATTCATGCACCCGACTTTGATGATTGTTATGTGAGCTAGTTTCCTCCTATCTTTTGATTTTGGGTTTGACTGTATGCATCATATTTGTGTTCCTAGATGTTACAAAGAGTTTGGTTTCTATTTTTAGTACCTTAAACGTGGTTTTCCTCTCTCTTGCATGAGGCGTTTTGATAGTGATGTCATGGCAAATGTGTTAGGGTTTGGATAACATTTTCAAGTGATGTTATCTCCCTTTGAGATAGTGGTTTTCCTTGTTGTTCCCTTCCATTTTACCATGCTATGTTTCTATTTTGATTTTTGGTTAACCTTAGTTTTATGATGGTTCCTTGCCTTGGAGGTAGTTTGATCGTTAATGGTTTCTATACCTTGTTATGTCTTGGGTCATGAAACCTTGATGTGTTGGTTTTGGGTCGAGACAATTGACCTTGTGGATGTTGCGACACCCTACACTTTGGTGGTCACGACGCCTACTCCCTTGTGGATCGAGACATACCCTTAGTTCTAGTTGAACTATTCCCTTTCTTCTTGTGATTGTGGTTTACTAGTCTTGGTGATCGAAACCCTGGTATCATGTGTGGTCGAGACATGCTTGTTAAGGGTTGAATGCCTTGCTTTGGGTCGCAGGAGGCACTTACCTAGTTGGTGTTCACAACACCACATGTGCTTATGGTTGTGATAGTTCTATATGGTGAATGGTTGACACATAGACATAATCATATGAAAACCTAAGCATGAACCATATATGGTGTTGTTTGGTTGGATGCCTATCAACCTTAATGATGATCATTAACCCTAGAATGTCCCAAGGATATGGGAGATGTCATACCTAGGGTTTAGTGTTTGAATATATAACTATAGAGACCCTAACCGGCTAAGTATAGACCCTTGACCCTAATATAGGGAAAATTGATGTCTTTGCTTTGTTCTCTTGGAATGGCTATGACGATATGATGTTTCTCTTTTTTGTTTATAAATCTCTAACCTTGCAGTTGAGATGAATGTCATGGCTAGTATATGTTGTGGTGATAATTCCATGATACCGGGTGGTGCTCATGCACATTAATGAGGCATAGTGTGGTGATGTACATGCAAGGTTTATATGATTGGGTCTTATGACCTGGTGATGGCTTAAAGCCATTGTGAGGTGATAGCCTCTACAGATGTGATTGAGGGACTGATGTTCCCCAGTGATGTGACATTGGTGTTGGCCTTGTTGATGGTAGTGTGATAAGTATCATGTGGTGGTAGTGTGACAAGTTCACACCTTATGCATTTATATCTTTTGAAGTTGTACCATGCCCTTATTCTTATAAGAATTGTTATGGTTTTATATGTTGTAACTTGATTGATGCTAAAAGTCACCCAATTGGATAACTAATCAAGTGGAACCCTAATCATGTTGGTGCCTTGTGCCATAGATCCTTTCCAGTGTTAGTTTTAATTGTTGGATTGGTGAAACAAGTATAACTTGGAGTGCATATTTTTTAATATGCGGGGGTGCAAGATGAGGTATCTCCTTGTGTCCACAATTACAGGTTATGTAAGATGGATATGCATGAGTTGATCTCCTTGTGATATGGATGGCCATGTGTGAGCCAATCCTTCTTTTAAGAATGGACATGTGTGAGCCTGTTCTTCTAGTGTTGTTACTTGTACTAAGGTGGGATAGGTGTTTATGTATGGATGTACATGCATGAGCTGATCCTTTTGTTGACTATATGTTGCTTTATTTGTAGTTGACTAATATGTCTCTGTGGTGTTTTCTCTTGTGCTGGCCAAGAGGTGTGGAGAGTTCATGGATTCTGACTCTTCCATAGACCTTGTATGGCACTGATTTTGACTTAGCAGTGGTCGGTTGGATTTGGGTGGTACGACTCAAACCATCGGGGCAATAATAAAAGATGTAACTCAGCCATTTAGTGTATCTTACTTAGGGTCAAACACGAATAACAATGGTTGAGCCTTTGCCTTATCTTTTTACTGATTTCTTGAATTATAAGATGGTAAGAGAAGTCAATTGTTGTACATGTTATTCATATTCCTTTTTAGAATATAACTTGATCTAGTGCTTAGTGGTAACTACCTAGTCTTGCTTAATTTGTTTTATCTGTTTATTACAAATCATTTAGTTGAATCTTCTCAACCTGCTTAGTATGTTATATATTGCTTAGTTTATCTGTGCATTTAATAGACATTGGTGGAGAGTTATATCTCTCGATGGGACATTATATATCTCTCTGTGGGATTTTCCACATCTTTTAGGTGGTCAAGCACAAGGAAGTAGACATCATGTTGTTAATGTTGAGCAGCAAGAGGACCAATAGTTGTTGAAAGGTTGGATATTTTACTTGTGTATAGAAGTAGAGTCCTATGTGTTGTCCATGTACACTCAGGTCCTTGGGGAGGTTTTCGGTGTATGTATCGATACAAGTTTTTTGCTTTATGCATGTTATTGTATAGAGATGGCATATGTATATATATGAACATGTTATCATGTGTAACAGGATGTGGCTTGAGAGCCTTGGATGAGTGGTGACACCCCTAGAGGTGATTATGGTTTCTAGGGTTTTGCTTGGTGTCAACCATGTGTGCATGGTTGAGTGTAGAGACCCTTGTCTCAACATTGTGGTGTGTTTTGTGATGTGCCTCATCCAAGACACCTTCCTTAGGTGGTATTGTCTCGACCATGATGGTCTTGGAGTGGTTGGGTCGAGATAGTTGTCTTCTTGTGGAGTGTCTCGACCTTGAGTGTCTTAGTGACCTTTTGTTTTGACCAGGATGTATGTGATGCTCTTTCTTCGACCTCCTTTAGGTGTTGTGACCGAAACCAAGTGGTCAAGACCCAACATTGGTTGTATCACCATCTCATGCGTGCATGCATTTAGTGGTTGCATGTTGGTTTCTTTTGTAGACAAGTGTCCCTTTGGTTCCTTTAGGTGTTGACACCTCATCTCCACCCCCTTCTCTCCTCCTCAAGTATATAAGCCCTCTTCTCTTCATGTAAGTGACCCTTTTCGATCCTCTTCCTTCTCCTTCCTTGCTTGCTCATCCTTGGAGTCTTTAGGAGATAGAAGGTTTGATCCTTGAAGCTTTGGTGACCGAGATCCCTTGCATGTGGTGACTTTTGGTCATCTCTTCCTTGGTAAGTGTTTGCCTTTCTTTGGTGACATTTTCCTTGGATCTCCTAGCCCATCTTCTCCTCTTCTCTTTGCCCTAGGCAATGGATCATCCATAGTGGTCATTTTGGAGAGAAACTCCTCATCACAAGGGTCATAGGCCATGTTTTTACAAGGTGGTACTTAAGTGAGAGGAAGTTTCCTCTCTTTCACCCTTCTTCTTTAGGTTTGGCCAAGGGTTTCTTACCCTCTTTTCTTGAGCAATCTTTGACCTTGGTATCTTCTTCTTCTTGAGGTGCTCTTGTGGTTGAGAGTGGAGCTTTTGGTGGAGCTTCATTGCCCTGGGTGATCGTGTGGTTGGAGCTAGTGATCCATGGAGTTGATCTTCCTTAAGGTGGGCCATATAACTCTGTACCATGTCTATTGTTGCACTTTTCTTTACATGTATGTTGTTGTTTCTCTCTCTGAAATGTTGATCTAATATGCTAGTAGATGATACCATGCTCTATAATTTGAATGATGGCGGTTATCATGCTTGGTTTTCTTAGAATCTGAAACCTTAATGTAAGACACCCAATTTTAGAGATGGTTGTGAAATGGTGGTTTCCTTCCTATGTTTTGATCTTGGTTTTGAGGTTCATGTACCTTGATGTATCATGGAGTATAGGTTCTATTTTGGATGTGTTGAATGTGGGTTTTTCTCTTTTGTGTGAGGTTCTTCCATGGTGATTTCATGACACACGTTTTTAGGGATTTGGTGACCGGTTATGGTATGAAGTTTTCCCCCTTGAAGGTGATGATTTTCCTGGATGTAATATTCTATTTTAGTCATGGAATTCTTCTATTTTGATCTTGGTTAATCCCTATTTTGGTGTGGGTCTTTTTCCTCAGTGGTAGCTTGACCTTGGTGGTCACTACACCATGTTTTTGCTTGGGTCAAGACACTTTTCTATGTGGTGATGGTTGAGATATTGCTTTTGGTTTTGGTCAAGACACATTCTTTAGTTTCAGTCAAGACACCATATCTTGTGGTGGTTGAGACACATGTCCTTGGGTAGGTCAAGATGCCTACTTTTGTTTTGGACAAGATGCTTTCCTTTGGAGGTGGTCGATACATGTTTTTAGTTGAGGTCGAGACATGTGTTTTGGGCTTGGTCGAAACCCTAATCTATGTGGTGGTCAAGACATATGATGTGTCACAGTCGAGACACCCAGTTGGTTGTAGTCAAGACACCTAGGTCTGTTGTGGTCGACACACCTTACATGAAGGTGGTTGAGACACTTGTTTCATGGGTGGTCGAGACACATACTTAATTGTATAATCAACACATGTATATGAGTAAGCAAGTAATGAACCATGTATAATGTTGTTTGGATGATTGGTTGTTAAACTCTACTCATGTTTTTTAACCCTAATTTGCTCCAAGAAAATGGGAAAGGTGTATACCTATGGTTTGGTGATTGAATGTAACTATAAAACCCTAATCAACTATGTATGGAACACAAACCCTAATGTTGGGTCATGTGATGTGTTTGCTTCTCTCCCTTGAAGTGGTTATCATATTATGGTGTTTTTCTCTTTCCTGTTTATAAATCCCTAACCTTGTAGGTGTTATGAATAACATAGCTATGTGAATGCTATGGTGAATTCTATATTATACAGAATGGTAATTATGCACATTATTGAGGCATAATATGACGAGACATGCAGGGATTATATGATTGGGTCCTATGACCTAGCAGAGGCTATATGCCTAGTTTGAGGTGCTACCCTCCAATGATGAGATGAGGGATTGATATCCCATGACAAAATGGTTATGTGATAGCCTTGAATTGGTAAACATGACAAGTGATAGTGTGACAAGCTTACACCGTAAACATTTTATATCTTCTAGAGTTATACTATGCCCTTATTCTTGTAGAGTTTGTTTTGGATTTGTACATTGGAACTTGATTGATCCTAAAAGACACTCAATTGGCATAACTAATAAAGTGACACTCTAATCATGTAAGTACCCTATGCCATAGATCCACTCCAGTGTCAATCTCAGTGTTGGATGGTGAAACAAATCATTCCTACAGGAAACTTGGAGCATATATTTTTGAATATTTGGGGTGCAAGTCGAGTATCTCCTTGCATCCACAATTACAGGTTGTGTGAGATGGCCATGCATGAGCTGATCTTCTTATGATATGTGATAGGCAGTAGTGTAACTGCATGTGATGCCTCTTTTTTTAGAATGCTCGTGAGTGAGCGTGTTCTTGTAGCGCCATTACCTGTACCAAGGTGGACTAGGTGTTGTTATATATGGATGGCCATGCGTGAGAAAATCCTTCAGCTTGACTATATGTCATTGTGACAGGTAATTGATATGTCTCTATGGTGTTTTCTTTTGTGTTGACCAAGAGGTGTAGAGGAGGTCATGGATTCCACTTCTAACATTGACCTTGTATAGCACCATTTTTGACTTAGTAGTGGTTGGTTGGATTTTGGTGGTACGACTCAAATCCATAGGGCAATAATTAAAGATGTAATATAGTCATGTAGTATATTTTTCTTAAGGTCAAATGTGAATAACATTGATTGAACCATTTTCCTTATCTTTGTACTGGTTTCTTGAATTATAATGTGGTAAGAGAAATCAACTATTATACATGTTCTTCATTATACTTTTATAGATGTAATTGTTCTACTACTAGTTTTGCTTAATCTACTTTATCTGTTAGATACATATCATTTAGCTGAATCTGCTCAACTGTTAAGTATTTTATCTACCTTCTTAGTTATTTGTACTTTAATAGTATTTAAGGAGAGCTATATCTCTCCTTGGTATGTTTGGTCTCACCCTATGGGTTTCCACATCTTTTAGGTGGTTGTGCACGAAGAGGTAGAGGTCATGCAGCTGAGGAAGAATAGCAGCAAAAGCAGTAGTTGATAAGATTGGATGTGTTGCTAGTCTTTTGGTGATAGTCCTAGATGTCGTCCATGTGCACTTAGGTCTTTGGGGTTGTTCTCGATGTGCTTTGTAGATACGTTATTGATACAAGGTTTTGGGATTGTGACCCATGTATGTGAGATATGGCATGTGTATATGTATATATGTGGAATAGGTACCTCATGTAACATATGGACCACAGGAATGATAGTGTACGATGATGTAAGCACCTTGTGATATGATGTGTAATGCATGTGACAAGCTTGTAGACTTATATGTGATGAGTTTTTTTCTTTTGGTGCTTTTGATAAATCAGTTTTGTTTTCTTGTGTTTTCTAGTAATCTCCATGCTTAGTTCTAATTCTGCATTTGGTTTTGAGTTTATCTCATTTGTGGTGTTGCAGGGCGTCACAATTAAGGTTGGTATTAGATCCTTAGGTTCTTTGATTCTATAGGGACCTAGGACTAGGGTTTGTGTCTATTCTAGTGTCTTCTAGTATGTCTTATAATGACTTTTGCTTATGCAGAAGAAGAAGAAGAAGAGTAGAAAAGATGTCTAGAGAACACAAAGAACACGCTACAAAGAGAAGTGTTTCTACACTTGGAGGTGGTGTAAGAGACCAGGCGAGAGAAGATCGGGCACCTGAGGGACCCTAGTTTGACTCGACCATGGTGGAAAATCCTACCTTTCAATCTCTGTTTAGGCAGTTCATGGTGACTATGACCCACATGGTAAACTAAATGCTTGCACCACAGCCAAGGGAAGCTATTCCTAGTATTGAATCTCCGAGCTCTAGAGAGACCTTTAAGAGGCTCATATGTGTTGGGTCTGTAAAGTATGCTGGTGTGGCGGATCCAGTAGATGTCAATCTTTGGTTGACAAAGTTGGAGAAGGCCTTCAAGATCCTTAACATCACCAAGGCAGACAAAGTGAAGCATGTAGTGTATCTTTTGAAGGGGATGCTAGCCATTGGTGGGCCATTGCAGAGGAAAAGAGGTTGGTGCTATTATCAGTTGGGAGGAGATCCGACATGAGTTCTTTAGTCGGTACTTTCCTCAGACCTACCTGGATGAGAAGATATCCTGGTTTGAGAGGATCTGATAGGGATCCATGCCAATCAACGAGTGTGATGTGAAGTTTATGGAGTTTTTGAGGTTTTGTCCTCACATGGTTGCTACATATCAGGAGAGGATCCAACACTTTGAGAAGGGGTTGAGTTTGGAGTTGTCTACCCCAGTGGCTGCTTTGGAGAACCATGAGTGGTTTGCCACATTTGTGGAGTCAGTTTGAAGGATAAAGAGATCAGTGGTTGAGAAGTGTGAAAATAGTGCCAAGAAGAGACTGGCACAGTATCAAGTACAGCCGTCTGGAGTCTTTAAAAAGCCTAGGTTCTTTGCACCGTCAGCATCACAGAGGTTAAGTGCACAGATGCAATGGTCACTAAGTAAAGGAAGAGGACGCAGTCTCAAGGACAGTTTGAAGGATAAAGAGATCAGTGGTTGAGAAGCGTGAAAATAGTGCCAAGAAGAGACTGGCGCAGTATCAAGGACATCCGTCTGGAGTCTTTAAAAAGCCTAGGTTCTCTGCACCGTCAGCATCACAGAGGTCAAGTGCACAGATGCAATGGTCACTAAGTAAAGGAAGAGGACGTAGTCTTCCACCTGTTGAAGCTCACAGTACAATGTCAATGTCAGTGACAAGACCGTTTAGGCCATGGTATGATAACAATACTTGCTACAAGTGTGAACAGACTGGGCACAGAAGACTGTATTTCCCCGTGAAAGATGATGAGGTGACCTAGCAATGAAGCAGGGTCAGTAGGGCTCACAATGACAATAGTATAGTGGTGGTGGAGGTTGAGGAGGTGGACAAGCATCACCGACTGGTTCTTCAGGACAAGCCAGTAGAGGAAGAGGGTGTCAAAAGGCAACAGATCAATTTTACGCCATGAGTAAGCCAAAAGGAATGGTAAACCCACAAGTAGTGACATGTCAAATGGGGTTATTTCATTCTGAATTGTCTTCTTCTTTCTTTATATTTGCTTTGGTTAACCCGGGTGTGACACACTCTTTTGTCACTCAAGAACTAATTGATAATTGTTCTTTGCCTGATAGTCATAGGTGGGATAGTCTTCATTTAGAAACCCCATTAGTTGGTTTTGCCGAGTTTTGGGAGGTGTGTCTTTCCTGTCTACTTTCTTTTGGACATAGTAATCAAGTGAATCTCATACCACTTGGTATGCATGGATTCGATGTGATCCTTGGAATGGAAACCTTGGAGAAGTATCGGTGGTCTTGGACTATAGTTCCATGGTGGCGACATTTGTAGATGGTGATGTGATGTGGATCTTCCAAGGGGATAGTAAGATTCTTCCGACATGTCTAGTGTCGGCAATGGTGGTTGAGAAGATGATGAGACAGGGCTGCGAAGCATTTTTGGCACATGTGGTGGATATTAAGCTGAGGAGTCCTAGTATCTAGGAGGTGCCAGTGGTCTGTGAGTTCGAGGATGTTTTTCCATATGAGTTCTCCAGTGTTACCACACCTCGAGAGATTGAGTTCAAGATCAATATAATCCCAGGTACACAGCTGATAGCCCAAACACCGTACACGATGGCTCCAACTGAGATGGCAGAGTTGAAGAAATAGTTGCAAGAGTGCTTGAGAAAGGTTTCATCAGACCGAGCATGTCTCCATGTGTGAGAACCCGTTACACTAAATGAGATTTCTCAAAACATAAAACACAATCAATCACCAATTAACCACATACCCAAAAATATGGATAAATTAAAATTGATTTCAACGTCAGCACCTGCTCAGAAACATTAGCATATGAGCCCAACATCTTTCTTTTATCCATACTATGACAAGAATTTGATACAAATTGTTCTATCACCTTAGCTACAACATACATACACAGGAGAACAATATTTGTATATGCCACACAACAAACATTAACATGCTAGCAAAATTCCGATTCGTTTGAAACACCATATACAAACTTTTCCTACCCAGACCTGAGAGTACAGTGACGACTCTAGGACACACTAAACATCTAATCAGCTTTCTCATAGATTCATTACTATAACTCCTCTTTGTTGTCACATGTTTGTTTGTGTCACTTCCGATTACCTAAAAAAAGATGTAGCGAACCACAAGGGTGAGACCCAGTCCCAGTAAGAGATATAACCTCCAACAATGCTTATTGATTACAACATTTTAAGTAATTAAATAGTTTAAGCAGTTTAATCAAATATAACAAATAGGCTCAATGGAAGGGATGATTGACATAATACATAAAGGAGCAGATAATAATTATCATCATTAGCCTAACAACATAAGCACAACTATCTGCATAAGCGTGATTAGCAGTATATGCATCTCTAGTAACAAAGGCATAATTAGCAATATAAGCATAGCTATCAATATGTGATAATGAATGTCATAATCATAGCCAACAATAATAATATCTCTATCAACATAAACATGACTATTGTATGAACACATTTATAACATGAGCATATCCATAACATAAGAATATCTATTATCTTTTATTGTACTATACATGATCTTAATGAAAAGAAAGCAACCAAGGTTTATCATCCAATATGAAATGTTGTGTGTAACCCTAAATAGATATGCTACATGGCTATCTTACATCTTTTATTATGACCTGGGGAATTTGAATCGTATCATTCAAAGTCCAATCAACCCCTGCGAAGGGCTATTTGGTTCCGTACAAGATCTAGGAGTGCCGGTATCCTAAGATCTCTTCCCCTCGGTCAGTATGAGTGAAAAGGTAGTGACATATCATTCAAAGCTGCCACCACAGTGACATATAGTCCTATAACGAGCCCACCTTGGTATAGGTCACGGTGCTAGCATATAGGGTATTCAAACCCAATCACTGAGGTACAACCGCAGTTGTCCTCTAATCACATCATGTTATAATCACCGAGACACGACTATAGCCGTTCTCAATCACATCAGATGTATGAGGCATGACCATAGCCCACCTCCACAACCTGCATTGTGGATGATAAGGATATATCCTCAACCTGCCACCTCCACATACTCAACAGTATGCACTCTGAGTTTCCCTTAGGAATACTCATTTCACCATCCAGCAAGTTCTGACTCTAAAGATGGCTCGACGACACATGGCACTACATGGTTAGAGTTGCACTTGATTAATTATGTCAATTGGTTGAATTAAGGCTGCATCAAACAAGTAGACATACAAACCCTAATTCACTTCTAGCAAGCAGCAAGCATATAAATATCACAACTTTTAAAAGATATAAAATGTGTGGAACATAATTGCTCATATCATCATCACATGGTACTATTCACTTGCCATTCATGAGACCAAACTAGTCATCATACTATCATAGGATATAAATCCTTTTTACAATATCACATGGTATCAACCCTTATCAGCACAAGAGGATTACACCTCATTCAGGGCTCAACCATGCCCAAAGGTCATTAAGACCATTGTACTATTCCCTGTACGATCATCATTATCTTTGCATGCCTTATAACAAGGCTCAAAAACATCACTTACATATAATACACCAGATCAACACAATATTGCACTAATGAGCTAGGAGATATTCATAAACAATCATAGCAGGGTTATATTAACGTTAAGAACATTCGTTTATTACATCAACATTCAAGGAATCTAGATATGATTAACCTTCATCATATTCATAATGCACATGTTTAGCATAAGAAAGTATCAACCATGTGGCTATTTTAAAGAGGTGAGATCATCTCCTTACTAGAATATGGTAAACAAAACACATTGGAAAGCAGTGGAATAAAAAAAATTCTGACTATATTCAATTTCATAAAAGAGTGTACAAAATACATCAAAATCTCCCTTTTAGGGTTACATCATCATACACAACTAGGATCACCTCCTTACTAGAATATGGTAAACAAAACACATTGAAAAGCAGTGGAATAAAAAAAATTCTAACTATATTCAATTTCATAAAAGAGTGTACAAAATACATCAAAATCTCCCTTTTAGGGTTACATCATCATACACAACTAGGATCTAGATAGAGGGAAGTCTAGACTACTCCACTTTTGTCTCCAAGCAACATATCCATCATCTAGTCCATGTCAACGCTAAGATCTTCATGCCATATCCATCACCTTGCTCCACATCTGGGTGGTTGATAAAGCACCCAGCAAGAGGGAAGGAAAATAAAAGTATGTGTCAAAAAGCTATTCTAATGTAACAAGATGAGCAAAACATGTAAAATAGGCTAGGGTTTATCATAAGATGAAGACAATCAAGAGAATGAGGATGTATATATATAAAAGAAGCTTTCAATAGATGCTTGCCATAAACAACATATCACAAAAAGGATTGCATGCATGATTAATATTGACTACCTTAACTAAGTAGGGTTGAGGCACCTATTGGACCTTCAACCAAAGGGTGAGGGGAGAATAAGACATTCCCAGTCACCTACACACATATTGTGTGTGTGGGGGAGAGTAACACGTTCCCCAGGGGAGAAATAACACATTCCCCAACTATGGGTGGTTGTACATATAAGTACCATTACACTAGTTAATTAGTCTAATAAAATCAACATGCTAGAAACAATGGCAAGTAATAGCATCATCCAAATAGAACATGGCAAAGGGGTACCAAGACCCAAGAATAATATTCCAAAATGATTATGAGGCAAGTATAGCAATATATTCAAAAGAAAAGAATACAAGGTGCAAATAAGCCTCATTATAGAAAGCATAGGTTAAGGAACAAATAATTCCCAACTGAAGTGTATTAAGCACATACCTTATTCTTTAGAATCCTAGAATCACTTTTCATAACTTTTACACGAGATCAGATCCACTTTCCCTAAGATGATCATCATATTTATGTATTAGATATATGTATATTCATTAAAGGCTTAAAAATCCTAAAGTTACCAACTTTTTCTACAAACCACCGATTTAGGTCTCAAAAACATCATCATTGTCTTAGTTAGGGTTTTCTGATCAAAATGATATATAATATTATGTATTTTAAAGACATAGACTTTTAGATGCATTTTTGGTGATTTTTAGTTAATTAAATTATCCACAAAAATACCTACTCAAAAAACTCAAAACCAGGCTTCAAAATATTTTTAGTGGATAAAGGGGATTTTTTTGAATTTAGATCATATTTTAGATTTATTTTTAGACAAGCGAGTCAAAAGATATGATTTTTAGAAGTTGGACCAATCAGAAATTGACACATCATGAAACCGAGCTAGAGAAGGGGGTAAAATCATAAAAACACACGAGGGCTTCTTCCCCACTCACACGAGGCCATGGTAGGTGATAGCAAGCTGTTGCTTGCTTGGACTTTTGAGCAAAATCACAAATCAACACAAAACTCGGTGCAAAGGTATGCAAAAGAAAGCTCTAGGAAATATGAATTCAGGGGTACCTTTGATTTTAGCGGAGATGAAGAGACAAAGGATATAAGGGTGCCGCAATCCAGGGAGCACCGGTAGCTCATTGGGGGTCGCAACATCAATGAAATGAGAAATCAAGAGGTTCATTGGGCTTAAAAAGTGAGGGTGAAGCTAATGGTGGGGTTATATATAGGTGAGGGGAAGGGATGTGGCGAGGAGGTTGGTGGTCGAAAAGCTTGGGAAGCAAGCAATGGGGTGTTTCCTCAATTCTTTACGAAACTAAACGAGTAGGGTCTCTTTAGATGTGGAATCATAAATGCAACTCATAGGCGAAAGAATCGTGTGAAACCATCAACCGAGGAGTGAGAAATTTGGATTTGAATATCAAGACTATGTGGTCGTACAGTTCACCCACGTGTCTCCTACTCAAGGTAGGAGATGATCCGCGAGCCGGTGGATTAAGATCCAACGGTCCATCTGCGTGACATTTATATAGTTGCCAAATACGAATATGAGTAAAGTTCTTATTTAATCATTTAACTTTTTCTCTTTTCCTATTTGAGGGTGCAAACGACCTCTAAAATTAACCAAAATTGACATCCTGACTGATTTTGACGTGTAGAATCCAAATATAGAATTAGTTTTGCCTTTTGGGGAATTTTAATAGGTTAAATAATTCAAATCATATTTTCTCTTTCCTCATGCATTAATGACTCTAGGATTATCCAAAAATAATATAACTTCACCCATAAGTCTTATTAAGTATGTTGGATACAAATTTGTCATTATTTCCATTTGTTGAAGTTTCTTGTTATTTTAAATAATGAGTTGAAAGTTTTGCATACTTTCTCTCTCCTAAATTTATCTTCTCAACAAATATTTTTCAAATTGATTCAAAATTCATCCAAAGGTCTATTTTAACATGTAGAACACGAATTTGGCATCATTTTTTAAAGACTTTTATTATTTTATTTAATTCATTTACATTTTACCACTTATTTATCCTTTTAATTTATTAGAGGTATCTAGAAACTTTCTAAAAATGTAAAACTTGTCCTATAAGCAATAATAAATGTGTGGAACACGATTTTGGCATTAATTAATTTTTTTCAACATATATTTAATATTTTTGGTCTTTAAGTCATTTTCTCTCTCCTAAATAAAATAAAATATTAAACATTGGCCAAATTAAATACAAATTCACACATAGACTAATTTTGATATATAGATTACGAATTTGGAGTTATTTTTCCAATTTGAGGATATTAGATATTTTATTTCACCTTATTGGCTTATTCCCCATTATCTTGTAATAAAGGCTTATATATATATATATATATATATATATATTATCCAAATTAGATGATACTTGGCCATTAAGTATCTTTTAAGTCAAGAAAATGAATTTTGTTATCAAATTATCTCGTGGCTTTCTATTTATGATTTTTTTTTAAACAACATATTCCTCATTATCCTCTTTTATCCAATATATTCCATATTATCTCCAATTATTACATTTATCATCTCCTTTATATATTTTTTGGGATTTATTTTCTTTTTCATATTATAAAAAAAACTAGAAACTTCTAGGACGAATTTATTTATTCTTTTATCACTTAATTGGACATTTTACATATTAAACCCATTATTAAGCTTTCACTGAAGTATTTGTGCATAAAACCCAAATATTGGAATAAAAGGTGAACAAATATTCATTAAACCATCATATTCTCCACAAATTAAACAGAAAGGTCAAAGAGGATATAAATGAAAGGAAAAGATGGAAAAGAGGACCAAAAACGTAAAAAGTCCAGAATTCGGTATGCTACAGCACTCCACCCCTTAAAGAGGATTTCGTTCCCGAAATCACTAGCAATTAGGGAAGAGTGAGTGTGCAACCTCTCATCACTAAACATCAGGTTGTTCCTCCAACCATAAAACTTCCACCAAAACTTATACATCAACTACTTAACTTGAGAGTTCAGAAACTTCACAAGCAACTTCTCCTAGGTCAGGTTCTCAAGGACCACCTAGGGTTTCATTATTAAGATATTCTTTTTAGGAGATTTAACATTATTTACATTTTGGCTCATTAACATTATACTCTTTATGATATCACATTATCAACATTATATTAATTATGTCATGTTATATTCACCTTATTGCCAAAAGGGTTATATTTCATTATTATGCACAAATAGAGGTTAATCAATTATCTCAATATATTTTATCATTATTAATTTGGATTTACACTTCATTATCCTCATATGGTCATTTTATTAATTATAACAAATTATCTTGCATGTGATAGGACATTTTATTCAATTTGTTATTACATCTACAATTAATCCAAATTATGTCACATCAATTACATATATTTATATTAAACATGATCTCATCGTCACATTATCTTTATTGCTCACATTAATGTCACAGTTAATCATTATTCATTTATATTATTCATTTTTCACATTTATGTGAATCCAAACACTTCATATTCACATTGAAACCATTACATGTATTTTAATGATCAAGGTGAGACATATTACATATCAATGAATTGATTCGCATTAGGTGACTAATCATGTGTGTATTAGATAGTAAGGTAACATGTAATTCATATACATGATTTGATCAATATGTGATTAGGTGTTTATATATATATATATATATATATATATATATATATATATATATCATTTATGTGTATCAATGTAGGTTAACTGATTATGGCACTTAACATCATTAATGTATCATGAAAGGCATTAAGGTCAACATACCATTTTATTTCACTTATTCGTCCTTAGCATGCATTAAGTTACAATTATCATTATCATCATATCATTAGGGTTTATAGGTTTATGACATGATCAACCTCTTACATATTGACAATTAGCATTGATATCCTTATTTTGTGCATTGGATATTTATTAGGGTTCAAGCATATGAGTTATTCCTTAGATGACCATTACATGTTCATTAATATGTAAACAATAATGTTAGGTTATAACTATATTTGGTCACGACCAAAGATCCAAGCATACTGATCTCCTATATATGGGGTTAGGGTTTCTAAAGATTGATTAGATAAACTTGAAGATGTTATAGGGTTCCACCCCCCTAAAGAGGATTTCATCCACAAAATCTAACCACGCAAACATCATCAACTAACCATACTCCACCCCTTAAAGGGTTTGACCCATCAAGACAAACTACATTAGGGTTAAAGGATGAGTCTAACTAAACCATACTCAAGATCCATCATGCTTCCACTACGCACTCTGATATCTTCCCAAACACCCAAACTCTAAGGTCTAGGTTCTAGGGATAAACTTATCCAAGGATGTGGTCCTAAGGGACATAAGGAAACTATCTTGGTATCTATCCTCAAACAAATCAACTTAGGGTTTCTAAAGATATACATCATAGAATCTAAGGTCACTATTGCCTAAAAGAAAACTATTTTGGGAAATTCGTATTAGCTCAGGCCAGGACGATATCATATGGGCATGGGAGTCCTCATAAATCAAGCTAGTGGCATGGAGGAAAATATTTCCAGACCCCGAAACCCTAATCCTTTCTAGACACCTTTGCTTCAACTTCATGCCCTAATAGTTTCCTAAAGGCAAACCTAAACAACATTAAGTTATGCATATTTTTAATTATGAGCATATTAGAGTTTTATTCATCAAGACTCTAAGGTGAAACTATAGGGTCCTATATCAACCTATCATCATCATAGATCAAATATAGGGCAAGCATGTCACTTAAAGGAAATTATGCAAGTCTAGGGTTCTAATTAGGGAGACAACTGAAATAGCCGGATTTCCGACTACCATGGGCACTGATACCATGTTGTAAAGAAGCAAGACCACCTCCTTATTATAATATGGTAAAAAAAACACATTGGAAAGTAGCGGAATAAAAAAATTTCTGACTATATTCAATTTTGTAAAAGAGTGTAAAAAATACATCAAAATCTCCCTTTTAGGGTTACATCATCATACACAACTAGGATCTAGATAGACGGAAGTCTAGACTTGTAACATCCCTGACCTGGGTTATGCCTTAACCCTAGAAGTTTTGCTTAATTAAGTCATTTAGATTCTTTTCTTTATCCTTTGAAAAGTAATTAAGGCTCAAGAGGGACTTATGTTTCAATTTTAGTCCTTTTTCAATAATGTTGAAAACAATGTTTTGCCCGTTTTGGACTAAAGTGCATATTACCCAAGTTGAAGGGTTAACATGCAAATGTTACATGACAAAATGTTCCTCAAGTTTTGAAGCATCATAAGAATGAGAATGGTGTTGAGGTATGGCTTCCACAAGCCTGAGCACCCAGAAAGAGCTTATTAAGCAATGTTTGTGCATTAAAACCTAGTTTTGGTGTAATATGCAATTTACCCAAAACCTAGGGTTCAATATGCAAAATACCACTTCTATATAGTCCTTAATGTTTCTTGGTATCAAATAGAGACAAGAAAATTAGAGGGGTGTCTCATTTGAATCTTTTTGAGGGAGAGAATCTTGATATTAAAATAATCTAGATTTAAGCATAATTGAAACCCTAATTCAATTTAATGCAAAAATAAATATATTAATGGAAGTGCCCTTCAAACAAAAATGTGATAGTTGAATTTATATAAGTATGGATGTCCTTGTTCCTTGCAATGGCATGGAAATATCTAAAGTGAGTGGAGAGCCCACTCACATTAGTTAAAGAAAAAGTAATATCCACTATTTTTTGGATATTATTATTATATTGATTAAGGTGCTTAATTGTTTTCTTTTAATTCATGGATAAAGAAGTGGATTTCAAAGGGGAGGATGATGGATTCATATGCAAGGAAGTGGTGGGGATAAGTGGCACCAATTTAGGGAATTGAAGGATTTTTATAACACTTTCTCTCTCTTGAATTTCCCTTATATACATCTCATTCTTTCACCCACATGAAAGGCTTTTTTGACTCTTCTTTCTTTCCTTGCTTTGGCCGAGCACAAGGGAGCTTAGGAGAAACATGAGGACGTACCCCAACCTATATGTGAGCTCCTTAATCATCTTCAACCTTGATTTCATGGTGGAAATCGAAATTCAATGCTTATTTTCTTCTTTTCTCCATTCAATCTTCAACTTTAGCCATTCTTTTCACTCAAAGAATTGAGGAGGGGCCTTGGGAAGTTGAGAAAGCTTCATTCACCATTAAAGACGTGAATATTGAAGCTTGTATTCAACTTTGAAGGTGGGTTATATAACTTGAACCCTTAAATGTTATTATTGATTTCATTTCTTCATCAAATGTTGAATCTTTTTTCTTTCCCGAAATTCCTTTTGATTAGTTGATGAAAACACCATAAGAATCACAGTAATTTTTGAAGGTTTGAAACTTGAAGATGATGATGTCATCTTAGCACACACCTCAATAAATATTATGAGTAAACGGTTTTCAATTTTGATGACCAAACGGTCTCAAGATCGTTTGGGGATCAAACGGTCTCAAGACCGTTTGAGGGCAAACGGTCTCAAGACCGTTTGGGGGTCAATTGTTGGTATGGATGGATGAAGATCCAATGGTTCCAATTGATCTAATCACAATGGTTACAGTGATGGATGATCCATTGATTACACGCCCTAATCGATTGATTGAAGAAACTCTAAATTGATTCAAGCGTTTTCAAGGTGGAATGACCAAATTGTCTCAAGACCGTTTGAGGGCAAATGATCTCAAGACCGTTTGAGGTCAAATGGTCTCAAGACCATTTGAGGTCAAGTGGAGTCATGGATGGATGGATATCTAAGGGTTACATTTTGATCTACTCTCAATGGTCCAATTGATGAATGATTCAATGAAGCACACCCTAATTGATTGGTTAAAGGAAACCCTAGATGATCTTTTTGATTTCAAGGTAGTTTGGACCAAACGGTATTGAGACCATTTAAGTCCAAACGGTCTTGAAATCGTTTGGAATCAAATGGTCTTCAAACCGTTTGAGATCAAACGGTCCCAAACCGTTTGGAGGTCCAATCAGTTTCAAGGTTGATTTATCCAATCGATTTCTAATGTTGATGGGTCCAATCGGTTTCAATATGTATATGTGATCATACATTTTCAAGGGTTGAGTACCCAAACGGTTTCAAAACTGTTTGGAGGGCAAACGGTCTTAAAACCGTTTGGAGGTTGAGGGGTCAAAACCGTTTGGAGGTTCAATGCAACCAAAACCGTTTGAAGACCTAATGTGATGAAAGATCAATTAACCCCATGATTGTTAATGATGTATATCAAAGATAATTACAATGGTTGTACCTTTAAGATACTAGGGTGATTAGTACCCTTAGAGGGGTTAACCTTTGATGCTTATGGAAGCAATATCTCAATATACTATGCTAACCCTAAATGTATGTACTTGAATGAAGGGTTGACCTAATCTAATCAAGCTTGAAGTAATCAACATCCTAGAGAGGATGAGAGAGAGAGGAATTCATACATGTATAATATTCATATAATGGTTAAGCCTCAACACTTTCAACATGAATAAAATATGTAATTAGGGTATGATCCTTGATAAAGAGATCATGAAACCCTAATCAAGAAGGTTGATGAGCCCTCACCCTAATTTAGGGCAATGCTAGGTGAAACCCTAATCTAGGGTAATGGTGTAACCCTAATCTAGGGTGATGATATGAGAAATCCCAATATAATGAAAAACCTTAATTTAAGAGGATGCTTCATGAAACCCTAATTTCACGTAAAGTTACATGAAACCCTAATTTGGGAAAATTTATAAGGAACCTTAATTTAAGATAATGATGTGTGAAACCCTAATCTAGGGTGATGTCGTGTGAAACCCTAATATAGGGTGATGTCATGTGGAACCTCAGCATAGGGTGATGTTATGTAAACCCTAATTGATAAAGATGGGAAACCCTATTCCTAATAATGGAATAGTGACTAATAAATTGTTAGGTGAAACACCTGAAGTGGTTAATAATAGATAACCTTATATCAATAACGATTTGATCCGAGATGAGTCCATATCATTGATAACGGTTGAATAATGCAAATGAGTGACTTATGACCAATACATTACATGCAAAATGTGATGAGCTGATGCATAAAGTATTAGGATAGGAAATATCCTAATACAAGATAAGCTGATGAACTTAAGCAAGTTAAAAGTGATGAGGGAAGTGATACATCAAGACATGATAAATATCACATCCAACACTTTAAGGTTGTTACACCTTGATGCACCTTAAATCCAATATGTATGAATGAGTAACACATGAAGTGTGTCATGTCGATTGTTACATTGATATGTAATGAGTTTAATGCACTTTGATAAGTGTAGGCTAATATACCTTGAGAAAGGGTTAAGCCAAGTTAATAAAGTATGATGTAATCATACTCTGGTAAGGATGAGAAAGGAACTCATACCTTATGTTGACCATCATTTAATGATAAAAGATGAGAATAAATAAGTATAATTGAATACTTATGATATTAGTATATGCCCCTAAATGTGTGGAGCAATTAATTAGGGTTTGGATTGGTAATATGAACTTGAAACCCTATTCGGCTATAAAGGGAAACCCTAACCCTAATAGTTGTTGCCTAGTGAGAGGTGACAAGATGTTTAATGGGCCTTGTGAGCCATGTAAATAGTTGTTGCCTAGTGAGAGGTGACAAGATGTTTAATGGGCCTTGTGATCCATGTAAGTAGTTGTTTCCTAGTGAGAGATGACAAGATGTTTAATGGGCTTTGTGAGCCATGAGAATAGTTGTTTCCTAGTGAGAGGTAACAAGATGTTTATAAAAGTCTCATGTAAGAAATGATAATGTTCAAATAAACTAGGAAATGGAAACTTAGTAACATAATAATAATAATAATAATAATAATAATAATAATAATAATAATAATAATAAATGGATACAATAATAATAATGAAATCTTAATCATATATGTTTTATGCTTATAGCCAAATAAGGGATATAGTGTTTTGAATGTGCTTAAAGGAGATAAGAGGAATACTTGTATTATATTAAGGATGTAAATAAGTATGATGACTTGGCCAAGGTATAATGTCTAGTTGTTAATCACAGGATTGGTAATAACCCAATGTCTGGCTGTTAATCACAGGATTGGTAATAAACCAATGCATGGTTGTTAATCACAGGATTGGTAATAACCCAATGTCTGGATGTTAATCACAAGATTGGTAATAACCCAATGCATGGTTGTTAATCACAGGATTGGTAATAACCCAATGCATGGCTGTTAATCACGGGATTGGTAATAATCCAATGCCTGGTTGTTAATCACAGGATTGGTAATAACCCAATGCATGGATGTTAATCACAGGATTGGTAATAACTCAATGCCTAGTTGTTAATCACAGGATTGGTAATAACCCAATGCCTGGCTATTAATCACAAGATTGGTAATAACCCAATGCCTGGCTATTAATCACATGATTGGTAATAACCCAATGTCTGGCTGTTAATCACAGGATTGGTAATAACCCAATGCCTGGATTTTAATCACGGGATTGGTAATAACCCAATGTCTGGCTGTTATTAAAGGATTGGCATATTCCAATGCCTGGAATGGTTGCACAGGATTGGCATAGTCCAATGCTTGAACAGAATATAATGATGTATACTCACATGACTGGTACAATTCAATATCTGGTTAGCAGATTGGTTGAGGCCAATAGATAGAAATGAGAATGATTCATGGATGACATACCATGATAATGAGCATCACAAGATAAGCTTGACATGTTGATATAGTATGATCGGTAAATGATATAAGTGTTCTTCATGTTCCTTATAAGTGAATAGATAATTTACTGCTCTATCATAGATAGTTGCAATGCTTTTAAAAGATGAAAATATTCTAAACTACTTATCCTCTGCTTAGTTTAATATTATTTAATTGTGATAATAACATTGTTGGCGGAGAGTTATATCTCTCGCTGGGACAATTTTCTCACCCCGTGGGATCCACATTTTTTTAGATGGACGTGCACGAGGGGGATTGAGACTGTACTACAGAGAAAAAACAACAGCAACAGGGACAGTAGTGACAGCTCAGGTTGAGTGTATTGTCTGTCAGATCTTGTAGATAGAAGTCCTATGTATCATCTCTGTACTATAAGGTCCTTGGAGTTGGTTCATACTAGTTTTATGAATAATATGAGATTTTGGCTTGAATGCCTCGGGGTTTTATGTTGCTCTAGTATGTATTTTGATAAGAGCAACTGTTATATGTTGTCCTTGAGATGAGATGAAACAATGTTGTACAATGTAAATCATGATATGTATGAGTTTTGGATCCTTCAGTAAAAGTTTTTTTGTACAAGGATCTCCTTGCAAAATGGTTTTAAATTTTAGTGATTTTTGTTAATGCGTTGTTTATGTTTATTCCACTTAATTAGTAATGATTTGTTTGTCAGTTTGGCGACTGTCGTTACAAGCTTGGTATCAGAGCTTAAGATTCGCTGAGTCTAAAGAGACATCGGACTAAGTTGTCGAGTTTGTTCTAAGTGTATCCCAGTATATCTTATAGTGACTTCTGCTTATGCAGAAGATGGGATATAACTCAAAGATGTCCGGAGAACACGAGGGACACGTTGCTGAGAGAAATGTTGTGGCACCAGTAGGAGGTGCAAGGGATTAGGCAAGAGAGGAATCAGTGCCTGAGAATCCCCATGTTGATGAAGTCATGATAGAAAACCCAGACTTTCATACTCTTTTTGGGCAATTCATGACCACAATGATGCATATGGCAGACCGTATGACAACACCACCACCTAGGGCACCAGTTCCTAATGAGGGATATGGATCTGGTAAGACTTTTGAATGACTATGCCATGTAGGATCCATAGAATATGTCGGGACATCTGACCCATCAGATATCGATATATGGCTCACTGAGTTAGAAAAGGCTTTTAAGATCCTTAGTATCCCAGATGTTGACAAAGTCAAACATGTTGTATACCTTTTGAAGGGTAGTGCTGGACATTGGTGGGCCATAGAAGAAGTAAAAAGGAATGATGAAGAGGTTGGTTGGGAGGAATTTCATCGAGAATTCGTCAATAAGTATTTTCCAAGGACATCTGAGGTGGAAGTGTCCAAGAAGAAATAATAAGGTGCCTCGACAGACAAGACATTAGATAACCCGTAAAGGTAACATGTCAGATAAAACTTTTCATTCTAAATTATCTTTCCTTTTTTCTTCTCTCTACCTACT
The DNA here is from genome assembly GCA_963693085.1 of Alisma plantago-aquatica. Lineage (NCBI taxonomy): Eukaryota > Viridiplantae > Streptophyta > Magnoliopsida > Alismatales > Alismataceae > Alisma > Alisma plantago-aquatica. The sequence goes on along the minus strand of OY856409.1, from coordinate 662,052,077 downwards.
AATTATAAGAAAGGTAGTTATTGTTGATCTTCCTTTAATTAGTCCTATGAGGACATAAGGAAGGATGAGAACCTATATTTAGATTAATATTCTCTTATATGTTTTGAAATTTCTCTCTTCATGTAGAAAAGGAAGAGATGTAAAAGAAACACCCAGAGAAAATCTGAGATACTAAATAGTAAATTTAAAGAGATGTTAAAAGTATGAAACATAATATAAAACAAATGCATACTACCTAATTTTAGTTCTTGAATACCCTGGCTAGGTATTCATCTATTGAAGGTAAGGTAAGTATGACACTCTTAGATTGCTATCTTTCTTATTACTCTGATCAAGTAGTCATTTTGAGACAATCTAAAGAGCATAATGAAGTCAGAGATGTGGCACGGATATTTCTACCACATCCTAATTGATATATGGAGAGATCTGAGTGAATCATAGATCAACTTATAAACAAAAGAGGATGTTTAGTATAATATATACCCTGGTCCTCAGACCTAGAGGTAACAATTACCTGATGAGAGGTAACAATGTTCAGTGATGGACTGAGGGTTTGAATACCCAGATCTAGTAATCATGATGATGATGTGATGTGTTTTTGGCACATATAATGGATACCAAGGTAAAGAATCCTAGTATCCAAGAACTTGCAATGATATGAGAAAATGGGAACATGACTCCTGATAAGAAGTAATGTTTGGTTACCTAGAAGGGCCAACTCTGAAATTTGTCCAGTAACATACTGTAGTATGGATACCATTTGTTAGGGGTTTATGCCCCACATAAACATAACATTGATAAGGATGTACTAATTGAAGGAACAATTGTAAAATCATTGTGGGAAAAGTTTATCAAGCTAAAAATAATTCCTTAGAATATCCCTATCTAGATCTATTAAAGCAACTTATACATATATAACATCTAGAGATACTTCTAAGATAGGTTCTTAATTGGTAAGTAACCTCCCCTTATGACAAAAGTGTGTACAACTAATGAAATAATTGGTACAAGTAGTAAGAAAGTGTAGTGTTGTGACAATAGTTTGGATGACACACCAGATGTAACTCTGGTCTTTCCTTGGAAGCGAAATGCTTAACTGAATAAGGAATATGGAAGGCTCCTAAGAATTTAAAAATCATGTCACAAAAAGTTATAAGTTGAGAAAGGTGATAAATTAGTGAGGTTTGACACCTGAATTAAATTAGGTATGTATAATGTATCTCTGACAAAGAAAAATGCTACCTGACACAGAGTTGACTCTACAATCAATAACGAAAAGAAAATAGTAGAGTATGTGTCCTGTGTGACAAGTTCTATGATAACCCCGTATGGAAGGACTTTATGTTGACCAAAGTTCTATGACATCTCCATGACATTAAGATGTTAGGTGGAGACTTGATGATATGATGAGTAAATAATATATGTCTTCCTTTACCTGGGATTTCGGGGACGAAATCCTAGTTAGGGGTTTATAATTGTAACATCCCTGACATGGGTTATGCCTTAACCCTAGAAGTTTTGCTTAAGTAAGTTATTTATATTCTTGTCATTATCCTTTGAAAAGTAATTAAGGCTCAAGAGGAACTTATGTTTCAATTTTAGTCCTTTTTTAATAATGTTGAAAACAATGTTTTGCCCGTTTTGGACTAAAGTGCAAATTACCCAAGTTGAAGGGTTAACTTGCAAATGTTACATGAAAAAATGTTCCTCAAGTTTTTAAGCATCATAAGAATGAGAATGGTGCTGAGATATGGCTTCCACAAGCCTGAGCACCCAGAAAGAGCTTATTAAGCAATGTTTGTGCATTAAAACCTAGCTTTGGTGTAATGTGCAATTTACCCAAAACCTAGGGTTCAATATGCAAAATACCACTTATAGAGAGTCCCTAATGTTATTTGGTATCAATTAGAGACAATAAAATTAGAGGGGCATCTCATTTGAATCTTTTTTAGGGAGAGAGAATCTTGATATTAAAATAATCAAGATTTAAGCATAATTGAAACCCTAATTCAATTTAATGCAAAAATAAATATATTAATGGAAGTGCCCTTCAACCAAAAATGTGATAGTTGAATTTATATAAGTATGGACGTCCTTGTGCCTTGCAATGGCACCGAAATATCTAAAGTGAGTGGAGAGCCCACTTACATTAGTTAAAGAAAAAGTAATATCCACTAATTTTTGGATATTATTATTATATTGATTAAGGTGCTTAATTGCTTTCTTTTAATTCATGGATAAAGAAGAGGATTTCGAAGGGAAGGATGATGGCTTCGTATGCAAGGAAGTGAGGGGGATAAGTGGCACCAATTTAGGGAATTGAAGGATTTTTTATAGCACTTTCTCTCTCTTGAATTTCCCTTATATACATCCCATTCTTTCACCCACATGAAAGGCTTTTTCGACTCTTCTTTCTTTCCTTGATTTGGCCGAGCACAAGGGAGCTTAGGAGCAACAGGAGGAAGTACCCCAACCTGTAGGTGAGCCCCTTAATCATCTTCAACCTTAATTTCATGGTGGAAATCGAAATTCAATGCTTATTTTCTTCTTTCCTCCATTCAATCTTCAACTTTAGCCATTCTTTTCACTCAAAGAATTGAGGACGGACCTTGGGAAGTTGAGAAAGCTTCATTCACCATTCAATATGTGAATCTTGAAGCTTGTATTCAACTTTGAAGGTGGGTTATATAACTTGAACCCTTAAATGTTATTATTGATTTCGTTTCTTCATCATATGTTGAATCTTTCTTCTTTCCCAAAATTCCTTTTGATTAGTTGATGAAAACACCATAAGAATCACGGTAATTTTCAAAGGTTTGAAGCTTGAAGATGATGATGTCATCTTAGCACACACCTCAATAAATATTATGAGCAAATGATTTTCAATTTTGATGACCAAACGGTCTCAAGACCGTTTGGTGATCAAACGGTCTCAAGATCATTTGAGGTCAAATAGTCTCAAGACCGTTTGGGGGTCAATTCCTGGTATGGATGGATGAAGATCCAATGGTTCCAATTGATCTAATCACATTGTTTACAGTGATGGATGATCCATTGATTACAAACCCTAATCGATTGATTGAAGAAACTCTAAATTGATTCAAACGTTTTCAAGGTGGGATGACCAAACGGTCTCAAGACCATTTGAGGGCAAATGATCTCAAGACCGTTTGAGGTAAAACGATCTCAAGACTGTTTGAGGTCAAGTGGAGCCATGGATGGATGTATATCCAAGGGTTACATTTTTATCTACTCTCAATGGTCCAATTGATGAATGATTCAATGAAGTAAACCCTAATTGATTGATTGAAGGAAACCCTAGATGATCTTTTCGGTTTCAAGGTAGTTTGGACCAAACGGTCTTGAGACCGTTTGAGTCCAAATGTTCTTCAAACCGTATTAGATCAAATGGTCCCAAACCGTTTGGAGGTCCAATCAGTTTCAAGGTTGATTTATCCAATCGGTTTCAAATGTTGATGGGTCCAATCGGTTTCAATATGTATATGTGATCATACATTTTCAAGGGTTGAGTACCCAAACGGTTTCAAAACCGTTTGGAGGGCAAACGGTCTCAAAATCTTTTGGAGGTGGAGGGGTCAAAACCGTTTGGAGGTTCAATGCAACCAAAACCGTTTGAAGACCTAATGTGATGAAAGATCAATTAACCCCATGATTGTTAATGATGTATATCAAAGATAATTACAATGGTTGTACCTTTAAGGTACTAGGGTGATTAGTACCCTTAGAGGGGTTAACCTTTGATGCTTATGGAAGCAATATCTCAATACACTATGCTAACCCTAAATGTATGTACTTGAATGAAGGGTTGACCTAATCTAATTAAGCTTGAAGTAATCAACATCCTAGAGAGGATGAGAGAGAGAGGAATTCATTCATGTATGATATTCATGTAGTGTTTAAACCTCAACACTTTCAACATGAATAAAATATGTAATTAGGGTATGATCCTTGATAAAGAGATCATGAAACCCTAATCAAGAAGGTTGATGAGCCCTAACCCTAATTTAGGGCAATGTTAGGTGAAACCCTAATCTAGGGTAATGGTGTAACCCTAATCTAGGGTGATGATATGAGAAATCCCAATATAATGAAAAACCTTAATTTAAGAGGATGCTTCATGAAACCCTAATTTTGGGTAAAGTTACATGAAACCCTAATTTGGGAAAAGTTATAAGGAACCTTAATTTAAGATAATGATGCGTGAAACCCTAATCTAGGGTGATGCCATGTGAAACCCTAATATAGGGTGATGTCATGTGAAACCCCAACATAGGGTGATGTTATGTAAAACCCTAATTGATAAAGATGGGAAACCCCATTCCTAATAATGGAATAGTGACTAATAAATTGTTAGGTGAAACACATGAAGTGGTTAATAATAGATAACCTTATATCAATAATGTTTTGATCTGAGATGAGTCCATATCATTATTAACGGTTGAATAATGCAAATGAGTGACTTATGACCAATACATTACATGAAAAATGTGATGAGCTGGTGCATAAAGTATTAGGATAGGAAATATCCTAATACAAGATAAGATGATGAACTTAATCAAGTTAAAAGTGATGAGGGAAGTGATACATCAAGACATGATAAATATCACATCCAACACTTTAAGGTTGTTACACCTTGATGCACCTTAAATCCAATATGTATGAATGAGTAACACATGAAGTGTGTCATGTCGATTGTTACATTGAGATGTAATGAGTTTAATGCACTTTGATAAGTGTGGGCTAATATACCTTGAGAAAGGGTTAAGCCAAGTTAATAAAGTATGATGTAATCATACTCTGGTAAGGATGAGAAAGGAACTCATACCTTGTGTTGACCCTCATTTAATGATAAAAGATCCAAATAAATAAGTATAATTGAATACTTATGATATTAGTATATGCTCCTAAATGTGTGGAGTAATTAATTAGGGTTTGGATTGATAATATGAACTTGAAATCCTATTCGGCTATAAAGGGAAACCCTAACCCTAATAGTTGTTGCCTAGTGAGAGGTGACAAGATGTTTAATGGGCCTTGAGAGCCATATAAATAGTTGTTGCCAAGTGAGAGGTGACAAGATGTTTAATGGGCCTTGTGAGCCATGTAAATAGTTGTTGCCTAGTGAGAGATGACAAGATGTTTAATGGGCCTTGTGAGCCATGAGAATAGTTGTTGCCTAGTGAGAGGTAATAAGATGTTTATAAAAGTCTCATGTATGAAATGATAATGTTCAAATAAACTAGGAAATGGAAACTTAGTAACATAATAATAATAATAATAAATGGATACAATAATAATAATGAAATATTAATCATATATGTTTTATGCTTATAGCCAAATAAGGGCTATAGTGTTTTGAATATGCTTAAAGGAGATAAGAGGAATACTTGTATTATACTAAGGATGTAAATAAGTATGATGACTTGGCCAAGGTATAATGCCTGGTTGTTAATCACAAGATTGGTAATAACCCAATGCCTGGCTGTTAATCACAGGATTGGTAATAACCCAATGCCTGGCTGTTAATCACGGGAATAGTAGTAACCCAATGTCTGGTTGTTAATCATAGTATTGGTAATAACCCAATGCCTGGCTGTTAATCACAGAATTAGTAATAACCCAATTCCTGGATATTAATCACATGATTGGTAATAATCCAATGCATGGATGTTAATCACAGGATTGGTAATAACCCAATGCCTGACTGTTAATCACAGGATTGGTAATAACCCAATGCCTAGTTGTTAATCACAGGATTGGTAATAACCCAATGCCTGGTTGTTAATCACAGGATTGGTAATAACCCAATGCCTGGTTGTTAATCACAGGATTGGTAATAAGCCAATTCATGGTTGTTAATCACAGGATTGGTAATAACCCAATGTTTGGTTGTTAGTCACAGGATTGGTAATAACCCAATGTATGGTTGTTAATCACAGGATTGGTAATAACCCAATGTCTAGCTATTATCAAAGGATTGGCATAGTCCAATGCCTGGAATGGTTGCACAGGATTGGCATAGTCCAATGCCTGAACATAATATAATGATGTATACTCACATTACTGGTACAATTCAATATCTAGTTAGCAGATTGGCTGAGGCCAACAGATAGAAATGAGAATGATTCATGGATGACATACCATGATGATGAGCATCACAGGATAAGAATGACATGTTGATATAGTATGATGGGTAAATGATATATGTGTTTTTCATGTTTCTTATAAGTGAATAGATAATTTACTGCTCTATCATAGATAGTTGCAATGCTTTTAAAAGATGAGAATATTCTAAACTGCTTATCCTCTGCTTAGTTTAATATTATTTAACTGTGATAATAACATTATTGGTGGAGAGTTATATCTCTCGCTGGGACAATTTTCTCACCCCGTGGGATCCACAGTTTTTTTAGATGGACGTGTACGAGGGGGATTGAGGCTGTACTGCAGAGAAAGAACAACAGAAGTAGGGACAGCAGTGACAGCTCAGGTTGAGTGTACTGTCTGTCAGGTCTTTTAGATAGAAGTCCTATGTGTCATCTCTGTACTCTCAGGTCCTTGAAGTTGGTTTGTACTGGTTTTATGAATAATATGAGATTTTGGTTTGAATGCCTTGGGGTTTTATGTTTCTCCAGTATGTTTTTTGATAAGAGCAACAATTATATGTTGTCCTCGAGATGAGATGAAACAATTTTGTACAATGTAAATCATGATATGTATGAGTTTTGGATCTTTCAGTAAAAGTTTTCTGTACAAGGATCTCCTTGCAAAATGGTTTTAAATTTTAGTGATTTTTGTTAATCTGTTGTTTATGTTTATTCCACTTAATTAGTAATGATTTGTTTGTCAGTTTAGAGACTGTCGTTACAAGACTACTCCACTTTTGTCTCCAAGCAACATATCCATCAGCTAGTCCATGTCAACGCTAAGATCTTCATGCCATATCCATCACCTTGCCCCACATCTAGGTGGCCCAGAAAGCACCCAGCAAGAGGGAAGGAAAATAAAAGTATGTGTCAAAAAGCTATTCTAATGTAACAAGATGAGAAAACATGTAAAACATCTAGGGTTCATCATAAGATGAAGACAATCAAGAGAATTAGGTCGTATATATATAAAATAAGCTTTCAATAGATGCTTACCATAAACAATATATCATAAAAAGGATTGCATGTATGATTCCTATTGACTACCTTAACTAAGTAGGGTTGAGGCACATACCGGACTTCAACCAAAGGGTGAGGGGAGAATAAGACATTCCCAGTCACCTACACACATTTTGTGTGGGGGGAGAGGAACACGTTCCCCAAGGGAGAAATAACACATTCCCCAACTATGGGTGGTTGTACATACAAGTACCACTACACTAGTTAATTAGTATAATAAAATAAACATGCTAGAAACAATGGCAAGTAATAGCATCATCCAAATAGAACATGGCAAAGGGGTACCAAGACCCAAGAACAATATTCCAAAATGATTATGAGGCAAGTATAGCAATAGATTCAAAAGAAAAGAATACAAGGTGCAAATAAGCCTCATTATGGAAAGCATAGGTTAAGGAACAAATAATTCCCAACTAAAGTGTATTAAGCACATACCTTATTCTTTAGAATCCTAGAATCACTTTTCATAACTTTTACACGAGATCAGATCCACTTTCCCTAATATGATCACCATATTTATGTATTAGATATATGTATATTCATTAAAGGCTTAAAAACCCTAAAGTTACTAACTTTTTCTACAAACCACCGATTTAGGTCTCGAAAACATCATCATTGTCTTAGTTAGGGTTTTTTGATCAAAATGATATATAATATTATGTATTTTGAAGATATAGACTTTTCGATGCATTTTTTGGTGAATTTTAGTTAATTAAATCATCCACAAAAATACCTACTCGAAAAACTCAAAAACAGGCTTCAAAATTATTTTTAATGGATAGAGGGGATTTTTCCAAGTTCAGATCATCTTTTAGATTTATTTTTAGACAAGCGAGTCAAAAGATATGATTTTCAGAAGTTGGACCAATCATTAATTGACACATCATGAAACCGAGCTAGAGAAAGGGGTAAAATCATAAAAACACACGAGGGCTTCTTCCCCACTCACACGAGGCCATGGTCGGCGATAGAAAGTTGTTTCTTTCTTGGACTTTTGGGTGAAATCACAAATCAACATGAAACTCGATGCGAAGGTATGCAAAAGAAAGCTCAAGGAAATATGAATTCAGGGGTACCTTTGATTTTAGCGGAGATGAAGAGACAAGGGAGATAAGGGCACCGCAATCCAGGGAGCACTGAAATCTCATTGGGGGTCGCAACATCAATGAAATGAGAAATTAAGAGGTGCATTGGGCTTAAAAAGTGAGGGTGAAGCTAATTGTGGGGTTATATATAGGTGAGGGGAAGGGATGTGGCGAGGAGGTTGGTGGTCGAAAAGCTTGGGAAGCAAGCAATGGGGTGTTTCCTCGATTCTTTATGGAACTAAACGAGTAGGGTCTCTTTAGATGCGGAATCATAAATGCAACTCATAGGCGAAAAAATCGTGCGAAACCATCAACCGAGGAGTGAGAAATTTGGATTTGAATATCAAGACTATGTGGTTGTACTGTTCACCCGCGTGTCTCCTACTCAAGGTAGGAGATGATCTGCGAACCATTGGATTAAGATTCAATGGTCCATCTGTGTGACATTTATATGGTTGCCAAATACGAATATGAGTAAAGTTCTTATTTAATCATTTAACTTTTTCTATTTTCCTATTTGAGGGTGCAAACGACCTCCAAAATTAACCAAAATTGACATCATGACTGATTTTGACGTGTAGAATCCAAATATAGAATTAGTTTTGCCTTTTGGGGACTTTTAATAGGTTAACTAATTGAAATCATATTTTCTCTTTCCTCATACATTAATGACTCTAGGATTATCCAAAAATCATATAACTTCACCCATAAGTCTTATTAAGTATGAATTTGTCTTTATTTCCATTTGTTGAAGTTTCTTGTTATTTTAAATAATGAGTTGAAAGTTTTGTATACTTTCTCTCTCCTAAATTTATCTTCTCAACAAATATTTTTCAAATTGATTCAAAATTCATCCAAATGTCTATTTTAACATGTAGAACACGAATTTGGCATCAATGTAGGTTAACTGATTATGGAACTTAACATCATTAATGTATCATGAAAGGCATTAAGGTCAACATACCATTTTATTTCACTGATTCGTCCTTAGCATGCATTAAGTTACAATTATCATTCTCATCATATCATTAGGGTTTATAGGTTTATGACATGATCAACCTCTTACATATTGGCAATTAGCATTGATATCCTTATTATGTGCATTGGATATTTATTAAGGTTCAAGCATATGAGTTATTCCTTAGATGACCATTACATGTTCATTAATATGTAAACAAGAATGTTAGGTTATAACTATATTTTGTCACGACCAAAGATCCAAGCATATTGACCTCCTATACATGGGGTTAGGGTTTCTAAAGATTGATTAGATAAACTTGAAGATGTTATAGGGTTCCATCCCCCTAAAGAGGATTTCATCCACAAAATCTAACCATGCAAACATCATCAACTAACCATACTCCACCCCTTAAAGGGTTTGACCCATCAAGCCAAACTACATTAGGGTTAAAGGATGAGTCTAACTAAACCATACGCAAGATCCATCATGCTTCCACTACACACTCTGATATCTTCCCAAACACCCAAACTCTAAGGTATAGGTTCTAGGGATAAACTTATCAAAGCATGTGGTCCTAAGGGACATAAGGAAACTATCTTGGTATCTATCCTCAAACAAATCAACTTAGGGTTTCCAAAGATATACATCATAGAATCTAAGGTCATTATTGCCTAAAAGAAAACTATTTTGGGAAATATGTATTAGCTCAGGCCAGACCGATATCATATGGGCACGAGAATCCTCATAAACCAAGCTAGTGGAACAGAGGAAAATATTTCCAGCCCCTGAAACCCTGATCCTTTTTAGACACCTTTGCTTCAACTTCATGCCCTAATAGTTGCCTAAAGGCAAACCTAAACAACATTAAGTTATGCATATTTTTAATTATGAGCATATTAGAGTTTTATTCATCAAGACTCTAAGTTGAAACTATAGGTTCCTATATCAACCTATCATCAGCATAGATCAAATCTAGGGCAAGCATGTCACTTAAAAGAAACTATGCAAGTCTAGGGTTCTAATTAGGGAGACAACTGAAATAGCCAGATTTTCGACTACCATGGGCTCTGATACCATGTTGTAAAGAGGTGAGATCACCTCCTTACTAGAATATGGTAAACAAAACACATTGGAAAGTCATAGTGGAATAAAAAAAATCTGACTCTATTCAATTTTGTAAAAGAGTGTACAAAATACATCAATATCTCCCTTTTAGGGTTACATCATCATACACAACTAGGATCTAGATAGAGGGAAGTCTAGACTACTCCAGTTTTGTCTCCAAGCAACATATCCATCAGCTAGTCCATGTCAATGCTAAGATCTTCATGCCATATCCATCACCTTGCTCCACATCTGGGTGGTTGGGAAAGCACCCAGCAAGAGGGAAGGAAAATAAAAGTATGTGTCAAAAAGTTATTCTAATGTAACAAGATGAGCAAAATATGTAAAATAGGTTAGGGTTCATCGTAAGATGAAGATAATCAAGAGAATGAGGCCATATATATATAAAAGAAGCTTTCAGTATATTCTTGCCATAAACAACATATCACAAAAAGGATTGCATGTATGATTAATATTGACTACTTTAACTAAGTAGGGTTGAGGCACCTACCAGACCTTCAACCAAAGGGTGAGGGGAGAATAAGACATTCTCAGTCACCTACACACATTTTCTGTGTGGGGGAGAGTAACATGTTCCCTCGGGGAGAAATAACACATTCCCCAACTATGGGTGGTTGTACATACAAGTACCACTCCACTAGTTAATTAGTCTAATAAAATTAACATGCTAGAAACAATGGCAAGTAATAGAATCATCCAAATAGAGCATGGCAAAGGGGTATCAAGACCCAAGAACAATATTCCAAAATGATTATGAGGCAAGTATAGCAATATATTCAAAAGAAAAGAATACAACGTGAAAATAAGCCTCATTATGGAAAGCATAGGTTAAGGAACAAATAATACCCAACTGAAGTGTATTAAGCACATACCTTATTCTTTAGAATCCTAGAATCACTTTTCATAACTTTTACATGAGATCAGATCTACTTTCCCTGATATGATAATCATATTTATGTATTAGATATATGTATATTCATTAAAGGCTTAAAACCCCTAAAGTTACTAATTTTTTCTACAAATCACTGATTTAGGTCTCAAAAATATCATCATTGTCTTAGTTAGGGTTTTCTGATCAAAATGATATATAATATTATGTATTTTGAAGATATAGACTTTTAGATGCATTTTTTGTGATTTTTAGTTAATTAAATCATCCACAAAAATACCTACTCGAAAACTCAAAACCAGGCTTTGAAAATATTTTTAATGGATAGAGGGGATTTTTTCGAGTTCATATCATATTTTAGATTTATTTTTAGACAAGTGAGTCAAAAGATATGATTTTCAGAAGTTGGACCAATCAGAAATTGACATATCATGAAACTGAGCTAGAGAAGGGGGTAAAATCATAAAAACACACGAGGGCTTCTTCCCCACTCACACGAGGCCATGGCTGGCGGTAGCAAGCTGCTTCTTGCTTAGACTTTTGGGTGAAATCACAAATCAACACGAAACTCGGTGCGAAGGTATGCAAAAGAAAGCTCAAGGAAATACAAATTCAGGGGTACCTTTGATTTTAGTGGAGATGAAGAGACAAGGGAGATAAGGGCGCCGCAATCCAGGGAGCATCGGCAGCTCGTCGAGGGTCGCAACATCAATGAAACAAGAAATCAAGAGGTGCATTGGGCTTAAAAAGCGAGGGCGAAGCTAATGGTGGGGTTATATATAGGTGAGGGGAAGGGATGTGGCGAGGAGGTTGGTGGTCGAAAAGCTTGGGAAGTAAGCAATGAGGTATTTCCTTGATTCTATATGAAACTAAATGAGTAGGGTCTCTTTAGATGCGGAATCATAAATGCAACTCATAGGCGAAAGAATCGTGTGAAACCATCAACTGAGGAGTGAGAAATTTGGATTTGAATATCAAGAGTATGTGGTCATACTGTTCACATGTGTGTCTCCTACTCAAGGTAGGAGATGATCTACGAGCCATTGGATTAAGATCCAACGGTACATCTGCGTGACATTTATATGGTTACTAAATACGAATATGAGTAAAGTTCTTATTTAATCATTTAACTTTTTCTCTTTTCCTATTTGAGGGTGCAAACGACCTCCAAAATTAACCAAAATTGACATCCTGACTGATTTTGACATGTAGAATCCAAATATAGAATTAGTTTTGCCTTTTGGGGACTTTTAATAGGTTAAATAATTCAAATCATATTTTCTCTTTCCTCATACATTAATGACTATAGGATTATCCAAAAATAATATAACTTCACCCATAAGTCTTATTAAGTATGTTGGATACGAATTTATCATTATTTCCATTTGTTGAAGTTTCTTGTTATTTTAAATAATGAGTTGAAAGTTTTGCATACTTTCTCTCTCCTAAATTTATCTTCTCAACAAATATTTTTCAAATTGATTAAAAATTAATCCAAAGGTCTATTTTAACATGTAGAACACGAATTTAGCTTCATTTTGTTTTTTGAAGACATATATTATTTTATTTAATTCATTTACATTTTACCACTTATTTATCATTGTAATTTATTAGAGGTATCTAGAAACTTTCTAAAAATGTAAAACTTGGCCTAAGCAATAATAAACGTGTGGAACATTATTATGGCATTAATTAATTTTTTTCAACATATATTTAATATTTTTGGTCTTTAAGTCATTTTCTCTCTCCTGAATAAAACAAAATATTAAACATTGGCCAAATTAAATACAAATTCACACATAGACTAATTTTGATATATATATTACGAATTTGGAGTTAGTTTTCCGATTTGAGGATGTTAGATATTTTATTTCACCTTATTGGCTTATTTCCCATTATCTTGTAATAAAGGCTTATATATATATATATATATATATATATATATTATCCAAATTAGATGATACTTGGCCATTAAGTATCTTTTAAGTCAAGAAAACGAATTTTGTTATCAAATTATCTCGTGGCTTTCTATTTATGATTTTTTTTAAACATCATATTCCTCATTATCCTCTTTTATCCAATATATTTCATATTATCTCCAATTATTACATTTATCATCTCCTTTATATATATTTTGGGATTTATTTTCTTTTTTATATTTTTAAAAAAACACTAGAAAGTTCTAGGACGAATTTATTTATTCTTTTTATCACTTAATTGGACATTTTACATATTAAACCCATTATTAAGCTTTCACTGAGGTATTTGTGCACAAAACCCAAATATTGGAATAAAAGGTGAACAAATGTTCATTAAACCATCATATTCTCCACAAATTAAATAGAAAGGTCAAAGAGGATATAAATGAAAGGAAAAGATGGAAAATAGGACCAAAAAGGTAAAAAAGTCCAGAATTCGGTATGTTACAACACTCCACCCCTTAAAGAGGATTTCGTCCCCGAAATCACTAGCAATTAGGGAAGGGTGAGTGTGCAACCTCTCATCACTAAACATCAGGTTGTTCCTCCAACCATAAAACTTTCACCAAAACTTATACATCAACTACTTAACTTGAGAGTTCAGAAACTTCACAAGCAACTTCTCCTAGGTCAGGTTCTCAAGGACCACCTAGGGTTTAATTATTAAGATATTCTTTTTAGGAGATTTAACATTATTTACATTTTTGGCTCATTAACATTATACTCTTTATGATATCACATTATCAACATTATATTAATTATGTCATGCTATATTCACTTTATTGCCAAAAGGGTTATATTTCATTATTATGCACAAATAGAGGTTACTCAATTATCTCAATATATTTGATCATTATTAATTTGGATTTACACTTCATTATCCTCATATGGTCATTTTATTAATTATAACAAATTATCTTGCATGTTATAGGACATTTTATTCAATTTGTTATTACGTCTACAATTAATCCAAATTATGTCACATCAATTACATATATTTATATTAAACATGATCTCATCATCACATTATCTTTATTACTTATATTAATGTCACCCTTAATCATTATTCATTTATATCACACATTTTGCACATTTATGTGAATCCAAAGACTTCATATTCACATTGAAACCATTACATGCATTTTAATGATCAAGGTGAGACATATTACATATTAATGAATTGATTCGCATTAGGTGACTAATCACGTGTGTATTAGATAGTAAGGTAACATGTACTTCATATACATGATTTGATCAATATGTGATTAAATGTTTATATATATATATATATATATATATATATATATATATATATATATCATTTATGTGTATCAATGTAGGTTAACTGATTATGGCACTTAACATCATTAATGTATCATGAAAGGCATTAAGGTCAACATACCATTTTATTTCACTGATTCGTCCTTAGCATGCATTAAGTTACAATTATCATTCTCATCATATCATTAGGGTTTATAGGTTTATGACATGATCAACCTCTTACATATTGGAAATTAGCATTGATATCCTTATTATGTGCATTGGATATTTATTAAGGTTCAAGCATATGAGTTATTCCTTAGATGACCATTACATGTTCATTAATATGTAAACAAGAATGTTAGGTTATAACTATATTTGGTCATGACCAAAGATCCAAGCATACTGACCTCCTATACATGGGGTTAGGGTTTCTAAAGATTGATTAGATAAACTTGAAGATGTTATAGGGTTCCATCCCCCTAAAGAGGATTTCATCCATGAAATCTAACCATGCAAACATCATCAACTAACCATACTCCACCCCTTAAAGGGTTTGACCCATCAAGCCAAACTACATTAGGGTTAAAGGATGATTCTAACTAAACCATACTCAAGATCCATCATGCTTCCACTACACACTCTGATATCTTCCCAAACACCCAAACTCTAAGGTATAGGTTCTAGGGATAAACTTATCGAAGCATGTGGTCCTAAGGGACATAAGGAAACTATCTTGGTATCTATCCTCAAACAAATCAACTTAGGGTTTCCAAAGATATACATCATAGAATCTAAGGTCATTATTGCCTAAAAGAAAACTATTTTGGGCAATTTGTATTAGCTCAGGCCAGGCCGATATCATATGGGCACGAGAGTCCTCATAAACCAAGCTAGTGACACAGAGGAAAATATTGCCAGCCCCTGAAACCCTGATCCTTTTTAGACACCTTTGCTTCAACTTCATGCCCTAATAGTTGCCTAAAGGCAAACCTAAACAACATTAAGTTATGCATATTTTTAATTATGAGCATATTAGAGTTTTATTCATCAAGACTCTAAGTTGAAACTATAGGTTCCTATATCAACCTATCATCAGCATAGATCAAATCTAGGGCAAGCAGGTCACTTAAAGGAAACTATGCAAGTCTAGGGTTCTAATTAGGGAGACAACTGAAATAGCCAGATTTTCGACTACCATGGGCTCTGATACCATGTTGTAAAGAGGCGATATCACCTCCTTACTAGAATATGGTAAACAAAACACATTGGAAAGTAGTGGAATAAAAAAAATTCTGACTTTATTCAATTTCGTAAAAGAGTGTACAAAATACATCAAAATCTCCCTTTTAGGATTACATCATCATACACAACTAGGATCTAGATAGAGGGAAGTCTAGACTACTCTAGTTTTGTCTCCAAGCAACATATCCATCAGCTAGTCCATGTCAATGCTAAGATCTTCATGCCATATCCATCACCTTGCTCCACATCTGGGTGGTTGGGAAAGCACCCAGCAAGAGGGAAGGAAAATAAAAGTATGTGTCAAAAAGTTATTCTAATGTAACAAGATGGGCAAAATATGTAAAATAGGTTAGGGTTCATCGTAAGATGAAGATAATCAAGAGAATGAGGCCATATATATAAAATAAGCTTTCAATAGATGCTTGCCATAAACAACATATCACAAAAAGGATTGCATGTATGATTAATATTGACTACCTTAACTAAGTAGGGTTGAGGCACCTACCAGACCTTCAACCAAAGGGTGAGGGGAGAATAAGACATTCCCAGTCACCTACACACATTTTCTGTGTGGGGGAGAGTAACATGTTCCCTGGGGGAGAAATAACACATTCCTCAACTATGGGTGGTTGTACATACAAGTACCACTCCACTAGTTAATTAGTATAATAAAATTAACATGCTAGAAACAATGGCAAGTAATAGAATCATCCAAATAGAACATGGCAAAGGGGTATCAAGACCCAAGAACAATATTCCAAAATGATTATGAGGCAAGTATAGCAATATATTCAAAAGAAAAGAATACAACGTGTAAATAAGCCTCATTATGGAAAGCATAGGTTAAGGAACAAATAATTCCTAACTGAAGTGTATTAAGCACATACCTTATTCTTTAGAATCCTAGAATCACTTTTCATAACTTTTACACGAGATCAGATCCACTTTCCCTGATATGATAATCATATTTATGTATTAGATATATGTATATTCATTAAAGGCTTAAAACCCCTAAAGTTACTAACTTTTTCTACAAATCACTGATTTAGGTCTCAAAAACATCATCATTGTCTTAGTTAGGGTGTTCTGATCAAAATGATATATAATATTATGTATTTTGAAAATATAGACTTTTAGATGCATTTTTTGTGATTTTTAGTTAATTGAATCATCCACAAAAATACCTACTCGATAACTCAAAACCAAGATTTGAAAATATTTTTAATGGATAGAGGGGATTTTTTCGAGTTCATATCATATTTTAGATTTATTTTTAGACAAGTGAGTCAAAAGATATGATTTTTAGAAGTTGGACCAATCAGAAATTGACACATCATGAAACTGAGCTAGAGAAGGGGGTAAAATCATAAAAACACACGAGGGCTTCTTCCCCACTCACACGAGGCCATGGCTGGCGATAGCAAGCTGCTGCTTGCTTAGACTTTTGGGCGAAATCACAAATCAACACGAAACTCGGTGCGAAGGTATGCAAAAGAAAGCTCAAGGAAATACGAATTCAGGGGTACCTTTGATTTTAGCGGAGATGAAGAGACAAGGGAGATAAGGGCGCCGCAATCCAGGGAGCATCGGCAGCTCGTCGAGGGTCGCAACATCAATGAAACAAGAAATCAAGAGGTGCATTGGGCTTAAAAAGCGAGGGCGAAGCTAATGGTGGGGTTATATATAGGTGAGGGGAAGGGATGTGGCGAGGAGGTTGGTGGTCGAAAAGCTTGGGAAGTAAGCAATGAGGTATTTCCTTGATTCTATATGAAACTAAATGAGTAGGGTCTCTTTAGATGCAGAATCATAAATGCAACTCATAGGCAAAAGAATCGTGTGAAACCATCAACTGAAGAGTGAGAAATTTGGATTTGAATATCAAGACTATGTGGTCATACTGTTCACATGTGTGTCTCCTACTCAAGGTAGGAGATGATCCACGAGCCATTGGATTAAGATCCAACGGTCCATCTGCGTGACATTTATATGGTTACCAAATACGAATATGAGTAAAGTTCTTATTTAATCATTTAACTTTTTCTCTTTTCCTATTTGAGGGTGCAAACGACCTCCAAAATTAACCAAAATTGACATCCTGACTGATTTTGACGTGTAGAATCCAAATATAGAATTAGTTTTGCCTTTTGGGGACTTTTAATAGGTTAAATAATTCAAATCATATTTTCTCTTTCCTCATACATTAATGACTATAGGATTATCCAAAAATAATATAACTTCACCCATAAGTCTTATTAAGTATGTTGGATACGAATTTATCATTATTTCCATTTGTTGAAGTTTCTTGTTATTTTAAATAATGAGTTGAAAGTTTTGCATACTTTCTCTCTCCTAAATTTATCTTCTCAACAAATATTTTTTGAATTGATTAAAAATTAATCCAAAGGTCTATTTTAACATGTAGAACACGAATTTATCTTCATTTTATTTTTTGAAGACATTTATTATTTTATTTAATTCATTTACATTTTAACACTTATTTATCCTTTTAATTTATTAGAGGTATCTAGAAACTTTCTAAAAATGTAAAACTTGGCCTATAAGTAATAATAAACATATGGAACACGATTTTGGCATCAATTAATTTTTTTCAACATATATTTAATATTTTTGGTCTTTAAGTCATTTTCTCTCTCCTTAATAAAATAAAATATTAAACATTGGCCAAATTAAATACAAATTCACACATAGACTAAATTTGATATATAGATTACGAATTTGGAGTTATTTTTCCAATTTCAGGATATTAGATATTTTATTTCACCTTATTGGCTTATTTCCCATTATCTTGTAATAAAGGCTTATATATATATATATATATATATATATATATATATATATATATATATATATATATATATATATATAATCCAAATTAGATGATACTTGGCCATTAAGTATCTTTTAAGTCAAGAAAACGAATTTTGTTATCAAATTATCTCGTGGCTATCTATTTATGATTTTTTTTAAACAACATATTCCTCATTATCCTCTTTTATCTAATATATTCCATAATATCTCCAATTATTACATTTATCATCTCCTTTATATATATTTTGGGATTTATTTTCTTTTTCATATTCTAAAAAAACACTAGAAAGTTCTAGGACGAATTTATTTAGTCTTTTTATCACTTAATTGGACATTTTACATATTAAACCCATTATTAAGCTTTCACTGAGGTATTTGTGCATAAAACCCAAATATTGGAATAAAAGGTGAACAAATGTTCATTAAACCATCATATTCTCCACAAATTAAACAGAAATGTCAAAGAGGATATAAATGAAAGAAAAAGATGGAAAAGAGGACCAAAAAGGTTAAAAAAATCCAGAATTCGGTATGTTACAGCTATGATAACCACCAATTAACATATTAAGGTTATGATCATATTAAGGAGGTTATTCCACCATCATTCCATCATATAAAAATATTAGACATGAATACTCATATTTATCTATTTGCATTAGAGTTAGGTTAAACAAGATAAATCATATTAATGTTACGAATCAGCACTTATACCCAAACCCTAACTCATGGCATCCCCATTGGATCATGGATGCATAAGGTGAAGCATCACCATCACATTTCATACCATTCTCAAGTATGAATTCACACATAAATCAAGGTGTAACCATCGGGTTATAGCATATTAGGGTTTCAACAATAGTAACCAAGTACTCCATGATTGTATTAGTCATTCAAGGACTATTCATACTTAATTATCGTCATTTAGTTATATTAAAGATAGGTATAACAAGCTATACCTCATTAGGGTTACATATCAACACAATATGATTATCATCCCTTCTATTGATCATATGAGTGAATAGGTAAGACTACCTTATTAAGGGTAACCCTCCATTTCTTTCATCATCTTTCAACCCATATCTCCATATCACTATGTCACCCAAAACCATTGGATGTTTAAGAGGTAAGAACATTGGTTGTTTACATAAGTAAACACCTTGAATGAATCATCTATAATGTTATTGAGTTTTGATCTATAAAAGTCACCATTTAACCCTAGACTTCCTTTGGTTAACAACAATAAGGGTTCTATTGAGAGTAGGATAAAACCCACATTCGACTGTTCATTTAAAACAAGCCATCCATTGTCAACAAGTAAGCTCCTTAAGTTGATCATATAAAGCAAACCATCTAAATCACATTGTTAGGACCAACATATTATATTAGCCATCATTCCACTTTATTGGAGGAATAAATATTAGATCTTGACCATTGGGTCCAGTTCATATGTTAAAACCAGCAATTGCAGTATAGGTCCGACCATTGCATCAAATGACCTAAGAAACCATTGGTCTAACACTTAATTGATGCTACAACTATATGATTAACTCACCATAGGTTTTGGAGACCTGATCCACCATCATTAGTGACCATTAAGTCACCATAGGTTGTTAGATCAACACTATATTCATTAATCAACATCAAATATCAAACTAATATCACCATTGATTGATAGCATCATTAGGGTACTTAGTTGTTGATCATTAAGATTATAATTAGGCCAAAACCTTACCTAAGAGGTGAACGTCAGTTGACACCCTTGGTCACCATAATCAGTTTTCATGAAGACAACACCATCATTTGTTGCAATGGTACCACCGATGGGTCATGTGTTTATAGAAGAAATCAGCTTAAAACCCTAAAACTGACCATTGGTTGATAGGTGCTTAGCACCATAGGTTGTCAAACAAACCTGATCCAAGTCATATTATACCTTATTAATAATTTACACATGATAACAGGTTCATCTAGAACTGAAATCAGAATAGGGAACATTATAAAAATCGAAATCAAAGTCAAGCATAGCTTTTTAGTGCATGGGTCATCATTTAAAAGCAAGAACATGAGCTAGCAAGCTTATGGTAAGCAATAATCATGGAGCAAGTTATAAAACTTGCCTCTAATGAGAATATGAAATCCCAAACAGAAAAAAACTTGAGCAGGTAGGGTAGAAAATTCAAGTATAAGTTGTGAACTCGTCCATCTAGCACCTTTCTTCACCAATGAGCAAACCCTAAGCATAAGGGGCAAGAAATGTAGGGTTTTAGAGATTTAGAGAAATTTATACCATGGAAAAGCAAGGTTCCATCCTAGAGAAAGGTAGGAGGAAGGATAAAAAAGAAATAAACGGAGGAAAGAAGGGGATTCTTATTCTTTTAGGTTAAGATTACGAGAAGGAAGCCTTTTAAACCCTAAGAGGAAGTCAATTGCAACCCTAGATTCTTTTTCCAAAAAGATCCCCTCTTTCTTCTTTCTTGGATAGGAAATTCGCAGCAGAACAGAGGGAGAATGAGGTTCATATAAGGAGGAAGTGGTGGAGAGCAAATGGCTCATTTTGGTGCTTAGGGATAAGTATATGAAACTTTCAGATAAAGAAAAAGAAAAAGTTGAAGTTCTAGTATCTTTCTAAGTGTCCATGGCCTTAAACTATTAAGAATATACAAGAACACACACAAGCAGCTCCCCCACAATCCATAGAGACATGCTTATCCCTCATTTCTTGAATTTCCAAGCAAAACAAATAATTCATTAGTTGATAGCTACTAAAGGTAGCTCATCCATGAAGAGGTAAACCCTAAAATACCCTTGGAGAAAACACCTTCAAATCAAGGATTAAATAGGTGACCCATGGCTCAACAAGCTCAAGAATGATGAGAGAATATGCAAGGAACATGATGCAAGTGATAAATTGCAAAGAAAACCTCTCAATTGGGTAAATTGTAGAAAAGTCCAAAATGTGCATAAAATTGCATAACTTGCTCAAACAGTGTCCAAATTGGAGCAAATTTGAAACTTAAGCTTATATTATGAATTAAAAAAACATAAAAAGGTTATATTAGGGTTATAAAAATTCAATTATGATAATTAAGCTTATTCAAATAATTAAGCAAGTTTAGGGGCATTACACCATGGGGTGCTCCCATGTTGTTTGTAAAGAAGAAAGATGAATCTGTGAGGTTGTGTATAGATTATAGATAGTTGAAAAAGGTGATAATAAAAAACAAGTACCCCTTTCCACAGATTGATGGTTTGTTTGACCAGTTGTGAGGTGCTATAGTGTTTTCCGAGATAGACCTGAGATCGGGTTATCACCAGTTGCGGATCAAGGCGGATGACATACCAAAGTCAGCTTTTAAGATGAGGTATGGTCATTATGATTTTGTAGTTATGCCGCTTGGGATAACCAATGCACCGATAACGTTCATGGACTTGAGGAACAAGGTGTTTTTGGCATTTTTGGTCAATTCATGGTGGTGTTCATAGATGATATCTTGATATACTCTAGAGATAGTCATCGGCATGAACAACATTTTCGTAAGGCGTTGACCGTGATGAGACAACATCAGTTGTACGCCAAGTTCAGCAAGTGTGAGTTTTGGCTGAAAGAGGTGTCGTTCCTAGGACACGTGATTACCACTGAAGGAGTTCGTGTGGACCCCAAGAAGGTTGAATCTATTCTAGAGTGGGAACAACCGAAGAAGCCGATAAAAGTGTGCAGTTTTTTGGGTTTAGCAGGCTAGTACAGGAGGTTCATTAAGAACTTCAACTCAGTGGAGTTACCCCAAACACAGTTGATGAGGAAGGATGTACTCTTTGTCTAGGATGACAAATGTCAACATGCCTTTCAATTGTTGAAGGAGAAATTGACTAGTGCCCTAGTACTAGTTTTGTCAGAGCAAGGCAAAGGATACATAGTCTTTTGTGATGCATCGAGGAATGGATTGGGTTGAGTGTTGATGCAAGATAATAATGTGATGTCTTTTGCATCATGACAGTTGAAGAAGAATGAGGAGAACTACCCAACCCATGATCTGGAGTTAGTTGTCATAGTTCGTGCCTTGAAAATCTAGAGACATTACCTATATGGTGACAAGTGTCAGATCTTCACTGATCATAAGAACCTAAAGTTTGCATCATGAGTTGAATATGAGGCAATGATGCTGGATGGAGTTAATCAAATATTATGACTGCACCATTGATTACCATCCAGGAAAGGTGAATGTCGTGGTAGATGCGCTAAGTAGGAAGTCCTCTTTGTCATCTATGGAGAAAGCTCAATTGTGTTCCTTGGTGTACCATAAGAGAACCATGTTGGTCTCCTTGCATTAAATGAACGTGAAGCTAGAGGTGTCTATGCTAGCAGGTTTGTTGTCATAGTTGTAGGTGACGCCTACATTGAGGCAACAGATCCAAGAGGCACATTAGAATGATAATGTGATACAATAGATATGATCAGAGTTGGTCAGTGAGAAGTGTGATGGTTTTCACGAGGCAGAGGATGGGAGAGTAGTGGTTGGTTGGATTTGGGTGGTATGACTCAAATCCTCAGGGCAATAATTAAAGATGTAATATAGGCGCGTAGTATAGTTTGCTTAAGGTCAAATGCGAATAACATTGGTTGAACCCTTTGCCTTATCTTTGTACTAATTTCTTGAACTATAAGGCGGTAAGAGAAATCAATTATTATACATGTTCTTCATATTCCTTTTTATAGATGTAATTGTTCTACTACTCAATGGTAACTACCTCATTTTGCTTAATCTACTTTATATGTTAGATACACATCATTTAGTAGAATTTTCTCAACCTGCTAAGTATTTTATCTACATGCTTAGTTATCTGTTCTTTAATAGAATCACCAGAGAGTTATATCTCTCAGTGGTATGTTTGGTCTCACCCCAAGGGTTACCACATCTTTTAGGTGGTCGTACACGAAGAGGTAGAGGTCGTGAAGCTGAGCAAGAGCAGCAATAAGAGCAGTAGCTGATATGGTTGGATGTGTTTCTAGTCTCTTGGTGATAGAGTCCTAGATGTCATCTCTGTACACTCAGGTCTTTGGAGTTGTTCTCAATGTGTTTGTAGATACGTTATCAATGCAAGGTTTTGGGCTTGTGAGCCATGTATGTAAGATATGGCATGTGTATACATATATATGTGGAACATGTACCTCATGTAATAGATGGACCACAAGAATGATAGTGTATGATGATGTAAGCACCTTGTGATATGATGTGCAATGCATGTGACATGCTTATGGACTTATATGTGATAAGTTTTGCTTATGTCGCTTTTACTAAATCAGTTTTAATTTCTTGTGTTTTTGGTAATTCACATGCTTAGTTCTAATTTCACTTTTGGTTTTAAGTTTATCTCATTTTTGGTATGTTGGGGCGTCACAACATATGCCCAGATCAACTATTAAAACATAGAAGTATCACAATAATGTACATCCATCTATTAATCAAGATGTAACACACGTATTATTTTCTAGGGAAACAGTCTATGCATGTATTTCCAATGGAAAAGGATACTTCTTCAATGGTAATAATCTTTCAAATTCAAAATTAAGTTGTTAAATGATGAAGATCTTGTTGTTTGGTGTCAAACAATGAATCTTAGCAACATTGGTAAAATGAACTACTATGACGAAGAGCTATAATAGTCATACTAAATAGAATACATTGTACTTAATGAGAAAGTCAAGAACTTACATGACCTATACTATATTATGGATTCACCATTACATATCAACTCTGTGTAATTGTTGATCTAAAATGTGTTATTATTTGCATATAACATATGTGATCCATCAAAACTTTGTGTTGAATGATGTGATATTCTTATGATTGGCATTCCACTATTAATTTCTATTTTAAGTCAACTTTGTCTAATGTTATTAAGTAATTGTATCCATAAAATACAACATATTGGTAACCCATACCTTAAGTGGTAATTTTATCATGGAATGAACTTTGTAATCAACAAGTAGTGTGACAAAATTTAGTTGTTGAATACACACTATTTTCTAGGATAATTCGGTTAACAACATAATGTAATCACAATGAATGGCTACTTTTTGATGTAATAAATAATCAAACTTAGTGATTATAAGTTTTATAATTTCTACAATAGTAACATAACACAATACTACACAAAGAATTTGTATTATATAATTTACTATGACACACTAAGAAATTTGCCATTGATTATGTACATCACAACAATTCTTTCAATATCTAATAGCATTTTCGAATTGTCTTAAAGTAGAGAAAAAAAATAAAAATTTCCAAGACAATCTCGCTATTGAAGAGACGCTAAATCTCGATATTAAAGAGACATTGTTTGGTCAAAATCCTGATCGGTCTCAATTTCAGCCCAAAATTTACCCAAACACGAACATGGTTGAAGCAAAGCTACAAGACTTTGTTTTGAAACATGATTTTAATGGGGGTTAACCATGTTCCCGATGTTTGGGTACCTTGGGTGGAGACATGGTTTTGGGAATCCATAGTTTGGGATAATAAGTCAAAAATTGGTATCTAACATGTACTAAATTGGAATATATTTAGTAATGAAAGCTCCATTAAAATGCTATTGATAAATGGGGTCATCATAAATTTTAAGGATATATTTTGTTCATAGTAAAGGATTGACTTATGATGTGAAAAGGAAAGGATCAGATGTACATGTGTAATACAAGATGTTTATTTTTCCATCCTATGATTGGGTATAATAAAAAAGGATAACGAACAACATCCAATTTATCTTTTCTATTTTTCTTTTCCACCTGATAAAAACCTCTTGGTTTTTCAAACAATTGATTTCCATGTGTGATGGAAAATGTATAGGTCAATTGGATTGTGTGTGACTGCAAGTCTGGAAATGACACAATAGATTGAAATTATGACAGTACATGGAGAAGACAAAGATGTAGAGACTGAGGCTTGCTTCCAAATTGGAATTGTGGAGAAGAACATACACATGTAACCTGGTGATGGAAGGGAAAACAAAGAAAATCTATAGGGAACGTACATGACAAAGAGAAGAGAAGATGAGGACCGAGGGCAGAAGTGAAAGGAATTGGGAGCAATTGAGTGCACAAGCGAAAGAAAGGAGCTTATGGGAGTCTAGAGTTAGGGACATACATGATGGGGAGATGATAAGACGAGGATGGTGTAGGAGGTACAGGAAAAGGAGGAAGGCATCATGAGTGGTTGTGTGCGGAACTTCATATGTGAGTCTAGAGTTAGGGACATATGTGATGAATAGGAGAGAAGACAAAGACATGGGGAAATGCATAAGGCAATGACGAGAATCTCCAAGTTTTTGTGTATCACACAGATACTTGGGGGTAGGGAAGAACCTAAAAGTCCCAGTCCATTCAAATGCAATACCACCATAGATCGTTACACAAGCAAATATGACATTGCACTTATTAATAGATAAAAACTAGGACTTTGAGGTTGTGATCTGATCGGCTAGGGTCTGGTGATTTTCAGCAATTTTATTGTGATTGGTGGCACATTATTCTGCCGACACTTTCCTCTTAGGTCTACCATCATTCCCTGCTTTAGCTTTTCCCTCTCAATTATCTGGAAAATGAGTTTCAATTTGTTTATATTTCGATTGTGACTGGACAAAGTAGGATCATAGACATCTTGTATTCGATTTAGAGGGATGATAGTTTGATTTTGATTAGACAAAGTAAGCTCTCTGACATCACTGCCCTTGCCACTACCATGAACGAGTATCTTCTCAAACCATTTTCAAGAATTATGAAGACAACCAACCAACTGAGGACCCATTCTCCATGCACGAGACACATGGTGGTCAAAAGAAGGTTTCGTCATCTTGTCTCTGGTTTAAGTGTCAAAGTGGATAAAGAGATGGCCCTCTGGGATCACCCACCATTTTGTGAAGACACGGTCGACAAGGGTTTTGCACCCCATGTGGAGAATCACCCATTCCTTTCAAAGGAAGATCTATGAGGTTCTACACAGGCCCATTGCCTCCCTTTTTACCCCCCTCTTGATTCACCACATCGATGATGGTAACATAGTGCAGACACTGACGATTGGAAAAGGGATTATAATTGTACAACATCCTAGGAGGCAGAGCAACATAAACCTTTCTACCATAACAATCTTGTGATGTTTCATATCCTGAAAGACACATGCATCTGATGTCTAGGGAAAGGGCATTGTCTAAACCAATGCAACATGCCTAGAGTGTGCTAAAAATGCTTAAGGAGTGGACATAGTGCTAAGAGATGCCAATTTGAGACTCCAAATAATCCCCCCTGACACCAGATCTCATTCCATATGCCCACCCTTAGAGCTGAGGTCTCATGGATTTCCATCTAGGTGCGTTCCACAGCCTATCCCTGAGCACCTTTCTCAATCCTTTTACATACAAAATTAACAAGGTGAAGTCATTGAAATCTACCATAGATATATCATGGAGGTTATATCTAGATTGGAATGAGTTAGATACATTCCTCAAATAGATATGGCCAAACTCAATTGACTACTACCATTTTGCTTCACATATAGAAAAAATTGCCTTCCCTTCAGTAAATTGAAGTGAAAACATTTTCGATGAAAAGTATGTGAGATTCAAGAGAGATACCTTGTCCTTATGCTAGGTGGAAGCAATGGGAAATGATGCTACAAGAAAGTCATCACAATTTTGGATTGCAGATGTCCCTATCCTTTGCTGAGATACTAATACAGTTTGTGAAATCCTTCAAGTTGTTGTGGTTTAGTCCTCCATGTATCCAACTAGAAAAGACAGTCATATGATGAGTTAGACATCCTAGCGCAGCTAGAAGCATTCAGTGAAGACCTCCCACAATTCATCTAGTTTCTTTATACAACAACCACTGCTGTGTCAAATTGACTATTGTTGCATATACTGTTGAAGCTATCGTGGGCCCGACTGTCATCCTCACCAAGCCAGGTAAAGACCTACTGATCCCTCTCGATGCCTTCATGGTTGACAAATCTGCCATAGCCTAAGAATTTCCCCAAGTGCTTCTGTCAAAATGCTCACTATACAAAAATGTTGATGCCATAGGAGATCATCATAGTTGACTGATCTGAGGCATACCTTTGATGACAAAATTTCTAATTGACTGGTTCGTGATCAGAATGGAAACATGAGGTTGTTAGTGAACATGAACTTATGGGATTTCTTCCAAGTACAAGATCATCACCCAAATTCTGAAAAGTTACCAACAAAACCCGATCCAAGTTGTTGTATAGATTTGACAAGAGATCCCTAGGTAGGTTAAGATGTTATTGTTGTAGAGGCAGATCCATAGTTTTTCTCAAAGATGCTACTGACAAATGGGATGATAGGACTAGGGTCCACCTAGACTATAATGAATGTTTTGAATTAAAGGTGGGATATTTCAGAGAGGGTGGCAGAGCAGCTAGAAACCATTGAAGCAGTTTTGAGTGATTGAATTAGGATTTTTTTTTCTTCACATGTTATCAACACGCAAGCATATTATCTAGAATGTAAGAGGAAAATGTAATAATAAAATGGGGAAATCCTAGACAAGCAATGTATAAACATCGCCATGTTGTAGTGGCCATTTTTTAACATTTTATTCATGCTATTAGGGTCAAGGAGATAATGGACATTGTTGGTTTGGATTGAGCTAGAAACAACGGCTGTGAAGGTGACAAAGTGTGGGCATAAACTGGCTCCACTATAAGCCTAGAGTTTTTCTAGCACATCAACAACATTTGACTATTCAACTCAAAGAAAATATGGGATCTTCTTCCTCTGTTTAGATGGTTTATGAAAAATGTTTAGACTCTTTCAGAAAGGATATTTAGCAATCACTCCTCAACTTATCAAGCATTATAGGGGATCAGGTGTGGGAAATCGTGGGCGATTTCAATATCATTAGATACTACAATGACAAGAGAGGCCCGCAGGAGGCATATCTCTATGATATGAAGGACTTTAATGATGTGATAGTTGACCTTAATGTGTTTGAGATTGTCCATGAAGGTAGAAGATTTACCTGGGTGGATAGGCAAAAACTTGCTTGAAAAACATGGGAGAGGTTGGATAGGGGCTTATTCAGCCAGGCCTGGCTAGATTGCACAACCATGACTCTAGTTACTCATCTCACTAGATATAGAGTTTCTAGTCATTTCCTTGTTCTAAACATGGGAGAGGTTGGATAGGGATTTATTCAGCATTGATCACAGACAACCATCACCTTTCCAATTTCTAGAGATGTGGTTAACACATGAAGACTGTATGCAAATCATTGATGAAGGTTGGACTGTGACAGGGTAGGTGACATGTAATTCAAATTCTACTCCAAAATGAAAAATGAAAAAGGCACTGAAAGAATGGAGCAAGACAGTGTTTGGCAATGTGCAATAGAGGAAGAAAGACCTTGAAGGCATTGTTCACACCTTGCATATAGCCTTTGATGATAACCTGAATCATGACGATGAGCAGAACCTTCTCACACCTGAGATTGAACTTGATGAAGTTCTTAGCCATGAAGAGATGCTGATGAAACTAAAATCTAAAATCAAATGGCTGGATGATAGAGAAATAAATTCCAAGTTCTATAATGTGGTGATCATAGCTAGAAGAAAAAGGCATGTTTTCCCTTGAATTCTTATTGGTGAAGAGGATCCTATACACAGTCACTACGGATGGCCACTTCTACGACATCCCACTACATGTGCTTTTACAATCATCCCACCTAGAGAACATGGTATGAAGATAAAAATTTCTAGCCAATATTTTTCCCTCCATTTCAGGTGATGAGAACTTCACCCACATTGCTCCTCCCTCAACTAAAGAATTACATAGCACTTAAAAGATAATGGCCAGGGATGCTATCCTGGGCCAGATGGTTTTACTCTTGAATTCTATATCACAAGGTGGATATTATTAAGGAGGACATGAGACAGTTAGTATATCACTTTATTAAAGGGAAATAATGCCATAAAAGTTTTTTTTGTCATGTCACTCTCATCCTAATATCTTCTCACCCATTGGATCTCACAAAGGACTTCAGGCCCATCTCTATCAAGAACTTTCTCTCACGATCCTTGCTAGAGTCCTTAGTAATTATATGTAGAATCTTATTCCATGACTGGTTTCAGATGTGGAAGGTGCTTAGGTAAGAGGCAAATATATTTCTCACAATATCTATCTTGCTAAGGAACTACTGCATGATATTCATAGAGGCAACATCAACAATCCCAATTTGGTAATTAAATTTGACATGTCCAAGGCCTATGAATAAGTCAACTTGTCTTTTTGAAAATTGTCCCTCTTAGATTTGGAACAATTCTAGAGCCGATAGACCTTTGCATATCCTTTTTTGCTAACACTTGGATGAGTGTGACCCGTAACAACTGCACTACTAGATTCTTTCAGATGCTGAGGGGACTCTAGAAAGGCAATCCTTTTTCACTATTTCTATTCATACTGTTTGAAGAAACCCTTTGAATGTAGGTTCAAGAAGTTCGTAAAGACAAACCTTATAATGAGTTATAAGACCAGAGGCAAAGCACAAGCACTTGGTATTCTTTTCTCAAGAGTATCAATGTGGAACATTACCTCTATCTTTAATGCTTATGAGGTGTCATTCGAAAAAGAGGTTAGCAAAGTCAAGTCTGGATTTTTTGTGTGGCACTAATGATCCTTCATCTATACATGAGATTGTTGACAGTCTTAATATACAACACTTGGGTGATTTGCTCACTTATCTAGGCATGTTGTAAGGAGTGGGACCTGAGAGGGGGGATCCACTCCCTACTAAAAAATTAACAAAACATCCATTCTGAACACACTCAAAGGTATGTTGGAATAGGTGTAAATTTTCAGATTTTAATAAATGGTATTCAAAACAACCAATGTGTAGCAGCAAAATTTAACAAATGACTATATTCAATTTTCACAAAATATTACAAAAGTACATCATAATATCCCTTCTGGGTTTACCTGTATGATAACACATAAGGATCTAAGTAGAGAGAAGTCTAAACTACTTCGATTCTATCTCCAAGCAACATCTCCAAGATCTAGGTCCATGTTAGAAGCTATGTTCTCCTTGGTCATGTTCAACACCTTGATCTAAACCTGGGTGGTTGGGAAAACATCCAACAAGAGGGAAAGGAAAACAAAGTATGTGTCAACAAATATGAATACGATATCAAGGAAAAGAAAACATGTAAATAAAGGCTAGTTTCATCATAAGATGAAGATTTTAAGAGTATGAGGCATAATCAGATACATGCTTGCCATATCAAGAAAAATAATAAAAGATTTGCATGCATGGTTAATATTTACTATAATAACTAAGTAGGGTTGAGGCACCTACCGGACCTCAACCTATAGGTGAGGGGAGAATCAATACATTCCTAGTCACCTACACATATTTTTATGGGGGAGAATAAGACATTCCCCAGGGTGAATTAATACATGCCCTATATATGGGTGGTTGTACATAAGTACCACTACTATAGCTAAATTGTCCATAAAATTAGCATGCTAGAAAAGAAATCATGGCATGTAAAAGCATCATATATTTGAAATATAGCAGTGGGGTACAAGACCCAAGAAAAAGAATATCATTACTGATTTTGAGGCAATTTAACAAAAGAATCATGAATAGAGGAAATAGGGTTCATTAAAGCCTCATTAGGGAAATATTGGATTTGGTTGCAATTATCCCAACATAGGGTGTAAGGAATGCACATAATTCTCTTACTGATATCAATTACTAACTTTCACCACTTTAATTGAGTCCAAGTTCCTCTTTGCCTATTTTCAATGTATTAACATGTATTAGAGTGCATAATGCACATTAATGTATAGAAACTCTAATTTTAGAAATTTTTAGCAAACTCGGATTTATATTATGAAAATATCACCAATGAACTTATTAGGTTCTCCTAATCAAGAAAACATATTTTTATGTTAATTTTGGAGTTATGACGACTAAGATGTACTTTTTATGGATTTTATGCATTAAATTCATTTTATAAAAATCACCCTTCATCAAACCATGAAATCAGATCTTGAAAATATTTTTATTAGATTGATATTAATTTTTGAATTTCAAAACATATTTATTTGTCAAATTTGGATAAGCGGATTAAAATATATGAATTTTTCAATTTGAACCAAATCAGGAAATGACAAGTCAGAAATCTTCGAGAGAGAGGAAGAGTCAAAGAGAGGGAGAAAACACCATTTGACCCAATATCAGGGTTGGAGTTTCATAGGTAACCAAACTAGAACTTCTAGATAAGGTAAAACAGCAAGAAACCAAAACCTTAGAAGAACATGGTAAATAGAGACAGAGATCATCGATTTTAAACATAGAAGCATGAGTTTTAAGCATGTAGTAAGCAATATATGAGAAGGGGGTTAACAAAACTCACCTCTAGGGAAGGTGGACAAGTTCAAGCAGAAATAATCCCAAGCTAGAGAGGTTGGTTTCTCCAACAAAGCTCCTATCTGGAGCAAGAAGTACCTTCTCCACTTTAGAGGTGAAAACCCCTAGCAAAAGAACATGGAGATGAGGTGTTTAAGGCTCTAGGTGGGGTTTCACCATGGAAGGCCATGGTTTTGACCTGTAAGAAGGTTGGAGGAAGATTAAAAACATGAAAACAGGGAAAGAAAGGAGGAAACTTACTATTTTTGGTCGAAATCACCAAGAAGGAACTTTAGAAACCCTAAATAGAGCAAATTTGGAACCCTAGGAGCCTTCTTTACCAAGGTAAGCACTCTCTTTTACCTTAGGATAGCACCTTTGTGGAAAAATAGAGTAGGAATGATGCTCAAAGCTAGGGGAAATAGAAGGAGAGAAAGAGTTGTTGAATTGGGAGGTGGGAAGGGGTAGACATGGCTTTATAAATAAGGGGGCAAGCATGAGGTGTATATGGGACTTTCCATGTGTCCTTAGCCTAGGGCTTCATGGCCATGCAAGAGGACAACTCATAGAGACTTCTTGTATATCAAATGTCATTCCTAAAAGCACATGGAGACTTATAGGCCATCCACACCATCCTGCAAACAAAGAAATAACCCCATTGGTTGATAGCTTTGAAAGATAAGCTCATTTATAAAGAGGGTAATCCCTAAAATGTCCTTGGAGAGAAACACCTTCAAACCAAGGTGCCATTAGGTGATCCATGGTTCAAAATCTCGATAATTGTAAGGGAATATCTAAGGATTATAACGCATGTGATAATTTGCAATGAAAACCTACCAATTGGGTAAATTGCATAAAAGTATAGAATGTTCCTAAAATTGCATAACTTGCATAAACAACATTCAAATTGAACCAAATTTGAAACTTAGGCTCATTTTATGATTTCAAAATACATAAAAAAGTTATATTAAGGTTTAGAACACCTAAATAAGGTCCTTAATTAGACTTTCACTGTGGTATTTGTGCATAAACCCTTTTGTTGGTACAAATAATGAATAAATTTTCACCAAACCACTATAAATTCCACTAATTAAACATGAACGACATTAAGGAAATAAATGAAAGGAAAACTTGGGAAAAAGGGTGACATGGAGATTACATCTAAGATTCAGTATGTTACACATGCCCCTAATCATTGGTAGAAAAAAAAACCCCAATCAATTTGACTTCTTTCTGGATAGAATCAAGTTCAAAGTTTTAGTTTGGAAAGAAAACATCATCTCATTCACTGGTCATGTTATTCTTATTTGTCATACCCTCTCTTCTATTAATCTCTATTGTATGGCTGCCATTGATACATTGGTTGGTGCCATCAAAAATATCGATAGCATGTTGTCATTTTTTCTCTAGAGTGCTAGAGATAACAACAGTAGAAGGGCATGGGTGTTAGGGGATAGGGTTTCCACTCAGAATCTCTAGGTGGTCTCGGTCTTCCATCACTTTCAGTCACCACCAAGGCCTTCCGCTTTAAAGCTTGTTGGGAGATTTTTACAAGCAACTCCTTATGGGCCCAATTTTGCAAATAGAAATACCTCACATCCTACCTCAACCATGATGGAATGCACCCTACACACCTTAGGATGATATCTTTTGCTTCCCCTTATTGGAAGAAATTATGAAGAAGTTCTCCTGAGATCATTCTATGGAATACTTGGACAGTGGGGAAAGGATTCCTCTCCTTTTGGCACGACAAATAGTGTGATCACTGTTTGAGCCACTTCGCCATTAATCTACTTGATGCTTTGCTTGACATTTGGGTTGCAGATTTTTGGGCATCAGATGACTGATGGGATTTGAATACACTCCACAAATTATCTTGGAACAATGCATAAAGATGATCAAGACATCTAGGGTGTCTATTTCTGATGATTTGGATCATCTTTCTTGGCATCCCATCGTAGATGATTTTTTCTCCCTTAGGTCACAACAAATGTTATCCTTGATCATGACACTTCAGATATGTATCCTAAACCATGGTGTTGGTCTTCCGACACTTCTCCTAAGGCAAAAGTGATCATTTGGAAGATTTTAAAAGGAGCTATTCCAATTGACGACAATGTCATAATATGCCATATTTAGATCGCTACATCTTGTAACTGTTGTAGCATTTCGATGATTGAGACAGCCGATCATCTCTTTCTTCATAGTGATGCTGTCCTTTTTTTCTGTTTGGACACCAACTGGACTTATGACAACCTAATATTTTTTAACCGCATTTGCAAACAAGAAAACTTCACACATTGCGAGGATGGTTGTTCTCATGCCTACATCCCTTATTTTTTGGAGCATTTGGAAATTTAAGTGCACGTCATGGTTTGATGATAAGAAGATCAATTTACTAACTCTTTGGGACTCTATCCTCTTTGCTATCAACCGAGGTCTGGAGAATACAACTTTCAAGAAGCTCGAGACTCCTGAGTTTTACACATCTCTACAAGAATGCATGATCACTATCCCAACACTAAAACTGAAATGACAGTCGCCAACCCGACAAACAAATCATTATTAATTAAGCAGAATAAATCATAAATAGAGGATTAAAAAATCACTAAAAATTAAAACCATTTTACAAAGAGATTCATTTCTAGAACGTACATTGTATCACTAAAAATTAAAATCCAAAACCTTATATACTTCATTGTTCATATTGTACGTACACTGTATCATCTCTTCTCAAGGATGACATATAACAGTTGCTTTATCAACACATATACTAAAGCAGCATAAAACCTCGAGGCACGTTAGCCAAAACCTCAGATTGTTCATAAAACAAACACGTACTAAATCCAAGGACCTGAGAGTACAAAGACGATACATAGGACTTCTATCTACAAGACATGATAGACAATACACTCAGCCTGAGTTGTCACTGCTGCCTCAACTGTTGTTTCTCCTCTGCAGTAAGGTTTCCATCGCCTCGTGCACATCCACCTAAAAAAATGTGGATCCCACGGGGTGAAACAATTGTCCCAGTGAGAGATATAACTCTCCGCCGACCATATTATTATCATATATTTAGCATTTATAACTGAACAAAGCTTCTTTAATATTAACAGGCAGTATTAATCATTGTATGAACAAAATAAGATAATCTCCTTTCTTAATGAGAACATTGCATCAACCCATGGTAGAGTTATAAATCATCTATCTTCTTTGCAAGGAATGTTAAGAAACATAAATAACATCTATCCACTAAGATGTATAATTGTATTGCGCATCAAATAATGTTTCTCGCATTCGATCCTTAAGCAGATATGCTACGCGGCTGAACATGTTTTACAAACACACTTATGCCCTGAGGAGATGAAACATACCCCGGTCATCTCCAACCGACCACAAACTTCTCACAAGTCGGTACCATACAAGGTCAATGGAAGAGTCGGTTGCCATGACCTCACTTGTCTCGGTCAGTACGAGACCACTAGCAGGATTATGTCAACTGCTTAACAAGTTGTGCCAGGGTACGTAGGCATCCACGCTTAGAGCTACAGCGTCAACTGCACTCTCTTAGGGGAAACATCTACTAACAATCGTCCCCAGTTTATGAAATTACTGAGTCATGGCGACACAAGCACCATACTCCGAGCCACCATGCTCAACAAAGAGTCTACGACCGAAGTCGCACTCGAGCCAAGATATGGCATATAGCTAAATCCCCATTCATCTCGGGCTCATAAGGGGATCGGCTCACACATGGCTGTCATTACTTACGCCCCCACATACTCAAAATTATGCATTCCGGGTTATGCCGCGGGGGAACCCATTTCACCATTCAGCAAATCCTAACGTTGATGGATCTATGGTCAGGGCAACATTTTATAGTTTCTAGTGATATATTACTTGCATTACAACATTCTTTTAGCATCAAACAAGTTATCATTATTAATCACGACAAATGCTACAAAGAAATGTATAATACATCTATCACGTACTTTTTCAAATATTTAAAACACATGATACTTGGGATCTCAGTCCCTTATCACATTACTGGGAATTCTCATGTCTACATTATCATGATTACTGAATCTGGGTATTCAAACCCTTAGATCATCACATAACATTGTTACCTCTCTAACATGTAACCATCACCTCTAGGTCCTCAGACCAAGGTATTCATTTCACTTGTTATACAAGTATTCTCATGGGTCACAAGGCCATCACACATCTTGTCACCTCTCACTAGGCAACAACTAACCACATGGCTCACAAGGCCATCAAACATCTTGTCACTTCTCATTAGGCAACAACTAACCACATGACTTATAAGGCCATTAATCATTATACTTGTTATACAAGCATTTAACATGCCTTACAAGGCTTATGTAATAAGAGAATTACAACCTTCCCATCATTAGGGTTAGGGTTTCCCTTTATAGCCGATTAGGGTTTCATGTTCATATTATTAATCCAAACCCTAATTCATTGCTCCACACATCTAGGAGTTTACATTGATGTCATAAGTATTCAATCATACTTATTTATTCTCATCGTTTATCATTGAATGATTATCAACACAAGGTATGAGTTTCTATCTCATCCTCACTAGGATATTGATTACATCATACTTCATTAACTTGGCTTGACCCTTTCTCAAGGCATGTAGCCTACACTTATCAAAGTGCATTAATCTCATTACATCTCAATGTAACAATTGACATGAAACACTTCATGTGTTACTCATCCAAGTATATTGGACTTAAAATGCATCAAGGTATATCAACCTTGAGGTGCTGGATGTGATATTTATCATATCTTAGTGTATCACTTCCCTCATCACTTTTAACTTACTTAAGTTCATCGACTTATCTTGTATTAGGGTATTTTCCCATCCCAATACTTTATGCACTAACTCATCACATTTATCATGTAGTGTATAGGCCATAAGTCACACATTTGAATCGTCCAATCATCATCAATTGATATGGACTCATCTCTGGTTGACGCATTGTTGATATAAGGTTGTCCGTTATTAATCACTTTAGGTGTTTCACCTATCAAGGTATTAGCCACACCATTACTTGGTGTTACACTCATCACTCCTAAGAGTGTCTTGCCCTCACCTTTACAAGGTGTCTCGGGTTAGAGGTGTGCATATGTTCACCATATCGGGTTGTAGGTGTATAGACACCACCATATCGGGTTGGAGGTGTATGAGCACTCACCATATCGGCTAGAAGTATATGAACACCATTCATATCGGGCTAGAGGTGTTTGTATGTGTTACCCATGTTGTAACATACTGAAATCTAGGGTCTTCCCTACAATTTACCCACTTTTGAGCTTTTCTTGGCCTTCTAGTCCATTTGGACCTTTTTCATAAATTTCCCATCCTTTTGAATCATTTTTGGGCTTTATTTGCAATTTGAGCATTAATGATGGTGAAATTCCATTTTTACCCCCATTTATGATAATAAAGGGGTGTTTGCACAAATAACCCACTTAAGGAAATAATTAAGGTTTAGTAATGCAAAATGGAGTTGTATGAGAGATAATAAGTGGATAATGTTAATTTGGAGCTCTTATATCTTTTTGGATAAGATATGAGCAAAAATATGTAATAGAATTAATTATGGGTGTAATTAACCTAATTTCCTTCTCTCTCCTAAAAATGATAATAATATATATAAATAGAATATTATGGTGAGTTTTGCTCTTAAAGTTAATAATAGTTGGATATCTCTAATTTCACTCATATAATCCATTAAAAGAAGTCTTTTCATATAACTCATTCATTTTAATATATTAATATACACTTTAATGAGCAATATAGTAATTAAGGGCCAAATAATGGGTGAAATGAGAATATAATTGCATAGCATGGTTCTAGACTTTAATATGAGCATGTAGTTAAAATTTGGTGCCTTTTGGAGTTGACTTGACCCCTCAAATCGTTTTTACAAGTCTTTAATATGGTGTAACCATATTATTGTATTGGTTTCATTGATATCGATTTGTAGCAATAAGGTTGGGCATTCATTGGATGCCATGCACCGACTACATCAAGTGGTGTGCATCCAATGACCCACGTGTGTCGCGCTAGGATCAGACGGATGGAAAGTCATCCCCAACCTCCTGCCGTTCGATCGGTTTCGGCTCCTTAGCTCCTCTGACTTGTTCTCTCTCCCCTCTCATTCGTTTCGAGCAATTCTTTTTGCATTGAGTTTGTCTCATCGAGACTCTTCAGTTGAACCCTTACTCATCACTTGTCTCTTCGTGTAGGTGAAATTCCCCTCTTCAGCCTCCTCCCCTTCTCCGCCTAGGATCACAGAGGGAGTGTCGGCGTTCCTCGTGCCTATTTAAGGCTGAGTCAAGTACCCTCAGCCCCCGAGAAAATCTCCTCCACCTCCAATTTGGTCCCTAGCACCCCAAAGTTGCCCGACCTCCTTCTTCCTTCTTTGTGGCGAACACGGCCGAGAACCGGAGCTTCCAGTCATTTCAACCCAATTCATTTAGCGGTGAGCATCCTTGACCCACTTTCTTTGCTCTTCCCTTGTCATTTTGGCCTGAGTTGCCCCAGAACGACGAGTCCTATAGCCCACCAGGCCGCCGTCACCACCGCCATGCATTTTTGTGGTTTTGTGCTCATCCACCCTCGCCAATACCGGTGTTTGACTCACCCTTCGTCCATAAGCATTTTCTGATCGTTTCCTTCTCAAAAGTGGGCCTTTGAGCGTGTGTTGGTCCTTCGATGGACTCCTTTGTTTCGACAATGACGGGGCTCAGTTACAGGTTTCTGATGCCGCACGATCTTGCCTAGGAGGTCTTTGTGACCGAAGGAACCAAGGGATCATAGTCCCGATCTTTTCCTGCGCCAACGTGCCTTGGTCGCGGGCCATGGATCCTAACCTCCAGGAGCTGCTCGACGTGGCTGGCTAGAGATGCATGGTGAGGTAATGACCCAAGAACCCTGCCCCATTCAATTCGCCTATTGATCCACCATGGGAAGTTCTGACCTTTCCCATCTTGTTTTGATTTTCTCAGCTGCAATTAATTGAGACGTAAAGATGACAAAAGTGTCCCTGCTCTTTGAATTAATTTCATTTCCCGACCTAGGGTATTTTAGTAATTTCCCCTTCTCACTCGTTGTTGACCTAGGTCAGTGAGAGTGGACCCGCCGACGTGGCCAAATATGATTGGTCAGCATCAGTGTGGGCCCGACCTTAGTGGCCAAATCTCGTTCGTCCATTTACAATGTTGAAATGAATTTTTCTTGCATTTTCATTGGTCGATTTAGTTTAATTCATATTAAATCGATCCTTTGTCAGAAAAATGCGAATAAATAGTCATTGGAAAGGATTTTTCATGTAGAATCTGATTTTATGGTTCTTGAGTCCCAATTATTATTCCTTTTTCAAAGTTTGCTTTGGATGTTAATCTAATCATATAAAATGTTCTAAAATTGGTAAATAATTCATTTTAAGTCCAATTGAGAAATAAAAGATGTTTTCTTAATCAGGAGAATGTGATTAATCGATTGGACTAGGTTTTGAGCCTTAAATCGTGGTTTTGAAAATAAGTTCCAAAATTAGGGTTTTTCCTATGCTTTATGCCTTAATATATATTAATACATGTGTAATGTTTATAACTAGGGAAAAATGGAAGTGAAAACAATATGATTGGTGAAATTAATGGTAATGAATCTAGATCAGGTATGTGAAGCCTATTTCATATGTGATACTTATTTAGGTATGTGATTCCTATTATATGTGTGGAATGAATGAATGTGAAATCTATGTGCACACCATCCTAATCCTTCAGTTGGGTCTTGTCCAACCCTACTTTCATTATGTGCTAGCCTTGTTATCCTTCTAATTGCCTTTATTGGCTCTTTACTTATTTTATGCCTCCATTGCCATTGTGGCTCATCTAGTTGAATCATGTGAATCTTGCTACCAATTATGTTGGCTCATTTACTTGGAAATATTGTATATTATTGTTGCTTATGTTGGCTCCTTTATTTCATGGGTTTTATTCCCAAATTCTATGATGCAAATGTTACTTTTATATATCTCACTACTGCCAAGTGAACTATTAAGCATGATGTATTTTAGGCCAAATGACAATGTAGTGTACATGAGTACAAACCACCCACAGGGCACTGAGGTTTTAGTCCTCCTGCCGGGCACTGGGGTTTTAGTCCCCCTGCCATTTTATATTAGGCACTGGGGTTTTAGTCCCCCTGCCATTTTATTAGGCACTGGGGTTTTAGTCCCCCTGCCACTTGGTGAGGTCCGGTAGGTGCCTCACCCTACATTGAGATGACTTTGTGTCTTAATATATTCATGCTATGTGATTATTATTGTGGTGATTGGTTATTGCAGTCTTCTCTCTCTTATTCATATACTTGCCTCATTCCTTTTAAAATCTCTTAGTGTAGATAATCTTTTATATTGCAATGCTTTAGATTATTTAATTGTCCTATTTCTCTTGAATAACACATACATTTTTATCTTTTTCTTGTTGGATGACCCCAACCATCCATGCTAGGATCAGAGTGCGCATGGAAGCTTGGTGAACCTACCTAAGGCTAAGGAGATTTTGCACATCTAGATAGCTTGGACTAGTTGCATAAACTTTTGTTATGTTGTTTGTGGACACACGTTGTATTAGTTTAAGTCTTCCTCTACCTAGATCCTATGCTTGTATAAAGTGGTACTCCCTTTTGGGAAATTTTTATAAAGTACTCTTTATACATTTTGAATAAAGTCAAGTTTTATTTCTTTCGCTGCCACACATTTGATGTATTTGATTATCATGTTTAATAGTAGAG
The DNA here is from genome assembly GCA_963693085.1 of Alisma plantago-aquatica. Classification (NCBI taxonomy): domain Eukaryota; kingdom Viridiplantae; phylum Streptophyta; class Magnoliopsida; order Alismatales; family Alismataceae; genus Alisma; species Alisma plantago-aquatica. The sequence continues at coordinate 662,011,261 of OY856409.1, read as the reverse complement.
ACTATGTCTTTACAGCATGGTATCAGAGCATCAAGGTAGTCAGATTCTTGACTAATTCAAATTGTCTCCTAGATAGAACCCTTACCATATATATTTTCTTTAGTAAGTTTTTCACCTTAGAGTTGACCTATGATGAAAGTTTGATTTAGGATTATAATAATTTCATATTAGAATAAAATCTATCAACTTTGGGTGAATTATCTATTGAGAAGCTACTAGAGCAATAAGTTGAAGTGATGGTGTCTAGAAAGGGTCAGAGCTTGGGGGCTGGCAATATTTTCCTCTGCCCCACTAGCTTGGTAACGAGGATTCCTGAGCTCATATGACCTGGCCTGGCCTGATCTGATACAGACAGCTCGAAATAGTCTATCTTTGGGCATGTTTCCTAATTGTTGAATACCTTAGGAAAACCATAAGTGATGATTTGATCTCTTACACAAAAATCATCCTTAAATACCTTATACTCCTATGTTTAGGGTTTAGTGTACCCTATGTTACATCCTGAAGCTTGGTTAGTAAATCCTTTTAGTGTAGAATTTTATGTACCCATTTACCCTTAGCTTAGTTTGACTTAGTTGACCCTTTTAAGGGGTGGAGTGAGGGTAATGGTGTTAGTACCCTATTTGGTTTTGCAAATCTGATTTCAAGGACGAAATCCCTTTTTAGGGGGATGGAATCCCAATTAAAAGCAAAATCAAATACCTTTGGAGTTAGAAACTCTATCTATGTGGACATATGCACATAATAACTTATGTGAACAAGAATTTACCAAACACATTATACTTGTAATTCAACTTGTTTGTTTATATGTAGTAAGTCATATAGAGATAGTTCATATGCTTGAACCTTCACATATTATTGATGCACATAATAATAAGTTACTCATTACTAATTGTGAATATACATAACATTGACTATGCCACCCTAATGGTAAAATGTGTATGGATAATGCAACCTAAGGATGCTTTAACATGTAATGATCATGTTGACCTAAACCCTAATATGTAATCATCTAGCTTTGACAACATACACACACACACACACACACACACACACACACACACACACACACACACATATATATATATATATATATATATATATATATATATATATATATACCCTTAATGCCTTTCATGATACATCAGTGAAATTAGGTGTCATCATCACATAATATACCTTGACACATATAAATGGATTATAGTCACAAAGTTATCAATATATGTAAGGTATATCACCTTGTTCTCTAATTAACACCACATCATAACTTGATATATGAATTAATTCATTAATATTTAATGTGTTACATCCTATTCACTAAAATGCATATAATGACTCAAACATGATAATGAATAATTGGATTCACATAAATATTCATAGATGCCTAATGTGATGTGAAATATGTATAATCTATTAGTGTAATGGACGAAAATGATTAATGATGTCATGGATATGAGTATGAAAGATGTTGTGACAATATGTAACTTAGGTATAAGCCATTTATGTGACATTATTTGGAATTATTACAAGCTTAATAACTTGTTGTAAAATACTAACTTTTCTATGAAATAATTTGTGATAATTCTACATGATAGTTTTAAGAGGATAATGGAAAATGAATTCAAGTTATTAAGGTTTGTGATCTAATGCACCTATAAATGTTGAATGGCTTAGTAAACCCTAATTGTGCTTAAAACCCTTGATGAGGGAAATACATATGATATAATGTTGAGATGTAATTGTTTTGAATAAAATGGGGCACATGTGATGGTATAATAAATAAGATTCTTCTTCATGATGGAGATTATGCTAATAAGACAAAAATGTTGATTATATTGTGTTTGATAAAAGGTTATAGGTTTTGTGGAAACCTTAGTGAGAATTGGCTTATGTGTAGAGCTTTTAGTACCTATCTAGTTGTTTAAGGTTGGGATGTTGCACACTCGCCCTCTCTTCCCTCTTGTTGTGATTTCGGGGATGAAATTCTCTTTAGGGGGTGGAGTGTTGTAACATACTGAAATCTAGGGCCTTCCCTGCAATTTACCCAATTTTGATCTTTTCTTGGCCTTCTAGACCATTTGGACCTTTTTCATAAATTTCCCATCCTTTTGAATCATTTTTGGGCTTTATTTGCAATTTGAGCATTAATGATGGTGAAATTCCATTTTTACCCCCAATTATGATAATAAAGGGGTGTTTGCACAAATAACCCACTTAAGGAAATAATTAAGGTTTAATAATGCAAAATGGAGTTGTATGAGAGATAATAAGTGGATAATGTTAATTTGGAGCTCTTATATCTTTTTGGATAAGATATGAGCAAAAATATGTAATAAAATTAATTATGGGTGTAATTAACCTAATTTCCTTCTCTCTCCTAAAAAATGATAATAATATATATAAATAGAATATTATGGTGAGTTTTTGCTCTTAAAGTTAATAATAGTTGGATATCTCGAATTTCACTCATATAATCCATTAAAAGAAGTCTTTTCATATAACTCATTCATTTTAATATATTAATATACACTTTAATGAGAAATATAGTAATTAAGGGCCAAATAATGGGTGAAATGAGAATATAATTGCATAGCATGGTTCTAGAATTTAATATGAGCATGTGGTTAAAATTTGGTGCCTTTTGGAGTTGACTTGACCCCTCAAATCGTTTTTACAAGTCTTTAATATGGTGTAACCATAGTATTGTATTGGTTTCATTGATATCGATTTGTAGCAATAAGGTTGGGCATTTATTGGCTGTCACGCGCTAACTACATCAAGTGGTGTGCATCCAACGGCCCATGTGTGTTGCACTAGGATCGGACGGATGGGGAGTCGTCCCCAACCTCCCGTCGTTCGGCCGGTTTCGGCTCCTTAGCTCCTCTGGCTCGTTCTCTCTCCCCTCTCGTCCGTTTCGAGCAATTCTTTTTCTGTTGAGTTTGTCTCATCGAGACTCTTCAGTTGAACCCTTACTCGTCACTTGTCTCTTCATGTAGGTGAAACGCCCCTCTTCAGCCTCCTCCCCTTCTCTGCCCAGGATCACAGAGGGAGCGTCGGCGTTCCTCGTGCCTATTTAAGGCTGAGTCAAGTACCCTCAGCCCCCGAGAAAATCTCCTCCACCTCCAATTTGGTCCCTAGCACCCCAAAGCTTCCCGACCTCCTTCTTCCTTCTCTATGGTGAACATGGCCGATAACCGGAGCTTCCAGTCATTTCAATCCAATTCATTTAGCGGTGAGCATTCTTGACGCAATTTCTTCGCTCTTCCCTTGTCATTTTGGCCTGAGTTGCCCCAGAACGATGAGTCCTATAGCCCATCGGGCCGCCGTCGCCACCGCCATGCATTTTTGTGGTTTTGTGCTCCTCCACCCTCGCCAATACTGGTGTTTGACTCACCCTTCGTCCATAAGCATTTTCTGATCGTTTCCTTCTCGAAAGTGGGCCTCTGAGCGTGTGTTGGTCCTTCGGTGGACTCCTCTGTTTCGACAATGACGGGGCTCAGTTACAGGTTTCTGATGCCGCACGGTCTTTCCTAGGAGGTCTCTATGACCGAAGGACCCAAGGGATCATAGTCTCGATCGTTTCCTGCGCCAACGCACCTTGGTCGCGGGCCATGGATCCTGACCTCCAGGAGCTGCTCGCCGTGGCTGGCTGGAGATGCCTGGTGAGGTAATGACCCAAGAACCCTGCCCCATTCAATTCGCCTATTGATCCACCATGGGAAGTTATGACCTTTCCCATCTTATTTTGATTTTCTCAGCTGCGATTAATTGAGACGTAAAGATGACAAAAGTGTCCCTGCTCTTTGAATTAATTTCATTTCCCGACCTAGGGTATTTTAGTAATTTCCCCTTCTCACTCGCTGTTGACCTAGGTCAGTGAGAGTGGACCCACCGACGTGGCCAAATATGATTGGTCTGCATCAGTGTGGGCCCGGCCTCAGTGGCCCAATCTCGTTCGTCCATTTACATTGCTGAAATGATTTTTTCTTGCATTTTCATTGGTCGGTTTAGTTTAATTCATATTAAATCGATCCTTTGTCAGAAAAATGTGAATAAATAGTCATTGGAAAGGATTTTTCATGTAGAATCTGATTTTATGGTTCTTAAGTCCCAATTATTATTCCTTTTTCAAAGTTTTCTTTGGATGTTAATCTAATCATATAAAATGTTCTAAAATTGGTAAATAATTCATTTTAAGTCCAATTAAGAAATATAAGATGTTTTCTTAATCCGGAGAATGTGATTAATCGATTGGACTAGGTTTTGAGCCTTAAATCGTGGTTTTGAAAATAAGTTCCAAAATTAGGGTTTTTCCTATGCTTTATGCCTTAATATATACTAATACATCTGTAATGTTTATAACTAGGGAAAAATGGAAGTGAAAACAATATGATTGGTGAAAGTAATGGTAATGAATCTAGATCAGGTATGTGAAGCCTATTTCATATGTGATACTTATTTGGGTATGTGATTCCTATTATATGTGTGGAATGCATGAATGTGAAATCTATGTGCAAACCATCCTAATCCTTTAGTTGGGTCTTGTCCAACCCTACTTTCATTATGTGCTAGCCTTGTTATCCTTCTAATTGCCTTTATTGGCTCTTTACTTATTTTATGCCTCCATTGTCATTGTGGCTCATCTAGTTGAATCATGTGATTCTTGCTACCACTTATGTTGGCTCATTTACTTGGAAATATTGTATATTGTTGTTGCTTATGTTGGCTCCTTTATTTCATGGGTTTTATTCCCAAATGCTATGATGCAAATGTTACTTTTATATTTCTCACTACTACCAAGTGAACTATTAAGCATAATGTATTTTAGGCCAAATGACAATGTAGTGTACATGAGTACAAACCACCCACAGGGCACTGAGGTTTTAGTCCTCCTGTCGGGCACTGGGGTTTTAGTCCCCCTGCCATTTTATATTAGGCATTGGGGTTTTAGTCCCCCTGCCATTTTATTAGGCATTGGGGTTTTAGTCCCCCTGCCACTTGGTGAGGTCCGGTAGGTGTCTCACCCTACATTGAGATGACTTTGTGTCTTAATATATTCATGCTATGTGATTATTATTGTGGTGATTGGTTATGGCAGTCTTCTCTCTCTTATTCATATACTTGCCTCCTTCCTTTTAAAATCTCTTAGTGTAGATAATCTTTTATATTGTAATGCTTTAGATTATTTAATTGTCCTATTTCTCTTGAATAACACATACATTTTTATCTTTCTCTTGCTGGATGACCCCAACCATCCAGGCTAGAATCAGAGTGTGCATGGAAGCTTGGTGAACCTACCTAAGGCTAAGGAGATTTTGGACATCTAGATAGCTTGAACTAGTTGCATAAACTTTTGTTATGTTGTTTGTGGAGACAAGTTGTATTAGTTTAAGTCTTTCTCTACCTAGATCCTATGCTTGTATAAAGTGGTACTCCCATTTGGGAAATTTTTATAAAGTGCTCTTTATACATTTTGAATAAAATCAAGTTTTATTTCTTCCGCTGCCACACATTTGATGTATTTGATTATCATGTTTAATAGTAGAGACTATGTCTTTACACATGTTGTGCATGAGGTATTAAGCCATCACCATGTCAGGCTAAAGGTGTATTCAATCACGATATCGGGTGGCTCACCATCTAGGATTGGACGTGACGGGTTAGGGTTTGCCAAATCGGGCTCAACCCAATATACTAGTTGATAGGAGAACGACACCAAGCCATGTCGGGCTACACCATCCAATTTTGGATTGCAACACCCATACCGGGTTAGGGTTGGTTGTGACAGACACATGGTACATGTATGTGTTGCCCGTGGTGTTTAAGAGGTATCAACTCACTACCATGTCAGGATAGACATCAACTAGGGTTGTGTATCGAGCTACCATATCATGTTACATCTTATTCTTGTTTCCATACCTCATATCGTGCAATAGGGTTTTCTTAAATGTTCATATCGTACACCATATGTGTGTGCTTCATGATACCAAGTACCAATGATATCTTATATGATCATATTGTGCAATAGCACTTGCTATTCTTTACTCATATCGGGTTATCCAAATTAGGGCTTCATATCAACTTATAAGAATACATTTAACCCTGTATCTTGCATGGAGTCTATACTTGACTTCCTATCGTGCAAGCATATCATGCAAACCATATCGTGCAAGCCATACCCATATCGGGTTAGAGCTACTTGTGTATCTACTTGAACCCGATATCACTTTTACAAAGTAATGCCATATTCTTCAAGCTCTAGACCTCCGTTCTAACAGTTATAGTTCATGGCAGCAGGTCTAAGCAACTAATATAACTCATAATTTCATCAACTATTTTAGGAAATTTCGGAATTAAAAGTAATTCATTAAGTATAGCAATTTAGGAGATGAATAATAACATGGTTGAGTTCAAGTTATATAACCCGCCTTAAGAACAACTTCAAAGCTCCAATCTCCAAAGATACACGTTCCTAAGGTTAAAGATGACTTTATCAAAAGTCCAAGGCTCGTTCACAACTCCTTCATATACAAATAATCACCATGGATAAGCAATTGGTGAAGAAGAAAAGAAAGGAAGATCAAAACCCTAAAATCATGCTTCAATCCAAGGTTGAAGATGATCATGACCTCACCTTAGGGTTAAGTATTGAGCTCCTTCTTGCTCTAGCACCTTTTCATGATACGTAACAACCCTTGCATGGTATTCCACCACTTGTGGCCGATATCCCCCTCACTTGTGGCCAAAAACACTTCACTATGGCCGATATCACCCTACCTGGGCGATATGATCTTTCTATGGGCGATACCCAAGGCCCATGCATGATACCACATCACTACTTCACGGTACAGGAATCCTATGCACAATACCTTAGGGAAGGAGGGTGGTAAGATCCGAAAAATTCCACTAAGGGGTGAAACTAGGGGTATATATACTTGTTGTTCATGAAGGAGTGTAAAAATGAGGTGTCATCAATTTGAGCTAGTAGGTGCTACGTGTCCATGCATGGGTTACACATGTAAATACATGCATCAACATTTATATTGACATGCAAAATAGTTGAGGATAACCTAGGGATGAACTTTCTTCCATTACTTATCCCTTGGAATAAAATATATCAACTAAATCATCACTTTATTCACAACCTGATACAACTTTACTAAGGAAGTTGTAACCCGACACACCTCACCTCCTTGAGGTGCTTTTCATGTCATGGGATTTTTCAAGAGTCCACAAAACGATATGAGGCTTGTCCTATAGCTCCTGGCCGATAGGCACTCATATATAAGCTTTTCAACTTGATACAACCCAAGTTAGGGTTTCATATTCAACCCCTTTTCTTGATCATTTTATCACCAAGAGTACCATCACTCATAATTGATTCAAACATGGTGTATCATTCATTATCTCTCATCTAAATGATACATAGAGGAAGTAGGGACACTCTAGAGGTGGTAATTTTCATATCCACTCTACATTTTGGGTAAATTACAATTTGTACCAAAATTGGTGCACAAGTCACCAGCATTATTCAAACAAGTTCAAACTTGGAATTCAGGCTTTCCACAAGCCACCACCTTGCATCATTCTCTCTATAATGATGCTAAAACACATGAGGCATGTTCAACATGTGACATTTTGCAATATAGCCCCTCATCTTGGGTAGATTGCACTTTGGTCCAAAACAAAGGAACATTGCTCAAACAACATTCAATCATGACCAAACTTGGAACATAAGTGTGTCACATGATAACAAAACACCTTAGATGATTATATTAAAGTTCTAAGCATCTTACTTAGCCAAAAAAATAGGGTTACCTCATAACCCAGGTCAGGTTCCTTACAAGTTGTAAACCCCTAACAAGGATTTCATCCCCAAAATCCCAGTTAAAGGGAGACAAATATTATTCATTCATTATATCATCAAGTCTCCACATAACATCTTGATGTCATGGAGATGTCATAGAACTTTGACCAGCACAAGGTTCTTCCACACAGGGTTATCATTTGAATTTGTCATATATATATTCATGTGCCTCTTCATTATTGACTTAAAGTATATATACTGTGTCAGGTAACACCTTCTATATCAAAGAAGTGTTATTCATATTTTGAATGATTCAGGTGTCAAACCCCACTTAGTTTTAACATTTCTTTTCCTGGAGAGATTATGGTTATGTTTTGTCACCCATTTGGGACTACAAATCTTATCATACATTTTTAGCTTTGATAAGCTTTTTCTCAAATGATTCTACAATTATTCCTTCAATTAATATATCTTTATTAAAGTTATGTTTATGCAGAGCATAAACCCCTAACATATGATGTCCATATTATTTTATGTAACTAGACTGATTTCACAGTTGGCCATCCCAGGTAACCAACATAAATCATCTGATTAGGGGTTATGCTTTTACTTTCCTATACCACCTGATATTTCTTTAGATACCAGAATTCCTTACCTTGGTATCTGTCACATGTGTTAAAAACACATCACATTCTCATCATTTCCATCTCTCTGTTGTTATTACCATAGCCACACATATAAAGGATCTTTCTTTCATATTTGGGACATTATTTATTACACATATCTTTATCTTGGAACCAAAGTCCTAGACGAACTGATACTCTTCTAAGTATCCATCAATGGATTATTTCTAATCCATGCACATCAAGTGTCATAGTACTCACTTGATTGTCATGTCCCTAAAAGAAGAGAACACAAAGAAACATATTCCTCTTATCACCCCATCATCACCTAGGGTTGTTTATCAAAGAGAAGGGATTATCATCTCCTCTAATTATAACATGAACTTTCAACTGTTCATGAGTCATTTACTCTTGTTTCATCCTAGGTTCCTTGCCATCAACATAGGAATTATAAGGATGATTACATGTCACCACTCCTTTCTTTGTTATTGTCTAACATGTTCATAAACATTTTGTGATTTTATCACATTTCCCATTTCCACATCATGGGAAAAGATCTTTACTATTCTCACAGGCTTTATTAGACAGGGATCATCTCCCTTGTCCTCATTCTATTTATCATGAGGATTATACTTTTTACTTCCTCATATACACAGATTGACCTAAGATCATCTCAGATCCCACTTTATTGCACTTAGGATGTGATACAAATGTCCCTATCATATTTCCAGTTTAGTTATACTCACTAGATTGTCTCAAAATGACTACTTGATCAGAGTAATCAGAAAGATAACAATCTAAGAGTTCCATACTCACCTTATCTTCAATAGTTGAATACCTAGCCAGGGTATAAAAGTACTGAGATTAGGTAGTATGCACTTTGTGTACTATCATATTTCTTACTTTTCGTATCATCACAAACACATGATTTAACATTCCTGGATTTTCTCCAGGCATCACTTCTATATCTCATCCTCTTTCACATAGATAAGAGCAATTATAGAACATTTAAAAGAATACTGAATAGAATATAAATTTTAGTTCTCATCATTTCTTCCCTATGTCCCCATAGGACAATCAATAGGGAAGTCAATAACAACAATCCCTCTTATGTTTATCAGATAAAATCAAGATAAGGCATATCAAAATGAAAAAGCTCTATCTGACTGTTACCCCTCGTGGTCATCCACCGCTTCAGGTTGACTCAACAAATAGAGTCTAGCTGTTTTGTGTTGTTGCTCTTGCATTTTTACACTATTGGGTTGTGACTTTCGTAAGCCTTTCCGAGCCTACCTCAGTTGTTGAATCATTTCCTCCCTTCTTTTTGAACAAAAGGGTTTAGTATGCTCAACATGTCCATACCTATAACATGTCTCACCCTTGTACCATGGTCTTATCAGTCTTATTACCAATGTAAAAACTAAGCCATGGGTTCTTACAGGTGGAAAGTTAGGACTTTTTCCTTTACTTAGTGGCTACTGCCTTGGTACACTAGGCATTTATTGCACTGGTGGCACCAAAAACTTTGACTTTTTAGAACAACTAGGCAAATGTCTCTAGAATTGTAGTGTTATTTCCTTAATTCTCAACTTATTGCCCCTCTTTGGGCATTACCATCACAAATGTACTATCTGTCTATACTTATGGCAGAGTCCATTTTCTTGCCATATGTTAATCCTTCCCACATTTTCCACTATTCCAACATGACTATGATTCAAGACCCCTTTTTGAGCCCAAAGTTTCTATATTGAGGACTGGTAACCTCAGTTGTAATGCTAGTATCCAGTCTACTATATACATCACTGTTGTCCGTACTTGCCTCTCAAGAGCATAAAAAGTAGGATTCTCTATCCTGATTGGGTCAAAATGGGAATTCTCATGCACTTGTTCTTTTCTTGCCCGATCCCTTGCACCCTCTCTTGGTGCAACAACATTGCTCTCAGCAACATGTTCCTCGTGTTCTCCAGTCATTTATAAACTTTACCCTTTCTTCTCCATAAGAGGAAGTCACTATAGCGTATACTGGAGGACACTAACACAGACTCAACACATTAGTCCTATGTCTCTGTAGACTCAGCAAACCTTAAGCTCTGATACCAAAACTTGAAACGACAATCGCCAACCTGACAAATAAATCTTTATTAATTAAGCGGAATAAAACATAAATATCGGATTAAAAAAAATCACTAAAAATTAAAACCATTTTACAAAGAGATTCATTTCTAGGAAAAACTCTTACTGAAGATACAAAACCTTATATACTTCATTGTTCATATTGTACGTACACTGTATCATCTCTTCTCGAGGATAATATATAACAATTGCTTTGTCAACACATATACTAAAGCAGCATAAAACCTCGAGACACATTAGCCAAAACCTTAGATTGTTCATAAAACAAACACATACTAAATCCAAGGACCTAAGAGCACAGAGACGACACATAGGACTTCTATCTACAAGACACGACAGACAATACACTCAGCCTGAGCTGTCACTGTTGCCTCAACTGTTGTTTCTCCTCTGCAGTAAGGTCTCCACTGCCTCGTCCACATCCACCTAAAAAAATGTGGATCCCACAGGGTGAGACAATTTTCCCAACGAGAGATATGACTCTCCGCCGACATTATTATTATCATAGATTTATCATTTATAACTGAGTAGAGGTTCTTTTATATTAACAAGTAGTATTCATCATTGTATGAATAGAATAAGATAATCTCCTTTCTTAAGGAGAACATTGCATCTACCCATGGTAGAGTTATAAATCATCTATCTAATTTGCAAGGAATGTAAATAAACATAAATAACATCTATCCACTAAGACGTATAACTGTATTGCGCATCAAACAATGTTTCTCATATTCAATCCTTAAGCAGATATGCTACACGACTGAACATATTTTACAATCACACTTATGCCCTGAGGAGATGAAACATACCCCGGTCATCTCCAACCGACCACAAACTTCTCACAAGTCGGTACCATACAAGGTCAATGGAAAAGCCGGTTGTCATGACCTCACTTGTCTTGGTCAATATGAGACCACTAGCAGGACTGTGTCAACTGCTTAACAAGCTGTGCCAGGGTACGTAGGCATCCACACTTAGAGCTACAACATCAATTGCACTCTCTTAGGGGAAACGTCTACTAACAACCGTCCCCAGTTTATGAAATTACTGAGTCATGGCGACACAAGCACCATACTCTGAGCCACGGGCCAGTTCACTGTGCTCAAGAAAGAGTATACGACCGAAGTCGCACTCGAGCCAAGATATGGCATATAGACAAATCCCCATTCATCTCAGGCTCGTAAGGGGATCGGCTCACACATGGCCGTCTATACTTACGCCCCCACATACTCAAAAGTATGCATTCGGGGTTATGTCGCGGGGAACCCGTTTCACCATTCAGTAAATCCTGACGTTGATGGATCTATGGTCAGGACAATGTTTTATAGTTTCTAGTGATATATTACATTCATTACAACATTCTTTTAGCACAAAAAAGTTATCATTATTAATCACAACAAATGCTACAAAGAAAGGTGTAATACATCTATCACGTACTTTTCCAAATCTTTAAAACACATGATACTTGGGATCTCAGTCCGTTATCACATTACTGGGAATTCTCATCTCTTCATTATCATGATTACTGGATCTGGGTATTCAAACCCTTAGATCATCACATAACATTGTTACCTCTCTAACATGTAACCATTACCTTTAGGTCCTCAGACCAATCTATTCATTTCACTTGTTGTACATGTATTCTCATGGCTCACAAGGCCATCACACATCTTGTCACCTCTCACTAGGAAACAACTAACCACATGGCTCACAAGGCCATTAAACATCTTGTCACCTCTCATTAGGCAACAACTAACCACATGGCTTATAAGGCCGTTAATCATTATACTTGTTATACAAGCATTTAACATGCCTTACAAGGCTTATGTAATAAGAGAATTACAACCTTCCCATCATTAGGGTTAGGGTTTCCCTTTATAGCCGATTAGGGTTTCATGTTCATATTATTAATCCAAACCCTAATTCATTGCTCCACACATCTAGGAGTTTACATTGATGTCATAAGTATTCAATCATACTTATTTATTCTCATCATTTATCATTGAATGATTATCAACACAAGGTATGCATTTCTCTCTCATCCTCACTAGGATATTGATTACATCATACTTCATTAATTTGTCTTGACCCTTTCTCAAGGCATGTAGCCTACACTTATCAAAGTGCATTAATCTCATTACATCTCAATGTAGCAAGTGACATGGCACACTTAATGTGTTACTCATCCAAGTATATTGGACTTAAAATGCATCAAGGTATATCAACCTTGAGGTGCTGGATGTGATATTTATCATGTCTTAGTGTATCACTTCCCTCATCACTTTTGAATTACTTAAGTTCATCAACTTATCATGTATTAGGGTATTTTCCCATCCTAATACTTTATGTACTAACTCATCACATTTATCATGTAGTGTATAGGCCATAAGTCACACATTTGAATTGTCCAACCATCATCAATTGATATGGACTCATCTCTGGTTGAGGCATTGTTGATATAAGGTTGTCCATTATTAATCACTTCAGGTGTTTCACCTATCAAGGTATTAGCCACACCATTACTTGGTGTTACACTCATCACTCCTAAGAGTGTCTTGCCCTCACCTTTACAAGGTGTCTCGGGTTAGAGGTGTGCATATGTTCACCATATCGGGTTGTAGGTGTATAAACACCACCATATCGGGTTGGAGGTGTATGAGCACTCACCATATCGGCTAGAAGTATATGAACACCATTCATATCGGGCTAGAGGTGTTTGCATGTGTTACCCATGTCGTGCATGAGGTATTAAGACATCACCATGTCGGGCTAAAGGTGTATTCAATCACCATATCGGGTGGCTCACCATCTACGGTTGGCCGTGACGGGTTAGGGTTTGCCAAATCAGGCTCAACCCAATATACTAGTCGATAGGAGTGAAGGGCACCAAGCCATGTTGGGCTACACCATCCAATGTTGGATTGCAACACCCATGCCGGGTTAGGGTTGGTTGTGATGGGCACATGGTACATGTATGTATCTCCCATGGTGTTTAAGAGGTATCAACTCATTACCATGTCGAGCTAGACATCAACTAGGGTTGTGTATCGGGCTACCATATCATGTTACATCTTATTCTTAATTCCATACCTCATATCGTGCAATAGGGTTTTCTTAAATGTCCATATCATACACCAGATGTGTGTGCTTCATGATACCAAGTACCAATGATATATTATATGATCATATCGTGCAATAGCACTTGCTATTCTTTACTCATATCGGGCTATCCAAATTAGGGCTTCATATCAACTTACAAGAATACATTTAACCTTGTATCGTGCATGGAGTCTATACTTGACTTCCTATCATGTAAGTATATCATGCAAGCATCTTGTGCAAGCATATCGTGCAAGCCATACCCATATCGGGTTAGAGCTACTTGTGTATCTACTTGAACCCGATATCACTTTTACAAAGTGATACCATCTTCTTCAAGCTCTAGACCTCCGTTCTAACCGTTATAGTTCATGGCAGCAGGTCTAAGAAACTACTAGAACTCAATATTTCATCAACTATTTTAGGAAATTTCTAAATTAAAAGTAATTAATTAAGTATAGCAATTTAGGTGATGAATAATAACATGGTTGAGTTCAAGTTATATAACCCGCCTTAAGAACAACTTCAAACCTCCAAGCTCCAAATATCTACATTCCTAAGGTTGAATATGACTTTATTAAAAGTCCAAGGCTCGTTCACAACTCCTTCATATACAAGGAATCACCATGGATAAACAATTGGTGAAGAAGAAAAGAAAGGAAGATCAAAACCCTAAAATCATGCTTCAATCCAAGGTTGAAGATGATCATGACCTCACCTTAGGGTTAAGTATTGAGCTCATTCTTGATCTAGCACCTTTGCACGATACCTCACAACCGTTGCACGATATGCCACCACTTGTGGCCGATATCCCCCTCACTTGTGGCCAAAAACACTTCACTATGGCCGATATCACCCTTCTTGGCCGATATCACCCTACCTGGGCGATATGATCTTGCTATGGGCGATACCCAAGGCCCATGCACGATACCACATCACTCCTGCACGATACATGGATCCTATGCACGATAGCTTAGGGAAGGAGGGTGGTAAGATTCGAAAAATTCCACTAAGGGGTGAAACTAGGGGTATATATACTTGTTGTTCATGAAGGAGTGTAAAAATGAGGTGTCATCAATTTGAGCTAGTAGGTGCTACGTGTCCATGCATGGGTGATACGTGTACATGCATGCATCAACATTTATCTTGACATGCAAAACAGTTGAGGATAACCTAGGGATGAACTTTCTTCCATTACTTATCCCTTTGAATAAAATATATCAACTAAATCATCACTTTATTCACAACCCGATAGAACTTTACTAAGGAAGTTGTAACCCAACACACCTCACCTCCTTGAGGTGCTTTGCACGTCATGGGCTTTTCCAAGAGTCCAAAAAACGACATGTGTCTTGTCCTATGGCTCCTTGGCCGATAGGCACTCATATATAAGCTTTTCAACTTGATACAACCCAAGTTAGGGTTTCATATTCAACCCCTTTTCTTGATCATTTTATCACCAAGAGTACCATCACTCATAATTGATTCAAACATGGTGTATCATTCACTCTATCTCCTCTAAATGTTACATATAGGAAGTATGGACACTCTAGAGGTGGTAATTTGCATATCCACACTACATTTTGGGTAAATTACAATTTGTACCAAAATTGGTGCACAAGTCACCAATATTATTCAAACAAGTTCAAACTTAGAATTTAGGCTTTCCACAAGACACAAACTTGCACCATTCTCTCTATAATGATGCTAAAACACATGAGGCATGTTCAACATATGAAATTTTGCAATATAGCGCCTCATCTTGGGTAAATTGCACTTTGGTCCAAAACAAAGGAACATTGCTCAAACAACATTCAATCATGACCAAACTTGGAACATAAGTGTCTCACATGATAACAAAACACATTAGAGGATTATATTAAAGTTCTAAGCAACTTACTTAGCCAAAACAAATATGGTTACCTCATAACCCAGGTTAGGGTCCTTACAAAAACTCAGGAGTATCACTACCCTCAAATGGCAGCCTCCGAACACGACTAATGTCAAACTAAATCTTGTTGTTGGGTGAACCAGTCATCCAAATGGACCACACAGAAGATAGATAGACAGTTGCATGAGAAACCTTCATGAATACATTCGTCTTGCCTTTAGATACTAGTTCAACGAACATGATTTTTTGAATCCTATGTCCATGGTTACATCATTGCCCTAAAGCTCTCGGATGATCACAACCTCAGTTTGTCAATAATGGAATTGAGCAACAAACATGTGATTGATTTCCTTGGGGATATTGATCTTATCCATGGAGAATGTTTACTCGGGTTAAAGAAAAAAAAAGGTGATAGAGGAATCATTCATTATGAGTCACCTTTGTCATAGAGTTATTAACTTAGTGCCTAGAGAGCTTGGTCTTTGGGACGTTGACAATGACGAAGGGTTTGTGGTAAGTGAGTCAAGTTTGCTACCCATGAGAGTTAGAGGCCTTACCATTGTAGAGAAGAGAGGCACACCTTACATAGTGACAAGTTGGACATATACTTAGGTCTTTTACATAGTAGCAAGATGTGTAGTTACCATATTTTTTGGGATTTGACCAAATGTTTTGTCTAGTTTGGAGTTTGAACTGCTCTTCTTAAACAGAGTTAATATATCTTTTTTTGATCAATTTCGCCTCCACGAGGAGGGTAGGACAAACAAAAGTACCTCCTAGCTTATTTAAAAGAGGAAGATAAAAATCCAAGAGAATCTCGCAAACCAAACAGGGCCTAACTGGTTTCACTAGGACTGTAAATGTCAATGTTAGGGGAGTTATGGAGTGATATAAAATGCACAAAAAAGTCGTACCGCTGAGCTGAAAAGGCTAGAGCTGAATGACCGATAAGCACGGTAATGCCCGCAGAAATTTCACGTGCCGGCCCAAACTACTCGAAGAGCTTTCGCAGCTTCGCAACACGGGATCAACGGCCCACAGGCCACAGCCTCCGGCCCTTCACTCACTACGCTGGCTGGGGGGTCTTCCTTCTTCTCCGATCTCATCAGAGTTCGGCCAGACCTCCGCGACACGGCTACACCAGCTCTTGCCAGCATTTGTCACACAACGACCTGTCCTCCGACATCGTAATCTATCACCGGCACTCCACAGCTGCAGAATTACCTTCGATATTCTGTAAAATAAACCCTAAGATTTCCTCCACGCTTCACCAACCCCGCCCGGCGGAGATCCCACCAGATCTCCCGCCGCCCATCAGCTGTTCGCATGGAGCAACTCAAAACAATTGGCCGCGAGCTAGCGATGGGCGGTCCGGGGGGTGGCTGGGGCGGCGGCAGCGCGGCTTCCAACTCCCGGGACTTCCTCGACCTGGTCAAGTCGATCGGGGAGGCCCGCTCCAAGGCGGAGGAGGACCGCATCATCCTGCGGGAGATCGACTCTCTCAAACGCCGTATCAACGACCCGGACGTGCCCCGACGTAAGATGAAGGAGTATATCCTCCGCCTCGTCTACGTCGAGATGCTTGGCCACGACGCCTCCTTCGGCTACATCCACGCTGTTAAGATGACTCACGACGACTCCCTTGTGCTAAAGCGAACCGGATATCTTGCCGTGACCCTGTTCCTCAATGAGGATCATGACCTGATCATCCTCATCGTCAACACTATCCAGAAGGACCTTCGATCAGACAACTATCTAGTGGTTTGTGCTGCGCTTACTGCCGTGTGCAGACTCATCAATGAGGAAACGATCCCTGCTGTGCTGCCCCAGGTAGTCGAGCTGCTTGGGCATCCCAAGGAGACCGTTAGGAAGAAGGCCGTTATGGCACTACACCGGTTTTATCAGAAGTCCCCTGCTTCTGTCTCACATCTGCTTACCAATTTCAGGAAGGTATGTGATGTTAATCGGTGAATGTGTACTTTAATGCAGTATTTAAACGCTTCTTACAAACGCTTATATATATGCTTTCTTTCTTTTCTGGAACCTGACTGCTCCACTCAAATGTGGGCCATTTACTGCACACCCTGGACGAATATCTTTCTGCAGTTATCAATGATTGTGATATGCAGTAAGGCCTTGAGAAATTGAAGTACTGGAATATAACAATATATCGATTTTCCTTATACATTTGTTGTATAACATGGATTTCTTACACAAAGCTTGCAATCCGTCTGAAGTTAAGAGGGATGGGGACTGATATGACAGCGTTAGCTCTCTAAGATATGCTAGAGATAAGTTTGAAGGAGGTAAAAATGCATCACTCACAAACAGGGTGTTAAGAATTTTTAGGTGAGCCTTAGAATATGGTATCTGCAGCTCAGATCTTCACACAACTAATAACCTAGCGTCTAAGTTTGTGTCAAAGTTCATGGCTTGTATCATATTTTCTCATTCTCTGCTGCGTGATGGTGTTGTTTTATTCAAAGATGGGAAATAGGGTCTAAGGGAGGGTGATGAGGGAAAGGCGGCAAGGTAACTAGGTGATTAGATAATAACTTGGTAAGTGTTCGAGCTACAATTCCTTGAGTGAATGTCATAGAAGTAAATGATTTTCTTTAGTATAGTTGGCACTTGTGTCGTTCTAAGTTTGCTCATTCTTTTTATTTGGTCAACAAGTTTAGGGCTCATTCTGAGACTGCTATCGTAATATATTCTGAGACTGGTAAGTGTTTGAGCTCATATTAGTATGGTATAGGAAAAGTTGGGATAAGTTTCTTTATGTCATATTTCAGAAATTTATATCCTGTTATTTTCCAGCTCTTTTCCATTTTCTTTCTCTTCTCTGGTCACGTCAACCGGATCAATTATGATGAATTTATTCAAATTGTTTCATGTCACTAGTACTCAGCAATATCCTATGAGCTTTGTAGGCCCTATTTGCGAGTAGATTTTTAATGGGTCTAATCTGATGGCCGTGATTTCCCATTTCATAAGTTTGGTTAATAATAGTTTGGGGTACTGGATCTTGTATATTTGGACGAATTGGAATTCTTATGTTTGTGTCAAATTTTATCTATATCTAGTTTTGTGTCAGATCATTCTGGGGTTTTCTTGTCTGTGCAACAAACAATCCATATTATAAATTTTTGCCGGTTGTGATTTTTAGAGTTTGCAGCTCTGTGTCAAGACAATATGTTTCTGTCTATCGAGTTTTTAAAAGCTTATAACAAACCCAAATAGAACACTGTTTATCCTCAGACCGTTTATCTTGTGTCCATGTTAGGTTAAGTGTCAAGAAACTTTTGTATATATGATGGATTGGGTTTGATCAGGATGAATTTTTCATGTTGTGTCCACATTTGATTGGTCTTCTCAACGCGGAATTCATCCTCTCCAATCTCCAACCTGCCCTCATACACAGATACAAACATGTGCAATCAAATGGTGTTGCAATGACTTTCACACACATCCACTCAAACATAACAAATGATTTTCATTATCAAGTTTAATGTTGTGCATTTTGCGTCTGAATTGTCCCTCAAACTAATAATTGATCGAGTTTTAGTGTTTGATATTTGAGTGCCTTGACATTGCTGTAAATAGTCTTAACAGGTAGATCTATATGCTATATGTCCGGTATTACATTTTGTGTATATATGAGTACCTACTACCTAGTGATGGTTTTCTAGAAGTTATATGTAAGACAAAAGATGAGAGGATGTAACTTGCTTTGAGGTTTGAATTTTCTTAGCAATCAAGCTAATACTTTCGTTCTGTTGGCGTACTGAGCATTTCATTGCCATGCTGTTGGCTACGTTTGTGCAGAATTGCTATGGCCTTTTGCCAGGAAAAGTTCCCTCTTTTCTTGATTTTATAAACATCGGTAACTGAAAGTCCAACCCGTTTTCTAACAACATGGTCCATGTCTAGTGATACTGCTATCATGTTTCTGTTTCTGCATGAAGGTTGTAATCTGAAAGGCATCTAAAGCAATCTTCTTAGTGGAGCATTAGGTGAACAGATTGCTTCTTTTTGCAAAACTCTTTGCAAAACTCATTCCTTTTTGGTGGCAATGTATGAATTTGCATTCACTTCTTTGTCTCTTCTTGTGGTAGTCCATTGTCAAAAGTCATACTATGTAAAAGTGATGTAAACGTATAGACAAACCCATGAACTCTTAATTTTTAGTTAAAGACGTCATCGTGTTTCTACACCTGTATGCATGCCTATGCCTATGTGATTGACTGTGCCTCATATATTTCAAAAACAACACTCTTCTCAAAATTGTGCTTACTCATATGTAGACTGTACAGAATCGTTTGGTCCAAGGAGTGGTGAGGTTGAAGTGGGCTGTAGTTAGCAGCCTGAGACAAATCTCTTATGTGCTTTTGGTCTTTGTAGTTGCATTAAAATATGAAGGCGAGACATATTGTATGAGTGGGTCTAGAGAGGTTTCCTAGGAAATCACTTTAATCAAAGTCGACTGTTGGTTATAATAGATATTACCTTTGGCCATAAACTTTGACAATAGTGGCTTGACCCATATAGGATTTTTTGGTCAGTTAACCTTGAATAATGATCTTTCCACAATTCCATTCAAGCCGAAGCATAGATGTTCCAATGTTTAGCTTGGATAGTTGGATGTGCAAACACATTAAAAATAATGAAAATATATAAAGACACTCCTATTGGTATCATAATAAATACCGACTTTGAAGCAGGTAACATTGAAATTTGAAAAGCAGGCGGGTGTTGAATTTTGAACATCTGGAGCAACATTAATAACAAGCAATCTGGTAGATACACTTGGATCACCAATTGTGGCAATGTGATTACAAATTTACAGTTGCAACAAGAAGCAACAATACATGGGTGATATTAATCACAACTGCAAGCTCCGTTCCAAAGTATAAAGCTGCTTGAATAAGCATGGACTGGCGTTATCCAGGTTTGTCTATAAAGGGGAAGATACAACTAGTGTGGTCTGGTCCCTAGTTGTAGGGCCATATCCGACTTGGCGAGATCATGCTTACCTCTACGGGAAATAAAGAATAATATGTGCATGTCTTATGTGAAACACGCCATATCTCCAAGAAAATTGGAGTCGTGACTTTTCTCCCTGGTCCCTGCTAAAGGTTGTAGTAATCTTCTGTCATGTCATGCATCCAAAAGAATCATTGGACTGTATAAGGTTAGAGGTGGTCCCATATGTACACGTCTCGATGCAATATACTAGGTTCTCTATGTGCAATTTTATAAAGTTCACATCAGAATAAGGAGGTTGGCATCTTGCTACCCACTAGTCTCTGTAGCATCAGTAGGTGTCCCACCTATCCAGATTTTATGGCAGTACTTTTTTTCTCATTCAACTTATCTGTGAAAATTTGGCTTCAAACGATTGGTAAGGATAAATGCACTTTAGACCCGATCAAAATTTTTTTTCCGATAAAAAAAATGCACTTTAGACATGGTGGGTCTGTTGGAGTTCTTTTTGTTATCACTTATCACTCACTCTTTATCTACCAAGGATGCATTGAGATGTTGTATGTCCAAATTGAGATCAAGGACTTGGGGGACCTGCCAAGTGCTTATGGATACCTTCCTGGTCTTGAAAATAGTTCTTGAACAGGGATTTTTTGGTCCTGCATAAAGGAGAGCAATCGTGTAAAGCTGTCTGGCTATTAGGTTTTGTAGGGGGTTTTGAAGATAGAGGGAGGTCTATGTGGGTCCTGGATGATGAATAGGCAAACACCCTTGGTTTCAGATACAGAGAGGGAGAGACAACGGATGGCAGAATTACCCTTGAAGCCTCATGACATGTAGGCGTCTGCCTCGGGGCAATGCAGCTGCAGTGCGCTCCTAGGTGTGCCTCTGCTTGATGTCCTCGTTTGTGAGGCAGCAGCCAAGGTGGTGAGGCGGTGGTGAGTCATAGCCTCTTTGTAAAGGAGGAGGCATGGAGGAGGAGGGGAGGGGGAGGAGGAAAAGTAGGAAATGTATTTGTGTAGGTTCCTGTGATAATGCAGAATCTTCAACTACGGCGGTGGGTGCTTCTACTGCTCCTATGGCTGCTAGGGGTGTTGCTGCTGCTCTGCTTCTAGCGTTTGCAGCTGCTGTGATGGAAGGAGGAGGAATAGAGGAAGAGGGGGAGGGGGAGGAGGAAAAGGAGTAGGAAATGTATCTATGTAGGTTCTTGTGGTAGTGCAGAACCTTCAGCTATGGCAGCGGGTGCTTCTACTGCTCCTATGGCTGCTAGGGGTGTTGCTGCTGCTCTGTATCTAGCGTTTGCAGCTGCTGTGATGGAAGCCTCTCTGTAAAGGAGGAGGAATGGAGGAAGAGTGGGAGGGGGAGGAGGAAATGAGGTAGAAAATGTACACGTGTAGGTACTTGTGGTAATGCAGAACCTTCAGCTGCTCTGTATCTAGCGTTTGCAGCTGCTGTGACGGAAGCCTCTTTGTAAAGGAGGAGGAATGGAGGAAGAGAGGGAGGGGAAGGAGGAAAAAGAGTAGAAATGGAGGAAGAGAGGGAGGGGAAGGAGGAAAAGGAGTAGAAAATGTACATGTGTAGGTTCTTGTGGTAATGCAGAACCTTCAGCTACGGCGGCGGGTGCTTCTACTGCTCCTATGGCAGCTAGGGTCAGGGTTGTTGCTGCTGCTCTGCATCTAGCTTTTGCAGCTACTGCGACAGATGCCTCTGCCTCTGTGGCAGCTGTCTCCACCGCTGTGATATCTGCCTCATCTTCCTTGGCCGTTGATGAGGTATACATAATTCTGCAATTGCTGACGGCCGCCACAATCTTCCTTTCTGATGACTGTTGCCATTGTGGCTGCTTGTGCTGGCGTGGTTATGGTTGCGGGAAGTAGTGTGGATCTGAGGGGGGGGGGGCGCTTATGTATGGCTCAGGTTAGCTAAGGTCTCGTTGGATTGAGTGGAGAGTTAGTATTTTCGGACCTTAAAAAGGTCATTACGGGCTAAGCTGTTTAGTTGTGTGAGCTGCAGGCTATGGTCTTTTGACCAACGTATATGGGCCAAACCTGTGTGTGAAATATAGTGATCTCTCTCTCTCTCTCTCTCTATGTATATATATATATATATATATATATATATATGAATGCTCATTCTTTTCTGAGGCTTAAGCCTCACCCCACTAGGACAAAATGTCTCAATACGCCTCACATACTTTAAGACCTTTCTCATCGGTGATTGTTGCATCTCTTGCACAAAAGATCTTGGCCAGATTGGACCACTGGGCCTGATAGGAGTTGTCTAGAGCAAATATGAGCATTATATATGGCTCACATGCGATCTATTAGAAAAAGAGATAACGGGAATATATATGTGTGCCTGTTATGTGATGGACAAACTCCTATCCTATATGTATAGTAATAGAGACAAGTACAAGACACTAGACAAATCCTAATGGACTAAGAGTCAAAATCCTAATTGGCCAAACAAACTTGAGCCCATTTATATTAACTAATAACTGATTACTCTTAACACTCCCCTTCAACTCGGAGCATTGAAAATCACATGCTTGCAGACAGACAGAAAGAGAGAATAACAAACATGATCACAAAATCAACCATACAAACTCAACTAGACAAAATTCTGCCCAGACAAGAACATCATTCCCCCATAATCTTGCAATCAAACAAACATGCACTCAAACACTCCCCCTCAAGCAAAGAATAGCAGATACAAAAACATGTAGTAGGTGAGCTTCACAATTACAAATGAAGTGCAGGTGAATGTGTTATTATCTCAGTTGCTAACATGTGCTACTATAGCACAAGTAGAAGAAATAACGATGTTGCCAAATAAAAGACCATGAGAAATATGCAGATAATGTATCATCACAAAGACATATAGCAGAGACAAAGTAGATAACTCCATAGCAGCAGACAAGGCCGATGATGATGAAGAATATCCTAAAAAGTAGAGGAACGCGATGATCTAGAAGTCCAATTTAGAAGCTATAGAGATATGCTGTTTTTCTGTTGTGTCTTGTTGAGTGTCTTGTGCATAGCATGTGCCTCACTTATGGATTTTACCTCTGTAGTTTAGTCCCATATTTCTCATCTCTGTTTTAGTCTCTACTCTCTTCTGTTATATAAGAGATTGCATTGTACACTATTTTACTCACTCAATAAACAAGCCTTCATTTATCTATATGGTATCAAGAGCAGGCCCGATCTCGGTTTCTCTGTCCCACCCTGCCCCAATGCCCTGAAACCGCCCCCCCGCCAGTCCCCTCCTCTCCCCCAAGCGCCCCCCGGCCGCCGCCAGTCCCCTCCTCTCCCCCCAACGTCACCGCTGCCCCCCCCCCCACACACACCCACCCCACCCCACCCGCCCGCCACCTCACCCACCAGCCGCCGCCCACCACTCCAACCCCCTGCTGCCGTAACCGCTCCAACCCCATCCATCTTCTTCCTTGTTCACTAATCCATCCTTCTTCTTCTCCTACCGGGTATTCGACCGTTTCGGACAACCATAGACCTCTCAAGTTGAGAGTCCCCTACGTCTCTGGTTCCTTTTCTGCCTGCGCCTCATGAAGGATTATTGATTTCCTCATGACGGCGTAGACTTTCTACATCTATCTTTGCCCGAGTACGGGTCCTTCTGATCTGATGTGTCAGATCTCTGCTGTTGCTACTGCCCCATAGCGGGTTTATTATTTACTGTCTGCTGTTGCTACTGCCCCATAGCGGGTTTATTATTTACTGTCTGCTGCTGCCTATCGTGGGTTATTTACCTGCTACTGCTCCGTCACATTTCTGCTATTGTCTGCCTCTGTCCAGTATGGCATCTGTGGAGCCTCCTCGATTTCTCTGTGTAACCACGGTCAAGCTCGATGGATCCAACTACCATCTGTGGTCGGCATCCTTTGTTCTATATGTGAAGGCTCAAGGCAGATACTCTCATCTTACTACCAAGGAAGAAAATGTCCAATTTCGATGCCGTTTCGCTGGCCACAGAAACAGAAATTTACCGAAATTTCGATGGAAATTTTGACAAATGCGTTCCTAACGTTTCGACGGCAAAATCAACGAATTAATTTACAAAATCTTACCAGAATTATCTACCAGTGTAGATCTACTCAAATATGCAATAATATTTCATGTTAGATATGTGGGGGTGGGGGTCACCTCATGTGTGAGTGAAGGACCATGAACTGTTTTGATGGGGATTTCGATGGAGAATTTTGATGTCATTTTTCAATGGTGAAATCAAATGATTTAAGTCATTATAGTTTACAAGCACAATGTATAAACTTAAAGACACAAAACTGTGCAAAAAAATATGCTCTAGGCAATCCATAGTACATTACAAAGAAAGAAATTTTTTGATGGACAATGCGTTTCGACAGTGCATTTCGATGTCCGATGGCCATCAATATGGAAATAGTTGTGGAAATTTTGACAATTTCGTGGAAATTTTAAACTATGCTTACTACTGATTCACCTCCTGCTCCTGTTGCTATTGCTGACGACAAGACCAAACAGGCTTATGCCCAATGGTCTAAAGACGACTCGGGCGTTATGTCCTGGCTACTCAATAACACCGAGCCGCGCATTAGTCAGTCTCTCCTGTGCCTTCATAATGCTAAAGCAATGTGGGACCAGCTATCCCATGTCTACTCACACCAGCAAAATTCAAAGAGGGTTTTTGAAATTTCCAAAAGCCTTGCCAAAAAGGAGTACTCCTCAGATGCATCTATTGAAGATTTTTACAACCAGTGCTCCGCTCTCTGGAACGAGTATGAGATCTACCACCCGTTGACTGCTGACATCAAGAAAGCTCGGAAGCAACGCAATGAACTCCAACTGGTTCAGTTCTTAGCTGCACTTCCAGCTTCGTTTTCCGGTGTGGTTGACCAAATATTGTCTAGTGATCCACTACCGACTATCCGCGATGTTCTCAAGCGAGTCCATCGACTACCTTTTGTTTCCTCTACACCAGCTATTGAGCATCATGCCTTGGTTGCTCGTACTACTGATTCTAGACATGGCCGCGATCGTGGACGTGGTCGTGGAGGACGTCCACCGCCCTCTGGAGGAAGAGGCACATCCACAGCTCCTGGACGAGGTCAAGCCCCTGACCCTCGCTACTCCAACTGGTGTGGTCGTGATAATCACACTGAAGATAGGTACTGGATCAAACACGGCAAGCCAGCCTGGGCAAACTAGGCCTCCACTGAAGCTACTACAGAAGCCGCATCAGATCCACCAGCTGCTCCTCCATCCACTGACTGGCTTCGTTCTGAATTCGAGAAATTCTTCCAGGAGCGCATGACTCAACTACCCTCAACATCAACAGGAGGCTCTTTTTCTATGCTGGCGTCTCCCTTTGCTGGTAACCAAAAATGGTGTATTGATTCTGGGGCGTCTGTTCACATGGCAGACGACCTCCACTTATTTTCTGCCCTATCTAAAACTTCACATATTCCATCTGTCACCGTTGCTAATGGCTCGAAAGCACCTGTACATGGCATTGGCACGGTTCCGTTATCTCGCAAGCTGAATCTCCACTCTATTTTATATATACCTCAGTTTCCTGTTAATTTACTATCTGTTAGTAAAACTGTCAAACAACTTCAGTGGTCTATTAAATTTGATCCCTCTGGTTGTGTTTTGAAGGATCTCCACACGAAGACGAGGATTGGTTCGGGCCATGAAGGACCATATGGACTTTACTACCTAGATGGACCACTTGCGGTGTCAGCCCTCTTATCTACATCTGTCTCAGGACTGCAGTGACACGTTAGGTTGGGTCATCCATCTGCTGCAAAGATGAAATTTTTATTTCCTGCTTTAATTGAACATAAATTCTCTTGTGAAACCTGCATTTTGAGTAAACAAACGAGGTCTGTTTTTCCTGCAAAGACTGATATTGGGTCTAAAGATATGTTTGACATTGTTCACTCTAACATCTGGGGTCCATGTAGTGTCCCGAGTCAGTCTGGTGTTAAGTATTTCTTAACATTTATTGATGATTATTCCGGTGCTACCTGGCTTTTTCTACTTATAGACCGTAGTACTGTTTTGGATAATATCCGTGTTTTCTTCTCAGAAATAAAAACCCAATTCAATAAAACTATCAAAATTCTCCGTACTGACAATGCCCTAGAATTTATGCAAAAGTCTGTCACCTCTTTTTGTTCTAATCAGGACACCATACACCAAACCACTTGTCCCTACACTCCTCAGCAAAACGGTGTTGCTGAACGCAAAAACCGCCATCTCTTAGAGGTTGCTCGCACTCTTCTTCTCCATTACAAAGTCCCTCACCGTTTCTGGCCTGAGGCTGTCAAATCGCATCCCATACTCTATCTTGTTTCCTGATGCACCTCTGTTTCCTGTACCACCTCGTATTTTTGGGTGTACTTGTTTTGTTAAAAAATTGCGCCTAGGAATGTCGAAACTTGACCCTCGGTCTACTAAGTGCATTTTCTTGGGTTATTCAAGAACTTAGAAAGGCTATCGCTGCTTTGATCCGATACTTAGGCAGTGGTTGGTCAGTGCGGATGTCGTCTTCTTTGAGCATATGCCCTTCTTTTCTAAGGATGGAGCTAACCTAACTCCTGATCTGTTGGCACAAACACCTCTACCGGACATTGTTGAAAATCTGTCTGTTTCTGACCAGCCTGAAGAACGTCCACTGCAAGTGTACAAACGCTGACCGAAGACAAGTGCTCCTTCCATGGCCCCTCCTCAACCAACTCCTGCGTCTGCGGATGATCAAATAAACATTGAGGTAAACTCTGATCTGCACCTTCCTATCAGCTTAAGGAAAGGTGTACGCTCCTGTACTAAGCATCCTATCAGTCATTTCTGTACTACTGATAATCTGCATAACAACTTTGCCTGCTTTACTTCTGCACTATCTGCCGTCAGTATTCCGAAAAATGCTACAGAGGCTCTTACTATTCCAGCATGGAAGAAGGCAATGGACCTAGAAATGCAAGCACTATGTGATCGTAAGACATGGGAACTTGTCGATCGTCCAACTTCTTGCCCTACAGTGGGCTGTCGTTGGATCTTCACTATTAAATATCAGCCAGATGGTACCATTAAACGTCTCAAAGCCCGTCTTGTTGCTAAGGGCTACACACAGACATACAATGTTGATTATTTTGAGACTTTCTCTGCTGTTGCACGGCTAAACTCTGTTCACATTCTGATTTCTGTAGCTGTGAATAAAGATTGGTCACTCTATCAGCTTGATGTAAAAAATGCATTTCTTTATGGAGATTTACAGGAAGCGGTATACATGGAGCAACCACCTGGATTCGTTGCTTAGGGGGAGTCTGCCTCCAAAGTATGTAAGCTGAATAAGGCTATCTATGGTCTCAAGCAAAGTCCACGAGCCTGGTTTGACAAGCTTAGTCAAATTTTAGTCACCTTTGGCTTTTGTCGCTCTCATTCT
This sequence comes from Alisma plantago-aquatica, assembly GCA_963693085.1. Classification (NCBI taxonomy): domain Eukaryota; kingdom Viridiplantae; phylum Streptophyta; class Magnoliopsida; order Alismatales; family Alismataceae; genus Alisma; species Alisma plantago-aquatica. The sequence goes on along the minus strand of OY856409.1, from coordinate 661,983,282 downwards.
GACCATTCCGTCTTCATTCGAAAGACTTAGCTGGACTTGTCATTTTGATTGTTTATGTTGATGACATAATATTATCTGGCAGTGACACAGTGTGCATACATGACACTAAAAATTACTTAGAGAAGCATTTTGTCACTAAAGATCTTGGAAAACTTCGTTATTTTCTAGGCATTGAAATCTCCAGATCATCTGCAGGACTGTGTCTTTTTCAGAGGAAATATGTACTTGATATGTTGCAGGAAACTGGCATGCTTGGCTGCAAACCGGCTAACACTCCACTTGATCCAAACATGGACTGGGATGATGCAAATTCTCCTCCCTATGCTGATCATCATCAGTTCAGGAGACTGGTAGGCAAGCTTATTTATTTAACTGTCACATGAGCTGATCTTACTGCTGCTGTCGGATTCATCAACCGGTATCTTGACAAACCCCGACAGTGTCATTGGGATGCTGTATGCCATATTCTGAGATATCTTAAAAGCTCTCTAGGGAAAGGCTTGATGTATAAAAAACATGGCCACTGCAACCTATCCGGGTTCTCTGATTCAGACTATGCGGGAAGTTGTTCTGACCGGAAGTCAACTTCAGGCTATTGTACTTTTGTGGGAGGAAACCTTGTCACCTGACGAAGCAAAAAGCAGACTGTTGTCGCCAAATCTAGTGCAGAGGCGGAATACCGTAGCCATGACTCATACTGCTTGCGAACTGTTATGGGTTCAGAGTCTCCTCCAGGAGTTTGACATATCTTATTCTAGCCCTATTCCTATGTTTTGTGACAATAAGACCTCCATTTTTATTGCGAGCAACCCCACATTTCACGAAAGGGCGAAACATATCGAGGTCGACTGTCACTTTGTTCGAGAAGTAGTTCTCACTGGAAAAATGTGTACGCCATATCTCAGTACCGACAAACAAGTTGCAGACATATTCACAAAGATACTTCCCAAAGCTCGCTTTCTGACTCTGATTGACAAACTGGGCATGTTCGACATCTACGCTCCAGCTTGAGGGGGAGTATAGAGATATGCTGTTTTTCTGTTATGTCTTGTTGAGTGTCATGTGCATAGCATGTGCCTCACTTATTTTTTTTACCTTTGTAGTTTAGTCCCATATTGCTCATCTCTGTTTTAGTCTCTACTCTCTTCTGTTATATAAGAGACTGCATTGTGCACTATTTTACTCACTCAATAAACAAGCCTTCATTTATCTATAGAAGCCAATACATAGAAGCTCCAAACAATATCTCATCTCTTTCTTCGTCTCCTACCTCATCTCTTCCCATATTTTGTTTGTCACACCAACTTCGACAATCGTAGAATTTTATGAAGTAACATGGAGTAGTTGGGTTGGAGAGTTATAGGTAAAGGTAGAGGTAATATATTAGTAGGCAAATATTTGGAGGGAGAATTCTATACACGAGTCAGTATAATGCTTGATCCGAACATGATTCCGGGTAGAAACATGAATGCATCTTTGCCCGACCAGTGAAGATATTTGTTCGACCCTTAGGCCATGGAAGCCTTCCACCATAGAATAGAGTGGATCTCAAAATGATTTGGCATGTATTATATGTGGGGTAATATGTATGAAGAGCTGGAAGGAAGTAAAAAGAACAACTAAACAAAAGATATAGCTACTGAAAAAGTAAAGATAATTGTTGGTCGTATGGAATGGATAAAATAAGAGTACGCCATGGAGCCTTTCACCATAAAATAGAGTGGTAGCAAATGAAGTTGCGTGCCATGTTACATTGTTACTTAAATGTTTGCATTGACATCAGACAACATAAAACATGACGTGTGGGGTACCCACACACCGTAGTTGTTGTGGCAGAATGCACAACATGCATGCTGCACGTGTAATACTCCCAGATGTCTTGTAATAACTGCGGGCATAACTTGTAGTAGGTAGGGTACGCCATGCAATGCTACCATAACCTATGTATAAATAGGAACAAAAACTTGCCACAAGCTGGGTATACGATGTGTAATGTTTTTGTTAGAGAGTCTGTTTACTTATGTTTTATAGTCTCTTTGTATTATGGGCCAAAGTGTATCTTGACCCATTAGGGTTTAGTTTGAGTATCTACGCTTCCCTATCTTCCTATATATAGGAGCAGGGTTGTCTCTTATCAATATATTGATTAGCCTTTTCCTTACTTTCTAACATGGCATCAGAGTAGTGATCCAAACTAACCCTAGAAGAGACAAAAAGACTTCTTCCGCCTGCGGGCGACAACCGTCCTTTTTGGCTTGACCGCCCGCCAGACATCTATCTAGCCTCTATAGGCCTTCTTCCCCTCCCTTGTTCCTTCAGTTGCAATTCCCAATATCCAACAACTTTGTTCCCTACGGCCGCAAATCCATCTTAGCCGTTGTTAACCATATAACCTCTTCTCGTTGTCGTAAAATCTCTTCATCTCCTTGACTTGCGACAAACCAGTGCCATCTGATAACTCCCGAAATGCCTCCATCGGTAAATCCCTGCCCATCACCTGTTGTACAACCTCATATGTCCGCCATCACCACACCGTAAATCCCTGCCCAAACTCGTCTCCCGCTGATCCCCATCTACCAGTCGCAATTCCGGCACCCCTCCATGTGCTAATGCAAGCCGCAATCAACTCTTGATCCCCTCTGCTAGCACGCCTCGTCCTTGCCACCCTTTATCTACAACGTCACTGCCAACTCTCTTTGTTATCACCCGACAACCGCTAACCCCACGTCCAAAACCCGCTGCAACACGCAAGAAGGTCATCGACTTCCGCAATTTATCAAGCCAATGCCCGATCTAGTTGGAAAGGGCTACTTGGCGGCCATCCCATCCCTGTAAGATCAACTTTTGATAAATGTGTTCTTAATATGTCTGCGATCGGGCAAGTATGTTTCAACATCCTTTAATCTATTCAAGTCGAGAGGCAAATAATGAAGATCTGATCATTTATCTCCCACGTGAACTCCTCTTGCCACTTCAAGAAGAAAGCACTAATCTCTTGTGACTCACTAATGCAAATTTGTATGGATTTTATCTGCCATGGTAGTCATCTCTATGAAGATTTGTGCTTGATTTCTCTTCGAAAATCTTTGTAGGCCTTTTTTTGGGGGTTCTGCTTACGAGCCCCTGGGAGGGGCGACCTCCCCTTGACCCCTGGGCAGCGAGACCCCCTAATTGGGGGGCCGCACCCCCAAACTCCCCGACAGTTCGACTGCCTGTTTGTTGTTCTCTAAAGCGTTTCTTTATCATTATCCACCCCAACCACTCTTGGTTCTTTCTGTGATTGGTGTGAGGGGGAGAAATAGAAGAGAGATGAAGGAGGTAAGAGGAAGCTTTATATCTGCTGCTATTGATTATGCTTCTTGGAGCGCTTTGTATCTGGAGCTTAATTCTGCTTCTGTTGCCTTTTGGTTTGATGGCGGTCTTCTATCCGACTATGTCTACTATACTGCTGCGCGCCAACACTCTCTGACTTGTCCGTGCTTTGCACACGTTTTCTACTTGTCCATGCTTTGTGTGCACGTTGACTTTCTCCTATTGTGATCCATCACTCTTTGGTTTGTCCGTGTTCTGTTTGCTACTGTAACCCAACATTCTTTGGGCTGCGACGTTAGCGACTGTGATGAAGATCATGATGCTTTGATGCTTACTTCTGCTCCAGAGAACACCATCAATATATATATATATATATATATCTTAACACTCCCCCTCAAGTTGGAGTATAGATGTCTAATTCATGCCCATCTTGTTAAGCAGCTATGCAAATCTCTTCTTTATAAATGCTTTAGTAATGGATCAACAATTTGGTACTCCCGAGCATGTATAAGTAGTGTAGATGTCCTTCATATTAGCTTCCTTGATGAAGTGACAATCAAACTCAGCGTAGTTAGTGCTCTCATGGAAATAAGATTGATGGCAATGACAGTTGTAGCTTATGTATCACAGATTTCTTGCACATGAGCAATAACTGGTCCTTAAATCCCTTTCCAAGAGATTTGTCCCAAAGAAGTTCACAAGCTGTATGGGCCATGGCTTTATTTCTACCTCAACACTAGATCTGGCTACAACATTCTACTTATTGTTGCACCGAGACCCAAGATTGGTATGTCGAATGTTACCAAAGGATAAATGCACTTTAGACATGGTGGATCTGTTGGATTTCTTTTTGTTATTACTTATCACTCACTCTTCATCTACCAAGGATGCATTGAGATGTTGTATGTCCAAATTGAGATCAAGGACTTGGGGGACCTGCCAAGTGCTTATGGAAACCTTCCTGAACTTGAAAATAGTTCGTGAACAGGGATTTTTTTGGTCCTGCATAAATGAGAGCAATCGTGTAAAGCTGTGTGGCTATTAGGTTTTTTAGGGGGTTTTGAAGATAGAGGGAGGGTCTATGTGGGTCCTGGATGATGAATAGGCAAACACTCTTGGTTTCAGATACAGAGAGGGAGAGACAACGGATGGCAGAATGGCCCGTGAAGCCTCATGACATGTAGGCGTCTGCCTCGGGGCGATGCAGCCCGCAGTGTGCTCCTAGGTGTGCCTTTGCTTGACGTCCTCGTTTGTGAGGCAGCAGCCAAGGTGGTGAGGCGGTGGTGAGTCATAGCCTCTTTGTAAAGGAGGAGGCATGGAGGAAGAAGGGAGGGGGAGGAGGAAAAAGAGTAGGAAATGTATCTGTAGGTTCTTGTGATAATGCAGAATCTTCAGCTACGGTGGTGGGTGCTTCTACTGCTCCTATGGCTGCTAGGGGTGTTGGTGCTGCTCTGCTTCTAGCGTTTGCAGCTGCTGTGATGGAAGGAGAAGGAATAGAGGAAGAGGGGAGGGGGAGGAGGAAAAGGAGTAGGAAATGTATCTATGTAGGTTCCTGTGGTAGTGCAGAACCTTCAGCTACGGCAGCGGGCGCTTCTACTGCTCCTATGGCTGCTAGGGGTGTTGCTGCTGCTCTGTATCTAGCGTTTGCAGCTGCTGCGATGGAAGCCTCTCTGTAAAGGAGGAGGAATGGAGGAAGAGGGGTAGGGGGAGGAGGAAAAGAGGTAGAAAATGTACACGTGTAGGTACTTGTGATAATGCAGAACCTTCAGCTGCTCTGTATCTAACGTTTGCAGCAGCTGTGAGGGAAGCCTCTTTGTAATGGAGGAGGAATGGAGGAAGAGAGGGAGGGGAAGGAGGAAAAAGAGTAGAAAATGTACATGTGTAGGTTCTTGTGGTAATGCAGAACCTTCAGCTGCGGCGGTAGGTGCTTCTACTGCTCCAATGGCAGCTAGGGTCAGGGTTGTTGCTGCTGCTCTGCATTTAGCTTTCGCAGCTACTGCGACTGCTGCCTCTGCCTCTGCCTCTGTGGCAGCTGTCTCCACCGCTGTGATATCCACCTCACCTTCCTTGGCCGTTGATGAGGTCTACGTAATTCTGCAATAGCTGATGGCCGCCACAATCTTCCTTTCTGATGGCTGTTGCCATTGTGGCTGCTTGTCCAGGCGTGGTTGTCGTTACAGGAAGTAGTGTGGATCTGTTTGGGGGGGGGGGAGCTTATGTATGGCTCAGGTTAGCTAGGGTCTCGTTGGATTGAGTGGAGAGTTAGTGTTTTTGGACCTTAAAAAGGCCATTACGGGCTAAGCTGTTTAGTTGCCTGAGCTGCAGGCTATGGTCTTTTGACCAACGTATATGGGCCAAACCCATGTGTGTGATATATAGTTCTCTCTCTCTCTCTCTCTCTCTATATATATATATATATATATATATATATATAATTTTATATGGATGTCTTGTTCTTTTCTGAGGCTTAAGCCACGCCCCACTAGGATAAAATGGCTCAATACGCCTCACATACTTTAAGACCTTTCTCATGAGTGATTGTTGCATTTCTTGCACAAAAGATCTTGGCCAGACTGGACCACTGGGCCTGATAGGAGTTGTCTAAAAAATTGATTAAAGATGGCCTTGCTGGCTGAACGTGGTCCTAGAGCAAATATGAGCATTATATATGGCTCACACAATCTATTAGAAAAAGAGATAATGGGAATATATATGTGTGGCTGTTATGTGATGGACAAACTCCTATCCTATATATATAGTAGTAGAGACAAGTACAAGACACTAGACAAATTCTGATGGACTAAGAGCCAAAATCCTAATTGGCCAAACAAACTTGAGCCCATTTATATTAACTAATACACTGATTACTCTAAAACTCCCCTTCAACTCGGAGCATTGAAAATCACATGCTTGCAGACAGACAGAAAAAGAGAATAACAAACATGATCACAAAATCAACCATACAAACTCAACTAGACAAAATTCATCCTAGACAAGAACATCATTCCCCCATAATCTTGCAATCGAACAAAAATGCACTCAAACACTCCCCCTCAAGCAGATAATAGCAGATACAAAAACATGTAGTTGGTGAGCTTCACAATTACAAATGAAGTGCAGGTGAATGTGTCATTATCTCAGTCGCTAACGCCATCATGTAGCCTAGAGAGTGTTGGTGCACAATAAGAGCAGTAGTCCCGAACAGAAGCCAGTAAGGCCAGACAATGTTGGTACACAAAAACAATAGTTGACATGCGGAATAGTATGGTCAAATGGTAGCAATAAGTGACGTAGCTGGAATGAATAATCCATTGCACAAAGGTGTAGGCAGATACAATACAAGACTTTAAAATGCATAGTAGCAACTTAAAGTGAAGCTCCATCACTTGTTTGCAACACTTGCAAAAGTCAGTTTTGAAAGGAACATCTACCATCTTATCATCTGTTCACTTAATTTCCATCACATTAGTAAATGTCATGGTCCAGAGGGTGCTGGGTGACATGCATGCTATAGGCATTAGTTGTGCATACAAAGTTCAAACATGTAGAGCCAACATACAAATGAAGCACAAATGTCAGTTAGCAACAAATAACATGTGCTACTATAGCACAAATAGAAGAAATAACGATATTGCCAAACAAAAGACCATGAGAAATATGTAGACAATGTATCATCACAACAACATATAGCAGACATGAAATAGATAGCTCCATAGCAGCAGACAAGGCAGATGATGATGAAGAATATCCTAAAAAGTAGAGGAACAAGATGATCCAGAAGTCCAATTTAGAAGCCATAAGAAGCTCCAAACAATATCTCATCTCTTTCTTCGTCTCCTACCTCATCTATTCCCATATTTTGTTTCTCACACCAACTTCGACAATCGAAGAAGTTTATGAAGTAACATGGAGTAGTTGGGTTGGAGAGTTATAGGTAAAGCCGTAAAGGTAGAGGTAATATATTAGTAGGCAAATATTTGGAGGGGAGAATTGTATACATGAGTCAGTATAATACTTGATCCATGACATGAATCCGGGTAGAAACATTAATGCATCTTTGCCCAACCAGAGAAGATATTTGTTCAACCCTTAGGCCATGGAAGTCTTCCACCATAGAATAGAGTGGATCTCAAAATGATTTGTCATGGATTATATGTGGGGTAATATGTATGAAGAGCTGGAAGGAAGTAAAAAGAACAACTAAACAAATGATATAGCTACTGAAAAAGTAAAGATAATTGTTGGTCGTATGGAATGGATAATACAAGATTACGCCATGGAGCCTTTCACTATAAAATAGAGTGGTAGCAAAGAAGTTGCGTGCCATGTTACTTAGATCTTTGCATTGTCAGCAGACAACGTAAAATGTGGCGTGTGGGGTACCCACACACCGTAGTTGTTGTGGCAGAATGCGTAACATGCATGTTGCACTTGTAATACTCCCACATGTCTTGTAATAACTGAGGGCAGGACTTGTAGTAGGTAGGGTACGCCGTGCAATGCTACCATAACTTGTGTATAAATAGGAACAAAAACTTGCAACCAACTGGGTATACAATGTGTAATGTTTTTGTTAGAGAGTCTGTTTACTTATGTTATTTAGTCTCTTTGTATTATGGGCCAAAGTGTATCTTTATCCATTAGGGTTTAGTTTGAGTATGTACGCTTCCCTATTTTCCTATATATAGGAGCAGAGTTGTCTCTTATCAATATATCGATTAGTCTTTTCCTTACTTTCTGACATAGCATTAGAGCAGTGATCCAACCTAACCCTAGAAGAGACAAAAATATTTCTTCCGCCTACGGACGACAACCGTCCTTTTTGGCTTGACCGCCAGCCGACCATCTATCTAGCCTCTACATGCCTTCTTCCCCTCTCCCCTATTCCTCACGCCGCAATTCCCAATATCCAACGACTTTATTGCCTGCGGCTAGGGCTGTAAATGGGTACGGGTAGACCCGTGGACCCGCAAATTTAGACCCTTAAAAAACCCGTCACGAGTCTAATTTTTTATACCCGCATACCCTTGGACCCGTATACCCTTGGACCCGCATATAAGCGGGTCCAATAATGGGTATACTTGGACCCAGACCCGCTAGACCCATGTACCCGCTATACATAAGTAACTACTTAAATAACATGTTATATATATAATACTTTACTAGTCTAATTAACATAATTCTTGAGATTATATCCTAATCTAACCACAATAAGGTTGAGACTAGTCATATCATAAAGAATTAACTATTCTAGTTTCAATAATGAACATTATATGTAAACTTAAAAATCAAAATGTCTACTAATTTACATTACTTTCTACATAAGTTAAACGTTACGACGATGACTACAAATATGTAAACAATTAACTCAATTAATGTTAATGTATAAAATATAGCATTGTCTAATATAACTATTGCATGTTAACGTGCTATATAATAACAATATCTAGTTGTCTTAAAATATATAGAATATAGTCATTTCTCTTACATAAATAATATGATGTTTTATAGAACCGCTTACCCACATACCCGCACCACATACCCATTATAATTGCGGGTACGGGTATGGTGCGGGTCCAGGTTTTGTATTATGCGGGTCTAGAACCGGAACCGGACCCGCTAAATTAGATGGGTATGGATATGGGTATGGCCAGACCCGCACCGTACCCGCACCGTTTACACCCCTACCTGCGGCTGCAAAATCCATCTTAGCCGTTGTTAACCATATCACCTCTTCTCGTTGTCGTAAAATCTCTTCATCTCCTTGACTTGCGATAAACTAGCGCCATCTGATAACTCCCGAAATACCTCCACCGGTAAATCCCTGCCCATCACCCATCGCACAACCTCATATGTCCGCCATCACCACACCGTAAATCCCTGCCCAAACTCGCCTCACGCTACTCCCCATCTACCAGCCGCAATTCTGACACCCCTTCATGTGCTAACGCAAGCCGCAATCAACTCTTGATCCCCTCTACTAGCATGCCTCGGTCCTTGCCGCCCGATATCTACAACGTGACCGCCAATTCTCTTCATTATCACCCGACAACCGCTAACCCCACATCCAAAACCCGTTGCGGCACGCAAAAAAGTCAGCAACTTTCACAATTCATCAAGCCAATGCCCGCTCTAGCGGGAAAGGGCTAATTGGCTGCTGTCCCACCCCTATAAGATCAACTTTTGATAACTGTGTTCTTGATATGTCTGCGACCGGGCAAGTATGTTTCAACATCCATTAATCTATGCAAGTCGAGAGGCAAATAATGAAGATCTGATCATTTATCTTCAACGTGAACTCCTCTTACCACTTCAAGAAGAAAGCACCAATCTCTTGTGACTCGCTAGTGCAAATTTGTATGGATTTTATCTGTCATGGTATTCATCTCTATGAAGATTTGTGTTTGATTTCTCTTTGAAAATCTTTGTAGGCCTTTTTCTTCGGGGGCTCTGCTTGAGTGCTTTCGAGCCCCCGCGAGGGGTGACCTCCCGTCGACCCCTGCCCGCTGAGGGCAGCGAGACCCCCGAATTGGGGGGCCGCACCCCCCAAACCCCCCCGGCAGTTTGACTGCCTGTTTGTTGTTCTCTAAAGCGTTTCTTTATCATTGTCTACCCCCAACCACTCTTGGTTCTTTCCGTGGTTGGTGTGAGGGGGAGAAAGAGAAGGGAGATGAAGGAGATAAGAGAAAGTTTTATATCTGCTACTATTGATTATGCTTCTTGAAGCACTTTGTATCTGGAGCTTAATTCTTCTTCTGTTACCTTTTGGTTTGATGATGGTCTTCTATCCGGCTATGTCTACTTTACTGCTGCGCGCCACACTCTCTGGCTTGTCCGTGCTTTGCACACATTGACTTTCTACTTGTCCATGCTTTGTGTGCATGTTGACTTTCTGCTACTGTGATCCATCACTCTCTGGTTTGTCCGTGCTCTGTTTGCACGTTGGCTACTGTAACCCGACATTCTTTGGGCTGCGACGTTAGCGACTGCGATGAAGACCATGATGCTTTGATGCTTACTTCTGCTCCAGATAACACCATCAAGATATATATATATATATATATATATATATATATATGTTAGCACTCCCTAAAGCTGAAGTATGGATGTCTTTTTCATGCCCATCTTGAAAAAACAGCTCTGCAAAACTCTTCTTTATAAGTGCTTTAGTAATGGATCAACAATTCCGTACTCCCGAGCATGTATAAGTAGTGTAGATGTCCTTCATATTAGCTTCCTTGATGAAGTGACAATCAAATTCAGTGTAGTTAGTGCTCTCATGGAAATAAGATTGATGGCAATGACAGTTGTAGCTTATATATCACAGATTTCTTGCACATGAGCAATAACTGGTCCTTGAATTCCTTTCCAAGAGATTTGTCCCAAAGAAGTTCACAGGTTGTATGGGCCATGGCTTTATTTCTACCTCAACACTGGATCGGGCTACAACATTCTACTTATTGTTGCACCGAGACCCAAGATTCCCGACTCCATAAGTATAATAGTCAGTAGTCCAGAAGTGGATCTGCAGTCAGTACAGCTTCCCGAATAATCAACATCAGATTATAAAAGAACGTTTGTGTGATCGTGCTTTAAATAAAATAGACCTTTTCCATGATATGCTTTGAAATATCTCAGATTGTGACAAACATCTTTCTAGTGTGGTTGTCTAGGCTTATCCAAATTTGACTGACAAAGCCAATTGTAGGAATGATGGTGACAGGTGTCAATGCAAGATAGATTAGTTTCTTAACAAGCCCCTTTTACCTCAAGTGATCAAGTAATATTGGCCCCTCCTTATCGAGTTTAGAATTAGGATCTACAGACGTATCTGCAGGTTGTGCCCTTGTCATGCTAGTTTCTGTAGGTAAGTCCACAACATGTTTTGTGTCATAGGAAAATAGAAGCTCCCTACCTTAATACCAAGGAAGTGTCATGTTTTGTCCAGATCTTTAGTGACAAAGTGCTCAACTAGATATTTTTTAGCCTACATTTTAATCGAGTCACTGCCCAATAGTACAATGCCATCGACATACAAAATCTGAACAATCCTTGCACCAATTTTATTGATATAAGAGAGTGATCAACATGTTATCTGGAAAAGCCAAACTCAATTCTTATACCATGTTAGAATATAAGATAATGGGAAAATCACTACATTGTTGTTATTAGATCAGAATGCCTCTCCTATATGTAGGAGAAGAGACAAGTAGAACACACTAGACAAACCTTAATGGGCTAAGAGTCTAAACTCTAATGAGCCAATAGACTTGAGCCATGTATTGCTAACTAAGACACTCATGTATTCTTAACATTATCAATAGACTAGAGGAAGTAAGGTTTGATTGCGTAATACTGCTATGCAGGAGAATGCCAGAGCATAATGTCATGTTCCTACATCGTTTTGTTGATCTTCTAGATCAAATAATCCAATCTTAACTGTAGAAAATATGATTATAGACAATTAGATTAATAAATATTTGATACAAAAGAAAGTCTCTCCTATATATTGGATAAGGGGACACAACTCCAGACCCAAGTGGACTCTTAATGACTTTGCTCTAATTGGGCCTATAGACTTTGGCCCATGGTGCAGGACTTCGACTTCGTGTCGACTTCGCCAGGTGTGGAAGTGGAAGTTCTTCGTGTCGACTTCGCCAGGTGTGGAAGTGGAAGTTTGTGGAAACTTCGAGGAAGTTTCGAGGAAGTTTAGATGCAAACTTCGACAAACTTCGATGCCGATTTTTGAAGAAAATGATGTGAATTTGAAGGAAACTTCGATTGAAAACTTCTAATTATGTTATACCTCTCTCTTATAATTGCTAATTTAACAAAAATACACGATTCATGATTCTTTAGCCCTAAGTAGGTTGATAATATGATGTGCGCCTGCAATGGTCAAGCATGCAATACACATACTAATACAGTTCAAGTGTTGAACATAAGTATTATATACAAATATACAACCAAATAGGAAAGAGTGGCAACAACAAACATAGGAGTTGATATTAGAAGTTGTGAAGAGGGTTGGAGGCAACACTTATGTATTATATGGCCATTAGTGCACTAGTTAGAATTAATGTTCTGGGTCGTCTCAATTTCGCCCCAACTTCGCCAACTTCGAGGAAACTTCGACAACTTCGGAGAAGTTGAGACGAAAATACATACAAAAAAACCAACTTCGACGAAATCAGGGAAACTTCGCCCCGAAGTTTAGACGAAGCCGAAGTATTGAGGATTCGACTTCGCCTAGGCTCGAAGTTCGAAGTTTCGGCGAAATTTCGCCCAACTTCGCCGAAGTTTTGTTCCATGCTTTGGCCCTTCTCTCATGTGACTTAATAATACTTTTACATTCTAATAGTCTTCCTCAAGCTAGAGCATAGAAGGATCAATGTTCAACTTGGATGATAGATTAAGACAAGACGGTCTAAATAATGACTTATAGACAAATTAAAACTTATAGCACGACTTGTGCACTCTCCCTGAGTTAACACGACATGTGCGCTCAAAATCAGAGTTTGATGTGTTTGACACCTTTGACATTTACACTACCCTTGAAATGGGTAAACGCCAGATCAACACCCACGATGAACTTTGGGACAATTGGAGCTCTGACCAGTTTGGAGCTAGTATCTTGGGTAGAAAACATTGCTGAAAAAACGTGCAAAGATCATATAAGTTTCTAACTCACTTGCTATTGCCTGTTTTAAGTAGTTTTCAAAAGAAGACCACTACCAAAATGACACAATAGTCTAGAGTCTCTAGACAGAATCAATGCAACATTAAGACTAAGCTGTAGCAAATGGTCAACATGCTTGACAAGGCACGAGCAGACAAGCATGAGATATCGCTAAAGTAGTGTTGGGCCTATTTGCTCAAGAAGGGGTGTGTGTGAATTGAGCCCACTTGATCAAATTCATTAAATCTTCAAAATCTATCTCAAGATAATTATGTAAGCATGAAAAGTAAGGGAGATAAAGATTGAAAAATCCATAAGTGAAGACCATACTTATAGTGGTTCCATCTCAAAAGATGTAGTACACTACTTAGAGAGGTCAACCTCAAGGATTTTCAACCTTGAGTCACTCCTTATATTCCATTGTAACAGTTGCACCAAGACACCACATTTTTGAAGATCAAAGGCTAAACTAGCCCCGCTTTTTCAGGCAAGGAAACCATCAACCTTACTTGCCTATCCTTTGCCAAGGATCTTTTGCCCTTACTAAAGGACTTACCCACTCTTAGCAAGAGTCTTCTACCTTTACTTCAGTGTAGCCAAGGAGAAGCTTTGTCCACCAAGGATGCCTTCCCTTGCAACGGGTCACCACCCTCCAACTCCTCTTTGTCAAGAGACTGTTGCTTTGCCAATGGGTGCCTTCCTTTTCCTAGGGTTGCTTGCCCTTCTTTCCTCTCTTAACCAAGAGAGATAATCATGGTAAGAGAGAGAGGTTAGAAGGTAGAGAAGTGAGAGCCTCACGAGATATACATGGTAGGGATTTCTCTCTTACAAATCTCCCATTCACTCCAATAGATGTAACAAGTGATTAAACTCATGAGAGTAGATAGGGCTCTTTGAGCCAGAAATCTCTCAACTGTAGTATAGGTGCCTTGTGGGGCATGTGGCTAACCATGGGATGAAGCCCAGTGCTTCCTATTTATAGTGGAGGATGTCTTTTAGTTGTTAGAATCATTTAGGACTAATTCTAACCGTCCAGTGGATATATTTTCTCTTACTTACCTCTGTATTCTGTAACAACTATATTGCACTTTACAACTACAATGCCGTCCGTCGAGATTGTGTTGCCAAAATTTGGTTGATGCACAAAAAGACAAGGCCAAGTCAAGTCCATCGATCGAGTTTGTCCCTTGAAATGTCGGCTGATGAACTTTCTTGTAAACTTGCTTTTAGCTCATTGGCTGAAATTCTTATCAGTTAAGAAAATTCAGTTGATGGTATCAATTGAGCCATCAAATAGTGTCGTTGGCCGAGATTCTTCCTGGACAATCTCAGACGATGAAAATGCTTGACTTGAAAATCCCAATTATTGCTAAGTGTAATATTAATTTGATCTAATTAATTCTATTTCTTTTTGAGCTTAATTACAAGTCTCACAATCATTATAAGTGATTTACAACAAATATATAAGGAGAAAACTATCCATTCTTCAATCTTGATCTTTGTGCATGTATGACTTAATTTCTCCAAATTAGGGTTTACAAGTGTAGGCATTTGGAATATGTCTATCTGAAATCACTCAAATAGAAACATTAGATACAAATAAGTGGAATAGTTTAGTGATCATCAAACTATGGGATTTGGCAATTTAGACTCTTGAGTCAACACATAACCAATTGAATGGCAAAAAACAGATGTGCCACACCACACAACCAACCTGCAAATAATCCAAGATACTTCCAATGGTAGATTACTTATGTGTTGCCGGAGTAGAATGACCAAGATGTGGCCAATGAAGAGACGAATTCACATGATGTGGAGAGTCGAAGACAATCCAGTTGACATGAGGAATCTTCTCCCTTTGATGATGGTACACGATGTATTATGAATTTATGAAAGATGGATCAATGCCTTACTTGCCAAGGCGTCTAGGTGGTGGGTTTAAGCCAAGGGGGCCTAGCCCGCCCAGGCACTTCGGCGGGCACCTAGGCTTTTCTGGGTGTTTTTTTAATTTTTTCTAGTTACATATTTAAATGTTTGTACACATGATACTATATGAGATGATGTAATTATCTAATAATTAAATGTTCTTATAAGTCTAATTTGAATCTATAAATATAGGATAATCACGGGCAAGAGAATTAAAAGGATGAAAAAGAAACAACAGTAAGAGGAAGATAAGTAGGAATTGTAGAGAGAAAATGTGATAAAAAGAAACATGCAAATGGTAGGAGTTGTTCTGGAAGAAGTCAGAATAAGACAAACACAATGGCAGTAAAAGGAAATTGAAAGAGGAAGAATTCAATAAAACAAAATAAAAAACTGCAGTAGCAGATGCTGTGGAAATAAAAATATAGAGGGAGGAAGAATATGTCAGTAAAAATAAATGGAAACATGCAAGCTACAGTAGCTGTGAGAGGAGCTTTAGGAGGAAGAAATCAGAAATTGAAGAAAATTTGTATGCAAATAGTGTAGTAGATTTGGGAGTAGGAGGCATAGGACAAATCTGAAATAAGAAATATGCACATAGAAGTAGGAGGGATATAGGAGGAGGAATAACTCATTAAAAAAAAATGCAGCAGCAGTAAGATTTACAAATAAAATGCAGAAGGATAAAAAATGAAAAGAAAAAGAAGCAAGAACAACAAACATATGAGGAAGTAGAATTTTCTTTTTACAAACAGCACTGTGAGGACTTACCAGTTTGCCACAGTCGCAGCAGGAGCACCTAGGTGGCCGCCTAGTCTGCCTAACCTGCCTATGACACCTAGATGCTTAGGTTTGAGGGACCTCACGCCCGCCTGATAACTATGATCAATGCTGGCAACAACGAGGTGGGATATTGTCCTTTAAATCAATTTGGATGATGAAATATGGACAACACATTAAGTACCCAAAGCTCCATAGGAATATAGTAGAAAAAGCTGCATCATAAGATGGAGATATATCCTCCTGTCCTCATATCCTCTATATCTCACCCTCACACCAACCACGAATATAGGATGAAAGTGGTTGGGGTGGATATTAGTATATAGACTTTCCTGTGTTTTTTACTTAGTCTATTTTTCTCTTTACTGTGTTATTCTTGTGTTTAGTTTTATCCCACATGGGTTATCTCTAAATCCTGTGGTCTTCTCTTGTCTTATAAAAGAGAACCATGTACTCCTTGTTTAATCATCTCAATAATAGGATTATTAGCCACAACTTCTAGATGGTATCAGAGCCTCCCGATCCTCCCTAACCCTGATCCTTTCCCTTCTCCCAAGCCGCCGCCCACCTGGCCCCCCTCCTGGTGCCGCCGCCACCACCACCAGCCCCTACAGCCGCCGTCACCCCCTCCCCTACCTTTCTCCCTTGCCGCCCACCTCCTGCCCTCCCTTCGTCTCTACCGCAGCCCCCCCTCTTCTTCCTCCGTCTCCACCGCCGCCCCCCCACCCCCCTGCTGCCCGCCGCCACCCCACACCCACCACTACCATCTCCCGCAGCCACAACCACCCTCCCCATCCTCTCTTCTCTCTTGTTTCTCTTCCTTAGTTCTTCGCTCACCATCTAGTTCGGCTACAGGCTTCCGCTCGTCTCCGTACGCTCTTCCGAAAAAGCTTACGTACAACCCGTGTCTTTTTCAGTTCTGGCACGTTGAAGGCGTAAACCAGCCTTTCACTTCTGCCTGCCTACGCCTCATGGTGGAGTGATCTTTTCTCCATGGTGGCGTAGGTTTCTTACATCTTTATCTGCCCCGTGAGGGTCTTCTGAGGTCCATGTGGATCTCCTACTTGCTACGACTACTAGTCCATGTGGTGGACTCCTGCTACTGACTACTGCTCCTGCTGATTCTTACTGTGCCCGTGCTACTGTTCTTCTCTGGTCTGATGGCGACTCCAGATCTCCCACGCACTCTCTGTGTTACTACGGTGAAGTTGGACAATTCCAACTATCACCTATGGGCTGCCTCCTTTGAGTTGTATGTCAAATCCCAAGGTCGCCACTCTCATCTGACTACAAAAGGCCCGTCTCTTCCTGCTCCTGATGCTGACGAGAAGACGAAACAAGCCTATGATCTCTGGTCCAAAGAAGACTATGGGGTCATGACATGGATGGTCAACAACGCTGAAGCCAAGATCAACCAGTCCCTGCTCCGTCTTCAGACTGCCAAAGAAATGTGGGAGCAACTCTCCCATGTTTACTCGCACCAACAGAATCCTAAGAAGGTCTTTGAGATCTTCAAGCAACTTGCCAAACAGGAGTATTCTTCTACTGACTCCGTCGAGGATTACTACAACTCCTACTGTGCCCTCTGGGATGAGTTCCAGGTGTATCATCCTCTTTCTACTGACATCGATGAAGTTCATCGACAGCGGAACGAACTTATGTTAGTTCAGTTCCTCGCGGGCCTACCTGCTTCCTTTACTGGTGTTGTGGACCAAATTCTCTCCAGCGACCCTTTACCCACTCTCCGCGATGTGCTCAAAAGGGTCCAACGCTTACCTTCTGTGTCCCAGTCCGTGCCTGACTCTTCTGATGGGGCAGCCCTTGCTGTTCGCTCTGGTGATTCCTTTCGTGGTCGCGGTCGTGGCAGAGGTCGTGGCCGCGGAGGACGTTCTTCTGCTCCTGGCCGTGGCTCTGGAGCTGATCCTATTGAGTCCCGCTATTGTACTCACTGCAAGCGCACCAACCATACTGAAGATTGTTGTTGGATCAAATACGGCAAACCTGACTGGGCCAATAAAGTGACTTCTGACCAGACTGAACCTGCTCCACCAACAGCTGACTGGATCCGCTCGGAATTTGAAAAACTGCTTCAAGCTCGACTGGCTTCCTCTACTGATGCTTCAAATGATGGCAGCGCCGCCCTTCTAACCAAGACTGGTAAACCTTAATGGGTGATTGACTCTGGTGCGACCTCTCATATTTCTGGCAATCCTACTTTATTCTCTAAATTGCACAAGACATCTTTTATACCGCCTGTTACTTTAGCTGATGGCTCTAAATCACCGGTTACTGGAATTAGTGATATAAGTTCTACTGGTAGTCTGCCACTGCAGTCCACTCTTTATGTCCCTAAGTTTCCCCTTAATTTACTATCTGTCAGTAAAGCTATGAAGAGCCTTCGTTGCTCAATTACGTTTGATCCGGATGGTGTTCTGTTTCAGGATCTGCGCACGAGGATGACGATTGGTTCAGGCCATGAGGGACCAGATGGACTCTACTACTTGGACGATCCGAAGCCAGCTGCATATTTGACATCATCTGTGGCCGACATTCAGTGGCATTATAGATTGGGACATCCCTCTGCTGTAAAATTAAAAGCTTTATTACCTGATGTAGTTAGTTTTGTTTTTCATTGTGAGACATGCCAGCTTGGCAAGCAAACTCGTGCTACTTTTTCACCAAAATTTTGCATTAGTTCTAAAGCTATCTTCGATATTATACATGCTGATGTTTGGGGTCCATGTGCTGTGACGAGTACTTCTGGTTTTAAATATTTTCTGAGCTTCATTGATGATTTCTCTAGAGCAACCTGGCTATTTTTACTGAAAGATAGATCTACCATTCTTGAGAAAATTACTGATTTCTTTGCTGAAATCCGTACCCAGTTTGCTAAGCCCATTAAAATTTTGCGCACTGACAATGCTTTGGAGTTTATGCAAGCCTTTGTTAGTAGTTTTTGTCGTCGCCAGGGCACCATCTACCAAACTTCTTGTGCCTATACCCCGCAACAAAACGGTGTCATTGAACACAAAAACCGTCATCTCCTTGAAGTTGCGCGTACCCTTCTTTTTCACTACCATGTTCCTCAGTCTTTTTGGCCCGAGGTGATATCTATTGCTTGCTACCTCATTAATCGTATGCCATCCACTGTGCTCGGCAATAAGATTCCATATCAGGTCTTGTTTCCTGATGCACCTCTTTTCTCTTTGCCTCCTCGTATCTTTGGGAGCACGTGCTTTGTTAAAAATCTCTGGCCTGGCCTTACCAAATTGGATCCTAGAGCAACTAAGTGTGTTTTCTTGGGATACTCTCGCACTCAAAAAGGGTATCGATGCTACGATCCTGTTTCTAAAAAGTGGTTTGTCTCTGCGGATGTAGTATTCTTTGAGCACATGCCTTTCTATTCTCCGGCTGGTTCTGCACTCACATCGGATTTACTGGTTGATACGCCTTTACCGGTTGTGGATGATTTGACTGATAATTCTGATGCTGCCTCCCCACCTGAAATGCCACCTCTGAAAGTGTATCACAGAAGACAGAAGCCGACAGCTCCCTCTATGGCCTCCCCATCGTCTTCATCCTCTGTGCCAGATCAAACACCTCCGCAGGTATTTTCTGATCTTGATCTCCCTATTAGCCTGCGAAAAGGGACACAGACTTGTACTAAGCATCCCATTGGGAATTTCTGTTCTACTGATAATCTGGGTGCTAATTTTGCTAATTTTACTACGGCCCTTTCTGCTATATTTGTTCCTAAAACTGCTGCTCAGGCCATTAAAAATCCTGCATGGCGTTAGGCTATGGAAACCGAAATGCAGGCGCTGACTGAGCGCAATACATGGCAACTTGTTGATCCACCGGCTGATTGCTCTCCTGTTGGTTGTCGCCGGGTCTTCACGGTCAAGTATCAACCGGATGGAACTGTTGAACGACTTAAGGCGAGAGTAGTGGCTAAAGGCTATACACGGACCTATGTGGTCGACTACTTTGAGACTTTCTCTCCGGTGGCACGGTTGAACTCTGTGCGAATTCTTATTTCTGTTGCTATTAATTCTGACTGGCCTCTGTATCAGCTTGATGTCAAGAATGCTTTCCTGTATGGTGACCTTCATGAAGAAGTCTACATGTCACAACCCCCTGGTTTTGTTGCTCAGGGGGAGTCCTCTAAAGTATGCAGACTGAAAAAGGCGATCTATGGCTTGAAACAGAGTCCTAGAGCTTGGTTCGATAAATTAAGTACTATTCTTCAGAAATTTTCGTTCAAGCGCTCCCAGTCCGATCACTCAGTCTTTGTCAAGAATACTCCTGCTGGCATTATTATTCTCATTGTTTATGTTGATGATATTATCCTCTCAGGAAGTGATCCTGTTGGTATTCAGTCCACCAAGCACTATCTGGAAAAACATTTCGTCACTAAAGATCTTGGGTCTCTCCGGTATTTTCTTGGGATAGAGGTGTCCCGGTCTTCTTCTGGCCTCTGCTTATCTCAATGCAAGTATGTTCTGGATCTACTATCTGAAACTGGTCTTCTACGTGCTAAGCCTGCTAGCACACCTCTGGATCCGAACACCGACTGGGATGATGAGAATTCTCCTGCCTATCCTGACAATCATCAATATAGAAGAATGGTCGGTAAACTCATCTATCTTACTGTTACACGGGCCAATATTGCTGCTGCTGTTGGATTGGTTAGTCGTTACCTAGATAAGCCTCGACAATGTCATTGGGACGCTGTCTGTCATATTCTGAAATATCTAAAAAGTTCTCCTGGAAAAGGCCTGCTTCACAAGAAACATGGACACTGCAAACTTCTTGGCTATTCTGATTCCGATTACGCTGGCAGCAAGGTTGACCGTCGCTCTACTTCTGGCTACTGCACGTTTGTGGGAGGCAACCTTGTCACTTGGCGAAGCAAGAAGCAGTATGTAGTTGCTCGCTCAAGTGCTGAAGCTGAATATCGTGCCATGGCGCACACTACCTGTGAACTATTCTGGATTAGGAGCTTACTGAAGGACTTTGGTATCTCTGACTCGTCTCCTATTCCAATGTATTGTGACAACAAAGCAGCTACATTCATTGCCAGTAACCCTACTTTCCATGAGCGGACCAAGCACATTGAGGTGGATTGTCATTTTGTCCGCGAAGCTGTTCTCTCTGGCCAGGTCTCTACTCCCTACATTCATACGACTGATCAGGTGGCTGACATCTTCACAAAGATTCTACCAAAGACAAGGTTCACTGCTATGACATCCAAGCTGGGCATGATAGACATCTACGCTCCAGCTTGAGGGGGAGTATTAGTATATAGACTTTCCTGTGTTTTTTACTTAGTCTATTTTTCTCTTTACTGTGTTATTCTTGTGTTTAGTTTTATCCCACATGGGTTATCTCTAAATCCTGTGGTCTTCTCTTGTCTTATAAAAGAGAACCCTGTACTCCTTGTTTAATCATCTCAATAATAGGATTATTAGCCACAACTTCTAGAGTGGACAAAGACAAATATAAACCTCCCTTGACAAGAAGAGTTCAATAGAAGTAGGGGATATGGGGTGGAGAGGGAAGAAATGAGATGGGAAGGATTTGTGTGTGAACAGGAGGTAGGTCTCGCCCATGAATTCATGCAAGTGACTACTCCATGTGAAACTAGAATTTTCTTTCTCCATGTCCAGGTCTCACCCATGAATTCATGCAAGTGATTGCTCCATGTGAATCACACAGATTCCGCTTGGAATATGATGCATGGAAGACCTCGTATGAAGGAGATGCAAGTTTGACAGTTGACCAACCATGAAGAGCCCTGATCTATCACGAACCTGCAACTGATGGAGACAACCCTTGGTGACGACGAAGGGAGACGACGACGTTCCATGTTGATGGAGAAGACTACGTCGATCAAGTACATGATAGAGACGGAGATAGAGACGAAGATGGCCCTATAGGCAGCCAACCTGGACGGGGTAACCGCCCGGGGACAAAGAACTCCTTCCGTTTTTTTCTAGGGTTTTGGTCCCCGTAAATCTTTGATACCATGTACAAAATAAGATTAGAGGCAGTTAAATAAATATTGGCAATAAGAAAAGTGTCATCTGATAGTGAATGTTTGTGATACAAGGTATCTGTTAAAAACTTAAAACCAACTATCAGTGACAACAGAGAAACTACAGCCATTACAACAGCCATGCCTTTTATGAGGTTTGATGACGGTAGGCTTGGTGGTAAATTTGTTAAACACTGACACAATCATAATATCTGGAAACATTGCTTGTATTACAATTAAGTATATTGTATTTATTATAAGATCAGAGGCCATTTGTAATGTACCCCTCATATAAACCATGCACAATAAATCTACCATTCAGTAACATATCACTCTAACGCTATTGATTCTCTCTAATTATGACCTTGACAACAAAAGTTTGACCTGTGAGGAATACCATATGAGAAATCACTAATCAGAAATGTTGGAAAATCAATTATTATCCAACAATACTCACATTGCAAGGCTAAACTACATTTGGTTTTCATGAACTTGTCATTATGCTCAAATTCAATTTTGTCATAGTTCTTTTCTGTAAATCTGCTGAAGCCAAACTATATTTGATAGTTTCCGCGCTTCAAAAAGTATGTTCATAAATATTTGACAGGCTAGAACTGTCTGATCGTTTGTAGATTTCAGATGAGTATGTGTATGATTAATAGTTCTGTAAAATGATGACTTACATGCACTTGAATTTGCTTTCCAGTTAGTTTCATTTTTTGCTGCTGGTTGTTTGTGTTTGCTCTAATTGTTATTACAGTTATGACTATACTTGATATTTCTGAAAAGATTCTGTGACAGTGTACACTTTGTGAAGCCTTGAATATCACGTAGTCCATTTCTGTCTGGTAGCTTATTTTACTATTAATTACGAGTTGTCTACCATTAAAATACCGATTTGCTTGCTTCGATTTATTGCAGAGGCTTTGTGATAATGATCCTGGAGTAATGGGTGCTACCTTGTGTCCACTATTCGAACTGATCACAGAAGATGTGAGCTCGTATAAGGATTTGGTTATCAGTTTTGTAAACATACTCAAACAAGTCACAGAAAAGCGACTACCAAAGATTTATGAGTACCATCAGATGCCAGCACCATTTATTCAGGTAAATTTTACCAAATTCCATTCATCTTACTCTATGATTTGTTTGTGTGTCTTTCTAATTATGTCCGAGGGCTACTTTACATTACATTTTTGATCCCTGGTAAGGGTTGGGGATGCATGGTCAAAGGGATACAACTGTGCATGTGTCTCTGAGAATCAGTGTAAACATCTGTGGACATGTTGGTGTTTATGCAATATGTGTGCACACGTATGCTAAGTCTTAGGCTGTTTGTTTATGTACTTTGACTAACATGCATATGGTTTGTACATAGGTTAATAAAAGAAAGACTATGGTCCCAACTCCTAAGTTGGCTGTTTATTGGGTATTGCTCGATGGTTGAAAAGAAAACAGATTGAGCTTCTCAAGACAAGTATCATTAGATTAACCCGTGCCTTCTTCATCTTTATACACGGTAATGGGTAATACCCATAGGAACAAATTCGGGATTTGGCCTTTTTTCGGTTGGCTGGGAAAAATCAGAATTCAAAAAATATCAGAAAAATCATTAAAAAAATTGCTGAAGTTCGGCCAAGTATACTGAAAAAAATTGGGATTTGGGAATAAGTTTTTTATTTATTAAAGAGGGAACCACCCCCGTAGATGGGCCACTTTGTGACCCCCCCTCCCCCCGACAACGTAAAACCCCCGGGCGTCCCGCCCACTCAGGAACCGGTTAAAGCGCACAGTTGGGCGGCCTACATGACGGGTACCATTTCGGAGGCGGCCGCTGGGTTTCGAACCCGGATCCCTTTGTTAGAAGACACCGTGCCGAACCACTTGAACCTCTCGGCAAAAAATGGGCATAAGTTGGCTATATGTAATGTATATGTATATTTATAGAGAGAGGTGTGTAATAGTTAAGGTCATTAGACATACAATTTTATTAAGGGAAAAAAGTAGGGATAGAATTGAAGAAAAATAGATAAATAATAATGTATATAACAATTGAGAGAAACATATAAAATAACAACCTTGATTAATGGCAATGACAGGCAGATTGAGGAAACAAAAAGAAATATGAAATTTGAAAGGACGGTCTGATGTAGAACAGACCCCACCTCTGTGTACTTACTAGAGTAGATGTCGCCACGTTATTCTTTGGGATTTATTTTATTATGTTTTCCCCCAATTATTGGTTTTTTTTAAAGTCAAGTGATTTAGTCCCACATTGCCTACCACCCGTCCAATATTTGTTTTGGTGCCTATATACAGGCGCTATTGTGTCAATTTTTAGACACACTTGAAGAATATGAATTCTCTCTTTTTTCCAGTAGTTGCGTTATTATTATTATGTCCTGTAGAATTAGGTTTTACATTACTGCCTGTTTGTTGTTTGAATAGAAGAAAATTAAGTTGAGCATTTAGAGTTTAAAATGCCTATGAATGTGAGTGAGGGAAATAGGGGAGAACAAGAAAGATTAGTAGCAAAAAGGAAAAACAAAAAGGAGGGAGGAAATAGGGTCTACAAGAAAGATTAATAGCAAAAAGGAGAAACAAAAAGGAGGAAGGAGGAAGTCTTCTATGGGTACTTGAATTGAGTTGATGAAGATGCTTTTGGGTTGATGAAGCTATAATTCACCACGATTCAAAAATTAGAAACATGAAGGAATGTGATAAGAGAAGTAGAGGGTGAAGGAGGCGAAGTAAAAGAGGGGAAAGAATCATAATACAAAGGAAGGAGGGAGAGAAACAGATATCAAGTAGAAGACGAGGAAGAGATAGCAATAGGGTGGGGGATAAGAAAATGCAAATAAACAAAATAGATAACAACCATTAAGGATAGAAGCAATTGGTGAGGAAAAATGAGAAGACAAAAAATGAAAAAAAAGGAACAATAGGGGAAGAAGAAAAAGTGCAACTGTAGGGAAGAAGGGGAATAAGGAAATGGAGGAGGTGGTAGGAAGAAGGACAAGATGAGAAAAAGAGGTCGCACAGCAAAAATATTAGGATGAAAAAGGCACACGAGGAGGAGAAAGCAACACAGGAAATAGAGAAAAAGGGGGGAGAAGTAAAAAAAAAAAGAATAGGATGACACATACAGTTGGGAAGAAGGGAGGAAGGGGTCACATTTTAGTTTGAGGATGACCTAGAAGGAGGATGACACATCAATTTTTCTTCCCAACTTCATCTCTAATGTCACTTCCTCTTGGAGGATGACACATTTAGTTGGAAGGGGTCACATTTTCGTTTTACACATCATTTTATCTTTGGTTATTCAAAATCGAGCAAAGTGAATCCTAAGTTGTTAAGGCTCACGCCTTTGTGGCAAGGCACCCAAGGGCTGCGCCTAGGCGCTGCTGCATTGCCTAGAATGCCACCTTGACCTATTAGTGTGGGTCCGCTTGTATATGTATGTATTTTAATGCTCAATGTGACTCTCCTAATGTACGAAATTAATATTATTGCCTATGTTATGTGCCAAATATCACTTCTAATTGGATCGATACTTTTAATTGGGGGATAAGAAAATGCAAATAAACAATATAGATAACAACCATTAGGGATAGAAGCAATTGGTGAGGAAGAATGGGAAGACAAAAAATGAAAAAAAAAGGAACAAGAGGGGAAGAAGAAAAAGTGCAACTGTAGCAAAGAAGGGGAATACGGAAATAGAGGGGGCAGTAGGAAGATGGACAAGATGAAAAAAAGAGGTCGCAGAACAAGAATATTAGGAAGAAAAAAGGTACACGAGGAGGAGAAAGCAACATATAAAAAATAGAGAAAAAGGGGGGAGAAGTAAAGAAAAAAGAATAGGATGACACATACAGTTGGGAAGAAGCGAGGAAGGTGGCACATTTTAGTTTGAGGATGACCTAGAAGGAGGATGACACATCAATTTTTCTTCCCAACTTCATCTCTAATGTCACTTCCCCTTGGAGGATGACACATTTAGTTGGAAGGGCTCACATTTTAGTTTTACTAGCTAAAAGCACGTGCTAAGCACGTGAATAACAGTTGAATTAGCATAATAAAATGTATAATGTATATTGTTACACATGATAAAATGCTTGATGATTAAATTGATTTTTTTGGATTCATCCTAGTAGTAAAAATAATTATACATAACTTGCTAAAAAGAACAATTCAGTAATTATCCAAGTTTGACCCCCCTCTAGTATGTAGAACACAAATTAAAAATTAAAATGCAAAAAAAAATTGTGAATTATGAAAAAAAATGGCCGACCCATTAAGAGAGAGTAACTTGATTAACATTCAGTTGACTCATTCTAGTATATAAGCACACAAACATGAGGAATTGGTTAGCATATAGACATGATGGATTGATTAATACACACACATGTTGCTAGAACACAGACAATGAATAGACCATTGAGCACATAGCCAAGCTGCTGAAACACATACAATCATTCTGTTAGTTGACCAGTTGACTCCCTCTGACTTGTAGTGTGTCACTACTAAAATTTAAAACAAAATTATTTTTTCTGTTGGACTCTTGATGACCGTTGCATTAACATGTGGTAATCTATATAAAACATATGAAGAGAAAGAAAACCCAACTGACTCCCTCCAACCTATAAAAACATTGATAGATTGCACCAATTAATAATACTCAGATAGAATGTTTGAACATTAGTAATGGGAAAGATTACAACCAGCCCCCTGTACGAGCTTTCTTATATAATATTGATGAATATCCTCACATATAATATATCATTTAAAAATAAAAGATTAAACTGCAGTGTGCATCCATAAGGACCAATTTGTAATTACAAAAAGTGATGGATAAAATTGCAACCAGCCCCCTCTATGGGTTTTCTTATACATTATGGATGACTCCTCACATAATATATCATTTAAAAAAATAAGAGAAAAGTGTAGTGTGCACTAACGGGGACTACAAGAAGTAATGGAGAAAATTGCAACCAACCCCCTCTACGGGCTTTCTTATATAACATCGATGAGTCTCCTCACATAATATATCATTTAAAACTAAAAGACAAGTGTAGTGTCCACTCACGAGGACCATTTCGTAATTACAAAAAGTAATGAAGAAAATTGCAACCGCCCCCCTCTATGGGCTTTCTTATACATTATGGATGAGTCTCACATAATATATCATTTAAAAAATCAAACACAAAAGTGCAGTGTGCACTCACGGGGACCAATTCGTAATTACAAAAAGTAATGGATAAAATTGCAACCAGCCCCCTCTACGGACATTCTTATACAGTATTGATGAGTCTCCTCACATAATATATCATTTAAAAAATCATAGACAAAAGTGCAATGTGCACTCATGGGGACCAATTCGTAATTACAAAAAGTAATGGAAAAAATTGCAACCAACCCTCTCTACGGACATACTTATACAATATTGATGAGTCTCCTCACATTATATCATTTAAAAAAAGAGAAATGTAGTGTGCACTCACATGGACCAATTCGTAATTACAAAAAATAATGTAAAAAATTGTAGCTAACCCCCTCTACGAATGTTCTTATATAATATCGATGAGTCTCCTCACATAATATATCATTTAAAAATAAAAGACAAGTGTAGTGTGCACTCACGAGGACCAATTTGTAATTACAAAAAGTAATGGAGAAAATTGCAACCAGCCCCCTCTATGGGCTTTCTTATACATTATGGATGAGTCTCCTCACATAATATATCGTTTAAAATATCAAAGACAAAAAAGTGCAATGTGCACTCACATGGACCAATTCGTAATTACAAAAAGTAATGGAGAAAATTGCGACCAACCCCCTCTACGAACATTCTCATACAGTATTGATGAGTCTCCTCACATATTATATCATTTAAAAAATAAAAGACAGAAATGCAGTGTGCACTCATGGGGACCAATTCGTAATTACAAAAAATAATGTAGAAAATTGCAGCTACCCCCTCTACGGGCTTTCTTATATATATAGTATAGATAAGTCTCCTCACATAGTATATCATTTAAAAAACAAAAGACAAAATGTAGTGTGCACTCATAGGGACTAATTTGTAATTACAAAAAAATATGGAGAAAATTGCAACCAACCCCCTCTACAGACTTTCTTGTACAGTACCGATGAGTCTCCTCACATAATATATCATTTTAAAAAATAAAAGACAAAAGTGCACTGTGCACTCACATGGACAATTCGTAGTTACAAAAAATAATGGAGAAAATTGCAACCGGACCGCTCTATGGGCTTTCTTATACAGTATTAGTGAGTCTCCTCACATAATATATCATTTAAAAAGTAAAAGATAAAAGTACAATGTGCACTCACAAGGATCAATTTGTAATAACAAAAAATAATGGAGAAAATTGCAACCCCCCCTCTACGGACATTCTTATACAATATTGATGAGTCTCTTCGCATAACATATCATTTAAAAATAATAGATAGAAGTGTTGTGTGCACTCACAGGGGCCAATTCGTGATAACAAAAATGATTGAAAAATTGCAACCAACCCCCTCTACGAATATTCTTATATAGTATTAATGAGTCTCCACACATAATATATCATTTAAAAATAAAAGATAGAAGTGCAGTGTGCACTCACAGGGACCACTTCGTAATTACAAAAAATAATGGAGAAAACTGCAACCACCCCCCTCGACGAGCTTTCCTATATATAGTATAGAGTATTCTCACATAATATATCATTTAAAAAACAAAAGATAAAAGTACAGTGAGCACTCATAGGGACCAATTTGTAATTACAAAAAGTAATGGAGAAAATTGCAACCAGACCCCTATACAACACAATCGATGAATCTCCTCACATAATGTATCATTTAAGAAATAAAAGACAAAAGTGCAGCGTGCACTCACAAGGACCAATTTGTAATAACAAAAAATAATGAAATAAAAAATAAAAAAGCACACACAGGTAAAAAGCGCGCACACAGGAAGGAAGAGCATGCACATAAAAAAATAATGGAAAAAAATAAAAAAAGCACACACACATAGGTGAAAAGCGCACACACACATAGGAAGGAAGAGCATGCATGTCACCCGCTCTTATTCATAGGGTGTAGTATCAATGAATCTCCTCACATAATGTATCATTTAAGAAATAAAAGACAAAAGTGCAACGTGCACTCACAGGGACCAATTTGTAATAACAAAAAATAATAAAATAAAAAATAAAAAGCACACACAGGTGAAAAGCGCACACACATAGGAAGGAAGAGCATGCACAAAAAATAATGGAAAAATAAAATAAAAAAAGCACACACACACAGGTGAAAAGCACACACACATAGGAAGGAAGAGCAGGCATGTCTCCTGCTCTTATTCATAGGGTATAAAAAATGAAAGACAAAAGTACATCGTGCACTCACCAATTTGTAATTACAAAAATGGAGAAAAGTGCAACTTTTGCGGGCTTAATTTTATAGTATAGATGAGTCTCCTGACATAATATATTATTTAAAAAATAAAAGACAAAAGTACAGTAAGCACTCACATGGACCAATTCATAATTACAAAAAATAAGAGAGAAAATTGCAACCAGCCCCCTATACGGACTCTTTTATATAGTATAGGTTAATGATTTCAGAAGAATTAACAGTGAGACAAAGTAACCGATACAGCCAAAACAAATCTGAACGTGCTAGTAAAAAAAGCAACCAAACAACATAAAGGAAGAAGCAGGCAGACACACTGCTAGGAATAGCAGGCATGTCACCCACTCTTCTTTATATGGTATAACCAATTCATAATAACAAAAAATGATTGAAAAATTGCAACCAACCCCCTCTACAGATATTCTTATACAGTATTAATGAGTCTCCTCACATAATATATCATTTAAAAATAAAAGATAGAAGTGCAGTGTGCACTCATAGGGACCACTTCGTAATTACAAAAAATAATGGAGAAAACTGCAACCAACCCCCTCAACGGGCTTTCCTATATATAGTATAGAGTATTCTCACATAATATATCATTTAAAAAACAAAAGATAAAAGTACAGTGAGCACTCATAAGGACCAATTCATAATTACAAAAAATAATGGAGAAAATTGCAACCAGACCCCTATACAGGCTTTCTTGTACACTATCGATGAATCTCCTCACATAATGTATCATTTAAGAAATAAAAGACAAAAGTGCAGCGTGCACTCACAGGGACCAATTTGTAATAACAAAAAATAATGAAATAAAAAATAAAAAAGCACACACACAGGTGAAAAGCACACACACATAGGAAGGAAGAGCATGCACATAAAAAAATAATGGAAAAAAATAAAAAAAGCACACAGGTGAAAAGTGCACACACATAGGAAGGAAGAGCAGGCATGTCACCCGCTCTTATTCATAGGATATAGTATCGATGAATCTCCTCACATAATGTATCATTTAAGAAATAAAAGACAAAAGTGCAACGTGCACTCACATGGACCAATTTGTAATAACAAAGAATAATAAAAAATAAAATAAAAAAGCACACAGGTGAAAAGCACACACACTCATAGGAAGGAAGAGCATGCACACAAAAAATAATGGAAAAAAATAAAAAAAAGCACACACACATAGGTGAAAAGCGCGCACACACATAGGAAGAGCAAGCATGCCACCCACTCTTATTCATAGGGTATAAGAAATAAAAGACAAAAGTGCAGTGTGCACTCACCAATTTGTAATTACAAAAATGATGGAGAAAAGTGCAACCTCTGCGGGCTTAATTTTATAGTATAGATGAGTTTCCTGACATGATATATTATTTAAAAAATAAAAGACAAAAGTACAGTAAGCACTCACATGGACCAATTCATAATTACAAAAAATAAGTGAGAAAATTGCAACCAGCCCCCTGTACGGACTCTCTTATATAGTATAGGTTAATGATTTCAGAAGAATTAACAGAGAGACAGTAGCCGATACAGCCAAAAAAAATCTGAGCGTGCTAGTAAAAAAAGCAACCAAACAACATAAAGGAAGAAGCCGACAGACACACTGCTAGGAATAGCAGGCATGTCACTTGCTCTTCTTTTATGGTATATATAGACACATCATTTTATCTTTGGCTATTCAAAATTGAGGAAAGTGAATCCATAGTTGTTAAGGCGCACGCTTAGGCGGCAAGGCGCCCAAGGGCTGCGTCTAGGTGCTGCTGCCTTGCCTAGAATGCCACCTTGACCTATTAGTGTGGGTCCGCTTGTATATGTATGTATTTTAATGTTCAATGCGACTATCCTAATGTATAGAATTAATATTGTTGCCGATGTTATGTGTCATATATCACTTTTAATTGGATCGATACTCTTAGTACACAACTTTTGATTTTTCTTATTTTGCATCTTCAATTTAGATTCTATCAAGTAGATATGCTATGAAGGCTAGTGATTATATTGCTTAATACTTGTAGCTATCACAATAAATCTATTTACTTCTTCATCACTCCCTTACATTCTTTATAATAATTCTTTTCTTGTTCTTGACATTATTGTTAATGGTAATTTATTAGAAATGCAATTAATTACTTTTTCATACACTAAAATATAGGTATATGGGGGGACAGACCATAAATATGTATATACCGACTTATATAAGTATAAATATTTGTAAATGAGGGGGAAAATGTTCATAAAAATCATGATAAATACATATATATTCAAGAAAATATACATAAACCATCCTTTTTAAAGGCCACCATTAAGGCACTTAGGTGTGGCGCCTTGTCGCCTTGCCGCCTCAACAACAATGAGTGAATCTCTCTACCACATGTTGACATCACCTACACTTCCTATGACAAAGAGCTTGGTAACTTGTCGCAAGCACAAACACATGCTCCGATTTTAATTTGACGACACATTTGAATTTGAGGATGACTTAGAAGAAGAGCAGAGGATCCAGAGCTCATTAGGCAAACTTGAAACTGAGCTAGAACATCTTACTACTTATATAGACAATGAAAAGAAGTGCAAAAGTGGACAAAACAAAATTTTGGAAGTTGGGGCTAAAGGAAAAGAGAAACATATAAATGATTAAGTGGGCATATTTATAACAAAGTTACATGTACCCATATTTGTAATTGAAATGTCTGTAATAATCCACTACATAAGCCGACCGTATAGATTGGGTGTGTTTTACTTATATTAAACTTCATTTCAATTGGTCATTTTAGGATTGTCCATCCAAATAAGATGTGTATATTTTCTAAGCGGTGGTAAGCTGTAACATTTATTGAAATTGTTGGATAAATTCTCATTATTTCTTGTGGTATACATAGCGTGGAACAGAGTGAGAGGACAATACGATGTATTGCAACAACCAACCCCTCATATAAGATAGGGTGACACGAGTATAGACTTGAACAAACCCTAATGGGCCTACAGACTAGCTCCGATTAAATAGACTTATACCTATTTTAATCTCTTAACACCCCCCTCAAGCTAGAGCGTGGGAGAATCACACGTTTAACTTGCACAATAGATGCAAACAAAACTATACATAAACATGACTTATAGATGCAAGACAAGCATATGCGCCATCCTTTTAACTAATGTCTCCTGAACTTGACAATTTATAGACTAGTAGGTTCGATAAGAGAGAAACATTTGGAACCTTAGCGTGCATCCACATCATCAGATGGTGGTAGACATGTACAAATCTCATACGAGTTACCAACTTAGTTGCAAGTGTTCTCAAAGTAGTTCTCAACAAACACCTCTACTAGGATGATTGTGGTAATTGGGAGTCTGGGACATGAGCACTACTATAGGAAGATTTCCTTATAACATGTGACATGTGTTGAAAATGGATGCACTCCTACATGATTAATATAGTGTAGCAGGTGGTTGATAGAGCATCAATAGACAGGCGGGAAACTGCACAACATAACTAGATGAATGATTTTCTTGTGAATGAATGTTCTGGACATGGACACAACCAAATATGCATTGCGTTGGATGCTCGCAACACGTTAGATGGCTCCATAGACAAAACAAATATTGACACATGAACATTGACCTAAGATATCCCGTCTTCTTCCTCTCTTTTCAACTCTTCACTCGATCCTCTCTTCTCACTTCATCTCCCCCCCTCTTCTCTCCTATATATACCCCCTCACACCCAACCACAACTCTTCACTTGGTGCATATATATTACTCAAGTGAAAGAGGTAAGCATTTGGGACAATATAGTCATTAAAGAAGAAGGCTTTCTGACTTTGTTACTGACATGTGTATGGTGGTTATGATATTGACAGAGGTTTTTGGAGGTGCATGCCTCGATGATGAAGTTGAAGATCTTATTTGTGGGTTCTGTGTTGTCGATCAAGTCATGGTGGAACACAATGACGTCATGATCTTGGACACTGAATAGGAGACACCTCCTCCGATTGAAAGTTGTACAAAAGACTTGGGTCGACGCCATCTCGATACCCTTTTCATGATTGAATGCTCGACACACGTCCTTAATGACTCACTTCCCCAACTTTTTGCCTTAGCTCCCATTCGAGTCCATGTCTCCATCGTCGACCTTAGGTGGCAGGTGGTTAACACAAGAGGAGAGTGTAGCGCGCAACACTTTTCCCTTTGGAATCGACGTCGACAAACCTACTCGATCTTGGAATAATGCACATGCAATTGATGTGCAACAATACTAATGTCCTTCTATCAAATGAAGATGGAGGCAATGCACTTGATGAAGAAATAGGCAGTCCATGCCTCCTAAATATATAGTATCATCATCCGAATTGTCACGATTTTGCCAGTGGCATGATGATGGAGGCAACCGATCAATTAGTTGATAACAGAAGATGAATGCTAGGTTTATGTGGGGGTGATCAGATAGAGGATGTGCTTGAACACGACAATGACTGGGATGCCTACGCCTAGGGTTCTTTGGTTGGAGTGGCTATCATAAAAGTTTATCAGTCGAGACAATGATGTCACTATTATATATAAACACGTCTAATGATACAATGGGCAGATGATATAACTATGATTTGTTGAACATGTGTAATCGAGGCAGTATTCTTCAATCCATATCGTTCAGTTTTGTCAACAGGTTCTAAATGTGGTATTTCATGGTGGGTACATATAAGCTACACGTACTGGTTGGTACACACTTTGAACTAACTTTGTATATCTAATATACATAGATAAACACATACACTCTCACACATGTACATGTTGGTACACACTTCTTATACCCTATATTTATCTATTATATATACATATACACATACATGTAGGTGATTAAGAGAGGCATTCTGTCCCCTCTCCCACGCTCGTGGCCGAGGTCGAATGCCCGGGAGGGTGGTACACATATATATATGTCAGTTTGTATGTATGCGTATGTATACATTTAATATTAAGCTACATGTATTGGTTGGTGCATACTTCTTGAACTCTGTATATGCTCAATATACATATATAACTTTACACACATATATGTATAAATGTGTACTATATATGTATGTATATGTAAATACATTAAATATGTATATCAGATTTCATTTTCCTGTCCTTTTTCCAAATAGTTGATAGAAGTTTTACCTCCCTCCCATAGTTCCCGTATTTCAAAATTTGAAGCTCAATCGGACATACCAAATTTGTGACTGTGTTTGCTTAACTCTGAAACCTGTTGAATATAATGTTATAGTATCAAATCTATATGCCTTACTTGTTGCTACTATAATTTTATTGGTTTGTGTGTGATTTCTCTGTATACAAAATACATAAGAGTCTAAAAGATACTCCCATACAAAGTACGCCATTCATGTCTGGTTGCAAATACCAATGACTAACCCCTAGAGAGACTACATTAAAAAGGGTTCTATGGAACTAACAATAGCTGGAAATTGATCAATACGTAGCTTACTAAAAAAAAAATCAATTCCATGTAGGCATTAAGCTCATGAGACATTTTAACCCCACCTACCACCCTACAAGGCAAGTGCATACGGATCTCTCATGTATGTAACCCAAACACTCCTTGCCTGTAATCTAGATAGAAGATACAAATGTTCAACTATGTGCTCTACCAACAAGCACTTGGAAATAAATATCTTCTTCCCTTCCATCTTCACAATTCCTTCCACTCTAATGCATTACCATCGTGAACAACAAGGAATGGCCCTCATTTGAGACCCCCTCTTGGGAGGGAGGTTGATGCATGCCCGCCAATTCCTCAAAATCAATTATTAAATAAATGAAAAGGCTCACAATGAGAGTTTAGGATAAACACCTTTTAACTATGGTACATGTTAAGAACACCTTTCAATTGCCACAATTCTAAGAGTCAATCTCTGTGGAACCCTGATATTCATTCAACATTGGTGGGGAAAGTAGTTCCAAATGGGAAGCATGGTCCTTGAACAAACTATCTACTGTAGGGCTTCAGATAGTACTTGCAATGCCAAGATCAGGAATCTTTGCTTTCACATCAAGTAATGTTTGCATCATGGAACACATGTTGGTGCATCTCTTATGGTTCCAGTCTGAATTTGACCCTTCTCATACAGGATTTGGGGGGAGTTCATTACAATCAAACACGATCTTTTCCTACTTATTAGCAACTGTTCCCCGATGATATAATGTACAACATGCTACATATTGAGGGGGAAGAGTGACATGGCTAAACACATGGAGGGAAGGGTGACATACTATGCCTTCAGGAACGCCTCCTTCAGCTTGACAAAGACTATTTTTTAGAGGGATCTTTGGTAATGAGACACACAGACTAATGTTGTCTGAACACCTTATTCTCACACCCATAGAATTAAATGTCTGATTTCTGTACCGTATCTGATGGCTCCAAAACAAAAAATTACATATTCTTTGACCTAAAATTTGATATTTACGACCCTAGTGATTTTGACGCCCAAATAAGCGAATTAAATCATGAAAATTTACCAGGACAATCTAAACGCCAAGATCTACTCAAATATGAAATAATATTTTATATTGGATAAGTGGGGTGGTATCCCACATTTGTAAGTGAAGGAAGCTGAACAATTTTGACAGAATTTCGATGGCAACTTTGATGGTAAAAATGAAGGAATCAAGGTATGAAATCCTGCAAACACAATGTTTAGACATAAACACACTAGACTATATAGTAAATTTATATGTTTAGAGGTAAAGGTGGGATGTGTCTTGATGAGCGAGTGCACAAATGAACAGAAATGTCAAGTCTGTTATACAGTTACAAACTTACAAACTTCAAGATACAACTTAGAACTTAAAACTTACACTTACACGTTACAAACTTACGAACTACAACTTGTATAAGTCTAATGTTAGCATTTAACTAGATTACATGGGACATTTATACATAGATCAAAGAAAGAACTTTGTTATTTTTGGAGTATTTCTCTAGATCTCTATAGAAGAGTGTAGAAATTAAAGGTAATGTATAGGTGGTCTAGGGATAGGGGAAACATACCTTAGAATTTAAAAAATAGCCTCTAGAAGCAAGAGATTCAATTTTTTTCCAAAATACCCAAGATGTAGTAGTAGCCATGGTATTAATTGTTGTCGACATTGGGCAAAATTTTTCCGATTTTGTCGATGTCGACAACTGGCGATGTCGAATCCATGTAAACATCCTCATTCTAAAATATCCTTGACATTTCATCAAAGTTGTCAACATTTTCCCATATGTCGACGAAGTTGGCCTAGGTCCATTAAAAATTCCCCAATATCCTCGACATCAGTCGAAGTCGTTGAAGTTGGCGACATTCTTCTGATGTTTTGTGGAGTTTGCTGTGTGAGGGGGAAAAAGTGTTGGAGCTTGAGGTAAGGTGATTTTGATGTTATTTTTTATTATTCTAAGCTAATATTAATAGGTCGACCCCCTCTCTGCTAGATCTACCATAGATTTACACCATTATTATGTAGTTTGTTTATTGTAATAAACTTTATATATGGAAGAACTCTGTAGTCCAAAAATGAGTGTATATAATCGTGTATTTTTCTACATATGTAAACCTATATGGATGGCTATATGTAAACATATATTGTGTTTTTAGCTTAGATTTGATGAAATCTATCAATTTTCATCACAAAATGACTATATTTTAGCTTAATTTTTGTCGAAGTTGCATTGAAG
This sequence comes from Alisma plantago-aquatica, assembly GCA_963693085.1. Lineage (NCBI taxonomy): Eukaryota > Viridiplantae > Streptophyta > Magnoliopsida > Alismatales > Alismataceae > Alisma > Alisma plantago-aquatica. The sequence goes on along the minus strand of OY856409.1, from coordinate 661,946,409 downwards.
TTTGGTTGTAAAAATCCTCAAAGTTTCCTTGACATTTGCACAAACTTCCATGTTCACACCTGTTAGAGTAGACTGGAAATCGAAGTGCGATTCCATGGTAGTAGACCTAGGAACATATTTCTCGAAATTTAAGTATGGATTGTGATCCATTTCACAAAATTACAACCCAAACTGGGCTTTTTGTTGCAAAATTTCCCCCTGTTTGTCAAAATTTCGCACCATGAAATTACCTCCCATTTCCTGCATTTGTGTTTTTCCATGTCCGACTGTACGTTTCGATGTGCGATGGCCAAAAAAAAATAAAATTTCGACTGAAATTTTGTAATTTGGATCGAAATTTTGTTCCATGCTCCACCTGTTTGCTCATAATCGTCTAACCATCCAAATTTATCTCTAGTTGGACAAGACATTCTTCTGTCTAGAAGAACCTTTGGCTGTCGAGTTGAACAAATCTGTACTGAGTGTTGTTCTGAAATGCGGTATGCAATATATAGGAATAGAGGGTACCGCAGAGTTATATGCCATATGCTAGAGTATATACAAAGAGTATATGAGCTTTAGATTTTTTTAACAAATTGATTATATATAATGTAAGATGACATATTGAGTCTATAAAATACTAATTTAAAATTTAAAATATGCAAATACATATGTCTTGATGTAAACATATTAATACACATGTATGATATGTTTGTATTTCTATATATAAGTATATAAAAAAGGAATGCATGTAATTTATATACAAATTTTGAGACATATACATATGAATGTACAAATATCGAGACATATACATATTTGTGTAGATTGTGTATTTATGTGAATAAATTAAAATGTATATATAACTATACAAATATGTCTGGAAGTGTGCATATGTAGGTATAATGTATATATATGTATGCATATGAACATATCAGAATGTATGCATATAAATATAAAAATATGTGTTAGATTTTGTTATATATATTTAAATGAATTGTGACTATATATTTAAATATAAAATAAGATGTGTATATATGTGTGTGTGTGCGTGCGCGCGCGTGTGTGTTAAACCAATTAGCAATATGTGTTGTTATATGTGTTGTTCCAGGGTGACCGCTTAGGCATACATAGGAGAGTATATGCGGCTGTGCGGACCCATTTTTGAAGTAGTAAATGAGACCATCGCCCTAGGGGGTACCTTCGTGTTAAAGCCCATGGTATAATGATAATGAGACACACATCCATCATCCAAGACTAGCTGACAAGTTATACTGTTAATTTTATCAGTGAAGGGGAGTTGAATCATAAAACCATTGCTGATTTCATCAAGGATCTCTCTACTCATAAATTGTCTTACAACGACTTCATGCCTAGTGAGTGCAGAAGCACACTGTCCTTTCACTCCATAATCTACTTGGGATCGTACAAATCAGACAAATGATAGCCCTTCCCCATTATAGGCCGCAGGACGGATGGGACGCCACATTTGCTATAGTGGTCCTGGGGTGACACAACTCTAGCCAAGATCGGGGCATAAGATCGCTCTCCCTAGTATGTTCTCATGTGGTCCCTTAATTAGAATCATCAGTTGTTGCAGTCATATCCCATTGATTTCTGTTCATGTGGCTCATGCAGGACATAAGGTAAGCGTCTAAAACTTTTCTCCCCTCCATGCCCCTCTTGACCCCGTCTTCAAGCAATGCATGTGTGACCACAATGACACTCCCATAGTAGACAGGTGTTCATACTCAGTAGGGATGGAAACTATAATGAGAGATGAGGTATAAAAATGAACGTTAAATATCACCCTTTTTTTTATAACAATATTGTCAATGGGTTTTCAATGAAGTAATCAACGTAAAAATTTGTTTTTTATTTTTAGTGAAAAATAGTTCTTTTTCTGGGTCTGCCAAGCATATGAAAAAAGCTGTGGATTTTGTTGTATAGGGAGTTTACATGTGTGTATCTAAGTGTCTAAGTTGAACTTATTGTTAGATGTCAGAAAGTGTTATTAGTCTATTACTCTATTTAGTTAATAGGTTCATTTGTAATATGGGCCTAATTGTCTTGGCCCAATGGCATTATGTTCGCTTCCTTGTACTTGCCTCCTCTCCTATATATAGGAGAGGAATTTTCCGTCTATCAATAAGAAATACAACACACAAGCGGAATTTTCCCACCAATCTAGTCTTCCAGACTTGTTAAAGTCATTTTCGCTGTAAATGGTTGACGCATCATGAAGAAAACAATGCATATATTCTATTATTGTTAGATGCCTCAAAACAGAGCTGAATGGAAATGGATCCATCTCAGCCCAACATGATTGGGGTTGAGGCTTAGATTTAGAGGAATTGTTAGATCATCCATTTACCAGTACCCACCCCTTTGATGAGTTGATAAGTTGGTATTGGTTACTGGTAAGGACAGGGTAAAGGGTTGAACTAATTACGACATCCTAAACCTGGTTTATAAGTATTAGAGCCTTTACCCATACATTCCTGCCATTGATCTTTATCCTTATTTTCTTAAGTTTTTACAGTTTCAATCAGGTGTTCCATTTGGTGTACCACTATTTTTTAGGCTGCATGCAAAAAGCAACTAAAAGTTGAGATAAACTGTTTTCTTTGACATTTGTTGCATAAATTGATTTTTAAACTTGACGATGATATGTTTCCATATTACCTTCAAAAGTTCTATCATTCAGCTGCTCTTTCAGAGCTCGTCAAACATCTCTTATGTCTTTCATCAGTCTTTGTGTTAATGACTAAGCAATTATTTCACTCATTAGCCTCCTATGCATACAAGTGACCAGTCAAGCGTGCCAGCCCTGTTGGCAATCGTGGCTTCTGGGGAGCAGGTGGTATGGTATCAAGCTCCATCCTGCAGGCATATGGATATGAATTGCGAGTTGCAGGTTGTGTGGCGCCCTTCTGTTGTGGGGGGTGTGGGACGTGTTGTGCAGGGAAAAATATTGATAGAAGTAGCTGACTCCCTAAAATTTAGGCGGTTTCTTCCATCAAGTATCTTATGTTTCATTAAATATCTTTTGGATATAGCTTTTCTGGCTGTTCTTGGTTGGAACGGAATGTGCCTGATTTGTGCGAGGCTGACTACCATATTTGTGTGTGGATTGTAACGGTTCTTTTCTATTGCAGATCAAATTATTAAAGATCCTTGCTTTGCTCGGTACCAATGACAAGCAAGCTAGTGAAGGAATGTACACCATTCTTATCGATATATTCAAGAAAACAGACCCATCGAGCAATATAGGAAATGCTATACTTTATGAATGCATCTGTTGTGTTTCATCCATCTACCCGAACACCAAACTTATAGAAACAGCCGCAGATGTAACTTCCAAATTTTTAAAGGTCAGTATCCTATGTAAACTGTTTTTGGACGTCTCTTTGAATAATATTGGAAATTCACTAGTTATTGAACATTACTTCATAAGTGTCATTCATATATGCAATTTAAGTCCTTGCGTATCTTTCTTGTGTTAATCCCTATCTGTTTGCCTTTTTAATTATAAGCAGAACGATAGCCATAATCTTAAATATCTGGGGATTGATGCTCTGGGTAGGCTATTTAAGATAAATCCTGACATTGCTGAGGAGCACCAACTTGCTGTAATTGACTGTCTAGAGGTAAGATGCTTACTTCTGTTTTCTTTTCATATTTCCTGGCTCTTACGATCTCTTCTTTTGTCCTTTCACTACTGTGGTATACAAGTGTCTGGACTGGATTGTCTTATCGTTAGTTATAATCAAACATGACTGTTTGAAGATAAAAGGGACACACTTATATTTGCACTGTATTTCTTGGCATTTATGATCTTTTCTTTCATAATGTATGCTATATAAAGTATGTGAGCAACAATATGGTATCATTACTTACAGACAAGCATGAAATGTAGCTTAGTTAGTCAATTGCTATAAGAGATTGTAGATAGAAACAGAACGGAACTACTTGTGTTTCTTATAAGCTAGTAGTAAACCCGTTTATTTATAGGAACAGGGAAAACAGGCAAACCCCAGTTACGCAATATGGGACTTAACATAAGAGAGAGAACACATGAAGAGTAACATAAAGAGAAATAACATGCATAATATGTATATCCCTCAATACACCCCTCAAGCTGGAGCGTAGATGTTGATCATGCCTAGCTTGCTGGATAAGTGTTTGATGCCCTCCCCGGCAAGAGCCTTTGTAAACATATCAACAGCTTGCTCTTGTGAGGACACTAGAGGTGTAGCAATTGTGTTATCTATAATTGCATCATCACGTATAAAGTGGCAGTCTACCTCAATGAGTTTTGTTCTTTCCAAATACATGATTTCTTGCAATAAATGCAACTATACAATGGTCAGAAAACATAGAAATGGAATAGGAAATTGATGACTGAGATCAGATAAAAGTGCCTGGAGTCATAACAGTTCACAAGCAGTCTGGGCTATGATTCTATATTCCGCTTCAGCAGTTGACTTCGCAACAACATTTTATTTTTACTTCCCAGGTGACAATTTTCTCCTCAATAAAGTTGCAATAACCCGAGGTAGATCTTCAGTCAGAAAGATTACCCGCATAATCAGAATCGGAGAATCCTTCAACTTTCAAGTGATTGTTTTTCATGTAAAACAAGCCTTGACCTGGTGCTTTTTCGATATATCCCAATACATGATGAGCAGCATCATGATGCCTTTTGTTGGGGAGTATCGATGAATTGATTAAGAATTCCTACTGAAAAAGAAATATCCGGTCTTGTTATAGTCAAATATGGAAGTTTTCCAATTAATCTTCGTAGCATAGTTTATCTTATGATGTAGTGAATGTATCAGAA